>CM061528.1:15068826-16568826 GCA_030068015.2 Neoceratitis asiatica | reverse complement strand
TTTAAATCATCATTAACAAATAAAGCATCCTAACGGTTATCATATGATTAGAAAGAATGCTTTGCTTTAGCAGCGCCATCTCGCGTTCTCTAGCAAATATGGTTTATAGCTTCACTATTCGCTGTCGATGGTAATAAGCAATGATTTTCGAACATATACACTGAGAAAAAAATTTTAGCCTGTCTGAAAGATTCAATGCTGGCTAGATTATGTTCAAGCTCCATTAATAACTCAAGGCTATGGAAAACTTTTCGGCCGCAGTAGCCGAGCCATTGCAGTACTTGCTATCACGCGTATGGCCATAGGTATTAGCAACGGCATGGGAGGTCAACCCCTCTGAGTGTATTTCAGACATGAAATAAAAATCCATCAAGCATCCTGAGGTGGCTTAGAATAAACTGAAGACCCCTCCATGTGTTTCAAACACCACAAATTGGAGGAGGAGCTCCGCCGAGAATCGCTGCTGTGGTCATAAAGCGTACATTATATGTATATGTGTACTATATATAGCACATATGCTCATAAACTAAAGGCTTATTAGTCTTCTTCTTTTTGTTGTTTGACGCTCTCCGCCTGATTCTTCCACCAGAGTGGAAGTCTTCTTCCTCTGCTGAAGCTGAAGTGTTTCCATCCAATCGAACGATATGGCCTATGCAGCGTGGCTGAACAATGTCATCCGTTCCATCGCCAGCTGTGTTAACCGTCGGTAATACGCAAACTTTTCTCTCGAAAACTCCAAATGCCGACGTAGCGAATGTTGTCATCGTCTACTTTTTTGCACCATATAACAGGACGGGAATTACGAGAGATTTGTAGAAAGAGATATAGAAGAAATTATCTACAACTTTTATGTTATGATAAGAAAAGTAAGCAAAACATTTGAAACTCTAAATTAGTTTATGAAACTAAGCGAAATATCTTATAACTGATCTCGCAGTTATCATATATTTTCTTCCGCCAACGATTCGAGAACGTGCCTGTGTGAAAGTGTTATTTCAACTCTGCTCTTGTGAACGGGCTCATTGTTTTGTAGTAGTAATACTTTTTAAGTTTTTCTTCGATGGTCTCCAATATTTATGATTGCACTATAGTATTTTCTTTTAACCGATAGCAAGAGTTCCTTTGAACCGAAATTTATACCGACCGTATCGGAATGGCGACCTGAGTTGAATTAATCCGTCCGTCCGTCTGTTTGAATGCAAACTAGTTCCTCAGTTTTCGAGATATTTCAGGCAGATGCACTTAGACGTATTTAAGGATCATTTGTCGAATCGGATCACTATTGCACATATATGACCGATTTTTCAGACTTTAAATTTTGGGTCATCGAAATTGGATGACTATAACAAGCATCTAAGAGCGTGAAATTTGGTATTCTATAGGCGTGAATTCAAGTTTATATATATATATAGATATATATATATATATATATATATATATATATATATATATCTTTATACACTGAAAATCATCGAAATCGAATTTTCCAATTCGCAATAAATGTGATATGTTCATGAAAGGTCTAAAGACTTCGGCCTTTCATTTTTGTTTATGTCTAAAATAGCTTCTTCCGAATTTTAAAAGAGTGGTATTGAATCCTGAAATCAATCCATATTTTTGCTTTTTCTCTAGAAGGGTATCCTCCAATTAAGTTTTAACAAGTTTTTTTCTTTTGATAATCAATGTAGTTACCTCGTTGAGCTGTCAGCGGTCGTGTCCCGACCTGCAAAAGACTATCGACATCTCGTGTCTTTTAGTAGTTCTTTATATACCAGTACTTACTTGTTTTTCTTAGATGGTTTCTGTTTTATTCATATCAAGTTTCGTTCTTCGAGTTTTCATGTGTACACAAATTTTGCTAGAAAATTCAGACATGTCAGCAACCTTAGTTCACAGTTTGCGGGTTTGATACGAATGCTACCAGATAGACGAAATCACGATTATTAGCAATTAATCATTGACTTATCATCAAATTCTTTGATTCTATTCACAGTTCAAGTACTTTTTATTTTGAGACAAAAAGCTATTGATGTAGAAGGAGAACGAGTATAAACTCATGAAAGTCTGAAAAGGTGGTGGAAAAATATGATCACAAAAATTTGTTTAAAAAAATATGTTGAAATATACAATATATATGTGTGTATGTTTGCCAACAGATCCAAATGAGTTTTAATAAGTTCATTTAATTTTTATTTTCAAAGATATTCTCTACAAAATCCGTTCATTTCTTTTTTTTTAATTGTCCATTATTGTTTTAATATTGGTTCAGAATTCGATTTTTTTACTTTTACTAACTTTAAAAATTGTTATTTTTACATTCCCCCACTACATTTAAACTAATTTAATTTTAATTTAAGTGAAAAACTCGAACATCACGTTTCCAAAGGAGTTCTCATATAAAAAAAAAAGTGATCAATTACAATATATATTTAACAAAAATCAATATACGATGGGTTTCATGTTATTAATGCCAAATAAATAATTCCAATAAAATACAAAACATACACACTTGGGTAAAAAAGGAAAGTATTCTATTTCAAAGCAGCCTCCAATCGTATCTTTCTTTAAGCGGCGCGAATTGCAAGAGAAAACTCAATAAACAGTTTGTAACCAACTGCAAAAATGAAAATCTAAGTCTGTGTGTTGGTGCGGATATATCATTGCAAAAGTTAGAGGAAATCAATTTGACACCATCTTTGTTGCAATTTCACAAATTTTCCAACAATAGCTTATTGCTTTTTTTTCCTGAAATTATTTATTTGTATACTGTACGTTATTTGAGGTTTGATATGTGAGTGTACGAGTATTGTAGGCAAGGTTACACTCGTATGTTATGATATTGTTATTTCTGACAACTAATAAGGGTGTTAATCCAATAAGAGTTTCAAAATGTAGGAAAAAAAAGAGAAATATATATATTGTTGTTGTTCTAGTTTACTATACGAGTTGCTGTATATCTTTGACCTTTTCAGTGTTTTTTCAGTTTTTTTTTTTTTGAGATGCTAATCAATGCTTTGTTTGCACATTTATAGGGTAAATACTGTTTCCGATATATGAGTAGGCACTTCAGTGTAGCCTTGTGAATTTTAATTCTTACATAAATACGTACATACATGTATATATATATGGCTCCGTGTTCTCAATTTTTAGCGTGTGTATATCCGCCCCAGGTTTCATACACTGAAATTGTAATATGCAACTGGTTGACGCCCATTATCGCGCCCTTCTCGGGCACGATACTGTTATTATTTTGTTGTACATACATACATACATACATACATACATACATACATATCTATTTTTTAAATACTTCTATAACACGCACAGCTCAAATGTCATTTGAGTACCTAAAAACGCACTGTATTTCGATTTCAGTTACATTCTTTCTCAGTGAGAAAAAACTAATAAATCGCAAATAGCGAATTCGCCGAAAGGGTGGGTAATTTTGAATTTTTCATATTCATGATCTCTAATCCATTTCATTAATATGTATACGCGTGTATAAATGCAAAAGTGTGTTTATTTTCACTCTATGGTATTTAAGTTGAGTTATCCATATGCTCAATTTGATATGCCCTCAGGTTAGGTTTGGAAATGTGCGACAAAAGAGTTTCGTATTTTTTGTATTTTAATTTCATTAAATAATCCAGCTGTGAGTTTTATTTGATTTTTATGAGGTAAATTATGGCATATACCGTCAATCGGGTAAATTTATTGAATGTTTTTATGTATGTGTGTTTGTTCGTAAGTACTTTAAGGTTACAAAAAAGCAATGTAAAATTTTTATTATTATTATATAAATAATATAAAATAGAGTGAACCAAACAAAATCAAATAGCTAAAAGTATTCTTTAGTAAAATAAAACAAATAAAAATAAAATAAAAGAAAAAAAAATGGAATGAAAAATATAAACCAAAATAAAAAAATTTAATAAAACACAATAAAATAAGAAAATAAAATAAAATTTCCTAAAATCTCATATCTGAACAAATCTGTTGCGTGGGTGCTATATGATATAAAAGTCCAATTTCGATGATTTTTACTAGCAATATATGTGTATAGGATATAAAATTTATGCTCCTAGATCCCTTTTTGACAGAGTCTCGATTAATTTGTTGCAATCGTCCGATTTCGATGATTTTCAGAACCAATATGCAGTTCATTGTGTAACAGGTCATTTGAAAAGTCCCCGGCCTACCATAGTAAAACACATTTTTTTGGCAAAATTCATTTTTTTATTCAACATAGTTCGCTTCAAGGGTGATAAGCTAACTATAGCGACCCTTCAACTTTTCGATACCATTTTTGTAGTAGGATTTGTCCTTTGCTTCAAAGTAGTCCTCAGTTTTAGCGATCACCTCATTATTCAACGAAATGGTCTTCCCAGCGAGCATTCTTTTGAGATCTGAGAACAGAAAATAGTCGCTGGGGGCCAGATCTGGAGAATACCGTAAATGCGAAAGAAATTCGAAGCCCATTTCATGGATTTTTGTCATCGATTTCACTGACTTGAAACACGGTGCATTGTTTTGGTGAAACAGCACTTTCTTTTTCTTCAAATGCGGCCGTTTTTCGGCGATTTCGTCCTTCCAACGGTACAATAACGCTATGTAATAGTCGCTGTTGACGGTCTTCCCTTTTTCAAGGTAGTCAATGAAAATTATTCCGTGTGCTTCCCAAATTACAGACACCATAATCTCGCCAGTCGACTGTTGCGTTTTTCCACGCTTTGGAGCGGGTTCATCGTGTGCATGATGCTGTGATTTTTGTCGATTGGACTTGAGAGTGAAATTATGGAACCATGTTTCGTCATTATTTTTGGTCAAGAGTGAGGTCGCGCAGCACCCACCTTGCACAGGGTTTTCTCATACCAAAACATTCGCGAATGATATGATGTACACATTCAGTTGATATCTTTAGTGTGCCTGTTATCTTATTCAATTTGAATTTTCGGTCATTCAAAATCATTTTGTGGATTATTTTGATGTTTCCATCGGTAACAACCTCTTTTGGGCGTCCACTACGTTCACCGTGTTCGGTGCTCATTTCACCACGTCTAAACTTAGCATACCACTCCTTGATGGTTGATTCTCCTGGGGAAGTGTCCGGAAACTTGATGATGAGTGGTTGACGAGCCACGTTTTTGCTTCAACTGCATTTTTCCTTCAAAAAGTAATATTTTATCAACATGCCAAATTTATACACCCGTCTTTTGAAGGTTAGGGCTAACTAAAAATCATATGGACTTAATTCTCTTTGATTTCATCTATGTGTGTCAGGCCGGGGACTTTCCAATTGACCCGTTATGCGTAATGCACCAAATTTCTTAAATATTTTTTTGATTATTCTCCATTATCTGAAATCTGAAAAATCGGTCGTATATGTGCTATAGTCGTCCGATCTGTCCGGTTCCGACAAATGATCGTTTAAACGTATAAGTGCATCTGTCCACCCGGTTTGGTTGAAATTTCTCAAAAACTGAGGGGTTACTTTGCATTCAAACCGACGGGCGGATAAATCAACTCAGTTCGTCATGCTGATACGATCTGGTATTATATACTTGGGACTAAAACTAATATACCATTTCATGTACATACATGAAATGTACAAAAATATACCCAAGAAACTTGATGTTGCTGTTGTTGTTGTAACCCCAGAAAAATTCCCCAAATTAGGCTTCGGGGAATATTGCGGGAGTGACAGTGCTTGGTCGGATAAAAATCCAGGTCGTTCCGGTATAAAGACCCGACCGTCGCGGGAGCTATTGAATTTTCGTCGCCTCTTACGACAGGCATGCCCTATCGCTGGTAAATTCTCGAACCCCTAAGCCGTAGCGGTTCTTAAAATCTTCTTTTTTGCCGGTTATAAATGAAATGGAAATAAATAAAAATTAAATGAGAAAATAAAGTTAAATAAAATAAATTTAAAATAAAATTAAAAAATTAAACTAAAAAATAAAATAAAATGAGACGAAGTTAAAATAAAAATTCAAAATAATAAAAATAAAATAAATTAAATTAAAGCAAACTAAATGAAATATAATAAAATAAATATATAAAACAAATTAAGTAGAATTAAATAAATTACAAAAGAAAATAAAATAGTGTAAAACAAAATTTTATGAAATTGAAAAAAAAAATTAATTATTTAAAATAAAGTCAAATCAAATAAAACAAAATAATGAAAACTTATATTAAATACACAAAAAAATATAAAATAAAGTAAATTAAACTAAATTATTTTATAAGCAACCTTGAACCTTTAATTAAGTAGCATTTTGAAGAATTTGTAAAACACTAAATCGCGGTTTGAACGCCCCTATTATTCCACAATCTCAATGTACGATACCACATTCGATATAATCATTTCAGAGATCATTTTAGAAAATCTTAAAGAAAAGTGAATAAAATTGCCTTACCGCTGTGATGTTGTTATGTAAGTGATACTTTTATTGCCACCACCCCCGCTGACGCAGCCACTTATTATCCTTTTCGATTGCCTAAATTCAAATAACCCGCTCCTTCCATTTTCGTCGAATGAATATGTACAAGTGGTTAAGAAATAAAAGTCGGCATTTCACCGGTGGTTTTTGTGTTGATTTGTTTGCATTTTTTCGCGTTTTTGTTTGTTCTATTCTATTGTAGTATGTGCGGCTGCTCTGCGGTTCAAAGATAAATATCAAATTTTGTTTCACCACTTTTTGCGTGCTAACCACCTGCGGCGGCGGTGCACTGACTATCAATCCAGGTATTTATGTATGTAGATAAGCGTAATATTGTATTTTTTAAATAAATATGATGAGTAAACTCGGCATTTTCAGTGCAGCGGTGAGATATTCAAAATGTTATATTAGGATCGTGGGAAATTCCAATGACTTTTGTTGTTTTCGCACAAAGCAAATACTTTAAAAAAAAAGTATATGTATGTATATGGTTGTATGTAGGGGATGCATCTGATAATATTTAATTGCAAGATTGTATTTATTATTGTATATTTAATTAGATTGCTCAAAAATGGAGGGGATAGTGGTGCAGGTGTAGTAAATCGTTGAAAGGTATTGATAGACTGTACATATATATATATATATATATATATATATATATGAATATTACTTCAGAATGAACATAGAAGTTGGTTCAATGACGTCTACCATACTTTTGTTTGGCTTTGGCGAAATTGGAGAGACGTGTTAGATTCCCAAACATTCTTTGCCATACTTCCATATTTCATCCTAGAAATCGACATAAAAACTCAGCAACAGACTTCTTTACTACGTTATCTCAAACACTTTTATAGAGAGCAAGATTCTCTACTGCAGTTATAATAGACAATTTTTCAAGATACTCTCGATAATTTGAATATCTTGTTATACCTTATGCTTTTTTTCGCCAATATCCTGTTTTTTTTTTGTTTAATACATTTCTTAAAATAAGTATAATAGGCTTAGGATGCAAACCTGTTTTTGAAACAATTTTTTACAACTCGTCGGCGCTCAAAACAGTATGGTATCTAATATTAGCTTTGAATACCAAACTATTCATCAAGCTACTTGGCTGTGTCTGTGAGGTCTTACTATGCCGAAATATCTCGTTGGCTCGATAAAGAACGAGCATATATAAAGCCAAGGCTGAAAGGTCGCAACTGCTATTGGAAATAGTTGGATTCTGCTGGAGTGAAATGATAGTTTTAAGAGAAAAGCGAGAGTTTGATTACAAAAGATTCCTGGAAGTTGTCTAATACGAAAGATGTGCGCGAATTTTGCCGAAACTTACCAAATGTTTTAAGATCTGAAGGTTTCAAGACCTGGACGTATTGCTATAAAACATGCCAAGTATATTAAGTTTATGAAAATGCAACGTAATTGGTGACGAAGATATCTGCTCCGTCGTTCCCATTATCGCTTAGAACCGATGTTAAATGGGGGTAGCTGTTCAAATACAACGAATCGTATGAGTCATAGGGCAAGCCAATCTTAAAGAAGAGAAACCTGTTAAATCTACTACCGTCCAAATTATGGAAAAGACTCGATAGTAAAGGATTGACAAACACTAACTATTCGTCGACTTTAAGTTACGTTAAAAAAAATTGCTGCGATCTGGTTTCAAATGAATGTTTTATTGGTCGCAGTTGCGTTGGATATTAGTTTAGCGTAAAGTGGCTATCTATGAGAGAGCATCAATACACTTGGACCGGAGTAGACCCATTGCAATACCATAATGTTCGCCCAATAACTAATCTTCACTATCCATTTACTTCGATTCCTTTATAAATTTCAATAAAATTATTTCATTGACATCTGCTATATTAGACAAATTATCGAGGAAAGCAGTTTCAAGATCGTTTCTTTCTTTTCATCGTACTTGCAACTTTTGCAACAACTATCAAGCAGTGGACTGTTTACACTCTTACAACCTTTGAAATGTCCTCGGTTTGGAGTGAGTTTTGAGTGTATTTCATGTGATCTTTTACAATTCCATTTCGGCCAAGTTTGTGTAGATTTTCTGCAAGTAGCATGTCACCCCATTTTAATTTGGCCTGATGGAAGTTGCAATTTGCGAGTAGCAAAAGGCATATCGCATACCAATGCGTTCTTTGTCGGGGGAAATCTGCTTGGGCCTTCCTTGCCTGGCAAGTTCATCTGCCGTGCAATTTCCCCTCTATACCCCTGTGACGAGTGACCCAATTGAGAGATAATATTTTCTGTTTGGTCACCTCCTGTAGAAATCGGTGACAGTCCAGCACAGTTTTTGAGTTTATTTTAAGGGAGTCAAGCGACTTAATCGCTGCCTGATTGTCGTTGAAAATAAAAAATATTTATGATCGTGAGTTCGGCTACAATGTAGTCTGCTGATCCCATAATGACTGAAATTTCCACTTGAAATAGACAGTAATGATCGGATAGCTTTAAACGGAACTCAAAAGGTAGGTTTCTTCAGAAAACAGCTCTTCTGTCAACTCTTCCATAGAATTTCGATGCATCCGTATATAGTATCTCAATACTGTCGACTTTTAGGAATTTGGCTTATGTATATAATTGTTACTAGTAATCAGAGTTGAGCAGCAACTATCCGTACTGCCTGGTAAGAAAATGTATCTTTCGAGTGTTCAAATAGTTGGCTATTCCACTGATTTATCCCCTGATAAAAGAGCGGCAGTTTGATAACCTATTAAGTTCCGTTGCTAAATATTGAGGATCACATTTAAGGCATCATCATTTGGTGTGGTCTTGAGTGCACCACTTGAATATTACTTAGAAGAGGATATTTATTTATTTATTTAGTCTATAAACAATAACAATGGTCTTTTATAGACTTTTTAACTTATTAGCAACTAAAAATTTATATAGAGGAAAAGGATAATCGAACCCCAATGAACGTAAAGCATATTTTAGAAATATCTTTTGCGCCCGTTCAATCCCAAGTATATGATTCTTATGACTTAGTCTCCAGATAAGTGCAGCATATTCCAAATTTGAACGAACGAAAGCTGTATATAACTTTAGCTTTAGAGTATTTGTGTCGGTAGATTTTGGTCTCAAAAACCCTAGTACCGGAAAAATTACGCCAAGGCCTTTAATCTCCTTAAAACATAATTTGATATTTTAGAAAAAAGAAAAAGTTGCAGGCTATCAATGTCTTTTTGAAGCTTAATATCATCCTCAGGATTCGTTATCTTTGAACAGAATCAAAAGTAATATGTCTATTATACTACCTTGGAGAAAACCAGAAGACGCAATAAAGGGTTCAGAGGATAAACCAACAATTGTATCCCAAACGAGCCAGTTTATATATTAACAAATTATGTGAGACTTTAGACAAAAACTCTTGAGAAAACGGTCTTGATGCAGTCCACCTAAAGTCCAGCAGAGAAAGATACTGTTGATCGATTCGGAGCAAATCCATGCTGCTTCGACAAAAGCAGGCTCTTGAGGGAAAATTACATTTTATCTTTAACGGTACTTTCAAAGAGTTTCGAGATACTACACAATTTCGAATTTTATTATCACCCTTAGGGTGAATAGGGCTAAATTGAAATAACTTTCCCATCGTCAATGAAAGATAAGCTAACAATTATTTTTAAAGGTAAAACTAAAGCGGGACAATATCAAATCAACAAAAAAAATCATTACCCGTTTTTACAGATGGTTTGAGATTAGTAATACAACCAGATAAATAGATCAGGTACAATCTTCTACAAGAGCGTACAATTGATGGCTTATGCCGATGATAAGAGCATTGATATCATTGGCCGCAACAGCAGCACCGTAAGTTCTACTTTCTACAGGTTAGACAAAGAAGCGAAGCGAATGGGTCTGGTAGTGAACGAGGGCAAGACGAAATATCTGCTGTCATCAAATAAACAGTCATCGCATTCGCGACTTGGCTCCCACGTCGCTGTTGACAGTCACAACTTCGAAGTCGTAGATAATTTGGTCTATGTAGGAACCAGCATTGACAACACCAACAATGTCACTTTTGCCAACAGGTGCTACTTTGGACTGAGTAGGCAATTGAAAAGTAAGGTCCTCTCTCGACGAACCAAAACCAAACTCTACAAGTCGCAAGACATTGACATAGGTCAGCGAATCAAGAGATAACAGCGTCATGTCGTCTGAATGTATGAAAGCGTTCCAGCTTTGAACATATTCGATGGAGTACCCGCTGGCGGAAGCAGAGGAAGAGGAAGACCTCCACTCCGTTGGAAGGATCAGGTGCAGAGCGACCTGGATTCACTTTGTATTTCCAACTGACACCAAACAGCAAAGAGAAGGAACGAGTGTCGCACTATTGTTGACGAGGCTATAATCGCGTAAGCGGTGCCTACGTCAAAGAAGAAGAAGAATAATACTTCCAGTAATAATATCCTTAGTTAAAATACTCAGAAAATCAAATTGTAAAGTATAGTTACTGTCAGAGATAGGGATAATTGAAAAATTCTTTTCATCAGCAACAAAATTTGAACTGCAAAAGTACGCAAACAAACTTGGTGGAATGTAAGAAACTACAACAAAAAAAAAAAAGAGCGCTGACCAACTCTTCGCACAAACGCATGGTTTGGTTTATCGATTAGAGAATAGTCATCCCTAAACACAAGACTAAGTAAGAATTACACCAGCGTTGAACAGCAACGAAAACACCACCACGTCCTTCAAGACCAGTTTTGGCCATATCTATTCTCTATTCTTCCGTTTAATATTATATAGGTTAGAGCCAAAAAAAAAAAAAAATTTCGTCAAAGATGTTAGAATTAAGATCACGTTTACACAATAGTAAAAATATCCCAATTAAGTTGTGAATTAAAGGTGAGAACATTTTCGGACCTAATGCGTAGGCCAGATGCATTTTGAAAATACACAATCATCCATATGTACATATGTTAAATGTACTCGTATATTATTGTATAGCAAATATCTAGCATTCAACGTTTTCCCCAGTACTGATAGTATTCTTTTAAAATTTGTCTTTAAATATTTGCTGTTTCAGTGTCTGCAAATGACAATAAACAAATTCAAAAATATAAATATTTTTATATATGTACTCGCATGTACATAAATATGTAAAACGTATTTTAGTAACACACATACACACAAGAAGCATAGCAGATAACTAATCTTCCAAGAAAGACAATAATATCAGAATGAGTAAGAACAAAAAGAACAAAAAGAGCACAGGTTGCTGTAAGAACTTAAAAGAAAAGTAATTTTGTAGAAATCCCACCACTTTGCAATGCCGTAAGCTTCTCTTCCTGTTTGCTTTCTATATTTATATGTATATCTGTATATATTGAAAGCTTTTCCTGTGACTTCTCAAGTTTGACTGCTGGTTGGCAACCTACAATAACAACAACAACAACAACAATAACAACTAAAAATCGCCTTTAAATGTATACAAAAAGTTAAATACAATTTCATGCCTCGTTGGACATAGCATACCCACAAGAACAACAGCAAAGACTAACAATAATATAATGTTTTATGGAAACATGCAGAATAATTTGAAATGCATACATATATATATCTTGTACAATATATATGTACATACATATATATTGTACAAGAGTACAATGTCGAGGAAACTTGAATGGAACTGAACAACCTGCAAAACCCACAAACATTTGTTGTTGTTGCTGTTGTTGTTGCACGAAACAAGACTTGCGAGTGGGCGAATCGCTGATATCCAATGATACATATCGTCAAGTAATAGGATGAAGAAGAAATTTCAAGTTTATAAGACATTTGACAACTACAGCAGCAACAACACCAACAATAACAACAACAACTACAACAGAGAGTTGCATGAGTTACTTGTAAACTTTCAAAGACATTTCGTCGGATACGCTCGCCGTGCTCACCGAAGCGACCACATTTCCGATTAGTTGTTTAGCGGAAATAAAACAATATCCTCTTGGCATCTGCCTGTATTGCAGTGCACAAATACAACTAGAGCAACAAAATTTAAAAAAAAGGAGAGAATTGCTGTCTACGACCGAGCCGAAGTTTTTATACCTTTCATGTACATATCAAATTTATAGTAAATTTCAAAATCGATGATTTCCAGTGGCAATATTAACTTGAAATCACGTGTGTAGAATAAAAAAAATTTCACCTTCTTAGATATTATTTTGACGAATTTATGGCAAAAAAATTCAAATCTGAAAAATCTATATGCGATCGACAAATTTACCAATAAGCCCAAAAATGCATCTGCTAACTAAGTTTGGTTGAAATATCTCAAAAACGGAGAGACCAGTTTGCGTTCAAATAGTCGGACATTGCTACTGGTCATTCTGATCCGATCGGTATAAATTTTAGTGGGCCCAACTCTGCTCCTTCTGGTACTTACATACATACTTCGAACCAAAGCTAATATAGAATTCCTTCTACATGAATGGTATAAAAATTATCCATAGAGCGTCAGCATCAGTTGTTGTTGTGGGCAGAACATTGTCAATGCATCAGCTATATCTGTTTCTCTTAGTTGCTGCCTTCAGAGAACACTGTGCAATTTAGTATTGAAACCGTGTCGTTTTCTGATTGGTTTTGTTGCTTTGCACTTGAAATTAAATTAACTTTCTTCCATCAAGTGTCATTGAGTGTGTTTGACAGTTGCAAACAGGAGTGCGTCGCCATCCAAACTCGGCAAGTAACAATTGCTGATAGCGACGGAAGTGATTCAATGTGAAAAAAATTAAGAATTTTCTTCTTTGATTATATTTGTGCAAAAACATCATAGCAAAGGTGTAGGTTTTGTCTTAGGTACAAAAAGGTTTTAAAGTAGATATAATTTAAAATTTCAGTAGTTGAGCAGTTGAAAAATCTTTCCAAACGGTTAGAGGTCGTTCTCTTCATCTGCGGTTACTGCATGCAACATTGCCAAGGCTGGAGTGCTTTCATCCATTCCGAGGACATCATCTAGCCAATTTTAATAGATACAGCTCATAGTTCCATCGTCTGCTTTATTCGCCGTTGCCAGCTCGCAAAATATCATAAATCTTCCGCAAAACTCTATTCTCGAAAACTCTCGGCTGTCGAGAATGGACGAACTTCTGTACCATATAGCAGGACAGTTATAACGAGCAGCTTGTAGAGTTTACTCTTTGCTTGTCGGGAGAAGACATACAGGCGGCTCTTTTTCAAAGCCACACTCGTACGGTCCAATCCGTTCGTTTCACACATAGTTGCATTCGTCGCGCATGATTTTGATATATTTGGTCATAATCCGCAAAGAAGCTGGCTCATACACCCTGCCAGTCCGCTTTTTTGTTGGTGTTCGTATTCTATAAATGTCGGGTAATGGAACGTGTATAACGTCATCATCGATAGGGGTTTTATTGCAATTCAGCAGGCTGGAGAAGAGTTCCCTCAATACACCAAGTAAGTGCTGGACGTCTGTCCACAGATTACCTCCTTTGTCCCTACATGAGTATGCTCCGGTCTTGAAACCTTATGTAAGTCGGCGCATCTTTTCATAAAAATTTCGAGCATTACCATTGTCGGCCAGCTTCTCATGCTCTGTTTAATTTTTACATTTCGAGTCAGAGTGGTAGAGGGATCACCAGAGGACGTCACCTTGATCTCATATGCCGATGATTGTCCGATATTGGCATCAGGCCAGGATGTTGATAACCTTTGCTCGAAAGTAAACTACTATCACTTATACAGTAAAACTTCTATGCTCCCACTTAAAGAGCATAATATTATGCTGCGTAAGCAATACTTGTTGGAATGCTACCATCGGGATCACCCCGACAGATACTTATTAGAAGCCGAACCTCCCCCACACACATCAGGAAGGGAATGCTTGACTACCGCGACTACCTAGCAATGAAGACAATAACCGCTTGACAACTCATCTAGCATCCCTGTCCCTCTGGCCCGAACTCGTTGAAATAGCACATTTCTTGGGCCTGACCGTCAAAGGCAAATTATTTATTTGGTTTCGTGTCTTTCTATCTGGTGACAAGTAGCTTGATTTTTTATGCTGAAATCTGGTGTTACATATGACCATATTTCGACCCACGACCATATAACCGTGTCTTCTTTTCCCACCCTTGCGATTTGATATTATTTTCATATGATGCGCTCATACGTGTTTTCCAAGCGCTCGTAGAAGGTATCTTTGACCACATCGTACTTTTCTTCCGTCACGGCTTGGGCGAAAATCGGTGAAATGTTGAAGAATTTTGCTGTGGTGCGGATTGTGGCTAAACATTCATACACCGGGGTGTAAACCGGAACTTAGTGGCCCACTTATTTAATATTACAAAATATTTGCTAATTTTTATTTATCATATTCAATGCTTGGTCTTGTAAATTTGAAAGTTTAAATAAAATAAATTTTTTGGTAAATTTGAAATTCAACACATACATACATTCATAAAACATCGCCACGTTAAAAATACCAGTTGTTCACATGAGAAAAATATATGGAAGATGAACTAGTTAGTGTAAAAATTCAAACTAGTAGGATTCTAGTTAAGGGGTTAGGTGGTTTTGTCTTATTAAAATATGTTTAAAATATTCTCCTAAAATTTCAAATCGATCGGAGTAAAATTCTAAGAGATAGACCCTTTGGAAGTTCCGCCCATGAGGCCAATTTGAAACTTTAAACTCGTTTATTTCAAAACTCTATTTCTAAAGTCGGTGGACACGATTTCACGAAAAGTTATAAAGCGATATTGTTCAAATTTGGCACAGATCATTGTTATAACATTATCTAGTCATTAAACGAAGGATTTTTTTTATTACAACTAACTTTTTCAAGCAAATGCTTGGCGAAAATTTAATCAAAAAATGTGTTTCTTTTGGTCAAAGCCTGTCAAAAATTCAAATTTAAATTTTTCTTCTTCGTCTAATAACGAGCTTTATCTCTTTTGATTTTAGATAAACCAATAATGAGTTATGCTGTCCACGGCGAGAGCATTTTCTTTGAGACGTCAAGGGAGATGAGGTACCAACGGCTGATTTTCCGGAATTTTTCAAATAAAGATTTCACAAAATACTGTTTAAATATGTATTGAATTGTTTGAATAAAATATATGATTGTATATAAAAAAAAATAAGTGAAAATTCCTCTTTTTCAAACTCCGAAATCCACCTAACCCCTTACCAGCTAGTATCTTTCCCCACAGGGTACATACGTATCTGCATACAGTTGTTTGCTCTACTGCATGCATATTATGGAACTTGTGTTGCTGTATTTCTGTATCGCGGTCAATGTAGCGCAAATATTAGTCAAGATTAAAAACAAATCTACAAAATACGCCGAAAAAATTGTACCCCATTTAGTTAATTATCTTAAAAAATCGCTGAATATTTTGAATTAACTAATAGCATTGTTGCAACTCATGCGTGGACATTGGACTTGAAAAATAAAATTTCAAATTGATATTTGCTGTTTTTCACAACAATTTTTTTCAACTTTATCAATGTTTTTGCTCTTTTTAATCGGCAAATGAAAAGATGAAGGATTTAAATAACCAGATATTCAGTGCTTATAATGATATATAATGATAAAATACATACATACACATACTTAAATACATATGTACATATGTTTAAAGTAAATAACCAACAGCACGGTAGGTCAATCAGCCGTAACGGCAGTAGCTGTCATCAACATTTACCTACGTACATACATACACGTACGTATTAAGTAAAGTACAATAATTTCAACATTTTCAACTCAGTTCGAAATGAATAAATTTCTTAGTTATTAATTTTTGTTGATTTTACAATGATTTGAAATGCCTTTGTAATACTTGTCTTTTACCGCATAACCATATATCAGCGCACATATTGACATATGTATGTATGTATGTATATATGATGACACTTCTATGCAAGTACGTGTACTTTGTTATTGTTGTTGCTAGCTACTCGTATCACTACTGTTATTATTATTGTCTTAACATTTATGTAAACAACGCTGTCGCTGTCGGCAAATTGAATCTAGTAAACATAATGGACCGCAGCGAAGGCAATCCCATCGGCTAAGAGTCTCTCTGTCATTCCGTTGAAATGTTGATTTGTTAGTTGGTCAAATCTACGTGTGTATCTACGATACGACGTTGTATTAATGGCTGTAGCGGATGCCTCAGCCGAACATTGATGCACTCAAGTCACTGTTGCCATTGAATTGATGTTACCAACTAATTTGCATATTTCGTGGCTACCGCAGTTAACGCCTCAATGATGCACTCACACACTCTAGTGGCCGGTTGTCTCGGCTCCGGTTGGGCGGCGTCACAGTGGTATGAGTGTCATTAAGGTTTGCGCAGAAAACTGGCAAATATGGAGGTTCTGAAACCTTACTTGTGAAGGTAGCTAATTGCGACATGAGTGTTTTCATGACTTTTCTCAAATTAAATAGCTGAAAACGATTTTTGAGACAAAAAGTTACTTTTTTAAGGCGATAATGGAAAATTGGTTACTTACGCCGCGTTTTGAGTCTTTTATGGTTTGTTACGAGTATATTATTTAAGACCTTTTAAAAAATTTTACTAACCAAATATGAGGTCATCCGAATTATGATATTCCTAGCAGTAGATTTTTAAGTAGTGGGCCGAACTCCTGCAACGCACAATTTCAGGGTGCAGGATACACGGTCGAATAAAGGTAGTTGTAAGCTGCTTGAAACATTTGTAAAATAATCCTTTCCGGTCACCCTTAGGTGAATGGCAAAGAAAAACTTTCCCCACCTGCGCGAAGTTCTACACATGGCCCCATCCTCATAAGTCATAGATAATTTCGTCTATCTTGAGACAATCATCAACACCAATGATAACAGGTACTACTTTGGATCGAATAAGTAAGTAGTCAAGCCCTCTTAATTCCTTGAACAAAAACAAAACTTAAAAACCGCTTCTCATTCACGGCCTGCTCTATGGTACGGAGGTCTGGACGATGACAACTTCCGGGAACATGGAGCAATGAGATAGAAGATATATGATAACAGTGACATAGTTCACCGAATAAAGAGACAGCGGCTCCAATGACTACGCCATATCGTTCGAATGGATGAAAGCACTCCAGCTTTGAAAATATTCGATAAAGCACCCGCTGGTGGAAGCAGAAAAAGAGGAAGATCATCATTTCGTTGATAGGATAACGGTGGGGGTGCAACCTAGTTTCACAGGGTTTTGCCAATTGGTGTAAAAGCGAAGACACGAGTGGCACACTATTGAATTTCCACTTTCTTTGTAAATGAATTCTTGAAAATTGCAGTAGGTTTCAGAAACTCTGAATCCATCTAAAAATTTGGCACAATTCGAACTACTGTTCACACACATAGTAAATGCATACACTAGTTTTGACATTGCAAGAGTACGCATTGGCATCCAACTAACTCTACTGAAGTGGTGGAGTGCAGGAAACGTGTGTAGTGCAAGTTGCAGTCAGCAATGGAATTGCCTTAAGTGGCTGTCAATCGGAAATACCACCAAGGTGGTATACATTAAAGTCATTCATAAAAATGCGACAGTTGCTATGGCCATTTGTTGGTGATATACGTACAAATACACACATATTTGTACATATACTCTCATTGCAGTAACATAATCATAGAACATTGTGTACATATGAATCCTGTCAAAGGACTTTGTATTTAAATAAGAATATGCAAATGAAAAGAAATTGGTTTTCTTTATAAGTTTATATATATATACACCTTTTCATGCCATTCGTGAACATGAAATGGTATATTAACTTTGGTCCGAAGGAGAAGAGAGATAGCCCACATCAATGTATCCCGATCGGATCAGAATGACTAGCTGAGTTGATTTAGCCATGTCCGTCTAACGGTCCATTTCAACGCAAATTCGTCCCTCGGTTTTTAAGATATTTCAACCAGTACTGATAAGCAAATCTATTTTTACAATTATACGATCATTTGACAGTACCCACCAGATCGGATCACTATAACATATAGCCCTTATACAACCGGTTTGTTTAGATGTGAGGTTTTTTTTTTTATAAAAAATCCGTTAAAAAGGGTATCCAAGCGATTGAAATTTGGTTATCTACACACTTATAAAGAAATAAATATTACCGAAAATCATCGAAATCAGAGTATTAACCCCAATATAACCGATTTATTCAGATATGGGAATCAATATTTAATCTTTAAATGCAATGCAATAAATTTTATATATTCATGCAATTTATATTGAGTTCACCTAATGGTTTGTATAATAATTGTATTATAATAATTTCCCATAGATTTGGGCCAGATGGAAGTCATTTTGATCTGTAGTTAAAATTTGCGTGACATTTTACACTCCGTTCCATCCTCTCTCCATGTGTAGAATTTTTAGAGCAATTATTTGTTTAAGTCTATACTCCAATTTCTCTTCATGGGTTTCGGACAAGTATAGGGTTAACCATTTTGCGGTTTCCAAAATAAACGTAAATAAATTGCATTTAATTTAATTTTTTTTTCATGAAATTCATTTTTAATGTAAAATTTAAATCTTGGCGTTATATGTGAAACACTACATCATTCAAATGACCGCGTCGTGAATTTTTGCAAACTAAGATCCGTTTTAGGTAATTTTCGAACACTTTTTTGCACATATTGGGCGATATCTCAGCCATAACTTGACGAATTTTGGTTTTCAAGTGCGCAAGGATTAAAGGTTTATCCGGTCTTTCGCGTAGTTCCACATAAAAAGTCCAATGGTGCCAATTCGCACGATCTCGGTGGCCAATTGACATTGTCAAGACGAGAGATTACGCGGCTGGGAAATTTTTCTCGCAATCAAGCCATATTCGTCCGTTTTGTGTGGCATAAGACATCATTTTGTTGGAACCACATATTTTACGAGTCGTTTTCTTCTATTGTAGTTAAAAAATAAGTCGGTTATCATAGCGCTTCGAATTGACAGTGGCCGTCTCGGCATTATCGTTTTCAAAGAAGTAAGGTCCAATCAAACCTCCGGACCAAAGAGCGTAAGCTTTTTTGGGTGTAATGGCCTCTCTTTAATTATTTGAGGATTCCGGGTGCACCAAATGCGACAATTTTGCTTGCTTTTTATACAACGAGTGAGAAATGTGCCACGGTGCTGAAGAAATTTTCTTGGAAAAATCGCAGTTGGCTTCTTGTTCAAGCACCCAATGGACGTAACTATGGAGTTGTGAATGGTCAGCTGGCTTCAGTTGTTGTGTGACCTGGACCTTATACGGATGTAGGTGTGAATCCAAATGCAAAATACGCCATAATGTGTCGTAAGAAAGTCTCAGCTCTTTAGAACGTCGAGAAATAGACACATTCGGGTCTTCGGCTACACTTTCACTAATGTATATATTTAACGCTTTGTAACCGCTGAAGCGATTTTCGGCCTAGGTCCTCCTCCAATTTGTGATTTTCCGTCTTGATGTTTTTACCAACAAATGGAGAGACCTACAGTTTATTCTAAGCCGGCCTATAGATTTTCATGAGGAGCTTTTATTTCATGTCAGAAATGCACTCGGAAAGCTTGACATACCATGCCGATAATATAATAATAATTTTGGATGTTGCTGCACTCGAACCCAGGCCTTCCGAATCGTAGTACGCAATGCTAACCACTCGGCCGGCTATCGCGAACACTTTTACTTACGGCAGCGATATTTGAGGTGGAATGAGCCAAGCGACGACGCATAGGTCTTACAATATCTGTAACCGAGCCGGTGTCTTCAAAGTTCTTTCAAATTTTACTAATTGCTTGAGTAGTTGGACGATTAAGTGCATCATTTGAATCTCCATTTTTGTAGTAGATTTCAACAATTTTAATGCGTTGTGCGCTTTTTAAGCGATTCATTTTATGATTTTTTAGGTTTCATTCGGAGCTGAAACTAACAACTACTGACTCGGCCATAACACCCTACAAAAGTAAGTGCGCATGCATATATTTATATACAATATTTTAAGCACAATGTTCGCCCGCTTTTTTTGCCTATTAATTTGTTATTAAAACTTTTAACTTTCCACATGAATCATGACATGAAAGTTGCTTTGCTGCTTTCAACAAATCCAGCAAGCAGAAGCGACGAATTAAAGTTTCATTTCAGAAATATTTTAACTACAAACCATATACCTACATATATACCTACCACATAGGTATTCATGTATATAGTGACTTATACATATAATGTGTGTAAACAAATTTCCAATCCCCTCTAAAATTTTGATTTTTGCAAAATACCGTCGCTATAAGCATCCGAAGCATCCAAAGCTACCATTTACCTTTTCAATAACTGTAAACCACATTCAAAACGTTTATAGCGAAGCGGGTACATATGCACATACATTGGTATATAAGTACTTATGTATATGTACATATATTATTCTATATTTAAGAAACTGTAGTAATGTGACATTGCTTTTGCTTGAAGCTTGTTTCATTTTTATTCACTTCCTTCCTTCTATAATACTGCATTTACTATGCTGTACCTTACTACATACTTGTTTACATATGAACATGCTCTGGACACCATTCAGACCACTTGAAAATGTTATTTTACCTTGTTTTTGTATCTTCTAAGTAACTTTGCTAGTTTTTTGTATTTGTATTGAAACTTTCTATATGAGCAGAGCCGTCAAATTTTTGTATGTATGTATGTTCATTCATTTGTATCTTTGCTAAACAAGGTAGCTCCACCTCCAAGCAGCAACACATGCGCACTCATTCGTAGCTCTCTTTTGCTCTCTTAAGTTTTTGTAACAAAATTTTCTTCTTTTTTTCATGTTTTCTCTGCGCTCTGAGGCGGAGTTTGCATTATTGTGCAAGTATTAGTGTTCTGCATGTATGGATGTGTGTTTAGAAATGGTTTCAATGGTATGGTGTTTTGTGGGAGCATTACTGCGCTTTGATTTTGTTATATTTTGGTGAGTATGTACGACTAAATATGTAGGTATACATGCACGTATTTGTAGGTTAGTACATAAGTGTTATTATTGTTAGTTGTTATTTTGTAACATTCTTATAGGTTGACTAGTTACCCACCCACTCAGCAACATGACTAGGTACTTCACTGTTTCGTTGGGATATAAAAAATTCCATACATATATACATGTATGTATGTTTGTACCAGAGCTCGCACGTTACTCACTCATTGCGGTTGTCACTGTCCACTGACTCATTGCTCAACTTCTTAGCAGAAAAAAAAATTCTATTATGTTTGTCAAAATTTATTTGGCGTTTCAGTGAGTTTTGCATAAATATATTTAAAATTATTAAAAAAAAAAAAGTTCTGAGAAAAATTTTTTTAGTCAAAATATTGAAAATGATCGAAAATTTTCGAGTAATGATCAATGAGCAAGTTTGCAAGTAGCTAAACAATCCGAATATCTGGGAGATATTTGAGCTAGACAGCCAAGAGGCAATTATGGCTATAAAATGTATCAAACCAGAGTCCAAATATGTAAGAACAATCATGGAGGAAATCCACAGACCAGCACGGATGAACACAGTGAACATCACGATGGTCCCGTGTTACACGGACATAAAAGGTAATGAAAAGGTGGATCAACTTGCTCGCACTGGCGTCGCCGGTGCGGTTGTCACTGTCCACTGACTCGGACCTTAGAAGCGCCTTCAAATTTTGCCTAAAACAGTGTACCCCAGAGGAACACCTATGATTCGGAAGCATTTCCAAAGTAGGGCATGCAACTGAACTAATGAGGCAGACCACACGGTTACTAGCACTAAGCTAAACTTAGAGTCTTTGTAGATTTGTTAATGGGGCATCTGCCCCTGAGGTATTAATTTCAAAAACTAGGTAAGGTTGAATCTGCTGAGTGCAGAGCATGCAGCGAAGAAGACGAAACCCTGGGGAACTACCTCAATTATTAATTGAATCGTCATATCTTCGACGATGCCGAAAACTCCAGCCTAACGGAAACGAGTAATGTTGGGTGTATGGAAATAAGAAAATATATCAAATCGAATGCATTACTCGATAACCCATAGCCGTAGAGTACCATGAGCCTACTCAAATCAGTTTTAATTGCATCATGGATTTCTGCTGCTAGGTCAAATGGTTAATATGGAGTACTAACTATAAGTCCAAGGCCTGCTCGCACTTTCAGATTTTTCGTTAATACTTCCTTTTCAATTTCCAAAAATAATGAGAACCTTAAAGGGTCGTCGTTATACATCAGTAGATGACATTAAAAGCGCATCACTCAAAGAACTAAAAACTATCGCTAAGACCGAGTGTTACGGTGATCGGAAGAAGACTCTAATGGGGACTATTTTGAAGGCGATAACCACTATGTACATGGATGATATTATATAAAGATTTTGTTCAAGAAATGAGAACTCGTTATTTTTTTTTTACACACCTCATATGAACACAAGCGGCTGCGATAGCCGAGTGGCTAACATTGCTTACTACAATTCGGAAGACCTAGGTTAGAGCCCAGCTTCGAGCAACATCCAAAATTATAGAAAATTAATTTTTCGAAATGCGGTCGCCCGTCGGCAGGGAATGTGAAGCCCTCCCAGTGTATTTTTGACATGAAATAAAAGCTCCTCATAAAAAACATTCGGCCGCTCGGAAGCGGCTTAGAATAAACTGTAGATTCCTCCATTTGTTCGTAATAAACATCAAGACGCAAAACCACTAATTGGAGGAGGAGCACGGCCAAAAATCGCATCAGCGGTTACAAAGCGCCAAATGTATATGGGTATATATATACATATGAACATACGCAAAGTTAAGTATATTTAATATTTAGATTATTTAAAAAATATTTAAATTAAAAGAAACAAATTTCTAAAATCGGTTAACCTTTGAGTAGGTACAAAGAGAGTGAAAGAATGAATTTGATTTCATTTATCCATTTCACCAGAGATACATTCAGTTTTAGATTCTGCGCTGTAAAAAATAGAGCGCAAATGTCAGAGCAGTGAACTGTGTGTGAATGAAAATGAGAGTAAGCAGAGAAAACACGCCTCATTCCTGCACATAGAGGACCTACAATATTTACATATGTAAACAGTTAGTTATTTACTGTTGCAAATATTAGTTATATTCTGAAGGGCTGCAACTATGTATTACGTGCGTATATAGTCATTTGCATATTGTCATATATGTACATATGTATGTTATGTATGTATGTGGTTATAGGTTCAACATAAAAAGCCGCGTCTTGATGTTTTTGCCACCAAATGGAGAGACCTATAGTTTATTCTAAGCCGCCTTCAAACAGCCGATGGATTTTTATGAGGAACTTTGATTGCGCTATTAGAAATACACTCGGAGAGCTTCACATTTTCTTCTATAATTTTGGATGTTTCTCGAATCTGGACTCGCACTCAGGTCTTCCGAATTGTAGTACGCAATGCTAACCACGCGGCTATAGCGGCCGGTATGTATGAACATATATAAATGGTTAAAATATTGGTTGATCAATTTCTATAATTGGGTGCACTTAATGTTTTTTTTGACATAAATGGAAAAATTTGAAAGTTATATATATGTAGATATATATAAATAGCGCTATTTAACCGATGAAGCGATTTTCTGCCGAGGTCCTCTTCAAATTTTTACCAAGCCGCCTCCGAACGGCTGACGGATTAATTATTTCCTTTCAAAAATACACTAATAGGAGTTGACATTTCCGACCGAGGGGTGACTTCAATCAGAAAAAATAACTTAATTTTATTATTTTCTATAATTGTGATGCTACCAGGCCAGGGCTCGATGACAGTAGGCTCTGCCAACCACTCGGCTATTGCATCCGCCGTAATCAATATTGGTTTAGATATTTCTGTAGTTGACTTATCAGAATCTTTGGATACTGTAGAGTAATTAAAAAGGATCAAGCTTAATAGTCCACTATGAATAACCGTTAGTTAATAAAACAAAACTAAAAGTTTACGAATTTCATATATTTTTACAAATAAAGTGCCAATACATTTACAAGACCCTAAGATATGCTCATATGGAAAGTATGTCTATACATCCATACATATACATACATTCTTACATATACATATATGTATGTACATATCTGTAAAAACTTGTAGGAGCTTTGTTATACATTATTAAACACTATATCAACATATGTATATCCTTATGGTCTTCTAATTACAAATCAACAAACTTCAAATCCTTGTAACTAGAGAGAAAGTAAAAACTAGCAGAATACTTGGAATTTTAAATACAGTCGCCCCTACATAAAGTTATTTCATTTTCAATATACTACAGAATAATACAATAGTATATACAGTACACTAAAACCCCCCATTCATTTGCCACTGATTCGCCTACAATACGTCCATTCATTCACTCATGAAGTCATTCGCTACATGCAACAACAACAAATATTAACAGTCACATATTTCACTAGCATCGCATTGTTGTACCACATCAAAAAAAAAGCGTTGATTGGTATTGGCTGCTTGAATTGTGTTGGTATGATTGCAAGAGTGTGTGCATATATTACAAATGAACACTGCCACCGCCGCCATGCGAACCAGCAACAAAACAGTTACAGAAACACAACTTTTTCCCGTTGATGAGATGAGTTGAGCGAGAGAGGGTATAGCAGAGTGTGGTTATATCGATGGCAAAGCTTTTGGTTGGCTACTACACTGCTGTTTGCAGTATGTGTTTTTGTTGCTATTTTCGTTGTTACTTTTCTCTTGAAATATGTTGAGTATGGTAGGTAGGGCAAGCCCTTGGTAATTTTTTTGTTGTTGAATGTAGCGTGGGCAAAACAACAAATAAGGAAAGAACTACTGAAACAAATGAGAAACTTGTTTTGGGGAACTATAGTCGGTCTCATAGACTTAACTCACGAAATTTTTTTAGTTTAAATTTGATCTGTTTTATCAAACATTAAATACGCATTTGGAAAAATTATATGATTGACATTTTAAATTTAAATTTCATAAATAATTGCTTATTTTCTACTTTGAGAGTTCTCCCATTTCATAATCGTTATCCTTATTGACGAAGGGTAAATGTCCTGGTTTCCGGAGTCAGGACGATTAACTTTTTTTAAATTTCATATTTAATTTCCTTGGAAACAACTAATTATATCGACACATTTCAATTATCATCACTTCAGGACCTATGATTAATTAAAAGTCGACTAAGTATAGTAATTTTTATAAATATATTTCCGTTTTTTTGCAAAAATCACTTCCGTAAATTGAGTCGTAATTCTCTAGTGAGCGAATCAATGTATTTAATGATTTTTTAATTTAGTTCAATAACGTATTTCAAAAGGTTCACAAAAAAACCAATTATGGTCAGTTTTCTCTGGCACATAACTACAGATCCAAGTAATCTAATTGGATAATTTTTAACATAGGCGATCCATGTTCATCACTGCGCGAGTATATTTTTTTTATAACAACAAAGAAATTTACATCTAATTATATTATTGAATTTGCTTAATTAAAACCTAACAATAAATTTTAAAATCTTAATTGCATCGGATGATTTTGCATTTTCAACAAGGCTATACTGATAGAACTCAAGGCCCTTTAGTTTGGTAAATAAAAAATTCAATCCTAGAAGGAGTCGTAAAAACTAATTTTAAAGCTAATTGATCCAAAATGGCTTAAGAAAAAAAATGTCCAAGAAAAAAGTGTCATTCATAAAAATCTTACATTATAATGATAATTGCCGCTTTGTAACCGCTGAAGCGAGTTTGGACGGAGCCGACTCCAATTTGTGTTGTGCGTTTTAATGTTTTTCCAACAAGTGGAAGAAACGCCACTGGACTTTTATGAGGAGCTTTTATTTCATGTCAGAAATCCACTCGGATGGATTGACACACCCTGCCGAGAGGCGAACGCAAATAGAAGAACAAATCTTCTATAATTTTTGATGTTGGTCCGACCAATGCTCAAACCATGGTCTTTGGGGGGCTTTAGGATGATTCAGTATAGGTATAGTCATAAGTTTCTTTGAGACAAGTTTATCAAGATTTATCGGTTGGATTATTTTTAAAATTACTGTTTTTTTATTTTGTTTAGCATCTAATACCAACATAAAAATTTTGAAATATCTTTGATCTTTATAATGATTCTTAAACTTGGTGAAAATACCTTTTCTCTACCTTATTTTCTATATTTTATTGAACTAATATCATTGAGATTGAAATTCATTTTAGACCTATGGTTTCTTCAGCAAAATTGCTTAAAATAATCTGTAGAACACATTTCTACTTTACGATTTTTCGTGAAATAAATTGACCCGCTCTACATATTTCAATAAAAAATAAGTATATTCGGCAGACAAAGGTGACATATGGATATGTACCAAAGTTTATAGAATAAAAGGTTACGGCAGGAGCAAAATCATATGTTTAATGACGAAATTGGTGCAATTTTGTGAGTTGTCAAAGATTTTATATTTTGTTCATAAAACAACTTAACATTTTGACTATAAAATTATAAGACCTGTATTGTACCATTGTATTGTACTATGTATTGCACCATTTATATATAAAAAATACATAACAATTTGAATTATATATGTATGTCCTGGATAGTATTATGTGGAAAAATGTATTTTAATATTTTAAAAAATGTATATTATGAAAATTAATGAGTTTGAATGTTGGTATTAAGAAAACTTTAAAAAGGTAGAAAAGGTTAAATATATAATTATAAAATAAAATGCTGTTATAAAATGTATTGTAGAATTTATGTTTTCTTCTGTATAAGTGTTTTACGTTTATAGTACTTCGGAAAGTTTTTTGTAGATATGACGAATTTGATTTGGTGAGGTCAACGGTTGTCTTGCCCTGTGCTCTATAAAACTTGGAAACGTACATATGTATTTTGTATTGCAATGTTATTCTAAATTTTTTTGTAAGATTAAGGTGGCATTTTTTGTAAAGAAAACAACATTAGCGCAAATTAGATATTTATACCTATAAATATACAGCTCTTTTTCTTCGTTAAAAATGTTTAGGAAACCCAAAATGCAGAAAAACTGTGATACTTTTCCTTAAAATGATCTTTGGCTACATTTTTTTTTATTAGAAATTAGTTTTCTTGTCAGTATTATTAATTGAACTAATAAATCAAATAAAACAAAAAACACACTGAATGTATAATAGTAAAAAAATTGTCTGTCCGGTTACTGAAATAAATATTTTTCCTAAATAAATATATTCAGTTACCGGACACACTGTCCATACTCTGAAAATTAAATTTAAAAAAATCGTATTTCGTGGTGTGCGGTCACACTTACCACACAAATTGCCCTTAATTTTAAAGAGAAATAGTGCTAATTAGCTAATTACGAGGTTTAGCTCATTTCCAAAATTTCTGCGGTAATAAATATTAACACTTGATATTGGGTCACACAATGCCTTATCTGTAGACTGTAGGGTGTAGATGTTCAAATAAAAATAAAACAAAATAAAAATGTCAAAAAGAATAAGAGGCGACAACAACTACCACAATGAGCACCACTCTTACATTTACTATATACTGGTAGAGACATACTTGCATATTTGTAAGTATGTAAAAAGAGTGGGTACATAAGCTGTTTGCATGTATATGTACATAATGTGAGTATATCGTTAGCGGCGAGCAGCTAAGTGAGTGAGCAACTTTGTATACTTTGATGCCCGAAACTCGAATTTGGTAACTTTTCTAATTACGCTTCAGCCCGTCAGTCTGCAAGCCAGCCACGCAGCTGCTTACTATACAAGTATATTCGTAACTCTGGCGAAATGCTTTTGCTGTTGCCATTGCTCAATTTATGCAGTTTCGGTTGCCACCGCCGCCGCCGCTGCCGATTGTTGCTGTTGCTTTTCATTGTTGTTGCTGCTGTTACTGTTGCGGTGGTTGTTGCAGAGTGACAACAGCCAAGAAAACCGAAGAGTATGTAGCAGGAATTAAGTGGTCTAGGGTAGGAGCAGGCGATTTCCATTTCAACCCTCATTTAAGCGCTCGCTCAATCGCTCACTCGCTCACACGCATACAATTTGTAAATATGTTTGTATGTAATTTCATTGCCTTTGACTAAATGGAACTGTGTGTGAATGGCGGATTGACTGCCTGCTGCTTCCCTACCAGGCTAAGCGGCGACTGCTTGCTTGCTTTCTTGCTGGCTGGTTGGTTGACTGACTGATGGTCTCAATGACTGGGGGCTTCGAGGCTGCTTGGCAAAGTTGATTCAGTTTCAAATGAGTATCCGCCGTGTAACAACGTTCATGCGGTGGCAGCGAACGTGTTAATGTGCAACAAACCGGAATTGGCATGAAAAAAATAGATGTGATGATTGTTTGTGAAAAAGAACAATTAAATATATAAAAAATAACTAAAAGTTAATTAATAAAAAATAAAGAAAACTAAACAAATAAGTTTATATGTATGTATGTGATATGAAGAAAAATTCAAGTGTTTAGAAGAGAAACAAAAAAACAAGAAATAAAATATTGTAGCTGCTTTAAATCTTTAAATAAATATATCCGATAACAATTGTTAATTAATGCACATAAATATGCTTCATTAGCATTCAACAAAGAGTGTAATTAAGAGTTTGCTTTTAAAAGTTTAACTGTAAACAATTTGAGTTTACTCTGCCATTACTGGCAACATGAGCCTACCCAGCGGCGTGGATATGCAAAATTTAATGTCACAACATCCAGTTTTAGGCGCTCTGCCACCGGCCTTCTTTCTACGCGCCGCATCTGAGCGTTATCAGCGTACACCGAAATGTGCGCGCTGTCGCAATCATGGAGTGGTAGGTCAACAACTTTAGTTTATGAGGAAAATAAATATTATTTCTATGAAGTAAATTGGTCAAATAGTTTCTTAATTGACCAAATATACATACATATAAGCAATTAAGTTAATTTTAGTTTGATTTTATTTTAAAGTAATTTTGTAATAAATTTAAATTAACTTGACCTACATTGGAATGAAAACGGGATTTAAATATTTTAAAAACAATTCCTCATTTCTTTTTTGTATATAAAATACAAAACTTTAGACCAAAATATGCTAAATTTCGAAATCTGTTAATTTTGAGCGCATTATTCTTTTATTTTCTATATTAAAGAATATTAAATCAACTTATATAAAACATATGTAGTGTAGTCTTAAGTGGTTAAAATAATATTCTTTTCTTATTTCAATTGTACCATGAAATGCTGTGAAACAGAAATTTGAGAAAATTTGTCATATTTTCAAAGTTTTGCATAAAAACATTTTGGTATGATATAGGAAGGAAATCCTACAAAAAAGGTTGCTTTTCATATTAATTAATTTCAAATTTAATTTTTCTTTTTGATTCCTAAAAAATTTTTTTAAAGAAAAGTTACATTTGTTAGTTTAGGTTTTTTTTTTTTGAGATTTTGAAAATAAATTTTTGCTCCAAGTCACTACACACACACTATCTTTCATAACCTAGAGGCTGTGAATATCAAGCAAAATGCGTAAACGTCAAAAGCAAGCTGAATAAAATTAAGCCAAATTTATTTCTCTAGTACTCTAGTTTGACATTAGACCCACTAGTTTTTTTAGTTGAATATGTCTGACTGTTACTACTCACAACGTCGATCTTCGATCTTAGCATCAAATTATCTGATGCCAAATGTCGAACTATGATAGCCTCGTCTTTCGGCCTTCTCAGTATTCCGAGATGTAGTAATGATATTCTTACATTCGGCTTTAATGCGATTTTTGTAATTCGCTCAAAGGCTGTTATAATACTATAGATAAGAGATATCTTTATGGAAATTTTAATTGTTAATTTTTCATTATGGATACTTATTTATATGTATAATTCACAATCTGTTTTCTCCAAGGTATAAAGTAAAAAATTTGATGTCATGGCAAGATTTAGTTTATTGAATCAGTGATCATCTTCCAATTTATAGTAGGAATATCGGGGATTTTAACATAAAACAGAAGTTTACAAAGCAAATGAGGAAAAGATGGAGGATCAGATGTGCTTAAAAACTTAAAAGAAGTACTTAAAAATTTAAAATATAAAAAAAAGTGTGTTACTTAAAAATTAGACCCAATTTTAATTGTAGTTTTTTTTTTAATTTAAATAATTTGTGAAAATTAATAATTGAAAATAATAATTCTCTATGCTTACAGGTTAGCGCACTCAAAGGACACAAACGTTATTGCCGTTGGCGTGATTGTGTTTGTGCGAAATGCACATTAATTGCGGAGCGACAGCGTGTTATGGCCGCACAGGTACGCATTAAGGTCGATTCACAACTAACAGCACGGAACGATGCGTTACAATACTTTAGAAACTGCTATCAAGTAAATGAAAACTAACAAAAACTACAAAATAAAAATGAAAATAAAATTAATTCAAATATCATAAAATATATTTAGTTCGCACTCAGCGGCAGTGGAGTGCAAAATGGAAGCAAGAACAAAAATAATAATGAGAAAACACACTTAAAAATATTCAAGAATCTTAACTTGGACAAACTTTAATATTTATTTATAGTTAAGAAGAAGAAATTTCAAAGTAAATAACTTTCAGTACTGTCTCGTGCCGTTCTGTGCCCTGCCAATGGGTGTGAATCTATGCATTAGTAGCCTAGTCCTCTATTAACCACCACTAAAATCAATAATTGCTACTTCACTTACGCATTTTTTTATTTTCTTACTCTACCAGGTCGCACTGCGTCGTCAACAAGCTCAAGAGGAGAATGAGGCACGCGAACTTGGCCTACTCTATACCAATGTGCCGCCTGGACAGCAAAATGGCGTAGAGGGTGGTGGTGGCGGTGGTAATGCTGGTGTGCCACCAAATCCGCATAGTCCCGCGCCACCAATGACAAATGCCGCTGGTTTTCATCCGGGCATACCATCGCCGCCCAGTGATGGCTTGGATACCAGCAATGGCCAGCGTATACAGTATAACGGCAATGAGTCAGATACGGATGTGCGTATGCGTTCTTCGGAGCGACTTTCGATGGGTTATTCGCCGGATCGCAGCACTGAAGTGGAGAGTCCAGGTGAGTGTTCATGTGTGTGTGTGTGTGTGTCAAAGAAGTGTAGTAGAGTGAAGTGACTGAAGAAGGAAAAGTGTTGTTGCACGTTTGTGTGGCATGAAATGTTGCACATTTTGCGACAATTTCTTGTGGGTGTTGTTTCAGCGTATACACAACAACATCACGCCATATGGTATTACAACGATTGTTGTATTGTTGTTGTACTTAAGCGTTGAAGTGTGTTTGCGCACACTTTGGCGACTTCCGCACAAGAACACCGTTAAAAGTGTGTAAAAATTACAGCAAACGTTTATTTTAAATAATCGAAAAATGGCTTGAGCCGTTCACAGTTTGGCGACGACCAAAGTGCAACGGTACATTGAGTGCTTTTTCGAGTGGGTGTATAAGTGTATGTGCGTGGTTGTTGTTGTTGCATGCAATTGCAATTGGTGTGGGAGTGTTGACACAAGTGATTTTTTACGCTTGAAATGCACTTGGAAAGTGGCAAAATTTGGAGCGGAAAGTGGAGGTTTGTTGATTTCCCTATTCGGTTTGGTAATGTGTGTACAAAGGTGGGTGATTTACTGAGGATTATTTGAGCGTTGACTCGATTGACTCTCGGTTACTTTTTCTTCACCAAACAATTGCTTATGGGATAAGATATATATTTATATATATTACATATTTGGCGATTTATAACCGCTGAAGCGATTTTCGTTCGAGCTCCTCCTCCAAATTGTGGTTTGCGTCTTGATGTTTTTACCAATAAATGGAGGGACCTACAATTTATTCTAAGCCGCCTCCGAATGGCCGATGGATTTTTATGAGGAGCTTTTAATTCATGTCGGAAATACACTCGGAAGTCTTGATATTCCCTGCCGAGGGGTGAACGTAATTAGAAAAATTATTTTTATTAATCATTTTGGAGCTTGAACCTGGACTCGAACCCTGGTGTTCCGAACTGCAGTACACAATGCTAACCACTCGGCTATTGCGCCGCCATAAGTTATAAGCTTCACTCATATTAAATGGAAAGTACTAGTAAGTCAATATCAGGAAATATGCATTAAATTTTGACATTCTAACTACGAGTTAGAAAGAATAATGCAAAATATTTTAAGCATGTTTCTGAATAAAAATATATGTTTAGATATATATAGCAGTTGGATATTGATTTCATGGCGCATGCCATCCCGCGTATATGAGAAAAGTAATACCGCGTTTGTACCAAAAAGTCAAAAAAGTCCCAATGCAAACTCAGATTTGGTAAACCAAAGAAATTGGAATTTAATTTTAGAAATATTACTAGTAGAGTTTGAAAATTACTTAAAATAAATTTGAATATTTGCAAGAGTTTAACAATTTTATACCAGATGATAGCACTGGTCAATAAAATTGAAACTTCTCTGTGAGATGAAAACTTATATCAAGTTCTGAATGTATTAGTTCCACTAAACAATAATTTATCAATGAAATATGTACAAATTAAGTTTTATTGTGACGTTAAAACATTTATTAAAAAAAAAAAATACTAAAATCAACACATAGAAATATTGTATTGCTTAACTTACAATAATAGACTCCATTTCCTTTAAATGTCCTGATGGAACCCCTCACCTTAATATACATACTGTAACGACTTTCATAATTACCCTCTATAATTTTCCAAATCCTTCGGATTCACGAACTTCGGATTCGCAGAGATAAACGTCCAAGATTTGTTCTTTCGGCCTCTTAATTATTAAGAACATACTCAACGTTTATTTGCTCCTTTAATATATTACAATTTTTTACACTATACACAATGGTTTCTTTTACAACTCTTTATCACACAATTATTTTTCGCTTCACTTTGCACCAGTAGCGACCAGCAACAGCGTTTTCAACTCGATTGCCTGTGATATTTGCTCCCACTCTTTTCATCTGTCCTTAGTACTTGGGATTTCCGTCAAAATATTACTACCCAAAGCTTCACAAAAGTTTGCTAGGCAAGTTTTTTTTGGTCATTTAGTTTTCCTTCAAAGCTCTTATCCTTTATCAGTTGCCGTATTTGTGAACCTACATATCTACCTCTTTAATTTTAACTTCGATTCTTGAGATATCGTATCGTGATGACTTAGGACTAATTCCTCACAAGAGTGCCGACTTTCTGTACGATTTGCAGGTTTTGCACAGGCAGGTCGACACTATGTAGGATTGGTCATTTTGGACGAAGACAAATAGCAATATTCGTATTAATGATGTGAAATTTTTACGCTGAGATTTAAAAGTTAATTCTCTACAAAAACAAGAGACACTCTCGATATTGTTAGGATACTTTCGTGGCATATTTACGAAGTAATTAATGCAAATTTAACTTAAGTTAATTGAAGGCAATAGTTATACTGTCACCTACAAGAAGTTATTCAAACAAAAAAACGTACATATTTAAGGTCAGAAATGAATATGTGAGTCTCACAAACAACTGTATGTGATTGAAATAAAATAATTTTACATTTAATTTAATGACACATATCAAAGTTTTCAAAAAGTTCGTAGGACAAAAAACAGGGCTTACCAGTGTAGGCAAAGCTTCTGTAGGAGCAAAGATGACTAGATACGAAACTCTCTAAAATGTAGATAAATTGCGTTCCTCGATTATTTTCTTTGTGCTGGTAACAAAGCCAAATGAAGGAATTTTGAACAGCTGATGGTAAAAAAGCCTTAGTACCACTTCGTCAATAATGAAACGCACCATTTTTCATAAGAAAACCATTTTAGGTTATCAATAAATTTTCATTGAGCACGATAAATTTGTATGTTAAAATTAAGAACAAATGATGTTTGTATTTATTGAAGTCAAATATTTTCCAAGCACAGCTGTAAAGGTGCAGAAATATTCATTTTTACAATTTTTTATTATCAAAAAATGCCCAAAAAATTTCCAGAAATCCCAAAGTGAAACTTTTTCATCGCAGTGGCACGGTTTGAAAATGTTATAAAAAATGTGGATTTTCAGGGCGCTCTCACGAAATAAAGAGTTTCGTATCTAGTCATCTTTGGTAGGAGTGCCCCGAGTGTAGCCATTTAGGTACGATTATATTCTCATTATTTATAAATGATATTTCTGTAAGGGAATAATGTAAAACTTTATAGATCTCACATTTCGTGAAATAAAGGTGTCTGGCTACAAACAGATCTAACCTTGAATGCTGAATAGTGTAAAATATATCGCCCCTAAGCTACGTACACAGTAGATAACTATAATTTGGAACATGTTCACTATTTTATTGTTCTGGATATCACTATGAGCTCTAAGCTGAACTTCCCACTTCAACTTTATGGTGACAGTCAACAGAACCAAAGATATATTGACATTTTTAAAGCGGTGGCCAAAAGATTCAAGGATACTTAAGTCACTAAAGCAATGTTTACAACATTAGTAAGGGTCGACAATTTGGAATTTGTGGTTTCAAATCTACTCTGGTAGGATAAAACCCATACATAACTACTTTCTTCTTTTGCCTTGAGAAATATTCAGTGTGCGTCTGTTCTTTGTTCTGTTTTGAATTTTACAGGTTGGTGTTTTGATTTCAACTCTTATTTATTCAGCGCGCTATGTCATTACATTACCACGTCTTTGGGGGTAGAATTTTGGAAAAGCTTTTTTATCTGATGCACCATTCAATTTCAGGCCTCTACGATAAACGGTTTAGGCTGTGCGTTGATCCATTATTGATTTAGAATAAATAATTTTATTTATACAGAGTACAACTTTTACAATTTTTTGAATCGCATTTAGGAAAAATATAACAATTTAGATATCTATCTATCTATAATATAGTCTATAATTTTCTTCTTAATAATTTTTGATTAAAAACTTACAGTTTTGCTGAAAATTTCAAAAATTCCGTTTTTGTGAAGAAGAATATATGGATTTAATATTTGATAGTGTTTTGAAAAATTCTACCAACTTTATGCTGGGTGGGAATCAATGTACCTTCGGACGCCTAAATTGAAATCTAAATAAGATCTTTAACCAAAATCACTTTTCGAATTTAGCATCAATAGATATTTTTCACTTTGTGATTCTGGTGATTCAACCCTGTTCACAATACAACGACTTAAATTGAGACAAAGATGGAATAATACTAAATTTACTAAAACAATTTTGATGGAAATAAGCCGAAATCAGATCATTGCCTGGACCACAGTTAGGCAATCTCTAAATACTCTCGACTAACGGGACATTGTATAGGGTGTTTTATATAGAGGTATAGAACTTTAAGTTGGCATTACTTTTCAAGATGGCGACCGATTTAAAAGCTGTCAAGTGATTTATTCTCAGTTTGGTTTGGCAAATCATCATGATCACTACGCCCAATGATACGGACCAATGATTCCACCTGCCCATAAAGCGCACCAAACAGTCAGTTTTTCTGGATGTAACGGTGTTTCAACATACACTTGAGGATTACCTTCACTCCAAATGCGACAGTTTCGTTTGTTGACGTAGCCATTCAACCAGAAGTGCGCTTCATCGCTAAACATCGCTAAAATGGACGCAGTGCGCGATACGTTTTCCGCACAGAACCATTATTTTCGAAATAAAATTGCACTATTTGCAAGCGTTGTTCAGGCGTGAGTCTATTCACGATGAATTGCCAAACCAAACTGAGAATAAATCACTTGACAGCTGTTAAATCGGTCGCTATCTTGAAAAGTAATGTCAACTTAAAGTTCTATACCTCTATAAAAAAACACCCTATATATCAAAAATGATTGACCAAATATGGGTGCCTGTAAAAAATGAGTAAAATCATAGGAGAATCAGACCTACATCTTATATAAGAGAAAATTTTAAATATATATAAAAATTGTGATAATTCTATAATTGTTATTCAATTGTAGTCAATTGGAGATATTTCGACTTGCTCTCGTTCACTACCATACCAATTCGCTTCGATTCTGTGTCTAATCTGGAGAACTCAGAACTTACGTTGCGGGTGTTATGAGCAATATATCAATATCATCGGCATACGTCAACAATTGTACACTCTAGTAGAAGATTGTACCTGGTCTATTTAGCTCTGCTGCTCGTGTTATTTTCTCCATCATTAAATTAAAGAAATCACACGATAAAGAGTCTCCTTGTCTGAAACCTCGTTTGGTATCGAACGGCTCGGATAGGTCTTTCCCAATTCTGACTGCGCTTCTGGTATTATCCAGGGTCAGCTTACATAGCCGTATGAGTTTTGTGGGGATATCAAAATCAGACATAGCGGCGTAGAGGCAGTTCCTTATCGTGCTGTCGAAGGCACCTTTAAAATCGACAAAAAGGAGGTGTGTGTCGATTCTTTTCTCTCGGATCTTCTCCAAGATTTGGCGTATGGTGAATATCTGGTCAATGGTGGATTTACCAGGTCTAAAGATACACTGATAAGGTCCGATCAGTTTGTTGTTGGTGGGCTTTAGTCTTTCACACAATACGCTAGATAGAGCCTTATATACGATATTAAGGAGAATTATCCGATGATAATTGGCGCGGACCGTGGGGTCTCTTTTCTTTTGGATTGGGCAGAGCGCACTTAGGTTCCATTTGTCAGGCATGGTTTCGTCCGACCCTATTCTGCAAAAAAGCTGATGCATGCTCCTTGTCAGTTCTTCGCCGCCGTATTTGAATAGTTTTGCCGAAACCAAGAACAAACTTGACACATGCTATAGGGTGTCTGCACCATCTATTTCATATAGTTAAGTAGTGGTTTACTGAGTTCTGTTGTGAACGTAGCGGTACAAGTGACGCCGAACGTTTAAGTCGCCCAAAACAAGTCATCACGCCAGAAATTGGTGATAAAATCCATGGAATAATATTGAATGATCAGAGAATAAAAGTTCGTGAGGTTTCTGAGGCTGTAGACATTTCAACTGAGCGGGTGCATTACATATTACATAAATATGTTGGCTAATAAAAAGCTATCCGCGCGATAGGTGTCGCGATTGCTCACACCCGACCATAAGTGCAACCGGATAACCACTTCAAAGGAGCGTTGGCAGTGTTCTTAAAGCAATTCAAACGAATTTTTGCGCCATGTCGTTAGTTTAGAGTAAACATGGATCCACCACACTGCACCAGAAAGACAAAAAAACAAACAAGAAAGTTGGTTTCTCCTGGTGAGCGTGCACCAAAGAAGGTAAATGTGGATCTGTCGGCCAACAAGGTCATGGCAACAGTTTTTTGGGGGTGCACGAGGTGTCATTTAGATCGATTACGTGGAAAACGGTAAATCGATTACCGGCGAATATTATTCAAATTAAAAGAAAAGTTGTTGTGGAGAGACTCGATATTGATTTGGTGCAGAAACGAACACAGCTGGCGAAAAAGAAGTGCTGTTCTACCAGAACAGTGCACGGATGCACACGTGTGTAGTTATCATGTCGAAAATTCACAAATTAAGCTACGAACTGCTAGACCGTTCAGTATTTTTTTTTTAAATTAATGCCCCTGCGATAATTTCTTGTTTCCAAACCTGAAGAAATGGCTGGACGGTAGGAGATTCGGGTCGAATGAAGAGTACGCGACACAAATAAACGCCCGTTTTGAGGGCCTTGAAAAAATCTAGTATTTGGAAGGAATTGGCAAAACGCTGGACTAAATATATAGAGCCAGATGGAGACTATTTTGAGAATCAAAACGATTTTTTGCCGAAAAAAAAATATTTTATTCAAAAAGTCACTAACTTATGAAACCACACTCGTTGTCGAAATATGCAAAGTAAATTAGGTTGAATTTTATGTAGCCGTAAGTGTAGTAAGTATGGCAGGTGCGAACAAACTTCTTATAAACAAACTCTAAAATAAGCTGAATATAATGTTCAATTTAATTTAATTCAGTGAAGCCATTAACATTCTAGAACTCCAGATACCTGGGTATCGAGCAATGCGAGTAGCTCGACGCTCGCTCGATACTTGCTCATTCCTTAACTGCTCAGCAGAACAGAAAAATTTTAATTTTGTTTTAAAAAAGTTTTGAGAAAAAAGGTGTTTGTCAAAATACTCCAAATGCTCGTGCTCGGCTCGAAAATTTTCGAGTAAGGAGCAATGAGTAGGTGTGCGGATGCTCGTTGCTCAAATGCTCGCACTGCTCAAAAAAATTTTGAGCAAAATCTGGAGCTCTATTGTATGCTATGAACTGGTATATCGTAACTAAAGTATTTTCACTTACTTTAGTTTGTGATGAGTATTCCCCCTAAGCTGAGTCTCATAGTTTCACGTTCACATCTTCGTCCGTTAAACTGAAACTGTGGTTGCTTTGACCGAAACTCGGTTAGTGAGCGCACTATTAATCATTTGTCATGCGCTGTTCTTCGATTTCGAGTTAAACAAATCTAAAAATATTGATTTTATTTCAATTCATACTTGGGCTTGAAAACCAGAGCATGCTTGCATACTCATATAAATATAGAAAGTTCTCAACACCTGTCAATTACCCCTCAATTATACACACTCGGCTTGACTTAATTAAATTACACATTCATTCACATACATTGATTCATCCATCAGCAAGTCAGCAAGAAATTACAATTGAAGCAAAACAAAGCAAATAAAAAAATATTTATACTCTAAAGGTACAGAGATATCAAATGACTATTTGCTATTTTTTTTCCTAAACTCTGCAAGTTTCTAGGCGACCAACACCTGCCTACCACCACCGTTCGTTTGTGTGTGTTTGCATACCTTCGTTGCCAACATCCCTGCATGCAATGCAATATTTACAATTCCTTTTGATTAAATATTTTTTTCAAATTTCAATTTGATACTTTATTTTTGGAAAGAAGTAAAGTAAAAATGTTCTTGAATTCTTTATTTGCATTTATCGTTGACTAACTTTCAAGTATCAAATATCTTTCACTCTGAGTATGTATGTATAAATGCATGTGAAAATGTACGAGGTATGCGTGCTATGGAAAATTGTGTACAAAATTTTCAGAGAATAGAAGCAAATCTGAATTTATGTATGTATTGTGTATTGTGTAAATTTATTGTAAAAAAATCACTTTTTGTAATTTGAGAAAGTTTTTTATTTTCATAAAATTATATAAAAATGTATTCCATTTAAATAAGTTTCAGTAAATTAGATATATAACAAAGTAGTGCTTACTATTAAGAAGGAATTTAAAAATTGTTTTCCAAAAAAACGGAAAAAATGGCTTCGAACAGATTTTATTAACTTTGTTGCCACCCACTTTTCCATTTCATTGATTATTTTTTCACTTATTTGCGTTCTTCTCCTCCGCAGGCTCGAAACGTGCACGACTCTCCAACGAGACTGATCAGGATACCGGCTCAGAATCCTCGCCCAGCAGCCCGCGCATGAAGGGGCGCAGTTACAACAATGACAGTGGCAATCTTTCTCCCACCCGCACTGGACCGCCCAGCTCGCCAGAATCCGATCTCGATGTTGATTCGGCGCCCGATGAGGCGACACCTGAAAATCTCAGTTTGAAAAAGGAAGACTCCACCTCGCCACCACACACACCCACTGACACCAACCTACATTTGCTGCGCTCGTTCAATAATGGCGCCGCACAGGGTTTCATACCATATCATCATACGCAGTTCCTTGCCGCTGCCATGCCGGCTGCTGCTGCCGCTGCTGCGGCAGGCGTTGCTGTACATCCACATCACAATCAACATTCGCCGCACGCACCACCACAACAACTTCATCAACATCAACACCAACACCAACATCAACATCATGCTCAGCAACAGCAGCAACAGCAGCATCAGCAGCAACAACAGCAACACGCGCTGGCGGTGCAACAACAAATGCAGGCGTCACAACCACAGCAACGTTCACCCGTCGATGTGCTTTTACGCGTCTTTCCCAATCGCCGTCGCAGCGACGTTGAGCAGCTGTTGGCGCGTTATCGTGGCGATGTCCTACAGGCTATGGAGGCCATGCTCTCCGGTGAGGATATGACGCAAGCGCTTGCCTCGGCAGCAGTGGCAGCTGCAGCTGCATCGGCCGCGGCGTCACCACCAAATGTACCGCCTTCGCCGCCCTTTCCACTAAAGTCAGCCTTCTCGCCATTGGTGCCACCAGCTGCAGTCTTTGGTTCGCCAACACATCGTTATCCGCCTTTCATGCAGGCGCATGCGAAGCGTTTCCTGGCAGGTCCATACGCAGGTGCGGCGTATTTGCCCGGTGTACTGCCACCAGATGTGATTGATCAAGCGGAGTCGAATGGTGGTGCGTCAATGGATCGTAATAGTAATGCCGGTGATTCGCAAGATTGAAAAGGTTACTGCCACAAGAGCAGCCCTGTGTGCGAGGTTAATATGTTCAAACCATATGTTTAACGCCTTACCGCGGACACATTCGTGCTCCACGTCAAGTGGTCAAAAATATTGTGTATATTATTTTGTAAATAGTGATACAACGGTATAAGTGAGGAAAAGCTTCATAGGGAAAAACTCTATACATATATATACACAGTATGTGTATGTATCCATTTTAACCAGTGTTAAACAAAAGTTTAAGTATTTGTTCAAAGAAAAACTCACAAAGGAATACAAATTTAATTTGAGTTCAAAATATATATTATCTGAGTACATCAAGAGTTGTAAATGCTTTAGTTGTATGTAATAAACGTAGTTATTTGTATCCTAAATAAACTTAAGGCACTAGTTAAAAAAAGAATAACAAAATACTTAAGTACTTATTGAAATATAAACTATATGTGAATAAATTTAGATATATATGAATGTATAAACAATAATTGAGAACTATAGATTAATACAAATAATAATTAAAAAAAAAAAATTATAGAAAAAAAATTTTAACTTTAAGTTTTAAGCGATATTATTATCTACTGTAAAAATAAAAGTGTTAAAACGTATAAAGTAATAAAGAATTCTAAAAAAGTACTCAAATTAGTTGATTAGTAGGATTTTATAGAAGGAAAAAGCAGTAGCTCAGTGGTTTGTAGTCAATCAATCAGCCGTTTGGTAAGGGTTAAGAAAGAACTGCCGAAAATTTGTTCAGCTCATCAGCTAATTTATTATGAAAAAAAAAACCAAGAAATAAGTGCTGCATCGGTCACGCCGAAGTCTTTATAAATTTCATGAACACATTTATTGCAAAATGCAAAATTCGATTTCGATGATTTTCGGTGCCAATATTTAATTCATAACATATCTGAATAAATCAATTCTATGGGAGCCATATGATGAGTTGCATTACAAAAATACTTTCGCATCCTTAGTACCGTTTAAATATCTAAAAAAAACCGAGAGATTAGTTTGCGTTCAAGGAGACGGCCAGACAGACAGATAGATAGAGAGAAAGACATAGATGACTAAATCATTTCAGCTCGTCGTTCTGATCCAATCGGTATAAATTCTTGTTTGTCTATCTCTTCTCTTTCTGGTCTCATGTTCACGAATTTACAGGGAATTTCAGTCATGGTTATCTAGTAAATAACTAATGTTGTTGCTGCACTTTAAAAGCTCGAGAGCTTTAAATTTTAATACATATTTTCGTCCTTGTGTTATATGTGCTGACCTTTCATTTCGTAGAAAAAAATTGTCATTCACTTCTCATATTTCTTCTCGGGCTTTAAAAATTATGGTGGGGTTGCGTCAACTTCTCAGCAGGCCGAACCAATATCCTAATGTAGGTAAAGGAAGACGAACTTCCCTCATTTCCTAATCTCTACTGTGCTTTTTCTGTTCTCTATTAGTCTTGCAACTTCGAGATTGAGGCGGCCTTCTTCTCATTTCCTATTCCTAGCGTTTTAGTATTTTTCCATTCATCGTATGTTCCCTTGCTGTTCTAAGGCACCGATGAGTAGCGTAGCTGTTCTCGTGACACTGCCATGATTTGATGCCAATAACTTTTTTTTTGACCGACCGATTTTGAAATACATCTCGGTAATTGAAATTCTGATTTCTCAAACCTACTGTAGTAGGATAGAATATATTCAAAAACAATTTCTCCTTTTTGATTTAAGAAATTTGCATTTGGACTCTTAATATTATCTTCCTCCTTATATTATTGTCTGATACTTATTAAATTCCTCACGAGCATAAAGAAATATTTGGTGTAGTTTTAACCGTTAATAACACAACCTCAATCTGTTCTTTTTTCTGAAAGTAACTTTCATGTTTTACATCAAAAATTATAGAAAAAAGCTCCTCATAAAAATGTATCGCCTGTTCGGAGGCGCCTTACAGTAAACTGTAGGCTCTTCCATTTGTTGGTAAAAACATCAAGACGCAAAAACCACAAATTAGAGGAGGAGTTTGGCCGAAAATCACTTCAGCAGTTACAAAGCGCCAAATATATATAGAACGTCAATATATTTTTGCTCCCTGCTTCTGAAAACTGTAAAAATGAATTGCACAAACCCTTGCGTTGTTGGAATCTTGAGTTCTCATTTTTTGGCTCTCAACCAATGTCTAGCAACTGCTAATATTTGAATTAAGTTAATTGCTTACAAATCAGCTGATGAAATTTTGTTCTGCAACAGAACTTCTTTAGTTTTCGACACTTAAACTCCTGCGATTAAAAAGAAGGAAAAAGGTTTCGTACGTCATGCGGACTGGTGGGAGGAAGGAAATCGTTGGGAATAATAATAAAAATAACAAACTCAATTTTGGCTGTTTGTTCCAAGACTGAAGCTTTAAGCAAATTCATTGGTGATGCTAAAGCTTAATAGAGAATATCAATTAAGAAACCGGTTTTCAAACCTACAGCCTCTAAATCAAAACATTCACTACTCAAAAAAATTTCAATATTCCCTCAAGCAAAGCGAGTAGCATGAAAACGGCCTTAACGGTATTTTTCAAGTTAAGGTGGACTGTGTTTTAAAAGGATTTTTTTTTGCATTTTTAATTTTTCCATTAGAAATGTGTTCTGCGCATTTGTTTAAGGGGAAAGAAACCATTTTGAAAAATTCTGAGTTGTTACTGTTTTTAATTTGGTGTACCATATGATCTTATCAAAAGATTTCATTGGTTACCTTTGAGTAGTCTTCTAAAACTGGCCTTATATTAGGAATACGAGGGTGGCACGATAAGTCAGTGACTTTTTGATAAAAATATATTTTTCGGCAAATAAAGGTTTTAGTCTCCTTTTAGCTCTAGGGTTTTTTCCAAATTTTGTATTCCCTCCAAATAATAGCTATTTTCAGGACTCTCAAAATAGGCTTTTGTTTCTGTGACGATCTCTTTATTCAACCCGAATCTCTTACCATCCATCCATTTCTTCAGGTTTGGAAACAAGAAATATTCGCAAAAGAATAAATCTGGATAATATCCTAGATGGTTTTACCATGGTGATTACATACGTGTGCACCCGTGTATTGTTCTGCCAACCGTTGTCGCTTCTGCTTCAAATCAATATCGGGTCTGTCCAAAAGCTTTAGAACATATTCCCCGGTGGTTTTTATTTATTACTTTTTGCAAGCTAATCGACGAATTATACCTCGTGCCTCCCAAAAGCTGCGGCCATGACCTTGTTGACCGACAAACCCTCCTTGATCTTCTTTGGTGCACGTGCACCCGGAGAAACCCACTGTCTTTATTGTTCTTGGATCTCTGGTGTGGTGTGGTGGATTTATATTTCGCCTTCGGTAGCGAAATGGCGCAAAAATTCACCAAACACCCCTTTGAAGCGGTTACACGGTTGCGCTTATGGTCGTGTGTGAGCAATCGCGGCAAGCATCGCGCTGACAGCGCAGCATGTCAAAATATTCATGTAAAATGTGATGTTACCGCTCAGTTGAAATTCCTACAGCCTCAGACACCTCCCGCACTTTTAATCGCCGGACGTCATTCCTTTTTTTTCGACAACGATTTCTGGCGTGTTGACCTGCTTCGGACGACCTGCATGTTCGACGCCACTTGTACTGGTACAACCACAACGGAACTCAGTAGGTCATTACTTAACCATTGAAATTGATGGTGCAGAGACCCCAACATATTTATCAAGTCTTTCCTTGGTTTCTATGATGGTTTTTTTACGCAAAGAAATAATGCTCATCACATCAGGACACGAAATTCACTTTTTCGATTTTTTGTTAAAACTCATGAGGTCGTCTGCTTTCAATGGCTGTCAAACACAAACTAAATAGCACAGCTTACTCAAAAAATTTGACAGCAGTCTATTGATCAACAGTTGGCGGAAGCAGTGTTGTATTTACACTAACTGCGGAGGAAATTCAAAAAGTCACTGGCTTATTAAACAGCCTTCTTACTTTGAAATTTTATCGTACAAATTCTTTACTGCTGCAAATTGTTGTTCTCATAACACACACTTTCAACTCAATAATATTATTTTAGTTTTGCTTTAAAAATCAATTATATCGTTTTTAAGCTCCAACCTATAGCATAATGATAATTTTACCAACACGTGTGCACTCTCTCGTTAGTCATTTCCACAAAAGAACAGATAAACTTTTGACTTTTGCCTATAAGCGTTCGATAAGTTGAAATTCACACCAATAATTATTTATCTTGATTAATATCACACCCACTTACAAAAGGACAAACGGTCGGTTATACGGCCCGACGCCACATACAACAATACCTGAAACACACATGACCGGGATTAACCGAGATATGAAATTTGTCAAACAATTTTATTTGTTTATATATTTGATGAGAAAGAAAATAAAAACAGCAAATAGTTTTAACAATAACAATACAATAGAGTAGCAACAAAAAAAACAACAATTAAGGGCATACGAGTGTGAATGGCAAAATTAATGACCAACACAACGAGGGTGTGCATGTGTGTGTGTGTGTGTATGTGCATTGTGAAAGCGATCAAACAATCAACAAGCTAAGTCAGTTGCCATTCATTCAACGTATATTTATATCCTTATATTTATTGTTTAAATATTTTGTATTAATGCAATTTTGAGGGTCCAAGTGTGAAATCCCTTTTCACTTCTATGGCTACACGGGCACACACCGGACACGCCGGACATATATAGTAATCCCAATCATAATTATGGTTGGGAAAATAGTTTAACTATTCTAGTAATAAATTTGTGAATTGTACGCACATATGTGTGTGTGCATGCTGTACTGCCTTTGTGTAATGACCAGCATATGAGAGTTTCTACTGAAAATTTACAATGGCAATATAATATATAGTATCGATATTACAAAATGAAGAGAAAATTTAATAATAGAGCAAATATGTCCGTGGGTGTTTGAATTGGGGTGATTGCAGTATGTGGGTAGTTTGAAAAGTGAAATGAAGGAAGGTTTTTGTGTGATAATGTGATGCACTCTCCATATTAGTTATCAGATTTTATTTAGACCAGTTGCTGTGGTACCAACGAAATAGACGCTCGAGTCAGAATAACATATTAATAGGATATTTATTTGAATTGCAAGTTTTTTTTTCACTGACCAAATCCATACTATCTTGGATAAATTCCAAATTCCTAAATTTCTACACACTTCAATATGAATTTTAAGATGCACGACGGAATAATTGGCAGTAAATCTTACGAACATAAAATGAAATTGTCCCTCAAAAAATATTCTTTTATTCATCAATTTTAATTTTTTCCGCTCCAAAGTGCGAGGTTTATTAATAAACTAAGGAGAATTTTTAAATTTCGAAGGCTTGTAGAGTCCGATTGCCAAACATTTGTATACCTCTCATGAACATGAAATACGGTAATTTTTCGGAACCATATCGGACCAATATGCCATATATACGATCGATTTTTCAGATATGAGATTCTGATTTAAGTCCTTCAAAAGAGCAACTATTATTGACAACGAAAATCAGCGAAATCGGAGAACTATATCACATAGCCCCCATACAATCGATTTTTTCAGATATGAGGGTTTGTGTAAAAAATCCGTCAAAAAAGCATCTAAGAGCGTGTATTCCAATATTGACACCGAAAATCATGGAAATCGAATTTTAGTAGATTAAAGTACATTCGCATCCTTAGTACCGTTTAAATATCTAATTTAATTGCAATAGAAAGGTATAAAGGCTTCGGCATGACCGAAAACATCGCTTCATTCATGTTTTTATTGTGTTGGTATACGTGGCCCTAAATTGTTATACAACTGTCAGCTGTTCTCTTTTCTCTGATGACCTTGTTTTTACAGCCACATAGGTTAGATGAGCTTTTATAAGCTCGGCCGTTTTCGTATGTTAAAAGAAATGGATCAAAGAAGTTTTATCAAATTTTAGATACAAAATGGAATAAAGCTTAAAAAAACTTTGAAATGTATAATTTCAGCCTTTGGTGAGTCTGCAATAAATAAAAACAGTTTTTGTCCCTAGATGGTGGTCATTCGTATGAAAACTTATTTTAATTTAAAAATCAATGAATTTTCCGAAAAAACACTTTATGTGTTGCTTTTTTACAATAAACAGGTAAAAGCGTTGCAAAACCGTGACGAATTTTTTTTTATGTTTATTGTGAGAATGCTGCAAGTGGACGTCTGATCCAGGAATGTTTTGCTTGATTTCGTTCCTTAAATTTTAATAACAAAGATGCACCTCATTCACTTAAACAGCTGATGAAATTCTGCAACCGGTGGAGAAAACCAGCATGCAAGCTGTCAGGGATAGCGGCGGCATTGAGAATCTTTCAAACGTTTCTGAGGGCTGACAAAAACGAAAAAGTCATGGACAAGGGTCGATGACCTCCACAAACGACTTCAACACTAGAATTCACATCAAACAAGGAGATGCGGAGTGTATGTCTTTTACGAGTTGGTACAACTTGGTGAAGGGCTTCCACCATATAGCCTAGACCTGGCGCCATCTGACTACTATTTGTTTTGGTCACTGTAAAACTCTTGGAATGATAAAAATTTGGCAACCGAAGAGCGGCTGAACAGTATATATAACCGATTTACCACAGAAAAATATCACAAATAATAATGTTTAATATATACTTGATTAAAATTATTTTTCAATAAATAAAAATTCTCATCAAAAGTATACAAAAAGCGTAGAGACTTCCAATATATCGCCGATTTTCTGGGAAAAGCTTGCACAACTGTAAACTTTTTTTCTTTGACGCAGGGTACATTCTTCTTCTTTTCTTTTTCGAAAACTGAAATCGTCCTTTTACAAAGAGATATAAGCCAATTCCTTTTAAAGTGCCCAAATTAAAAGGCATAGAAATCACTTTTTCCACAGAAGTCAAATATCTCGGGATAATCTTAAATAGTAAAACCGTTTATTGTTCACTCGATTTATATAGCGGTAGTTAGATCCATTTTATTCCACAGAATCTGATGGCCAGCACTTGAAAAATCTACTTTCAGGAGCAACGGGACAGAGTTCAGGAGTCGACAGAGCTTGCAATTATAGCAATCACGGAAGCTGTCTAATCGATGCTCAAATCTTTGGGTACTAATCAATCAATCACCATATATTCGGATAGTCAAGCTGTCATTAACGCTATTCAATGCAATTACACCACATCAAAAGTTGTGTTAGAATACGATAGGAAGAGCCTTTCGAACACTATCTTTCTCGCTATCCAGCTCTAAGCATTATACGACGTAAGTTTCAAGGATATAACTTCTTCTATTGCCTGAGAAGGTGATAAGTAGAATGCAGCGGTGTCACAATTTGCCTTCAGACCTAAGTGCGTTTGTCGCTCTGATCAGCAACCGCATCAACCGAACTCAACTCAACTCAGGGTGCACTCACTACTCACCAGTCGCCATTATCTGCATTTCAATCGTTTTTGAAATCAAGAATAGAAATAGATCACGCATAGAGTCAATCCTCATATTTCGTTTGAAGGGTAAATCATTGATAGAAAAAAATTTTAACTGCACCTTTCTTTAAAAGCATTTTCGATTCATAAAAATCAAACAAACACTTCCACAAAGGCCAATAAAATACTTTTTCATTTTGCTACCTTTTAAAATTTTAGACTTGTTTCAGTTCCCAAGTAGGGTTTTTTAAAAATATAATAAACTGAGAGTTATCTGTTCCATATTCTATTGGCTAGAGCGCCCAAAAATGGTGGTGTTTCAAAACGAGGCCCACATAGAACAGTATACACTCTAATGTTATGTTATTACTTATAGGAATATGTTAAAGTAAAATTCACAGCCACATTTTAATGTCAGTAGCATATACTTGTATAGTACATAACTACATACATTTGTTTTTATATAAATATAATCAAGCCCACCTCCATTACCGAATGTTGAAAATAAATTAAATAACATTAACAAAAGTATGTGAAACAAATGGATACCATATTAATGGCAATATCAATAGCATTGAATTAATGCATGTAGATGTGTAGTACACGCATATATATATATATATATATATATAAAGGGTGTTTTTTATAGAGGTATAGAACTTTAAGTTGGCATTACTTTTCAAGATGGCGACCGATTTAACAGCTGTCAAGTGATTTATTCTCAGTTTGGTTTGGCAATTCATCATGAATAGACTCACGCCTGAACAACGCTTGCAAATAGTGCAACAAAAGATAATGGTTCTGTGCGGAAAACATATCGCGAATTTTGTTTAGCGATGAAGCGCACTTCTGTTGAATGGCTACGTCAACAAACAAAACTGCCGCATTTGGAGTGCAGGTAATCCTCAAGTGTATGTTGAAACACCGTTACATGCAGAAAAACTGACTGTTTGGTGCGCTTTATGGGCTGGTGGAATCATTGGTCCGTACTTTTTCAAAAACGATGGTGACCAGAACGTTACAGTCAATAGTGATCGGTATAGAGCCATGATTACTAACTTTTTCATTCCTGAATTGAATAACCATGATATCCAGGAGATGTGGTTTCAACAAGACGGCGCAACATGTCACACAGCTCGTGCCACAATAGATTTATTGAAAGACACGTTTGGTGACCGCCTAATTTCACGTTTTGGACCTGTGAATTGGCCTCCAAGATCTTGTGATTTAACACCGCTAGACTACTTTCTGTGGGGCTATGTAAAGTCATTGGTCTATGCGGCCACAAGCCACAAACGCTTGACCATTTGGAAGACAACATTCGCCGTGTTATTGCCGATATACGGCCACAAATGTTGGAAAAAGTCATCGAAAATTGGACGTCCAGATTGGACTACATCCGCGCCAGCCGTGGCGGTCATATGACAGAAATCATATTTAAAATGTAATGCCACAAGATTATCTTTCGGATAAATAAAATTCATGTCAATCGAATAATCCATCGTTGTTTTATTGCAACTTAAAGTTCAATACCACTATAAAAAACACCCTTTATATATATATAGTATAGATTATTGCGAAAGCCTCCAACTGAGCAATAGCTAACAATTAAGAGATCATGCCATGACTTGAACACCAATCCACAACCATTACCTGAAACATAAGGAGCTCCACCCACACATACTTAAACATACATATTAACATATGTATATAGTATAGTGAATAACTTGCATGAATGCCTTTGTGCGTTTATAAATTTATACAATAGTATGCTATGGAGGCATGGCATTATACGAGTACATTCGGACGGCCATGTACGGCATGCTCGTCCAGTTAACCGGCCTGTAGTCTCTTGTCCTCTTGTCTCTATTGTTCACTGAAACAATGAAAACTATTATCTGTGAAAATTTCTGTCCTTTCACTATTGTATTCGGACAAATGATTGTATTGTAGTTATTTTTATTGTTACTGTTGTTGTTGTTGTTGTTGTTGTTGACAATGCTGCTGTTCGCCGTTTGCTGTTTGCTGTTTGCTGCTTCTCTTATTCTTGCTGTTGTTGTACGCTTGTGAGTGTATTTATTTGAATTGCTGCTGTTATTACTACATTTCTTTGTTTTTGTTGCTGTTACGAGCATCTATGTTACGTTCTTCCCATTGTTGTTGATTTTTTTTCCTTAACTTTTTCCACTTTTGTTTTTTGCCAACTACTAAACTCCCTCCTCCTCCTCATATTGGATAACACAAGAACACATAGTGAGCATGCCAAGCAACGGAACTTCTAAATAATCGAAGCCGGTTGGCCAATGGCTACAATGGCTTTTGTGAATTGTGCGTAAAGAGAGTAGTACGAGTAGTAGTGGGAGGGAGGGCATGTGGCTACGTTCAACATAACGTAGCTACAACAAAAGCAAATACTTTCGATTTGCGTGTGAACAATGTGAGTATTTAAATTGCATACAAATATAGATGAACAATTGAAATCGGAGAAATATTTATAAAATTAAATACATGGATGACATTTCCTTTATTGAATTCCCTCAATATCACAAAGGCGACAACAATGCACTGTTAAAATGTGAGAGTCACATTATTCGAAAATGCTACTGTGAGAAATTATTATGGGAGAATGGTATTAACCTTTATATACAAAGACATGTGGGTATATACCCGTTAGCTTTTTAAATGCTTGGGTTAAGTTTAAAAAATATTCGGGGCACTAGAAAAGACAGAGTTTAACTTAGAATTACCTCGTATTTATAAAAAATACTCAGTAATTCTGAGCTGTACTTTGGAAAATGGCAAGTGCGTTACGTAGATAATACTTGAAGAGAAGAATGCGAAAGAATACTTCGATTGTATCAGCATTAAATTTAGAAGGTTGTAAAAAAAAATTAACAAGTTTCCATACAGAAAGCCAACTTTTATTGGCTTTTGAGGTGCGCTTGCCAACTCGGTAAATTGGCGAACACAATCCTTATACCTCAGCCCAACTCTTTACTGTTTTTTGAATTTTCAGATTTATTCAGTTAACCTGGAAAAATTCTATTTGAAAATACCATCAACATACTAACTAGTTAGTTATCAAATAAATTTAAAATTATTAAAAATAAATGTTCCAGATAAAAAGTCCAAGTTTTTGTCAAAATACTCCAAGTGCTCGTGCTCGGAAAATGTCGAGTAATGAGCAATGAACAAGTGTGCGAGTGCTCGTCTGTCAAATGCTCGCACTGCACGAAAATATTTGAGCAAAATCTTGAGCACTATTGGATACGAGCTTTTGTGTCAGGAAAATTATAAGATCATTGGAGACAAATTTTGTTATACAATGCAATTAATGCAATTTATTATTATCTAAAATTTTATTAAAATATTTGTTGAAACAATTTAACTTGACTTCAGCTCAGCTTATTAAAATAAAAATAAAATTTAAAATAAAAATTGAATAATTAAAAAGTATTCAATTTACAGCTGTACAATGTGAAAAAAAACTATGAGCAATCAATCATACAACCTTTTTTATTTGATCATAAAAATTTTGAAAACCTTGCTACAGTAATCTTTTCAAATTTTGTAAATTTTTAAATTTTCTTGATCGATTGTATTAGATCTTATATCGTTTTGGTAATTTTTTTTTTTTAAATACACCTCACTGGCATCATATTTAAGACATTTTAAATCTGTTATAAATGGATCTCTTGTTTTTGATCCCGATCTAATCGATTTATAAAAGTTTGTTTTAGAGAAATCTTCAATAAATGTGTGATCAACATAAATAAAATTATATGGCGGTGGATTTGTTCTTGCTTTTTTTATGATACGAACAAAGTCTGATGGCACATAAAGTTTCTCGTTTTTCTGTTTTCCTTGAATAGGTGAATGTTCAGAACCTATTTGTGTATGTTCAACAGTTAAGTATTTCTAATAGATTAATGTCTCGAATTTTACTGCTATGAGCTGCAACAAATTGGTTAAATTAAGATGAACATTTCGATTTTGAGCACAACAACGATCACTAAAAATTACAGTAGAAAACTTTTAGGCGGTATGCTCGTCTAGAAATTAAAAAAAAAATTGATTTTTCTCTATCGCATGAACCACGCTCATCCCAAAATTTTTAAATTTACAGTGTTTTTTTTTTAAATTCGGAAAACTCAAAAAAGTGGTAAAAATTGTTTTATTTTTTTTTCCAAAAAGATGCCCTTTTGTGAAAAAAAGAATCTTTAACCATTCTTTAGTTCACACGATAGCGACATACCTCTAGATTAATAAACTTTTTTTTTCATATTGCTAAAAGGGTTGGTATCGTTGTTATGGTGGCGCGCCATTTTTTTTCGACCCCCCTATTTCATCAGCGTTTGCATTTTGAAGTTTTGAATTTTTTACATTTCTTTTCGGTTTTTTTTGAAATGTGAATAAATATCTTATTTAAAACAGGATAGTAAAATTGTTGATCGCCTTTTTTTACGTGATTTCAAAAATTACCTTAAATTCAGGCGTCTGGACCAGAAAAGCCCTTTAAATCAACATAACTCCCTAAAAATGAAAAAAAAAATTAGGCAAAATTTTTTGACTCCATTCAACATTTGCCCTCATGTCACTCTTAGCAGCAATAGACTTCTGAATTCTTTAAATTATAAAAAGCGATTTGATGAAAATTAAGTTTTTGTTTGAAGTAGAATGCTCCAGGGCACGACTCTTCCAGAACTCTATGGGCGAAGATTATGACTAGATTTAATAAAATAAAATATTTTAAATGCTTATTTTATTAATTTAAAAAATAAATAAATAATGTGAATAAAAAAAACACATTCGACTTTAGAGTACACATTTTTACAAACTTTCAGTCATAAATCAGAATCGCGGGTAGATACGAGGTATTTAAATTCGATCATATAGATACGAGAAAAGTTAAAAGACTAAAAAAAATTCTATCATCATTATGAATATTTTAAGATATTTTTTTATTTATTCATAGATTATTAATGTAACTTCTCTTAATTTTGTCATATTTGACTTTGAAAAATATAAAAATCGAAAAGTAAAAATTACTTCTGATCGAAAAAATACAACTCAATTGTTAATAACTATTATATTAATTTTGATTTTTATAGATAATGATCTCATTTTCACTGCAGAATTACAATGGACCTTTAGAGACATGCCTACATATATGAAAATCTTTCAGTCGAAAGGTGTAAGTCTATAAATTTTTCATTAAAAAATCAAAAATAATAACTATTTTCGATCCCTGGTTATTTCCTTTCGTGTACAATAAATATAATTAGTTACCACATCTATCACGCCCAAACAAATTTCTCATGAAAATTATACTTTAAAAATGTGTTAAAATACTGACAGATGTCTCTTTGCCTTATTTTCGATTAGCCTCGATTTATCTAAATGTGCTCACTTCGTGTGGTTGATGCTATTACTTTTTACATTTCAATTTTTTTTCCTTTTTTAATGGGACAAAAAGAAACGCATTTATAAACCCCAAGGGAAAAATTCAACATCAATCAATCAGCGAAATTTTTTTCGAGTAATGGCATTTACCTTAAATTATTACTACTATTAAACTTGGCACGCAGATGTATTTTTACATTTAAATTACCATTTATCTGAACCGACCACCATAATATATATTTTTCAAATTTCATATTTTGGATATTAAGTCTCGCAAAAAAGCATCTTGAAGCATGAAATTTGGTATTTCACACATGTAAATTCAAATAAAATTGGTACTGCCAATCATCGAAATCGGAAGATTTTTCAGATATAAGAATTAATATTTAATTCTAAAATGCAGGACAAAAATTTGATATGCTCGACGAGGCCGAAGTCAGCATTTTTTTTTTGTTTTAAATTAGCTTCCTAATCGGACGCAATTTTTATCCTTATTTTATATTAAGTCAATTAAATTTATATAAATCTGTGTTGCTCTATTACGAGGGCAGTTTAATAAATCAAAAATAAATATTCTATTTATTGGCATAACCTTCTTTTAGTTCAATAGGTTTGGTCCCATTTTTTATTAAAAATACTTTCTCTCGGATATCAAATGTGTCTAAGCATTTCTTCACGATTGGAAACAGGAAATGGTCGGCGGAGTCTTAATCTGTAGAATATTTTGTATGAGGTAGCAGTTTCCAGCTGAATTTATGAATTTTTGCCATGGATACTACAACGTGTGGGGGACTGCATTACCATGTTTTCTGCTTCAAATCAATATCGAATCAATCCAAAAATTTTGAATAATATTCAACGGCAATTGTTTTATCTTCTCCACGGTAATCGATGGGATTTACAACCCTGCAGGCATCCCTGTTGTAAGAGGCAACTAAAATCCCATCCCGCAAGATTCGAGTCTTTATACCGGAAAGATCCAGATTTTTATACGGCCAAGGACTGTCACTCCCGCAATATTCCCCGAATCCCAATGTGGGGAATTTTTCTGCGATTACAAAAACAGCATCCCAATTTTCATCTATAGTAAATCTTCCCTCCTTTATAAGATAACCGCCCATTATTTGCATGTATACCTACATTCTTAATATGATCCCAATATTATTAAATGATGGGAACACATATTTTAGTCAGGGCGCCAACAATAATCGACACTCCTTAATATTTTTGAATTAACAGGTCAGCTTTGTCTAAGAAAAATGGGATTCAACGCTCATGAGAAGTACTCCAAAAATTCCTTTCAATAATGATGTATAATATGGATAATATGGAGTAAAATAAGAGATTCATGTGCTCATTGAAGACAGCCTATATTATGTACATATAAACAATATAATCGGTGCTATATAATGCTGAAACGATTTTCATCCAATCTCCTCCTCCAATTTATGGTGTACGTCGTGCTGTTTCCCTGATGATGAAGGGACCTACAGTTTTTACTAGATCGCCCACAAACGGCTGATGGATTTTTATGAGGAGCTTTTATTCCATATCAGAAATGCACTCGGTGATGTTGACATGAGAATACATCCATTCTGTGTAGATTCTAACACACCTAGCATACATACATGCGTCCGTATGAATATTTAAGTGTTCAGAAAAACAAATAAAAAAAGTTAAGTAAAATTTTTGATATTCCATCGTCAAATGGCTTTTGTCCTAAGCGACGTTTTGAGTTGTAACATTTGTTCTTTTTTATAAAAAAAAAAAAGCAAGAAAGAAGGCCTTGTCGAAGTCTTTATACCTTTCATGAACATATCAAATTTATGTGAAATTGCAAAATTCGATTTCGATGATTTTCGGTGTCAATATAAACCTGAAATTACGTCTGAAGTATAACAAACCTCGTATGTGATATAATAAACCGATTTCGATGATTTTTAGTACACATTTGCAATTCATGATATGCGTATGGGATACCAAATTTCACGCTACTTGATGTTTGTTTGACAGAGTTTTGACTTAAACCTCACATCTGAACAAATCGGTGTATGGGAGCTATATGGTATAATTGTCCGATTTCAATGAGTTTCAGAACCAACATGCAATATGCATTATGTATGTTTAGTGTACCAAATTTCACGGTCTTAAGTACTTCTTTGTCGGATTTATGACACAAAATTTTAAATCTGACAAATCGGTCGTATATATGCTATAATGGTCAGAACTGGCCAGTTCCGACAAATGATCGTTTGAACTTATAGGTGCAACTGCCTACCAAGTTTGGTTGGAATATCTCAAGAACTGAGAAACATGTTTGAGCTCAAACACACAGACGGACAGGAGGACATGGCTAAATCAACCCAGGTCTTGATTCTGATATGTTATAAATGTTGGTGGGTCTCTCTGTTCTCTTTCAGGTACTTACATACTTCAGACCAAAGTTAAGTTCATGTACATGAAAGGTATAAAAACTCCAAAACAAAGCACACAATCGTTACTTGCACGCCTTATACGGGCTTATTTCTACAAAACCACTGCACTTAGCACACATGCGTACATACATATATATCAACATATTGACACACAACGAAGGAAGGCTACTTAAGACAAATGTTATTTCTTAAATTGAATTTTTTTAAATTTAGTTTCTGTCATAACTACCGAAATTTGAAATCGAATATGAGATGACTGTGTAAACAATGTGACCTCCCAAGTGTAAGGCAATCAAAACATAAATACATACAATATATGCATACAAGTACATGTACTTTCATATATATGCACATATGTATATGTATATTTACAAAGTATTTTTTGGGAGCTGCTGGTGATGAACTAACCAATATTTTGTTTAAATATACATATGTAAATAAGTATATCCATTTGTAGGTATGTCCCTACACCGGTAGCACCGACATTTTTGAGTGCACACGGATGTCATGTAAACATTTTCATTTCAACTTTTCTTTTAATTGAATACAAAATGTAATTTCTTTTACTTTCTTTTTTCTTTCACGACACTTTTTATGCTTCATTGATGCGCTCACTGCACTTCATTCAGTATACATTTAAACGTTCGAATGTGATTGGCCTTACATGAATACATATTTCATATTTATTTACTCGCGGCAACATTTTGAATGCCCGTACTGAGACATTCCCTCTTGGCGGCTAACCATAAAGCAGAAGTTTTCAAATGTGTAAACTCACAAAATATTGAAATTTTGTAGTGCAAACAAATGAAGATTATGATTGAAGGCAGTGCAGTAGCTGTAAGCTTCCCAAGGGGATTGCTGAGGTTTCTTAAACATTTTGCTCACCGATTGGTAATGCATACTTACCAAAAAGGAAAGGGAGCCTAATAAATAAAATAAAATAAATCAAATTAAATAAACAGGAGGATGGGGCCATGTGTAGAAGTTCACGCAAGTGAGGAAAGCTTCTGACTGCCATTCACCTGGGAGTGGCCAGAAACGATTCTTTTACATATGGTTCAAGCAGCTCACGACTTTCGGTTTTAGACCAAGTATCCTCTGGGTAGCCAACAAACATCCGTTTGGAGGCGAGCTAAAGTGAGAAGGCGAATCCCCTGCGGTTGTGCGTAGGGTTTGGAACCCACCACATGAAAACTATACTCAATATATGCCTCGGATAAGAGACTCCCCTTTTGATGACGACCCCTGCAAACGTTTAAAGGAGCATGATTTAAGGGTATGCACTTGGAATGTCCGGTCCTTTAATTGGGAAGGTGCCGCTACCCAGCTAGTTGATGTCCTCGTAAGACTAAGGGCTGACATCACCGCCGTCCAAGAAATGCGATGGACGGGACAAGGACGGAAGAAGGTGGGTCCTTGTGAAATCTATTACAGCGGCCATTTAAAAAATTTATTTTAAAAATTAAATTTAAATTAAAAATTAAAAATTTATTAAAAAGAGCGGAAATTTGGTGTTGGGTTTGTGGTGGGAGAGATGCTCCGTCGCCGAGTCCTGGCATTCACCCCGGTGGATTAAAGTCTAACCGCAATTCGCATCAAAGCGAAGTTGTTCAACTTATCGTTAATTTGCGCCCACGCCCCGACAGAAGAGAAGGATGATGTGACCAAAGATGCTTTCTATGAGCGACTCGATATAAGGGAGCTGTGGAACTAAATAGCAAATTCCTTGCGTACCGCTGCTTCGGAAACCATTGGTTTTCAACAATACCAGAAAAACAGCTGGGACGATGAGGAATGTCGAACTGCAATAGAGAGAAAACAGACTGCCTACCTCGCAACTTTGCGATCGACTACAACACGTGTGAGGTGGGATAGATACCGAGAGCTGAAGAGGGAAGCAAGACACATTTGCAGACAATAAAATAGAAAGAGGCCGAAATGCGTGAGTATGAAGAGCTTGAGAAGCTGGCCGACTTACAGAAGGTTTCAAGACCGGAGAAACTCATGTAGGGACCATGGAGGTAACCTAGTGACAGATGTCCAGAGTTTGCAGGGAACACTTCTCCAACCTGCTCAATGGCAGTGAAAATGAAAACCCCGGAGATGGCGAACCCGAAACCTCAATCGGTGACGATGGTATAAAAGTGCCATCACCCGACTATGAAGAAGTTCGAATAGCGATTGCCCACAAACTGATCAACATGAACAAATATTCACCATGCGCCAAATCTTGGAGAAGACCCGAGAGAAAAAAATCGATACACACCAGCTTTTTATCGATTTTAAAGCCGCCTTCGACAGCACGATAAGGAACTGCTTCTACGCCGCTATGTCTGAATTTGATATTCCCATGAAACTCATACGGCTTTGTAAACTGATCCTGGATAATACCAGAAGCGCGGTCAGAATTGGGAAGGGTCCTCGGAGAGGTCTCCGAGCCATTCGATACCAAACGAGGTTACAGACAAGGAGACTCTGTATCGTGTGATTTCTTCTATTTGATGCTGGAAAAAATAATACGTGCTGCAGAGCTAAACAGACCAGGCACAATATTCTACAAGAGTGTGCAATACTTGGCGTATGCCGATGATACTGATATAATTGGTCACAACACCCGCACCGTAAGTTCTGCGTTATCCAGATTAGACAAAGAAGCGAAGCGAATGGGTCTGGTAGTGAACGAGGGCAAGACGAAATATCTCTTGCCATCAAATAAACAGTCATCTCATTCGCGACTTGGCTCAAACGTCACTGTTGACAGTCACAACTTCGAAATCGTAAATAATTTCGTCTACCTGGGAACTAGAATTAACAACACTAACAATGTCAGCCTTGAAATCCAACACAGAATCACTCTTGCCAACAGGTGCTGCTTTGGACTGATAAGGCAATTGAATTGAACCAAAACCAAACTCTACAAATCGCTCATCATTCCCGTCCTGACATATGGTGCAAAAGCCTGGACGATGTCTACATCCGATGAGTCGGCTTTAGGAGTTTTCGAGAGAAAAGTTTTGCGGAAGTTTTATGGTCCTTTGCGCGTTGGCAACGGCGAATACCGCAGACGATGGAACGATGAGCTGTACGAGCTATACGACGACATTGACATAGTTCAGCGAATCAAGAGACAGTGGCTACGGCGGCTAGATCATGTCGTCAGAATGGATGAAAGCGCTCCAACTTTGAAAGTATTCGATGGAGTACCCGCTGGCGGAAGCAGAGGAAGAGGAAGAACTCCACTCCGTTGGAAAGATCAGGTGGAGAGCGACCTCATATCACTTGGTATTTCTAACTTTCGCCAAACAGCAAAAAGAAGAAACGAGTGGCGCGCTATTGTTGACGAGGCTATAATCGCGTAAGCGGTGCCTACGCCAAAGAAGAAGAAGAAGAATTAAACAAACAAAAAAAGTTAAATAAAACACAATATATTTTAAAATATAAATAGGTAAAAGAAATTTAAGTAAATAAAATAATTTAATTAAAATTTAGCAAAATGAAGAAAATTAACGAAAAAAAGTTTAAAAAAATAAATAAATGAATAACAAAAAATAAAATAAATAAAAAATAAAAAATAAAATAAAAAATATTAAAAAAATTATATATTATAAATGCAGAAAAAATATAAAAGAAATTAAAATAAATTAGTGAAATAAAATATAATAAACTTAAATTAAAAAAATAAAATAAAATTAATACTAATTCAGTTACAATAACATGATATAAAATGAAACAAAATAAGGAAAATTAAAATAAAGTAAATTAAAAATAAAATAAAATAAAATAAATGTACTAAAATAAAAAAATGCAAATAGAAGAAATTAAATTAAAATAAGGCAAAAAATAAAAAAAGATACAAAAAATAAAATAAAGTTAATAAAAGAAAATAAACAAAACCAACACTCAACGAAGTAATATATAACTAAAACTTTTTCAATTTTAATAAAATAAAATAAACATAAGACAGTCTAAATAAATGAAATTAAAAAAAAATAGTTAAATAAAATTGAACGAATTAAAATAAAATTAGATAAATTAAAACAAAATAAAATAAATTAAATCAAATTAAATCCTTTTTAATATAATATAATAGAATTAAATTTAATAAATTAAATAAAATCATATAAAACAAAAAAATTAAAAAAAAATAAAATAAAGTAAAATAAAAATTAAAAATAAAATAAATAGTAAGTATAAAGTGAAATGAAACTATGTTGAATTTTATATAAAAAAATCCTTTAAAAGATTTAAATAAAATAAATTAAAATTAAATTGAATAAAATAAACTAAAGCAAATTATATTAAATTTAAATTAAATAGTAAAATAACTTTTTATTTCGAAGGTTAGACTGCTAAAATGAACATATTTGTCGACTTTTAGAGGAAAGGCTTTATTGTCGACTGTAACATGGTTGGATTTTTAGTTGTCCTTAAAGGTCTCTTACATTGGGCAGAATGCGATTAAAACTGAAATCAAATAAAAAACAAATTTTTATAAATTTAAAAATCATCCAACATTAAAAGCCCTCCTTTAATACCAATCGCGAGTGAGCCCATTTGCCCCATTTTACAAATACATCTGTATATTAAAGCAAAACAAAAGATCTTAAACACAAACAGTAGCATCAGCCGGACACAAAATAAATATAAGCGGCAAAGGAAAAAACTATTTTTACTTTGTAGAGCTTCAACGATGCGACAGATATACCCAAACATATTTACATTTACATTTGCGTACTATCTTCATCATCTTTAAACGGCTTTGACAGAAACTTGGCTTTCTTATTTTCTGATCCATTATGTGTGGAAAGTCACAATTTTAGTTACCTTACGGCTGTTGGCAGGTTTGCCTTGGACCACTAGGTGCATTGAGAATGGTAAAACTCACATTCACTCAGGGATCATGTATTTTAAACAATAAGAATTTTTCTATATATACATTTTTTTGTTGACACTAATATGGTTATTATTATTATACCCAAGTCTCTGATTCGCATTAATAACTGCTCGTCACTTATTCAGTAGTGACCGCCAGCATTTTTTATAGTATTAACACTTGTTACCCGAAACCCGGAGGAATATGCCAATATTCAGCTTCTTTTGAGATAAGTCCAATTAAATACTCTAGCGGAGTGCGAGCGCATACTGCTTCGAAAATTCTTAAAGTTGGATCAATCCTACTTTTTCTTTTGCCGTATAACTTACATAGAGATCTTTCATTAATATGAAAGTGTCGATTGCAATATGTTATAAATAATACGAACAATACGAAAAACCCTTCACTCAAGAGTAAATAGTGTCCTCTCAACGGGTTTGATAAAAACTTTCAACCACTCGGTTTTTATTACGAAACTCAAATACGCTCACACACACTCAAACATTTTCATATTCTCTACCACAATAATAATCTCATAAGCATAGTCACATCCTCCTGCGTTACTTGCACCCACTTTTTCTTACCAGCTCCACCTCAATTCAATTCTGAAATCACAGCTGTCTGTGCCTTTGTGCCGCAGGATATAATACTTCAACAATTAAGTGGTGTACGCACTTCATTTAAGACATTAATAGAGACAACAATCAACAAGCGGAGCCTCATCAACTGCCACCAACAACAGAATAAACAACAAATATAAACACAACAACAACAATTTTGATAAGATCTTGGCGGCATTTAATTGTTAATTTCATTTCCAACCCCATCAGAAAAGTTGTTTAAAAAATTTGCACTCGCTTTTCACAGCCGTCGCTGTCTGCCGGCTTGAGTGAGATGATGAGCTCATACCTTTGGGGAAATACGTGCACCCTTTACATTGATGTATGTATGTGCATATATGAAAGTAAGAAGTGTAATATTTATTTATTTGTGTTTATACAGTATTTAACTGGTACTTAAGAGATACTTTCGCAAATAGACCAAGCCACGAAGAACTCGACTGCTTGATTATTTTCACGGTTTTGCGGTTCGCCGAGCAGCTGTTGGGTAAATTGGATAAGAATGAGTTGGCAAAGTAGCTGTTTAGCGCCTCTGGCGTTATAAATTCGTATTCTATTATTTTTTGCGCGAATTTGGCAGGTAATCGCAGCGAAAAGGGTGCAAGCATATGTTAAAAGTGTTGTTGGTGACGATTTCCCAAGACGCAACGGAGACAAAAAGGTCTAATATAGAAAACACATCAAGTGGCGGTGAGGGTGGTCCACGCTTGTACTTCACTCCGTTCAGTTTCATATTATTTCTAGTTGTTTTTGTTGATTTTCTTCTTTTTTTTTAAATTTTTTTTCTTAAAAGAAGCGATTTGTCTTATTATTTTTGTAAATGATCCAAACATCAGCCGTCAGTGTAATGTTCACACACATACAACAATAATATAGCCCACCAAGTCAAGCAGTCGGTTATCTTCTGCTACAACTTGTAATGAGCTAATGGATTGTGCTCAAATACAGACAAACAATGGAGCAGACAAGACAAATTATGAAACATATAGTACGTATTAACACACATATAAATATATACATACATAATACATCATACATAGTGTGGCTATAACTACAAATAAGCAAACGACAGTTAAAATAACAACATTGAGCAAGAAATAAATAAATTTTACCGACAAACGAAATGCAACATCGAGCAAATGGTTTCCATTAAGTACCGAAAATGTGCCAAGAAATTTCACAGAACCACAATATACTTAGTATAACAAAATCCCAATATACGCGTACACCACTCGCTATAAACTATTAAATACCCCCACGAAATTAGTATGTAAGGTCATAAAGATTTTCCATGTGTACTTTAAATTCATGCTGCCAGCCAATGGCATTGACAGCGCTCAACGCTTAGAAAAACATGTCATCGAGAGAGTGCCTGTGCGTGTGTGGCAAAGCGACGGAATATGCGGTGAATAATGCCCCTCTTGAAAACCACCATGATGAAAGTGATCATATGAGACCCAAGTGCGGATTTTCGTTTTCGTATACTACTCTATTTTGTTGTAATTAGCTGGAAAGCAAAAAATCGTTCATTAATCAGAGAGAAGATATAATGGTTCCACTTCAACCCTTTTGGGGCTGTCCATAAATAACGTAGACACTTATAAAGGGAAAGAGGGGTGGTCAAACTGAATCTCTGTGCACGCTTACTTAAGGGAGAGGATGCTAGGTGCCAAATCGTAAGTAACCAGAATGGGTTGACCTACTTCGCAACATTGCGATGGACCACAACACGTGCGGAGTGGGATAGATATCGTGATCTAAAGAGGGAAGTGAGACGCATTTGAGCCAAAAAAAAAAAAACGGAAAATTAGCGTGAGTATGAAGAGCTTGAGAAGCTGGCCGACAAGGGCAATGCTCGAAAATTATATGAGAAGATGCGGCGACTTATAGAAGGTTTCAAGACCGAAGCACACTCATGTAGAAACCAAGGATATAACTTAGTCACTGACGTCCAGGACATGCGAGTTCATGCAGAGAACACTTCTCCAACCTGTTGAATGGCAGTGACAGTACGACACCCGGAAATGGTGAACCCGAATCCCCAATTCAAGATGATGGAATTACCATTCCAATACCCGAAAAATACAACGGCTTTCCCGCAGATCTATTCAAATACGGCGGCGAAGAACTTATAAGGTGCATACATCAGCTTATTTGCAGAATATGGTTAGACGATCATTATCGAATAAAAGGTTCTATCTAATATATTGTGTGAAGGATTAAAGCCAACCATCAACCAACTGAGATTGCAGACCCAAATAGACCAGGTACAATATTTTACAATAATGTACAATTGATGGCTTTTGCCGAAGATATTGATATCATTGGCCACAACAACCGCACCGTAAGTTTTGCTTTCTCAGGTTAAACAAAGAAGCGAAACGAATAGGTCTGGTAGTGAGCGAGGGCAAGACGAAATATCTCCTGTCATCAAATAAACAATCATCGCATTCACCACTTGAGACTGTTGACAGTTATAACTTCGAAGTCCCCTTTGTACCTTTCATGTACATGAAATCGTATATAACTTTGATCCGAAGTATAAAAATTCCACAAGGAGAAGAGCTAGACCCAGTTTATACCAATTGGATCAGAACGACGAGCTGAGTTGATTTAGCTATGTTCGTCTATCTGTCTGTTCGTACGACTGTTTGAAAACAAACTAGTCTCTCAGTTTTTGAGATGTTTCAATATGGTCGTTTATTGGATCTGGCCACATTAGTCTACTACAAAATATAGCTCCCACAAAATCGATTTGTCCAGATATGTGATTTTAGGTTATAAATACTTCAATAAAGCATCTTAGAACATGACATTCGATAACACACCTATAATGAATTGCATATTGGTACTGAAAACTATTGAAATCGAAGGACTATGTAGCCCTTGTATAACCATCAAAAAAATCATCTAGGAGCACGAAATTTGGCATCCCTTCTTTATAGCTATTGTGTAATCCTCAGTTACGAGAAAATAAATATATGACTGTTGAATACAATAACTCATTTACGCTAGGCGTGCGGAGGTCGTAACTGCCTTCATCAAACCATAATAACCCATAAGTAGAATGAACAATAGAGCCATTTAAGAAGTATAAGTCACCAGGTATAGATGGTAAATATACGACCAGTGCCCTTGGAAAAGGAAAACTAAATCATAATACCTACATATGTATATAAGTAGGAACAATGAGAGAAAATCTGGCTTTTGCGTATACCCCAACCAAAATATACGAAATCGCGTAAAAGAAGACTACAAAGTAGCTAAATCCCTTCGACCGATAGGATAATTTCAGGAACGATAGGCTTATTTATAAGGAAACCAGTCTATTAATAATATGTAGAAAACTCGCAGGAAAATCTTGAGGATGCAAGCCATACATATTTGGATATCTACTTGTATATCTATATATATATATAAATCAATGCAAATTCTGATGAACGCCTATAACTTGAGAACCACCAGATCAAATTGCACCAAATTTCTAGGAGTTATAAAGGGATGTTAGGAGAAGGTTAATGTGAAACTTTCGTGAGATTGGCGCAGCCGTTCCAAAGATATGACCATTTTAGTGAACACTGGTCGCTACCTATACAAAACATATGCAGAGAGATAAGGAGTAAAAAGTATGAAAATGAAAAAAAATATTTCTAATATTAAAAAAAAAATTCTCGTTTAGAATAAAAAAAATTTCGATTACAACAAATATTTTCACATTTCTTCATACAAAGTTAGCATTTTACATAAGATTTTCTTGATTTTTTTTATAGGTGTATCAAAGCGCGCCGAGATCCGCTAGTACACTATAATAGTAAACCCAATAACAAACGCAGAATCACACTTGCCAAAAGGTGCTACTTTGGACTGAGTAGGCAATTGAAAAGAAAAGTTCTCTCCATAGTGCTGAAGCTTGGACGGTGTCGACAACCGATGAGCCGGCGTTAGGAGTTTTCGAGAGAAAAATTTTATGGAAGATTTATGTTCCTTTCCGCGTTGGCAACAGCGAATACCGTAGACGGTGGTACGATGAGCTGTACAAGATATACAGCGATATTGGCATAGTTCAGCGAATGAAGAGATAACGCTACTGTGGATAGATCACGACAAAAGCAGGACCTGGTTTCACTTGGTATTTTCAAATGGCACCAAACACCGAAGAGGAGGAACGAATGGTGTGCTGCAATGTTAATTCGATTATAATCGCGTAAGCGGTGCCTACGCCAAAGAAGAAGAAGAAGAAGATCGTTTCTTCTATAACTTTATTTAAGGCATTCTACACATCTTGAATTCAAGGCAATCAGCGATTTCAAGGCAATCAGCTCTTTCAGCGTTTATGATAGAATTAATATAAAACATTACTCTTAAGTTCCTTAAGATAAATAATGCTGCTTCTCCCGTCTCTCGAAATAAAAGCCAGGCTAAACGATCTCGATACTACTGCCTCCTAAAAAGGCAATGATTGGTTGGTGATTTGCTTTTTAATATGCTGAAAGGGTGACAAAAATAGAATCCAGGTGTATTGCCGCGTATGGGCACGCTCTGACCTCACTGAAGTGATAGCTCAGATGCCCCTCAGCGCTTAATGCGAGCAACTTTTTGGGCAGTCTACAACCCACCCTGCCTCACATTAATTTAACGGTACCGACGTATATTGGAACGACGACTTTAAGTGCTTCTTTTTTGATTACCCGTTTTCGACAACTTCGAAGGGGTTAAAATGTCTGAGGAGGTTGATAGTGGCAGCCTTACCGATGTGAGTAAAATTGTCTGCCCTTTCATTGACTTCTTCATTCCTATGGCCAAACACATATCCTTTCGTTAAGATGGCGACGCATGCGTGATTCTATATCTACAGCGCCGCTTATTGATATTTGAAATCTTTACATCCTGCGTACTGCCCTTCTGAAGAGAGCAATTTTAGTAGATAGTGTATTGGTAGCGAGAAATAAGAACTTCGTTGGTTTCCAAAACCAATCATTTTAAACGTTGTGGCCTTGACTCCAATCAAATTTTCAAACTGAAACACAATTTAATCCTTTTTATCGAATATGTTTACTATTAATTTATACAATCGGGACATTTCAATCAGAGGGTTAAACGATGAACATCACACACAATCACTCGCCATAACATTAATATTGAAATACAATAAAAGCATTTTACAAAACAAAGTCGAAACTAGGGAATATAGAATTGTTAAAAACTCTTTTACGTGCATTTTCCCAAGCTTGTTTCGAAGTTCTCTGCGTCGACGGGTGACTAACGAGTAAACGTATAACGCACACGTCAAAAGTGTCACGTGTGGCGCACTGCGGTTGACAGCACCGATATGCGCTGGACAATGGCGGGTGTTCAGTCTGGCTGTGTGTGCTTGTGTGCGTAACGCACACTGATTTTCCTTGCAGGATGCAATATTCCGCAAAGCCGCAACAGACGTCGTTTTTTTAGCACAGTCGCAGGGGCATAATCAGATTTTTTTGGTTAACTACAAAAATGTTTATTGAATTAAAATTTTCTAAAATTCAAATACAATGGCGAATGAATTGTATATTTTACACACTTACACAATTACATATAGTATATAAATGAATTTTAGGTTAGAATTAAATTTATTATAAATACATATTTAAGTTATTTATGTATACGCATAAGTATTATGTATGTACATAAGTATATTAATCCGTTCTTTACGGCGATGACAGTTGACAGCAATAGTTTTGATCCGAAAACGCTTGGGGTTGCCACTATGGCATTTGGATAATATCAGTAGAACGTACCTATACTTATACATACATATAGCATATATTTGCTTATGTATGAATGTAAAGGCTAAGGCAAACGATCAAGATCTCAACTTAGGCAGATTTTCATTTTAATGATGCCCTGTTAGTACAAAAGTACCGTGACATTTACAATACCTAAAATATGAATTTTTGCAAGGGGAATTCCACAGTAAATGAGACATTTTGAATAAAGGAATCAATTTTGAAATAATTTCTGGTAATTATTTTGTAACGTTTAGATGTTTGTAATGTTTAGAAGATGAAGTGTGATATGTTGAAGCGAAATTGTTTAGAATTATTATGACTGTTCGTAAGGAAAATATCAAAAAGTTAGTTTTTGTTCAAGATTAATTACTGAAAATAAGTGCGCGAACAAGCTGGGGAGATGTCATAAACGTGGTTTTGGTTTATTTTTCTATGCATTGATTTACAATAACAATAGACATGAAATAATGATATTATAAACCGCAATAAACAATTAATAATACGTAAGTCGAGCCCGACAATCAATCCTACTTATATAGGGGTTTCTAATAAGAGTGATATGATAAATTTAAAAAAAAAACACACACACTAATTCTTAAGGAAATTCAAATGTTTTTTATTAAATGTGAAGTACAATCGATACAATTAAGTTCTGAACATAACATCATTCAAATGGCCTCCACGACTTCTTTTGCAGGAACGAATTCGATGAACCCAATTTTTGAGCACTTTTTCCACTAAATCAAGTCGTATGTCATGAATAGCACGTTCAATATTGACTTTTAAAGCTTGAAGAGAGTCTAGTTTATTGCATTGCTAAGGGCCAATGACTTCAAATAACCCCACAAGAAGAAGTCTAATGGTATTAAATCACAACTTTTTGGAGGCCATTCAATGTCGCAATTTCTTGAAATAATCGAATCACCAAACCTTCCTCGCAATAATTTGGTTGTTGTACGTGCTGTGTGACGCGTCGGTACCAGATATTGTTAAGATCAAATTCTTCAAATTGCGGCCATAAAAAGTTGGTTATCATCGATCTATACCGCTCTCCATTGACAGTAATCGTGCTACCAGCTTCAATTCGAAAGAAGTAAGTACTGATGATTCTACCAGACCAAAAAAGACACCAAACTTTCAATTGAATGTAATGGTTATTCATGAATAATTTGTGGATTTTCTTCGTACCAGAATCGACAATTTTGTTTATTTACCGCACCACTCAGATGAAAATGAGGAAATCAGGAAATTCACGATGTTTATGGTGGTCCATGGATGAAATTGTAAACATTACTGAATACAATGAAAAAAGACAGATCATGACATATTCAAAATGGCCAAACCAACACTAAGAAATCATATCATCCCTACTGAAAAGCCTAATAAATGGTTATCCATTTAGTGGTATTGAAAGTGCAGAGATTCTGTCAAACCTATCTGGAAACCAATCCTGTTTTGTTTTAGTTAAAAGTCAGACATTTTTGAAATTGATCTGCTAACAAGCACACAACGCGTTAAAATTAATGAAGCCTACTAGAAAAATAGAAATTCAAACATGGTCGCTTTTCATGCTTTAAGAGGAGATTATGATGCACCTAATTTGGTTCGGCTACAAATATTTTAAGGTCTGTGCAACATCGTTCTGCTCGTTTCACCTCAAAATATCAGGCTCGTATCACCTCAAATATCAGAGAAAGTGTAGCCGAAGGCCCCAATACGTCTATTTTTCGACGTTTTCAGAGCTTAAATTTTCTTACGGCACATTATAGCGTGTTTAGCACCGTATAAAGTCCAACTCACAACGCCGTGTTTATGTCGATTGGATGCTTGAACAGTAAGCAGTAGACCACGATGTTTTCAAATAATTGAAGAGAGCCCATTACACCCAAAAAAACTGACTTACTTTTTTGAAAACGATAACGGCGAGATTGCCACTGTCGATTCGGAGCGTTATGGTCATATGACTACCGTCTTTTTTTGCCTTGCAATTGAAGAGCACGACTTGGACAATATGTGGTTAAAACAAGATATTGCCACATGCCACACAACACGAGCGAATATGGCTTTATTGCGAGAGAAATTTCCGCGCTACCCAAAAAGGCTGTGTTGCGTATAAACTTTTAACCCTTTAACACGTAAAAAGCAACATTCGTAAAGTTATGGCTGAGATACCGTCCAACATATGCGAAAAAGTTGTAATTTTGAACAACTTTTTCGCATATGTTGGACGGTATCTCAAACGGAATATATGTATATAACGGACGGAATTTTGAAAAAATTCACGAGGCAGCCATTTGAATGATGTAGCGTTGCGCATATAATGCCAAGGTTCAAACTTTATAGCACAAAAAAAAAAATTCATGAAAAAATTATTTACGTTTATTTTGGAAACCGCAAAATGGTTAACCCGTACATCATTGTTTGTTAGTTTCCGCTTTGTTCGGCGATAATTTCTTCACACTTTTGCTTAGAATTCATAAAATTTTTTGATTGTTTGTTGAAAATTCGGACTTTTGCTTCCCTTCAAAAATATATTATGCCGTAACTATTTCTATCAAAATCGAGGAGTTCAATCTATTCAAAAAGAAATTCTTGAATTCCAAAGGGAGTCTAATACTTATGTGAATATTATACTGCTCCCTAAAATAGTTCTAAACGATTTCATCTATCCGTTCTTCCATTAAGTAATTTAATTTAAATTTATGTTTACTTCATTTGTTTTGAAATGATATTGAGTTCAAAAATTAAATTTATTTTTCGCAAAATATGTAAAGTAAGTAGGAATAATTAAATTTTAGTATTACAGCCCGTTTACCTTGGAATGTCCCCTTTTATAGAATGTTGTGTAAAGTTAGAAAACCTAAAGGCTATAAAGCTTATATGGAAAAATCTATTTTTGTACACCCATTCATACATACATATTCAACGCAGCAATCGCATCAGCAATCGTCAAACGTTTGCATATCCTGATTTATTCGTGTTGATATTTACTTATCGCTATTCCGTGCGAGAGACAAAAGCACCTTATTTGTTTACAAACATATATGTATGTATATTTGCATGTACTATGTTTAGGGCTGCGTGTTTAGCACTATTATGTTATTAATACTATAGTTGTTGTTGTTGTTGTTGTTGTTGTTGTTGTTGCTATTACACATGTTGTTGTAGTCGTGATTGAATTGTTTGCTTTGATTCGTCAACGTTGCGGCGTGTGTGACAACAACAAACTGCTTCTTTCATTTGCCAATCCCAGAATCCTGTTGTGTTTTTGTTTTTAATATTCTAATTATTTTTAAATTTTATTTTCGTTTTTTTTTTCTTCTCTTAAAAACAATCTATGTGTTTGCCAACAGTTTTTGATTTTTATATGTGAGAACCTTTGACTTGCACTAATTAATGTACTTATTATATAATAGGCAAATATTTACCAAACACCCATGCATTCATGCCTTCCTACATTTGTATGTGGTGCAGTGCTCTAGGCTATTCGACTGGTGCTAATATTAAAAAAAAGTCTATTGAAACGTATATGTGCAATCACTGAAATCTGAATATTTATCACGAAAGTTAAAAATGAATAACTTAAAATGTTCAAAGCTCAAAGGAACCAATAATTTCTAGTGGAGTGTCATTAGTAAAAGTTCATAAAGTTGGAGTGAGAATAACTAATTAGCGATGATTTAAAATTTAAATTTAAAAATTATAAATCATTGACGTTTTGTAACCGCTTCACCGATTTTTAGAGAAGCTTCTCCTCTACGTTTGAGAACAAGATATTTAAAAAGTCTTTTAAAATATTAATGGATTTTTATGAAAATGGAAAAATACTATTTCCCATATCAATAATGTTCTCTCTTTAGTGGTAGAAAGTGTTAAATATTCAGTAAAAATTTTACTTGTTACGACTTAACCATTGCGTAGAGTTATCAATTTAGTGGTTTCGAAAGTGCAGGGTCGCATTTTGACATCTGCCAAACTTAATTGGCAAACCAAATATGTTCTGTTTTGGTTAAAAGTCAAACATTTTTGAATGTGGATCGCTTAACAACCGCACAAGGCGTTAAAATTGTTGAAATCTACTTCAAGGTTGTTAATTTAAACATGATCACGTTTCGTGCTCTAAGAAGAGATCATGTGCACATAGTTAATCGTCCTACTGCTCAAGCAATTAGTAAACTTTTAAAGAAATTTGAAGATACAGGATCGGTTAAAAATATTTTAAGCCCTGTGCAACATCGTTCTGCTCGCTTCAGCTCAAATATCGTTGCTGTAAGTGAAAGTGTAGCCGAAGACCCGAATGTGTCTCTTTCTCGACGTTCTCAAGAGCTTTAACTTTCTTATGATACATTATGGCGTATTTTGCACTTGGTCTCACACCTACATCTAGTATATAAGGTTCAGCTCACACAACTGAAGCCAGCTGACCATTCACAACGCCGTAGTTACATCGATTGGCTGCTTGAACAACAAGCAGTGTACCACGATTTTTCCGAGCGACGGAGCACATTTATCACTCGGTGAATACATAAATAAGCAAAATGCTCGCATTTGGGGCTCCGAGAATCCTCAAATAATTGAAGAGAGGCCATCACATCCAAAAAAAATAAACCCTACTCTCTGGTGCGCTCTTTGGTATGGATGTGTGATTGGACCCAACTTTTTTGAAAACGATAACGGCGAAACTATCACTGTCAATTCGGAGCGTTTTAACCGTATGATAACTGACTTTTTTTGACTGACTGACCTGAAATTGAAGAACACGACTTTGCACAATATGTGTTTCCAACCAGATAGTGCCTCATGCCAAACAACACGAGCGATTATGGCTTTATTGCAAGAGAAATTTCCCGGCCGCTCAATCTCTCGTCTTGGCGATGTCAATTAGTCACCGAGATTGTGTGAGCTACGCGAAATACCGTGTTTGTGCGGATAAACCTATAACACTTGAGCACTTGGAAACCAACATTCGTTAAGTTATCGCTGAGATAACGCCCAACATGTGTCAAAAACTTTTCGAAAATTACCTTAAACGGATAGTAGTTTGCAAGAAACCACGAGGCGGTCATTTGAATGATGTAGTGTTTCACATATAATGCCAAGGTTCACACTTTATAATTAAAAAAGGAATTTCATGAAAAAAATTATTTTAAATGCATTTTATTTACGTTTATTTTGGAAACCGCAAAATGGTTAATCCTTTATTTGCTTCAATCAAGTTTGGGAAATTTTGAAATCTTCCTTCGAAAAAGGTGAGACTCGATCGACAGAAGAACATATTATTGAGACAGCTCGAACAGCGTGCTCGAAGAGCCACCCACATCAACTTGACACCGTTCACAAGGATTAAATATTTTGCGCTTTTCATTGCTCAGGATTTTGCATGAGCACCGTTTGGTACCGCTTTTCTTCGAAAATTAAGAAGCTCCATTACTAGCAATGCCGCTCGTTACCGTGCCATGCCCAGTATTATTTGTTTCCAAAATATTGAAAATAATGAAATGAACGATTTGTGTCGCATAATTAGCCGAAAACGCAATGTCAACTGGCCGTCTAGCAGATGCAATTTGAGAACATTGGACTATTTATTGTGGAGAGACGTTAAGGATAAGTGCTACGCCCACACAATCGAAAATGTGTCGAAGAATTGAAATTATCATTTGATTTACTTGATTTTTGGTATACAGGTAGATTTTCACCCAAACTAAGATGAGAACCACTTTTTCTCCCGGGAAGTGATCTAGAACCCCGCTATCCCAAAACTCTTATATATTGTTCAATTAACTTGAAAGTTGGATGTGGAACCAATATATCCCGAAAATCTACATACAATTTTTTACTTAAATTCTGATAAGGACCAGTTTTTCTTCCGGGAAGTGGGCCTGGCATCGACCTATTCAATAAGATATTATTTATGATTTGATTTATTTGAAATTCGGTAAACCGAATGAAATTTGTTTTCTTTTCCACGAAGTGGACCAGAACTAATATTTTTGAAATAAATATTTATATGGATCGATTTTGTTGAACATTTTTGTCTGGATAAACAAATGCCGGCAATTGACCAGGATGCAGGTTCAATTTGCTTGAACTTTAGAATGTTTGTACGTACAATATTTGGAAAGGAATCACAGAACAGCAGGTCGACGAAAATATGCCTGATTTGGAAAAATATTTATGTAGATCGTTTGTAGATCACTGCGTCATGTTAGTATGGAGTGGGTTTTGAGTTTAGTCGTACAATCTTATTGTAAAACAGTGTAGACCAAAGAGTTGCCATTTGGCTTACTTCGAGGCATTCATATTTGTATTTTCGTAGAAGACTTTGAATGGCGAATAATAGGAAGTTTAATTGGATTAACTCATTATTTACAATGTCATATCTAAATTCAATAAGATAGGAAGGAGCTACAAAAACGTGTTGCCGGGCATTGCTAGTATTTTATAAAATTTAATCGATACCTTAGCGTGTATTGGGGTGTAAAGAAACTTTTGTAATGGCCCTAAGGAGGTTTTCTCTCAATAATTAGTGTGATTACATCGCTTAAGTCCTCCTCGCCAGAGGGAATTACAGCTTTACCAGCTCATTTAAAGGTTTGGACAAGTGCTAACAATTTATCACGTCAAATTCGTTGGTTGAGTGTTGATAATCAGTTATGTGATTATAAAACTCTAATTTCATTGTTTTTACAAGCCTTTTTAACGAAGTTTTTATATGAACTCATCTTAATAACACATATGAGGAAGTATTCCCTCGCTAAACATACTATGCTCTGAAAACCAGATTAACCTTTTCTTTCCTAAAATACTAAACCCCAGACTTAATATCTTAATATAAGGAGGTCACTGTATCTTATTTGGTATATATTTTTTTAAAAATTTCATGCTAAAACATCCAAAACATTCCTCGCCTTACGAGCTTATACAGGGTGGCAAGGATCAGGCAAGTCTTTCTGTTATGAAAAATTTAGCTTGATTGTAGTCCCATTACTGGCCAGATATACATAGGTCATTCAAGCTGCCAAACTATTGAACTATCTTTGCATTTACATTTGCTATAAAAACGCTTTAATTCCATACAGCACGAAATCAGCTGTGGTTACACTATGTAAGAAGGCGGTCAAAAATACAAATTCACATTTGCTGCAACGAAATAGCTGGAAAACTTTCAAAAGAGTATTTTCTTTTAGAATAGGAAGTAACAATGGATTTACCAGTCTCTTCAGGGAAGGGAATAAGTATTATTTGTATATCAGATTTTGGAAACAAACAAAGGGTTGCAAACTTACTAAGCTTTATTAGCGAAGAGGTCAGACTCGCATATCTTCAAGAGTAGTAAATGCAGGAAATATGCGGAGATATGTGGAGCACGTAGTCTACGTATACCCGGAGCTCTGCAGGCAGAGATTGATCTTACTTCGAGAAAGCTGTAAGACCTTCAATCGGTAATGGATAAAGGACATACAAAAGATTGATTGACATACATATAGGGGGTACGATCCCTCGTTATTGTCTTTTGAGGGCGCAGCACGCATTCTGCAAAGGTAGTTCGGTGGACACCGTTTTACACACTATAGTTACATGGTTAGAGCAAGGAGATTTTGTTTACATTGAAAGGACGTTTAACCAAATATGCCTTATCTCAAATTTTTATGCTGCAGGACTACCAAAGCTGGATGGGAAATGCACGCCTCGAAAGCAAGGTTAATGGGGGCACTCATGCATGGGTATTTTAATGAGGGCAGCCAGAGCTAATCTTTCTGCAAATCCCTGTAAGACAGTAATTTTCTTATTCACCAGGAAATACAGGAACCCGATTATTGTTCCCCTCGATAGAAGCTGTTCGCCTTATTTTTTAAGAGAAAGTGATGTTCCTGGGGACTATTATAGAAAGAAACCTGTCCTGGACGACACAAATATCGAGAAGAGGAAGAGGAAATCTACAGTAGCTTTATATTGCTGGAAAGCCGCAATCGGCAAGAGATGGCACCGTTCTTCTAAAGTAGTCTACTAGAGCTACACAACTATATTTAAACCTATCTTATTCCTATGATGGAATTCACTAGAGAGAATAGCTCATGCTTAACAGCTGGAAACTATTCAACGTGCTTCACACATCAGCAACTGTGAGGTACTACGAACTATTCCAACCTTAGCGCTCTACGGATTGTATAGTATAGAGCCTGTGTTTGCTGTAGGTAGGCCTATCACTGCAAAAATCACTGTATGACTCGGAGAGTCTGGGTCATTGGTTAGATCAACCATTCTTGATTGCTCAAATTCATCCCCAGACGCTGGGATTCTTGTATCTCCGAGCTGGCACCAAGTAGCTCCTACTGCACCCTAACTCACTGGAGCAAAGAAGAACGTTGCTTCCTCACGGATGGTTTAAAGCTTGACAGACATGTCGGTGCGGTAATTATCTATCAGAAACAGCCCAGCGGTTTAGGATTTCAGACCATTACAGCGTTTTTCAGGCAGATGTAGCTCCATATCTAATACGCGGTTGACACACTGCTTCTAGATAGATCAGCTAACATTTACTCAGTTAGACAATCGGCTATTACGGTCTTCACTCATGATGAACTCTAAAATAGTGAATGTTTGTTATAACCTTTTACAGCGTGGACTTATTTCAAAATCAATATTATTTAGGTAACAGCACACAGGGGAATTGCTGGAAACTGCACTGCTGATGAACTTCCTTGGGCATCACCGGCTCGTTAATGCCGAATAATGAGCGTTCCTCTCTCAACTTGTGGTCTGGAAAGATGGGCATTGAACCAATTTAACGAGCGCTGAGATAGCACCTCAACGTGCGCGGTCGCAAGATCCTTCTGGCATAAGCTGGACCATAAGGGTCAAAGAATCTTCTTTCCATACCAAGACTAAGACGATCAAACTTAGCGAGAGTTTTGACCGCACGTTGTCCGTTGGGATTTCATGCTTAGGATTCTTTAGGAGCCCCATTGTCGTAGTTGTTTGGAAGAAGAGATGATATCAGCTATTTCTTTTATGATAGACAGTATCCAGCGTTTGCGATACTGAGAATGTATCTATGTGGGATCCATTTTGGATCAACCGCTCCTACTTAACCTAACTTCCCGGAAATGAAACAGGGGCCAAGTCCAATTTTTCGATTTCGATTTTTAGTTTATTAATAAAAAATTATTAATTCACAATGGTTTCTTACATAAAGTATGGATTAGTATTTGCAAAGTAACAAAATGGTCGAAGGTTGAAGCTCAACTCACACAACTTTCCTGCAGCAACCGATCTTTGTTCTTTTACCAGAACCAACCCTTTATATTCGTGCATAAATACTCACACATACAACAATTGAAATAGTGCTTATACTCGTACATATGTATGTATGTGAATATGCTTATAAATATTCGAATTTAAATTAAAACAGTTTTTCTGTTTGCTGTCGAGTGCTTTTGTTATGTATCCTGTCGTTGTTGTTGTAACAAAAGGCAAATGCAAAAGGCACTCATACACTCAAGCATTTAAAATAAAAAATTCTGATAAAAGGCGATACAACAAACGAAGTGTACACTGTACTGTAAAGCCAACAATCAAACGAAAACATTTTTTTATTATAAAAATTAAAATTAAAAAATATAAATACAATTAAACACAAAAATGAATATGAAAACAATTTACGTAAATAAGAGGCGAAAAAGAATTAAATAACATAAAATAAATTAAATTGCAATGCAACCGTTAAAAAGAGAATAGAGACAATGGTCATTGTATAAATGAGATGAAATTAAATTAAAATTGTAGATATTTTTGTATTGTTTTGTTTAAGTCTGTTTCTGTTTTTTTATTTTTTTATTTTATTGTTGCTGCCAGTCGCAAGCACTTACGTAATATTTCATTGGAAGATAGAGACATTGGAACTTATATACTACACACTTTCATATACATACGTACGTAAGTACATATATTATATTCAAGTTAGCATACGTTTAAATATTGTGTTCTGTTGTTGCCATACATGTATGTATATGTACATATGTATGTAAATTTACTTAAAAGTTGCCGCCATTTTTGCTACTGCTTCTCCTTTCTGCTGCTCTCCGCTTCAGTCATTACGGCTTTTGTTGCTATTTCTGCTGCCGTCATTTTGTGGTGTTTTTTGTTTTATTGTTCTCCACTTTTACGACTACAATTTAATTTTATATCCTGCACTTGCATACTTGTATTTATTGTACACTCAACGATACATACATATTATACTAACGAGTACACGCCAAAGTAAATTGTCTCTTTTCGGTTGTGTGTGTTCGGCTTTGTTTCACGATGAGTTGTTCCATTTGTTGCAGCAAAGCAAAATTGACACCACCCATCGCCTCCTGCTCCTTTAACATATACTTATGTTTGTAATATACATGAATTGTATTTGTACTCATATAGATGTGTATATGTGTATATACAATTGTACATTTTACTTTTCATTTGCTTCAGTTTATTGTTTTAAAAATGACACTTCACACTTTATATTGAATCCTTCATGGCTTCCTTGCTTCCTTGCCTCCTTTTCATTTTATTTTTGAAGCGATAATAAAACAAAAGCTATGACAAATGATAATATTCCTTGAAGTTTTTTGATGCGTTGCCATTTTGTATGCCAAAAATTGCAAGAATGAAACGTAGTGAGTCGACATATAACACATACATACATACATCTGCACGTATATAACTACTGACTTAATTTGATTTTTACTCAAATCTTTATTAAATGTATTCCAAACTGTGTGTGTGTCAACTTTTTTTCTTTTTAGCTACAAAAAAATTATTAAAACCCGAACGCTCTCATCCATACGGACCACATGATTGATTAGCATTGCGTACTGCCATTCGGAAGGGCAAGGCTCGAGCCTAGATTTGAGCAACATTCAAAGTTATAGAAAATTAATTTTTCTAATTGCGGTCGCCCCCCGGGAGAGAATATCAAGCCCGCCGTGTACATTTCTGACAGGCAACTTAGAATAAACTTTAGGTCCCTCCATTTGTTGGTAAAAACATCAAGACGCAAAACAACAAAGTGGAGGAGGAGCTCGGCTGGAAGTCGCTTTAGCGGTCACAGAGCGCCAACAATATGTACAGAGCAGGCCCGTACGCAGGGGGGTTTGGGGGTTAAAATAACCCCACAAGAAGTAGCCCAGGAGAATTGACTTTATGATTAAAAAATATATGTTTTTAAAGCAGCACACAGTGTTCAAAAATAGAAAAGGTAATTTTAGCCGCATGAAATTAAAATTAAAAACCCTTTCAAGTAAAAAACCGATGATACAGTTTTGTACCCTATTAAATTTTAATGCAACAAAGTGCAACTTTTAACTAGAATTTTCGGGCAAAATTATTTTTCATATAAGCAATTTTAGTTTCTTTATATACATACATGCATTATGCATGCAGAACATAAATTCTAAAAATTCGCGGCTACTTTTAAACTACAAATTCTACTAAAAAATCTTTTGAAATTGAAACGGAATTAGAGTAATGTTCCGTAAACGCTATGGAGGGTGTATGAATTAATCGTAGGTGAGGCTAGTATCTCACAAACTAAACCAAAAGGAACATTTTTAAAATTCGTGCAATAAAATCTTGCTGCTAAATGAAATAGTACGGAAATACTCAGCGGTCCTGATCAACAGTTGTGTTCGCTGAAAGCGCGCAATGATATTGGCTTTTCCTTGAAAAAGCAAAAGCAGACCATGAAACAAATTTTCAATTTACCATTAAATTATTATCTGACTTTGCCTCTCGTTTTGTTAAAAAAGTTAAAACAGCGGTTTGTATGTACCTATGCCTGCATTTTCACTTCAATGGAAATAAGCAAACATACATACGTAAATATTGCGTTGCATTGGCATACCCCGAGGAGTGGGCTCTATTGAAAGATTATTAGTTTTAAAATATGCAACTAAAATGTGATTTTTGTTTAACAAAGAAAAATTATAAACTAATCATATTTTAAGATATTTCGTATTTGTTATTGAAAGTAATTTTTAGCGCCCGCTAGATACACCCACCCTCCTCCGACCAGCTATCTCTTCCTTTGAACGCAGCATTCCTTAATCCGGTAGTAATAATAATTTTTACTGAAAGAGTGCACCATATAGTAAGTTTTTTTTTTTTTTGGTGTAATGGCCTCTCTTCAGTTATTTGAGAATTCTAGGAGCCCCAAATGTGACAATTTTTCTTATTTACCTATCCACAGATTGAGAAATATTGTTCGAAAAATTGCGGTACACTGCTTATTGTTTAAGCACCCAATCGATGTAACTACGGCATTGTGAATGGTTAACTGGCTTCAGTTGTTATGCTGGACTGGACTTTATATGGATGTAGATGTAAGTCCAAGTGAAAATGCGCGACAATGTTCCGTAAGACTTCACTTACAGCAGCGATATTTGAGGTGGAACGAGCCAAGCGATGATACACAGGCATTACAATATCTGTAACAGATCCAGTATCTTTTTTATTTCTTTAAAATTTGACCAATTATGGGCATCATAATCTCCTCTTAAAACACGAAACGTGTCTACATTTGAATCACTATTTTTCAACAGTGGTAGGTTTCAACAATTTTAATGCGTAGTGCGGATGTTAAGCGATTCATATTCACAAATGCCTGATTTTCAACTGAAATAAAACATATTTAGTTTGACAGTGAGGTTTGAAAGATGTCACTTTCGAAACCACTAAATGAATAACTCTAAATAAAAGTAATAATGTTGTTATTGTGGTGGTTGTTGTTATTATATTTTTATCTTTATTCCATCTCACTTCACCTTCATCTTGTTCTACTGACTGACCAGTATTCGAAAACATTTCCCTCTGCATAGTAGCACTCACTGTTAATCACTCGGCTACATAGAAGATAAAAATTATTAATTTTTCTACATATACAGCATATTCTATATTCGTAAAATGTGTTTTTATGACTTCAAAACAGTTTTTATTTCAGAAGGTGAAAAATAGGTGTTTTTTTTAATATTTCAAGAAATCTAAGTTCATATATTCAAATAAAAGAAAAAGAAATTGTACATATATAGGGTGTTTGTTATAGAGGTATAGAACTTTAAGTTGGCATTACTTTTACAAATAGTGCAATTTTATTTCGAAAATAATGGTTCTGTGCGGAAAACGTATTGCGCACTACGTCCAATGATACGGACCAATGATTCCACCAGCCCATAAAGCGCACCAAACAGTCAGTTTTTCTGGATGTAACGGTGTTTCAACATACACTTGAGGATTACCTTCACTCCAAATGCGGCAGTTTTGTTTGTTGACGTAGCCATTCAACCAGAAATGCGCTTCATCGCTATACATCGCTAAAATGGACGTAGATAGACGCGATAAGTTTTCCGCACAGAACCATTATTTTCGAAATAAAATTGCACTATTTGCAAGCGTTGTTCAGGCGTGAGTCTATTCACGATGAATTGCCAAACCAAACTGAGAATAAATCACTTGACAGCTGTTAAATCGGTCGCCATTTTGAAAAGTAATGCCAACTTAAAGTTCTATACCTCTATAAAAAACACCCTTTATAAGAATATGAAGAAAAAAATCTTTAGTTACTAGGTAACCACACTCCAAATGTTTTTATTAATATTATACGTGCAAGATCAAAAATGCTTTTAACAAATTTTTCTGTGAAGGGCTCATGCACTATTACGCTCTACCTGATATTTTTGCATAAAATGTGTGAACTTCCGCAATCACTTAGCAGAATATAAATATTTTTGAGGGACAACAATTTTCAAAAAATGACAAAAAGGTTCATATTGCGTTCAATCATTTTTTCGATTTCTGTCTACTGAGGGAGTTACCGTGCGCCGGTCCGATGATTTTTTATGAGAAGCCAATACTGATGGACGGCAGCTTAAAAAAATATAGATGTTAGTCTGGCCAGAGCCATAATACTCTGTTTCGTAGACCGACCATTCTTTCCTAGTCAGACCATTGAAAAAAGTATGGGAATTCAGAGGTTTAAGGACGCTAAAACTTATTCCCCGGCCACTTTTCTTTACTTAATTTCAGTGTAAAACATTTTTTGTGTGTTTACTTTTGAAAACTACGATCGGAAGCAAAGAAAGATTGGCGGTATCATAGGAAATTTCGAAATAGCGGCAATCAATTTACATTTCACATATATTATTTAGAATTTATAAAGGGTTTTATAATAGGGATGATATGATTTTTAAGTGTTGTTTTGACCATTTTTAATATGTCATGATCTGCCATTTTTTCATTGTATTCAGTATGTTTACAATTTCATCCATGGACCACCATAAACGCAGTGAATTTGCTGATTTTGCCTTGGAACAACTTGAAAACGATAACGATTTTTTTAAGAAAATCATCTTTTCCGATGAGGCTCAGTTTCATCTTAGCGGTGCGGTAAATAAACAAAACTGTTGATTCTGGTGCGAAGAAAATCCACAAATTATTCATGAACAACCATTACATTCACCTAAATTGACAATTTGGTGTAGTTTTTGGTTTGGTGGAATCATCGGTCCGTACTTCTTTCGATATAAAGCTAGTAGCACCGTTGCTATCAATATAGAGTGGTATAGGTCGATGATAACCTACTTTTTATGGCCACAATTGGAAGAATTTCATCTTAACAACATCTGGTTCCAACAAGATGGGGCTACGTGTCACACAGCACGTGCAGAAACCGAATTATTGCGAGAAAGATTTGGTGATTCGATTATATCAAGAAATTGTGACACTGAATGGCCTCCAAAAATTTGTGATTTAACACCATCAGACTTCTTCTTGTGGGGTTATTTGAAGCAATTGATCTTTAGCAATTAACCAGACTCTCTTCAAGCTTCAAAAGTCAATATTGAACGTGCTATTCATGACATACGACTTGATTTAGTGGAAAAAGTGCTCAAAAATTGGGCCCATCGAATTCGTTCCTGCAAAAGAAGTCGTGGAGGCCATTTGAATGATGTTATGTTCAGAACTTAATTGTATCGATTGTACTTCACATTTAATAAAAAACATTTGAATTTCCTTAACATTTAGTGCGTTTTTTTTTAAATAAATCATATCACTCTTATTGGAAAACCCTATACTTTCAGAAAGGAGTACCTTATCACCAAACTAATCGAAATTGTCTCAAAGAGAATGTGAATATCAAAATTTTGAAGTAGTCAATACAATTATTTCCAGGAAATTAAACACTACGTGAAATGTACTTAAAAATACGTTATAAAAAGGTTTAAGGTAAAGCTGAAAAAAAAATCAACATTCAAATTGAAAAAGCAAAAGAACTTCAAATCTTTGAAGAGCCTCAACACAGTAGTGAGCATTCAACCAAGTGGAGAAGGACAATTCAAATCGAATGGATTGAAATCTGAGAAAAGCACACCAAAATTCAAGGGAAACTTTAAACTTCAACAAATAAAATTAAAAAAAAAATAAAAATAATTACGCCTGCGCGCAGGTGGTGATCACGCTTTTTGATTTTGTAAAAAAAATACATAATATACATATATGTGCCTGTGTGTTTGTAGTTCAAACACGCTGCCACAGAAAGAAAAATATACACGAATAACAAGTATTGTATTATAACAATTCCATAATTTTTTTTTTAGAATTTTCAGTTTGTATGTTGCACAATTGTAGTTTAGACCGTAAACGAATACACATACATACATATGCGCATACATTTAAAATACGAGCGTATATACAGTTGGCCACCCCCCACAGGCCGCACTCAAACACAGCTCAACATGGCCGATCCAGTTGTCACGCCCTGCAAAGCAGCAGCTCAATCTATTAGTACACATACACATGCATACATGCAAATGTGTAGATCTCGTGCAAAGGAAACGTTTATTAAATAAATTTGAAAAGCAATCAAGCTAAAGTTGAAATCCGAAAGAAGGGGGAAACAATTGCGAATTAACAGCGAAGGCGTGGAGAAATTCGTTTATACCTAAAAAGTATATAATAATGTATACGCACATACATATATACATACTTACATATATATATATATATATATATATATATATATATTTGTACATTGTTGCCTTCAACATTGCCATTGTGCTTTAGACATTCCATCTTTTGTATTGAAACTATTTTATTTTTTATACACACACACACAAAATATATATGCGTATTCTCTGCGATATGTAATTTACCCTTATGAAAAGCACACATATGCATATGCATACATGCATGTGTATGTTACAATCAACAATGTATGTACATGCGACGGCACATTTTCCTCTCATTGGCCGCATTGCCGCTTGCAAGGCAAGCGCTCGCGGTTCGATTTAACTCGCATCAAATTCCAATTTCTCCCGCTTTCAGCTCTCCGCCTCTACCGCCATCAATACCCAACCAAAGCCACATTCATAACCAGCTACGAAGTACGAAGAGAATCAATATGCCAAGCCAGTTCATATCATTTCATTCTATTTAAATACGAAATCAATGCGTAACTTATTCAACCAATAGCACAAACACACACACACATACACATGCAGGAAAGCATACGCGATTGTGGGTAGAAATATCCTTTTGTTCTCTCATGTTGTATCCTTTGCTGGCGGCAGCAACCGCAGCAGTAAAGCCAAAAAGCGCGCAAGTTCGCTGACATACATGTATACTTAAACATATATACATATGCATATACATAACTATATATAGAAATGCACACACAATTGATTGACAGAAACAATAGTCGAATTGTCGAAATTTCATCATCGCATTGTATTGTTGTTGTCGTTCCCGTTGTTATTGCCAGTAAGTATGCAATCAATTGTTAGTTAAATTGTTGTTATAGTTGTAGTTGTGCGTATACAATGTACAGTTACCGATATGTATACCCGTAAAAGAAGTATGAGGAAACGCGTTGGCGTGATAGCTTTTGACGTTGTAGTTCGAAATAAATGACTGTATGGGTTACACATAAGCTCAGACTTAAGAATAGCTTATACTCAAAGTAAATTTCGAACGCTTTTCAGGACCCAGAAGCACATCTAGTGCCACCTAACTTCCCTAAACTGAAAATAGTCATGGAAATATGGAGCACAAATTAAATCGCACTTCCAACCACCACCACTGATCATTAGTTACTCCCTTGGCAGATAATTATGAGTTACAATCAGACATTTAATTTGTTTAGAGAACTAAAAATTCGGTAAATACCATTTACATAACATCAATGTGGGCTGTAAACAATTTTTCAAATTATAAACAAGATTTTTAAAAATATTTGACCCCACAGTTGTGATCAGCAAAAAACTTTTTTCTTGTAATCCATGTAAGATGTTTCGTTCGCAAGAGGCTTAGAATAAACTATAGATCCATTTGTTTGAAAGCATCAAACCGTACACCACAAATCAAAGGCGGAGATTTTATTTTGCCAGATTTTGTCATGTCGAGATTTCGATATATCTGTCGTCGGGATTGTATCTTGTCTGGATTTGTAAAAATTTTCCGTATTTCCACCGGCGGGTTCTGGATCGAATATTTTAAAAGTTGGCGTGTTCTAAACCATGCGAATGCCATGACCCAACTACCGAAGCCGCTGACTCTTGATTTGCTTAACTATGTCAATGTCACCATATATCTCGTATAGCTTACCGTTCTATCGTCTGCGGCATTCGCCGTTGCCAACGCGTAAAGAACCATAAATCTTACGCAAAACCTTTCTCCCGGAAACTCCTAACACAAACTCATCAGACTTTGTTATCGTCCATGCCTCCGCACCATAGAGAGGACCTTACTTATTGCCTACTCAGTCCAAAGTACTCATAGCACCTGTTGGCAATATTGAAGGCTGATAGTGTTGTTGGTGTTAATGCTGGTTCCAAGATAGACGAAACGATCTACAACTTATAAGTTATGACTGTCAACAGTGACATGGGATCCGGGCTAACGGCGCGATTGTTAAGGTCAATTATATCAATATCATTGGCGTACGCCAGCAGATAGAACCTTCTCCATTTGGCTCTGCAGCTCATATTATTTGATCCAGTAATAAATTAAACCAGTCACGCGATAAACAGTTACCTTATATGATACCACGTTTGGTGTTGAACAGCTCGGAGTGGTAATTTCCTATTTCAACGGAGTTTTTGGTGTTGCTTGACATCAGTTTACACAGTCCTATAAGTTTTGCAGGGATACTAAAATCAGACTTAACGGTATAGAGGCAGCTCCGAAGACTGACTTAAAATCAACGATGAGGTGTTCCATCGTCATCGATTGAGGAATTCACCTTCGCTATTTCCTGGTGTTTGATGGCCAAAGCCATTCAGCAGGCTGGAGTAGTGTTCACTCCATAAATTTATATATTTATATATGTATACTTCGGGAATCAGTCTATAGATTACCTCTTGGGGTCCTAGATGAGTATGCTCTGATCTTGAAACCTTCATAGAATTTCTAGCACTACCCTTGTTGCCCAGGTTCTCTAGCTCTTCATACTCACGTATTTTGGCCTCTTCCCATTTTAGTCTGAATATGTTTTTAAATATGCTTCAACTTCTTTCCACTGCGACACGCATTACTCACCGTACCAGTTCTTCTATTGAACTTGTCGAAAATCAATAGTTTTATTTGCAGCTGTACATAAGTTGCTTAAAATACTATCCCACAGTTCGCCTATACCTGATTGCTAATGAGTGTTCTCATTGAGCAGAATTGCAAGCCGAGTACAAAACCGTTCGGCTGTATGTTGTAATTGCAGGTTTTCGACGTCGAACTTTCTTTGTGTTTATGGACGGGCATTCTTTGCTGCACAGGCGCGCGCGCGTATTTTTGCTGCTACAAAATAATGGTCAGAGTCGAAGTTAGGTCTTCGGAACGTACGCTCGTCGGGAACACTGGAGACATAGCGTTAGTTTAAAAAACAACAACAACATGTTCGATATTCTTTGAATTGCATCTTAACAATTTTAGATTGACTTCAATATTAACATACAAGAGCCTCCAGTTCTTAAGGATTCTTTTTTCTAGAACACGAATCATTTTTTTTTTTTGACTGACGTTAGCTTTGGAGGGGTTGGAGTGCTAATTAGTGACATTTTTAACCATTTTTACTCTATTCCTTCGGAAACTCTTTTTATGTGGTATAAGGTCCATTGAAAATTCAACCGGCCTTAACGAGCTGCCAAAAATATTCTAGGATCCTTCTATACTATTCTTAATTACTACTTTTCCTATATTATCTTATATCTTTTTATTCAATACTTTTGCTACATGGGCCGAAAATCAGACATAGTTAGACGTTGGTTATTTGAGAGGGACTGAATTTACTTAGGCACGCTATGTCTTTGTCTGACTCAGCCTTCTTAATAATAGAGAGAATCTTCTAAAACTTTAATTTTTTTCATGTATCAATGCCTACGCTAAGCACGGGAGCTTAACTGAATTACAGATAGGTAGTCCATGGATAGGGGTAGCGCAGAGATGACTCCAGACCTAATGGTATCAATATCCAAATTCAAGTTGCATACGATTATTGGACTAATTGGAAGGGAGATGGCTGTATTCTTTCGGAATCTTTCTGACATCGATCCATTTCGGCGCATACCACTGACCTTCCAGTGGCAGGATGCGCTACTATGATGGACGTTATAAGTCCTGTGTTCGCTTTTTCGGACATTAGCTCGTGCATCCTAACCTCAAATCTTGTTCGAAGTACCACTTAGCGAGTTGTTCAGAAACTAATAATTCCTTCTATTCTGCTCCTAATAACACCAAAGTATCCTACCTTCTGGCCTATCTGCTTTCAAAGCAACACTATTGCTTGAACAATCTTCGACTCTATTGCACCCATTTTTTTTAGATAAAAATTTAATTCAATTAAAATGTATAATTGTCTATAGTCGTTCATAAACCGCATATCTATGCACCAGCATGCTGCGTATGAGTGGCCACATCCTGACGTCTACACAATACAATTGACAAAGACCCTGCGAATCGCATGCGTTCGATGACATTTTCCAAATATTTTCCACGTTGCAACTCAGAAATTCACCCACGCACAATACACCAATAACAATAAAAACAACGCAAACGCACGCACAATTGATCTATTTAGCAAACAATAAAATAATTTAATTTAATTGCCGTGTAACGCACCAAATGGGAATTGGAAAATTTTATAACGTCTCGATGCATATCGATTACAATGCGACTATTGTGTATTAGAGGAGATGCAAGGAGAAGGAAAAGCAATGCAACAAAATGCTTAAGAATTCAATTGTAAGGCTAAAGTAGATATTTATTATAAATGTACAATAAAAGTTAATATAAAAGCTACGACGAGAATGGTAGGCGCTGAAGATTTAAAAGAAACAACAATGGACATGGAGAAGATTTAGTGTTGTAACCGAGCTGGAAATAAAGGAAGTGTGTATTTGATTAAAGAATGTTAGGTGTTATATCATGTACATACATATGTATGTATGTATTTAAAGCAAGTTTTATTAGAACAAAATCTTACTGATTTCCTTTTCTTCTTTTTTTTATTTATTTTTTTTTTTTTTTTGAAAAAGTATTTTTGAATTTATTGCGAATGGTGAGATCATTTACCTTGGAATTTTTGAAATACAATTCGATTAATTTTTTTTTTTTTTTTTGCTTCAAGACAAACAACACAAAAGTATTTAAAACACTCAAACCACAAAGCGGAAAGGATCGATTGCTTGAAAATTAAGAAAAATACATTATTACACATATATTATATATGTAGTTATGTATATGCGCATTGAGAAAAATAATGTATAATCAAGTGAAAAAAATTTAATACTAAAGAAGTTGTGAATTGTGAAGTACACATCCTTCAGCCACAAAAGCAGCCAAGAAGGAGTAGAGTAGGCAAGAAATTGCATTGTTGTTCTCGTATTTGCTCATTGGAACATTTCGCGGCCGAATGAGCCACTCGCGTGTTCATTGTGTGTTAAACGATTAATATAATATATTATTACCTGAGAATTGTGCAGACGTTTGCACAATCATACGTACATATGTATTGTACACAACTATTTATGTATATACAAACGTAAAATATTTTTTTCTTTCCCAAAATTACCTTTTCATTGCACAAACAATTTCGCATTATATTAATTGTACTTAAATATGCACTCTCGCCACACATTACATAATGAAACACAAAGAAATTTTTTTATTAAATACTTTTATTTAAAAAAATAAAATAAAAAATAAGTACTTACTTTTGTATATACCATAAGTTATAATGTTTTATGTGAATGTGTGTAAGTGGTTTCATTGTCCATTATTTAAGTGCGATTTTTCATAAAAATATATAATAAAAAGGAAATAATGGAAATTATTCATGCACGATTTCAATGTAAGAAAAGGAAACATAGTTTGCTATTCACAGTGCAAGCAGGGTGGTCCTGACTGACCAATTATTGAGTCGTTTACTTTGATTTTTGGTGTGATGACATCATTGTGGTTGAAATTTATTAGCGATTATTGATTTTATTGACTGGTTTTCTCTTGCTTTCGTGCAGAACTATTCAAATATAACTTCGTTTTATTATAACTTTCATGTAAATGAAATGGTATATAAACGTTGGCCTGAGGTTTGAAAGTACCAGGAGGGGAAAAATTTATACCGATCGTATCAGAATGGCGAAATGAGTCGATTCCTCCGTCTATTTAAACGCAAAGTTCTTCCGTTTTAGAGATATTTCAACAATTTCGAAGTCGAACCTTGAATTTTGCGATAAATTTGATAGGTTCATGGCAGAAGACGAATCTTCTTTCTCGTATTTATCATAATTTTAATAGATTTTGGGTGTGATAGCAGCGCACCTATAATGAAATACCGACTGACAAATCCCGAAATATAAAATCCAGATACGACCAAATTCCTACAAAATATAATCCAGACGCAACACATTCCAGACACGCACAATGCAGATACAAAAATTCGGACAAAAAAATCCAGAAAAAGTCTAATAATGACAACAAAAAAATTCGCACGATTATTCAAATTTATTTTATACTTTGTCTAAATTTTATATCTGTTTCCTAATCAAAAATAATGCTTAAAATATACCCAGAGATGTATTGTAAATGTGTTAACAAAATAACCGAGAATGGATTGCCAATTGAAATATTTTTGCAGTGGCAAAGATAAAAAATTTTATAGTAAATAAAATATTTAAAATTATCATTAAGAGATGATGCCATAACTTTATCTGAGATTTCTTTGTTAAACTAAAATATTTGCTCTTTTTTTAATAAAAAAAACTTTTTTCTTATAATCCTACCACATTATTTTTTGGCAAAATTAGTTTTTTTATTTACCATTCCCTTCTTCCCTTTAAGGGTAATACACTAATTATAGCGACTCTCCAACTTTTAATACCATTTTTGCAGTACGATTTGTGTTTTGCAGAGCAGATCTAGATTTTTGCCATCGATTTCAAAGACTTGTGACATGGCGCACTGTCTTGGTGCAACAGCATTTTCCTTTTCTTCAATTGCGGCCGTTTTTCGGCGATTTCATCCTTCAAACGGTCAAACAACGCTATGCAGTAGTCATTGCTGATGGTCCTTCCTTTTGTAAGGTAGTCAATGAAAATTATTCCATGCGCATGCCCAAATCCGGACGCCATAACTTTGCCAGCGGACTATTGCGTTTTTCCACGCTTTGTAGCGGGTTCATCGTGTGCATGATACTGGGATGTTTGTCGATTGCACTTTGGAGTGAAATGATGGAGCCATGTTTCAGCCATTGTCACATATCGATGCAAAAAATCGAGTTTATTACGCTTGAACATCTCCAAACACTACTCCGAATCATGAACTCGTCGTTGTTTTTGGTAAAGAGTAAACTCGCTAGGCACCACTTTGCACAGAGCTTTCTCATACCTTTCATACCTTTCTCATGAATGATATGATGTAAACGTTCAGTTGATATATTTAGAGTGCCTGCTATTTCATTCAATTTCTTTTGAAAGTTAAAGCTAAGTAATGGATTTAATTCTAGTAGCGCCATTTATGTATCAGGCCAGGGACTTTCCAATTGACCGGATTTTTTCTTGTCCGGATATTGTGTTATCTCTATTTTGTATGGTCGGAATTTCGTTATTTCTGATTTATGTAGTGTCGGGATTGTGTCTTTTCTGAGTTTTTTCTTAAATTATCTGGGCGAAATACTGTATTAATTTTGAAGGTCGGGATTATGGAGTGCTCCCGATGACAGTACTGTGGTTCGTTTTCGATTCAATTGGAGAGTATTCTCTGTCGATTTATATGCTTTTTTATTTTTTTATTTCTAAATATACTCTCTGCATAAGACCGTGTGGAAACACTAGCGCACTTTCCATTGTGTTGCCATTTTATCAGATTCTCTAATGAACTTAATTACGTTCGTTAAGTATTCAGTAGTCTTAACATATACCAACTAGCAAAATATCTAAGCAAATATCCTAATATTTTCTATTTCAGGCTATAGCAATGTGCCGAATATGAGTGGGAAATCATCCTCTCCCTCTCACATTCTTCGAACTCCTTCTATCGTACGTGCCGCTTCAATAGAACTTGTTTCCGAAGGATTTACTACCTACCAATAGAGCTATTGAATATTAAGCGCTCTGTTTTGTGTAGGATTTTCTATAAGGACCTCGGTAAGAAGACTTTTCAAATCGACATCATTATTCCGGTTTTTTGGAAAAGTTACCGTGCCGCGCTCAAAGATTATTTGCTTCCAAATGTGGAGGAGAATGACGAGGACGATGTGTGGTTTCAACAGGACAGCGCTACGTTCAGCACAGCCAATTTAACTCCGTTAGACAATCCAAAGACGATTCATGAGTTTAAATGCGAAATTGAAGTCGCCATTGCAGCCATAGAAGACTACATAATCGAAAATATGTTGAAAAATTGGGTCGACAGACACAACAGAATGGGCTACTGCAAGGCCACCTGTGGCTGCCATATGAATGAAGTGGTGTTCCATTATTAACCGGAATGTTGAGGAAGGGCTCATTGGAATCTCGACTGATTCGATTATTAACGCAATATTGTCTCTCTAGCCCTTTTAAGAAATCCGCTCTTTTGCATGTCGCTTGATAGTCCAAATAAAAATTCAGGTAGGTAAGTAAGAGTGGCTACCGTTATTTGTGGCCATCAACACTTAGTCTAAAAACGGCTTATTGTGATCCCCGAACAATTTGTTCTGATCCTACGGCTCTTTTTCCATCTATTTGAACTCGCTTACGATCTTTATTTGATTGCTTCTTTTAATTTATGGCAAAGCGACTGCAAATGCCTAGAGCATGACAATCACATAACAGGTAGAAAATCGTTTCTTCTTCCTCGACATTCCTGCTCTCCTACAGCATGTTCGAAAAGCGGCCCCCAACCTTTCTGTATGCTGTCGTATAAGATAATGTCTAGTCAGGATTCCATTTAACATTTCCGCTCCCATTTCAGTCAAACTTGCCTCGACTTGCGATAGATAGGTCGAGTTTTGTTTCCACTTCAACACGGCCTGCCTGTGAAAATATTCCATTAGTAGCAGCTTGCATGTTGCTACAGGTGTACTAAAGCGTTTTTATTCGAAAGAATCTTTACTTTGTTGTTACCATTAACGTCCCTGTGACCAGGAGTTCAAACGAGGGATAATTTGGTCTGTTCAATCAACTACTGCAGAGGTCTGCGACATTTTAGTATGATTCTATAGTTTATCATGATCGAGCCCAGAGCTTTTATTGCTGTCTAAAGGCGAATATGTCTTTTTCTAAATATTCGTTTCCAATATGTGTGTTTCATGATAGCAGATAGTTCATTCTTATAGGTTATTCTCTATGAAATTTCGATATTCATGCTGAGGCATAACGAGAACAAACTCTGCAGTCGTGATATGACACGAATGCGAAGACCGAGAAACTATGAAGGGGACATTGTGAGGTATAATTAAGAAAGTTCAGAATACAGAACTTGCAGTACAAGAATATATCAGATATCCAGCTTCCATAACGCTTCAAAACGGCCCAAAGAGAGCTGATCTTGTTAGCAGTAGCTTTTATTAGCTATACTATTTAAGTTCAAGGTTTAAGGGGCTGTAAGGGTTCCTTTCAATTGCATGCTTAACTGTGGTGTCGTAAAACCAGAAAAAAACTTAAAAAGAGGTACCTAATCATTTATCGATGGTGACTCTGTTGCATGACTTTTCTGACAATAAACGGCTGGCGACCTCAACCCAGGGTAGGAGGAGGGAATATATATCACTTTTCGGGTTACTTCGATATGAGCAATCTTATCGCTTCGCTCTTTAGAGCATGTATGAACTTAATTTTAATATTTACGGTTTTAAATTCAATACTTATTTTTAAGAGAACTGAAAATAAACGCTTTGAAAAAATTAAAAAATATTCAGTGTAATTTTTCACTAAAAATCCTTTTCAAAGAGCCTCTTACACTCGTGCACTTCAAAGAAAGTCGGCACTTTTTACTGCCGAATCCTTTGTGTCTTTGTAAATAAGTGTGATTATTTCTTTTGAGTAAAATTGAGTTCATTATAACGCGCGAACCAAGCACAAAAGAGTTGCAACGCCAGCTGTTTCAGTAATTTTACACAAATTCAAATACATATACATATACTTACTCGTATTGATGTAAGGAGCGGGTGCTGAGGTCCTGCCGATAAGAATCAAAACATAACAGTAGTTCAAACAAACAAATATTACTTCAGAAAAACTGTGCTTGCAGGAGCCGACAACAATAAATTTTTTAAGTAGACTCCCACTAAAATTTTAGGCATGGAATTTTCGAGGTTAGGTGCAAGTTGGTTTTCTTTCCATTTCGTGAGCTTTTCAAACAAATATTATTGTAATAAATTGAAGTGAGAGAGGGAAGCGCTCTTCGAGCGGATGGTGTAGAGCAAAAGAGTTTGCAACAACTACAAAAACGATATTATACTATTGTAGTAACAATAAAAGCAACAGCAATAACAACGCTAACAGCAGCAACAAAGCTAACTGTGAAAACAAAGCCAACGTGTTACACAATCAAAAAGTACACATACGCCGGCATTCAATGAGAGCGGTGTGGGTTGTGGGGAGGTGAGGCAACAGCATGGAAAAGCACTGCTATTTTTCGCTCGCTTGCCCAGCAAAAAGCAAAATTATGACTTTAAGCAAAAAAAAAAATTAAAGAGAGAAAACAACATTTAGGGAGGAATGAAAGCAGCATAGCATGTACAAAAGAAAAATGCAAGAAGCTGTGGGAATTCAAAAGCGCACAACAACAAATAAACCAACATTCTAATGTACATACATATGTATATGAGAATGGTTAAAATAAATAAATAAATAAATAAATAAAAGATGTAGTTAATGTGAAATTGTAAAGTAGCGAAGGCATAAAGTACAAATTTTGTATTTAATTTAATTGCATTTAAATTGTTTGCAATTATATTTATTTCACACAAAGATCAACACACATTCTATGTAACATACATATGCATATGTACACCTTTCACATACCGATAAATGATTTACAAGTTCACAAACAAACATTCTAATGTGCATAAAAGAATAAAATTAAGAAAATAAACTACAATAAAAAATAATAATAAATCTCAAGTGTGTGGCTCCGCAGTTCGTTTAAGGGCAAGCAACGTTTTGTAAAGGTCGCTCAAAGAAAAAAGGCTACATCTTGGCACATATAATTGTGGCCTACGGTTAATGGGGTTGCCAGAGGTGTTAATTAGAGTAGAGTATTTTATATATAGCATAATATATACATATTCATAATTAGATCTTTAAATTTTTATTTTCTAAAAATATATTTATATTCAATTCATCTCATCATTATTGAAGCAAATCAAGACTAAACAAAAACAAAAAAAAATGCAAAAAATACAAATTGGTTTTTGTTTTATGATGGAATTTAGACACGAATATTTTCATCAGAAATTTATGATTAGGATAAATATCTCAAAATCTGCTGGTCACACTATCTGTGATTTCAAAAAAAAAAAAATTTTGTATTTAAAACCGAAATTAATACTATTTTCCAATACACCAGAGTAATATTAAAACTTGTGAACTTTAAAGGTTAACCATTGTTTGGGAGTAGATATATGCTCTGGTATAATTTTTTGAAAAGTGTTATGTGTTAATCTCATTACTCAAAGGGTAAATATTTTTTTAAATGTTTGAAAAATTCAAATTTTAAGTACATTTTTTATGATTTTTATGTTGGTGTACAAATTTATTCGGTCCGTTTTTATTTTCTGTGTTCAAAAAGTGTTTTTTTATAGAAAAAAATAAAAATATTTATAAATACATCATTCAAAATATGGTCCTTCGGAAGCGAGTGCATTTTCCCATTTTTTGGTAATTTTTTCCCATTTTAGAGTACTTTCTGTCCTCGATCCAAACACTGCAAAAGAACCGAACCAGTAATCACCAAAATCGTTTTACATTCGTCGAAAAAGGCAGTAGCCGTAAGAAAAAAGCTCCGTAGAATATGGCGGGTGGGGTAAGATTTCTCATTTCAGCGTTTTCAGGTAGTTTTTGAACTTCATAGCCATGTGGGTATTAGTGTTGTTATGTTGCAAAATTACCTTGTCATGTGTTTTGGGTGTTTCTGACCGTTTTTCACGCAATGCACTTGAGTTGAGTTTGCGTTTCCAAAGAATATTGATCCAGTAAAGTCTCCTCTTCAAATTTTTTGGGTTGGCCAGGATGCTGTTTGTTTTCGACGCTAAAATCACCACTCCTGAAGCGTCGAAACCAGTCTCTCTCTCTCTGTCATGCCTTATCGGTCGGCGTAGTTTCACCATAAACTTCCACAAGCATTCGCTTGGCTTCAGCAGTACTTCCAATTCCTATTAAAATATTAAAAGAAACCTTCCCGCAAAAACTGTTTATATAACACTAATCCAGACCATTTAGAAGAGGCGAAAAACAATGTTGTTGTCAGAAACAGATGCTGATGCACACTAATTATTGATGACAAATGTGAAACCTTTCCAATGAAATAGATAATCCCTTCCGAAATTGTACACTCAATAATTTAAATAAAATATTTAAAATAGGAAAAGGTCTGAGAGAAATATCAAAGCCGTCTTTTCAAATAAAAAAAAATTAACTCAAAATTCACGAACTCGTGCTTTTCGCCAACTTTGGTACTTCGGTAACATACATAAATATCGAGGCAAGGTCTGGCTACACTACCGTCTTCACAACATGATGAAAATAAAATCCCTCCGAACGAGAGAGCCTCACTACACTTACTTTCGGGATATGCTTCCTATGTTCATAGTTAAAGTTTATCGTCAAAAGGTGCTTTTGAAAGATAGATAGATATCAGTGTGGGTTCTTTGGAAACTCTGAACTAGAAACGCTCAAAAGTTAGATGTGCTTTTTTAAGTATTCTTGAGCGCCTGTGAAGGTAAATTGTCACGTATTTTGCTGTCAAATAATTTCAATATCGAAGCGCGACCGCCCTGAAACTAATTTATGCAATTTTATTTCACATAAATGCCGAAATAAAAATTGCAGTGTGTCTCTGCCTTCATTTACCAGCATTTTGATTTCTGAATTTAAATTTCCTCTGCAATGCTTAGCTGTCAAAGGATTTGAGTATTGTCAAAAAGATTTAACTTCGCAGAATTGCCACTCATACTTATTTTCAGTAATTGAAATTCAATTTCCATGAAATTTATTATGCTGCTTGTAACTGTTCTTGTGAAATTTTTCATTTTGACATGCAATTTGAAATTACTTAATCGCCATGTCTGGGGACTCAGTAAGGGCAAGTAGTAATCTGAAAGTCTACGAAACTTGCTCCATAAATTTTCAATCCCTTTGGAAGCGATTTATCTAATTTTACCAGCTTCGCACAATAACCAATGTATTGTTCAAGTACTGGATATATTGAGGATACCACTGTGGGCGGTATTTAGAAACTAAGCGAAGACCTTTATCTAAATTAGCTCTTATTAAGTATAGGAAATGTCTATAACCGTATTCGTAGTTCCCGTCGTAGTTCAAATTACTTAGCAGCAACCAAATATCGATAAATTTCAGATTTCTTCTGAATATATTCTTATTTTTAAGCTTCCTCTCTTGTTTGATACTGATCTATTACGTTTCAGTAGAAAGAACATTATAAGTTCTTTTATAATGATCTTCATGGAAATCCAAATCATAAAAATCATTAATTTTTACTTCGATCCAGCAACACCCTCCGTCGTTTAAGCCAAATTTATAGAAATGCCCACATATTGTATAGAAATTATACATACATATCTACATGCTGCAAATTTGCAACCTCTTAATGCAGTCAAGTGGAAAACGCACAAGCACTTAATAAATTTTGTGAGTGTGAGTGCGCTTGGGATAATTCGCCAAGGAAAATGTACAAGCCTGCATGTGGACCCAGACCACAAGTCTAGTGTAGCTACCAGCAACGGTGTGGTCCATAATTGTATCCTTGTTACACTTATTGTCCACGATGGTAGTGGTGGTGGTGGTGGTGGTGATGATGGTTGATGATGCCTATTGAAAGGTCGCCTGACCTGCTTGGGCACGCTTACACTAATGTTGAGCTACTTGAGGAAAAAAATTTCCCGTAGAAAATACAAATAATTGCAGTCAAATAAAAAAAGTACAAGTGTGCGAAAGTGAGTAAGACTATTTGCACATGCGGGCGCCAACTATAAGCAAATATATGTATGTACATACAAATACATATGTACATTTATACCACTTCCATTGTGGTCTTACCCCAAGCCAAATTGAATGGCTCTTTTTTCGCATTAAATAGACACTCGCTCAAGTTGTGATGTGTTTTGATATCTCTTTTTATTATTATTATTATTTATTATTGATATATATTTATTTATTTTGATTTTCGCCCACCATTCAGTGGCAACTTGTTCTCATGGTTATTATTCACATTTGCTATTTAGGACTGTTATATGTACTTGTATGTATGTATGTGCATACGACTTACATATATGTACATCTCTATGACCCTGTTGGTTTAGATAGCTACTTGTATGTGGAGAAATTTGTGAGTAAAATAAAATAATTGTATGTTTTGATACGAGTATTTATTGTTAAACTGTTTGTATTCGGTAAATTTGCTAGCGGGTCATAAGTGAAAAGTGGCTGACTGGCATTGTGTGGAAATCTAAAAAATTGTATGAAGATATCACGTCATATGCACAGTCTTTATTGGACTACCCCGTTTCTGTGCGGGACTAGTTTCAATATTATTTCAAGAAGACAATATACATACTATAGCTCAGATTTTGCGCAAACATTTTCGAGCAGTGCGAGCAATTGAGCAACGAGCACCCGCGCACCTGCTCATTGCTCATTACTCGAAAATTTTCGAGCCGAGCACGAGCTTTTCGAGTATTTTGCCAAACAATTGTTGCTCAAATGCTCGCACTGTTCGAAAATGTTTGAGCAAAATCTTTAGCTCTAATAATCTGTTTTTTCTACAAAAGAAAATGTCAAAGAGATTAAGATGCCTCTCTGCAGATTTTTATTTGAAACAATGCGTCAATGACGACATCTTATCTGTAAAGTACCGTTCTCCTTGTAGCGACTGTCATTGCAAACAGTTCTTGTCGATGCAGTACATAGTATTTTCACTTCACAAGCTTTCTGCAGCAGTAAGCTGGATAATAATCCATTTTGCGGTTTCCAAAATAAAAGTAGGAAAGCGCATTTAGATAATTCTTTTTCATGAAATTTGTTTTTTTTTTTTTTGTTATAAAATTTAAGCCTTGACATAATATGTGAAACACTACATCATTCAAATTACCGCCTCGTGAATTTTTACAAACTTCGATCACTTTGAGATAATTTTAGATCACTTTTTCTCACATTTTGGATGGTATTTCAGCCATACCTTGACGAATGTTGGTTTTCAAGTGCTCAAGAGTTAAAAGTTTCTCGGTATAAACACTGTTTTATGGGTTGTCCCATAAAAAAAGGTCTAACGAAGTCAATTCGCACGATATCGGTGGCCAGACGACATCACCAAGACGAGACATTACGCGGCCGGGAAATTTCTCTTGCAATAAAGCCAAATTCGCTCGTACCGTGTGGCATGTGGCATCTTTTTGTTGGAACCACATTTTATCCAAGTCGTGCTCTTCAATTGTAGGCCAAGAAAAGTCTGCTAGCATACGGAAATAACACTCTGAATCGACAGTGACGATCTCTATCAATATTTCTAACCAATCCAATCCAATGTTTGGTTTGACAGTTAAGTTTGACAAATGTCAAATACAGCCCTGCACTAATTGCTGTTCGCTTATGTCTCTAAAACTCGAGAATGGTTGGACCGATTTGGCTAATTTTGATTTTGAAATATTTGTGGAAATTCAAGGAAGATTTAGTAACATCCGGTCCGTAGTCGATCACGTACCGATTTATTCAAAAAAAGTCTGAAAAAAGTTCTATAGGAGAGTTTATAGAGAATGCACCACCGACTATTCTCAGCTCAAGTTTCAATCCATCGGTGTATACTTCCAGGCAGCCTACCAGAGTGTAGTAGTTATCGTCCCATTCTTCCCTTCTGGGGGTTCGCGCTCTGAATTAAGATTCAGTGAATGAAATTGAACCCCAACGTTCTATGTAACTTGGTATGAAGGTGTACTTGTCTAATATTTTCGAGTGTCCCAGTGGTAGAGTACTCCTCCAAATCCAGTGGCAAGATATTGAGTATTACATTCAGAGTCTCATTTGGCGTGCTCCTCAGTGCACCATTGATACACATTAACGCACATCTTTGGATTTGGCTTATAAAACTTGAATTTGAAGCTTTATATATAGCTGGCCACCACACAATGACTCAACAAAGGAGAAGTGATATTATTACGGATACGTATACCAAGCGCGAAACCTTAGCTAGTTACTACGCTCATAACTCAGGAACGCCTGAATTGATTTCGATGATTCGCAACAATTCGGACTGGTCTCTGGCCAAGTAAAGAGAATACTCATTAAAATACCCGAAAAAAATATGAAATAATATTTATTTTCCCATACATTTTATATGCAGCGTTTTTACGACACAAACGATCGATGACTTTGATGTTAAATTAACAAGCTTCCCAAAGTCGGAATTATATTGGAATTTTAAAGTGCCGTTGAAATGCTTCTTGCCAACATCAACGTTAAAATCTTCAATTCGAACATTTTGGTTGGGACAAATTCCTTTAGCAGGTTTCAACCACTCTGAATTTCATCCCTAATCGGAAGAAGCTAAATGAGACTTTTGAAGGTAGTCAATCATGGTTTAACTAAATTCATTCAGGGAACATTACCTAATTGGAGTTTAAATAAATAAAAAACCTAAAGTTTACGTTGAACTTTTTTTCTTTTCTCTTAATTTATTTTTTCAAAGACTAGTCTTTCAAATGCCAATATTGTTGAAACCTTGGTTTTTGTCTAGTATTTGTTATTTACTTGAAAAACTAAATCGATCCTCTTTCTTATGGTATTAAAGTAGTCAGTCATTGGCAATTTTTCACCTGAGATTTTTCAATTTTTTTCTTCATGGTGAAAGTAAATTTTCCTAGCACTCATGCACACACATATGTATGTACACATAAAAATATGTACATACACAACATTTATTCCTGTACATATGTCAATTGTTAAATGTTGTGCCAGCTGGGAGACAAATTCACTACACAAAAGAACTTTTCAATGATATCCTCGTGAAGTGAAGTGCAACAAAATTATACGAAAATGCAATGTGTGGGACAGAAATTATAGAAAGAAGGATTCACTCAATTTTTTTTTGTATCTGATCAAAAGATTTATTTACCCTATAACTATACATAAAAAATAAAATTTTCAACGATTTCGGTTGCGGTTTAATACTAAACAATTTAACGGCATTTGGATTTGTGAATGTTTATTTATTTTTTAGATCTTTCCATTCCTTTCATTTGTGTATCTACAGCATCATTGTGTTCACTCTTTGATATCAAAATGCCATCAAAATATTTCACATGCATCCCCTTATCTATGTATGTATGTATATTTGTATTTATAAATATAAAATATGTTTTGTTGTCTAGCTTATGCACAATAATAATAAAAATATCCAACATAAATGTGCCTCCAATTATCTGTTGTAAATCTATTCTAGATACAATGCGTATAAAGTAAGCAAAAATATAAATAAATATTTCTGAACAGCTACTTGAATTGCCAGTATTGTTATGGATGGGTTAACTCGTAGTTGATTTGGAAACCCCTTTGGAATATAAAATCTTCAATGAATCAAAAATCAAAAGAAAAAATAAATTATTATAATAATAATAATTAAAATCTATAAAAATGCAAAAAAGGATAAAAAACTCTTTTTGATTATGGACATCGCTGCCATTGAGCAGGCTGGAGAAGTGTTCCCTATACAAACTCATTATGATTTGGTCATCGGTCATATGTTTACCTCCTTCGTTCCTACATTAGTACTATGTTCCGGTCTTAAAACATTCTCTCTTATTCGCCGCATCTTTTTATAGAATTTTCGAACATCACCTCTGATGGCCAGCTTCTCAAGCTCTTCATACTCACGCATTTCGACCTCGTTCTTTTTATACCTTTCAAGAACATGAAATGGTATTTTAACCTTGGTCCAAAGTATGTAAGTACCACAATATCTATACCGATCGTATCAGAGTGGCGAGCTAAGTGGATTTAGCCATGCCCGTTTATCTGTAGATTTAAATTTTTAACTCATCCATATAGTAAGCCGTTTACTTCAAGGCCGAAGCACAATGTGGAAATAAAGTTTGAACCATTATGTGTGGAAACCCACATCATTCAATTTACCGCCTCATGAATTTTTGCATACTTCGAACCGTTTGACGTAATTATCTACCACCCTTGTTGGAACCACATATTGTCCAAGTCGCGTTATTCAATTGCAGTTCAAAAAACGTCGGTTATCATACGACCATAATGCTTCGAATTGACAGGGACAGTCTCGCCATTATCGTTTTCAACGCATTGAGGTCCAATCCCACCTCCAGACCAAAGAACGCACCAGACAGTAAGATTTTTTGGTTGTACTGGCCTCTCTTCAATTATTTGAGGATTCTCGGAGCTCAAAATGCCACAATTTTGTTTATTTTCGTATCCAACGGGTAAGAAATGTGCCTCGTCGCTTGTTGTTCAAGCAACCAATTGATGTAACAACGCGTTGTGAGTGGTCATCTGGCTTCAATTGTTATTTGAGCTGGACTTTATATGGATGTAGGTGTAAGTCCAAGTTCGGGTCATCGGCTACACTTTCACTTACAGCAGCGATATTTGAGGTGAAACGAGCAAAACGATGGTGAACAGGCCTTAACTACAATATCGGTAACCGTAATTTTTTGCCCTTAGATGCTGTTTTTGACCGTAAACTTCATTTCTGAACGAATCGGTTATCTATATATGCAAAAGAGGACGTATGTATGTAGCATGTGCATGTAGCCTATTAACTCCAAAACCATTCAGCCGATTTTGTTAAAATTTTCAGAATAACTTTATTAGAGCACGCAGAGTATTCCTGGATAGTGGGCCTGTGACCAATCTATCAAAAAAATTTATTTATTGTACGACTTATTTGAAATTTAGTGCACAAGTAGCTTTTTATCAAAATTAACAGAGAGTGTTTCTTACGGCAAGTGATTTTTATATAACCGATTCAAAAATATCGAGCTTATGGGAGCAAATCCGGTTTGCTTGAAACTTAGTACGTTGGCACGAGTATGTTTTTGTTAAGATTACCATAAACAATACTTTTTCTAGATCAGCATATCTCCGAAAACAGGCATGATTCGGATAAAAATATAGATCGGTCGTAGATGGCTGTGTCCCCTTAGTATGCAGTATGTTTTGAGTTGTATGATTCGCTTACATCCATGTGGTTGCGAACTATTTTTAGTCGTCCAATCTTATTATATACAAGCATAGATCAGAGTAGTGCCATCTGGCTTACTTTGAGGTATTCATATAGATTTTTGAGTGAAGCTCGACATATTGTTTGCTTCGATCGATTATTTACGATAACGTAGTCCGAGAACGATCAGCAAAATGAGCTGCAATAATCGTCATTCCACGTAAAATTTTGCCAAGAAAAGATTGTCGGGAATTTTGCATCGATTAGGTATCCGAATCAGAATCAAAAAGGTGTTCGGCAATCCAAACTATTTTCACTGTTTACATTTCATTTATGAAACAGTAAACTAATAGGTTTTTTGCATCTGACGGCGATTACTATTAGAATTGGAGCAGAAAATAAAGTGTAGCATTTTACATTAGTCGGAATTCCGCATAGTTGGCGTACTCGATGGATACACGGCAGACCCGCGGAAGTAATGAAGTGTTTGACGGTATGTTTGGTTGTCGTACGCTTATATGGATTTCCAAAAAAAAACTCCCTGAGGATGCTGTTGAATTTGTTTGTGTCCGATTGCTGGATATGAGACGTTGGCTATGTAAAATATCCAGAGAACCAGTTGACGTCGTCCAATGGTGGCAGTTTATTGCTTTAACTCGAGGCGTTGTTAGTGTCTCCTGGTTTTTAGTCTACGAGTGTTGACTGGACTGTTAGCGCTAGTCGATTTAGCCAAATGGTTTGAACAAAAGTTGGATCAAGTTTGTTTCCGCCCAGATGCATACTACTTAGTGCACCAAACCACAACTTCACTTGTTCGTTTCAGAATGGAGCTTATTGAAAGCGTTCCAGTTGTCCACTTGTGCGTTGAGGAGTTGGTAATTTGTTGCTGCCTCGAAGAACTCCTCACTGGATGCATGTGCTGTTGCTGTTGTTGTAGTAACCACAAAAATATTGCCTAAAATTTGGTTTCGAGAATATAGCAATAGTGACAGTCCTTGGTCGGATAAAAATCCGAATCGTTCCGGTATATGTAAATACCCGACTCTTGTGGAAACTATTGAATTTTAGTCCTCTCCTACGACAGGCTGTTCAGGCCATTTTGGGATAACAATGCATGTGGGGATATAAATTTGCCAAGTATATATTTGATGTTCTAGTTGCAATTGAGGGAAATTTCCTAATTTAAACTTGCAGCTGACCAAAATTAAGAAAGAAAGAAGGAAACGGAATAAGGTAGAAATTCATTATATTGAAATATTGTGCTGTTTGTTCAGTGTGTTTCGGCAAATTCTTTTGAGTTTCTATTTATAAAAGTGGAAATCTTAAAAACTATAATTACTTTACAAGCCTATGAATCCGCTATGATTTTGACAAAAATTTTGCAATTTTCTACTGTTATCACCATTATAAAATCGGTTTAGATGAAAAAAAAAGATTGATGTGCGAGTAAAAAAAATTCTTGCATTTACCTTACAAATTCATTCAAACGTTTGAAACTTAAATGAAAATAATAAACATTACATTTCGGAATGTTTTAACGCTGGGAACCTAACCTTAAATATATCGAGTTTTTTTTCTCTAAATTAAACGTGGACGTCATACGGAGGTCATTACGATTAATACACTTGCCCTATACTCGAACATCGCAACGCTAATTGGACCAGATATTTTATATCGTTTAATGTTAATTTTGGAATCATTTTAAATCATCTCTACTAACAGCAGTTTCGAAATGTTCAACATGCATATACTTGTAAATATTTCTTGCTCAGCTACGAGGAACATGCGAATAACTTAAGTTTAGCAACATTTTCACACGTAACCCTTTTGAAATAATTTCGCGCAACTTCGCTGACAATTAATTTTATAAAGACAGTAAACGCAAGCAAGGAATGCAAAACGATAAAATTAAATAAGTTCACAAAACATGCACCTGTTTTCTCTCACTTGCACTCAATATTAATTATCCCAATTTGTTAGTAATCAACTACTTGCTGACTTCGAAGAAAATGGCTGTGCATGCATATCCTTGTAAAGTGTATAACGTGATTTGAATATATAATTTTTCAATTCAACCACTTGCGAGTAGAATGGAGTGATAATTTAATTAAAATCGCATTCATCACTCATCTCACTTTTCGAGCGAATAAATTTACATTAAATATTTTTCATACTACGGTTACAAACAAATAAATGTAACAGCTACATACAAATATTGATAGCTGCGTGAAATATTATAAAAAATTTCAAAGTAAATTGTAAATGAGAAATCGTGGCATATGCCAATAATAAATACACAAACATTAGAGCACTCTTGTGACTGCTTCTTATGAGTATATTCCCATACATATAATGAATGAATCTTACGCGAAAACGCAATGTTTCTTTTTGTTGTTGTTGCAGCATCCAACAGTGAATTATAATAAAACGTGAACGTTACCAACAGCGATCCAAAGAGATAACAACAATTTCATATGTCGCAAACAGCACTTAGAAACACGCTGACATATTTTGAAACAGATGATTTGCAGCAGATTATTGCCTGAGCAAGAGTGAAAATGTGAAGGAGTGAACACGCGGTGTGGGGTCATTGTACTGCCGCTGCTATGTTACGGGTTATCAAAATTAAATTTGTTACATACTAAAAAATGCACCACAACGCACGTGTCACTCACTCCTTTCAACGCATCGCGGCGATCTTTGAATCACAATTACTTTGCAAGTCGACGAACGTATCCTTGCACACACACACACATGTAGAGAGTGCATGCATACACGCGCTTAATCCCATCGCGTGGAGATTACTGTCACCAAAACATATTTCAACTTGAACAAAAGCCGAAATAAAGGAAATTATTTATAATCGAATTGACCTGCCACAAACAAAAAAACAAAAACAGAATAGAGATACGAGGACACGTAAATATTGTCGCTTTAATTGAAGAAGCTACAGCTTTTTGTTACAATATCTACTTCTCGATTTTTTTCACTTGCGGTCAGTGTCAATATTGTTTACTAGAATTTGTTTTTAGTTGCAATACAAATGGAAATTTCATTGCCAACATATCATCGGTAATGCTTACATGAATCGAGCGCAAGTGCTGCAATTGTTGTTTGAAAATATTAAAGAATTTTAATAAATATTATAAATGGTACACAGTGAAGCAAAAATGAAGATAGTCATGTTTATTTTCTTTAATATTTTTGATTTTATTTTATTCTATTTCATTTTATTTTATTTTATTTTATGGCAGATATGGCAACCCAAGCTGTTAAAGGATCAGCCAACTTTGTCTTACTTTAGTTATTATTTTTTCCGCATTGCACTTTTACACTCAATTTTCACCCTCACTCAGTATCACCAGCGCAGTAAGTTAAGTTCTAAGATTTTTGTTAATAAATAAATTGGCTAATAGAAATTCGTGTTTTAATCATTTCATGTAGCGGATATCAGCGGCATCTCTTTACTGAAATTTTTATTACTCAATTTTTATTATATTAAATTTTTCTTCGTTTTTTTATCTCCTTTTCATTTTGTATTTTTAGTATTACTTTATTTTACTAATTGTTTTAAGTTTTTTAGCTATTTTTAATTTTTATTTTATCTTAATTACATTATACATTTAATTTAATTTAATTCAAGTTTATTTATATTTTTTATTTTATTTTACTTTTCATTTTCATTTTATTTCATTTATTTTATTATTTTATTTTATTTTATTTCATTTTAATTTTATTTTACTTACTTTTTTTTTAAATAAATTTAATCAATTTTTTTTTTTAAATTTACTTTGATTTATTTTCTTGTCTCATGTCTTTCATTTTACTTAAATTTTTTTATTTTAGTTTAATTTATTTTATTTTTCCCATAAATTTCATTATTTACTTTTTATTTTATTTTGCTCTATCTTGTCCAATTGGTTTTTTTATTTTATTTTTTTTATTTGTTTTTATATTGTTTTTGTCTAATATTTTTCATATTTTATTTATTTAATTTAATTTCATTAATTAATTTTACTTTATAATTTTTTTAATAAATCTCATTTTATTTTATGTTTTATTATTATATATTCTTTTGTTTATTTTTTTTTAATTTTATTTCATTTCATTTATTTTATTTTTAATTTAATTTTTTGTACTTCAATGTTTGATTCCAGTATTAAAATTTGTTATAATTAAATCTATTTTTGGTCACTGTAATTTTATTTTTGTGTCCATCGAAAAGAAATTCTTCACTAACAATAACTAACCACTGTCACTCATCCCCCGCCATATCGACAACCCTTGTTGGTTTTATAACGAGAATAAATGTCCAAACTACTGCTTCTGGTGCACCCCTTTTGGTACTCTTAAAATCCGAAAGAAAAATATATATAAAAAAAAACTAATAAACAATAAAAGTGTTTGTTGTTTCTGTAATTGCCGTGTCATAAATCTAATAAATTAAATGCATCCGTTACAGCGACAATTGATTCAGTGATGCGCAGTCAAATGATGCCAACCACCAACAACATAACACAGACAACATCAACAAACAGACCAACAGTCAGTCAGATATCAGATGTGCAAATGTGATTGTGAATGCGATGAACAGAATCAAATTGTGAAATTTCTGTAGCGCTTTTTTATTGTTATTAAATCAGGATTTTCACCCTCGTTAACATACACATAGACATAATAATAGAAGTAACCAACACTAAAACTCATAGATTACAGCATGAAAGGATGGAAGTAAAGAAGAGTTTGTAAAGTATTTGGAATTTGTGACCCCAGTTTTTGTTGTTGGCAATTTAAAGTATTTATTTATTTGTAAGCGCATAAAAAATGATATTCAAAGATATGTATGTATGTACATACATACGCATTTCTAAATAATTTCCATTGACTACCTTGCCGTTCACAGCACGGCTTCGCCGTTGAAAATTCTTAGATTGCAAAAAAAACCAACCAACAAAGCCGATTGTTTAGTGAAGTGTATTAACCGCTTGGTTCGAAATTGCACTAAATTAAAACTTAATTACATTACTCTTGTCGAAAATTCCATAAACCATTTCGAATTGCTTCGTGATTGACAATCCGTACAGTTTTTGTGAGTGGTGCACTCAACAGTTTATTTTTAAATACTTTGTTACCCTTTTTTTGCTATTTAAATAGGAAGTTGAATCGGAAGTATACGTTTTCTAATATACAATTTCGTCAGTGAACGCATTATACAAAAGAATTTCGTTGGTACTGTATCCTTTAAAGCACAGATCTCGATGGATATATGTAACCTTCTTCAACCTAAACGTAGAGAACTAGAATTTATGACCTGTCGCCTTATTGATACGACAAAAGGCCGAACATACTCGATCAAAGGTGAGGTCTGGAAAATCCATAATGCAACTGTCTCAGTGATTTTCGGTTGAGCTTATCCTCCGATTTTTGGTGTGCGACTTGATTTGGTTGGTTTTTATACAAATGCGATGACGTAAAGCCTTAATCCTCCTTTTAAGTCTATGTATATGAGAGGCTTCTATTTTCTTGCCAAAAAATATACTCCTACCAGCCAGGGTTCTAGCCTTTGACATTCCGTGAATGCAATGCAATGCTTCTGGCTTTTGGGATGGCCGAGAAGGCAGGTTTTAGAAAAATTATGGGTTCAGGTACATTTTATAAAAAAAAAAAATTAAAGATACAAAGATTTTTGATATCTCGGAGTGTACTTCTCACACTTGTAAATTTTCATGAAACTTAATCAGCCGTTCGTTCTTTTTTACGGCTGTGACCGTAGATACCAAGCGAATCTAAATCATAATCCACTTCGGAATTAATCCACGATGGAAGTACTACCTTGAAAACTTCCCAACATGGAGCATTTGAGTTCATTCGAATTAATGATCTATCCAGTGTAGTAAATTCCCTCCGTAGGCAATACTCACAGGAACAAAAAAAATCCGACGCTTCTGAACCATAATGAAGGCGTGAATAAACAACAACTTAAAGAATTTGGTCTTTATTTGTTAAGAGAGTACTACACTCTCGGCGAGCACTCAACAAGATTGTGGCTGAGGTGAGTTTCATCATTATCTGGTCTAAAGCAGTTTTTTAGAACAATGCTGTCAATATCATCAGCAAACGCAAATAATTGTGTGCTCTTGTAACTTGCTCGAAAAATTAGAAAGAAAGCCAAGTCAGCTTGAGTTGCTGTAAATACCGCTGAACCCTTCTCGAGGGGTCTGACCGGAAATATATACCAGAGTTGTCCTTAAATAGCCCAGTTCTGAACGGAACTCATAAATACCTGGTGCTCTATGTAATAAGTATTCTAGCGGGGTTAAATGCATAAGCAGATTCCGAAAACTACGAATAAAAAACCAGAAGAGTTTCGTTCGCCTTCTAATAAGTCAGTTCCTTCAGGTTTGGTTCGGAAGAAGTGATTGTTGACTGTAATCCTGTCAGAGAACGGTCATCCTTTAGGATTTATGACCTAACAAGAGCAAGGTATACGCAGCTCGCTTCTCTGTCTGAGACTAATGAAACTGTTTTCATTTCTATTTGGCTTGTCATCCCTTAACAGATTCTACAGCGATAGATGTTGATAGCCATAACCGCTAATATCGATCTTCTCAATAAAAATCTTTATTGTACATTTCGAGCATTTTCGTGTGGATATATTGTGTATTCTTAACTGGGGACTGGATCTTACTCTATATTTATATTTATTTATATTTTCTAACCAGTACTTGTGATTAAATTAACCACAAAAAACTAAGGTTGTTAATGTATTACATTTTCTAAAATTTTTCTTAAAATAACTTGAAGTTCATTTTGATACCTTTATCCAAGACATACATACGGATTCCGGTAGCGATGATTCCCTGTAAGATAGAACCATTGGATGGGTCGAAGATGTTGGAAATATCAGTGTGTGGGAATTATCCATCGGTGGAGGCTTCCATACCCCAGTCTATTGCACGGTCTAATATTTATCCAGATAACCAATCGCTTATCACGGACTTGTGTTCACTTATGATGAGCTCTTAAACTGTAAAGATATGTTTGTCATCTCTTTCTATGGCATCGATTTATTTTAAAATAAAATCATATGGTCACAGCGGAATAGCTGGAAACTAAAATGCTGATGGGATAGGCGCTCCTCCTCTATCAACTTGCGGACGGCTTTTGGGCAGGTGGGCATACAAGAACCAATTCCGAGAGCCTTGCGATGGAACCCAAACATGCGCGGTTCGGAGATTCTTCTGGCTTCAGGTGGACCGTGCGAGGTTAGAGAAGCTCCTTTCTCAAAAAGATCAAAAATCTCGTAATTAGTGGGAGTTCGAAAAGGGCATTGTTTGGTGGGAGTTCACGCTCTTGGGATTTTTCCGACTCCCCATTGTCGTAGTTGTTTGGAAGGAGAATGGTATCATTATATTCGTTTTATGATGTAGTCTCCTGCGTTTGCGAGACTGATATTGAAAATTCTCGCATCGCATACGTTTCCCGACCCAAAGAACTTGTAAAACATTAATATCTTGCGACTCTGTAGATTGGTTACCTACACCTAGACAATTACTGAATGAAAAATGGTCAAGCGCTCAGGAAATTTTCTACTCTTTGTGGCATCTAAACGGACGTGTCTTATGTGTCTATGTGTCTATGTGGGATGCTTTTAGGATTAGCCACTTATACTTAACCTAGCCCAACCTAGCCTATATGCGGATAGGCATGTACATATGTATATACAAATTATATTATTTACCTATTTATTTAGCCAATCATTTTTACCTTCACTTAATCAACCTCTCACCGCCCATCCTGTGTTGATTACTTTCGAATTAACTGTCAAATTATTGACATTCGTGAGCGCAATGAGTTCACCTCACAAACCGCAAATTTATTAGACAAATTTGTCAACACTCCTCAAGCGTTGAGCGAGACTAACGGTACGTATTTATGACACGCTCCCTTCTCACCCATTGCAAGTGTGCATGGACCAAAATAAAGCATTTAAAAAACCTTCTGTCGCTTGTCGCAATTGTCTCGCTGTCTATGTCTATTCTTCAGAATCAACAACAATTACAATAACAACATTGGCAATAACAACAATAACAACCCTTAACACTTGCCATTGCCGTTTGGCCGAAAGCAATCGCCCAATAAACGGGAAATCTACCAACAAGCTTGGGGAAGTTCATGAAAGTGCCGTTATAATTTGACTCACAGTTAACAGAGTTGTAGAAGCTTAGACCGGAGACGGCGGGTGGCGTTCGTAAAATTGAAAAACACCAAATAAAATTTGTTTGGTGTTTGACTTGTCACCCGCAGACATTTGCACGCCTGTGCTGGTACTTCTCCCCCAATACCACACCCCACGCTCCATGCCCATAGAACTGTCATGATACTCGGTATGCGCCAATGTAGCATCTCAATGTGTTTGCGAAAGAGGGTGACTTTTTGTTACACAAGAAGCATTGATATTTGAACATTTCCTGCGGTGTGTGTGCGGTTCGGGTTGGGGGGCGATGAGCAACAACGTATTATGCGCTATGCAATGATGTCTCGTTATGGTGTGGGCGTTTTGCTTATTATTTGCTGTATCGTTTAACGCTTTGCTATTATGCTGTGGCGGCGGCGGTGGCGTCAACGACGTTTATTACCAATAAGTGGGTCGGTTGATGCTGTCAGCAATGAATTGGGGTTATGTGCGCCATGTACATGTGCGTATGAATGTGGTTTTCGATTGACTTTGGCTGTATGCAGACACTGTCAGAGCGTAATTTTCTGCTCGAAATGTTTTTACATAAACTGGGTTCCCAAAAAATATGTTTTCATTTAGTTCCAATTCAACAATCATCGAAATGTATGGCGGGGGAGGGGAGTGAATAGGTAAAATTAATGTAAAATTAATAAATTTTGAGGTTTGACGGTGGGAACATATAGATACATGACTAATGAATACGCAAGAGAGTTACTATCCAAATCGATTTCTTGATATTTTTCTCTGCTTGAAGTTGGTCTTCCACAATATCAAACTTTGAACCCCATGCATGTCTGACGAGTTATCGGAAAAAAATATGAATTTCCTGTGGAATCGTGATCCAACAATGTCCATGTTCAAAGGAAATTGGGTGTGTTCATACTTCTGGGTATGTAGTTAGTCGCAGGGCTATAATCAATTCCTACTCATGTGTCGCGCACACTGAAAACGTCAGCAACCCTTGCGGTAAACAGTCCGTGTTGAGCTTTGCGTCACTGCTAATAGAAAGGAAGCTTCAGTGAAGCTACTCCGACATATTCGGTCTAGGAGTTCACTGAAGTCTAATTGCAGCGTATGTTCACCAGAGTGCTTTGTGTTTCAGACCTCGTATGAGAGACTCCACTATTGATGACAACGCAAGACAGTTTTTAAGGATCACGATTAAAGGGTATATACCTGGAATGTCCGGTTTCTTACTTAAAAAGGTGCTGCTGCCCAGCTGGTTGAAGTCTTCGTAAGACTAAAGGTTGACATCACTGCCGTCCAAGAAGTGCGATGCACGGAACAAGAACGGAGACGATTAGGTCCTTCTTCGACGTTGAGAAGCTGCATCAATACGGAGAAAGGTACCAGTGCAGAGAAGGTTTCAAGACCAGAGCATACTTATGTAGAAACCAAGAAGATTATCTGGTGTCCAATATCCAGGACATACAGAATTTTTGAAGGGAACACTTATCCAAACCGCTGCTGAATGGCAGTTAAAGTGTAGTACCCGAAGATTGTGAACCCGTATCTTCAATTAACGCTGATGGAAAATATATTCCAGTACTCTACTATGACAAAGTTCATATAGCTATTGGAGCTATTAAAACACGGTGGAGACGAACTGAAAAGGTGCATGTGTCAGCTTCTTTGACGGTTATAGTCGGATGAAGGCATGCCCAACGATTGGAACCAAAGTATGCTATGCACAGTCCACAAAAAGGGGAAGTCCACAGTGAGCGCAAATTGCACCGTGAGATAAGTCCCCTCAATATCGCACCTATCGAGTGTATTATGTGAAAGACTAAAACCCGCGTCAACAAACTGATTGTACCAGTGTGACTTCAGACCTGGAAAATCCATCACTGAGCTTCACTCTCCAAGCCGTTCGATACAAAATGAGGAGTCAGGCAAGGTGGCTCATTATCGTGTGACTTTTTTATCCATTTCTTGGGAAAATAATACGAGTTGCTGAGCTAAATGCAGAAGGTAAAATTTTTTATAAGGATGTACATCTGTTCTCCTCAATAACCGCCGCCGTTAGTTCTGTTTTCTCCAGACTGGATAAAGAAGTGAAACGTATGGATCTAGTAGTGACCGAAGACAAAACATCTCCTGTCATCACATAAGTAGTTAGCGCATTCGCGACTCGGCTCTTACGTCACTACTGAGAGTCAAGTCGTAAGTCATAGAAAACTTCGTCTATCTTGGAATCAGCATCAACACCAACGACAATCACTCTTACCAACAGCTGCTACTTTGAACCTAGTGGGCAACTTAAAAGTAAAGTCCCCTTTCAACGAACAAAGACCAAGCTCTAAAGGTCCCTCAACATTCCGTCCTGCTATAGGATGCGGAGGATTGGTCGCTATCATTCTGATGAGTCGGCGTTAGAAGTTTTCGAGAGAAAGAAAAGGAAAATATCAGAGACGAAGAATGATGAGCACAGTGAGATGATACAGTTATATTGGCATAATTCAGCAAATAAAAACAAGGCTCCCTGGGTCATGTCGTCTGAATGATTGAAAGCACTCCAGCTTAGAAAGTTTTCGATGCAGTACCCGTACACGGAAGCAGAGAGAGAAAGACTGCTTCGGAAAGATCAGGTACGGAGTGAAGTGGTTTCACTTGGCGTCAAATTTATTGAATACTGAAGTTCTACCGAAAATGGCTGACATAGGTCCAGAAATTGACAATCCAATATAACAAGAGATCTGCTATTTTTGACTGATCTATAGTAATTTTAAGTGGATTTCACAGCTTTAAGATCCCGAATTATTTTTATTGTCGTATTAATTTATACACCTTCTCGAAAATATTATTCTAAATTTTCAGGTCGATCCGACTAAAAGTTTCGGAGATGCCGCCTTGGGAAGGTGCGCACTCAAAGTGAGGTGAAGTGTTACTCAAAATTTTAAACATGTTTTTCCCGAGACTGTGTTTTCAAAGTCGGTTGTCAAAAGTTCTCTTAATTTTACACAGGTCTTCGAGGAATCGTAGAAATGATTTTTTTTTCAATCACAACTCTTTACGCCTGCCAAAAATCCAATAAAACACGAATTTATTCTTTTAATTCAGATGATGAGTTCTATTGTAAACGCGGACGCACATTTTTCCTAGGCCACACCGAAAATATATTTTCTTTGAAAATTTCAGAAATTCTTTTTCAAATGTACAGGGTTATTCATTTTGCGAATTACAAAATAAACGTAACTAGAACGTATTTAAAATAATTTTGTTATGAAATACCTTTTTTATTATGGAGTTTGAAGTACTAAATCATTCCAAAGACCGCCTGGTGAATGTTTGCATACTTCGATACGCTTGAGGTAATTTTCGACCACTTTTTGGCACATATTGGGCGGTATCTCAGCCATAACTTGCCGAATGCTGGTTTTTACGCGTTCAAGAGTTAAATGTTTATCCGCATAAACATGGTCTTTCGCGTAGCTCCACAAAAAAAAAAGATCCAACGGTGTTAAATCGGTGGTCAATTTACATCGCAAAGACGAGAGATTAAGCGGCCGGGAAATTTCTCTCGCAATAAAGCCATATTCACTCGTGTTTTGCGGCATGTGGCACCATCTTGTTGGAACCATATATTGTCCAAGTCGTGATCCGTGTTCGGAACGAAAAAATTCATACGACCGCAACACTTCGAATTGACAGTGACAGTCTCCCCGTTATCGGTTTCGAAGATGTAAGGTCCAATCGCACCTTCGGACCAAAGAGCGCACCAGAAAGTAAGTTTTTTTTGTTTTTGTGTAATAACCTCTCTTCAATTTTCTGAGTATTCTCGGAACCCCAGATGCGAAAATTTTGCTTATTTACGCATCTACAGAGTGAGAAATGTGCCTGGTCGTTGGAGAAAATTTTGTTGGAAAAATCGCGATGCACTGCTTTTTGTTCAAGCACCCAATCGACGTAACTACAGCGTTGTGAATGGTCAGCTGAATTCAGCTGTTGTATGAGCTGAACTTTATATGGATGAATGAGAAAGTCCATTTGCAAAATACGTCATAATGTGCCGTAAGAAAGTACCAGCTCTTGAGTACGTCAAGAAATAGACACATTCGGGTCTTCGGCTGCACTTTCACTTGTGGCAGCGGTATTTCAAATGGTACGAGCAAAACGATTATGCACAAGCCTTACAGCCCATCCAGTTTATTCAAATATCTATCAATTTTACCAATTGCTTGAGTAGTTGGACGATTATGTGCGCCATAATTTCCTCTTAAAGCACGAAACGCGGGGCCTTGTTGGAATGACCATTTTTGTAGTAGGTTTCAACAATTTTAACGCGTTGCGCGGTTGTTAAACGATTCATTTTCAAAAATGCCTGAATTTTAACCAACACAAAATATATTTGGTTTGCCAATTAAGTTTAACGGATGTCAAAATATAGCCCGGTATTTTCGAAACCACTAAATGAATAACCCTTACATCTTTTAGACAGTAAAAATTTTGAACACAATATTTTAATTTTTATATAAAAAAATTGTTAAAAATAGACCTTTTTTCCACGAATAGGCGAGTATCTAATGCCCCTTCCTTACTTGCTTTTATTAAATTTATACTATGACAATATAGTGGAATTGACATATGTGCCGGATATCAGCACATCTACGCGATCTACCCGATTTAATTGTCCAATTAATTACGTTTTTTTATTTTTCCGATCCATATTAACCCAAAAAACATTTAGTTTAACATCCCACTACAGGGAATTTAAATGGTACAGTTAGATCAAAAAAGGCATAGACATTGCTGATAAAAATTCATTCATTAATGTCTTCAGAATCTCATGTTTACCCAAATTCCTCCTATTTAATAAGATGTATATAACATAAATGTAATTAATTCTAACGAATTCATTTAACATTTCATTTAGACATTTCTGAATATTGTCATTAAAGATTTTGACATCCTTAACAAAGACTTATAGAGGGAAGGTGTACACATGGGGCAGAAGAGATAATTCACAAAGCTGCATACATACAAAGTATATATTAAGAAACCCAAAATAAGATATTAATATCGTGAAATGTGAATATACATCCATACATATGTATGTGCATGTAAAGTAGAGTGTCTTTTCTTCTTGACTATACTCGTATATCCTAAGGTATTTTGTCATTCGCAAAACGCTAAGGCGATAGGCGCAACCGACATTCCAACACGAAAATGGCATATTATAAGCCCAAACTTTTACTTGTTTAACAAGTTTTCCCTTTTCAATAAACCCCTTTCCCAAAATATACACCGCGCTCATATCGCTTATATGCATATTATGTATTCTATATACACCCAAATATATGCATACATATGCATACATATGTATATCCATAAGCCAAGAATATTCCAAACATCCATTCGCTCCACAAAATCTCATTTGGCGTGAGTGTGTATATTTATAATGGAAGAACATCAGTGTTAAATGCCATTAGAAATAAATAAATAAATAAAAAACACAAAATATCCTTCTAAACGAGGCTCTTAAAAACATGCACAGTGACAAATACAAAAAAAAAAAATACAAAAAAAATACAAAATATTTTTGGGTCATAATAAGTAGAATTGTCGATTGAGGAATAAAAATATGAAAAGAAAAGAAGTAGTTAACGGTAATACGTATAAGAAAATTCCCCAAATACGAATATGCTTCTTTCAGCTACAGAATCAATTCGCTAAGGCAAGTGAGTGTTTCAATGGCCCAAATATCTAATATTAGAAGACACTTAATAGCAGCAGCGGATGATTATGGTGAACCCTTGCTTTTGAATTTTTTTATTTTTGTGTGGAATTCGAAATGGTTGGCAAATATGCAAATGCACCCATAATATTTTATTTTTTATTTTACTCAATGCACATATACATACATACATGCATACACACTTGTACAATAATTTTTAGGAAAAATTTTGTAGAAACTGTGCTGAAGAAATTTAGCTAACATTAAGACGTTTTCGTTATTTCACGATATATCCGTAGATATGTATGTATGTATGTGTATACTTCGTTATGGGCATACATTTAGGCTATAATGATTTCGATATTTCACATTTCAGCGACAATTTTGTCACTTAAGCATTTGGAATTCTCTAATAAAAATTTGAATAAAAAGTAAGTAATTTGCAGGCATTTTTAGCAATTTGTCATTATTATTATTGTGTGCTGAAATTTATGCCATAGGAGGGGAAGGTTGTTCGGTATATTCGAGGTTCCCTACAGAAAATTCAAATTTAATGGGGAATGTTTATTATCATTCTAAATAACATTCTTTGGCATTTTTTTTTTTTTTTTTTTTTGAAGAATATCTTTTTCAAATGTTCTCGTTCGTTCGAGCCTTTCGAGTGGTAACTGGCGAATGATACGCGTGATGTTTTGCTCCAAGGTCTGAATTGTAGCGGGATTGTCCGTATAGACTGAAGACTTTACATATCCTCACAGGAAAAAGTCTAACGGTGTGATATCACACGATCTTGGTGGCCAATCGACCGGCCTAAATTTTGAAATTATCTGCTCACCGAAGTGTTCTCTCAATAAATCCATTGATTGATGCGATGTGTGGGAAGTGGCGCCGTCGTGTTGAAACCAAATGTCGCGAAGATCACGAGCTTCAATTTCAGGCATCAAATAGTCGGTTATCATGGCGAAATGAAGAAGAAATATGAGCCGACGTTTCCACCGGACCACAAACCAAACCGTTGTTTTTTCTGGATGAAATGGCAGCTCTTGAATCTCTTCAGGTTGCTCTTCGTCCCAAATGCGGCATTTTTGCTTGATTTCATACCCATTGAGCCAGAAAAAGGCCTCATCGCTGAACAAAATTTGGCTCGAAAACGTCGGATCTTCATGGAGCTATTCAAGAGCCCTTAGAGCAAAGCGATGTTGCTTGGGAAGGTCGATCGGCTTCAGTTCTTGCACAAGCTGTATTTTGTACGCTTTCAATTCAATATCTCGACGTAAAATGCGCCAAGTCGTTACATACGTCAGTCCGAGTTGCCACGAACGGTGCCGAATCGACTCTCCACGGTCTTCGTGTACACTCTCAGCTACGACCGCTAAATTTTCTTAACTGCGTGCTGGACGTGGTCTATCGAATATTATCCAATAATGAATGCTGAGTCTCAAGATGGGTTATGGTGTTGGGAATGGTAAGGCCGATTGTGTTGTCCGAAGAGCGCGAAACAAATTCTTTGCAAAACGTGAATTTTGGTAATAAAGTTGAATGATTTGTAAACGTTGTTCAAGCGTAAGTCTTTCCATGATGAAATACCAAACAATACTGAACAAAAATAATATAACAGCTTGATACGACTCACTCGTGATTTGTCAAAAAAAAAAAGGTTATTGAAAAAAGTACTTCTACTTGGATCAACCTTTATATATATAGTGTTTAGCCAAAGAAAGGAGCGCAAGTTTGGTTTTGGGTTTGTGGTGGAAGAGAGACTCCTTCGACGAGTCCAGGCATTCACCTTGGTTGATGAACGTCTAGCCGCAATTCGCATCAAAGCGAAGTTCTTCAACATATCGTTAATTTGCGTCTACGCCCCGACAGAAGAGAAGGATGATGTGATGAAAGATGCTAGATGTGATGAGAGCCTAGAACGCATTTATAAGCGCTGACCTCGCCACGATGTCAAAATTGTTCTAGGCGATTTCAACGCCAGGAAGGGCAAAAAAAGTATTTTTGGCGCAACAGTCGGAAAATTCAGCCTCCACGACGAAACATCCCAAACGGGCTGAGGCTGATTGACTTTGCCGGGGCCCGAAATATGGTTGTCTGTGGTACCAGATTCCATCATACGAAAATTAATCAAGCTACATGGCAGTCGCCAGATCGTAAAACACGCAATCAAATCGATCACGTTGTGATAGACGGAAGACATGTATCCAGTGTTCTAGACGTGCGTACGTTCCGAGGGCCAAATATCGACTCGGATCATTATCTTGTAGCAGCAAAAATATGCACCCGCCTCTGTGTGGCAAAGCACGCCCGTCAACAAACACAAGGAAGATTTGACGTTGCAAAACTGCAATCACAGCAAGTTTTCTACTCGGCTTGCACACAAGGTTAATGCTCGAAAATTCTATGAGAAGATGCGGCGACTTACAGAAGGTTTCAAGACCGGAGCAAACTCATGTAGGGACCATGGAGGTAGGCAGGTGACAGAACAGAGTATACTTAGTGTATGGAGGGAACACTTCTCCAACCTGCTCAATGGCAGTAAAAATCCAGGAGATGGCGATCCCAAAACACCAATAGATGACGATGGTATAGAATTGCCATCATCCTACTAAGAAGAAGTTCGAATATCGATTGCTCACTTAAAAAATAACAACGCGACGGGAGCCGATGGCTTACCGGCAAAACTATTCAAATACGGCGGCGAAGAGCTGAAGAGGAGCATGGATTAGATTTAATTGATGAATTTATTTCTCAACTTGATAGCCAACTAAAAGGAAGGTGAATAATGGCGATATCTACAGAGAACCAGGTAAATAATGCAACTTTCAAGTGAGCCAGTCGTCCATAAGCCGATGTATACATAGAGTAAAAGACGCAATCAACCATTCGATGTTTTTCGCAATGGTTAGGTTTCGTATGACTCAAATAGAACGGCAAACTGAACGGCAAAGGAAATTTTCGCTTTATCAAACTCATAATTTGTTGGAGGTACTCTTGGGGCTATCGATTGCATTCATTTGCCAATCATGAACCACAAAAATCATGAAGAAGCCTATGTCAACAACCATGGATACCATTCTATCAATGTGCAAATGGTAAGAGAAATCCTTTTTTAATTGTTGAATCACACAGTTCAATATATGTATTTTGTGCGTAGATATCTGATCGTAAATTCAATATTTTGGCGGTAAATGCTTTATACCCGGGAGCATGGCACGATTAATTTATTTGGAGCTCCTTTACAGTACGAGGATTTATGCAGCGTAATTTGGAAAAAGGAAGTCATAATTTTTTTTGGATTCACGAATTTATTTGTTTTTGATTTTCGCATGTATTTATGTTTTATTAAGCTGTGGTGCCAGAATGTCCATTTTAATAAAAAGGAAATGTCAGCTAACAACAATCGTTATAATTGAGTTACGGAATCACCCAATCGTTAGTGCAAGCGACAAAACTCGTTAGTTAAAAGCTCGACAAATCGGATTGATAAAATTTACAGAATTCCCCTTCTGGTCCTGGAAAGAAAATAATCTGAAGTAAATCGAATATTAAATACGATTTTTTTCAATAAGCCGATCCCTGGTTCACTTTCCGGAAGAAAAAGCAGTGTTCATATCAAACTTACCAAAAAACCACTTACATATGAAATTGCAGGGAAATTGAGCCCTAAAATTTTTTTTTTAAATGTATTGGTCTCAGTGCCACTTTCCAATGTGACGTAGATGATCGTAGCTAATGTGACTGATTGGCTTTCAGAAACTCGAATGTAAGTAAAATGCGCTCTAGAGGAGCATAGAAGAAAAATTATTTTCAATAATTTTTAATGACCATCCGTAGATTAAAAATATTTTTTCCAGCAAACTATTTCATTTTAATTCATCTAGGAACTTTTGGAAAATGCATATGACTTATATGTATATATATATTCCATTTTCAAACAAATTTTGCGAAAGTTTTTATAGAGAATTTTTTCTTAAAAAAATATCTATTGCTCCGGAACCATATTGCCATCAAAACGCTTTTGTTTAGTTAAATAATACTTCATCGCCCACTCTGGAGAGTCAATTGATTTTTTAATACAGGTAACTAGTGTGCAGCCTTCCTGTGTAAGACGCTGCAAAACTGCTGAGCTGACCAGAATGTGCACTCCTCATTCGATATTACTGGGCAGAAAGAAAGAACTTCTTGCACTCGCTACGATAGTTTCGAGTATACACTGTCCACTTGGTGCATACGCAGTCGAAAAGAAAGTTACAAGTGGTGGAATCATGTCACTACGGTCTCCTTGACGGTCCCTCTTTTACGAGTATAAAGTTGAAACATCTTTTCCTTCCAAATCTTTATCAAACCTAGTGATATGTTGAGTATCAAAGTGTTTTGTCGAGTAATAGGTTTTTTCCCAACTAATTTGGAACTTTTTAATATTTGTATCAAAAAGGATGATGTTGCAATTTTCAAGGTTTTAGAAAGTTAGACATAAAAAGCCTAGTTCTCATTTTTCCATTTCCGGTGTTCCTCTAAAATATTTTTTAAATTTTTTGTTTTGTTAATAACTGGAAAATTTAAAATTTTTTGAGAAAGAATTCTCTCAGAAAAGACTGAAATTCTTGTTTTACTTTTCATTTGTTATCTTTAATTTCGTTGTATTCATTTAGTTTCTAAATTCATATGAATAATTTTCTCCCACTTGCGTTTGAAACCATTTTCTTAAATTAGACACTTTAGTTTATAATCTCTTAAGACAACACTCACACCGCCAATTCACAGCTCTACAGGCAAATCACAACTATTGTTTCGACAATTCGTGTGTTGTTCGGTAAACTCATGCCTGATTTCAATGACACAAAAGTGTGCAGATTTGCATAAAATATGCGCGCAAATATATATATACATATACATATATATATACATATATACAGCCATGGACATTAAATTAGCACAAAACTTTGTCATAAAAACAATCATATGTTTTACTGTATTTTAGTTCTAGTAACAAAAAAATATAAGCATAAAACTTAAAATGCATATTCTTCATTAAAACAAAAATAGAAACTTGGACGAAATTGCCAATCGTCTGCTCATTAAGGCCTGCATCGTATCATACAAAAGATAAACGCTGGACATTAAAATAGCACACATTTAAATTTCTGGAATAAAAGTGATGTATTTTAATAATTAGTTAAAATATTAATGGATTTGGTTTACTTCATCAATATTTAGTAGAGTAGCCCTTATTTTCAAGCACAGCATGGCATCTACGGGACATGCTTTTAATCAAATTCTGGCAACGTTCTCTGGAAATCGAGTACCACGTATTCCGTATTCCAGTCCATAAATCATCCAGGTTTTTGTATTTTTCTTGAGCAATTGCACATTTCACATCGTTCCAGAGGTTTTCAATTGGGTTTAAATCGGGACTTTGTGCCGGCCAGTCTAAAACGGGAATGCGTTTTTCCAAAAACCAGTCCTTTACCTTCTTAGACGTGTGTTTCGGGTCATTGTCGTGCATGAATATGAAAGAAACTGGCATGTGTTCAAAGGCATATGGTTCCATTTTGTTCTTTAAAATGTCTAAATACTGATAACGGTCCATTTTTCCATTAATTTTAACAATGGGACCCACGCCATGCTACGAAAATGATCCCCACACCATGACGCTTCCTCCCCCATGCTTTATGGTCTTCTGAGTGTAGCGTGGATTTAATGTCTGTTTTTTTGGTTGATGTACAAACACTCTACCATCCGGTCCCATACGATTTACCTTTGTTTAATCACTCCAAAGTATTTTTTTCCAGAATGAGAGGTCCTTATTCTTGTGGGTGCGAGCAAACACTGAACGCTTGGCTATATTTTTCTTTGATAGATGTGGCTTCTTCCGGCTGGAGCGTCCAAAGAGCTTTGCGTCATTCGGACGTCGTCGTATGAGTCTGTCTGATAAATTTAACCCAAAATGGAACATTAATTTCATTCGCAATATCACGTGACGACATGAAAGGGTTCTTCTTTGAAATCCGGACAATAGCACGGTCCACGACTTCGGTTGTTTTTTTTACACGCGGGTTCCGCTTTTTGTTTTCTTTGGCATTATTTTTGTTTGCTTTTAAGGAATTGGTCACATTGTAGACCATTTTTCGGGAGCGGTCCAAAATTTCTGCAATTCCAGCCACTTTTTTCCCATCATTCCACATGTTGACGATAATGCGATTCTCCTCCGGCGTGCAATCTTTTCCACGTCCCATTTTATGCAAAAATTAAGTTAAATTGCACAATATCAAAAGAATTTAACGTAAGAAAAAAATTACGCGATTAATTATTTAAATACAACCGTTTTATGCACTTTGTGCTAATTTGGTGTCCAACTCAAATTAAACTAATGACAAAAATCAGCAATCAGAACAAGAAAATACAGTATTATAACGGTAATAATTTTTATTAACAAAAGCTAGATGTTGTTGTGCAACAGTGCAGACCAAAACAATTAGTCTAAGTAGGATAAAAATGAGAAAAAACAAAAATGAAAATATAAGGGAATTTTGTGCTAATTTAATGTCCATGGCTGTATATACAAGTATATACATTCAAATACTTGTTTGCAAATATCTAATTTGTAACCTTGCCAACTGTCTAATGGATTTGCAAACAATAGCAGATTATTATAACCTGAATTTATGCGGGGAGTATGAGTAACTCCGCACAGGTTATAAAGAGTCTCTCCACAATGGCCCAAACCAACAACTACAGCAACACTTCATGAATGGGGGTCGAACAAAAAACAATTGCTTCAAGTACTTGTACTCGCCTCGTACTATGTTTTGGCAAAAAGCTTTCATGAACATGCCAAACAGTTGCTATGAATAATTTACAATGTTGTTGGCACCGGCTTATACATGTATACTTATACATACACGATATGTATTGTGAAGGCCTATTTATTATCCTGGCGATTTTAAAATGGCCATAAATACACACTTACAAACTTTCAGAATTTCTTTTTAAATTAATTTAAATAGTGTAATAAAGGGTGCTCATTAAGTAGGTATACAAATTTATTAAAGGAATTTTCCAAAAAAAAAAAAATAATAATAACTCTGACCAAGAATAAAGGAGGAGATTGAGCTTCGTTGGAGTCTACTACAATTTCTATTTATTCTGGACAAATGGAAATCCACTGAAAATCTTGAGATTCTATCGGAAACAAAGCATTTTTCGGTCGAGCTCCTCTTCTAATTTGTCTAATTTGTAGTGCGCGTCGTAATCCATTTTTCCAACGCATGGAAATGCTTACTGCTAACTACTCTGCTAATGCGGCTGCCAAATATTTATATCTTATAAAAATTGGGTCAAGTATACCAAAATCCGAGATTTTTATTCTCAGTCTTGCAAACGCAGGATAGTATATCAGAAAGTGAATAGATTATTCCATCTCTTCTTCCAAGCAACTACGACAACAAGGCTCCTGAAGTATGCCAAGTCTTACCCCGCATATTCCTAATGGACAATGTCCTGTCGAGATTCACACAAAGTGTGACAACTTTAGTTTTGGGATGGAAAGACGCTTCTTTGACCTCTCACCGTCCACCTTAGTCCAGAAGGATAGTTCAATGCCCATCTTTCCATAAGCAGACCGCAAGTTGACAGAGGAGCACCCATCTTCGCTTTTTCCGGCATTTACGACCCGGTGGTGCCCAAACATGCTAGCATTGCAGTTTCCAGCAATTCCGCTGTTTTCCGTTACTCAAATTATATTAATATTGAAATAAGTCGACGCTATAGAGTCGCTGTTTTGGAGTTCACCAAAAGTGAGCCCAAGGTCGTAATACCCGATTGGCTATCTGGTTAAATGTTAACTGATCTTACGGAAACCACACTTCGAAGCGGTGTGTCTACCGCCTCCTTAATAACAGCTACTTTCGCATGAAAAACGCAGCAATAGTCTGGAATCCTAAACACACCACCGATGGGCAATTCCTGAAAGAAGACTCCCGCACCGACACGTCCGTCAAGCTTCGAACCATCTGTGAAGAAGTTAAGTACTTCTTTCCTCCAGTGACTCTTTCGCCATCAGCCTTCGCGTGAGGAGATTAGGGTAGAAAAGGAGCCACTCGGCTTCAGTTCGGAGATACAGTAATCCAAGCGTCTGAGGATGAATTCGGGCCCCTCGAGATCAGCGGAGTGCTCCACGCTTCATCCAACCAATGACCCAGACTCTGAGTCCTACAGCGACTTTTACAGCGGTAGAACTTCCTTCAATAATCACAGGCACTATACTGAATATGACGTTGAGCGCCAAGGTTGGAATAATTAGTAGTGCGCCACAGATGCTGATGAGGGAAGTTGCTTAGCTTAAGTTACTCTATCTAGTGACTTCCACCATATGAATAAGATAGGTTTAACTACAGTTGTGTAGATGAAGTACACTGCTTTGGGAGAAAAGCACCATCTCTCGATTGCGGCTTTGCAACAGTATGAAGCTACTGCTGCTATCTTGTTTTCACCGCGATATTTTTCCTTCCAGGACAGTTTTTTGTCTAGAACTATTTCAAGGTACATAAATTTATCCGATAAAAGAAAATGAACGCATCCTATCGAGAGAGAAACCGGTACCGGGATCTTACATCGTAATAAGAGAAGTTCTGTTTTCATAGCAAGACCAACTCAGCATATCTGTACATCAGTTTAAATATTGGTCAATTTATTCCTTCCCTTATCTTCTAGAAATAACATCCTTATAATCACACAACGTTTCTGTTTCAAAGGCCATGCACAGACACAGAGGTTAACCACCGTTCGAATTTAAATTATCCTTCAGGTATTTTAGAAGTCGAGTCAAAGCTTCGTTTAGATTAGGAAGATCATTTTAAAGACACGTTTTATATAAATTTCAGTTCCGTCCTTTATGATGACAAAACTAAAAGCTAGTTGCCTAACGCTACTCAATTGACGAGACGCAGTCAAATGAAAGTATTGAAATAATTCTAGCTCTATTTGCAGACAATATTGACTAGGTTAGGTTAGGGTAGATTAGGTTACACAGACTGGTTGTTGAGTCTTATATAGACCTGCTGGTCCTTCATGGTGCCAGATGGAGGTTTAGTTTAATTCGAGCTGAAGTAGTCGCCATGTGAGACGTGAACAGTTTTAGCGTAGTTTTAGAGAGTCTTTTAACCGCGAAGTTCTTAGATATCTAAGATGAGTTCTAGATAAGATAGGGCAGATCGAGAGGAGATGTTCCAGCGTCTCACTCTTACCATTCTCACTGCACTTTCTACACATGTCGCTATAACTAATGTACATTCTGCTCACGTGTGATGCTAATAAGTTGTAACCTGTCTTTAGACCAATTACCTTTCCGGTCCTGCATGCCGTTAAGCATTCGATCTTACCCCCATACGTCTTTCAGAGTTTTCGGAAATTTCAGTTTGTATAATTTTTTAGCGATGGCACTTTTTGCAATCTCCTCAACTAATTCGTTTCTCGCAATGCCCTAGTGGCCTCGAATCCTGTACAAAATTTACTAAAGGATAAAATAAAATTTCGAGTCAATTTGCCTCAACGACTATTAGCAAATATTCAACCATGAAATTAAGGAGGTTTTCGGAAGCGTAAGAAGACGACCTTCTGCGACGACAGTGTTTTATAGTAGTGAAATGAAAGATTTCTCCTTTGTGTTTTTTGATGTTTTGCTACAAATACAAACCTACAACCGGCTTCAAAGCCAAGACTTTACGTATTATGTGAGGTATTAAGTTCTCAAGATTTTTTCTTTTAAATATAGATGGTGTGATACATAATACACACAATTTTAAAAAATCCAGACAAGACAAAATCTCGACAATTTGTTATCCTGACTCCTGTATCACTTTATAACAGTTGACCTATAGCTTATTGTAAGTCTTACATGGATTATAAAAAAGCGTTTTATCAATTACTTTTATACTCTGTCTGAATTTTTTTTTTTGTATGGATTGCGTCGTAGTTAGCTTATGTGTTTCGAGATTTTGTTATATCGGGATTTTGTATTTCGGAATTTAATGTCACTGAATTTGATTATAGACCCTACCAAATCATTAGAAAGAAACTCTTTAAGGTCTTATTTTCCGAGTTAGTCTTGCAAAATTATTGTAGTTTGAAGCAAGTAATATTATTTACCCAAAATCATGTCGTACAAGACACCCTATGTTATTTTACATTTCCAATATTATGCCGAAAAATATTTACAAACGCACATTTCGAGCTTTTTGTAGAATTTTTTACTCGCGGTTTCGACTTAATAACGGTAACGATGGATAATAATAAGCATGTTACCGTTATAGTGGAGAGCTCATTCATAAGCAAATTCGAACATATTCACATAGAATATTATATAAACCCTCTTTCTACCTAATCATCAAGCGCTTCTATGCTCTTCATATACCATACATACTCACATATGTAAATAGATTAGTACTCAGTAATGTATGTAGCATCCCCAACTCTTGTCATTGAAACACTCTTTCTCTCATATATTCGAGCATACATACACAACTTATAAATCGTATGGACTTCATTGTTTTTCCTGCACACGTTCAGATGCAAACAATGCCATGCCATAATTTAGACGGTGTTGAGGTCGCTACTCACCTTATCCAACTCTTTGTTTATATGTATAAGTTCCTATACTCCACCTCCTTGACATCGACAAGAATTGTATCTTACATGGCTGGTTAACTGCTGGTGGGAAATCAACTGGAAATGAGTACAATACAATAACAATGAATATGCTGGTATATATAATCGAGTATGAGAGAGAGAGAATCCATTGTAAGGGTTTTACATAACTGGCTAAACAGTGATTGCGAATGTTGCTATTGAGAGATTCATGAAAATGTTTTTCCATTTAAAAAAAAAAAATCAAAAACTAAGTTTTTTGATTACTTCTACTATTCCTCTTTAGTTCACTCGCTTAATGTGGAAATTATAAGTACATTTTTATAAGAAAAAATGCATATAACAAATTTTGGATTTGTGTTACGAAAACTTTTTATTTCTTTATCCGCTTTTTCGCCGTAATGAAGGAAGATCTTCACTGCCTCTGCTCTGCATCGGACGTAACATCGAAATCTTCGAACGCTGAGGTGTTTTTTTTTTCTTACTCAAACAAAATCAAACAACATGATCTAGCTATCGATCTCTTATTTCGCTTATTTATGTGAATATACATCTGGCAGCTTCGCGCTCGTTACGCTCAGTACAGATAGCTTAAAACTTGTCGAACTATTTTACCCCAGTGAGTCCGAATCCTAGCAAAACCAATATCTAAACAAAATAAAATAAAAAAAGTCCTCAAGACACACAACACAAATTGGAAGAGAAACCGATTCGAAAATTGTTGAATATACTTGTATATTGGCTAAATAAACAGGAGTCTTGTTTGAAAGCTCACATTTCTCGTGAAGACAGTTCTGTAAATTGTAATTTGTATGAAAAGTTATTTTGATATAATAATGAGTAAAACACATAAGTAAAAACATGAGAAGCACCTTAGTGATGATTGTAAAAAACGTAAATGTGTTGCAACGACGTGCCGAAAAATACGAGTGGTTTGCTCGATTACTTTTTGGAAATTTCGATCTCAAAGATGCACCTCGTTCTGGTCGGCCACTCACTCAAAAAAGGCGATGAAAATTTGCAACTGGTGTAGCAAAATCGGCATATAAGCTGTCTGTAAATAGCGAAAGCATTAGGCATCATCCAAGTGACAGTTGGAAATCATTCAAAAAAAGGCTGACTGCTCAAAGAAGCTCGACGTTTCGGGCCAAGCAAAAAAGTTTGTTTGACTGAATTACGTTATGTGAAACACTACCAAATCGAAATAATTCTGAAGCGACTCATCACCGTTTGCATTTTTGTTGATATATATATATGTTTGCATATACTTGCTTAAAATAAATTTTCAATTAAGAAAAATTTTGAAAAGTTTCTGCTAACAGATTGGATCTACACATAAATTGCCAGTAACGGTACCTTGGTTGTTGTGAATATAATCATGCAACATTACGAATAGTCGATTGGTTGGAGTAATAGTACTCAAAATTAAATTAGTTTGAAATATTTATCTCTTTAGAGCGGCCTACTTTACTGCATCACTATTTCACAAGTAACATCAACCTAACATAAAGAAAGATGAATTTCGGAAAGTTTTTCTAGTTTTATTTTTATAAATCCCTGGCGGCCTTAAGACTACCCCGCTCTTGTAATTTGAATTATATTTCCTATTTTTTATTATTTTTTAAACACTGTGCAATGCAATATGGTTTGGGAGGGAAACATAGAAAACAGAAGCAGATAGCAGATAAAGCGATTGAGCTACTTACTTGCAATTGCAATTGAAATATGGACAAATACAATTAAAAGTCATTGCGGTAGATTTGTAAGGGCCAAGGCATGCTCAATTTACTATGGTAGATATAGAAAACTTTTGTTGTTCGCAAATAAACCTCCCACGCCCAACAAAGCTTTGCAGAAATTTTTCAAATTGGCTTAGCTACAAATTTTAATCTATATACTTCTGATTTCGACAGTTGTCAGGCGACAGCCACCAATGCTGCGGGTGGCCACTGCTGGCAATTGATTACTGCCCATACTCATCGACCTCTTTCCCTCCCTCACTCGTTAAGAGATCAACTTGCGGACTCCAAGACCCGCGCTTCGCTAAACACCTCTCAGCACCCCCTAACAAAAGGCAACAATTCATATAACCAAAAACCATAAGCCATGCAGCTCCTGCACTCGAGCCACTTGAGCCTCTACTCGCGCCATGACAGGAAAGTATACTTTGCTAAGCATTGCGTGTGTGTGTGTTTGTGTGTGCATAAATCAATCTATAGGCCGAATTCAGTGTTTTGAGCATCCTTTTGTTCGCCAGAAACTTCACCAGGCGTGGCTAGGGCAATAGTACAGGTTAGTTTCAAAGACTCTATTGCCTAGCGGTAACTCTGCGTTTCAGCGTAAAAATAAGTATTACATTTTCCCTTACAAACACACACACACACACACACATTATTATGTTCATATAGATAATGGTAAAAGCGCACAATGGAAAAGGCTTATCTGAAAGCGAGGGTCATGCGTGGACGTTTAAGAGTGGAAAATGCTTTAATACATCAAATTAATTATAATTATTAAGCGGCATACGCCCGCACAATGAGTGCGGCACACAATTAGGGAATCTGCTCATCTACTCATAGCGTACACTGAAATTGTAATCCACACAAGTATTATCCTTTCCGCAAAGCATCCTCTTGTGGTTGCAACGTCAACGCTGCCAAGCAATTTAATGGCACAAATACAAATGTACTAAACGCGCCGCACATCATGCATGGTCAATCGGAGCTGCCGCCACCGCATCTGCTGATGTTGTTGGTCAACTGACGCCCATCATCAGTACGTTCAAGCGCTTTATGTCCACGTTTGTACTCGGTTGCGATTGGCGCTATGCCCGTGAATGTTCACAGATACAAACAATTATACATACTTGCGGATCCTTAAATACACATGCACTTTGCATACTACATTGGCTCGCTTAATTCCGCTCACTTTGCAAACGTTTATGTATGTTTGATGCCACTTAATGTGCACTTGCAACCGCTTTTCAAGCGATCAACCAGCCAAACGCCCACTTATTTAACCTCCCACGCACACACACACACACACACACACACAAACACAAACGGGCGGCTATTTAGCCGCACGGCTTGACTTTTGTTTATCAAACCAACCCACCACACAACCAAGCAATGCCACCTGCAATTAACTTCTTTTTAACATAAATTAAATATTCTTTCATTTTTTCATGCCCTCCTCCCTCCCCCCATCCACTATTTTCATATTTTCTTTTTTATTTCAAATTAATTCTAGCAACTATACCCATGGGCGATTTCATAGGCAGGCTATAATAAATTTGTTCGTTGGAAAACGGTTTGTAAAAGATAATAAGTCGATCTATTTACGTTTGCTCTGTTCCGAACAAGCATATTCTTCAGTATGTGTTGGGGGTCTTGATTCTTTTGCTATAATTGGAGATTTTTTCCACCTCCGAACAGCTTATGGATTTTGAAGAGAAGCTTTTACTGTTCTTACTTGTCGTCCGGCTCTCAACATGCCTTGCTACTCTTTGAAGATCAATAGATATTACCTCTCCCATGTAGTTAATGCGTGGTGCAGTGCTGCTTCTGGCAATGTAGTTATAGTTGAAAGGCTATACTCAATTCCTAGTCTGGCGTCCAACGTCGTACACTCTGAAAACGTGTGCAACAAATGTGCGAGATGCGATAATCAACCTGTGTGGAGCCTCGATTATCTTCTATCGCGTCTTCTACAAGATTTGTCGCATGTTGAATATCTGGTCAAAGGTGGATTTACTAGGTCTAAAACCCACACACAACCATTCAGGTTGTTGACGGTGGGCTTTAGTCTTTCACAAAATACACTAGATAGAAGCTTATATGTCATTTGGATCGTCCGATCACATTCTTCAAAGAGGATAATGCATACACCTTGTCGCCGGCGTATTTGAATTGCTCTGTCGGTAAGCCTTCGGCTCCCACCGCTTTAATTTTTTTTCAAGCGGGTAATCGCTATTCGAACTTTATCACAGTCGGGTGAGGAAAAGCCTATACCATCGTCACCGATTGGGATTTCGTGTTCACCATCTCCGGTTTTGTATCACTTTGACTGCAGAAGTGTTCCTTCCATACACTAAGTATGATCTGGACATCTGCCACCAGATTACCTCCTTAATCCCAACATCAGTTGCTCCGGTCTTGAAACCTTCTGTAAGTCGCTGCATTTTTCATAGAATTTTCGAGCATTACCATGGTCAGCCAGCTTTTCAAGGTCTTCATACTCTCGCACTTCGGCCTCTTTCCTTTTTTGTCTGCAAAAGCGTATTGCTTCCCTCTTCAGCTCTCGGTATCTATCCCACCCCGCACGTGTTGTAGCCGACTGCAACGTTACGAGGCAGGCAGTTCGCTTTCTTTCCACGCAGCATGGCAATCCTCACCGTACCTGCTCTTTTTCTGGCGCTTTGTAACCGCTAAAATTTAATGAGGAGCTCTTATTACATGTCAGAAATACACTCGGGGGAATAGCATTCCCTATCGAAACAGCGAAAAAAAAAACAACTGACGTTATTGTAAGCACTGTTAAAAACGCGTTAGCGGTGCCTGTGTCAATAAAGTAGAAGAAGATGCAGTTTCCGTATACATTCGCGAGCACGAGTATAAAGTAAAGATGTTTTCAATATCGAAGAGAATTCAAACAATGTTTGGTCGGATGCTATAGCTAACTCACTCAATGAGCTTGAGAGTTGAACCTTTAACCATACAATCTGATTTTTCATGGAAGTGAAAACGGTAATACCTTAACCTGAGCGTTCCGACTGTTCATCAACCTCAATGGCACGGAATTGTCTGTAGTTGTTGTTGTTGCAAAATTTTTCCCAAAATTGTTTTCGGGGAATATTGCGGGAGTGACAATCCATGGCCGGGTAAATTCTTGAACCCCTAATCCACAGGGGTTCGCGATTCCTCCTAAGCAGGTGATGAAGCGGGATATCAATTTTTTGATGCCTTTCTCGAAGTAATTTCCCGCCAACCCTTTCTCGCGGATAGTTTATGATATCCGAGGGTTTCTGGACAATTGCTGAAACATCGCAAAAGTTCATCCTCAGTAAATATGCGATCGTCGCGGTATTTCGTCAGTCATAATTGAAGGCCTTCCGCTCCACTGTTCATCATGCTTAGATGTATGTTACGACCATTTTTAAACACCACTTACGATGACGATTCTTAGCCATACGATTAATCACAATATGAAGTTTTTACCTCATTATAAATTTCAAACGAAGTTTTTCCCTTCGAACCGAGATAAAGGCTGCAGCCGCGAATTTCACACTTGACGGGAGACTGGATTGACATTGTTCATGAAACGTGTTGTCGACGGATCGAACAAGCAAAGTCTGGCTACACTAGCGTGTTGTCAGCATGACGAAAAAAACCCTTCGACTGTGGTAGCCTCACTTACTTTCAGGATATGCCTTGTATGCCAATCGCACAAGCCTCATTAATAGGTATTCACTTCTTAATAACTAGTCCCATCCGAAGTTAGCTCTGTCTTAATTGCCTTTCATTTTATTCCAATATTTTTATTTGCATTTATCCGGCAAACCGCAAATTGCCAAGAATGCCACTTGGCGCCGCGGGATGTGGCAGCATAACTTTTGCGACGAGTTCGCCAAAGGCGTCTTAACAGTCATCCTACCACCCAACAACCTCTCGTCGCATGCATAATGCGGGCGTTAAACGTACTAATTACTATTAATTAAATTTTTCTTTCCTTGCATTTTTATTTTTATTTTATCTTTTTTGCATACTTTTTCTCACGATGTGGGAAAATGAAATGAAAATGTAAATATAGAGCAAAATGCAGACTGAAAGTATGTAAGGTTAAAAAATAAATAAACTTATGAAGACGAAGAAAACTTCAACATTTTCTTCATTAACAAAATGTGGCAAGCAGCGGCAGTAGCAGCAGCGGCTCTGGTAAAAAATTATTTGCAAGAAGACGACTTGTCCTCGCCCCAAGTGGATGCAGTGCAACGCTGCGGAAGTTTCTTCTTTTGCTGATACTTTTACATCGTTTAGTTTTGTTCTTCTTTTTTCAGTCCTTTGCATCGTTAAGAATGCGCTGCCAAGGATGTTTTCGTTTTCTTCTTTAGTTTTTTTTCTTTCTTTTTTTCTTTTACAGCTCTTCTTAACTAACTCTCGTCGTGAGTAGTTGAAATATGAGTGAGTATGCCTACAAAGAATTGGCAAAGTACGAGTAGTTAGTCAGTTAGCAAGGAATTTTTAACGTAAGTAAGTTTCTTGCCAACTCGATTCAATGCACACACTATGGAAAGTTAATGAATCTACAGCCGGAAGGATAAGTTAGATATTAAAAATTTTTCACCGAAAAAATTAAATGCATTTCTTTTTTTGAAACTCTGGTGTTTTATCTAATAATGTATCGAAGAATAAGAAAAGACGCATCGCTTAAAACGACTATGGCAACTGAAAGACTTAAAGCTTTGAGCCCTTTGTGATACCTATGGTGTGGCTGTGAAAAGAGGTTCCTCTCACCTACCTTAATGTTCGAACTATTCATTTTATTTACAAATAAGGGCCGCACTGAAACCTGTGCAGTGGCAGAGGTAATGCTAGACCGACTTACCCTGTATGTTCTTGCAGCTGCGACAGAAGTTATTAAAGAAGTAACCCATTATTCTACGTTAAGTCCCAATCGGGCATTGTATGTTCATTCCGCCGGTTGTTATGCTCATGGCAGACATGTTTAGATGGAGTAGACACTTAGTTCTCTTCTCTTCGATGAATGGTCAAATCTGTATGTGGTTTTAACCTGCCATCTGCTATTGGCTCCACTGATGAAGGATGATCTTTGCAGATACCTTGTTGAGAAAAAAGGTATGCCCACATCGGGTGCAGAGTTTATCGGCTTTGCAATTCTCTAGGTTGTCTATATCACAGCAATGTTCGAGAAATAACTTGTTCATCTCTATTTTTGTGGTTATGAGTGAACACCTCAATCCAACCAGCTGTAGAGTTTTGAACCGTCGGTTAAGATGGATGTGGATCTTTGATCCAAAACTCTTACATTTTCCCATTCATTTCCTCTAAGATTTTTCTTGAGAGAGTTTTGTCAAACTCTCCCCCGAAAACTGAGATAGCGCAGTAAGTTGATTTTTGTTCAGCTTGCTTCTCTAAATAGCTTTGTCTAATCCAGCAACCAGACAGTGACTTCGTAGAATAATATGGGTCTTATTACCGCTCTGTTTACAATTGTATACAATTCGGAATCTTACACCGCCTTCGGTTCAAGAATTTACCCGCTGTAAGGCATGCCTGTCGTGAGACGCGACTAAAATCTAATGTTCTCACAACAGTCGGGTCTTTATATCGGAACGACCCGGATTATTATTCGGTCAAGGGCTGTCCCTTACGCAGTATTGCCCGAAAACCAAACTAAACTAAATGGCTTAACAGTTCCCTATACTCTCTGGGAGGAAATAATTCGGTTGCAGAATATGATCTTTGTTATTATGTGAAATGTGTTATATCGTATGATACGAAGCCGACTAAGATTATTCTATTAACAAAACGATCAGATACTAAATTGTTTACAGCATTGTTAGCAGAGCATTGCTTACTATCGGTATAAGCGTTTAAACTGGATCTTGTAGAGAATGGAAAGTATACATAATATATTTGGCCTCTATAAACATACCGTGGTTTCTAGTAGGCGGAGACTAGCTTTCCTTAAAGAATCACAGTCGCAGTGACCTTGTTTAATGAATGAAATATGTTTTTTTTTTTTGGAGCTGTCGATGTAAGTCGTAGATCTAATATAGGTTGGGTAATGTCTTAGTCAGGTATTTGTCGATCCATGATTGGAGTTGGCCAAGTTGAACAGGTAAATTTCTTGTTAGGTGCAGTAAAAATATAGTTTGCATGTGAAAACTTTGAAATTATTTTTATTTCTAACCTTTTCCCTCGGGTGTTAGTACAAATGGCGCTCAAAAGTTTTTTAAGTATTTTAATAGCATTGCAGAATTTGCATCTTCTCCATAATGCATAATTTTTGTATTTATCTGGAAATTGTAGACATATGTATAACTACAAACATACTATAAATTCAAAAATGCATAAGTATATAAATTATTTTCATACTTTAAGTTTTTCTTGGCACAAATGCTTTCAGTGATAATTTGGCGTATTTCTTAGAAAAACTTTAGCATTAATAGGCGCTGCTAAAGATGTTGTTGTTTCCTTCAGAAAGTCTAATTAAGGTAATGCAGGAATCAAAGAGTCATCTTGGCAGGCAATCTTTGTCGAGAAATTTCTCAGATAAAATCCCATAAAAAATCTCAAATTAGTAAAAACAAATAATAAAGCGTTTCCTTGCATAAATCAACTTTTTCTGTAGAAGGATAACAAAAACTCGGGGACTCATAGATAATTTAGACCGTACTTTGGGCATATCATTATTAAATTTTTTATATCTGAGAGAGACAAAATAAAAATCGATAAAAAAATTAAATATTTCTGAGAAAATTAAAAGTTCATGCTATTTTTAAAACTACTCCCAAACAATCTCCATCAATTTTGCCTGGCCATCAAAGATGTATTTGGCCTGACGTTGTCGTGACGAAACACAACACTTTTTATATTAATTAATTCTGGACGCCTTTTTTTTAAAAGCTTGTTGTAAGCGCGTTAATTGTTGATAATAGAGCTCAAAATTTGTAGTTTCGTCAGCTTGTAGCAGCCCTAAACGGACAATTTGCTTCCGATCCCACCAAACACTCAGCATCACCTTGTTTGCCGTCAATTCAGGTTTTAAAGTTGGTTGTGAAGGGTCGCCGGCTCCAGGCCATGATTGTTTTTGTTTTCCATTCTCGTAGTTAACCAACTTGTTGCCACCCGTGAGTTGACTTGTTGCCATCATGAATGAGTGAGTCGCTTCTGAAATGAATCGATTTTGTCGCTTTGCAGAATCATTTGATTAATGGTCAATCAAAATTTTTTTGTTAATTTACGTGATACTCAACCCTTTGAATAGCCAACTTTGAGGGTGGTTTGATGAGACAGTGACTTTTTGAATAAAATATTTTGTTTTCAACAAAAAATCATTCTATTTCTCAGCATAGTCTCGTTTTAGCTCTATACATTTAGTCCAACGTTTTACCAATCTTTTTTATTTCTTCTAGATAATAGGTTTTTTCAAGGCCTTCAAAACAGGTGATTGTTTCTGTGACGGCCTCTTCATTCGCCAAGCCATTTCTTCAGGTTTGGAAATAAGAAATAGACAAATAGGGCTAAATTTGGAGTGCACGCTGGATGTGGTAGCAGTTCGTAGCCCAATACACGTGCGCACCCTTGTATTGTCCAGATGGAACAGAACATTTTTTCGCCAAAATCGGTTCTTTCTGCTTCAAATCAATATCGAATCTCTCCAAAAAACTCTGAATAACGTTCGCCGCGTGCAATCAAAAAAAAATTGTGGCCATGACCTTTTTGGCTTTTTTGCACGTTCGCCCGGAAAAACTCATTGTATTGATTGTTCTTTGGTTTCCGGTGTTTTGTGGTGGATCGCTCGGATAGCCTTTTCATATCCACATATTTATACAAAATGTGATGTACCCGGTCAGTTGAGATGTCTACAACCTGAGCTACTTGACCCACTTTTATTCTCCGATCATCCAATATCATTCTATGGACTTTATCGACGATTTTTTGCGTGGTGACCTCTTTGTTGGGCGACCTGAACGTTCGGCGTCACTTGTAATAAAGGGTGATCTATTTCGAGTTTCCCCACTTTTTTAAAGAAAAAACACAGTAAATTCAAATTTATTAGGCAATGTTTATTATCAGTCTAAAGAACATCCTTTGGCATTTATTTTTTTAAGCTCATCCCTTTCAAATGTTGGCCGCGGCTACATCTCGGATGATTCATATGTTGAGTCCAGTTTTCGATGACTCGTCCAAGCATTTCGACTGGTAACTGGCGAATGACATGCGTGATGTTTTTCACCAAGACCTGAATCGAAGCGGGATTGTCCGCATAGACTTTAGTCTTTACATATCCTCATAGAAGAAAGTCTAACGGTGTGATATTACAATCGACCAGCCCAAAACGTGAAATTATCTCCTCACCGAAGTGTTCTCTCAATAAATCCGTTGATTGACTCAATGTGAGGAAAGTGGCACCGTCATGTTGAAACCACATGTCGTGGAAATCACGAGCTTCAATTTCAGGCATCAAATGGTTGGTTTTCATAACGGTCGCCATTCTCACCGGCATCATTTTTGAAGAAATATGGACCGATGATTCCACCGGCCCACAAAAAACACCAAATCGTTGGTTTTTCTGGATGAAATGGCAGCGCTTGAATCTCTTCAGGTTGCTCTTCGTCCCTAATGCGGAATTTTGCTTGTTTACATACACATTGAACCAGAAATGAACCTCATCGCTGAACAAAATTTGGCTCGAGAACGTCGGATCTTCTTGGAATTTTTCAAGAGCCATAGAGCGAACCGACGTCGCTTGGAAAGGTCGAAACGTGAATTTTCGTAATAAATTTGAATGATTTGTAAACATTGTTCGGGCGCAAGTCTTTCCATGTAAAAATGCTAAATAATACTGAACAAAAATATCATGACAGCTTGGCATGACTCACGCGTGATCTGTCAAAAAAAGGTTATTGAAAAAAGTACCTCTACTTGGATCACCCTTTAGATGCGTAATGCGACAAGAAATATATATTTTGTAACAATTAACAGCAAAAGTACAAGTTAGGGAAATCCCTTTTCAATTTTGATTCCTTCTTGGGGTTTTTGTTGCTTTTTGCTTAAAAATGCTTTCAATATTAAAACTGAGTTTTCAAACGAATACTTTTGATGCGAAAACTCTTGGTAGGTGACAGGGCGACTATAAGAAGGTACGCTGCTCTCTCTCCCTACAAACTAAAAGTTTCGGCAACAAAAGTATTCGTGTGTAAACTCAGTCTAACTACAGTTTTTCGATTTTTCCCTATTTAGAGTACTATTTAGGGTATTACCTATATCCAGACACGACTGTATGATAAAAACTGAATATTTACTTTGTAACCGCTGAAGCGATTTTCGGCCGAGCTCTTCCTCAAATTTCTGATTTTGGGTCTTGATGCTTTTACCAACAAATGGAAGAACCTACAGTTTATTCTAAGCCGACTTCGAACGGCCGATGGATTCTTACCAGGAGCTTTTATTTCATGTCGGAAATACACTCGGAGGGCTTGACACTCCTACCCGAGGAGTGACGGCATTTAGAAAAATTAATTTTCTATAATTTTGGATGTTACTTTAACCTAGAATCGAACCAAGGCCTTCCGAATTATAGTACGCAATGCTAACCACTCAGTTATTGCGTTACGACCACCAACTTTGAAGTAACGTTTCATTTTCCAACCTGTAGTGGGAGTACGGTTTATTTCAAGGAAGCACCGTCAAACAGTTTTAACTGTCTTAATTGCCAATTAAGTGCCTATCTGAACATAATATTAGTAAAAAAAAATTCAATTATTGTGTAAATATTATGATTTTAAGTGCTTGTTTTCTCAATTCTTTCCATTGCTTTTGTTTTCACTTCACATTTACATATGCATGTTTGCGTGTGTTCTGAAATCATCACCCAACCGAACATTTCCACTTTATTTATATTATTTATATATATTCATATCAGCAACTTTCTCACATTATGCCATTTTATTTTAATTTTACTGTTTTATGAACACCTACACATACTACATGCACACAACTTTTCACACAAATACTGACGATCTACTGGACAAAAGTGTATAAAAATATTTTTGAAATGTTCGCTTTCAAACACGTGTTGGTTGGACATAATCGAATTAGCATTATATATATATATATATATATATATATATATATATCTATATATGTATATATATATTTTTGACCGCTGAAGCCGAACTCTTTCTTCAATTTGTGGTGTGCGTCTTAATGCTTTGCTATCAAATGCACGGACCAACAGTTTTTCTAAGATGACTCCGAGCGGCTGATGGATTTTTATGAGGAGTTTGTATTTCACGCCAGAAGAATAGATAATTTTTTTAATGTATTATATTTAAAACATTATACGATTTAAATAGGAACATTCTGATTTTGTTCCAATATACAAAACCCCCTAAGCAATAGTAAATCTCTCAACAATAGATACTCCCTTACCAACAATGACGCGGAAAGTATTTATAGCATATTTTTTGAACAAATTACATTTATATACATTTTGCTGTTTATTGTTTGTATACATAACGATATATGTATATAATGTAACTGTTTTGTGCACATTGCGCATCGGTGAATCTATTCAGCCATAGAAATAAACGGTTAAACGTTTTGATTTCGCTTTGTTGCATCAAATTGCAAAAGTTTCGCTCTTAAATGCAGGCACGTTTCAAAAATAAAAGTTAACGTAATGGTCAATAGCCATTCAAAATAGCACAGCGCATTTATTTTATTTATTTTTAATTTTTGAGTGGAATTCTATTCAATACATGCATATTTACATATACATATGCATATATATATATATATACATTTCTTTTTCGTATTTTTCAGCACAATTTACAGTCCGAGCACTTGAATGTCCATTGACCAAAATAAGAAAATGAAACAACACAATTACAACAAAAAGCCATCAATACATATAAGAAAACAACAAACTCACAATGCCGGACTATGACGTTGTGCTGGCAATTTTTTAGCATTTTATACTTTTGTGCGGAATAAAAACAGTGGAAATACATATTAAAAAGGCAATGTTTCCTTTCTTCTGATTGTATAAATGGTAAAGGTTTCTTTTATTTATTTCTTCGCTTGCCCTAAAACTCATTGCACAAATTTTGATTTCATACAAAAACGGTAAATATAATATTTATTTATTTTTTTACTTATACAATATTGCAAAATATGAATTAAAGTGGGGCAGGTGGCTGCACAGTGGATGAAAATGTGCAAATATACAGCAATATTTTTTATAGAAACGAGAGACACGTAAATAACATTATTTCTAACGAAAGAACAGCTAAAACAAAAACTGAAACATTAAATGCCAAAGACTTTAAAGACTCTGGCTTAATCACATGACAAGATCATGTTTGAATACAGCGAAGTATACAACTAGTTTTTGCCCGAAGGAACTACTTGCAAAATTACTGGCATACTGTTGAGGGGCTTCTATATCAATTTCATATCCAGATCCATCCAGTAGAGTCAATCAAACTTTTTAGCGGTACCTCAAAGGAATCCATATCCATTAGGATAGCAAAGCTTTTCTTCAGACCGCAAGACATCATACATCAGAAACATATTTGCATTCCGCTTTTTGGTTCCACGCTGCAGGCCCACATGAACCTTCTTTGTGTAACTATCATCAATATATATGAGAGCTGCTTGATAAGCCATTATTTTTTTAAATTTGTCTCGCGGTTACTGTAAATACACCACTGCTCAGACGAAATCGTGAATTTTAACGAAAATGGAATAAAGTGAATTTCCTGTGCTGATTAATCATTATTTTTTGCGTAAAAAAATTATCACCGAAACAAAGGAAAGACTTGATAAATACTATGGGAACTCTGCACCATCGACTGTTAAGAAAGCGATGGTTTATTGAGTTTCGTTGTGGATGTACCAGTGCAAGTGGCGTAAGCGTTCAGGTCGCCCAAAAGAGGTCTTCGCGCCAGAAACCGTTGATAAAATCCATGGAATGATGTTGAACGATCGGAGAATAAAGATGCGTGAGGTGGCTGAGGCTATAGGAATTTCAACTGAGCGGGAACATCACGTTTTACATGAATATTTGGACATGAAAAAGATAGTCGTGCAACCGAGTAGCCACTCCAAAGGAGTGTTTGGTGATGTTCAACCGCAATCCAAAGGAGTTTATTTACCATAGATGAACATGGATTAACCACACCATACCAGAGACCAAAGAACAATAAAGAATATTTTTATAAAATTGTTTATTTTCAATGCTATTTTCTGGCATTCATATTTATTTTATTTTTTTAATTATATGGATGTAGATGTGAGATTCCAGTGCGAACCGTTTTTTGAAATCATCATTTTCTATACTGAAAAAAAGAACTCACTTAGGACTCTAAAATCGAAGCAAAAGAAAAAATTAGTTTAAAAATAATATGCGGGAATATGAAACTAAATTTGGACATTTTTACATCGCAGAACACTGGCAAATTTAAGAAAAAAACACTGATTTCGAGCCCGATCGATCCTTACAAGTTCAGCTCTACAAAAGATTTGTTTATTAGTAAATAATACTGAATTTTGGAAGGAACACAATCAGAGGTCACCAACACTTATTGTTTTTTAATAACTGCAAACCTTTTTCTTTATAAAATAAAATAAAATAAAATATATAATAGTTTAATTGGAAAAAAAAACATTATTTTATGCAAATTGCAGTGCAAAGTCAAAATTGGTGGCAAACAGCTGGCAGCAACTGATCGAACTCATGGTTTGGAACAAGCTTCACTTACTGCTTTGCAAATATTGAGAGAAAAGCAAAACCAAAAGTGTTTTGGTGCTATCGGATATATAAGTAATTGATTACGAAACGAAGGTGTCAAGATTAAAGTTTAAATTTCAATTAATCGGTGTTAAATCAGACGAATCTTCCACTGTCAGACGACTACGTTACATCACCTCGAATAACACTGAACTTCTATTTGACACTATAAAGGACCAATAGGTCTGTATATAGCTCAATATCCAGCCAGTATAACGCAACCTTATATAAAAATTAAGAATTATGTCTCAGAAGATGGTACTTAGCCAAAAAAAAGAAGAAGATATTCTGGAGAGTTAATAATAGATGCAATTTATACTTACTGGCCTAAAGGGAGTTTTTGATAAAAAACACATTTAACATTTCAGTAAACGATTTTTCTCTACTGAATTCCACACCACTGTGCCGCGCATTTTATTGCAATAAAGGTTACAAATATAAATATGAAAGAAATCCCGCAGAGTGCGCCAGTACAAGAGTAAAAATTAAAAAGTCTCATACATCAATACAGGCAAATACCATGGTTTAATATGTAAAAAAGTATATCATTGAAAAAAAATTAATAAAAACTGACTGAAACTGAAGCAAGAAAAGTGCAGTGGGTAGCGAGCTGCCACTGCGTTTGACTGCGCAATTTTGCGCGCGGCACGTATCAACGCCGCCCCAACCACAGCAACCACTCTACTATTTACATATGTATATACTCCGCCGCCGACCTCTTCAGTAAATAAAACACAGTATTTTTATTCCAAATTAATTGGGAGTACTTTTTTTTCAGCAGCGCCATCAACAACAACAACAACAACAAAGCAATGTGGTTGTGAAGGACATAGTCGTCGCCGCGAATACTGCCACACGTAGTATTCCATTCCAATTACATTGCACACTACAACGCTCGCCAGTATCCCATTTACCCCAATACCGAGTACAATGCGAGCGCATTGCAGTTAGTAAAAGCAACACACTTACAGTTTACATGTTAAACTGAGCAACAACTGGTCCGCGCAATGAGTGTACATTGAGTACTTGGCCTGAAGTGGACGACGTTTGGTCCAGTAGCTGTAGCTGTAACTATAGCAACGCGTGTTGGCCAGTTGGGCGATGTGCGAGTGGGATTATGACGGCATTGTCGACAATTTAAAAATATGAAATTATAAAAAGAAAATTGTAATGAAAGTAAATGAAATAAATAATAACTGCAAATGCATATACATACATTTATGCATTTACAAACGTATACAGTGGCGGACAAAAGTCTACATACACCGCCTGTATTCGTTGTGTAGAAAGTACTATCACTGCTGAAAAATGTAGGTATACAGTTTTATTTTAAATCCTTTTCTAATCATATGTATTAAAATCCAAAGCAATTATGGTGAAAAAAACGCAAAAATGTCCTTGACAATAATCTACATACATTAGGGGTTTACTAACAGGTCTATATGCTGTGTTGTTATGGCGGTTACTGTTTTTTTTTTAATTATGTTTTCTCATTTGCTAGTATTGAATTTAGTTGTGATTTAAACACATTAGCATCAACACTGGCTCCGCGAAAAGAAATAACCATTGACGTGGGAAACTTGGTTATTCAGCACAGAAAAGAGAAGAAATCGTATGGTGAATTTAAAAAAATTTTAAACTTAAGTCCACCAACGGTACAGACCATTGTAAAAAATTTAAAAAATAAATGGATCCACTGAAAAAAAAAACCCCGCGTGTTGGTCGCCCGAAGAAACTAACACGAAGAGACAGCTTTATTCTGAAGGAAGTGAATGATGATCCTAAAGTTACTGCTTCAAAGTTAGACGAAAACAATGCAAGCTCATCAAGAGAGTGTGTCCATCCAAGAATAATTCGAAGAGCTCTGAACGATAACGGCTTCCACAGTAGAAGGCCACTTAAAACGGCTCTCATTTCTGAAAAAAGAACCGTAAAATTCGCTTGGACTTCGCTAAAGCACATTTAGACAAAGGAATGGATTTTTGGCAAAAAATCTTGTTTACAGACATATCCGGAGTTCAATATATTCGGCAGCGATTGAAGAACAAAAGTTTGGAGAAAAGAAAATACTGCACTTAAGGCCAAAAATATAGTAACAACAGTGAAGTATGATGGCGCCAACGTAATGGTTTGGGGAGCGGTTGCGGCATATGGAGTTGGAAAGCTTGTTTTTATTGAGGGTAATATGGATCGGATGAAATAAAATTCATTGTTGGAAGCTAATCTGAAGCCTTCGGGGAACAGTTTGGAGCTTGGCGCAGGCTGGATCTTTCCACAGGATAACGATCCAAAGCACACGGTTCATATTGTTAAGGAGTGGTTGTTTTATCATGCTCCAAGGCAACTACACACACCACCTCAAAGCCCAGATTTGAATATTATTGAACATGTCTGGGAGATTTTTGAGAAAAAAAATTAGATTTCCAGCCCAGCATTACTCAAAGAGCGTCTTATTGAGGCTTGGGACAGTATTACTTCCTCAGAATTGACAAATTTAGTAGCTTCGATGCTACGATGGCTTCAAGCTGTTACTAATGCGAACGGTGGATCAACTAAATACTAAAAAGACCATGTTACCTGATATTAACCAAAGTTTTTGTGCTAAGATAAGTTATGTATGTACTGTATGTAGACTTTTGTCAATATTGTCATAGTTTTATGATAAAGGAAAATAAAACTAATATATAAAATGTATCGTTAAATTTTCCAATAAACCTTTTGGACTTTCAATTCAACGAAAACAGGGGGTGTATGTAAACTTTTGTTCGCTACTGTATATACATGGTTGTGTTAAAAATGCAAATAAATCATAATTATTGCTGCAGATATAATTTAATGCCTTCTAGTATGAAATAGAATATGAACTGTAGGGAAATTTTTGATATCCTTTATGGATAATATCTGAAAAACAATTGGATAAGGCCGAATTGAAATGTAATTTCTACGCCCGGCAGAAATGAAAGGTATTAAGTAATGAAAAATTTGTGTTTTGCTCTGTTGTTCAAAAGTTTTTTTTTTAACATTTTTGAGCTTTTGAATAACTCGAGCAGAAAAAGAAAACTTCAATTTTATTTCACAAAATTTCTTTAACATTTCATTTATATTGATATATTTTCTTAATTTATTTGTGGAAAAGTGCGAAGAGAAACTAAAAAAAAAAAATTAAAACATTTTTATTACATATGCTCGAAAAACTCGAAAAGTAATGAACATTGATACAGTGCACGAGTATCTGTTACTCAAATGCTCGAACTCTGAAAAGTGTTCGAACAAAATCTTGGCACGACGAAGCCTTTGTTCATATACATATAAGTATATACTCTTACTATCTGTACCCCGGTGTGTTTAGCTACACTGAAACAAATATTAAAACAAATTTCAAAATCCTAGAATTATTTTTGTATTAACATTTCAATCATCTGTTTTATTCTAAAAATTTTGATTATTTGTTAAGCGAATATTTATATAAAACCTTTTTTTGCAACACCAATGCATACACAAAGGGTTGAACACTTCTATGAAAATTTCAATCAGGATGCAGAAAATCTTAAAAAAAAAAATTATGTACCATGGAGCATGCACAGCTATCAATAAATGCGTTCTTGAATTTTCGGCATTATCTTCTTGGCTGCTTCAGATGCGAATTTCTAGTTCTTCCATTTGGTAGCAAATTAATCTTTTAAAATAAAAAAGTGAAGCAGAACCCTTTTTACGCATTGAGCCTTTTTTAACTGTCTTCCGCTTGATATCCATATGGTATCATATGGAAATGTTATAAAAAATGTGGATTTTCAGAGCGCACTCACGAGATAAAGAGTTTCGTATATAGTTATCTTTGATCAGTTTGTCAGTACGTTGAGAACTGTCGACAAAGATAATATGATACGAAACTCTTTATCTCGTGAGAGCGTCGAAAAATGTGCATTTTTTATAACATTTGCCAACGATGCCACTACGGGTAAATTATAGTTGGGTGTAATTGTATCAAAAATTGGAAAATACTGTCCACGCTCTTAGCCAGTCATTTAACTTACTTAGCATACTATTAAAGTCCAATATTAGGAAGTTACCGGATATTTGATCGCGTTAGTTAATTTATAAATTAATATAAATACTTTTGTATTATTAATGTTACGTATCCGCATTGAATTACGTAAAAAAATACTATAAGTTTCGCAAATAATGTTGATGTTATTACATATTAAGTGTTTTTGTGTATTAATAAATATTTTTCGTAACTATTTAAGTATTTAGTACTATTTGTTCAATAAAATTGCCTCATAAATTGCGCATTGCACACATATACCAATATTATTCTAAGTAATCTAAACTATTTGTGCGCATTGGTTTCATGTTCTTTCGCCGGCAATGCTAATTTACAAACCGTTTGTTCTAACTTGGAATAATTTAAATATACTTCTGATGTAAATTAAAAAAACAACGAACTAAGAGACACGTATTTTTTTTTGGCCCGAAAATGTTGTTTTTCGAGATTTATCGACAATTTCGTTTTTTGGGTAAAATTCGATTTTTCGGTAATTCGGGGACTTATTTTTTTCAATTGGCCATATTTTTGACAAAAATTGACCGATTTCAATGATTTTTACTTCTAATCATTCGTGATGATCCGCATTATCAGATAAAAGTTTAGAAATTACTCAGAAATAAGCAATATTTTTTTATTTTGCAATAGAAAATTTTGTAATTTTTTTTTTAAATTTAATATCTCAAAAAGTGTATTTCTTTTTTATTCGAAACTTTTTTTCCATCAAACAGAGACTTTGAATTTTCATTAAAAAAATTTCCCTCGACGTAAATTTTTTGTTTCAGAGTTATGATTTTTTGAATAAAAAATTGGTTTTTCGTGTTAATGTGAACTACGCCCAATGAATACCAATTTTTAATTATCAATACATGTATGGAATGATAATGTATTGTAGTTTTTTGGTATTTAAGTATCTTTAAAATGTTTATTTTTAGTAAACAGTCGAATTTCATCCTTCATCGGTAAAACAGAAACACCTATGTCGCAAATGACCGAAGATTTGCAATCTGGTGCATCAGAACTAACTAGTTGCTCTCCGCATTCTAATAATGACAAGTCTGACCAATCATTCATAGCGGAAAATGAAGAATTCGAATTTCTGACATCAAAGATCACAGATTGTCAACTTTGTGTGAAGTGGTTCGAAAAGTGTTTGGAAAAAAGCTAAAGCATATAAAGGAATTCGAGAGACACATGTGTGGAAAAATGAATTTGGGGAAAACAAAAAAAAAAACAAAGTGTTTACCGCAAGAACTTGTGAACATGAGTGGAAAGTTGCTGAATGAAGCTGTACATTATGAAGTAAGGTTTATAAGTTTAGATTAAGGAAGGATGAAATTCGATTGTTTACTAAAAATAAACATTTTAAAGATACTTAAATACCAAAAAACTACAATACATTATTATTCCATACATGTATTGATAATTAAAAATCGGTATTCATTGAGCGTAGTTCACATTAACACGAAAAACCAATTTTTTATTCAAAAAATCGTAACTCTGAAACAAAAAATTTTAGTCGAGGGAAATTTTTTTTTAATGAAAATTCAAAGTCTCTGTTTGATGTATAAAAGGTTTCGAAGAAAAAAAATACACTTTTTGAGATATTCAATTTAAAAAAAAAATTACAAATTTTTCTATTGCAAAATAAAAAATTATTACTTATTTCTGAGTAATTTCCAAACTTCTATCTGATAGTGCGGATCATCACGAATGATTAGAAGTAAAAATAATTGAAATCGGTCAATTTTTGTCAAAAATATGGCCAATTGAAAAAAGGAAGTCCCCGAATTACCGAAAAAATCGATTTTTACCCAAAAAACGAAATTGTCGATAAATCTCGAAAAAAAAAATTTTCGGGCCAAAAAAAAATACGTGTCTCTTTATTTTAACCAAAGCATAACATATTAAAATTTCGTTTAAAAATAAAATAGTGACCCGAATGGACCGGTTGAATCGAGATGGATAGCATCAGCTGATTGTTGGGTCTCGATCTTGTAATTTGAGCTGGCAACAAAACACAATCGAGGCCCAGAGATAACAGATAAATGAGTAAGTTTCGTATCATATTATCATTGCTGTCAAAGATGACTAGATACGAAACTCTTTATTTCGTGAGAGCGCTCTGAAAATCTACATTTTTTATAACATTTTCAAACCGTGCCATTGCGATGAAAAAGTTTCACTTTGGGATTTCTGGAAATTTTTTGGGCATTTTTTGATAATAAAAAATTGTAAAAATGAATATTTTTACAGTTGTGATTGGAAAATATTTGACTTCAATAAATACAAACAGAATTTGTTCTTAATTTTAACATACAAATTTAACGTGCTCAATGAAAATTTATTGATAACCTAAAATGGTTTTCTGATGAAAAATGGTGCGTTTCATTATTGACGAAGTGGTACTGAGGCTTGTTTACCATCAGCTGTTCAAAATTCTTTCATTTGGCTTTGTTACCAGCACAAAGAAAATAATCGAGGAACGCAATTTATCTACATTTTAGAGAGTTTCGTATCTAGTCATCTTTGATTGCTGTCGACGCGACAACACGTTTCGTGAACAAATTTACGAACGTGTTTCACTTAAGAATACTGTGCAAGGCGAAGCAGGAGCTGGTTCGGTTGAGGGTTAATTTTTCTAGTCCTGCCAAGTTAGTAACACGCGGCGTCATCCATTATCCCGTTTGGAAAGGAAATCCTTAGTTCGAGATTTTTATGAGATAAAAACTGCATATCTTGATAAAGCTACGAATCGTGCTAAAACGGACGCACGGGTATGTCTGATAAAAAGAGTATCGGAAGACCTTCAATTTTGACTGACGAAATGTCAGAAAAAATTGAGAATATGCTCCATGACGGTCCCACATTGACTGTGGTTGAGCTTTCTGTATTGTTTCCGTAAATTTCCAGCTCTCTACTAAACGAAAACAATAACAGAAATCTTGGGTTATCGTGCACTATTCGTGAGATGTGCTTGGCGGGAAACTACTTCGAGGAAGGCATAAAAATTGATACCCCGCTGCACCAGCTGCATAGAAAGGAATGACGACTTTTGTCGTAAAATAGCTTGCATTATTTAATCAGGTTTATAACATAATTTTTTTGTTTAGATAAAATTATTTTAAAACCTACAAAAATTCAGTACTCTTACTTTCTGGCTATGTCTCCTACTTAAAATTGAAAAATTAAAGTGTGACATTTCTCAAAAACATTTTACATTGTAGATCTTCAAAACTTCCTTTAGTTCAATACTCCCTATTTAACTAATCAATTTAATTAACTAAAAAATTTCAAACAGGTGACAGCTCTCCTAAAAAATATTCCTCCCCCATTAAGCTTTTTAAATCTCTTTTCTCCGATACTGTTATAGTAATGTACAATGTATCTTATTAATACTTTTGAGTTCAAAATTTCAAGCAGGTGGCAACTCTCATCAAAATTACTTTCTCATTGAGTCTTTCTTTAGTTTCTTCAGTTTGATAATCAAATTGTTTTATCAATCAAATTTTTTTATTTCAACTGTTTTTCGAATTTAAATTTCAAGACAGTTGTTAGCTCTGCCGAATTGTAAATCTAAATTATTCTTAAGTCCACTTGAATACACACACAAACTTTCAACGAAATCTGTTCTGCTATTTAGCATGAATTCAGTTATAGACACAATTACGAAAGATTTTTATATATGAACAATGGCAAAACAAGTATGTAGCAACACTGATTATATAAATTTAATAATTCTCGAGTTCGCTTGAACACTCTAAAAAAATGTTCTCTAAATCAGTTAAGCCGTTTAGGAGGGGTTTAGTCACAAACCACACGCACAAAATATTTATATAAATAATACTATTGGAGGTGCCACGCTCCCTTTTCCACATCTGAAAAAACATAAACCATTTTTATGATGACCCGAAAAGACCTTAAATTTGATTGAATACGGCAAAAATTTTCTCAAGTTATATGGTGCGTGTTTGGCACATTAATTCTAATAAATAAGAACTATCTGAAACATATTTTCCACTGTAAGTTTTTTCAACCTCATTTGTTTGGTATCTACATATATTACAGCATTAATTATAACCAAGGCAAGTTTATAAAGGTGAGATCAGGAAACCCCGTACAACAATTAAAGTGTATTTTGTTTTTGCTTTTTCATAACGTTTGCCAAAATCATGGAAAATTCATTGGCCTTTAAGAATGCACAAGCCCTCAGATCCGATCTTTTTTATATAAAACAGATTATGAATGAAATTTAAAAAAAATTAAATTAAAAAAAAAAAAAATTATATAAAGCATAATCAAAAAAATTATTTTGACAATTTGTGTATCTAAAAATAAAACAAATTAATTCCTATGATGCAAGTTTGCAATACAACGTTCCAAGGTCTGACTATTCTGCAATAATAAGCATATAGAAAAGGAACTTTATTTCTTAAACTAAATAAAAACAAGGAACTCTTCAAGCTAAATTTCAAACATAACCAAAGCTCATTGCAACTATGTATGGTCGCCTGACATTTAAGTATAGAGTCATATCTGCTTGCATCACATCATGTTTAAAAAAAAAAACACAATCTTTCAACTATTTCGTTTCATTTCAATCAAAATTCAGCAAAAAACTTGTTTTCCCATATTCACATGTTTTTGTGTTATGTCTCAAGTTTTCAGCAATCAATCAGACATGTTAATGACACTTTTAATTTTTCGACACTACGTTTTACATGTTTTCGTAATTTTCTTATTCACTCATGTTTTTCAATTACGGTTTACAAATTAGAAAAATGACAAGAGAAGTGAAGCTTCATATATATGCATACAAATATGTATATGCGCCCTTGAATATGATAACGTGTTATCCATTTAGTGGTTTTGAAAGCGCAGGCCTGTATTTTGACATCTGCCCATACTGCCTAACTGTCAAACCAAACATTTTTTTAGTTAAAAGTAAGGAATTTATGAAAATCAATCGCTTAACAGCCGCTCAACGCGTTCAAATTGTTGAAACCTGCTACAAAATGGTGATTCAAATGCGGTGCGTAGTAAATTTTTAAAGAAATTTGAAGATACAGGATCGGTTATAAATATTTTAAGGCCTGTGCAATATCGTTCTACTCGTATCACCTCAAATATCGCTGCTGTAAGTGAAAGCGTAGCCGAAGACCCGAATGTGTCTATTTCTCGTCGTTCTCAAAAGCTGGGACTTTCTTACGCCACATTATGGCGAATTTTGCACTTGGACTAACACCTACATCCATATAAAGTTCAGCTCACATAACAACTGACCAGTCACAACGCCGTTTACGTCTACTGTGTGCTTAAAGAACTTGAAGTGGGCCGCGATTTTTTCAACAAAATTTTATTTAGCGACGAATCACATTGAAATTCGAAATTGACGAATTTGCGCCTTCGAGAATCCTAAAATAATTGAAGAGAAGCCATTGCTAAAAAACTTAACTGTCTGGTCCGCTCTTTGGTCCGGACTTGGACTATATGTGGTTCCATTAAGATGGTTCCACATGCCACACAACACGAGCAAATATTACTTTATTGCGAGAGAAAAGACCCTGTCACGTAATCTCTCGTCTTGCGATGTTAATTCACCGAGATTGTGCGACTCGACACCGCTGGACTCTTTTTGTGGGACTACGCGGAAGACTGTGTTTATGCGGATAAATCTTAAACTCTTGAGCACTTGAAAACCAACACTCGTCAAGTTATTCTGCCCAATTTGTACCAAAAAGTGGTCGATAATTACCACAAACGAATCGAAGTGTGCAAAAATTTACGAAGTGGTCATTTGAATGATGAAGGTTTTCACATATAATGCTAAGTTCCAATCTTTAAATTAAAAAAGGAATTTTAGGAAAAAGTTACTTTAAAAACATTTTATTTACTTTTAGTTTCAAAAGCCGCAAAGATGTTTAGCCCACCACAGTTTCCTTTGAACGCTTTATCCACTAATAAAACTTTCCACATTTAATGTCGACTTGGATAAAAAGCCTCTAAGAGACACCCACCTTTTCGTATCATTAATTTAAGCTTTAAAATGTGGCTGACAGCCGTATGGGAAGAAAACACTACTATATTTTTATTTTTTTTTAGATTGAGCTACAATAATATTCACAGAAAAAGCGTTCGATATGGTGTATAACTTTCACTTATGCTTAGGTTTTTTTAAAGAGGGACTTAAAGTAATTTAAAAAAGGGTTCGATACAAAAATTCATTGAAGCACTACTCGATAAAATATGTAAAATCGTAAAAATTAAGGATGTCTATTGTTCAGATAAGTAACCTGTCCTATTGTCGAAAGTTTTTGAAAGTTTTTTATTTATTTTAAAATAAAAATTTTTAAATAAAAACAAACAAAAATTTATTTTTTACAAAAGCAAATTGAAAAATCTTATTTGTGCAAACTTTTGGCACATTCGAAACATTAAATAAATCAAAAAGGAGTATTTAATTCTTTAAACTTTTTTTGGAACTACTTTGGTTTAAAAATGAATTTTTTTTTTTTTTGAAGAAATTTTTTTTCGAAATTTGTAAAGAAACATATATTTTCGAAAAAAAGAACAAAAAAAGTATAATTTGAATTTTTACTTTCGGAAAATCTTCAAAATTATTAATTTTTGAGGTGAGCAATAAATTTTTGACTGTTTAGTTTTTTGAAAACTACTATTCTTAAAGGATTCTGAAATGTTTGGAACTGCGACTTTTGCGTTTTGCAACAGGATTTTTTTAAATTTTATTAATAAAAAAAAAATTTTTTTGCAAAAAAGCCTATAAAAACTTCAAAGTAAAATATTGAATATTTTAAAATTGTCAAAATAACGACTTTCTAATAATTCAAATATTTTTTTAAAACCTATGCATTTTATTACAAGAAAAAAAATTTTATTTTTTATTTTTTATGTATTTTTTTACCACCGTAGTCTATTTTCATAGAGAAATAAGCTTTTGAATTTTTACAAGAGAACTTTTTTTGGTTTTTCATCCAAACTAACGATAAACATTAAAGTTTTTACTTATCTTTCTTCTTTTCTTTCTTAAATGGTCTCCGTGGTTTTTGTTTTTCAAGTTGCTCGGCCACTATAATATTTTTCGTCAGGCAGTTCTGTAAATTTGTTATTTTGACTTGAAAATGAGTGAATAAGGCAAAAGTGCTACAAAACGCGCCGGAAAATTTGTGTGGTTTACATTGGGAATGCTATAAGTGAATTTCGGATCCAGAAGTTGCTTACTCAATTCTGTTCCGGAAATTTTAATGTCAAAGATGCATCTCGTTCGGTCTGCCAATCACTGAAAAAGCCGATGAAGTTTTGCAACTCATGGAGCAAGACCGGCACGCTAGCTATTAGGAGATAGCAGAGACATTCATTAGGTATTATTCATGTGACAGTTTGGAATCATTTAAAAAAATGTTGGCTACTCAAAGCAAATTGATGCTTGGTGTCCCATGAATTAAATCCATAAAAAAAATTCGATTGATCGAATCACCATCCCTGAAACGCTTCTAAAAGGCGACAAAAACAAACGATTTCTGAAGCCACTCCTAATGGGCGATGTAAAAAGGACTTAAACTAGAGTGTAAAACTAAAATAAAATCATGATCAAAAGTCGGTGTACCTCCACAAATGACTTCAAGACCAAAATCGACAGCAAACAAGTGGATGCTGAGTGTATGGTGGGATTGGAAGGAAATAATCCATTAGGGATTGTCCATAAACACTTGACTCAGCCAAGAGTAGGAGGAATCAGTTTAAATGCTTCATATGAAAGAAATATTTATCATAAGTTAATAGATTGTGCTTGATAAAATAAATGATATTTAACTCTTACTAAATATTTATTAAGTAATACGATATTTTAGAAAATTTCTTATTACCATATTATTCATTTAAAATAAAATATTTTATTTTATTTTAATGAATATCTAGTAAAAAACTAAAAGTAGTGTAAAACAAAACCACATTCCGCCGGCCAGAGGGCAAGGGGTCATGGAAAAGGCCACATTAGGTTGCATGAAAGGAGGAAGGTGTCATGAAAGGCCAAAAATATGACCACATGGTTTATGGGCAATCCCTTATGAGCTGTTACAACCCGGTGAAACCGTCAATTCTGAGCTCTACTGTGAAAAAGTATTGAGTTTCATCAAAACAACGCCATACCACATATATGGTTGATGACCAGGTAAAAAATTACGGAGCTTGGTGAGTATGTTTTAATGCACCGACGATATAGTCTGTTAGGAATCTTCAAAACTATCTTAATTCTTAAAAACTTGGCCAACTGAAGAGCCGCTAAAAATCATTTGACGAAGCTCGTCGCCGCTAAACTGCAGAAGTTCTTCACTGATGTAATTTTGAAGCTAACCCAAAAAAAAATACCAAAAATACAATATATACTTGATTCAAATTAATTTTTAATAAAGAAAAAAATTTGTTCAAAAATATACATAAAACCACGGAATATTTTTATATAAACCAATATATAATTACATTTAAGCTTTACTTTATTTTTCCTTAAAATATGTATCTTTATACATCTACATCTCTCTTAACCTTAACCATCGAACTCAACATCCTAGTGAAACATTTGTACTATCTTAAAGAATTTTGCACATAAAAATAAGTAAAATTAAAGTTTTTCTGATATGAGAGAATAAGTTAGTTTAGTTATTGCTAATAATAGCTCGTATTGAATAATAATTGGAAATAGTTTTAAGTTTTTGCAACAGAAGTAAGATTTTTTTCAACAATCATAGCACCCACAATAAACAATTCAGGCTTTTTGGTCTGGTGCATTGCTAACTGCGAACACTTCAACTTTTTCTACCTTTTACCACAGACCTACCTCGTCAGCTCAAGGCAATGAACGCCTCATTGGAGACAGTTTTGCAAAATGATTGGAAATTCTTCAACGAATTTATACGTCATTCGACAAATATTAATTGCGACAAATACAAACCGTTAAAACGAACAACAAGAAAATACAAATCAAAAGCAGGCATGAGAAATAAAGGAGATGCAAGTGAAATCATTAAGTCATACGCTTCGTAAATCAATGCTTTCAAAATGGAAGTGAAGCGAATTGCGAGTGCCATTTCGCCATTCACTTTGACGTTTTCGTTGCATTTTGTATTTTGCACTTTGCAGTTGCATTTGCACAGCAGTTGCATATTTATGCATTCTCATTTACAGATTATTATTGTTGTTGTTGTGGATGTTGTTGTTGTTGTTGTTGTTGGCATAATACATATTAATTTCTTCTTTGTTTTGTTTGTGTTATTGTTGTTATGCGCGTATGTGAAAGTCATGTAACGCTTCACTTGCGCCTTGACGCCATTAACCGCGGCAAATTGACAAAGCTAATCACGCCCATTAGAAAGGAATAAAGTCCTTGTGTTTTTGAAATTGAAAAAAAAAAAGAGAACCGGGCCTAGCGATGGGGTGTAGTGACGGCAGTGGAAGGTGCGTTTTTTTTAACCATTCGGGGACAAAGTTCGCACTTGTCACAAAAAGTGAAAAAAGACCAAACGTAGAGAGAAAGAAATAAAAACAAACAAACTTAGCCTTTGCAAGGACTTAATGGCAGCGATGCCCGTATATGTGGGTATGTATACGCATTATGTGGTACATACACTCGCACATGTGTGGGAATATATAATTGAGACCGCTTCAGTTTATTCACCACTAATAGAAATGAAAACACTTTGCTGTCAATCAAAATGTGATTTTCAGCTTCGCAAGAGTTTTCTTAATAATGTTGAAGGGCATGCATGCATACTCGTACCTAGTATATCGTTTACGAGTACATACATATGTTATGAGCTTACATTTTCTTATACACACCGGGTATTTGCTGGTGTTGGTAGTTGTTTTTGTAGTTACAACTTGTACATATTTGTCGCATTTGCCACTCAATAAAACCTGCAATTCAATTATTTTTTCAAACTTCATTTCACAGCTTTCTCCACATTCTGCAATTTGTATACCTTTCATGTACACGAAAAGGTATATTAACTTTGTTCCGAAGTATATAAGTACCAGAAGGTTAAGGGATAGACTCACCAAAATTTATACCGATCGTTTTAGAAGGATGAGCTTAGTTGATTTAGCCATTTAGTTTGACCGTCCATTTTGAACGCAAACTAGTCTCTTCATTTTTAAGCTATGTGAACGAACCTTTGTATGCGGGTGTATTTTTGTAATGTATTGTCAGAACCACGCAATTTGTTTTACTATATAAGTATAATATAGCTCCCATACAACCGATTAGTTCAGATATGTAGATTTGCGTCAAAAGTTCGAAGTAAAAGCTTTTTAGGACGTTGAATTTGGTTTTCTACGCAACAAATTCAAATAAATATTCACACTGAAAATCATCGAAATTGAATTTTACATTTTGCAATAAATTTGAAAGGTTCATAAAAGGTATAAAGATTTCGGCGTGGCCAAAGTTATTTCATTGAAATGAAAATCCAAAGTACAGGAGGAAAAATTAAAAAGTCATCAATCAATACGGAAAAATGCTTGAAATCAAATCGTTTTTAACTTGATTGAAAGTTTGTTTAGTTTCATTCACATATTACAACAATAACAAGTGAAGAATATTTACATATACATACCGATTTTTCTGAACACTTCTTTGAGACGCGCCAGGAAGTGTCGCATGCAGTGTTACTGGTAAGACTAAGCACGTGACATTGTCTATGTGGGGCTTCTGAAGGTGTCAACCAATCTAACCTAACCTAATATTTCTGAACTTACTTAGCTCGATAATCATAATGTTGTTAGAGTTTGATAAATCTAAAAGGCTTGAAAAAAGTGTAGATGGAGATATCTCATTCGGAAGCTCGAGATCAAAAGAGGTAACTTTGCGTCTACCCTTTGGCAAGAGAGGTATACATAGAACAATTAAATTTTTTACAGTCTACGTCCTCATAGGCATAGCTGGGGAACTTAGAAAATCATTACGATTAGAAAAATAAAATAATCTAATCATTAGATGTATTTGATTTTTTAATATTTTAGATTACTAATTGATTAGATTAGAACTAATCAAAAATCTAATGGCAATTAGTGACGATTAGCATATCCAATCAAAACTAATCAAGACTAATAAAAAAAAAAATCTATTAGATTTCTCGATTAGTTTTGATTAGATCAACTATTTTGAAATATTTTTGTTGTTTTTTTTGTTGTAATTCATAAAGTAACAAACTTAAAAGAACTTTTATTCAAAATTTCACTGTAAACATAAATTTTATTAAACAAGTAAGGACGGGATTGTCTTCGGCTCATAGCCCTGGTCATTTCGGTACACTTTATCTCCACTTTTTCTCATACTAGTTTTAGTATAAAAATTAAAGGCACGTTCTGAAAAAAAACATGAGATTCTCGACGCTTTAAATGTATGCTGATTTATATTACATACATATGTATCACAAAAAGTTTATATTCGTCTTCATTACTACCAACTTTTCAAAAGAAAATTCATACAATGAATTCCGTCTTGAGTTATCGACTATTCCAGCAAATGAAAACAGCTTTTCGACGGGCGCTGATGACGTAAGCGGGGTATTGAACGCTAGACACGCTTCCTTCAGTGCACCATATTTACTCCAAATTTCAGGACCTGGCGTCGGGTCATTCAAATACGCATATAGCTGATTGCTAACCACTTCTTTGAAACCGTTGCAATTGGTGTTCTGGGAATTAATGCCTCCTCATCATGTTCTGGAACCAAAATAATATTTAGTTTGAAAAATCATATAATATTGATAAAATTACCTTCATCACTGAAATCATAAAAAGAGCTTTCATAGCCCAACTGAGGCACGGCCGTTTCAAAACATGTGGCATCATTTTAGAAGAAAGCGCTTATTACTTTAATCACCCTTTCACTGATCTGCTCCTGAGTACAGTCAGGCAGTTTTTTGGATAACTCGCAACCATTTCATTTTCACATTTGGTGTCAATACAGCTGCCGCTAATGCCATATTTACCTCAGGAGCCAATGTGAAATATAGTTTAAACCTTTCTCTCAATCGATATTCTAATTGATCTAACTTTGCTCGAAACTTCGGCTTTTCTGGATAATTTTTGCAGTTTATTACTCAAAGAAAGTAACGCAGGAATAATACAACCATATTTCACATTGGCTTCAACTTGGAGAAAGTCCAAAGTTTGGGAAATAGGCTCCATTAGCAGCTTGTACGACTCCAAATATTGAAAATCAACTGATGTAAAAGGATTCAGCTCATCGGAAAACTCGTTCAATTTCTCCTTGTACTGTAGTAACTTCAGGATTGCATCATATAGTGAGTTCCACCTAGTTACTACTAGTACAACAAGAGCTGAACCTAAAATGTTCTGAATGATTTCGGAGAATTTTGGCCATTTGCACTTTTTCCAAAGGTGATTGCACTTTTTGATCGTCTGTAAGAAATGAATTTTCGTTGCATTTCAAAAAAAAAATGTATAGATATTACCATTGAGCGCTGAATTTCCATTGTTGGTTGGTTTTTCAAAATCCTGGTATAGTCAGTGCTGGCTAATAAACTTTCTCCGCAGAATGGATACCAAATATTCACTTACACGCCAAGGCAGCTGATTTTCTCTCGAAATTTTGATCGAACCAATGACATGTGCAACCCAAAAGGCTCCTGTGATTACCCGACCATATATCCGCTGTGGTACAAAAATACTTTGATTGCGACATGTTATTCCGTACTGCAGACACCATGCTATTGTAGCCTTCGTCAAGTTTTTTCATGGCAGACTTTTTACACATAACATGCAATCCAGTGCCACTAAACAAGTCACGGAAGGACTCTTTTTCTACAATAGAAACGGGTAACGCGCAGTCTACCAAAAAACGGATAATTTTTTTTTCAAAAGCTTCCTGTGTCGTGGTTTCACGGGAAGGGCCAGATTTCATACTTAAATACTTTTTGTGGAAGTCATTGTGGCGAACTTTCAAATGGGTTATGAATTTTGAAGTTACTTCCCCGCTGCCACGTATGATTTTATTACAGGCGGCACATTTAGCCGTTGTTCTTCCATTTGACTGCCGTAACAAAAAACAAGCCATTAGTACAATAATTTAAAAAAAATATTCACCAACACTTAGTTTAACATACTTTTTCCATTGCCACGTAAAATTCTGAATTGAAAATTAATTTAGGCGAACTCCTTCCAACGCTACGCATTCTTTTAGTACTCACTGCCGAATCACTATTCGCAACAATATTCCTCTTGCGGATCACCGTCTCCGGGATAAAATTTGGGTCAACAACATCATCATCTGCCGAGAAGTCTTGGTCTTCAAACAGATCTTGATCCATTCCGACATTTTGCTCCATTCCGACAACTACGATATTTATAATTTGAAAATGTTATACTTACAAATAGAGTTTTCTCCACTTCACTTACAACACTTTATAGATTGAAAGCCACAATAAAAAACGAAAAGTGTTTATTTAACGTGGACTGTCAGGTCAGCTGTCTAATTACTAAGCAGTGATCTGCTGTAGTTATTGTGTTTATATGTACAGCTGTATATGTACATATGGGTGCGAAGATAATGCATTTTGATAAAATGCATATTGCGAAGACGAAGAATTGTGTGTAGGCAGTGGTAGCGATGATATATTTTATAGATCAAAATAGTTGATCTAATCAAATCTAATCAAAACTAATCGAGAAATCTAATCGATTTTTTTTTGATTAGTTTTGATTAGATCAACTATTTTGATCTATAAAATATATCATCGCTACCACTGCCTACACACAATTCTTCGTCTTCGCACTAATCGCGATTAGATTTTTGATTAGTTCTAATCTAATCAATAAGTAATCGATTAGTATAGCCAACTAATCCTAATTAATAAATTATTCTACAAAATAAAAGTTTCTAATCCGATTACTAATCATTAGGATTACTAATCATTATTCCCCAGCTATGCTGATAGGGCGACATATTGGAAGGTTAAGAGTTACTATTTTCAGGAAATATTGCAGCAGCTGTAAGAATAATGGCGAGAAAAAGGCAATTTCTAAGCTATATGTTCACCATTCACTACGCTGAAGAAGTCTTAATAATTTACCTACTGAGAAACTAGGCGGAGGATCAAAAAGTGATAAGGTTAGAATTTCCTTTCTTGCACACAAAAGTAAAAGTACGTGTTGGACGACTATAGTAACTGGCACCATGACGAATAACACGATTTTGCTTTTTTAAGACCGCACCTGAAAAAGGAGCGAGTGAGTCGCACAGTGAAAAAGAAAAAACTTCAATGCAAAAAAAACTTCTCCATTTTTTAATCGGCAAAAAATAAGGTTCACAACTCGAATTTTGGGTATACTACATACATAAACATAACGAATTGCATATTGGTTCTGAAAATCAACAAAATCGGACGACTATAGCAAATAACTCCCTCACACCGATTTCTGCATATGTGGTAAAAACTTAGTGAAAAAACCATCTAGGAGCTTGAAATTCAGTATTCCTACACAATTTAAGCATTGAAATAAACATTGGTACTGAAAATCATCATACTAAAACCATCACAATCGGACTACGATATCATATAGCCCTCATACAACCGATTTGTTTAGATATGAAGTTTTGGGTTAAAGTCCGCCAAAAACATTTATGCTAGATACGTGAAATTTGATATAATTCACGCATATTATGAATTCCATGTTGATACCGAAAAGCAACGAAATCGGAAGACTATATCATATAGCCGCCATATAACCGGTTTGTTCAGATATGAGGTTTCAAATCTGTCCGTCAAAAAGTATATAGGATATTTGGTATTCTACAGACGCTAATTCAAGTTTATATTGACACTGAAAATCTTTAAAATCGAATTTTGTAATTTGCAATTAAATTAATATGTTCATGAAAGGTATAAAGACGTCGGCATGACCAAAGACATCCCTTGTTTCCTTGTTGGTTTTGATAATTTTTCTTTAAATGGATGAGGTATACATCGATGTTAAATTAGGCCATAAAAATTATGAATCTTTCTTATTCTTATCAAACAAGGAAATTATTTTTTTTGTTAAAATTTTTTTTAATGGAGTTTAATCTGTAGACATGACTAATATACATAATTAAAATTAAATAAATTTAAATTCCAATTTTAAATTCCAAAAAAATTTTAAAAAAACTCAAACAAATTATATATAAAAATTTCCTAGAATATTTCTACCAATGGCAAAGCGGATAACTCCTTTGCTGCTAATTTATTTATTTTATTTTTTATTGCCTTTACTTTTCATTACCAAATGTCATTAAACTAACAAAAAAAAATATATATATATTAGACAATAAATTAGCGGTAATATGTACTATCAAGGGTCTATCGTATATTCACTCAAATAAATAAAAACACTTTACAGCCCGTCATATTTGCATATATTTTCAGTTTTGACTGTCAGGTGAGCTGCTATTACTATTAAATCAACAGTAATTTTGTCATTGTTTTAACAGATTGAACGATTATTTCAACAGAAGGCATTTTCTTTTACACCCGACCTGCAAAAGAACACTCAGCTGACTCATTCTCAACTGGCTTATAATTTACATTTACTTTATAACACTGGTATTAGCTGTCAGAATAAAAAAAAAAGTTTGTTTGTAAAATATTTAAGCGGAAATCAAAACCAAACGAGTCATTCCGAAAATATTTCTTTAATAAATATATTCAGTTTAAAGTAATAATAAATATGAAATGACTGTGTAGTTTTTGTACTTCTTTTCTCATCTTTTCTCTTGCATTCGGAAAAATATTACTCCATTTTTTATTTATTTATTCTTTTTTTAATAAACTATGAGGCGCCACTTGATTTACTATTTCATTTTGAAGTTTCACAGAATTTCGAAATTTGACTGAAACTTCTCAATATTTTGATGATTATTCACAATATTCACAGTCAGGTCGGTTATTATTTAAGAGATTTCACCTCAAACTAGTTATATTAACTCAAGTTACTTATTTTTTGTTGTTGCTTTCCTGGCAAAGCAACAGTCGTATTTGTTATTGTATATATATAATTTTTAATCACGGTCTTTTCGAAAACTATTTCGTTGGCGGTGAACTTTAATCTTTCACACAATAAAAATACGTCTTACTTCTTCTCTCTTCAGCTCTCTGCATCTATCTCATCCTTCATAGCTCGTTAAAGCAGCGTTGCGAGGAAGGCAGTCCATTTTCTAACCACTGCAGCTCGACCAACTCTCTTCCCCGAACGCACAAATTACCTTTTGAATTACCTTTTCCTGAATGAAATAAAATAATAAAGGGTGTTTTTTATAGAGGTATAGAACTTTAAGTTGGCAGTACTTTTCAAGATGGCGACCGATTTAACAGCTGTCAAGTGATTTATTCTCAGTTTGGTTTGGAAATTCATCATGAATAGCCGAACGATCATCAAGTAAGGCGTAGATTCGTCGAATGGGCCCAAAACGATATTACCGTTGTTCCCGATTTTCATAAGCGAATTTTGTTTAGCGATGAAGCGCACTTCTGGTTGAATGGCTACGTCAACAAACAAAACTGCCGCATTTGGAGTGAAGGTCATCCTCAAGTGTATGTTGAAACACCGTTACATCCAGAAAAACTGGCTGTTTGGTGCGCTTTATGGACTGGTGAAATCATTGGTCCGTACTTTTTCAAAAACGATGGTGGCCAGAACGTTACAGTCAATGGTGATCGGTATAGAGCCATGATTACTAACTTTTTCATTCCTGAATTGAATAACCATGATGTCCAGGAGATGTGGTTTCAACAAGATGGCGCAATATTTCACACAGCTCGTGCCACAATAGATTTATTGAAAGACACGTTTGGTGACCGCCTAATTTCACGTTTTGGACCTGTGAATTGGCCTCCAAGATCTTGTGATTTAACACCGCTAGACTACTTTCTGTGGGGCTATGTAAAGTCATTGGTCTATGCGAAAAAGCCACAAACGCTTGACCATTTGGAAGACAACATTCGCCGTGCTATTGCCGATATACGGCCACAAATGTTGGAAAAAGTCATCGAAAATTGGACGTCCAGATTGGACTACATCCGCGCCAGCCGTGGGGGTCATATGCCAGAAATCATATTTAAAATGTAATGCCACAAGATTATTTTTCGGATAAATACAATTCATGTCAATCGAATAATCCATCGTTGTTTTATTGCAACTTAAAGTTCTATACCTCTATAAAAACACCCTTTACATAAAGCGAAAGATATGATATATGAAATAAGTTCCATTACAAGAAGTACTCTGAAGTAATGCATTATTTATAACCTCAGCATAAAATAAAGTTTTCAGCTAGCAAATAATTAATTACCACTTTATTTAAAATGTAATTTTTTATTTAATTACTTTTAACATATTTTTGCTTAAAATTTTTAATCAATATTTTCGGAATTTCGCACTGATTTTTAGAGCATCGCTCTTTAACGCAGCCCGAATCTCTCATATCCCTCTTTCTGAAGACAATCTGGGAAATATATTAATGTATTAAAATATCATTCAATTTTACTCACTTTTTTCAATATTTTTGTTTTCAATATATTTGTAAATTAATGAATTTTTTTATTTTTCACAAACGACAATTCCACGTGTTGCGTTTCAATTTGAAAAGCTGTTTTGAAAAAAAAAGCACAAAGCAAATGTCGCTGAAGCTCATATTACCACTGCACTTATGAAAATTCGTTCATATTTTTATTTTTAATAAAACTGAGCACTCGCACCCGTACAAATCAAATGTAAAAAAATCTTTATTAAAAAACAGCTGGGAAAATTTAAACGTATAAGCAACAGACACAATGCACACTGAGCCAAAAAACCCAAAAAAGAAGCAAACTTAATTACTCCCAAATTAAAAATTGATTTAAAAATTCTGCCTATGTTTTTTTGGAATTCTTGAATACGAATTTGAAGTTAGATAACAAAAATTCAAAATGGCGCATTGAATTTGGCGAATAAATTTTAAAAAAAGTTATTAAATCCCTTTGAAATGAGTTACTATTCTATTAATAGAAATAATTTCAACTGGATCTGTGATAATTATGTTTTTGTTTAAGCACACAGTTTGTGCCACGATAAGGCTCCTAAACCGATTTAACTTCTCCCTTCTTTTTTTTAGTTTTATTATTATTGTGTTATATTTTTTGTTATTATTATTTTATTTTGTTAAATTTTTTTTTTGTTATATTTTTTTTTGTTATATTTTTTTTTCTTAAATTTTTTATTTCCAATTTTTTTTACAATATTACTTTTAGATAATAATTATGAACATTTCAAGTTAAGATTCAAGGTAATCTTCATTTTCGTACAGTTCAATTTCATCTAATTCATTTAATATTCATTATCGTCATCATTTTCAATTGAGTTAATGTGATTTACTTAAAAGTTTTGTTTAATTTTCATTTTCCTTATTTCGAGCCTCAGAAACTTCCTACCCAAGCATTCCAATATGAAGAAGATTTGTGCTTTCAGAACGGTGCATACAAATTTTGTGAATTGAAATAACTTCAATATCTGTCATCTGATTTTTATCCATGTACATGGCTGTAGGCTCATATTGTATTTTAATAATTCTTTTTGATGTGTGATCTCAACTAAGAGGATTGAAGTTCAACTTTGGCAAATGTTTCCGCAACTAAAATTGATTCTTTTGGTGGACTGCATGCCGGTCTATATTCTCTTATATTATTAAAATGAGGCCAAATGACAGCTTCAGAATCTTTTGAGGCTAAACGCATTTTGACATACAACTCCTTAGACATAGAACCATCAAAATGAAATGCTAAAGATTCTTCAAAAGTTTTTTTTTATTTTAATTATTACTTGTGTTGTATCCAATAGTTTGCGAATTTTTGTAGAAAATGTGTTAAATTTCACTTGCTTGGAATGTTTTACAGCATATGTACCTAGAAGCGCTAATTAATTTTCCTACAAGCTCGATATTTCATGTTGGGATTGTTATACTTCTTTATATGTATAAGAGAAGGGCAGCTATGGAAATTGGTTAGCAAACATTCAATTTCCTTTAGTACAATAAACATGTGGTATTCCTTATAGGATCGCAGAGGTCTTCATTTATTTTTCGCTGATTTTCGGATATATGTATCTACTCTTTTGGCAATAGCGAACCCAATTTCTCCACTTTACAATAGTAAAAAAAAAACTGTCAAATGTGGTCATATTGAAAATTGCAAATGCAGTACAAATACACAAGGTTTTAGTGCATTCATATATGCATTTATATAATTCAAGAGCTAATACAAATATCTTGTGCTAATAATACTTGTAATCTGTTTCCCATTTCAAATAAACTCCTTAGGGAAAAACTTATTTTTTAACCAAATACTCTGAAACTTTGTCGAATACTTATTTAATCTGTCTTTACTAAAGACAGTTAAGGTCAAGTCCCCGACCAGACTCATAGATGGCGCTACTATTTAAAATTAAATCCATATGATTTTTTTCACCTTCAAAAGACGCGTGCATAAATTTGACAGCTGTCGAATTGTGAATTATAGCATTTTGAGTGAAGCAAATTCTCTTAGTGAAAAAAATGAATAAAAAGGAATTTCGCGCTATTGCTTTTTGAAGGGAAAATTATAGTTGAAGCAAAGCCTTAGATTGCTGACGAGTTTCCGGACACTACCTCAAGAAAATCAACCAACTGCTAAGTTAAGACATGGTAAAATAAGCACCGAAGAGCGAAGAGCACCCGATTTTTTGCGTCGATTTGTGATAATGAATGAAACATGGCTCCATAATTTCACTCCGAAGTCCAATCGACAATCATCCGTGTGGACTGCGCACTATGAACCCTCTCCAAAGCGTGGGAAAACGCAATAGTCGGCTGGCAAGACTGTCTGTATTTTGTGATGTGAATGGAATAATTTTCATTGACTACCTTGAAAAAGGAAGGACCATCAACAGCGGTTATTATATAACACTGTTGGAAGAACGCTGAAAAACGGTCGAATTCGAAGAAAAAGAAAGTGGTGTACCACCAAGGCAATGCACCGTGCCACAAGTCAGTGAAACCGATGGCAAAAACTCATGAATTGCGCTTTCAAATGCTTTCGCATCTACCATGTTCTCCAGATCTGGCTCCCAACAACTATTTCCTGTTCTCAGATCTCAAAAGAATGCTCGATGGGAAGAAATTATCGACGAATGAAGAGGTAATCGCCGAAACTGAGGCCTATTTTGAAGCAAAGCACAAATCGTACTACAAAAATGGTATGAGGGTCGCTGTAATGAGTGTATCACCCTTGAGAGGAACTACAGTTGAATAAAAAAATAAATTTTGCCAAAAAAAATGGGGCAGGGAACTTTTCAATTGACGTTTTTCGAAATTCCAAAATTTGTTTATTGCTAGTTTTTTTTCCTTTTTTCTGGCCCGCCGTGCAATAAAATATTCTTGTGTTTAAGGTTTGATTTGTTTAAGTTTTTGCAAAAAAAAATGTTTCGCTACTAAGCTTAATGGAAACAAACACGTGTTTACTTTAACTTACATACATACATATACATACATATATATATATATATATATATATATATATATATATATGTATACATATGTGACAAAATCAATATGAATTCCGATAGTCTCATTGTCTGGCTATTATATCAAACAATTTCAAAGCTACTTCAATTAAATTCTAGGTTAATGACGTGTACATATGTATGTATGTACATGTTTACAGTTAAGTAAAGGTGAGTGAATTAAAGTAGCCTAAGTCAATTTTAAATGAACGAAAAATCAGTTCTTATTTGGAAAAGTCTTAAAGTTTTTGAACAATGGCTGATAATATAAAATATTTAATTAATAATTTAAAGTTGTTGACCGAAACACTTTTGTTACTTAAGTGATTTTGTGGCATAGTTTAAAGATAGATCGAATCTGTAAAGGCTAACATGGATTTCGACTTATCTCGACTTAAGCCACTTAGCAAATAAACACACAGTACATTTATATAGATATGTATGCATGTGTGTATTTTTGTAATATCTTATGTGTCGACCAGGTTTTTTGCGCATATTTTTGTACATACTTCTGTATATATACACATGAATATTGTTGTAGTTTGTATTTATGTGATACATTTTGCTAATAAACAATTTTGCTAAACAGATTCTAAATCAGCATATACTATATATGTATGTATGTTATGTATGTATGTATGTACATTCATACATATGCAAGTGCATGTGTACTGAAATACATCTGTTGGCTTACAATTAGAACAACAACAAAAACTCAAATGACCTAACTATAAAAGCGAATTTACGTTGTCTTGATCCAAACAGTCACAAGTTTAATGCGTTTGGAGTTATAACGGGACGAGCTAAATAACACGGTACCAAATAACACATTTATAAATTTGCTACTTCTAAAATGGAGCAATTTTTAAAAACAATTAGTAAAATGTTTACACTGCGATATCATTTGTTAACATACGGCTTGCTTGTGATTTGTGCTATAAATAGTGTAAGAAAATTAAACATAAATACCTACTTACATACATGCATACATATGTACATATATACATATAAAGAATAAGTGCAAAATTTTTGGTGTTATCTCTTAACTTGAGAACGGCTGCACCAAAATCAACCAAATTTAAGCGGCTTATTTGCATAATTATGAGATTGGTTTGTAAGAAGTTTGCCCGCATTCTGAAAAGAGGGCATGACACACCCCCCATACTAACTAAAATATGAAAATTGTTGAACAATTGACTTGCGAACGGCTACACAGAATTCAAACAAATTAATACAAACTCCTCGAAGTAAAATGCAAATGGCTTTCTCTAAGTTTTCCCGATTTCGAAAAAGAGGGTACAAAAAATGAAGTGTGTTAACTTGGAACTTGAAAACGGCTACACCGAATTCAATAAAATTTATACAGGGTATTTCGGCTATCATGCAGATGGTTTATATTTTCCCGAATTTGGAAAAGAAGGGTACCACACCCTCAACTCGAGAATAGTTAAATTTATAATTAAGCTTAGTTGCCATCTATTCTGAAATTTTTTATTCACCATAAAAAAGTCTGACTGAACTCATGCTAAACCTCTGAACCGAAATTTTTTAAATTTAAATTTATATTTTAAATTTAAATTTATTGTGAATATAATGATAATACAATATGAGTATCAAAATGAAGATATTTGAGGAAAGCTTAATGCTAAAATATTTTTGAAAGGTTGCCCAACTGTCTGAAAGTTTAGTTTGATTTCACAAATTAAATATAACAATATAGACAAATTTAAAAAAGCTTTTAAAGACGGTTGTAACCAGAAAAAGAAGTCTGTAAATTTTATCGATACGATTTGTCGAGTTGTTAAATAACGAATTTTGCCGCTTGCACTAACGATTGGGTGATTCCGTAACTCAATTATAACGATTGTTGTTAGCTGACTTTTCCTTTTTATTAAAATGGAGAAAATGTGGCACCACAGCTTAATAAAACATCAATACATGCGAAAAGCACAAAGAACAACGACAAAAACAAATAAATTCGTGATAGCAATTATTTAATAATTGAGTTCCAATGGTTTGCAAAGTTTAAAAATCAAAAAAAAATGTTATGATTTCCTTTTTCCAAATTACGCTGCACAACTCTTCGCACTGTTCCAAATAAATACATCGTGACGTGCCACTGTGTATTAAGCATTTACCGCCAAAATCTGGAGATTAAAATCATAAAATACATATGTATATTGAACTCTTGAATACGGTATCCATGGTGGTTGACATAGGCTTCTTCATGATTTCTGGGGCTCATTAGCACATGAGTGCAATCGTTAGGCCCTGCGTCTGTTACTCTAGGCATACAGCGGCTTACGGACGACTGGTTCATGGATATAAATAATTTCATCAACTAAATCTAGGCTTAATCGATATAACTTTCGAAATTCTGTTTCATTCAAGTTGAAAATATCTTCCACTTCTCGCAACAAACTTCTATCCTTTAATTAAGAGTGCGATATTTCCTCATCTTGGGATGAAACATATGCCAAATACTCAAAAGGCATTTTAGTTTATTTTCATTTGCCTTCTGTTGGTAATTTCACTATTTGTATTTAATTTCAACTTTTGTACTATTTATTTTAACCGGAATAAAATATGAAGTCTTTTGTCGATGGCGCTAACAACTCGAAATTTTTTGTCGTTTAATTAACAACTTCGTGAAGTTAACGAGAACAGCTGATATCGATAGCGAATATCGTTAAAATATGTTTAGCGAATACTCGAATTGTTAAAATTGTTGCTAAGTATTTTTAACGATCCGAAAATCGTTATAATAGCATACTGAATTCCACCACTGGCTCCAGATGAAAGCACTGCAAATACGAATTTGTTACTGCCAAAATGCAGATGGCAAAAATTCAAAACATATCTAATTGCTTGGAGCGAACGCACAAAGAAACATAAAAAATCGTTCGAGGATTCCGTAGAAGTATCCAACCATTCGTTCATGATTTTAGACTATTTTCCCTACATAATAAATAAAACTTATTAAATGGGACAAATAATTGAAATATTAATAATATTAAATCAAAAAAATACCAAGTATTTTAATATTTAGTGTAGCAAAACATACCAAAGTACCGCTAGTATATATTATACGCTGGTTTGATGAGATAGTGATTTTTGAATAAAACATATTGTTTTCAACAAAAAAGGATTTTATTTCTCAGAATACTCTCCTTTTAGCTGTAAACATTTAGCCCAGCGTTTTCCCAATTTTTGTATTCCTTCCTAATGTTGGTTTTTTCAAGGCCCTCAAAATAGACGTTTGTTTTTGTGATGACCTCTTTATTCGACTCGCTTTTCTTACCGCGGTCATTTCTGCTTCAAATAAAATCGAATCTGTCCAAAAACTGAATAATATTCGCCGGTGATTGTTTTAACTTTTTGAAGGCAATCGATGTTAATGACACCTCGTGCATCCCACAAAACTATGGGCACGACCTTGTTGGCCGACAAACCCACATTGACCTTATTTGTTGCACGTTCATCTGAAGAAACAAACTATCTTGATTGTTCTTTGGTCTCTGGTGTGTTGTGATGGATATATATTTCGGCTCCTGTAACGATGCGGCGCAAAAATCCGTTTGGATTGCGGTTGAACATCGCCAAACACTCCTTTGAAGTGGTTTCACGGTTGTTCTTATGGTCGTGTGTGAGCAATCGCGGACTCCATCGCGCGGATAGCTTTTTCATCTCCAAATATTCATGTAAGGTGTGATGTATCTGCTCAGTTGAGATGCCTACAGCCTCAGCCACCTCACGCACCCTTATTCTCCGATCGTCCTGAACATTCGGCGTCACTTGTACTGGTACGATCACAACGGAACTCAATAAACCACTTCGTCGCCATTGAAATTGATGATGCAGGGTCCTCATAGTATTTATCAAGTCATTCCTTCGTTTCGGCGACGGTTTTTTTACGCAAAAACTAATGCTTAATCAGCAAAATTAACTTTTCTGCATTTTCATTACAATAAAGATAAAATTTTGAACAATTCGATTTATTTGTATTTCCTCTAAAAATTAGATTTTCATAAATTTTATTCTTTCAGAGCGGTTTTGCGGTTGTTGCAAATTCCACGCCAATTGCCGATTACGAGCAACCCTCCCGACGTTTGTACACAGCACACGAATTGTGTTTGCCGATAATTTCCGATGTGTCTGCAGCTGAAAGCGAAGGCGGCATGCAAACAGCTGCAGCCTACATACGCTGCATGGTTAACAATATGGGTTTATGGACGGACAACGTTGGCTTTAATGCCAAAGGGGTAGCGAAATTTTTCATGAAACGACATAGTGAACACGAAATCATGACTTTAGTGGATTACTGTAATCAAAAACATCAACAGCAAAATCTGGATTTATGGGCATTTGAAGCATATCGTTGTGCGACCGCCGGACGAATGGGTGTTTGGCTGGGAGAATATGTTCTTGGCGCGAAATTATAGTGTTGAGATGAAGAGTATTTTAATTTAATTTTAACTTTAACAAAAAAAATATATAAGTATTATAAATATAAAGTATTTAACAAATTAGTTTTAGATTTTGTTTAACTATTAAAACTGGATTTATTATACTTGAATCTTTTGAAAATTCTTCTTTTTTTTTTTTTAATAATAATCCTATGCATTAACAGGCACGTATGTACACAATTACTTATAGATTTGTCATATAAAAGTTAAAAAATCAAAAATTTTCCATATTTTTAAGCATATTTTTGAATTTCAATATTGTATTGTGATTCACATTCGGATACCAAACACAAATCAAGCCACATGATTTCCCGTTCGTCTCTCATGAAGCGTACGTCCCACATCCTCCTTGAACCACTGACCCACCCGACTATTCAACACACATTTGAAAGCAGTGTAGCACCACTTCAGTATCGGTTCATTGTTTGTATTTCGATTACAATCACTCAAAATCGGCACCAGTACTTCCGTGTTCGCCTTATCACGATAAAGTGACGCTATATGCTCGACATTAAAACCGGTACGATCATTCCACAATTTCAATTCGGTCCAAATGCAATGTACATATCGATGTACAGGCTCTTCGTCTGGATAAATAAAGTTGTCGAATTGACGTTGATAGGTCGCAGCGAGACGTTCACGTTGAAAGCAGCGTTCGCTGGCAGTTAAGAAATCATCTTCTGTTTTCTCCTCGTAATCTGCGCCAATCTGTCGCACCGGTAGAGGTGTACATATACAATACAACGATACAATAAATGATAAAAAGGTTATTAAGTTAATTGAAATATATTGGCATATGTCGCAAGATACAACACTCAATGTTACTCACGAAATTGCAAAAGCTAAACAAAATTAATATAATCCAAGTGAAAGCGATCGTCGAGCATTTCATTGCTTCTGTCATTGTCACAGTACAAAATACAACTGAGAAGAATAAAAAGCCTTCATTGAACGCACTGAAATTGCATATAATATTGTCTCAACGCCTCAGTGAGTGCAATTCACACTACTTAATATGAGCTACATACATCCATGCATATTTATGTACAAAGCTAACACAAATAATTTAATCGTAATCTAAAAATAAAACTGTCCGCTACATTGTATTTTGTTTACAGTTTATATTGATAAGACTTTTTCGCTTCCAAAACTCAAATATAATTGTATGAGTGGGAGAACACTTAGGGGTCTCTTAAAGGACTTATGAACTTTAAATATCAATGCTCTTATATAAAATAGATAGTAATAGTGACGATGTGTGAAGACATAGCCTATAAATTGATCTTGACCATCCATAGGAAAAATAGAAAGAAATCGGAAGTTTGCAACATGATGACAATATAATTCGAGAAATCCTAAACTTTTTAAGTTATCTCCTGTAATGCACATGTAAGACAAACCCGTTTCGCCAGCTTTTACTACAGCACCAGTCACCAGTCAGTGTTACGATTTCAAGTAGTGGTCGCATTCTAACAAATTTTTGGACTCTTATGGAAACTAAAAAAACAAGTTCGTCTCGATTAACTATATTATATATCTTTATAGAATTCTTTTAGGATCGACGTATATGAAATCAGATGTGCTACATTTGTAAATAAAACAAAATTGAATTAAATGAATTAAGCGAAATAAAACAAAATGGAATGAAATAAAAGAAAATAACACACACAAAAAAATAAAAAAAAAATAATTTGGAAATAAATTTAAAAAATTTAATAAAATGAAAGAATATGAAATAAAAATTGAAGTACATGAAACAAAATAAAATCAAAGAAAATATTACTAACACAAAGTTAAATAAAATTAAAAAACAAAATTAAAAACAAAAAAAAATAAAATATTATTAAAATAAAATAATAAAATAACAAAATAAAATCAAACAAAATAATATAAAACAAAATAAAATAATTGAAATGAAAAAAATAAAATAAAACAAACTACAAAAAAATAAAAAATAAAAATAAAAATTAAAAAATTAAATTAAATTAAATTAAATTAAATAAAAAAATCAATTAAATTAAATTAATTATATTAAATTAAATTCAATTAAATAAGATACGATCAAATAAAATAAAATAAAATAAATTAAAAAAAATTAAAAAATAATACAAAAAAAAAATAAAATTAAATTAAATTTAAAAAAAATAATTAAAATCAATTAAATTATATTAATTATATTAAATTAAATAAAATAAAATAATATAATACAAAATAAAATTAAATAATTTAAAATAAAATAAAATAAAATAAACTAATATAAAATAAAATTAAATTAAATTAAATTAAATTTAATCAAATTAAATAATATAAAATAAAATAGAATAAAATAAAATTAAATTAAATAAAATATTTTAATCTAAAATTAGGTAAAATGAAATAAAATATAATAATTTAATATAAAATAAAACAAAGTTGAATTGAAAAAATATAAAATAAAATAAATTAAATAAAATATAAACATAAAAAAAATAAAATTAAATTAAAACAAAAAATAGATTAAAATAAAATAAAACAAACTAAACTAAACACAATACTTAAATAGATAAAGTAAAATAAAATATAAAAAAATAAATAAAAGGAAAATAAAAAAGGAAAATAAAGCAAAACATAAAATTAATTCAAATAAATTAATATTAAAAAAATTACGTAAAATGAACGAAAATGAAATAAAATAAAATAAAATGCGAATATATAAAATGAAAATAAAATAATTCGGGCCACACCAATTGTAATTAAATTAAAATTTTATAGATACAAATACATAGCAGTTTTATTAAAAATAATCTACTTTATTCCTTATTACTACTAATTTGTTTCTGTACTTTTCCAATAATTTGATATGCATATAAACTAATAATTATAAATAATTACTGTTGTGTTTCCTTTGTTACAATAAAAAAATTCTAGACTAATCATTTGCGCTAATATTCACTTCAAACTTCTCTAATTGTGATTAAATGTAGCGGAGTGACTACAGCTGACTTTATCTTCTCTTCTCACTTAAATGTAGCAAGCACTAATAGTTGTTGCAGTTTGAATTAAAAAATATATAAACAATTTTAATAACTAATTTTATGTTAATTTGTTTATTTTAAGAAAGCACTAGCCGACTTATATACACGTTGAGAACGAGAGTGTGTTGATGAGTACGAGAAAAAATTATTTTAGAAAAATTCGAATAAACTGTAATTTTAAAGTAAAATTATATATATGTAAATCAATTTTATATGAATTGATTAGGGATTATTTGTTATTAACTGAAATAAATTGGCGGACGTAAGGATGTTCTCTCGTAAACTTCTTAGAGATATGTAATATTTATGATCTCAACTTAGCTACATATGCTCATGTATAATATTGATATATTAAGGCGAATTAGGGGAGAACAACCAATTTGCCTTCTGAAAGTAAGTAAGGTAAATGGAAGAGTTCCTCTGTATATAAATCCAACTTTTCATATAAGACACTCGTCCGTTAATCGGTCGTACGAGTATCTAACAATTTATAAAGGGTGTTTTTTATAGAGGTATAGAGTTTAAGTTGGCTTTACTTTTCAAGATGGCGACCGATTCAACAGCTGTCAAGTGATTTATTCTCAGTTTGGTTTGGCAATTCATCATGAATAGACTCACGCCTGAACAACGCTTGCAAATAGTGCAATTTTATTTCGAAAATAATGGTTCTGTGCGGAAAACGTATCGCACACTACGTCCATTTTAGCGATGTTTAGCGATGAAGCGCACTTCTGGTTGAATGGCTACGTCAACAAACAAAACTGCCGCATTTGGAGTGAAGGTCATCCTCAAGTGTATGTTGAAACACCGTTACATCCAGAAAAACTGACTGTTTGGTGCGCTTTATGGGCTGGTGGAATCATTGGTCCGTACTTTTTCAAAAACGATGGTGGCCAGAACGTTACAGTCAATGGTGATCGGTATAGAGCCATGATTACTAACTTTTTCATTCCTGAATTGAATAACCATGATGTCCAGGAGATGTGGTTTCAACAAGACGGTTCTTTGGCAATCTTAGAGAAACTATTTTATTTCACAACTTTATTTTTTCGTTTAAAAACTACCCGGAAAGAAAATATTGCCACAAAGCCGGAGTTATAAACCAATCAAATTGCCACTGAGCATTAAACAAAGAGACCTGAGTTAGTAAAAATTTCAAACTAAATCAAAGTCAGCAGAAAAGCTTTGAAAACATGAGTACATCGAGCCCAAACCGAGCAAATTTCACATATGCTTATTCTCATGTTATGTTCAATAACTTGAGAGCAAGGTATTTTTTTCTTACAGATTTCAAGCCATCACAAAGGACAATTAAATTTTATGAAAACTTTCTTATTTCAAAAAACTCTGTACCCCTTCACTATAACTGCTTCAGGAGAATTAAAAATCCCACAACATACTTTCCCAAAAATTAGAAATGAAAGAAAAAATTTGCAAATATAAAAAACTGTTTGAAAACAAATTTTATTTTTTCAATACATTTTTTACGTATAAAATCACAAATACAGTAAAAAAAAAAACAATCACATTTCTCTTCTAGACAACATTTTTCTTCACCAACGCCAAATTCTGCTTGAAGAAACACAAAGCACCACGATATGCCCGTGCGCATGCATCGTCACCGGCAGCATCACCTTCTTTAGCACAATTTTCAATTTTGCCATGCAGCTCACTTGAATGATCCACATCAGCTCCGCCCAATTGATGATGAATCTTATGGACATCAAAACCATTGGCTTCATCGAAAAGACCGAAACTCTCGAAAACACACTTCAAATAACAACGACTCTTCTCATCATCCGGATATTCCCAATTCTTGTATTTCTCAACTAAATCAGCTGGTATATTCAATTTTGATATACATTGGTCACGATAACGTGCCAGATCCTCACCGGTTTTGACCACATAGTCAGAGTGGTCGGCGTGATCAGCAAAGACCTAAAAAAGTATTTAATTAATTCAAAATAAATTAAAATAATAGAAAACGAGAAACGCACCACAGCGAAGATCAACGCAAGCAATGCCAAACAGAACTTCATATTTCTTTGTTGTGTAAAACGAACGAAGCAGATAAAGCAACTGTTGTGAAGTATAAGCTTGCTCAGGCTTTTTATAGCTTACAGGCAGACGAGAGCTCAGAAAAGGAGGCAAATGCTGGTGACAACGGTTAAGTACATATGTACATAAATATAAATATATATACAAGTACACTATATACATATGTATGTATTTACAAACACATGTGGTGCCATTGAGGTGATCCGTAGGATGCTGGCCGGTATCGCGCAGCCTAATTATACATACACACACATACACATACACAAACTTTCTTTAATATATATATTGAAGTTCAATCGGTATAATTTATTGTTATTGCATTAAGTTTTCATTTCATTTGAGTATACTTACATACATATATACATACATACATATGTACATACATAAGTATGTTATATACAAAACAATGTAGCAAAGGCGCATATGGTACATTTGGAGCTTATCATTTAATAATTAAGAGAGACAAAAGCGCTTGAAAATTTGAAACAAATCTTACAATGGTTTTTTTTTCATTTTGTATAAATTCAAAAACAAAAACAATCGCTTTTAGACTTTGAAGCGGAGAATAATTGCTGCGATTCTGCTTTTTTCCTTTCGTAATTATAACATTTCCGTTATGTTTTGTGAACAAAATATCACCATTGTGGTGAATTTCGAAAATCATCAATATACATACGTACATAGAGTTTTAAATGTATCCACATTCAAAGCGTGTGAGTAGAGTCCGTTGTAAAGGGTGTTTTTTATAGAGGTATAGAACTTTAAGTTGGCATTACTTTTCAAGATGGCGACCGATTCAACAGCTGTCAAGTGATTTATTCTCAGTTTGGTTTGGCAATTCATCATGAATAGACTCACGCCTGAACAACGCTTGCAAATAGTGCAATTTTATTTCGAAAATAATGGTTCTGTGCGGAAAACGTATCGCGCACTACGTCCATTTTAGCGATGTTTAGCGATGAAGCGCACTTCTGGTTGAATGGCTACGTCAACAAACAAAACTGCCGCATTTGGAGTGAAGGTAATCCTCAAGTGTATGTTGAAACACCGTTACATCCAGAAAAACTGACTGTTTGGTGCGCTTTATGGGCTGGTGGAATCATTGGTCCGTACTTTTTCAAAAACGATGGTGGCCAGAACGTTACAGTCAATGGTGATCGGTATAGAGCCATGATTACTAACTTTTTCATTCCTGAATTGAATAACCATGATGTCCAGGAGATGTGGTTTCAACAAGACGGCGCAACATGTCACACAGCTCGTGCCACAATAGATTTATTGAAAGACACGTTTGGTGACCGCCTAATTTCACGTTTTGGACCTGTGAATTGGCCTCCAAGATCTTGTGATTTAACACCGCTAGACTACTTTCTGTGGGGCTATGTAAAGTCATTGGTCTATGCGGATAAGCCACAAACGCTTGACCATTTGGAAGACAACATTCGCCGTGTTATTGCCGATATACGGCCACAAATGTTGGAAAAAGTCATCGAAAATTGGACGTCCAGATTGGACTACATCCGCGCCAGCCGTGGCGGTCATATGCCAGAAATCATATTTAAAATGTAATGCCACAAGATTATCTTTCGGATAAATAAAATTCATGTCAATCGAATAATCCATCGTTGTTTTATTGCAACTTAAAGTTCTATACCTCTATAAAAAACACCCTTTATATGTAATGACTGTGTCAAGTGAACTCCATGATGAAATATGTAGTAGCAAAATATCTCACCAAGGTACTCAATTCGTCACTAAAAGCAGTTAAGAGTTGAAGCCTGACAACCTTAGAGAAATCATAGCCTCCTTAATCTAATGCGTCATTTTACCGTAGTTAAAAAGATAATTTAACTCCTGGTTTGGTTGTTGTATTTGTTGTAGCGGTTCGCTAACTCCGCCTGGGACCAGTTACGTCCAGTCTTAGTCATCGAGGTCATCTAACGGGAGGCCCAGAAAAGGTATTGTTTCGACGGATTCGTATCAGTGGAAGAGGGGTATTAGATGAGTCGGGTTGAGTGGGCATGCAAAGAGGTGGTTAGTGTCGTGCGAGGATTCGATGGATGCGGGACATACATTGAGTATGTCAGGGTCGAGTCTGGATAGGTAGGAGTTTAGTCTACTACAATATCCAGGCCTTAATTGTGCCAGTGTTACGCAGGTCTCTCGAGACAGCTCGAACGCATATTCCGCAATGGGTGTTGCTTGAATTCCGAGAACACCATTCACGGCAAGAGAATTCACAAACGGACTCTCGGTGAGTGGTGTTTAAAGCTTTTCGGTATGCCGTTCTGTCCAACGGTTTTTGTCGGTATTGCTGTACGGAGCCGCGGTAGCCTAGTACCCCCTTTCTTAGGTGTCTAGGTGGAAGTTCGGCTTCTAATAGGTGTCTTTTGGGGTGATCCCATACATACCAACATATATTTATCCTTAAAAAAAATATTGCTTACACAGTATAACATTATGTTCCTTAAAGTAGGAAGTTGTTACTTTGGGCTGGGTAGGCAATTGAAATGTAAAGTCCTCTTTCGACGGACAAAATCTAAACTCTGCTTGTCGCTCATCATTCCCATCCTGTTATATGGTGCGGAGGCCTAGACGATGACAACAATCGCGGAGACGTCACTAGAAGCTTTCGTGAGAAGGGTTTTGCAGGAGGTTTATGGTCACTGCGCATTGGCTAAGGCGAATACCGCAGCCGATCAAACAATGAGCTGTAATGCTGTCGTTTGGCAATGGAATTTATGAACTATTAAATGGATATCTCTCTGATCTTTGTCGGAAACTTGAGACTCTGCCTCAAACAATTTCCAATTGACCACTTCTATAGTTGAATAAAGGAGTAGTGGTAAGAATTCGATGTCGCATATTATGATTAATTACGATATCAGGCACCAAATTGTAAAAAAAAACTCAATTCACTGCGCTAATATAGCTAGTAGGAGCCTATTTTGCCTAACTTTGCGCACGATCGCTATTATAATTAAAATACTGATAGAGAGGCCTACTGAGAAGTGTAATGTAGGGGACATATTGAAGAAGTTCCGAAGAGCTTTCAGCACTCTCTTCTTGCAAATAACCTAATTAAAATCGAAGGTTTGGAAACTGGAACACATTCAACTTCTACTTATCCAGACTATGGCAGGCTTAACACAACTATGTGTTGTCGAATAATTCGCTCGATTTGTTAAATTTTCTTATATTCATCCCGTTCATGCTCGCTTGATTTTGTTAGGCTGCAGCTTAGGGCATCGTGGAAGATATGGCGCTTCAATTGGATGAAGTCTGGCACTCGTAGAGGTAGTGCTGCAGGGTGTTTGTCCTCTTTTATGCATTCAGCAGATTTGTTGGTCTTTGAAGGAATGCCTCATTTACACCACCATTAATTTACTAATTAATTAATAATAAATTTTAATTTTATTTTTAATAATAAATTTTAATTTATATTTACACCGCCTCATTAATACACCAGCAAGGATATTAAATTCCATTTTGCTTAATACTAGTAGTAACGTTTTGACCAACCAACCACTCTGTCCCTCACTACCCCTTTGTATTTGCCTCAAATCAATCCATCTAATATCTCTCTTTCAAGATCAAGCTGTTCTGAAGCTTCTTTTTTTTCGTTACGACGCGGTAGGTAAGGAATCTTCATAGATACGAGTAGATCGTATTACGCGAATGCCCGATTTGCCTCATCATGGCATTGGAAACAGAAAGGATGGTCTGCGTGCGTATACTTATGTAAATATTGGCGGAAGCAGCCATGACCGGTAAGGAACTGGGTGAGATAATAGTTGGTTTCAACATACTGTATTTCTATTCATTTGTGTACACTTGGAATCAGCATCTTCGTCCATTTTCCTTTTGAAGACGAGTACCACAATTTGTGGCCACTCATTTATGCTCTGTTGCATGCTTTTTTTATGATTACTTGGATTGCTCCTAGCTTCTGAAGCCGCTTTGGCTGCTATATCTACTGGACATCTGCTAGCCAACAGATTTGCGACTTCGTCTGATACTGTCCGGTACGCACAACATACCCTTAGTGACACCAATCTGTGTAACGAAGCTGGCCCTCTCAAGTAGGCAGGTATCAATGTGGCTTTTGCCCATATTGGTGCCGCATACATCAACATGGATGAACTGACACGCGCAAGAAGTTTTCTTCTCTGTTGACTTTACTCGTTTTCTCGCTGGAGTATTTCAGATGTTTTTTGAATTTCAGTCGGCGATCAAGAATAACTCCGGGATATTTAATGGCTGGGCTCGAGTCTAACGTGCAAGCACCTACTCTTACTTGTATTCCCTCCTTTTTCCGGCTTGTCATTAATAACGCCTCCGTTTTGTGGTGTGCTAACTCCAGACCTGCTGTTAAAAGCCATGTTTCATTGCATATACATATACGTGGTATGTCAGTCAATTGTTTTGCTACCACCACAATAGCTATATCATCAGCATAGCTAACGATAGATACACCATCATCCGGTTTCTGAACCCTAATAAAGCTCCTTGAAGTGTCTTCCAAATGCCATTGTATGCATTTTTCAATAAAATTTAAAAAAAAATTTAAAGAAATTACTAAATACACAATAAAACAGTTTGAAAATCACTCAAAAAGTGGCATGCGATAAACAAATCAACCCATTTAAAAATCACAAGCCAATAACAAAACCTGAGCCGATGGCGACATCTACCGTCAAATAGTCACTTTAAATATGCTGCAACTTTCGCGCCAACCAACGAGAGAGAATAACGTAATTGAAATGGAACTTCCCTTTATTGATTTATTACTCATATTTTGCTACATTATTATTGTATATCAGAAAAAGTGGAAATTCCATCAAATAAAGAACATTTAAATGATACAATGTCAATACGGCTATAGTTAATACGTTGAAGAAGAAGCACAGTTTTCAAAACGTGATAATTCAGCCCCAAAATTGAATTATCGCTTGCATGTTGCGCTACTCGCCCAACAACTTACCGCTGCTCTCGTGAAAATGAATTATGACTTAAACAAATGACCAGTGATTATACAATTTGATATTCAATACTGATGCGCAGGTAATCCAAAACAACAAAAACAGAAATCAATAGTAACTAGATAATTTCAGCAATTATTGATTAATAATTCTTCAGAATATTGAATTCTCCAATAAGCAGTTTTTTGCCCTACCTTGATTTTTCTCAATATATGTATTTATAATAGCCTAAGCGTGAGTTAAAAAATATAGGGGGAGGGAGAATAAGCAAATTGCTTCAAATTTATCTAAACACAATTTTCACGCTTTTCATAATAATTTGACATCCACTTATTAACACATTGAGGAGCATTGCTTTTTAACAGTTCGTATGAACGTGTGTAGTTGAAATTATATATGTGCATATATTTATAACCGCTTCAACCGAACGACTTCTCCGATCAGTGATGTGGAAAATGATGTTTTTCTTACAAAATGGAACCTCTTTTTATTCTTCTTCTTCTTTGAACCATAAGTCTTCGGTAAAACCTTTCTCTCGATGAGTTGGCATTAGAAACTCATTGGATATCGACAACATGAAGGCTATATAAATGGACGAGAATAATGTGCGACTCCTAGAGTTTGGTCTTTGCTCGTAAAGAGATGACTATGCTTTTCAATTACCTACTTTTAAAGTAACACCTGTGACTCTGTTTTGGATTTCAAGGTTGACATTGTTGGTGTTGTTAATTAATGCTGGTTCCTAAGTAGACGAAATTATACACGCCTTCGGTGTAATGACTGTCACCAGTGACCTGGGAACCGAGTCGGGAATGCGATGGCTTCTTGTCCGAATACAGGAGATATTTCTACCCATTCGCAGTCGAAGGCATCGATGAAAAGGTGGTGTGTATCGATTTTTTTTGCTCGGATCTTCTCCAAGTTTTGTCGTATAGTGTAGTGGTCAATGATGGATTTGCCAGGGCTAAATCCCTACTGATAAGGTCCAATCAGTTTGTTGACGATGGCCTTTAGTCTTTCACACAGTACGCTCGATAGAACCTTGTATGCGATATTGAGAGGCTTATCCCACGATATTTGGTGCAGATCGAGGAGTCCCCATTTCTTTGGATTATGCACGGCACACTTAGGTTCCATTCATCGAGAATGCTTTTATCCGACCATATTCTGCAAAGAAGCTGATGCATGCACCAGAAGAAGAAAGAAATCCACCAAAATGTATACCAAGCGGATCATATTGATGAGCTGAGTTGCTTTGGCCATGCCCGTCTGTCCGTCTGTTTGAACGCAAAGTAGTTCCTCAGTTTTTGAAACTTTTGCTACTAGTAACAATTACTTATATATACATAAGTCAAATCCTTAAAAAGTAAGAACGGAGAAATAACTTCGATACTCCAGTATTGTGGTATATGTATGTGAATGGGTCGAAACTTATGGAAGAGTTGACCGGAGGTGTATTTGGAGGCAGCGGACTACATTGAAACCACACTTATGTATAAGCAAGAATGTCTTTATTGTCAGCGATAGTCATGCAACGATTAAGTCGCTTGGCTCACTTACAATAGATTCAAAATATGTTTTGAACTGTCGCCAATCCTACAGGAGATGGCCAGCAAACAGATTCTTTTATTAGGCGAATTAAGATGGAATAACACTGCTACTTGCAGAACAGTCAGACAAACTTTGCCGACTGGAAATGGGAAGGCGTCACCCAAGATATACTCTCTAAGATTGCAAGAGTCTTAGCAGACCAGTTCTTGATAGGACAATATGCAGCGAGTTTTGAAGATCTTGCAGAGGCTGCGTGAACGATGAGGAAGGTGAAATGGTCGCTCCTATTTTATGCCACAGCCCTGATTAGAGCATCGCTAGGTTTCGATATTTAGGAGTTGCTTTCCCTGATGATTTTTCTTATAAGATAGCAGATATCGAGAGAAATTTTTTAATGTAATTTATAAACGAATCAAAGTGAATGGCTGGTGAAACTTTGTGATCAGGGAAACATCTTGGTATAACAATGGTCCTACTCTGGCCTAAGTATATTGATGCTACCACATCCATAGCCACTCCAACAAAACCTAACAAAGCAGCACGTTTGTCTTTTTTTGTCCCAGTCACCAAGAGCCCGCTAGTTGCTTGAGAATTTTGTTGCGACTGTATATACATACCGAGTGAAGGGGCAGGCTTTCGAATGTCACCCTCAGTAATTTTCACTTAATCAAATTGACATTCAGATCTAACCGGTGCAAATTTATCTAGCTAATAAAAGGAGTTACCTTAGATATCTGGCAGTGAAAGGTCAGAAAAAGTGTTGCTCACATTAGAATAAAGGTTATCAATATCCTGATCTGAGGGAGAAGTATTTTCGAGATGGACAAGCGGCACAAGTTTTCCACAGTGAAAGAACATTTTAACACAATCCCCACAGATGGTGAATATAAACTTTCATCACCTAAGAGACTTTCCGCCAAAAATTCTCCTGAAGAGCTGAGTAGGTTATTGAGCAGAAATCTTCAGCTTTTTCGAAGGGATAAATGTCAGTGGGAATAATACTCCTATCATTTCAAGGAGTTTTTGGAATAGTGCGTCATATTACTCAACCAAAAAATCATTCATAAATAATTAACGAAAATTCCAAACATTTTAATTTTTGGCTTTAACACATTTTTTCAAGTTCAAAGCGTCAACACTTTCAAGGTTTTTTTTATAACTTTGGTCTATCTAAAATATTATAAATAGCATCTATGTAGATCATACAGACATACATATATGTATAGCCAATTTCAATGGCAGTATAATTAGAAATATCTACAAATCAATTTTATTTACACATCCATTTAACGCAGGTTCTTTTTTCGCATTTGGCCGCACTGACGTAACATCAACAACGACATTTGACGAGCATACTCGGCGGCTGTTCAAAAATTTTTTTTTGAAAAATTCATGCGTAATCCGGTCAAAAGTCCCAAGTGAAGATATGATACATCAAATATGAATGTATGTATAATGGTAAAAAGGTAGAAGAGAAAAAATTAACAGTTAACGGTATTGTGACCCAAAGCGTTGAACTGGTAAAATGAGCAAGACGCGGCTTGCAAAATGTAAACAAACGAAGTGATGAACTATTGAAGGCAAAAAACATAAGTAAAAAATTGCAGATAATGGCAAAGTCAATCGAATAAAATTCCCGTTGAAGTTCCAACGAGTGGCCAGCGGCTTTTCCGCGCGTAAACATTTTTTTAGCGTTTTTATACCTTTCATGTACACGAAATGGTATATTAACTTTGGTCCGAAGTGTGTAAGTACCAAAAGGAAAAAAAGATAGACCCACCCAAATTTATACCGATCGTATCAGGATGCGTTGATTTAGCCAAGTACGTCCGGCCGTCTGTTTTAACGTAAAGAAGCCCCTCAGTTTGTGACATATTTGAACGAAACTATATATTCGGGAGTATTTTTTTAATGCATTGATCATTTGTCAGAATCGGGCAGATCGGTCGATATCGATCGCTAAAATATATATCTCCCTTACAACTGATTTACATATATGTGATTTTGAGTCCTAAATACTTCAGTAATGCAGTCAAGAATATAAAATTCCGTATTCCAAATACTTATAATAAATTAAACATTGGTACTGAAAACCATCGAAATCCGACGAAATCCCCCATATAAATGATTTGTTCAGATATGAGGTTTTGCATGAAAAATCCGTCAAAAAATCATCTAGATGCGTGAAATTTAGGTTTCTACAGACATGAGTTCAAATAAATATTGATGCTGAATATCATCGAAATCGAATTTTGCAATTAGAAAAAAAAAATTTCATGAGAGAGAGATAAAGACTTCCGCATAGCCGAAGACAGCCATTCTTACTTGTTTTCACTTTCCATCAAACTAGTAGGCCGCCACCTATATCATACAAATGCTAATTTTATTATCTAATCTCATGATTATGGTCATACCAAAAGGTCAATTAAATTAAAATTTGCAGGTTTCCAAATTAATTACAAAAATTTATTTATTTTTAACATTCAAAAGCAAACCATGCAAACGTAGTCATTAATCAAATTCTGCCGCGGTTAGAGTGAGAGATTTTTTAAGATAAATTTTGAAAATGAAATCGAGAATCGTTAAAACTGCGTAGAGCCGTAGAGCCCACGAATGAATAAAAAAAATAAGAAATCACTTAAGGTGTTCAAATGAAAAAGAAAGTTTCACTAAAGGTAATGAAAACAAGTAAAAAAAAGTGAAATGAAATAAATAAATAGACCAAAAATAATAAAAAAATTGATTTATGTTACAATTGTTTATAGACACTTACGACTAAAAGAGCCGTTAAATGATGCAGCAAAATTTTTGGTGCTTGTAAGTGGTGCATATGTATGTATATCCATATATACTTACTGGTATGAACTTTACATTATATGAAAGCACAGATGCATGTACATACATATTTATGTATGTACGCTTAACAATAAGTATCTAATTACTTGCGTAAATTACATTTATCGTTCCCTGTGACTTTCATAACTGTAAATATCAGGGAAATAACTTTGGTTTGCGAGCAAATGAATTTTACGAGTATTTACCAATAAACAGACATTAAAAGTGGAAGCCAATATAGAAATTTCACAGTTGCAAATGGGACGAAAGACTTCAAAAGAATATCAATCAGCGCGAATTATTTATTTATTTATTTGATTTATGAATAAATAATATAATAATGAATAATTTTGTCAAATTTGTGATTTTGTGGTAATGATAGATTTATTTAATACTTATTTATACTATTACCACTACTATTTCTACTACAATTCTTCTTCTTCTTCTATGGCGCAGGCACCGCTTTCGCGATTATAGCCGCATCTTAGGTTCCATTCATCGGGAATGCTTTCGTCCGACCATTTTCTGCAATGAAGGTGATACATGCTCCTTATCGGCTCTTCGTCGCCGTATTTGAATAGTTCTGCCGTAAGCCATCGGCTACCGCCGCTTTTTTATTTTTTAGGCGAGCAATTGCTATTCGAACTTCTTCATAGTCGGGTGTTGGCATGTCTATACCATCGTCATCGATTGGGGTTTCGGGTTCGCCATATCCCTCCATACACTAAGTATGCTCTGGACATCTGTCACCAGATTACCTCCATGGTCCCTACACGAGTTTGCTCAGGTTTTGAAACCTTCTGTAAGTCGTCGCATCTTCTCATAGAATTTTCGAGCATTACCCTTGTCGGCCAGCTTCTCAAGCTCTTCATACTCACACATTTCGACCTCTTTCTATTTTTTTGTCTGCAAATGTGTCTCGCTTCCCTCTTCAGCTCTCGGTATCTATCCCACCTCGCACGTGTTGTAGTCGATCGCAAAGTTGCAAGGCAGGCAGTCTGTTTTCTCTCCACTGCAATTCGACATTCCTCATTGTACCAGCTGTTTTTCTGGTATTGTTGAAAACCAATCGTTTCCGAAGCAGCAGTACACAAGGAATTTGCTATTTCGTTCCATAGCTCTCTTTTATCGAGTTGCTGATGAGTGCTCTCAGAGAGCAGGTGTGCAAGTCGAGTAGAAAACCAGCTGGCTATCTTCTATGATTGCAGCTTTTCGACGTCAAATCTTCCTTGTGTTTGTTGACGGGCGTTTTTTGTCGCACAGAGGCGGGTGCGTATTTTTTCTGCTACAAGATAATGATCCGAGTCGATATTTGGTCCTCGGAACAACCTTCACAATTAAGGGACCGGACATTCCAGATGCATGCCCTCAAATCATGATCCTTTAAACGTTTGCAGGGGTCGCCATCAAAAAGGGAATCTCTCATCCGAGGCATTTTTTGATTTGTCATTGGAGTATAGTTTTTATATGGTGGGTCCCTAATCCTACACACAACCGCAGGGGATTCGCCTTCTCACTTTAGCTCACCTCCAAACGGATGTTTGTTAGCGACCCAGAGGATACTTGGTTTAAGACCGGAAGTCGAGAGCTGCTTGAACCATATGTAAAAGAATCTTTTCTGGTCACTCCCAGGCAGTCAGAAACTTTCCTCACTTGCGTGAACTTCTACACATGGCCTCATCCTCCTACTACTACTATTGCTTAGCTATAGTGACAAGTAGCCGATTTAAATATTCGATGAATAAAAAATTAAATGTAAAAAATGGAATATTACGTACGTATGATGGAAATGGCGAGAGGCTGAAATGCGGCGACTTACAGGTTTTAAGATTGTAACAAACTCATGTATGGACGAGAGAGGCGATCTGGTGACCGATGTTCAGAGCATATTGAGTTAATGGAGGGCAAATTTGTCTAACCTACATAATTGCAGTGATGAAGAAATCACAGGAAATGACGATAGTTAGTATAGACACTTCATCAACCGATTATGATAAAGCGGCGGGTACCCATGGAATGTCAAGCTAATCAAATATGAACGGGCAAGAACTGGTGCATATATCAGCTTCATTGCAGAATACGATCGCACGAAAATATGCCTGACGACGATTGCAACCTAATTGTGCTCCGCCCAATCCACAAAAAGGGACCGCACAATCTACGCTTATTTTTGTGGGATAAGCCTCCTGAATATCGCTATAAGGTTCTATATAGCGTATTGTGTGAAGGATTGGGGAAAGACTTCTCCGAGCTGTACGATACTGAATGAGGTTTCACACAGTGTTTATCAAGTTATTTCTTCAACCTAATGCTGGAGAAATTAATATCACCGGAGAACTGAATAGAGAAGGTACCATCACTTAAAAGAGCATACAATTGTTGGCATAAGCCGCTGTTATTGACATCATTTGACAATTTGGACAGATTAGACACAGTAGCGAAGTGAACGGTTCTGGTAGTGAACGAAGACAAGCCGAAATATCTAATGCCATCAAACAAATAGTCATCGAAACGGCTTCTTGGCTCCCACGTCACCGTTGACAGCCTTACCTTCGAGATGTATACTTACTTGTTATCAGGTGCTACTTTGGACTGAGTATGCAATTGAAACGTAATCCTCTTTCGGCGAGCAAAGACACGTCAAGACAAAAGTCGTTAATCTTTTCCGTCCTGCTCTCTGGTGCAGAAGCCTACACGATGGCAATATCCAATAAGTTGTCATTAGAAAATTTCGACAGAAAGGTTTTTGCGGAAGATTTATGGACCTTCGACGACGATGTTAATGAATTAAGAGACAGCAGCTAGGCTGGTTAGATTATACGTGGTTCGTGTAGGCGCTTTGAAAGTATTCGATGCAGTACTCACTGCTCGAAGCAAAGGAAGAAGTAGACCTATATTTCGCTGGAAGGATCACGTGAAGAGCGATCTGGTTTTAATTGGTATTTTCAGTTGGCGCTATTGCTAATTCGGCTATAATCGCGGAAATTTGATGATAAAAATTTCAAATTTGTTTTAAAAAGAGTGCAGCTGGCAGTATTTCACACTTGCACGTTACAGATATAACTTTTGGCAATATTTTCTCTTATAATCGGAAGGTACGGATGGGTGGTATGTTGGATGACTGATTGAACTAAATAAATATTCGAGTGTGTGTGTGTGTGTGTGGCTGATCAGAACGAGCGAAAGAAGTAAATACAGCTGAAAACAGGACACATTAGCATTTTATATGTTATTTATGCAGTTGAAAATTCTATATTTTCTAAATTAATTTAAACTTTTTTTTAATATGGGTAACCATTAAGGACACATTTTTTTATTGATCATTAAAGTTGTGAAAAAATTCAATATTAATTTTTCGGTTGCTTTTGGACGAAGGTGAAACTTACTTCAACATATTATTGGCACAAATCATCAAGCCACTGGCGCCAATTAAAACTAAGTGTGGAAGTATAACTTGAAGGATTGAGTATAAAATATGACCCAGAAAATAAATGAAAGTTCCTAGCACATAACTAAATACAAACGTATGTATGTACATGCATAGCGACACCGTTGAAAGCAAATCAAATTCCCATTGATAATTTATAACTTTCCAGAACTTTCATTCTTAAGCGACTGCAACGGTGTGTGCTATATGCGAGTATAGCAACATACATTTATGTATGTATATATACACACACATACCTCTACTGTGGTTGAAGTTCATTGTTTAATTGTAAAAATGGGACAAATTTCTAGTAAATATGAAAATAAAATGAAATTGCATTTACCTTTAAAAACCGCAATGCCATGACAAAACCATTGCGCTCTGAGTGTTTATGCAGTTCAGTGCAAAATTATAGCGGTGACTTGCTGAGGTTTCAGATAAGAAGAAAGACTATTCCGTTCATTTATTCTTTGACTTACCATGTCAACTGGAAAGTCCCCGGCCTGACGCATATATGGCTCTACTAGAATTAAATCCATATAGATTTTTAGTAATCCTAACCTTCAAAAGATGCGTGCATAAATTTGACAGCTGTCGGTTCATTAGTTTGTGAATTATAGCATTTTAAGTGAAGCAACTTTTGTTATTGTGAAAAAAATGGATGAAAAGGAATTTCGCGTGTTGATAAAATATTGCTTTTTTAAGGGAAAAAATACAGTTGAAGCAAAAACTTGGCTTGATGACGAGTTTCCGGACACTCCAGAAAAATCGACCATCAAGGATTGGTATCCGAAGTTTAGACGTGGTGAAATGAGCATCGAAGACTGTGAACGCAGTGGACGCCCAAAAGAGGTTGTTACCAATGAAAGTATCAAAAAATTCACAGAATGATTTTGAATGACCATAAATTGAAATTGAATGAAATAGCAGGTACTCTAAAGATATCAACTGAACGTATACATCATATCATTCACGAATATTTGGGTATGAGAAAGCTCTGTGCAAAGTGGATGCCGCGCGAGCTCACTTTTGATCAGAAACAAAGACGAGTTGATGATTCGGAGCAGTAGTTGGATATGTTCAAGAGTAATACAGCCATCCGTGTGGACTGCAGACTATGAACCCGCTTCAAAGCGTGGAAAAATGCTACAGTCGGCTGGCAAGGCACTACGTTTAAAGGAAGAAATCGCTCAAAAACGGCGGCATTTGAAAAAAGTGCCGCCTCACCAAGACAAAGCATCGTGTCACAAGTCCGCATCCACCGTATTCTCCAGATCTGGCCCCAGCGGCTATTTCCTTTTCTCAAAAGAATACTCGTTGGAAAGAAATTTTCGTCGAATGTAGAGGTGAGCGCCGCAGCTGAGGCCTGTTTTGAAGCAAAGGGCAAATCTTACTATAAAAATGGTATCGAAAAGTTGGAGACTCGCCATAATCAGTGTATCACCCTTGAAGGAAACTATGTTGAATAAAAAAAATTATTTCGCCAAAAAAATTTGTTTGACTCTGGTAGGTCGGGGGACTTTTCGATTGACCTGTTATGTAGTTTATTTGCAAATAAATTTAGATTCGCTGAAAGTTAGGGAGGTTTATGAAAATACTCGTTTTCTGCAAATTTTTTCTCCTCGACACGTTTTGATGTCATTCGCAATATTTCAATGTTTATTGACATCCACGAGGAACTTCAAGTGCTAGATTTTATCGTTGGTGCGCCTGCCTGAAGGAATTTATACGAATAATGTGTGTATGGCAAATTTGATTGAACAGATTATTCACTCCGAGCATATTACTCGTTATACGGTGCTTTGGAGCTACTTATTCTACTTTTTTGGAATACAACAATTTATCAGGTCCTTATTGTAGAGATTTTTACACAGTACTTCTAAGCCTAATCTATTGTATTCTTATGAAGAAAATCCAGCTTTAAATCTTAAAGTACTTATTTCGGTTTTAGTGATCTACCAGAGTCTCTGCTTCAATTTATATGATAGCCTAAATATAGATAGATACAGCTTAAGACGGAAATCAAAACAGCTGTGCCCCTACCTTATAATATCTAACAAAAATACGGCTTTACTTTGTACCTCTTCTCAGTTAGCTAACGCGATTTTAAGCGAATCACTTTGCTTAAAGCAAATTAAATACCAGCGAGCAAAGGTGAATATATTTTTCACACTACTGTACTTGCAACCACGACAAAGGGAGTTGCTAACAAAAGAGCCCAACATACAGCACCAAGTGACGGCAAGCAAGTAACCGAGTGGGCGGGCGATCGCGGTCGTTTGAGGTTGCATTGATGTTGAGCGGAAGCAGTTAGATCCTAATGCCCATTGAAAAGCGATCATTGAATCACGTATAATAGCTTAAAAAAAATAGCTTAAAAAAAAAAACAGAGAAAAAACTCACGCCGAAAGAACAATATAAACGCTATAAAAATACGTATTTAGTGTCGCCCGCAGCGTATTTTAGCGGTTTATCGATCAAAAGTGATCGCAGTGGTAAATATGCAGACATATATACATACATATGTATGCATATATATAAAGGGTGTTTTTTATAGAGGTATAGAACTTTAAGTTGCAATAAAACAACGATGGATTATTCGATTGACATGAATTTATTTATCCGAAAGATAATCTTGTGGCATTACATTTTAAATATGATTTCTGGCATATGACCGCCACGGCTGGCGCGGATGTAGTCCAATCTGGACGTCCAATTTTCGATGACTTTTTCCAACATTTGTGGCCGTATATCGGCAACAACACGGCGAATGTTGTCTTCCAAATGGTCAAGCGTTTGTGGCTTATCCGCATAGACCAATGACTTTACATAGCCCCACAGAAAGTAGTCTAGCGGTGTTAAATCACAAGATCTTGGATACCAATTGACAGGTCCAAAACGTGAAATTAGGCAATCACCAAACGTGTCTTTCAATAAATCTATTGTGGCACGAGCTGTGTGACATGTTGCGCCGTCTTGTTGAAACCACATCTCCTGGACATCATGGTTATTCAATTCAGGAATGAAAAAGTTAGTAATCATGGCTCTATACCGATCACCATTGACTGTAACGTTCTGGCCACCATCGTTTTTGAAAAAGTACGGACCAATGATTCCACCAGCCCATAAAGCGCTCCAAACAGTCAGTTTTTCTGGATGTAACGGTGTTTCAACATACACTTGAGGATGACCTTCACTCCAAATGCGGCAGTTTTGTTTGTTGACGTAGCCATTCAACCAGAAGTGCGCTTCATCGCTAATGGACGTAGTGCACGATACGTTTTCCGTACAGAACCATTATTTTCGAAATAAAATTGCACTATTTGCAAGCGTTGTTCAGGCGTGAGTCTATTCGTGATGAATTGCCAAACCAAACTCAATAAATCACTTGACAGCTGTTAAATCAGTCGCCATCTTGAAAAGTAATACCAACTTAAAGTTCTATACCTCTATAAAAAACACCTTATATATATATATATATATATATAATAATTCAATGCTGCCACTAAAACAATAGCATGCGAAAGTGCAATCATAATATACAGTGTAAAATTATTAAATGAAACGTGTGAATGTATGAAAACGAGAAAACGGGAAAACGGGAAAATGTGGTGAATATTTTTCTTTGACTGACGCCAGCCAAAAGCTGTAAAATATTTTCAAATTGAGTAGTCAAAAATTTCAACTTAAAAGTATATTGCAAATTTTCCAGCTGAATGACTGACTGATGGCTTGACATGCCCGGGTCGATTTGCAAACGGATTCACACACAGTTCACATTATGCGCTGCAAGCAAAATACAAAAGCAAAAAAAAAAAATTGCTAAACAAATGAAATGGCCGCTCACTTGGCTTGCAGCAGCAACTTGGCTTGCAGCAACAAGCGTTTACTGCCACCCCTTACCACCCGCACAGGAGGCAACACAAGTTTTGTTGCAACAATTGTTATGCTTTAATAACCAATTCTTTTACTACTCTGCAGCAATTCAGCGGCTCTCATTGTTGCTTGTGTGCCTACCCCTCCGTATAATGTACACACGCCCACTTGTTGTCTGTCTGTCTGTCTGTCTGTCTGTTTGCCGACTCAGTTTGATAGACAATGCTGCAACCACTGTCAGTGTCGTTCTATCATAATACATACATACATACGTATGTATGTATGTACATTATCACCAAGAGGATAGGAAAATAGAAATTAGGTCAAAGTAAATGACAAATAAACAACAATTACAACAACAACACTTAAGGTAGAATACTATTAATAACAGAGTACAAAACAAAAACAAAATCTAAATCAAAATAAATTCATAAAATTAAGCAATAAACAAACAATATAAATCATTTTCATTTAATATTTAATAGCAGAAAATCAATTATATTTATAGTAGTACGAAGTACGAGCACATGGTGGTCGGCAAGGTAGCATTTGATCAAATTGTTAGAAAAATACGCTCACTTTTTTACTGCTTCTATCAATGCTCGTAATACTCTCAATCAATATCAATTCTTAATTATTTTCAAAAATTCATTGTTAAATAAAATTTCAAATTCACTGTTTATTTTAAAGTCGCTTTCTGCATGCACACAAATGTACATGCTGGATGCATACTCGTACATACATATGTATACAACTTTCGATAAATCATGACAATTCAACTTTCCCTACCTTATTCAATTTATCCGCTTTTTAAAGTGCGTCACTATGGAAAAGTTCTGTCTATTTCGGCACGAACGTAGACATAACTTCAAGAGCATTTCTAATTGACTTATTTATTACTTTGATTGCTGAGGTATCGCTTTCACATTACCGCACATTGAGGTTTCCCAATGACAACACACACTCACAAATTACTTGCTAAAGAACTTTTTAGCAACCATAAAGAAAACTGAGTCTGTTAGAAATGTAGCAGAAGAAAAAATAATAATTCAAAATATTTGAAATATTTAGAGAAAAAATGTAAAAAAAAAATTAAAATACATTCCAACAGAAAACCAAAACAAATTTGATTTTTCTGATGCTTCAGTGCAGTCGAATGCCTAATTTCATGCCTTATATATTTCGAGATTAGAAAACAAAAACAAATATTAATCATAAAAAATCGTTTTGTTGTTTTTCAAAATATTCTCCATTAAGATCTATACATTTTTGCACGCGTTGCCACCAATTGTTGTAGCACTTTTGCCACTCTGATTGAGGTATCTCCAAAACGTGCGTTCTGAACGCATCAACTGCCTATTCAGGTGTCGAAAAACTTTGACCTCTCAGTTTATTTTTGAGGTACGGGAATAAAACAAAGTCTTTCGGTGCCAAGTCAGGACTGTACGGTGGATGACACATCAAATCGATGTTTTGAGTGCTCAAAAATGCTGTTGTTTCACTTGATGCGTGAGAGCTTGCTTTGTCTTTTTGTGAAGAGTGGTGATCCGTCTTTGGCGGTTGGGTTTCCCGATTTCTTGAAAGAAAACTGGCAAACAAATGGTTCTGTATCACTCAAAATTTACTGCTTTGCGTTGTTCTAGTGGTACGGTTGTCTAGGTTTTCAAAAACAACAAAAAACAAAAAAAAAACAAAAAAAAAACTATTTGCTTTCGTGTGCGAACAACTTTTGTTGGATTCGGAATCATCCATACGTTCGCCTGCTATTTACATTCGGGTTCATACGCGTAAATCCACGATTCATCACCTGTCACGATGCCATAGATGTGTTTCGAAACAACGCTATCGTTTTTTTAAACATTTCTCCCGACCAATCGACACGTGACTTTATTTGAGCTTTTGACAATTTTTTTTTACAATCAATCTCATATCAGTTCACATGATGATTTTACAATATCATTTAGCGCACAGTATCAATAGTTTCCGGAAAAACAACTGTTTTTGGACGACCTTCACGAAAATCGTCTTGAAGAGGTTTACGACCACGATCACTAGTCCTTGATGGAGCTTCATCTCCAAAAATTTAATTAAGAGCATCGATTCACTGTTGCTGAGCTAATGCATGTCGAAAATTGTAAACAAATAATCGCGCGAAAATGTTTGGTCGAGATAAAATTTTAAGTTACTGTAAACAACACATTAGTACTCGTATGTCAAAACGTTCTGAGTATTTATAACATCAAATATCAAACGATAAAGTTATCAGTTGCCAGATTGCAAAACTAGAGTTGCCAAATCCCGATATATATAAGGCAACTCTGGTATTAAATGCCTAATTGTTAGAATTGTGATAGGAAATCACATATCTGAACAATCAGTTGTACTCGAAAATGTTCTAGTTGCTCAAGTCCGTGTTCGTAAATTTTCAAATATGAGTATTGAAAAGTTGTGACAGCATTCGTAGCTTAAATGCTTGAATTTTAAATTTTCGAATAATCGTGAGCTCCCGTTTGCATGCTAAAACTTTCAAAAAAATTTTGGAAATCCTTTCTTTTCGGATGTCTATGTCATATTAACTGCACTTTCCAAGTTTCCGTCCAATTAGACTATGCGTTGATCCGTCAGTCATTCATTCAAGAATTTTATACTGGATAAGTACAAAGGCCTCCGCGGTATTTGTCACTACATAGTGTTGACGCTCTTATTTCGGGCAGCCCTAATCCGATTGCGTCATATTAACACATGTTTGATAGCTGACATTTCAAGTCATATTTTTCGGCAGTTTTGTAAATCGTTATTCGTGTGAAAAGTTATTTTAATTTGAAAATGAGAGAAATATCCAGAAAAAAATACATTAAGTGATGTTTTTTATTATAAAAAAGGTAAAAGCGCTGCAAAAACGTGCCGAAAAATTTGTGTGAAATTTTAAAATTTTAATGTCAAAGAGGCACCCCTTTCTCAAAAACCGATGAAATTTTGCAACTGGTAGAGCAAGACCGGCACGAAAGCTATTTGGTGATAGTTTGGAATCATTTAAAAAAACTGGCCTATTTTAGGGAGCTTGGTGTTTGGGTGTCACATGAATTAACAAAAAAAAAGATTGACCTTACTACCATCAGTGAAACGCTTCTGAAAAGGAACTATGCTAAACTATTTCTGAAGCGACCCAACACGGTCGAATATAAAACGAAACTAATCATGGTGAAAGGCCGGTGGCCCTCCAGAAATGACTTCAAAGCCTGAATTTATTGCAAACACAATTTGAGGCTGAGTGTATGGTGGTATCGTTAAAATTGTTGTCATAACTTTTGAATCCAATTGCTATAAATAAATAATAAGATTGGGAAAACCAACTACTTCTCAAATATCCCGAGATTTTAGATATTTTTACTTTGAATTCTTATATTTTTTTATTAAACTTCAATAACAATGCCAATTAGGTCTCAATGTCACAAACCCTTTTACGACTTACAGTTGGATTTTCGATTATTTCGGAATTTGAACCTACAAATGCTGCCTGATAACCTTTGACCATGTTTCAAAGAATGCAAAGGGTAGATTATGGGTTCGTAGCATCGCAGATAACACCCACCCTTGAATGTGGATTGACATCATCATGTTCCGAAATACCGCTTATGATGGGATAAGATTATATTAGGTGTCTGGGTGAAGACTAGTAAGAGAGAATGTGGAAAGTGGAACCACTGTAATAGAAATGTACCAGAATAATTGAATGACAAACTAAAGAAAACTAAAGAGGACACACGATAAAGCGTAACTTTGTCTGAAACCTCGTTTGGTATCAAACGGCACGGAGAGGTCCTTCCCTTTCCTGACGGAGCTTTTGGTGTTGCTTATCGTCAGTTTTGCGGGGATATCACAATTAGACATAGGGGCGTAGAGGCAGTTCCTTTTCATGCTGTCGAATAATTAATGACTAAATTTTTTTTCAATTTACATAAATATTTTATGCAATAAATCAAGATTAAATACTAATAACCCTTTATAACTTTTAACGTAGGTAAAATCAACAAGAACAATTCTAAAACATTTTGATTAAAATCAATTCTTTATAAAAGAGTAATTTTGCGTCTTAAATCACCTTAAATGAAATAAAAATATAAAAATAAATAATTGACCACTTACACGATTTTTGGCCGAGCTTCTCGAGCTGGTGCTATTTTTCTCACAAGTGAAGGTGTCTACAGATTTAAGCTACCTACGAACGGTTGGTGGATTCTCTTAAGGAGCTTTTATATTTCTTGTCAGAGATACACTCCGAGCTCCTCAAGGTGACTGCATTAAGTAAACTTTTTTTGGCTGCTGTCTTTGAACCCATGACCCAACGTGTCGTAGCCTACACTGTTATTCACTCCGCGACTGCAGTAGCCACTCTTTAAACAGAGTCAGCAAATAAAGTATTTCTAAACTGACCCATGACCAGAGAGCTTGCAACATTTACAAATTATTACTCAATTGTTGTAGCTTTTGTGCTGCTACGCACATAATGCTTAAGAATGTTACAATTATCTACTCCTACCCATGGCACAACCGCACAACAACGACAACAACAACAACAACAACAACAACAACAAAGTTGAGCTGCAGCTTACAACGCGCTTGTGAGCAGTAAACGCTCGCTTAGAAAACTCTAACTTTGCAGCCGCGCTATTTTCAGGCAATCAACCAACCAACTCTATGCCGGTTAAAACTCATAAACATTTTTTTAATTACCACAGCAAGATCAAGACACGATTTAACACAGCCGGTACTCCAGCGCCACGCTTAGCGGTTAGCAGCAGTGACAGCAACAGCAGCCGTCGGAGCTTGAGTCAGAGTCAAAATCAAAGTCATGTTTACCATTACCATTGTTATTGTTGTTGTTGTTGTTGTTGTTGTTACTATTGCTGCCGCTGGTGAACTCGTTGTGCACTGCTGCTGCTAACACTAGAAACGCTGAAAAGGTATAAAAGGTTCGCTGCTCTCGCTGAGCATTTCAATTTGACGTAAAACGTGTGCGCTTTTAGGTTGACGGCATTTCGACAGCAACTAAAACGGGAAATAACAGTAATTGTTGTCATTGAAAAATCAAAGTGTGAATTAAAGTGTGAAATAAAGTGAATTAGAATTGAAAATCTGGGATTGGTGTGAAAATAAGAGTTTAAATAGAAAAAACTTGTCGAACATTTTATAACTACACGTAGAACAACAGCAGCAAGAACAACAGCCACATATACAAAGTGGAGGCGATAAATGAAATATAAATAATTATCAATTTCGCAATTTGTCTTGTTTTTTTTCTCACAATCTCCGCCGTTTAAGATTTGCACGCAGCAAAAGTGGCAAATTTGCATTGTCTTGCCACTACTTCTTGGCTTAGTTGCTTGTGCAGTGCAATTATTTATTCATAAACTTATTTGAAAAGCGTGACGCGTGCGAGGACAACACAAAACGCATGCGCAATAAACATCCTTTAAAGCGTGAACGTGACGGCAATAGCAAAAAGCAAGCTTGAATTGGGTGAAACTTTTTTCGAGAAGGTTTTTCTGCTTAAAAAAATCCAAAAAACATTCATATCGAAAATTATTTTAAATATTCATAAAACGTTAAGTGGAACATACATATGTATGTATAACGGACTTATACAAAAGTGACACAATAAATTACAAAATTGTACGAATTAAATAATTAAACAAAACAAAGAAGAGTGGCCACTCAGCACGTTAAATTTGACGAAATCGAAAGTAATAAAATAAAAAACCATCTGGACTGAAACGTTTACTGTGCAGCGTTCATCATGGATGCGAAGGTGAGTGCGTTATTGAAAAACTAAATTATTGACGCCGCTCATGATAATTTCCGTAGCCCATTTTTACTTTTAATGGTTGTTTTTAGCCAACAGGTAGCGCTGCGGGCGAGATATTTGAAATATCAGGTTTAAATAAACGATTTAAATAATATATAAATTTGATATTTCGAAATAAATTTTCCTGCGAAAAAATTTCTTAAAAAAAAAAAACAATTAAATATAAAAATTTAGATCAGAAATATGCAGAATATGAAATAAAAATGATGAATGATGAAATAATATGATCGAAATAAATTTTCCTGCAAAAATTCCCCCTACAAAATTTATAATTAAATCAAAAAATTAACAATAATCTTAAATTAACATAAATCTATAGAATATGAAAATGAGGAATTCAAAATAAATTCAATTAACGAAAATCTTGAACGGAACCTCGCTTTTCTTGCAGAATCTTTTGAATCGATATAGCTCTTAATTTTTTTTTTTTGTGACCATATCCAGAGCTGAGATCAATCATTTCACAGGACCCTAAGAAAGCAAATGTTTCTTTATGTTGAGAAAATTTTAATTTTTTTCGAAAACGATAATTAATAGAGACCATTCAACTTGTAATCTCGAAATATTTTATTGGTACTAATATTTCCTGAAATGAAGTGTCCGATACCTTTCTGGGGCGGATTCACTATACTTAACATCCTATAGCTTTTGATTGGACAAAATTTAATCAAGTGCTCAAAAATACTTGATATGTTGACCGTAACATACTTATGGTGAGAATATACTTAGTCAGAATACCACTTACTCGTCCTTGCTTGACCAAAAAAAGCATCTTAATCATACCTAAACTCGGTATTCGTTGCTTCAAAGATTGGAAGAAAAGCTAACGCAAATTTACTCGTATCACAACGGATTAGTCACGAAAAGTTTGCATATTAAAATTGTTATAAAAAAAGACGAATGGATATTTTTCATGAGTTTGCCTTTATGGTTAATGATGGAATACCACTTCATTCATATTGCTACCGCGGCTGGCCTTGCAGTAGCTCATTCTGTGCTATCTGTCGACCCAATTTTTCAACACATTTTCTAATGTGTGGCACTTTACGGCTGCAATGGGGACATCAATTTCGTGTTTCAAGTCATGGTTCGTCTCTGGAGCAATATTCGAGTAAAGTGCACAGAAGATAGATTGAAGCGTTGACTGTGTGGCAAGTAGCGCCATTGCGCCATCCTATTAAAACCACCTATCGTCCAAGACATTCTCTTCCACATTTGGAAACAAATAATCTCTGAGTAATGGATGATAATTATCGGCATTGACAGTAACTGCTGCTTTTTCGTTTACGAAGAAAAACAGGCCAATGATGCCGCCGGTCCACATGGAGCGCTAAACAGTCACTAGTTGAGGATGCATTGGCTTTTTCATGGTTATGTGTAGATTTTCCGAGCCGCAATTGCAGTAATTTTTTCGTTAACGGGTTAAAAGTGAGCATCATCGGATGATTTTTCCTTAAAAAAACTTCTTCTGCCAAACGATCTTCAATCCATTGAGCTCGGAGTCATCAAACTTCAGTTCTCGGACCAATTGCATTTTATTAGCCTTCATACCGAGATCTTTATATAAAATACTACGCAAGGAAATGCGCGAAATGTTTAGTTCCTGAGAGTGGTGGCAAGCTAATGTTGATAGCTGTTCGAGCACACTTTGAGCTACAGCAGCAATATCTTTCTCTGAGCACACTGAATGAACCGATACGGCAAACTCGTTGCTCAAATTGATCCAAAAACTGTCTGTAAGTTTTTAATATTTCTCAATTTTCTTCAAGCGTAACCTTTAACCATTTCGTAAACCGGAAACTTTGTACTGAATGTTTCGACACATCAGGAATGCCAAATACTCAAATCCACATAAATATTCATTGAGAAATATTAAATCACACCAAATTTTTGGAAATATCTCGTAAAGATGTATCAAAGATTTTTTTGATTTTTGAAATCGGATTCTAATTATTCCTTTAGACTCGGCCGTATCATTTCAACGTCTGAAATTGTTAATTCACTTGATTTCAACCAAAACAGTGTGAGTGTGAGTTTAGCTCCCTTGTTATCTACTTAACTACTGATGAAAAATTATGTTTGAAAAAGATCGTTGATGACAACTAATGTTTTTCCTAAAATCTCTCTCTCAAAATTATGTCAAGAATTTGGTTGATTTATTTCGCAAAGCTCGAAACTTATTTACCATCCTAGCAGGCTTCATAAAAGTATTTGACGGATTAACGATGAGGCTCATCACTTTCATCAAATTTAATGCACAAACTATATTTGGTTGTTCCAAAAGCTAAATGAACTTTTTCTGAAAAGAGAGCTGCACCGACCCAATAATTTGCCAATATTCAATATTCACAAATTAAGGAATGTAGGTATTTCGTTGGTACTAGCATTGAACTGATTAATTAAAGGATGTAGTCAGACAAATTCATCATGAACTACTCGTATAATTGCACCATTTTTTGTGCTAAAAAGAGAATTATGTAGTCGACGAAAGTAGATGTTGATAATGCAATAGCCGATCGTGGGTTCGAATTCAGGACAACATCGAAAATTATAGAAAATTAAGTTTTGAATAAAATTTCTAATTGTATTCGACCTTCGGCACGGCACATGTCGGCTCTTCTGAGTGTATTTCTGATATAAAATGAAAAGGTCCTCATAAAAAGCCGTTCAGAGGCCACTTAGAAAAACTGTGGGTCCTTTCATTTGCTGGAAGCAAACCCAAACCGCACATCACAAATTGTTCAAATATCGCTAATTATACATATATATATATATCGTTGAATCACCAATTATAAGATGCAGAGTATTACATACACCCTCTTACAAATGCTTGATATATAGACAATAATATAATTTAGTTACCGAGTAATTATCCCTTCTTAACGGTAACAATACTTGGAAAGAAAATATGTTTCTTTTTAATGTTCCTCTTTCGAAATATTTATGTAAATCTATTTGCGTCCTAAAGCGTTTCTCTCGCATTTCTCTTTTTTTTATTTTAGCCATCCACTAAAATCTATATCCAAAAGCATTCAAATTATTGTAAGATTTCAAACATTCATGTCCATCAGAGCGAAATATGATAACCAAAACAATGAGAAACCGAAAACAAATATCAAGCAAAGTAAAAAATGAAAATGAAATAAAAACGTTGGAAAAGCATCCAAACATTCCATTTCATCTGTAATTGCAGCCGCTCCTTTGACTTTGGTTTGTTACACTTTCACTTTTCTAATATTCAGTATGTCAGTCTGCCAGTCAAACGTTGAAGCCAGCAATCAGTTAGTCAATTTAGTGGGGCAGACAGCTAGTCTGCAAGCAAATCAAATCTGAGTCAGTTATTTAGCGCCCACTCGAAACGGCACTGAGGTCAAGTACAAGCAAACTGTATACACCAAATATGGCTAGTGGGCGCGCATGCGCTGTAAAAAGTCAAAAGCAATCGATGATAGACAAAAATCGTTAGACAAATACTACAGTGTTGTGCCATAAACAGAGAATACTATTGAAGTATGCATATGCATATATGTGTATTGTATGTATGTAAGTGGAGCATTTTTGTTTACTCATTATTTTTATGTACCTTTTTTTATTGTTTTCCATTTTGTCGGTACGCTGTCAAAAGGTTAATTGAGTGAGGAAAGTGAAAACAATTTTGGAAAATTTTTGATCAGTTATATGTATAGATACATGGGTGTTGAGGATAATACAGGAGTTAAAGATTTATCCGCATAAACACGGTCTTTCGCGTAGCCCAAGAAATAAGTCCAACGGCGGCAAACCGCACGATCTGGTTGGGCAATTGGCATCGCCAAAACGAGAGATTACGCGGACGGGAAATTCCCTCGCAATAGAGTCATATACGCCCGTGTTGTGTGGCATGTGGAACCATCTGGTTGGAACTACATATTGTCCAAGTCGTGTTCTTCAATTGCAGGTTTAAAAATGTCGATTATCATACGATCATAACGCTCCGGATTGACAGTGATAGTCTTGCCGCTATCGTTTTCAAAGAAGTAAGGTCTAATCGCACCTCAGGACCAAAGAGCGCACCAGCCAGTAAGTAGGTTTTTTTTTTTTTTGGGGGGGGGGTACCTCTCTTCAATTATTTGAGGATCCTCGGACACCCAAATGCGAAAATTTTGCTTATTTACGTATCCTTCGAGTGAGAAATATGCCTGGCTGGCTCTGTGAGCTGGACTTTATGTGAATGTAGGTGTAAGTCCAAATGCAAAATACGCCATAATTTTCCGTAAGAAAGTCCTAGATCTTGAGAACGTCGAGAAATAGACACATTCGGGGCTTCGGCTGCCCTTTTACTTACAGTAGCGATATTTGAGGTGGAATGAGCAAATCGATGATGCACAGGCAATACAATACAATATCTGTAACCGATCCAGTCTCTTCAAATTCCGGTAAATTTATACCGATTGCTTGAGTAGTTGGACGATTGTGTGCACCATAATCTCCTCTTAAACCACGAAAAGTGGCTATTTTTGAATCACCATTTTTTAGTAAATTTCAACAATGTGCGTTTGCTAAGCGATCCATTTTCAAAAATGCCTAATTTTCAAATATTTATTTGAAAATTTCCAACAAAACTACCGGTAATTTTCAGGAGAGCATAAGTTGCTCAAATTTATTTTTAAAAAAACCGAAATGAAGTTTGCTGATAATGATGTAAATCTGATTTGGTTCTAAGCCTGAAAAATATTTATATGGTACAACCAACGAAAAAACGTTTGAAACGAAAAATGTTTGTTTTCTACTCTCCAATTAAATTATTATTATTATTCCCCACGGCTACTATTTGATAGTACTTTATAAATATTCAGTCAGTGTTGTACTAAATACAAAATCTGTGCCAAAATACCAGTAGTTAAGCAAACTATAAATTGTCGAAATTTATTTTTATAAATTTATTTTCAAGAAATCAAAAAAAAGGTATTATATAATTTTTTTTTTTTTAAGTACAACCTACATTCACAAGTCACACGGGGCTATTCTGAAATGTAATCGGAATTGATTTCGCCTCGATTTGAATTTTCGATTTTTCATAGCGGTTTTAAAAAATTCCACTAAAAAGCAAAACCGTTTCGAAGTGTCAAAATTGAATTACCTTGCTGCTGGTGTTACAATATATATGGGGTTTTCATCAAACTTTTCAAAAACTAGCACTTTTAGAAGTGAAATATGTTTTTTTTTTTTTGTGAATATTAAAGAGAAGAAATTTGCTTGCCTTCAGCATGCCGATCGGAACTTTTCGATAAGTCGAAATATACTATAGAACACTAAATTCGATGAATAATCAAATTCGAACACAGATTTCGATAAATTGAAGTCGGAAGAATTCATAACATAATTATACAACTCCAAGCAGATTAAATTCCTATTAAGATCGAAATTGGATTTTGGAACAGCCCTGAAAAACGTGTATGTTATCAATGAATAGGCAAACTGAATCATTCATTCAAAAGACTTAAGCAACAAACTTAACGTTTTTTTCGATTTGTTATTGGCAAGAAAATTAGAATATAGTGGGTGGAGGGTTTTTGATACGCTTAAGATTTTGTTGTTTTAATTTTTTTATTCTTATTATTATAATTTTTTTGTTTTCAAAGTACATAACATTGTACCGAACAACGAACCTTGAGCTTCAGGACGCCTGGGGTTAAGCATGCTTTCAAACAGCGTATAAGCAAACCTGCTTATACATACATTAGTACCACAAGCTTGAGTGTTTTGAAAGCAATTTAGAGCAAAAGTTTAGCCACAACACCACTAGCCACTACATGTCATGCCACATTGTCACACATGGGAGGGGTTCGATGAAATTTGCATATATCACATGCAAATATATATAAATACATGCCATGGCAGTACATACTACATATGGTAAAATCAATGAAAGAGTGACTTGCATGTTCCGTTTATCAACATAAACACATGTGCATATATACATAAATGTCGTGTATGTACGTATGTATGATGTAGATAATACTAATGTAATGTTGGCAGGCATTTGTGCCAGCAATAATAATAAGACCAGTAATTTTGTAACCGATATGTAGCATTGGCATTAGAAGTAATATAGCGAATGACGAAATTTTAGAATATATTGAACTTAAAAATATCTCAAAATCGACGCACTGATGTAATTTTTAGTGGAAATTTCATATATTTTATTGTAATAATAACATTTGTATTGGTATGAAATCGATTTTTCCGCTAAATTTTAAAAAATTACAACAAAAAAAGTAAATATATAACAATAACAAGAAATATGCAAATTTCCGCATTTCAATACGGAAATATCACAAAAAGGGCGTTAATAATTCTATAAATGACTACTAATTTCCAAGAAGTACAATAATAAAAACCAGGAGAAAAAAAAACAATTTTGTACAGTCTATAAGGCATTGTATTTGGCTCTATTGTGATAATGGGGATTGAATTTGTACAGAAAAATTTTATTTCATTTATACATATATTCCAGTGCATATGTCACAAATATCGATCAAATTTAAGACTCAGAAAAGACTAACAACAACACTTGCGGCCAACTAATGCAGATAGAAAATAATAAAGGCATTTTAATCCAATTATTCGAACTGATATAAATTTTCAAACGTGACGTTTCTTTGATCCATAGCATACACAGTTTGTTAAAAAAAATACATATGCATACAGTAAGCCCTCGCTTAATGCAATCATCGATGAAAGCAATACCTAAATTACATGAAATAGTATATTAACTTTGGTCCTTACACACTACCGGAAATAGAAGACATAGAGTCAACAAAATTCATACCGATTGGCAAGGCCGTATGCATGGGGGAAGAGGCGCTTCGGAGGTTGAAACCCCCCCTAGGCAAATGCCAATTACATAGTCAGTTTCGTTCTTTTTTATTTGATACAAAAATACTGGGTTTTAGCGTAATTTGAACATGTATGGATTCAGCAGTTAAGTCTAAAATAAAATGTGCATACTAGTATACGGATTATTCATTACAGCATTGCTAATTGCATGAAGAAATTTTTGTTTCCGGAAATTGTGGTTGTTGCTGTTATTCCTGTTGCTGTTGTTGTTAAATATTTTCAAACAATTTACAATGCAACAAAGGCCATCTTCGTACAATAATACAATCGATCACCTGAGATCGAGCTTAGAACAGCTTAGTCGAACACAGCCATTGAACTTAAAACAAAGAGATGGTGCAAATTATTGCAACATAGTATCCTCTTCAAACAATTTCGAAAAAAAAAATGGCGGGGAAGGAATTCAACACACTGCGAAATAATAGTCACCTCGAAATAAAATATTGTTAGCACGAAGCTAGTGTTGATGCGTGAGAACTTCGAATAAAATTTCAGGAATATTTCGGAAGATGTCGTTGTGATTTGTAATGAATATGATATTCCAACGGAAAAACCAAAAATTGTTCGAAGGCAGATGCAAAGCTGCAACGTCTTGGCCAACGCCGTTGAAGATTATTATCGCATTAGCTTCTTGGATCAGTTCAACACACATCTATATGATCGATTTTTTGAAGCATAAGTATATCTTTCCCAAATTTCATTTGACTTTTTCCCAAAAGAATGGAGTTACATACATTGATACTGATATCCAAAATCCACTTTAAGCCCTAGACATTAGCCAAAAAGACGCCTTTCCAAATGTGCAAAAAAAATTTCGAATTATGACGGTTTTGGCCATTACCGCGGCAGCAAGAGAAAGGTATTTTTTCACGCTGCGACACTTAAAATCTTACTTGAAATCTTGAAATGAAAGAGGATCGTTTGAGTGATCTGATATTTATACTCGTCTAATGGGCGCTTGTATAAAACTGAACTGAGGATATTTTCATCCCATTTTACATATAATTCCTGCACACGATCTTCATATACTCAAAAAACGCGGTATTTTTTTTCTTTCCCAACTTACGTTATATATACGATAAGAGAGGTGAATCGTATTCATTAAAATTTATTCGTGAATGGAATTTCAATCCAGAAGTGGGAGTTTTTTTCCTATACTTCCTCCGGCTTGTACCGCATTGAAAACTGGTGTATGTATCCCTGATTCCTAATTCGCTGGAAAATTTTAATGTCGTCGTATATCTCGTCTGCGTTATTCCCCTTTGGTGATTTGATAAGGTTAATATATCGTTCCGTTTCCCTCTACCGACTAATCAGATTTTGTCTACGTCGTTGGCGCTGACTGTGCGGCCCTGCTGTGATATGAATTGAGCAAGCAGAGCACACAGGTTTCAATCGTAGCAAGCTTTCTTTCGGCCATATCCTGCAAAGAAGCGGGTACATTCCTGTTCGTATTCTATCAATGCCGTCTATTCCATCGTCATCGATTGGAGGTTCGGATTCGCCATCATTAATGCAATCCATTTTCATAATTTTCACTGAAATTAAGAAGGCTGGGGAAGTGCTCTCTCCATAAGCTCAGTATGCTTTGATCATCAGTCAGTCACAAGATCTTCTGTAAGCCGCTTCATCCCCTCATAGAATTCTAGAGTATTTCCTCTATCGGCCAGCTTCTCAAGTTCTCACATATTTCAGCCAATACTTTTTTTATCTGCAAACGCATCTCGTTTCGCTCTTCAACTTTCTGTATCTCTCAACGACCTTGTCGAAAACCATAATTTCATTGCCTGCTGAACGTACAGAACTTGTAATGCTTTCCGACAGTTCTCTTATACCGAGCTCTTGATAAATGTTCTCGGAGATCAGGAGTGGAAGTCGAGTAAAAAACCGCTAGGTTATCTGTTGTGATTGTAGCTTCTCGTCGTCAAATCTTCCTTCCGTTTGCTTACAAGCGTTCTTTGCTTCATAGCTAGTGGCCGGAATCGATGTTAGGTCCTCAGAACGTACGCACGTCTAGAACACTGGACCGTCTATCACAACATGATTGATCTGGTTGTGAGTTTTTCAATCTTGGGATAGTCAAGCAGCTTGAGGAATCTAGTACTACAGACAACCATATTTCGGGTCCCGCTGAATTCGATCAGTCGTTTTTCTACATTTTCATTTCATTTTCCAACTGGTGCTGATTTAGACATCATGCATTCTGGGAACTCATAGACAGCATTTATGGCCACATCTTTCTTCTCTTCCGTGAAACAGCGATATGTTGAAGAGCTTGGCTTTGATGCGGATTGTGGCGAGACGTTCATCCGTCCGACTGAATACCAATAGTTGGCGGCCGAGTCTCTATCCCACCGACAACAAAATTTCGTTCATTATTTAGCCACTGTAGTACATGCTAGAAGGACTTAATCGTTTTCGTGCTTGTCCTGTCACAATCGCAATCTTTGGGCGGAGGTAATGTCAGCCTTTAGCCTTTCGAGAATATCAATCAGCTGAGCAGCGAAACCTTTTCAATTGTGAGACCGGACATCAGGTGCATGCCTTCAAACCGTAGTCCTAAGTACTTTTGCTGGGGTCGTCATCGAAAGGTGTGTATTTCATTCGAGATATTTTTTGATATTTCATTGGAACAGTTTTCCCTCATCCGATGCTGTTGGCTATATTTCTTTGAAGCTAGTTTCTACGTGGCGGTTCCCAAATCCAGCATGCAACCTCGCCACGCGAGTTAGTTTATATTTTGGAGACATTTATATAACAAGCCGCTTGCCTCAATTGCGATGACTGCTCAAAAAGACTCTAGTGAGAACTTAAACCGGATATGTTGAAGAGGCTCCACTGGAGCTCCCTCTCTTTCAGCCGTGACCAAAAGCGCCACATGGGTTTGTTACATCCCATTTTCCCCCTACCTCCCCTGCGTATTATTTGGTGTAAAGAATAAGCGCTAAATTTTGAATGCAAAAGCTTGCTGCTAAACTATATTACAAACAAACACCGATTTGTTGCAAATTCATTTCATAAAAGTTTGTCGTCATAGCAAAACCAAAAACAAAGAAAGAAAAAATGTGTAAATAATTGTATAAATAGTTGACCGATAGCTGAACGATTAAAATCGATCGATTAATTGCGGTACAAAGTAAATGTGACATTTGAGTGACAAAAAACGCACGCACACACACACAAGCGCAGCAACAGATAATATTAACGACATTAAGGTGCAATTATTCGTTAATTTTTTGACAAAAGCCAATTGTTTATTGTTATTATAAAAATAGAAATATATAGAAAATATAATTAAATGAGAAATTATGACACATCATTAATCAAAACGAAACGGTAACAGTCTCTAGCAGTAACCCAAACCCAGCTGACAGCTAGTTCAGCACCACTCAACAGAAAAGATTGAGCAAACAGTTCAACAGACAAGTCTAAGAATAAACGGATTTATGAGCACATATACACACATAACATATGCACCTTTGGGTTAAACCTACAACTACTACACTCCCTTTTCATTTAACCTCCAACATTCGTGCCGATTTTTTAAGCAATCATATTGAATCATATTGAAGTTTGTTCTAGGAAAAATCCCAACTATTTTCACTACGGACGGATGTTTATCATATGTAGATATTTACAAGCTTGTTGGTTCCGCTGTATATGACTTCAACTTCCGTTTGTCATAAAAATCATTGCAATAGATGAGCAGTGAAAACATCAGAAATTCTAACGAAATTATTTCGAAAAAGCGTAACAAATGAGTATAATTTTACTTCGTTAATTACAAGAACTTTGTACTGTAGCTAATACTTGTATATAATATTAAGTTTTTTCTTATTCATATTGACATCTGTTAAACTTAACTGTCAAACAAATATGTTTTGATTTAATTAAAAGTGAGGCATTTATGAAAATGGATTAAAATTGTTGTAATACAAACTTGGCCACATTTCGCGCTTTAATATGAGATCATGGTGCACATAATCCTCCTACCACTCAAGCAAATGTTAAAACTTTAAAGAAATTTGCAGAGACTGGGTCAGTTACAGATATTGTAAGGCCTGTACTTATTGGTTTTGCTCATGCCACCTCAAATATCGATGCTGTAAGTGAAGTCTTACGGAACATTGTCGCGCATTTTCACTTGGACTTACATCTACATCCATATACAGTCAAATTCACACAACAACTAACTATTCACAACGCCGTAGCTACGTCAATTTGGTGCTTGAACAACAAGCAGTGGACCGCCATTTTTTATACAAAATTTTCTTCAGCGACGAGGCACATTCCTCACTCGGTGGATATGTAAATAAGCAAAATTTTCGAATTTTGGGCACCTAAAATCCTCAAATAATTGAAGAGAGGGCTTTACACTCAAAAATAAAACTTACTGTTTGGTGCGCTCTTTGATCCGGAGGTGTTATTGCACCTTACTTTTTTGAAAATTATAACAGCGAGACCGTCACTGTCAATTTGAAGCGATATGGCCGTTTGATAACCGACTTTTTTTGGCCCGCAATTAAAGAACACCACTTGGACAAAATGTGGTTCCAATACGAGCGAATATGGCTTTATTGCGAGAGAAATTTCCCGGCCGCGTAATTTGTCGCCTTGGCAATGTTAATTGGCCACCCAGATCGTGCGATTTGACAACGTTAGACCTTTTTTTTTTGTGGGGCTACGCGGAGGACCGTGTTTATGCAGATAAACTTTTAACTCTTGAGTACTTGAAAAGCAATACTTGTCAAGTTATGGCTGAGATACCGCCCAATATGTGTCAAAAAGTGGTCGAAAATTACCTAAAACGGATTGAAGTTTGTGAAAATTCACGAGGCGGTCATTTGAATGATGTAGCCTTTCACACATAATGTCAAGCTTCAAACTTTATAATAAAAAAGGATTTTGATGAAAACAAAATATTTTTAATGCATTTTATTTACGTTTATTTTGGAAACCGTAAAATGGATAATCCTATATAAGTATTTTGTTTATGCATTTATGCATATTATTCTATCTATGATGCTTTTTAACTTCAGTTTCTGATCGCGTCGCTGTCATTTATTTGACAATTAAGAGAGCTCATTGTTAAGCGTCGCCTGATTTGTTTACCTCTGTTTTTGCCCATAAAACTGTCATCTGCCCTACTAAGCTATAAAAAAATGCAGACTTTCTGCTGTTAGATTGAAACGTCATAATTTCTATCATGAAATTTTTATTACTTTTTCCACTAATTAGTTTTATTCTCTTTTCAATTAAAGTTTTTATTTTTATTATTTATTCTCGCTCAATTGAGCACACCTTTGCTATTACTTATTACTCAGCTGTTTTGTTTACTTACCACACTTTTTGTGGTTTTAACTTACCATAACATGACTAGCAGTTGAATTCAAAAATATATTGCATTGAATTTAAGAAGAAGTCGAAGTTCAAGTTTAGGAGGTTATTTTAACTTTTAATATTCGAATGCACTTTGCAGGGGAGTTGATTTTGAGATTGTAAAAAAGAACAGTTTAAAACTGCATATTATTTTCAAATGTTTGCTCCATAGCTGATTTAGTAGTAAATTGTTCATGCAAAATGTATCTTTACGAAATAAAATATTATCAGCCGATAGTTCAAGAATAAAAATTTGCCTGACACAACATTTTTTGATATTTATGATAGTAAACAATTCTAACCTAAAAGCATAACCAATTAATAAACGATTATATGCCCGTTAGCTTACATGCATACTAAATGTGCTTACTACGAGTAATCTAATTGTTCATATATTTTTTGCACAATTACTTCATTTTGCTCTGGTTCAAGTCATTAGGTGATCCATACACACATAACATAACTAATTATTATCTACGTGTTAATTGTTTTAACTTATAAATTTCTCTGTACATATGTACATATGTTCTTAATGCATCTACTGTTATTCGAATGTTATTAATTAATTCATTATTTACGTTTCAATTACAATTACTACACTCAGCAAACACATAAATAATGCGGAAAGATAAACAAAACATAACTCACACAAATAACAGACAACCATCGATCAGCGGCGGTTGCAGGGTGTGGAAAATATAAAGAATAAATTATTATATTATATATTTGTAAAAACTTATACTAAACTATAACTGACACCATTGGTATAAAAAATAAATGTAAAAGATGCATGGTTGATATTTAAGTGACAGGCAATTGTCACATGAGACAGCGGAGCAACGGTGCCGCACATTGTTTGCATACTCGCATACATTTTTCTTATCGCATGATAGCTAAGGAATTAGATAGAAAATTATCTACACTAAGAGAATTTTTTTTAATTTTTTTTTTTTAAAAGATAATTAAAATAACATGAAATTAAATTAAAAAATTAACTAAATAAAAAGCAATAAAATAAAATCAAAAGTAAAACTATAATGAAATATATAAAATAAAATAATAAAAAAATATCTAATAAAATAAAATAAAATGAGATAACAAATAAAAGAAAAATTTTATATAACCTAAATTAAAAAACTTATAATATGTATTTAATGCAACAAAATAAAATAATATAAAAAATGCAATAATTTTTATTAAAAAAAATAGATATCAAAAATTAAATAAAAAATAGAAAAAAAATGAAATTAAATAAAATGCAAGAAAATAAAATAAAATAAAAAAAGTTAAAATAAATTAAATAAAAAATAAATAAAACACAATAAGAAACTTAAATGAAAAAATAAGATAAAATAAAATGAAATAAATTAAATTTAATTTAATAAACTAATTTGAAATAATAAAAAAATATATAATGATCTAGTAAAAAATATTTTTTTTTAATTTTTAATTAAAAAAAGTACAATAAAATATATAAAATGAAATAAACACGATATTATAAAATAAAACAAAAAAATAATAACTAATAAAATAAAATTAAATAAGCAAATAAAAATAATTTAAAAATATTAAATTAAGAGCAATAAAATAAAATAAAATATACAATATACTACATAAAATAAAATATTTATAATAAAAGTAAAATAAAACAAAATAAACATACAACAAAACAACAACAAAAAAATAATAATAAATTATATAAAATACAATCAAGTAAATAAATTTAAAAAAAATTTATTAAAGTAAATAAAATAATATAAAAAAATAAAAAATAAGAAACTAAAAATTTTAAACGAAAAAAATTAGTGAAATAAAATAAAGTTAAATTAAATTAAATAAATTATAATGAAATGAAAAAACTAAATATAATAACATCTAACAAAATGATTTAAAAAAATTAAATATTGAAATAAAATTAAGTTAAATGCAATAAATTACGAAATAAATACTATTTAATGAAATCCAGAAACAAAAAACTAAAATAAAGTAGAATAAAATAAAATGATATGACAAATTAAAAATTCGCAATAAACAATTTGTAATTTTTTTTCCCAATTATACAGATGAAATAATTGATTGATAAAATGAAGTAAAGTAAAATAAATCAAGCTAAAATAAAGTAAGGTAAATAAAAATTAATTTAGAAATAAAATAAAATATAATGAAATGAAATAAAATCAAATAATAAAAATTAAAAAAATTAATTTATAATAATCAAATATAATTAAATAAAACAAATTAAAATGAAATTTAAATAGGAAGAAAAGAAAATAATGTAAAATAAAATAAAATATAAAATAATTCATTTTTAATGAAACCAAATAAAATATAATAAAACAAAACTAGACAAAATAAAATAAATTTAAAAATAAAATAAAACAAGACAAAATCAAAATAAATTTAAAAATGAAACAAAATGAAATAAATAATATTTAAAACAAAATTATATTTAGGGAAAATAAAACGAATGAACAAAATGAAGTAAAAAATAATAAAAACAAAAATAAAAAATAGAATATATAAAATATAGTTGAATAAAGTAAAAAAAAAAAAAAATAACAAAAAATTGTGGTCGGCCCTCTGCAAAGCAAGTCATCCACACCGCGTGTATTTCTGGCATGAAATAAAAGCTCCTCATAAAAATCTATCCGTTCGGAGGAATAACTTATAAAATAAAAAAATAAAATAAAATAAAATAAAATAAAATAATGAAACAAAATGAAATTAAATTGAAATGAAATTAAATTGATTTAAGTAAAATAAAATATATAATTACAAATATTTCCAAAACCTTATCAAACTCACAACGTCTAGGCAGGCATACTGCCCCCGAAACACCACTCATCTCACTCCAAATCAGTTTTTCTCGTCAATTTATTTGAACTTAGGTGTTGATCTACATTAGATTTATTACCATAAAGGCCAACCCGAAGCAAGTTATAATCGTATGTTCATTTCAATGGTCAAGCCAACAACAAACCAGTTTAATAAAACTCATTTGCATATCAGCACTGTTAGAGGTGCAAATGGGTGACTAACAAACAGTAGATACATGCACGCATATGTACATTCATACATATTTATAAAATACAATTTTCACGAGATTTGAAATGCACAACTACATAGCGAATATAATATATGTAAAAAAATTTTCTTGTATCTTACAGCTACTGATCGCCTTGTTAATCACCATCAATTGTTACTCCAGCTGTGGTGCTGCCTTGCGTCGCACACCAAAAGTCTACAATGCACTTATAACAACCGATGATAATTTAACTTCAAGCCGCGCCTATCCTGTTATACAACCGACAATACACGAGAGTGGGCTGGCACATTATCCCTTTGGACCGTATAATCCTTATGGCTTCTACTCGCCGCCAGTGGTGCGTTTCGGCCAGCCAATAGTGCCTGGTTTGGCGCCAAGTCAACAGGTTAGTTAGATTTGGACATTTCTAAAATTACTCCATCAATATACATATGTATTTTTTTCATTTGCTTACAGTATCCATATGCACCACACCAGCAACGCTTCCCGCCACAATTCATGCGTCAGCCGCCACCAAATAGTATACCACAGCTCTTGCCAACACCTAATGGAGCTGCACAACAACCACCGCCACAGGACGGCTCACCAATAGAGGATGCTGCACCCACAGCGACACCACCAACTGACGAACAACAACCCGTACAACCGCCTACGCAGCCACCACCGCCGAAAAATCCCACATATATGCCACCCCTCGAGCAGAATCAACCAAAACAGATGCCTAATGAGAAACTACCAATTCCTTTGAACGAATTCGGCTTGCCACCATCACTTATACCACTACAACAATATCCCAATCGTAGTCCCAATAGTCCAGTGGCGCTACCACCACCATACCCTTTCAATCAGTATCCGTTCATTTATGATCCTATTACCGGTTATCGTGAGCAATATCTGCCACCTTATGAATATTTCCCCAGTCATCATCAACATTTTGCAGTGGGTGCCGCCGGTCCAGCTGGTCTGCCAAGACCACAAGTTCCAACACCACCAACGGCTTCACCCAGTGTCCCTGCAGTGACATCACCATCACCACCGTTACCACTTGCGCAACAACCAACGCAACAATATCCACCAGAGCAACAGACCGAGGAGACGGCAGCTAGTGCCGAGCCTCAACCTACAGATTTACCACAATTGCCGCCTAATGTTGATTTTGATAGCATAAAGAATGTGTCGAAAAATAAAAATAGTGCCGTCCCTGATGTGCCGCCACCGCCAATACCTTCGGGTGCTAAGACAGAGCAATCATAAGGCGCATGAATTCCTAGGAAAGGTATCTGTTCAAAATTTGACTTAAAACTCGTTAATCGCATATAAAAAAAATTAGGAAAATTCTTATAAGTTATGATTGGTTAAAAAATATTCGAATTATTTACTTAATTTAATTTATTGTTAACGAAAATTTATTGTGAAATCAAATATTTTGTAGTTTTGCATATAATTTTATATTCATATGTGTATGTTTTATTGGATTTATTATAGTCATTAAAACTTAAATAATACAAAAAAAAATTATATATGGAAAGTTTTAATATTAATTTAATTATTGGAGAAAAATCAAGAAACCAAAATAACGGTTCAAATTAGGTTATTATAAACCTGTAAAAGCTTGTTTTGGTTTGATAAGGAGTAATGATTTTGAAATCATCGGTCTCAAAATCTGTCACGCCGTTAGCTCTGCTCTCTACAGATTTGATAAGCCAGCGAAGCGTATGGGTCTGGTAGTGAACGAGAACGAGTCGAAATATCTCCCACGTCACTGTTGGCAGGCATAACTTTGAAGTTATGTTTCGTCTAGTATTAACACCAGTATTAACACTAACAACACCGTTAGCCTTGAAATCCAATTAAGAATCACTTTTGTCCACAGTTGCTACTTTGGACTGAGCAGGCAATCGAAAAAAGCCCGCTGTCGACGAGCCAAAATCAAACTCTTCAAATCGCTCATGTTTCCCGTTCTGTTATCTGGTACAGAGGTCTGGACGATGGCAACATTTGAAAGAAAGAGAAACGAGAAAGAGAAAGGAAAATTGATAGTTCTTTGCGTATTGGTAATGGATAATACCGACAATACGGCAATCTTGTATGAATAAAGAGACATGAGCTCTGGCTAGATTATGTTGCCCGAATGGATGAGAGTGCTCCAGCTGTGCCAAAAGCGACAGGCGGGTGTGCTCTTTTCGGGTTCAGAGTATGTTACTAAGTCAATACTTTGAACTTAGTTCTCTGTAGGGCAGGGTTATGTTACTATAACCATTTTCTAGAATAACTCAATACCATAAAAGGATTTATGCACCAAAATAGTCAACAACTTTTCTTCTCATCTACACCCAGTCGAATTCGCCGGCCTTTATTGAAGCCCCCTAAACGGGAATTAAGGAATTGAAAAATATAATATCAGTTAGATTTAAAAGCGTGGCAAGTGGGAGAAACCGAGTTGATTTGGTTTTTGTGTTTTTCCGACAGGGTGGATACTAGATTTATATCGGAACGAATTTCCGTCATCCCTTGTTCTCGAACGAAACCAAACACTGAAGACGGCGGTTTGCCGAAACCGGTGTGTTACTAAACCAAATTTGACAAGGGATGACGGAAATTCGTTCCGATATAAATCTGGGAGAAACCCTTTTCTTCTAGCGAGGTGTACCTTCAAGCTTGAATTTAGGGACATACATATGTATGTACATAGAACTGAGCTAAGTATTGTACTTCGTACGTTCTCTTGTAAATTAAAGATACAAAATTCCTACAATCATTTCATTAAGGTTAATAAACTTTCGAAATCACTTTTTTAATCCCAAAGGGCCAAAAATTTATACTACAAAAGAAAAAATATTCTGATAAATATTGCTTACATATGATAGAAGATAAGAATTTAAAACTTTCGCTTTTCACTCTGGCATGCATACAAGTGCAAATGTACATAGATACGTACGTATATTTGTGGAAGATAATGGACTTTCAGTTTCAAGTGCGAATAAATCGATATCAGACCAGATGCCTTTCGAAAAGCAGTTGCAAGCGGAAAAAGTGAGATTCATTTTAAACAAAAATACATACATACATATGTACATATGCGCTTCTAAGTCATATATAAGCTGTGCAAATGAGTTCCTGTTAATTTTTGTTACGTTGAATTTGGAGAAAAAATGAAGTGCGCTTTTCTGCTCGGAGTATTTGCAATAATTACAACGCTAGCGATTGGTATGGTACTCTGTCAAATGGTCAAATTTCAAAAAAGAATTAACTTTCCCATTTTTTCATTGCAGAAAAATCGCTTGCAACGGGTACTTCTAAGCCTTTCGTACGCAGCCGTTACAGCAAACGCTGGCGTGTTCCCGTAACCACCGAGCCCAATGCAACGAATGGCACTTTAACAACCGAACAGCAGAAAACTTCAGTAGCGGAGGTGACTACTGTGGAGACGGTTACAGTAAACAATCTGATTAGCGTCACTAATGAAGTAACAACTGCTGTGCCAGCGGTTACCATAAAGATCAATTCCGAAGAAACCCAGGAAATTGAAAAGGGTGCTCATAGCACGACAACAGAACATCCAAGACATGCTGGTCCAAATGGCTTACCACTGGACTATGATTATTATGGAAATGGTGAAAATGAAGAAGATGGAGTTCATAAATAATATGACTATCTTTCTTAATGCATTTTGTAGCACATAATACTAATATTAACTGATAATAATACATGTGAACATATCTCAGAACGCATTATCACAACACATAAACATATGTATATATAAACTTAAGTAAAATTTACATCGTTAAAATTCAAATGCAGAACTTCAAATATCAGCATAGAACATTGCAAAGCCACTGAAGTATTAAGTTTCTAACCCTATGGCAGCCCCATAAAAACAAAACAGCTGACCGGCAAAGCAATTGTCAAATTGTTTGTCAACGGCAAGCAAAAACAAAAACACAAATACAATGTATGGTTTTAACAAATATTTAATAAATATAAAATCAAGGAAGTTATTGCCTATTATTTGGGAAATACATAGTCTTAGTCATAAAACTGTGAGTATTCAACAGCGCTTATATGATAACAAAACTTTGAGTGCAACCTGCACACCATGGAGCCGGCAGCATCGATTATTCTGTGGGTATGTATATTTGTGTATTTGGAGGCTTGATACTATTAGTTGAGCTGTGTATACACAAAATCGAGTTTTTAAACAAATCCGATGAAATACTTTGCAGTAGTCTACCAAAAGCATTGCAAGAGACGAGACGATACTTTACAGTGATTGCGCAGAAAGCCGTAACAGCGAAGAAGAAAATGGTAAGTAAATCGCTTGGGAATAATTAAAGAGGGAGGGAGTAAGGGATGAATTTTGGTATAGAAACACTTGTTGAAATTTTCAGCAATGCATTCATAATGACTTGTTTAATGTGTTTAAATAATTCGTGTAACAATTATGCTCTAATCTATGGTTTATCGTGAGGTCAAAATAGAGATCAAGAGAGATTAAATCATGTTTAAAAAATGAAAGTTAATGTACAATTATCAAGGCTCTCCACAGCGTGGCTCATTGATAGACATATTTAAGGGAAAGAAATAGTACTAAATAGTGCTAATAGTTGGCACAAAGTAAATGTATAAGCAATTTGCAAATGAAAACTGGTTTCACTACAACGGCAACAAAATAAAATTATTAAGCAAAAACATATTTATAACAAGTATTTCTGGCAACCAAAGTTGAAAATGTTTCCAGCAAAATTTAATGATTAATTGGCTTCATAATGTAAAATTCAACATTGCTCACAATAAGAATATTGTCTTCTGCAAGTACGTCAGTATTTACTTTTGACATATATACGTAAACTAAACAATATTTTATTAGCAAAATATAAATGTAAAATTTACCACTATAAATTTAATGAGTAATGTAATTAAATATTTTCCCAACAGGCTAAACTCACCGAACAAGAACGATCTGAATTACTTCAACCACTTTTGGATGCTGGTTGGTCGCTAGTAAATGGTCGCGATGCTATCTATAAGGAATATTTATTTGCGGATTTCAACACTGCTTTCAGCTTCATGTCAGGTGTTGCATTGCTTGCAGAAAAATTGAATCATCATCCGGAATGGTTTAATGTATATAATAAAGTACAAATTACTATGTCTACTCATGATGTTGGTGGTCTGAGTGCAAAGGATATTCGTATGGCCAAATATATGGAAGAACATGCCAAACGCTTGCTTTAATTTGTTATTAATATTTTGTTTAGTTAGATTTTGTTAATAATTCATGAAATCAAATAAAATGTATTGCTGGAAACTAGCTAATTTCGTCAATATCTAAACGGTACTTATGTAAGCTTATAATATCTTGCTTAATATTTCATATTCAGCCTTTTCCAATATGTCAGGCGATGTCTCATCCAAACTGAATCCAATTGTTTTAAAGAATGCCAAGGCATTATCATTGTTTTTTAACACTGTTAGGACGAGTTTGTCCATGTGCCAGTGACGTGCACATTGTTCCAATGCATTCATTATGAATTTTCCCAATCCTTGACGTTGATGATCCGTTTCTATTTGCATTTCATAGCTAATTGCAATAAAAAAAAACACAATGAACATAGATTGTTTATTTATAATATATGTTTAGTATTCACCAATAGAGCACACTGTGCCCATAATCCATATCAAAACGAAACATGGTATACGCTACAGGTTGCCCATTTTTATCAGTTGCTACTAAATATCGTGCCCATTTCTTGTTCAAATCGTTCTGTTTCACCTTCGGCTGCCAACCCATTTGTAATGCTTTATAGAAAGGGCCGACATTGCGTTCAGCTAACTTAAAAGCCCATTTTATGGTTTTTGAATCCATATCGCTTTTGCAGCGGCAATAAAGTTTGTATTCTGTGCCATTTTTCGCTGTGAATTCAAATACATCCAGCACAGATTCCAGTGGATTTTTAGCTTTGCCTGCATTTTCAACGTTTCTCTGTTGATTTGTTGTTGAACTCGTGTTAGTCATTTTCGTCTGATGTGAATTTTAAGCGAAAAGAAAAGAATATACAAAATTTGAATAAATATTATCATCCAATGCGCGAGTTTAAACACTTTCTTCTCCAGATGGAGTTTGTTTTACAAATTTTTTGCAAGAATTGAGCGGGAAGAAACAAGGGATTCTACAGAGTTGCCGCAATCTCTTAAACGAATTGTATAATTTTAGAGTGATTGACTATCACATATTTGAAAGTAATTATGTTCCGGATAGTGAACAAATTATGTTATATCGGTTCATTTGAGCTATTGCGAAATATATATATATATTTTTTTCAATAATTGAGCTATGCAGTTCTCAATAAATGTTTCAAATAAAAACAGCTGCCTTAATTTAAATGAAATAAGGTTGTCAAAATTTTAATGGGGAGATATTTAATACTTCCATTAAGGATATCATGCATGAAGTGATTTTAAGTTAAGTTTTTGTCATCAGGCACTTAAGAGGGTTCTAGTCTAGAATTTTGGAAAATTCGATTTTCTTTTTTTTTTGCATATTTTTAAAGTTTAACTATTTAAAAATATGTCTGTAAGAAGATTTTTCAAAATTCAAATTATTTTCGGAAACGCAGGTATTTTTCTGACGCAGCATCCGTATCGGCTGGCCTTTACGCGGAATTTTAAACGCTTTTTTCTCGAAACTACTTTTTTCGATGCAGTAACCACACAATATCTCAAATTCTAATAAGCTGATTTACTTAAAATTTGGCACGAACTTTCTTTAAATAGCTCTCTATCGCATGAACGAACAATAAATAAAAATTTGAAATTTGTAAATTTTTTTAAAAAATTCGATAAAGTTAAAAAAATAGTGAAAAAATCAACTCTTATTTTTGAGCAGCCGCCATTTTATGAAAAAAAGAACAATTTTTTTCCAATTTTGCAAGTTCATGAGGTAGCGACATTCGTACTAATCAAGAATGGTTATATTTTCCGGATGACCACAAGGGTAGAAATCAGGGCGACGAGGACAAGTTCTGTTTTTTTCCTTTCAACTTCAAGGACTCATAACACAATTAATTTGTGTACTTTTGAAATACAAATAAGCAAATGATAAAAAATGGATAGTAAAAAATTCAAATGCTTTTTGCATCAATTGCCAAAAAACGCTCGAAATTCCCCTTAAAAAGGAAAATAAGGTTCTCACTCTGTCCAATATTTTGCAATTGTTTTTAAATAAAAGTCAGTACATCAGATTTCAAATATATATGTATGTAATTTAAATTTTTAAATTGTGATAATATTTAATAACTGTTTTAGCAAATATAGACTTTTAACAGTATAATTGAATAGTTTCATACATTAATTGATATAACACCAAGTAAATATTGGTTTCTAAAACTAAAGTCTATTGAAAGTAAAACAATAAACTAATGTGTTCCATAAATATTCTCACACATCAGCATTTTTTTATTTTGTTAATTTTTCGGCCAACTCATTCCACCGTCACTGGTGAAATCTTCAGTTAATTTTATGTTGTAAGTTTATTAACATTGTTTTTTAATTTGGCTGAGCTTTAGTTTTCAGTCGCACTTCATATTATAAGCAAATAAAAAGCAATTTCGTCATGAAACTTTGTAGGAATGATCAGAAGGATGTCTTTTTCCAATATTTTAAGAAATATAATATATATAAATTTAAAAATTTTATAGTTCACAAGTTATTTGTTGTTAACAATTGCCAATCTTTTCGCATCATTTCCTTATGGAATTTTCACTTTTTTTCAACATTCTTTTCACCAATGCGTATATTACTTTCACTTGATAAATTATTTTCACCTATTTTGTTTAAATTAATAAGAAATGCGACTTAAATCAACATTAACAAATTATATTATAATCAAAACAGATGCCTGCGACTGAAAACTAAAATTTTCCCTTTAATTTATTAACGCATGGTTACACTTTAAGTTGCTATGTCATATATTACTTTTTATAAATTGGATATTGGTTTTTATTTAAAACCAAAAAAAAAAAAAAAATTATAATAATAAAATGCAATCAATAAGTGTCCAATGAAAATATATCAGGATGCTATTTCGGCTCTTCGAATACATTACGGAACACGGTATGAATTTCATTGAGCATATCGCTCGCTACCATACTTCGTCCCCATTTCTGAAAACCAGCAGCATTGCACTGTTTTATAAGATAAGAAGCCGCAAAAGTTGCGATAAAAGCTGCGTTTGACTGATTAGATTCCAAGGCCCAATGGAAAAAAGTTGCTATAGAACCACATAGCAAGTCACCCTGCCCACCGCAGCGTCGTCCTGATCCACCAGCTGGTAATGTATAAATTTCACCGGTGTTTGGTATATAGATTTTGTCTTGAAGACCTTTCTCCAGTATGATAACACCTTCACACAGCTTTTCCATACGCTGTTTCATAGTTTCAACATCGTCACCGAAAAGACGTCGAAATTCAATTATATTTGGGGTTAAGATGACATTAGATAAGCCTTTGAGTAAATCGATATTTCCATTGAGTATGAACAGTCCGTCAGCATCGATAATAATGGGTTTATTTAGTTGTTTGCAAAGTTCAATAAGGCTAATAGTGGTCCTCTGTATCTTTGGATCCCTACCTAAGCCCGGACCAATGATTAATACGTGTAATCGTTCTAACCATGGTGTAATTTGTTCAATCGCATCTTCGGCATCCAATAATGGATGTACTATCAATTCAGGACTGTAAGACTTGATTACAATTGCGGCATCACGTTGGCAAAATACATGTGCCAAATCTGCTCCCACACGCATAGCACTTATGGCTGAAAAGTATGGAGCACCGGTATATTCGAATGAACCGCCAATGACACCAATTCTTCCTGCTTGACCTTTGTGTCGTTGTTTACCTCTACCGCCTGCCGCATTTAATTTCGGTATCACTGTGGATCGCGTTAGCTTCAGTAATTTTTCTGCTTGAACAGGAACTTCTATAAACTTGGACATTTTGCTGCTGTAGGCACTGTTCTGTTGAAAATTGGCACCGAGCCAATTACCAATAATTTTTGGTTGCGAAAGAGTAAATAAATAATAATTCTGTTTATGTCTATTGACAAATCGTTTTGACAAGTTCATTTTTATGTTTTCTCTTTGTTTTGTTATTTTTATCGGGTTTCTTTGTATGGAAATTCTACACAACAATAAAAAAAACAGTTGTTCCAGCACATTGATAATTTATAAGGGTTGCCAGAACACAATTTAGCAGAAGGTAGTCTCGCCTGTATTGATCGACAACGAATTCACACTCTAGAACATGCCAGTAATCGTCCTCTCTCTTTCACATGACATTCGTTTCGCATTTCCGCCGCACTGCACTCCACTTAAGTCTGATCATGATTATCAAACACATTCACTTTTCCAAACGCTGCTCGGTGGAGCACTCATCTTGTTTCTTGATCTCCTTATATGACCTTTCCAATAACATTAAAGTTTTGAGGACAAACCTGTCTTCTGTTGTGGATTGTATAACAACACTAAATCTCCATTTTGGAAGCCTTTCTTTTGTCACTCATAATTTGAGTTCGCTGTTTCACAAGCAACAGAGGTACATCTTTCAACTTTTCCTCTAGAATTCTAGACGCTTCCTTCCCAAGTTTTCTCGCATCACCATTTACTCCAAGTATTAAATTACTAGACAAACGAAGTTACCCGTAGTTTCATGCACTGCGGACCGATATCCCATCAGGAACAGCGGTATGTGGATAACCCAATCATCCTGATCTTTGTCCACTACCTTCCGCAAGTGCTCTTAAAGGGTTCGGTTGAATCGTTCAACCATGCCATCTGATTGAGGATGCAGAGCGGTCCTTCAGGTTTTTCGAATACCCACTATCAGTCACATCTACTGGAACACCGCCGATTTAAAATTTCTTCCTTGGTCTGAGTGAAATTTTATAGGCGCACCATATCTGGTAACTCAATTATAAGTGAATGCATCCGCAACTGTTTTGGCTTCCTGGTTTGGAATTGGATAGACCTCCGGTCATTTACTAAAGTAATACATAATCCTTCTCAAAGGGAAGCTGGCTACATCCATGGCAATCCGCTCTTTTAGCTGCAATGCACTCCTTGCAGTTAGCAATACATTCAGAGAACGATTGACAAAACCAACTCAATAGAACCGCTGCTTGATCTTCTCAAGCGTTTTGGCAATGCCTAGGTGCCCTCCACTATGACCATTATGGAGTCCTTGAGAACGTCCTCTAAATTTTTATCCTTTCGAGGTTCTCACCAGATGCCTCAGAGCCTCAGATGCCAGATGCATATTCTTGCAGAGGTTCGTTACGTCTTTGGTCGCGTTTCTCCAACTCCATCTGGTAAATTTGTTTCCTGTGCTCGCTACTATACCGTCTTGCAATGGCTCGCAAACATGCGTCGTAATCATCTCTCTCATATTTTGGAATAGTCTGCGAAATTTTCGCTACAGGCCCTTCCAATGCAAGGAATAGTGCAGCGGATTTTTCCTTTATGCTCAAGTTATTCGCTGTAGTCGTCTTTTAGAACTGAAGCTTAAAGACCTGGAAAGGAATTTTACCGTCAACGGATAATGTTTTTAGTCTGGGATCATTTTTTGAAGTGTTTGGACGATTCAAACGCAAATCGCAGGCACGACCTTCCAATTCGTTGACTTTGGTCACAATTAGCTCCTCTATTTTATCTTGCCGCTCCTTGATTTGGTCCTGTCCCACTTTCACTGCGGAGTCTTTGATAAAACTCTCTTGAAGCTGTACGATTTGTGATGTAATGCTGGCATTCGTGGCAGGCATATTTTGTGAATTACGGGCATCCTGTATATCCAACGTTTGTGAAATTGCAGTCAAAGCATTTTTATGTCCATACACGTAGATGAGCTAAGAGCCTTTTCTTCTATCTTACTTGATGGCTGTTCTAACTCCTTCGCAGGATCAACGCCCTCTTCCTGTTTTATTTCTCTTCGTGGATGTCTCTTAGTCCTCGCGACGGAATTCGTATTGGCTCAAGTCGATGCCTTCGACTTCCATTGTTTCTCGCAGCCGTGATTCCATTTCTGCATTATTTCTCTTTGTTGTTGTTGTTGTTGTAACCGCAGGAAATCCCCTAAATTGGGCTTCAGGGAATATTGCGGGAGTGACAGCCCTTGGCCGGATAAAAATCCCTGTCGTTCCGATGTAAAGACCCGACTGTCAAGACGCCTCTTACGACAGACATGCCTTACTTACCGCGGGTAAATTCTTGAATCCCTAACCCTTTGTAGATAATCCACGCTTTGCCTTCTTGAAAGAAGGTATCGTCAAATCCTGAATCCCAACCATTTTGCAATTCTTATCCTTAGGGATTTATTTAACAATCTCAATTGTGATAACCATTATTACTAAATTGTTTACTAAATTAACCTCGATGATTTCCCAAATCCTTCGAGCCCGATCACTGGATTGTTAAATAAAATTCGACGACCATATTTACAGGTTTTTCATTATAAAGAATTTAATCAACAATCATTAATTGCTCAATAACCAACTATTCGCTTCATTAGCTACTATCACTTAATTTACAATTTTCAGAGTGTTCTATTTTTATTTCATAGTAATGTTGTCTCCAAAGAGTTTTCTTTATAACTGATTGCTTCAGCAGTTGTGCTTTGCCCTTATATAGTAAACGATTTGCTGGCAATATACTATATCGACTATAATTATTTTTCGAAGTTGGTAACAAGGTTCACTCAACTGACTTGTGCCTTCCATTTATTGTTTTCATCAGTTTTTCATTACCTCCTCGAAGTCTTTTCATTCTGTTTATTTGATAGGAATCAATTTTTCTTCAAAGAAATTTGTGAAATAGCTTTAATAGCTTAGTAAAATGTTAAAACAACATGTACTTTTGGAATTGAAACAGTTCGTTCAATCGGTTACAAACCATTATGGTAATCCAAAGAAACTTACAAATAGCACCCTCCTCCGTAGCAGTTTTCATCTACTTGAAGATCTGCCGGCTGCACGCGAGATAATTTTTGAGTATTTCGCACTGATTGCTGAAGTAGCCGTACAGAATTATGTGGCAAATGGGAACGTTGACTATTCTACTGGCCTACCACTAAGACAAGGCAAACAAGGCCCTGGCACAAGCTCAAGCAACAATGTGCCCACACAACCCACCGTAATAGAAGACAGCAATTGGTCAGCCGTGCAAGAAGCCTTAGAAAACTTGGTCACCAAAGGACCATCTGCTTGGGGACCTATAATCGCTTCATGGAGTCTGGACTTGGTAGGAAAGTTATCAGATAAATATACCAAACGGAAGATGTCTATTGTAGCAGCATGTAATTATTGGCTGAACTGTGGCGCTATGCGCGGCTTGCTTACTTTGATTAGCTTAAGTTTCCGAAAGCTTACAAATACTGAAAAGGAAGCTTGTGTAGAGACATTATTAGGTTTGTCCGATTGTTTTGCAGCAAGTTTTGTATATTCCTTTATTTATTTATTATATATATATGTTTTTTGTAGGTGCTTTTCAGCGCTATGCCCTAAGTTTTGACTGGGTTGTAGCACGTCTGGGTGGCTGCTTTCCATTAAGCATTATATCGCAAATATTACAATGCAGCCTTAAACGTTTTGCTGAGGATTACCGTTGTCGCTTTGATTCTGAATTGGGTATTTTAGATTATTTGTCGTTTGCACATGAGCAGGAGCTTAAACAGGCATTGGCGGATTTGCTAAAAGATGGATTCAATCCAAGTAAAACTTTGGATGCTTGTATAATACCATTTTTATTGGTAATGGCTACATTTGCGGATGCGTTGTTACAAAATTTGGTAGTTGTTTTTCTCGAAATGTGTAAGTATATACAATTTAATGGTAAACATTTGTTGTTGTTTTTTATACCGAATATTTTCTTCCATTTACAGATAACGACGATTTACGCCAAACGATTATACAGAAAACTCCTTTGTGGATGAGTAACAAAATATTCGCTGAAATGCAACCATCGCTTAATAGTCTGGCGTTGCGTTTAAAGTCGAATGGGGCACAACTACTTATCGCTGTATCACAAATGGCTGATCAGTATAATTGGTGTCAAGACTTCTTGGAATACACCTTACAAGATTTGGAGCAAGTGGTGCTAAATGCTACAGTGTGCCCACTCATGAATGACTTAGCTACCGAAGATTCGAAATATTTACTTTGGAAGAACTGTTTAAGCGCAAATATCTACCAACAACAAACTGCAGTGCGGCTGTTATTAATTGTTTGTATGTGAAGATTAATTACATTATTCAAATTCAAATGATTTAGTAATATAATATTTACTTTCAGCTACGCAACATTCACACATTTATCATCAGACAATATCGGAGCTGTTAAGAAAATCGTATACAGCAAATCCCAATGGCTTGGGCGCAGTGATACGTATCATTGGTGGACAAAGTGGTGTTGTTGAATTTCCTTGCATTAAGCCTGGTTTACAAATGGTTTTGGAAGATGTACTGTTGCAAGAGCAATTCAAACATACTCGCCTGATAAATGGTGAACAATCAGAGGCCCTAAACACTTTCAAAAATCTTAATATGCTCACCAAGTAAGTAAATTTTTTGCTTCATAATGTTAAAAAATAAACTGTGTTTTTTAATTTGTTGTCTAGAATGCAAAAAAAGAATTCCTTTCAATATATGAAACAAAGTCTTCTGACGAATGTACTAAATGATTGCCTGCCGAAAATTTTGCAAATACTCGAAGTTACGCTGACCAAAGTTGTATTACGTATGAATAAATTAGCAGAAACGAATAGTGAGGATAATTTGAAAGATCCTCCAAATAATAATGAGGCAAATGATGAGAGAAAAAAGCTAAAATTTGGTGCAGCAGATGCGGAAGCTGAAACAATGGATGTGGATAATCAAGATGATGAAAAGCTTATTATAGGCGTACCCTTATCGGATTCAGATGAAAGCGAGGATGTGGACAAAGATGTGAAAAGACGAATTTTAGCACACACTATCATAGATTTGCTCAACACCATTGAGGCTGGTTTGAAAGGCACCGTTATGCGCACCACTGAGGTATTGAAATAATTATTTTAACTTATTTAAAACCTTTAACTAACGCATACGCTTTTCTTTTAGGTGTTGAAGTTATCCATTTTAAGTATTAAGTATTTCTTTTTGGCTTTAACTGAAAAAAGTAAGTTTTCTATTATGCTGTTGGCCTAAACCAAAAAAAAAAAAAATCAACAAATTTTCCTCTTTCCGGTAGGCTCAATAACCCGTTCGGCTGCAGTTAATCGCGCCTACTTACTACTCGCGCGTCAATGTTCGGCACGAAAAGCTGCACGCACAGCTTGTATACGTGAGTTGGTAGAGGGCGCACTCTTCTACTATGGTTACCTATTCGGGCAATACGAAGAGCCAGATGTGGATGAATTGGAGATACCAGAACACGAAATGGTTTTACTACAAAATCAAAGACATACCTTGGGACTAAATGCTAATCGCACGGTTTTACATGCAGGTGTTATTGGGCGTGGCTTACGTCCGGGCTTGAACTCAAACGTACAAAAGGAATGCCCAGCTGAAATGCAAACACTGCTGCTTAAAGCGCTGGGTGCTTGTTGCACTGTGACAGATAAGCAAAATTCCGTTGAGGGTTATTCAATGATATCACTTTTACTCGTCGAAATGGTCTCCACCGATGTTATGTACAATGGCTTGCCTTTTCCAGATGAAGAGTTCACCAAAGTGACAATGGAACGTGATTTAATGATACGCCGCGCATTCAGCACATCGCCGGTGCTTTGGGCATTGCTCGGCTTTATAGCAGCACATCGACCGGCACTGTGTTTTTCATCGGTACTTCTGCGAGCCATGTGTGCCACTTGCTTGCATCAATGGCGTGCTAAAAATGGTAGATTAGCGTAAATCAAAATTATTTTCTATTTATATTTATAAAAAATTTCATTTACAGTAAACAAATTTCAACCTTTCGATCCCAACGACGAGCTAATGTTATGCACGCAGAAACTGTTGCAGTTGTTAGCGATGGGACAGTTGTTGCCACCACCTTTGTCAAATCTACACGTCATCATCAAACATTTTGAACCACCAGAAGTGCGTGTAAATCTTATCAAAAAGTAATATTAAGGTTTTCAATGTTTTTTTTTTTTTGTTGCAGATCGCTTTGTTGTTAAAGGAGTGCATTTGGAATTATCTGAAAGATCATGTACCCTCGCCGGCATTATTTCATGTAGATAACAATGAATTACATTGGCGTAATCCAAACATGTCTAAAATTCCGCCACAATATGTAGACACCTTACGTAATTTAATGCAAAAGAAGCTAACCAAACTGGGTCAGCATTATTATCAAATGTTTATTATGCCCGAGTTGAATGAGCCAAATCCGGTGCAAGTGTCTTTAGTAGATACAGTAGCAAATAAAGGAGATCTATAAATTACTATTATTAGGAGTATAATATTTTTTAAGTTTTACCAACCAGCTGAAGTAACAAAAACTATCATTTTCATTTACAATAAACTGTTTATATTTTTCAAGTGTTAAAAATATGGAAAATATTTCTTGTTTTACTCTGTATAGATATATTTGGTTTAATTAAACCAACCACATAATTCATAACAAATTAGATTTAATTTTTTTTTAATTAAAAAAGGAAAACAAAGTTTTTGTTTTGTATTGTCGGTAGGAAATGTATGCATTTTTCATTTCATTTTATGCATATTATGTATGTTTGTATGCTTGTATGTATATTTTACTTCTATGTTCTCAAAAATGGATTTTGGCTTGTAAATGTAATTCTCCTGTGTTCGAAATACGTGTATTTTATGTATGTTTGTGGCTGCCTTTGTGTTGATTGCACATATACGAAGCAAAATAAAATAATACATTATAATAAACGAAATTATGAAGAATATCGCACTTGAATAAGTGTTACTTTGCTAAATCGATTATTGCATACCACAAGTGTGTCAAATCCATTGTAAATTGATTAGTTGAATATTACACCGAATTGATTATATTTATGACACAAAATAATTTTTGATTGGTTTAATTTAAATTTTTGCACATCAGCTCCCTTCACTGCCATGCATGTGAAAGCATATGGAGAATAGTTATATAACTATGTATAAAACAAAAGGAGGGAGTATATTTTACACATAAAATAATAAATAAAAAATATATACTACCTAGAAATTACACAACAAAAAATTGGACGCGAATAATACAGTTTGACCGAAAATATGATTTTTTTTTTTAAATAAATACTAGCAAAACAACGCGAAGGAAACAAATCATCAATATAAGGAATTACTCCATATATATCAATGTATGTTAAGGTAAGTAGTGTCCTAAGAATAATTAAGTTCCGAGTGTTGCTTGCATTTGGCAGCGAGAGATAATTCCTTTTATATATTCTCTACAGCAGTGCAAGCTGCATATACATATGTATGATGCTAGCTGACTTGACATTCAACGACTAATGAAATGTTTAAGAGTTGAAAAATTTTAATTTCTTTTCATATTAATTAAACTATGATTTTCCGATGACTACATATACTGTTGCGCATGCGCGCTCATATATATTCTTATATCGCTACCACTGTGGTGCTTATTACGATGGCCGACAATTTGACAGCTTTCTTACAGATATACAAGACGTTAGCTTTTTGGCACGTCTTTTCAACGAAGAAGATTTCTTCTCCTTACTTATGCTGTTTGAAGTCGAGGCGCCTGCACTTGTCGATGGCCCGGTTGAGTTGGCTGCCGCTAATTGTTGTTGTTGCTGCTGTTGTTGTGCTTTAATTTCAGCAGCTGCAGCGGCTGCTTGACGTGCGAGCTCACCTGAAGATGATGACAAGATATTTAAAGCTATAAATAAATATAAAGTTATTTATCAACTTGCATACTCACGATTGAGATCGTGTTCGGTGAAGTAAACTTCCTCCAAATCACGCTCGGTTTCATAGTGGTAAGCATCTAAATAAGGCAGTACCGTAGAACGGCGATAAACATCACACTTGAGTGGCGGAATGGGCACTGGTGGACCCTTTTCTTCCGGTGCTGATATGAACCAACTGTTTGTGTTGAAAATATTTAATTTTTATTTAATTTGCTTTTATGTAATAACTTCATGGCTACTTACGGATCACAGCGTATTTGTTGTATAGAATATCGCTTAGCTGGATCAGCTTGAAGCATGCCTAATATAAGATTTGCTAACTGTGCGTCTAACTTGTACAACCAATCTGGTGCTTCCCACTGACCGCGTCCGATGTTCTCAAATAGCCTATAAATGTTATCACCTTCGAATGGATACTGACCCGAACATATGTTGTAGCTGTTTGAAATACCAGGGATAGAATAATGTTAATTTTTTTTTAAAATAATATACTTACAGCGTTACACCACAGCTCCATATATCAACTTTAGTACCGGAGAATGATTCATGGCCGTTGGAAATTTCTGGCGGTTGAAATGCAGGTGAGCCCTGCCCGGTGGTGCATGTATCGTCTTTAGCAAATAGATCTAACTGTTCAGCGACTCCGAAATCCGAAATCTTCAATATTTGCTCGAGTGAAAGCAATAGATTTCCAGGCTTAATATCTTTGTGTATGATACGGCAACCGTGTAGATACTCCAGGCCGCTTATTAACTGGCAAAAATAGCGATGCGCCTGAAAGAGAGGTAATTTCTTTTCGGGTGCACTCTCCACTAATTCCTTAAATGGAATTTATTTTAGTTAGATTTAAAGGGGAAAAAATAAAATACTGTTTTACGTATACATACCTGCAGTCCCCCCACACAGTATTCCATAATCATGTACATTTTCTGCTTTTCATCATTGTACAAAACGTCCAAAAGCGCTACTACATTTTTGTGCTGTAAGTTTCTTAATAATTGTATTTCCCGCTGCACATTCTGTTCTCCATTAGGAATTCGTCTCAGTTTTCGCTTAGTCAATATTTTTACTGCCCGCCGACAGAGATTTTCGGAATCAAGCACTTCCTTCACTTTACCATAGGAACCCTCGCCCAACACATCACCCATTACATATTTTCCTACCATTTTAATTTCTTTCTTTTTCTTTTGATAAATTATTTCTGCACTATCAACTCGATTGAAGAACATATTTCCAATGTCCAATGTGGTTACGTCAAGTGCATCAATTTGTTCATTATCTAGCCAAGTAACTTGTGGATGTGTCTGTTCATTTATTAGTTGTTTTGCCTCAATGCCTGCCACAAAATCCGCTTCAACACAACCACCGCCACCGCCACCTTTACCATCGACATTTGCTGCATAGGGCTCCTCTACATTGGATAGTGCGTCATAGTGGAAATTCGTATTTGCCAGTAGAACTGACACATCGCCATCTGCAGTCTCCACATCCATTTTTAAATTATTAGCCTCGTTGTTGGTGTGCAATCCCTGTTTGTTGGATAACAGTTTAGTGCCTAAAGGTGGCATTAAAATGCTTTTATTGACTGTCACTGAATGAGTGGTTATTGCCACTAAGGATTGTTCTACTTTATTTTTGTTGTTGCCGTTAATATAATTGTTGTTATTGTTGTTTTTAATGCTATCATCAGTTACGTGCTGTTTTTTTATTTGTAATTCCATTTCATGGGTACCAGGCACGGTCATTAGTCAGCACACTTGTCCAATAACGCCGAGGACTTCGTGTCCACTTTTTCGTTGTATGTATTAGCAATTCAATATCAGGACTAGAAATGCGCTCACAGTCGTTTGAAGGTCGGCTGTTAATTTAGTATTTGCTTCAATATTTTATTTTACGATTATGCGCTCCACGTACACATGTAGAGCGCTACCTCTAGTTTACATTTTTAACTAATATCAAAGTTGGTGTGTCACCGGTTTTCTTTTCAATACACTCGTATATACTTCTTCTTTTAAGATTCCACTTTAATCAGGTGATTAGTGTGAAGACACTCTTGGTATGAAGATTACACCATCCGCTGATATTTGCTAAGTTTCGGTAATTTTCTCAGACGTTTAGCAATCATGCAAGAATCTTATCACAAGCAGAGGGGTGCCGTCCACTTCTTTACACAACGCTGTCGCCTTGAAACCAATTCCCAACTTCTGCAGTGCTTTTTGTGTTTTAATATAGAAGTATCCACTTTTTATCAGCTGTTTACGATTATTATTTATTTATATTCACGGTTTTTTCATCCAATTTTTAATTGAATAATTTTTTAAACACTAAAATTTTCTTGCTATGCCTGCTGATCGTAACGCACTTCATTTTTTCCGTCAACATATTGATGGCGTTGCCAACTTCGTGAATGAATTGTAAGCTCAGCAAGAAAAGAAAGCGGTAGAGAAAAAGAAAGGGATTAGATGTATTGAGGAAATTTGGAAATCAAATCATTATGAAAAATTCATTAGGGATTGTCCATGTTTCAGTTTGGAAACAAAAATGGTTTTTTTTTCCGGAACTATCCAAATTTGTAATGTATTTATTTTAAATAATGTATAGTTCATCTTTAGGGGAGAAAGGTTTTCGATTTAATTATAATTTAAAAAATTAAGAAGTTAAATTGATTTTAAAACATTAAATTGCATAATTCTCTCAAAACAGTTTTGTACAGAGGGATAAGAATCTAACAAATAAACCGTTGTATATATATATATATGTAGATATAGCTGTGAACATGAAAATAGAAGCACTCATGGCGGATTTGTATAGATACATATACTATTTATTAAGAAAAGTAAAATAAATAAATAAAAATGCGTATTAAAATTATCTAGTAAGTAAGCAAGAATTAAAATGATCGAAAAATAAAGACTAGGAAACAACGGTAAATTTCAGTTAAAAGAACGAATTTTTATAAAACATAGAAATAGCAGGGTTTGACAAATCTTTCACTTTTTACATTTTTAATTAAAGAAATACAAAATTATTTCATTAAATCAAGTAAAAGTGGCTTATGCTTGATAGAAATGATATCGATCGCAACAAATTTTGGATAAAAACCGGAAAACAGATGTGGAGAAAGGAAAACTTATCTCGTAGATGATCATGGTATCGATGGCATCGCAAAATCGGACACCTTTAAATCGGTCAGGCAGATAAAAACTGAATTGAATCGAAAAGTAAGTAATGTGACTGTGAGAAGGGGCTCTAAGAAGTATGGTTATTTGCCCGGCGTTCAAGATTTTGCCTCTGCGTACGTTTGACGTCTCCGAACTTCTATGGGGGACAATGGACCAACATGGCATTCAGGAAAACGTTATGATGCCATCTAAAATGGGGTTTCCAGCAAAATAAATATCCTAAACTCGCAAGTCGAGAAGCTAAGGCTTATTTTCGCGCAAAAAAAAAAATTAGATGATGTAGTGTGGTTAGCACAGTTCTCCGAAAATTTTGAACTTTTTAAGGAAATATGACAGTACTGCTATTTTCGTGTTCGCAGTTGTTTGTCACATTTTCATTAATACAATCTTATGTTTTAGTTTTACCAAAATTATTTTTTTCGAATCTTACATAAAAGAAAAGTATTCTTTTTATGACCGTGTGCTTTACCCCATGAAGAGAAATTGCCACCTGATGCGCTCTCAGAGTTTATTTGTTAGAAAAGTGAGGTAATCAGCCCGCCGTTGTTAAAAACTTAGTGATTGGTCAAGGCAATTCTGTAGGAACTGAAGTGAAAGCTGTGTTACAATGAGCAATGAAGTGTCACAACCGCTATCGCCGGGATTATTAATTAGTACAACACATTCCATGCCTCCTTTTCTAGCCACGAGGTGATTACATCTTTGAATCCTTGACTTTCCCGCTTCGCGAACTGTCTGTTAGTATATCTCTCTCAATACAGCGTAGACATATTGTCTTGTTTTTGTCCGCTGACTCATTGTCCAATTTTCATGACAATCCTATTTCCGATAGTTTTTCTACGCTGTGGTTTAATGATCATTTCGAAAAGGAAAAGTTCATGACTTGATAAGCCGTAAGACCGTAGAAGATGCAAAGATCGGGTAATAAGTTTTTTAACCGCAATACTTCAAGGTTCATTTGAAAATTTGCATAAGTGTAGAAGTGAAGTAGGAAGCAATAGCATTGACCATTACTCTCTTAAACAGAAGCAATAGAAATGAGAAGAAAAGGTGAATGTGGACTTGCCATAATGAAGCTTTTCAGCTTAGAGAAATAACATAAGAGTGATTATTATTATCTTATCGATTAAAGATGCGATACCATAATATCGTGGCCAGAACCATAGGTGTAGCTACCAACTGAATTTTCACAGTAGCCTTGTCGCTTTGTAATATTTTTGTTTTGCTTGTTTGTTGCTATTGCTTGCTGTAAGATTTATTTAAAAATTTTCTTGGGTTCTAATTTTATCAAATCTTATTTTTAAACAAAATTAATCGCTAAAGTCGCAATGATATCAATAATCGATAACATTAAATACAACTACGGTTATGACATATGTAGTTATAGCCGTGGTTTTATGGCACGGCACCTGTAGATTAACCTTAAGCACTATAAACGAAAATCAATGAATAACGTTATCTTCTTCTTCTGAGAAAAGGTCGATCTCTACCTGAGCCTTCCAACGGAGTGTAGGTCTTCCTCTTCCTCTGCTTCCTCCAGCGGGTACTCCATCGTATACTTTCAAAGTTGGAGCGCTTTCATCCATTCCGACGACATGATCTAGCCAGCGTAGCCACTGGCTCTTGAGTCGCTGAACTATGCCAATGTGGTCGTTTAGCTCGTAAAGCTAACAAAACTTTTCTCTCCTAAAGCCGACTCATCGGATGTCGACATCGTCAAGGCTTCTGCATCATATATCAGGACGGGTATGTTGAGCGCCTTGTAGAGTTTGGCTTTGGTTCGTTGAGAGAGGATTTAATTTTTCAATTCCCTACTCAGTCCAAAGTAGCACTTGTCAGCTGGTTCCTAGATAGATGAAATTATCTATGACTTCGAAGTTATGACTGTCAACTAAAGAGTCACCTTGTCTGTATCGAACGGCTCTGACTGCGCTTCTGGTATTATCCGGGGTCAGTTTACATAGCCGTATGAGTTTTGTGGGGATATAAAATTCAGACATAGCGGCGTAGAGACGAGATGTCCAAGGTAGCTTTAAAATTGATGAAAATGTGGTGTGTATCGATTCTTTTCTCTCGGGTATCCTCCAAAATTTGACGCATGGTGAATATCTGGTTAATGGTGGATTTGTCAGGTCTAAAGCCACACTAATAAGGTCCAATCTGTTTGTTGGCGGTGGGCTTTATTCTTTCGCACAATACGATCTACAGGACCTTATATGCGATATTGAGAAGGTTTATTCCACGGTAATTGGCGCAGACTGTGGAGTCTCCCTTTTTTTTTAGATTTGGCAGTGCAGACTTAGGTTCCCTTCGTCAGGCATGTTTTCGTCCGACCATATTCTGCAAAGAAGCTGATGCATGCTCCTTGTCGGTAAGCAATCGGCTACCGCCCCCCGAAAGTCGTTTTGATTTAGTAAAATATATTTCGTATAAGTTTTTATTTTCGTTATTCCATAAAAAATACAGTACAGAATGGAATTTTGTTTAAGACTAGTTTAAGAAAATATGCTAACAATTTTGTATTAAGTATGTACTCGTATATAGAATTAAAACTATATATTTACATAATCGACATATGAAACAATTTTTTATATTTATTTTTTATTTTTACTTGTAACTAAATATATCGTTTAAAAGTAAGATTGAAAAAGAATATACATTTAATAAAATAAAAAAACGCGCACGTGAAACCAAATTTAATTATTAACAATATTAATTCAATTGGAAAAATGTTAGCGTTTTTTTTTAGTTGTGAGCAACAATTCCACATTCGCTTTGAGTAAATTTTTATTTTTTTAAATAAATTTAATTACAATTTTTTTGTTTCATATTTATTCGTTTATTTATTATACTCAAAAGGAAAATCGATTAAGTCATTCCTATCAATAATTAACTTATATTTTAGATATTTCGTATTACATTGGTAGTTCACATACAAACATAATAACCACAAATTAAATAATATTACATTTAAAGATGTACATTTATGTATGAAACATTTAAATATATATTTTTAACTATTATATAAAAATGGCTAAGACTAAGGCAGATCGCAAAAATTGACCCATTTTGTAATTTTCACAAATTCTATGTAACTCTTTGTAAAATTCCCGCCTTTTTTGGGCGGTTTATGTATATTTGTGTACTTGTGAGTTGTTTGTGTTAAAAAATTCTTAAATTTCAGTTTTTGGTGCAAAGCAAAGCGACATTTTTAATTCATATTTATTTATTGTTATTTTTGTAAATTCATTTAATAAATTTATTTGTTTTCTATCAGGTTTAACTTCATTGATATTTATTGAATGTCGTTTGAAAAAAAAAAACTTTTTTGCTCTACATCAATATATTCTAAGGAAATTGCTTGTGTCTAATATAAAATTATTAAAAATATTTTAGTTAAATGTTGTACTATTTACGACAATGAACGTAACGTATTTACGTAGTTTCGTACTTTAAAAACAATCATAGGAAGTAAGCAATTAGGAAAGAAAATTTGAAAAGTTTTAACATTTTCTAAAAAATTAACAAAAAAAGTTTTTTTTTTTTGCTACTATTTTCTCTTTTTTTGAAATCTCTTGTGTGCTATGTATGTATGTACTCTTGAAAATCATAGAAAAATATTGGAATTTTTTTTTGAGCAGACAACAACTACTAAAAAACTTTTAATTTAATCAAAATTCGTAGTACGAACAAGAACGAACGGCTCTCAAACTTATTTATGAACATAATACGTATACGCAAACATTTAAAGATTTCTCATTGTCCTTTTAAACATTGCCCAAAACAAATTAATTTCTTGCATATGTACGTTATTGTAACACTGATCAGCTCATCAGCTGATCAGCTGTTGGGTTACGCATATGACTAATTGCACTTTAATTTCTTCGGCCTATTTCTGTCGTGAATGTAGATTTCTCTTGGAATTGTTATAACGGAATTATTTTAATTTTTAGAAGTAACAAATTTAGTTGCATTCATTCATTCATTTCCACACACTTGCATTTCCCATTTTACATCAAATTCTCTTAAAATATAATTTGCGCGTGTGTGTTACTTATGGCCAATTGGCAGTTGCATTAAATGTTAATTACATATTAGATATACATACATATGTACATAAATCGCTTTTTTAATAACATTCTTTTTTTCCTTAGCATACATATATGTATATAGAGTTATGCAACTTAATATATGCTTTGTTTTCTCTTCCATTTGGCTTGCGATTAATGCAATTTTTCCTTCAACGCCAACAAACCGATGGCATCCATGGTATCCATTGTATTATTATTCATTTCCATAATTTTTTTCGTTGCCAACGCACAACCATTTTGTATTGGCGTCGTGCCGTTAGCTTTAGCTGCATTCACCGCCAGTTTTTCACTTTGCGATTTCTTGTAGCTGGCCATGTAGAAATTCATGAAAAGGCAGAAGAAAATGGAGGCATTCAAGAGCAACAGGCAGGATATGAATTTCGAGAATTGACATTGAGAGCTGATGAGAGCGCGGGTAGTATGTACAATACAGAGCACAAATTGAGCCTGAAAGAGATGAAAAAAAGGAAATTTATTTTTTTAATTCATACATAAAATATATTTAAAAAAAAAAAAAAAAAATAAAAAACTGGCAAATATTAAATACATTTAACTCATCATCAATGTGCTAAATTACTTTTTTTATGACATAAGAATTTCCCTGTGAACTCTGCTATTTATTTATAATTCATGTCGCCTGTTATATCATACAAACAGTTTTCATGCTTCGATTGAGTTTTGTTTATTTTATATGTGACGTCTAATTGCATGTAAAATTATTTTCAGTGAGAATTATTTAATTTTATCTCATATTTAATAACATCTCTATTAAGAATTTAATTTAAAAAGAAAAAAAAAATTCCTGAACATTTTAAATAAATAAAAATTTAAGACAATTAAATCACTGCATAGTAATCTCAGTGTGGTCAATGCAGGTTTGCGTGTCGACTTAAATGATATTTTAATTATGTGAAAATATTTAATAAAATAAAAGTTAAGCTGCTTAAATTTACAGTGCTTTTTGAAAGCGCAGGAAGTTAATATTTAACAAAGTTCAGAATTAAGCATGTCTAGGCAATTGTCTATAGAGGGTATGAAGGCATAGAAAATCGTAAAATTTCCCACTTATTTAATTATACTAAATACTAATAAACATTACGTTTAGCCTTTAAATAAGTGACGGTTTTGTGTGAACATAAGCACCTCTGATGAATTTGAGAAAAGGTATTATGACAGTATAAATAAAGGGAAATGAAATTAGATAAAACAAAATAAAATAAATAAAATCAAACAAATAAAATGAAATAAAAAGAAATAAAAAATAAAACAGAAGGATAGAACGAAATAAATAAAAAAATGAAAGAAAGAAAAAATAAATAAAATAAAAGGAAGAAATAAAATAAATCAAAAATGAAAATAACATAAAAATAAAATAAAATAAATTTAATTAAATAAAAAATTGATTACAATAACATAAAAATAAGATAAAATTAAGTAAAAAATAAAAATAAAATGAACTGCAAATATAATGAAACAAAATAAAATAAATTTAATTAAAAAACATAATAAACTCAAGTTAAATAAAATAAAATAAAATAAATGAAGTAAAATAAAATAAAATATAAAAATAAAATAAAATAAAATGACATAAAGTAAATAAAACAAATTTTATTAAATAAAAAACGAAATAAAATATCAAAAAAAGCACAAAACAAAATAAATACAAACAAAATAAAAAAATTAAATTAAAACAAAAAAACTCAAATAAAATATAATAAAATAAATAAAACTAAAATAAATAAAGCGTAATAAAATAAGCATCTCTGATGAATTTGAACCTTTTTCAACCTTTTATGACATTTTCAGCAAAAAAAAAAAAATACTGTTGTTAAAATGAGTTTTTTTTCATAATTCAGGTTAAGAAATTTTTTAATAAACAAAACTCAATGTTAGTGACCCCTCAAATTTTGTTTACAATATGTGCTCTCAAATTTATATTGGCGTAAATATTAAAAGGCAAAAAAAAAAGTTGATTTCAGGCAAATATTAAAAAGGAAATAAAAAATTATTAAAAAATTAAAAAAAAAATTATTTATTTGCACAAAGTAATTCGAGAAGCAATAATTTTTTAAATATTTTATTAGTAAGAACATATTTTACTGATTTTATTTCAAATAAACATAATTTAAAATTATTTTTATTTTAATTTTTATTTTTATTTTTTTATTCTTTCAGCGTATTTCGATTCAAAATAATTTCAGTAAATTAGTTCATCATATTTTTTTTAAGTTTTTTTTTATAGTATAGCATGTAATTTAAAAATGCTTATTTATTTTCTCGCAAAAATTTCATCTTTTCTTTTTAATATTTGCTTTGGTAAATAAAACTTTCATTATTACTATTTCAGAGTATGAATATTTTTATAATTTTTTGATGGTTTAGTTTGTATTTTAAATAATTTTAAAATATGAAAGAATTTGGTTAAAAAATTAATTATATAAATTTGTTTTCTCGTAAAATTCTTATCTAATTTAGTATTTTTTTTAATTTTTCAAAAACTGAAATAGTTCACTGTTTTTTGAAATGGTTTAAAAGTTAAAAAAATTAAAAAAAATTTAAAACATACTTGCTCTTCCAGCGTATAAATTTTTTTTTATAACTTGGTTAGTAATTTAAATAACAATAAAATAAAATAAAAAAATATGAAAAGTGTATTTATTTGAAAGTAAAAATTTGAATTTTTTGTAATCATAAATTATTATAACTTAAGAGTTTGCCAATAGTACCAATTATTAATGGATCGTTTTAATTTTAATAAATAAATATTTTTTATTCACTAATAATACATAAATACATACATACATTGATGAAAATATAATTCAAAATTCATTAAATATATGTTTATATATATATACCTTTTCTTTACTTAATTTACATACTTTCGAAAGTGAAATAAATTTATCTATTGTGCTTAAATACAAAAACAAATTAATTCTTTGCGTTTATTATTTAAATAAAAAATTATATATGTATGTATTTTTCTATCAATATTGGCATTAATATTTATATAAATAGCATTTCAATATTCTATATTAATAGCTGCCGAAACCAGTTTCAGTATATATAATTTGTGGGTTAACAGGTAAGATTGTGATTTCTTAACAAAATATTCCTACCATAAATGTTGCGTAACAGTAAATATCAAACCATTTAGTGAAATTAGTTAGAAACAGACTTGTTTAATATTTGTTAAGCTTTTATAATATTTACATATATCTATGCATACACACATATTCACAAAGAAAACTAGTATTTAACAAAGGAAAAAAGGAAGACAAATAAAAAAACACAACTTTTGAACTTCCGAGTGTCCGGTTAAGGTTCGAATATATATATCTATGTATGCATGTACATATGTAAATCAAACAAAACAATATTTATTTGACGTATGTATTAAAATAAAGTAAAAATAATTTCCTTTTTTAATTTTAAATAATTATATTAAAAAAAAAAACCAAAAAAATAAATATTAAGAACACCAAAAACATATGAAATCATTGAATTTTTATTAAAGTGTCTTTCCAAATCTACCTCCACGAATATGTAATAAAGAATACATTTAGATATGTATGCATTTGCCGACAATATTAAATAAAGTAAAAAAATGTAATATTTAAAATGACGTAGTCAAATTATTTGGATTTTTTATTTTTTCCAACTGTAACTGTATAGAAAAAAAAGAAGAAAAAAATATAAAAATATTGAAGCAGCATTCTTGTGAAGGACGTGTTGAAGTACGCAAGTGAACAAGCAGTTATGTACATATATACATATATGTAACTACCTAAAACTACATATGGTACTTTAACCAGTTTCTCTGAGGAAACATACATGCGCTGCAAACAAAATTATAGAACTTTTTTTTTAAACATTGTTTTTTGTCTAGTCATAACAGAAAAATCAAAAGCCAAAGGTGAATGGATTTGAATATTATTTTTCTTGTAATTACGTTCAAGGAACTATAATATTTTTGCCGCCACATTGGCTGGTATGTCGCAGTTGATTTGACGCCAATTGTGCTTGCTTTAAGGGGTGAAAAATTTGCTGATATTAAATATTATAGACGTATTGTGGTGGCGCATGCGGCCGCGATAGTCGAATGGTTAGTATTGCGTACTGCCATTCGGAAGGCCTGGGTTCGAGCCCAGCTTCAACCACCATCCAAAATTATAGAAAATTAATTTTTCTAATTGCGGTTGCCTCTCGGCAGGGAATGTCAAGCCCTCCGAGTGTATTTCTGACATGAAATAAAAGACTCCTCATAAAAATCCATCGGCCGTTCGGAGGCGGCTTAGAATAAATTGTAGGTCCCTCCATTTGTTGGTATAAACATCAAGACGCAAAATCACAAATTGGAGGAGGAGCTCGGCCAAAAATCGCTTCAGCGGTTACAAAGCGGCAAATATATATATATATATTGTGGTGACGCTTGCTGGCTGGCCAAGCTTATTTGAGGTTTGTTTCTTAGTATTTGATAGTGAGTAATTGTATATAATTTGTAGGAAACCGCATTCATCAAAAGTTTAATTAATAAAAAAAAAATGCTGCAATAAAATAAATCGCAATCTTATAAACTAATTTAATTGCTAGGGGTGTTCGCTTATGAGGAAATTCGCATAAAATGCAGCAAACTAGTACAGAAAATAATACAAAGGATGGAAAAATAAATAAAATATATTAATATGAAATAAAATTAAATTGAATTAACTAAAAAAAAAAAAAATAAAAAAAATAAAAATAATAATAAAATAAAATGACTATTAAATATAATTAAATAATATAAAATAAAGAAAATAAAGAAAAAATAAAATAATTTAAAATAAAAGAAAATAAAATAAAATAATATATTATAAGGGAAAATAAAATAAAATAAAATAAATATAATTAAATAAAATAACATAAAATAATATAAAAAAATAATAATAATAATATAAGTAAATACTGGAAGTATACAAAAATAATATAAGTAAATAATAATAAGAAGTAAAAATAAATAAAAATAAAAAAAAAGAAATAAAAAAATAAAAAAATAAAATAAAAGAAAGTATACTAAAATAAGAGAAAATAAAATAAATTGAAATAAAAAAATAGAAATTAAATAAAATTAAATAAAGTTAAATAAAAAAAATTAAGTTAATTATATTAAAACAAAATTAATTAAATTTAGAAAAATTAAATAAAATAACATAAAGAAGGGCAATAAAATAAAACTAATTTAAATAAAAATAATAATAAAAAACCATTATATAAAATTGAATAAAATAAGAAATAAAGCAAAATGAAAAACAAATTTAATTTATAAAAATTTTAATAAAATGAAACAAAATAAAATAAAGAAATAGATAAAACAAAGTAAGTTGAAGTAAAATTAAAAAAAATATATATTAAATTAAAATAAAATAGAACAAAATAATATTGTGTAAATAAAATAAAATAAAAAATTTTAATAATAATTTATAAATTAAACTCTAAAAAATGGTTACAAACTTCATATATTTTTAAATGGTCGAATTAATTTTCTGAGAATTATTAGCTGCGAACTTCAAATTTTTACACACAAATTTTTTTTAAAGGGCAGCAGAGAATATTAACTAAAAGCTAGTATGTTTTCTGTTATTAGTATCATTAGTTGTTTATTTTTTTTTAAACAAACATAAAAATGGTATAGAGCAAACGAAAACTAATGAGCAAGTCATTGACTTGTATGTCATTCAAGTGGACTTTGGCATATTTCAGTAAAATGACAAAAATAATAACACCTTACACTGTTTGAATAAAGTAACAAGTAAGATGATAGCCTCAAAATCCAAATTTCAAAAAATTTTTTTTTGTTATGTACAAACTTGAAATTAACACAGCAAAACAGCTAAATAAATATGCTTTATTCAAGCTTAGAATATACGCATACATATGTATATGTTTACTATTTAAAAGTAATAAAAATTAATTTCTTTATACAATGGAATCTAATAATAGCAATGCTATCATCAACTTAATGAATATGTCAACTGCTATTTATTTTGATGTAATTAGCCAAAACAATATCATGAAGTTACTCTAAACACTGTCAAAACCATATATCAATGCGACATGTTGTACTCGTAATATTTCAATGGCGTTGCTGCATGCGTTCAAATACCTATACGTCACGCTCTTGTAGTTTCTGCCAGCGTCTTCTGGGTACATCATTGATTTTACGGCTGTCATTGGTACAGCCGGGAGCAGGTTAGTGACTGTTTTATTTAGTTTTTAGTTTTAGTTTTTCTACGTTGACAAGCGTAATAATTGCATTATGCTCGTATAATTTACTGTCACTAAAAATGATTTTGCATAGACAAAATGTGACGAATGACTCAAGTACAATACATATTTACTATTTTTTATCTATTTAATTTTTTGCGTACTATTATGTACTTTTCAATGACGAATAGACGAAAAAGCAGAAGTTTTTTATATGTTCTTATGGCCTTTTCGCTTCATGAAGTTACTACGCTTGACGTTTAAATTGGCTGCAAAAAATTCGTGTTTTATTTCATACCTTTTTTCAATGATTTTTACACGTTTTTGAAAATTTTTACCGCTAAGTTGTTAACATTTTCTAATCTCCTTAAAGCAGAAAGGTAGAATTTTATAAGATATGCCATATGGTATTTTATTCGATTGTTAAATTATAAATGTTTTGGAGTTTTTATAATGTAATTATCAAAGAGGTTCAAAATTATTCTTTAATACTTAAAGAAATGCAGTTTTTCTTTTAAAAAATCGTTTAGGATTATAGTTCTCGTCAACGATAAAAGATTTTTAAATGGATCAAAATACATCAAAGTGCTTGCTTGAAATTGAGGGTGCTTGTAATTTTATTAAGTAGTTCAAATTAACTGCCAAATAAATTGAAACTTAATATTTAAACATTAAATATTCATTTATTACTCAATTTTAAATAATAATTATATTTATTGTTGTAATTTACAAATTATTAATAATAAATTTATATTTTAATTTTATCGGTCATAATAAAATTATATAATTTTTTATCTTATTAATAAATTTATTTAATTTTAATTTACTAAATACACGCAATTTAATTCTCGCTTATTGCTATGAAGTTCGTTGCTTAAGTCTTTTGTTTACTTCCAGTATTTACTTATATTATTATGCCAAGTCACACATATTATAAACAACAGGCAGGAAATATACCTTTTTTTACTAATATAAATATCTGTAAGCTATAAGTAATGCAATTCTATGCATTAATAATTTTATTGCTAATTTAAACATATTTTTTTGCAACACTTTAAATGCATATTTTAGCGCAATTAGCATGCTTTTCTTTAGTAGTGCAGAAATTTAGAACAAGTACAAACTTGTTAGTAGCTTCTAGTTAGTTATATTCATATGCATAGTGGTTTTTAGTTTAGGGTGGTTCAAAAAAAAAAAGGTGTATAAATTTTGTATAGAATTAGAATTTGTTATTTATTGTATTACCAATTTCAAATATCATTACTGGTGTCGCTGTAGCTTTGAAATAAAATCATATTTTATATATTTTACATTTTTTTAATATAAAAGAAATGCTTAATACTGGAATTTTCTTTTATTTATTTAAATTTAATAATAAACTCCTTTCTAAAGATTTATTTTGGAATTTTTTTTTGATATTTGAGCTTGGTATTTATGTGAAATATTATTATATATATATTTGACGCTTTGTGGTTGTTTTGCGTCTTGATGTTTACACCAACGAATGGAGTGACCTACAGTTTATTCTAAGCTGACTCCGAACGGTTGATGGATTTTTATGAGGAGCTTTTATTTCATGTAAGAAATACACTCGGAGGGCTTGACATTCCCTGCCGAGGGGCGACCGCAATTAGAAAAATTTATTTTCTCTAATTTTGGTTGTTGCTCGAGTCTGGGCTCGAACCCAGGCCTTCCGAATGGCAGTACACACTGCTAACCACTGGGCTATCGCCGCCGCCATATTATCAAATATTATTAAGACAACCTTATAAATTGAAATCAGAGGTTTCTTAAATAATGTAACGAAAGGAAATCTTATTTGCCAACTAAAATCAGAAAATTTGCTAATAAACATTAACGTATTAAACGAAAACAGACAGAAAAAAATGCTTATGAATATGTTTTTATTTTTTATTATGCTGAGAGTAGTCAAAAAAATTCTTTCGACCACCTTAATACTTCTTTTTATTGGTGTTTAAGTGTTAAACCATAATGTCAGTAGCATGTTTACGCAATAAAATAATAAAATAGTTAACATATGCATTTATTATTTTTACAGACATTGCAATTAATACGTATTTGAAAAAAAAAATTATATAAAAATCTATATGCAATATAAAACACACTGTATAACAAAAAGGCGCCAATGAAAATGCTTAAAGAAGTAGATTAACAAAAAAAAAAAAAAGAAAGAACGGCTGTCTTCTGCCATGCCGAAGCTTTCATACCTTTCATGAACATATAAAATTTATTGCAATTTGCAAAATTCGATTTTGAAAATGTTCAGTGTCAATATCAACTTGAATTTACGTCCTTAGAATACCACATTTCCCGCTTCTAGACGCTTTTTTTGGGGATTTTAGACCAAAAACATCATATTTGAAGAAATCGATTGTTTGGGGGCTATATGATATAGTATTCCGATTTCGATGATTTTCTCTACATGTATAGTATACCAATATATGTATAGTATACCAAATTTAACGTTCTTAGATACTTTTTCGAAGGATTTATGACCCAAAAATTTCAATCTGAAAAATCGGTCGTACATATGCTATAGTGGTCCGATCTGGCAGATGATCGTTAAAACGTATAGACGCTTCTTCCTACCAAGTTTGGTTGAAATATCTCAAATATTGAGGGAATAATTTGCGTTCAAACAGATAGACGGACGGAAAGACAAATAGACGGACAAACGGACATGGCTAAATCAATTCAGCTCGTGATTCTGATACCATCGGTATAGATTTCGGTGGGTCTATCTCTTCTCCTTCTGGTACTTACATACTTCGGACCAAAGTTAATATGCCATTTCATGTACATGGAAGGTATAAAAAAAGAATGTTCGACTTTCTTGAAAATAAAACAATAATAAGAAAATTTGATGTTGAAACACGAATTATCATGTTGGTTTTTGAAAAAAAAAAAAAAGTTTTTGAAAAAATTCGAGTTGAGCCTTTTTTGTAATTTATACGATGATAAATCGAAATATATAACAGAGTATGCGAGTATTGAATCTTCATTTCACGCCACCAGGCTAGCGGTGCATTGAAATTGTATGGCCGCTGAGAGCGAGATCGTATGCAAGTGTGTACGCGTGTGTGAGTGTGACCTACAAAGCAATGCACTGGTCAACCAAGCAAGACGGCGGCAAACTGCAACAGCAGTAAAATCGGAACTCAAAAAAAAAAAAAAAGAATAACAGAAAATATAATAACAACTAGCACGCAACACACATACTTACATACTAGCGCAATGCTGGTAGCAGCAGTTATGCCTGTGCCCCCCCTCCTAACTACATTAGGAGTGTAACAGTAGCATAAATGACAATGGTAAGGCGATTACATGCCACCACCTTAGCTAAGCAGCTGGCTTTCTTGTTGTTGTTGGTGTTATTGTTGCTGTTGTTGAATTTAGTCAACTTCAGCTTCTCAACTCAGTGGACTCAGCGTGGTAGCGTGCAACCGAAAGTGATTCAAATTGCGCTGAGTTAGACGAAAGCACTTGACTGCCAAACTGGCTTAGACTGGTCAATACTATATATTGCAAGCCAACTAACGGCATTTTTAGCAGCCAAAGGTAAGTGGTAAGTACGTATGAGTACATGTGTATGTAGTTTCATAAAATTTTTGTTGCATTCAATATGTTGGCATTGCGTTTTTGAGCAAATTTTATTTGCTCCAGTAATAATGAGAAATAAAATAAAAATCTAAATGCAACTTAACGCTTCCAGTTTACTCTTGAATGTTTAGCTTTTGTTGTTTTTCGTATTTATGCTACTTGAGCTTCGCCACTCTTGCACCAATACGACACACGTGAGCGCATGATTGAGTGCCAATCCATACTTCGTGAGTACAATTGCATGATGGCGATTTCTTAACGCTGCCGCGTTGTGTGTCGTGCAGTGGCCGGAGTGCACTTGCAACATGACTGCCATGCTCACAACAAATAACACAAAAAACTGGTTGCCAATTTGACGATTTGGTAAATCCGACAATCAACGATCAAAACATTAGCTAATGTTACGGTATTTTTTGCTTTGTTGGAGGGATGATTAAAAAGTGAAGTTTTTTTTTTTTCATAGAGAACATTTTTCGAAATTTGGCATGCGATAAAAACGAAATATGTTAACGTCCTACTTTTGCTACATTGTAATCAAGAGATTGGTTATCCGCGCGGAAATATTGATTATACAGAAGTGATACAAATTATTAATAGCTGATTGAATTGAAAACTTAAAAATGACAAAAACTTCCTAAAGGCACTTTGGCAAGTAGGTAGCAGAGAAGTATGTAGGGAAGTATAATTTTAGTTCTCTTTGCTTTGTATGGTCAAACAGAGTTACATTATGCGCTATTTACGATTAATATCAGTAATTTTTTCCCCAATTAAATTCATGATAAGATCGTTAAAAGTAAATTTAGTAAATTTTTATTTCGAAACTACAGGGCTATCCGTTTTGCCGTTTCCAAAATAAACGTAAGTAAAGTGCATTTAAAAATTTCTTTTCCATGAAATTCCTCTTTTATTATAAAGTCTGAGAATTAGCATTATATTTGAAACACTACATCATTCACATGACCGCCTCGTGAATTTTTGAAAATTTCCGTACGTTTGAAGTAATTTTTGACTACTTTTTGACACATATTGGGCAGTATCTCAGCTATAACTTAACGAACTAACAATTGTGCTCAAGAGTTAAAAAACACATAAACATGGTCTTTTGCGTAGCCCACACAATCTCGGTGACCAATTGACATCGCCAAGACGAGAGATTACGCGGGCGGAAAATTTCTCTCGCAATAAAGTCATAGTCGCTCGTGTTGTGTGACATGTAGCACCATCTTGTTGGAACCACAGATTGTTCAAGTCGTGTTATTCAATTGCAGACGAAAAAAGTTGGTTATCATACGACTCCGAATTGACAGTGACAGTCTCGCCATTATCGTTTTCAGAAACTTAAGGTCCAATTACACCTCCGGAATAAAGAGCGCAACAAGCAGTAAGTTTTTTTTTTTTGGTATAATGGCATCTCTTAAATTATTTGAGTATTCTTGGAGGCCCAAATACGCCTCGACGCTGAAGAAAATTTTGTTGGAAAAATCGTGGTCCACGACTTGTTCTTCAAGCACCAAATTGATGTAATTACGGCGTTGGGAATAGGCAGCTGACTTCAGTTGTTGTGTGATATGAACTTTATATGGATGTAGGTGTACATAAGTCCAAGTGCAAAATACGCCATAATGTGCCGTAAGAAAGTACCAACGTCGAGAAATAAATACATTCGGGGTCTCTGCTACACTTTCAGTTACTGCAGCGATATTGTGATGAAACGAGCAGAACGATGTTGCATAGGCCTTTATAACCGATCCAGTCTCTTTAAATTTACTTAAAATTTTACCAATTGCTTGAATAGTTGGACGATTATGTGCATCAAAATCTGCTCTTAAAGCACGAAACGTGGCCTTGTTGGAATCACCATTTTGGTAACATAGTAGGTTTCAACAATTTTAACGCGTTGTGCGGTTGTTAACCGATCCAATTTCATAAATGCCTGACTTTTAACTATTAGTATGGGTGGTTACGTTAGACAGATGTCAAAATACAGCACTACACTTTCGAAACCACTGAATGGATAACCCTTTATTATTGATCAAACTTTTTTAGTAATCGATTTTTTTGTTAGACCAATGGGCGGGTTTTGATCCACAAGATGGCTCAAGATAAATACCATTGCAATATGCACTTTAGCCATATCACTTCACTAATCACTTGGGAATTGCATTCTGGCTTGGAAAAAACTCAAGTCACAGTGGGAATATTAAATATTCATATTATATATTTTTCTTTTTTCTGCTTTAAATTAGTCAAAATCCTCTTGTATTAGTTTAGTAGTGAACAAATATTATTCTCAATTCAGAATATATTTAATTTTAAAATTTCTTAAATATAAAAGTAAGCATTTCTATGAAATAATTTTCTGGTGAAAAAATACTTATTAATAATCATATTGAAGGAAAACTTAATGAAGAGGTAAGTTCGGGCGAAACTAAATTTTATGTTCAATAACAAAAAGATTAAGCTATTTTTTTAAATAAAAATTATTTATTTATTTAGCTCTTTTGAGCTTCCCCTCATCATCAATTGGTCATCAAATCGACTACTGATGTCTGAAAGACTGAGAATATTAAATACAGAAATTCCCCACTGTTTTTGTCACAAGATGGTGTGATGCACTTTTTTTTGGGCAATACTAATCTAATGGTTTGTCTAGTTTAAAATGGAAATGCTGTAAGAAAACGTTGGAACGAGGAGTGGTTAGCTATATTACGTTCTGGTCGGTCTGCGTTTCAAAAATTCAATGAATTTTTGCAAATCTTTCGTGGTATTTGACATCACTCCTGTGACATTTTGAAATTATTTCAAAAAGGTTGGCCAACTTAATGAAGTTTGATGTTTGGGTAACACTTGAATTAAAGCCAATTTGATTGGCCGACCTGCCATCAGTGAAACGCTTCTGAAACGTAACGAATTCGAAACATTTCTGAAGCGACTGGTCAAGAGCGAGGAAAAACGAGTGAGACATGAGAATACAAGATGTAAGAAAAAAAAAAAACACAACAAAGGCCGGTAGTTCTCCACAAGTGATTTCAAAGCCTGAATTGATGGCATGCAAGGTGTTGCTGAGTATATGGCGGAATTGGAAGGGCATTGCGAAACGGTTAATTCTGAGTTCTACTATCAACAATTAACGAGCTCAAAAAATCGTCCCTAATTGATCTATCGAAAATATTTTGTGTTTCATCATGACAAAGTCAGACTACTGGGCTGGGAAGTTTTCAAAATCACACCATACAGCCCGGACCTTGTTATGTATTTTTTTTTTGGTATCAGCACAGCTCTCTAGTTGGTAAAAAATTGGCGAATCGAAGAGTCGCTGAAAATGATTTAGCCAAGTTCTTCGCTAATAAACCATAGAAGTTCTACAATGATGAAATTACAAAAGGGGATTTCTGTATGTATGTAGCAAGAAACCACTTAGCCGATTTTGTTCAAATTCTCATTGGATGGCTTCATTGGAGCCTGGATCGTGTGCCTGTGAAGCTTGTGAACCTGCCAGAAAAATAAAATTTATTTAAATATAAATAATTCATCAATTTGAAATTTTCAAATTTTTTTTGAAATGGTTCACAGGTGCTAGGAGAAGGTTCATATAAAATATAAAATTTTTTTCCGGGAAGTAGACGAAAAACAAATTTTCCGAAAAAAGAACTTATTTTCAATTTGATTTGCTCGAAATTTTTTAAAGGTAGTAGCCCAGTTACCGATCTGATTGGGACAAATATTTTTATGGGTCGCTTTTGTTGAATTTTTGTGTAGGCATCTTTTTGTCTAAACAAACAAATGCCGGAAATTAAGTATTTGTGACCGGGCCGTTGCCGGGAGAAAAAAATAGTCAATAGGATTTAAATTAGTTTAGAATAAAGAAAAATGTGGCTCAAAAATGTACAATAAAATCAACCTCGGAAACTTTATTCCACATTTAATATAAGAAAATAAAATCCAGCGAAATTAAATCCGATTTAGCTAAACTTGAAAAATTAAAAAAAAAAATTACAAATACAGCGTTTAATAGGTGATATTAAATATTTGATGAATTATTCTCATCGCTTTTAGCTATATAATAAAATTATATTACATGCTTTTATAAAAAAAATTTTTTAGTATCTTTAGTTCAATGCGCATGTACATAAAATTTTGATGTGTAGTTAGTAAGAATCATCAACAAAGCCGTCGATCGGCATAATAAAATACAAAAAAAAATTTTTTTTTGGTTACAGCTTGTAAAAAAGTTATAAAAGTATAATGTTACGATTTTATATAATAATACAATAACAAAATTATTATATTTCAATCAAGTCAATAAATACATTTAAGTAGTATATGAATAAATCACTGTTGAAAGGTTGAAAAAAATTGGCTAACCATTCGAATTTTTTTCTAATGACTGACTAACGACGTACCACTAATTTACTTGGTGTTTAAAATTTTAATAATTTAATTCAAAAAACGATGAAACAAACGAATACCTTTTATGCAAATTGTCTAAAAATTTAACCAAATCGAACCATAATATATATATATATATCTATATATATATATATATTCGAATAGATCGGTCCACTACGTGAGAAAAAATTATTTCAAACAAAAAGAAATGTAAGTAAGAATTGTTTTTTTTTTTTCAAATAGGTCTTATTACTATCCTCAGACCTACTAAATTTACATAAAAAACTTCATGAGGAACGGTCGAGCCGTTTTGGAGGTTTTTGGTGAGAATTTCATATACATATATATAGAGATGTTATATATTTTTACAATATTTATATATATAAATATGTGGAAATAATAAATTTTAAATATAAAGCTTGAAGAATTTCCTCTGTGATTATCAATATTTGTTGTTTTATTCGCGAATAAAAGCAAAACTATTTCATTTAAATCTTTTCCCTGAGTAGTGCATTAAGAAGGAAAAAAATATATAAATATGTAAACATTTATAAGAATGTCGGTTAGTGACTTTTGCACAGAAGTAAACAAGATTCGAGAAAATTGAAAAATGTGAACACGATTTAATAGCGTTGAAAGCGAAAAAAGTTGCTTATGCTCATGCAGGTAAGGCTTAGAATTATCAACGATGATTTCTTGGCGGCGGCGAACATGTGGGCTTGTCTCGTTGTAAGTTTATAAAAATAAAAATAAATAATTAATGCAACTAAGACCCGCATAAGTAAATAATGACACAGACATTAATATACCTAACTACGATATATACATACATTCAACAAATAAATATATGCCATGTGCGCATTTATTGTTAAATAATCAAGAATTTTGTAATAGACAAATAGAAAACCAAGAGTACAATGGCGAATGTAGAAAAAAACGAAAAAACAACGGAAAATTTATTTCTACGCGAAACTAGTTGTAAATAAATACGCAATAATAAGAATAATAAACCAAAACAAAAAAAAAAAAAAAAAAAACTTAAGAAAACCCAGAAAAAATACTTTAAACTAAAAACATATGGACAACAGAAATTAAATTGCTTGCTGCAGTTGCTGGCTGGCTGGCTGCAAATAGTAATCAAACGGAAAACCGCAAAAATAGTTATAGTAATATTTTGCCTTAAAGCCAGCTAGCATGTTGCCATTTCCACTTTTGATGGCGACTTCCACTGGTACGCGACGCCTGCTTCCACTTTGTTGGCAATTTTCGCTACTAAAGTTAGTTTGTGTATACAAAAAAAAAAAAAAAAAAAAAACTATATAAAAACACAAAAAACTGCACGTAAACAACAACAATTCATATATGTATATGTATAAGCTTATGCACGTACAAGAGTAATGCTTTTAGAATTGAAAGTATTTTTTAAGCAACAAACCGCCTCTAAAGTGTTCGCTTAGAAAACAAATTCACTTAGAAAAATGGAGTTGCTACGTAAAGCGTATTTCAGCATAAAGAAGTAAAATGTGAATTTTGCACATATGAATATGAGAATGTAATAATAATAGCAGTAAACAGTACCGGCTTTTTGTTTCAATTGTTTTTTTTTTTAAGTATTTTCTTAAAAGCGTATGTGCAATTATGTCAGTATGCTTGTGCCAGTCCTTAATTGGCAAAAGTTTGAGTAATTCTTTTGTTCGGGACGCTTGCATTTGTATATGTTTACTGTTGTGTGGAATGAGCAACGAAACTTGGAATGAACGAAAGTTCATCTCTCTGAAAGAGAGAGAGAGAGAGGGAACCTGTAAGACACTAGTCATTGCCACAGATTACCATCATTATACATAATCTAGTCGAAAGATATCCAAGAAAATTACTGTTATTGAATAATTTGTACCTAATTTTGTGAAATAAATTGTTTAAATGAATTATTTTGGAAATACATGAAATTTTTGTGAAAAAGTTTCAAATTTTATTCTCCCCCGTTTAGTGCTTTCAGTGTCTGAGTATCGTAGGAAGCAGTTTTTCTATCAAAGGTCAAATCCTTATCAATCACATACTATAAACAATGATAATCTCAACATAACTTCTGGAAACGATATAAACGAAAAAAGTTAGTAATATTAGTAGATAAAAAGACTCTGCGACATTCAATTCTACGCACTGGAGTTGACCATAATTTTATCCATCATGTAAATTTATTTTGTCTACGTCAACGGAATAACACCTTGCAGCAGGATTGCCTCACATTCAGTCCCTCTTCCTACTACTACTAAGCAGCACTTAGTATCTCACATTGTATGGCCCGAGTGTCAGATTCTCACGAGTGAAGTAATGCATATTTTGTCACATGCTGTAGCAGTTTGCCCCCGCAAAAATACAGCTGCAGCATCCAAGACCCACCCATTACCATTCGTATTATGAACGCGCTTTCGAGACACTAGACTAGACTCTTTCAATTCAACTGCAAAGGACGCCAGGGTAAGCCGACATAAGCGGAGCATGTATTCCTATAACCTCTATTCTGGTGCAACAAGCTTTGGGCCACCCTCAAATTACGGTCCTACAAAAGACGATAAACGGGGGCAAATTTCATTCGATGATCGCGACTCGTCGGAACCGAAGAAGTGCTCCAGCTATTTTAATAGGCTTTTTACACTGCACTCTTCGGCGTAGAAACAAGTGACTCCTGGTCTGCGCAAACTCAATACTCCTAAAAACTAAGAAACAACAATTACGTGATCTCATATGCCGATAATTCGATATTGGCTTCTAGCCAGGATATTAATAACCTTTGTTTGATGGTAAACTGCTATCTCACCGACCTTTACCAATTCTCCACTGTATTCCAACTATAACTACAACGTTGAAACTCCTCAGCTACCGCCTTCACCAGAACACCGCCATGAGGACTGTAACGGGAAACCTACTGACATCACCTATGCACCGCTTGAACAGCGATTACTCGATTTAAAGGAGTCCATTCAGCACCGCTGGACAAGACCACATACAGACAGGCCATTGACAGCGAGTTCGTCAATACCTTTCGAGGCTTCCTTTCTGTGAATGGGCTCATCGGAATCCAACCATCACCCATAGACGAAGAGCTCGAGCTGTTTCCCGAGACGCGAGTAGTACCGGTCTCGAAACTATCGATTCAGTTTGTTTTCTGGACCTCCCGTTAAATAGCCTCGACAACATATACTACCTTTGCCTGCTCCTAAACCGAACTGTGCAAGCCATAACTCGTATACGAACAATAGCATTAAGGGTTTTTAACTTTAATCGAGCTCCGAAATCATTAATATTGTTGTTGTTGGAGGTCGAAAGTAATAAGCTAAGCGAATGTAGCTAATTATAAGAAGGCTAATACAGTCATAAATAATTATTATGGACATTAACGGTTATCTTAATATTTAATTTTTATAACAATAGCTACTTTTGAAACAGCAATAATGACAAAATGAAAATAAAAATTGCTGACAAATTTTACGTATCAAAAACAATTCAATTCGAGCCGGTTTTCTTTTAGAAAATGATTAGTATCATCTCTCACATCAATACTCGAATTTCAATTTCATGTCGAAACAATGAAATAAAAAATTTCTTATTAAAGAAAAATATTCAAATTATAAAAATCAATTATTTTAAATTATTACTTATTTTTTGCTAATTTTGTCTATTTGAAATTACATCGACTTTTTAGTATTATACTTTGTTGTCATTATCTTTGATTAATTTACATCATTCCGTAATTTTTTGTTAGAAATAAACACTTGTTTCAAATAGAAAGTTTTATTAAAAAAATAATGCCTAAAGTAAATTTCGAGAATAAAGGGTTATCCATTTAATGCTTTCGAAAGTGCAGGGCTGTAACTTGACGTCTGTCAAACTTAACTGTCAAACCACACATGCTAATAGTTAAAAGTCAGGCATTTATGAGAATGGATCGCCTAAAAGCCACACAACGCGTTAAAATTGTTGAAACCTACTACAAAAATAGTGATTCAAACGTGGCCACTTTTCGTGCTTTAAGAGGAGATTATAATATGCCTCGTTATCAAGAGCTGGGATTTTCTTACGAAACATTATGGCGTATTTTACACTTGGATTTACATCTACATCCATAAAAAGTCCATCTTCCACAACAACTGAAGTCAGCTGACCATTCACAACGAAGTAGTTAAGTTGTTGCGAGACTGTCACTGTCAATTTGGAGAGCAATGGTCGTATGAAAACCGACTTTTTTTGGTGTGCAATTGAAGAACACGACTCGCGCAAAATATGGTTCCAAAAAGATGGTGCCATATGCCACAGAACACGGGCGAACATGGCTTTATTGCGAGAGAAATTTCGCAGCCGCGTAATCTCTTGTCTTGACGATGCCAATTGGACACCGAGATCGTGCGTTTGAACACCGTTCGACTTTTTTTGTGTGACTACGAGAAAGATCATGTTTATGCGCATAAATATTTAACTCCTAAATACTAGAAAACAATTTTGGAAACCGCAAAAAGGATGACGATGTGTAAGAACCGGCTTTGAAAATAATTAAAACCTGGCTTTGTATTAAATTACAAAAATACGCTCTAATGCAGATTTAATATAAAATTATTGCAAATTGAAGCTCAAAAAAATTCTGTAAGTAAACAAAAAATTTATTCGAACAAAGGAAGAGTTAATTAAAAAAAAATTTAATACAAACGAAAACAATTTTTTTATGTCAAAAATTACGACAACGACTTTACAAAACAACAAAAATGTTCCAAGTGCAAGCAAAAAAAAAAGAGACTCTTTTCTTCAAATGCAAATTTTTTCGCCGAAATCAAAAAATTCATCAATTATAAAATATTTCTGAAAGACTTGTAAATCACAAAATATAACTGTACTTAATACATGTTTTTCTTTAAAACAATACAGTTATTAAAAAAAATTTCAAAATGCTAAGTCACCAAATTAAAATAAGAGAAATATTACCAAAGCCACTTGAGTTGATTTTTTTGTTTACTGATGAAATTTATAGAAAATATCAAAATTTGCTTACCATATGCATATTAGCTTGAGTTCATGCGAGCACATATAAGCAAGCACACATAGATTCGTGCTGTAAGTACAACAACAGGTTCTATACGCCGACACGACCTCGTCTTGCTGAGCCAAAACTGCTGTAAGATCGCCTAACGTACATATGTACATATGTATGTAATTACATTTGTATACGAGTACATATGCACATGCGGCTATGACCAAACTCAGAGAGGGTTGATCTGTTGTCAATGACATTCTTGCGGCGGCGGCAGTTGCATGGCTTACAAACGTTTTTTTTTATATTAATTTTTTCCATTTTTTTTTAAATTATTTGCCAAAATTTATGCAACCACATAAGAAAAAAAAAAGCAAAAACGCAATTCAATACATAGATGTGCATATGTATTTATTCAAACAATTTGACAACTTAACAGTCAACAGCGCGGCTTTTGAACTCTTTTGCTGTGTTGTTGTGGCGAAAGAACGATGCTCATTTAGCTCAGTCAACTTTGCTTTTGCAGTAAACATTTGTCTGTAACTATTGCCCAATACTCATTTTGGCATGTTAGTAATGTCATGTATCATAAAAGGAATAAAAAAACAAATAGCTAAACGGCAATAAGCTTTCGCAGCAGCTTCTTTGTAATATATATAGGCGCATATTAGTGTGGAGAGTGAAAAATTCTTCGGATTTATTCTCTAAACAGAGAGGAATTGCTGATGCTTCTAATAAAAACTTTGAAAAGCAAATCAAGATGTTTCTGAGCACCGCATCGGTTAGAGTATTGTATACATTGCGATTCTCAAAGATCACAGCCACAAATTTTGTTGTGAATTTCGATTAATTTCTCGTCCAGATTAATTGCAGTGTTAATAAAAGACGCATGGAGGCTGGAGGGTTATATATTTTTGAAAAAATAAAAATTAATTTTTTTTTTATTCATAGAACCTTTTTTTTAATTTTCATACCACCAACTGACCTGACCTAATGTCAGTTTTCTGAAGTATTATTGCTTGCTATTGAAATGAAATTTTTTTCCACATTTGCTAGTTCATTCATACTTATGTATACATATACACTTGCGTTATTTTGGTTGCAAATATTTACTTGTTAGTAAACAAAAATCACCCAAGCCTTTCCGGCTAACTTTATTTCTTCAACATTTCACGCTAACTAACTTCCCTGCAGTGAAACGTAAACTAGTATACAAAAATTCTAGTTAAATACTAGTATGAAATAGTATGAAATCATACTAGTTCAATACCATGCCATTCGTATGTTGTTGGTATTTTTAGTACAACAAGGTTGAATTTCATTTCCTAATACTCTCTGTTGAAATGCGCATTATGTCGTTGCTATTTATATCGTCACGGTAGCGAAGTGGTTAGGACCTAACACTGTACTGCGTGAGGTTCACGATTCGAATCTCGCTGCGATCGAACTCATTTATGGTATTTTTATTTACAATTTTATTTTTGGTGAACTAGAAATTCAACACATACTTATATATGAGAGTTCGTAAGGCAGTGCCACGTTAAAAAATACCAGTTGCTCATGTGAGAACTAGATGAGAGATGAACTAGTTAGTGTAAAAATGCAAACTAGTTAAATTCCATTTAACAATTACTATTTTTTCCTGCAGGGTTATTACCATTCATATACATACGCTCGCACACATATAAATATTGATATTTCTAAGTGCACGTGTAGTTGATCTATGCAGAATTTTCCAACAGGTTTTTTCAATTACAAATTAAGCTTATTTATTTAAAATAATATTCTTTGCATGTTATTTATTTTCGGGTTAAATTATCTCGCTTTTATTTTCTATCTAGTCTTTTTCTATTCACTGGCTGTGTGTGTTGGTCTATTGGCAACAAGTTGATAATACTAGCACACTTGTGGTCGAAAATTATTTATTTTGAATTTTTTTCTTTTTCTAAGTAAATTTTCTCGTTTTTTGGCATTAATTTACTTATATATATTTTTTTTTTTATTTTTTTTTGAAATATTTTTCTTTCGTGTGTGCAGACGAGGACACAATTAATTTTGTTTAAAATATTTTAGCACAAAGTCGTTGAGTAGATTTTGTTTATATGTACATAGTTAGTTTGTATATTTAAATATATGTATATTTTATTTGGTAGTTAGATTAGCAGTGTGTGGCACTTACGATTTGCAATTCAGTCATATACTTCTTCCACCACAGATATTTGGCATATTCTGGTCCCATGGCCGACATCATGTAGTACAAATACATGCAAACGTGCACGAAATTGTTCAGCAGATTGGGGAATGTCGCATTGCCACCTGTGAATGTGTTGCAATAGTGTTAAAATTATTTACATATATAAATCTTTAATACTTAATATACTACACACTAGGCTAATTTAATTATTTAATCGTAAATATTTATTTAATAAAATAACTGTAAATATTTACACTAAAATAAAGATAAATACTAAACAAAAAAATTCTATTTGTTTCAAATTATTTTCAGATGATAAGCTCATTTTTGTTAAATAAGATTTAATCTTGGTTCTATGTTAACGTGAGCGGAAATTTTTTTACATTTCTTAACACCGCTGACTCACTCTTTTCATAATTAAATACTTTGCTATTGTAAAAACTATATTCCATTCAAAATATTTCAGTAGAAATGCGTTTACAAGTGCGTTTTGTAAAATTCCAGAAGAAATTATTAATTTCGCCGCATTACAAGGCGAGATTATTAAAAGGAAGAGAAAATAGTTTTTTTTGTATAAAAATTGATTTTAATTTTTTATGTTAAGCAAGTGTTAAAAAAATATCGAATTATAATAATTGCAAAATTATTTTTATCATAAGAGTCTAAGTCTATCTTGCACTTGGTGTGGACATTGCTTCCACTTTCGCCATCAGGGAAGAGTCTGGGTATGCCATACTCCACTTTTAAGCTCACTATATGAGAGTTACTCATCACAGGTGGTAACATATTTGCTGTTAGGCCGAAAGAAAGGACGTACCATCAAATGATTTCTACAGAAATTGCAGAGGAACTAAAACATTAAGGTACTTCCTTTGCGAATGCGTCACACCTAAGAGGAGTAGGTTGAAGTTTCTAGAGATTTGAGCGAAAAGGCGGGTGTAAAGATATGTCGACAGAGTAATGTTTTGCTAGCTCCAGACACTAGTTTGACTAACGGTTGGGAGCTAATAGAATCCTCAGTGGTATCATAATGGATCCGTTCTAAGTGAGCTGATGTACAGCAGTCACTTCAACCTAACCTAATCTTTACGCAAATCCTCCAGCAAAATATTGCTGCTGCAGCTCAAAGTGTGCTCGAACAGGCGTCAACATGAACTCAATACTGTTTTCAGGAATTAAATATCTTACGCAGTTCATTACATTATTGTACATAAAGAGCTCGGTATGAGTATTTATGAAGTTCAATTAGTCCAATAACTGATGTTTTATGACCATCCGAAGCAATTTTGATTTGATAAATGAAAATCGCTTGCACAAGATTAACGAAACATTTCATCAACATTTTTACACATTTTCACGAAAAATCCCTTTTTCCGACGAAGCTCATTTTCACGTCTGTGGAAAACTTAACAAATAAAACTGCCGCTCTTGGAACTCAGAAAACTCACAAGTAACCATGGAAAAACTTATGCATCTTAAACGAGTGACTGCTTGGAGCGGCATGTTGTCCGTTTTTCTTACAAAGTTTCCGTTACTGTCATGCTCAGGTAATATTTGTTTCCAAATGTTGAAGAGAATGAACTAGATGTTGTATGGTTTCAACACGACGACGGTAAGCACCATACAATCAATTGATATTTTGCGCACTCTGCTCGAAAATAACATAATTAGCCGAAACGGCGCGTCAACTGATCTCCTCGTAGCTGTGATTTGGCTCCGTCGAACTATTTTATGTATTTGGTGGAATCAGAAGGGTGTGTTGAAGCGAGAGTTTGCTGAAAATGCTCAGATTTTGCGACCAAACATGAGGCACGCATCATGAGAACGCTCGGCCACATGTTGCAAAACCGGTTAAAAACTAATTGGAAAACAGCTGCGGTGAAGTATTGTCTCACTCGTCCATCATTAGTCCAGACCGCATCCCTTCTGACTATCATTCTGGTGTTCCGGTCGATGTCGAACGGCCTCACTGGAATACGGTTCACATCAGAACAGTTCCACAGTGCCTTTGGGATGGAGTTCACAGAAAGATGACAACATGTAACAGCTTCAGATGGGCAATACTTCGAATAATACTATACATGTTTTTCTTAAATAAGGGTTCAAATTTTGAAAAATAACCGCTGTAATTAGGTTATAGATCCAAAAAACAAAAGTAAAAAATGAATAGTCAGCATGTATACGTATATTTATGGAATAATGGCTGATTTTGATCTTTTATTTTCTATTAGGCTATAAACTATATGAAAGAATGTGGGAGATGGGAGAGGGTTCGCTGTGTGAAGCGAAAATAAGCTTCGTAAATTGCGGACACCCTAATATACTTAAACATATATACTTATGGCGAGGCCGAATTTCTGTTACAAGTTCCGGCCATAACAAAATTTAAACTATAATAAATTTTTTAATCAAGTTCATTTCAATTGATAATACATATTTAATTGATAGTAGGGATGAGTAGTAGATAAATGATAATATTTTAAGATACCAAGTATTTTTTCAAGTATTTTTTCAGATGCTGGAATTATTGTTTATTAAAAAATCTGCTTCTAGAAATAAAGACGAATATTTTGATACTATTTGTCCTATATGCTATATTCTTAAAACTATGTCAGAAGATTTTCAAAAAAGGAGATAACATAAAAAATATTAAAATTCTTTCTAAGGGCGACACTCAGTCATGTCGCTCTCAAAATTTGATATAGCATAGTTTCAAACACTTACCAGCCAAAAACTTAACCAACACCCAGGTCTCCAACGGCGTCACGGAATGATGATACACGTGCAGCCAAGTTATTTGTGACGACTTTTTCCGCAGCACAAAGAAAACTGTGTCGGCAAATTCGGTCAATTTGGAGAGATAATAAATGTAACAAAGATTTAACATCTGGAAGTAAATAAAAATAAAATTTTATAAGTTATACAAGATGAACATATAAAGAATATCAAAATTTTAAAATTACAAAATTTACTAACAATAAATCAGGAACTAAAAATCTAAAGTGGAAAGAAGTCCACTTCCACCATGTCAGAATGAAATAACGCATTTTATTTGTTCGTTAAAACCTTTTGGATTTTTTTTTTAGCTTTTTTGCTCACTAAGTTTACCTTTAACAATTTTGTGCCGCTCTCTATATTTTTTTTTATTTAATCTCATTTAATTTAGAGTTTTTAAATTTGGTAATTTTAGTTTGCATATTTCTTTCATGCGATTTCATACACAATATTAATGCATATTTAACAGCACCTTTTTTTTTTGTATGAGTAAATGACCTTCCTCATCGTAGTCAAGCGTCAAAATAAAAACATTTACATATCCATACATGTAACGTATGTACTAGTGTATATGTATATTTAACCAAATTCGTACATATGTATTTATGCAATTTTTAGCAAAAGTGTAAAGAAACAACGATAAAAATCAACGGTTCGAATATTATTTATGCAGCGCCTTAGTCAATATAAAAAAGGTAAAAAATAAAAAGCAAAATTGTGTAAAATGCAATAAAAACGTCATTAATGCCATGTATGAACAGCTACGGTTTTCAACAAAATTCCCACAAATTTTGTAAATACAAACTACATTCACGTGCGGTAGGTATCTTTTATAGTTTTTCGCATTCTTTCAAGGGAGAGGTTTTCTCGTATATACATACTACTAGAGAACTAAAAAAAAATTCATAATTGAAAATCGCTTCATTGTTGAAGCACTTTTGCTACTCTGATTGAGGTATCATGCATTCTGAACGCATCAACCGCCTCTTTAGGTGTAGAAAAACGTTGATCTGTTCGTTTATTTTTTATGTACGGAAATAAAACGAAGTCATTCGGTGCCAAATCAGGACTATACGGTGGATGATTCGTCAAACCTATGTTTTGAGTACTCAAAACTGCAATTGTTTCAGCCGATGTGTGAGAGCTCGCATTGTCTTTATGAAGGGTGATCCGTCTTCGGCGATTGGTTTTGCTGACTGGTTAGAAGTGCTTCGTGCTTGAATAACTTTTATTGAATTCGGATCATCTTGAAACACCCATACGTTCGACTACTGTTTACATACGGGCTCATACGCGTAGGTTCATGATACATCACCTATTATGATATTATAGCCATGATTCGAATCATCGCTATTGTATTTTTTAAAAAAATTTACTCGACCAATCATCAGGAGCCTTTTGTGGAGCGATTGACAAATTGGATTGGATCCAAAATATACTATACTATATATAAACTTTGTTTACAATTAAATGTTCATGCAATATTGAATGTATTCTGATCCCACTAATGCCTATAATTGTCTCAATCTAACGATAGGTCGCATGATGATCTTACGGCTTGAAGTGATTTACGACCTCGATTGAATTCACCATACCATCGATAAATATTAGCCTTTGCTGGAGATTTATCGCCAAAAATCGAATTAAGTTTATCGATGAATTGTTGCTTAGTTAATCAACGTCGAAAGTTGTAAAAAATAATTGCCCGAAAATACACGCGATTTAATTCCATTTTTTGGCCGAAATGAATAGTTTAAATTACTGTAAACAACACAAACAGCGCTCTTATGTCAAAATGTTCTGAGTATATAAAATGCCAAAAATGTCAAACTTTACGATAAAGCTGTCAATTGTCAGATTGCAACACTAGGATTGCCAAATCCCGATATATATAAGGCAACCCTTATATAATATATATATATAGCATGAAATGTAAGTAACCAAATAAAGAATATCTGAATATCAGCGAGTATGTAATAATCTGGGTAAAAAACAAAATATAAAAAGAATATAAATTATAGAAATAGTTTAAAATCTCAAAATCGATAATAAAAAATCGCTAAATCAATATCATTGCATTGTCTTCGAAAAGAAAAATAATTTTTTAGTAAGTAAATATTTTATGAAAGTGAAAATTTAAGAATTTTAATCATTAAAATCGATAGCAGATGTTCTTATAAAAATGAATTAACAACTACATAATTTTTTTAATTTTTTATTTTGGCAAAGTCATGCTTATTGGAGCTTCAAAATAATTCAAAACTTCTGATTAGTGTTAATTAGAATATTAAATATTATTGTTATTACGAACTATAAGGTGGTTTACGATGAATCTCACCTCCAAACAATCAAAGTGAACTACGTTTGCTGCTTGTTTTTACTCGCATTGCGTTCACAAAAGGTCAATAACTACTACTTCAAATTATTACCAATAAATGTGTATATTATTTTGTAAACATATTTGTTGGTGCAAAAAAAAAAAAAATTTGCCCATCATATTTAACACTAAATAAAGTTATAAACTATAATTATGTAATAAAATTTCCATTGTTTAATGCACAACTTATTAAAACTAGTGTGCTCACAATGTGGCATGCATATATACATACATACATATGTATGTAGCTTTAAGCTGCAATAATCTTTTTATTATTGTTTACACTTCTCAGCACATTGTCAATGTTACATTTAACAGCCACGTAATTGATGTGTGTGGAAATACCAACACCGGAAACTTCACGTTTACTCAGTTCGGTTTCAGTTGAAAATATGAATATATTCTGCCCGTAATATTGTATGAGTTTTGGTGTGTATTTGTAGAGCTGGTTGTCCTTGTTGAAGAAAAAAATATATGTATGCATTGTGTGTGTGTGTACAAATTGATGAAACAATAAAAAAAATCTGATTTTATTTTTCAAAATGTGCGTAAGTTCTTATTGTACTTTGTTTATTGGTTTTTCCAAGAATTGATTTCACTATTAAGTTAACGCAAGAGTAAACGGGACTTACATGCTTTAGGCGTTTTTTTTTGCAAGAATACTTATTTCTCTAAATTATATCAAACAGTGAAAAACTTTGTATTTTAATTTAATTTTCATTAAATCCAATAACAAATTTTCGGTGTCTTTAAGATTTACACTCAAAAAAAAAATACTATTATATCAGTCCACAGAAGGACGAAAAAGTAGTTAAGTGCCTTTGTAGGGGTCGTCATCAAGAATGTATTTTTCTGCGGTAGTTGCCGAACCCTACGCACACAGGGGATTCGCCTTCTCACTTTAGCTCGCCTCAGGCTGCCCAGAGGATACTTGGTCTAAGATCCTAAGTTGTGCGCTGCTTGAACCAAGTTAATGGCGAACTGCAGTGGAGAGAAAACGGACTGATTACCATGCAACGGTCGAGTGGTCGAGTACCACACATACTCATGTAGGGTTTAGAGAGGTATGCGGGTGACAGATGTCCAGAGCATACTTAGTGTATGGAGGGAACACTTCTCCATCCCGCTAAATGGCAGTGAAAGTGAAACACCCGGATATGGGGAGCGCGAAACCGCTATCGGTGACAATGGTATATAAGTTCCATTCGCTGACTGTGATGAAGTTCAAATCATAAAAACAGTAAAACGGTAGGTCCGACGGTTTACTTGCAGAGCTATCCAAATATTTCCAATATTCCTGACCAATTATTCACAATATGCCAAGTCTTGGAAAAGATCCGAAAGAAAAGTATCGATTTGAAAGCTGCCTTGGGGAGTACGATAATAATTTGATATCCCTGCAAAACTCATGGCCATCCATAATAGCTGAAGTGTAGTCAGAAGGAAGGAAGGAAGGGAAGAAGATCTCAGAACCGTTCAGAACGAAACGAAGTTTCAGACAATGTGACTCTTTATCGTGTGATTTCTTCAATTTGATACTGGAGAAAATAATGGGAGCCGCGGAAATAAATAGACCAGGTACCAGCGTCATTATTTCTACATTTTCCAGGTTGGGCAAAAGAGCGAAGCGAATGAGTATGGTAGTTACCGAGAACAAGACGAAATATCTTTTGTCATCAAATAAACAGTCTTCGCATTCGCAACTCGGCTACAACTTCACTGTTCAAAATCATAATTGTGAAGTCGTAGTAACATTAACAACACCAACAATATCAGCCTTGAAATCCAATGCGGAATCTATAGTCCTCATAAAACCGATTTGTTCAAATATGAGATTTTGGGTTAAAAATCCATCAAATAGGTATAAAGGAGAGTGAATTTTAATACTCTTCAGACGTGAAATCGTGTTAATATTAACAGGTAAAATCATCGAAATCAAATTTTGCAATTTGCAATTTGCGAAGACAGCCTTTCTTGCTTGTTTTAACTTTATTTTTAATTAATTTAGTTTTTGAATGAAGATGGCTTAAAACCTTATCATTAACACGGTATATAATTAGGTAAGTTACTATTCGATTATCGAATAGTCCAAATTATTCGTATGTGCAAACCTTTCACATCTTCTCTTATTCTGGAAAAGGAACAAAAATATGTTTGGTCATTTTTTTATTGCTAATAACTAAAAAAGTGAAATATATTATCTCATATGCACAACTGAACGAATCCGGCGAATTATTCAAAACGCACTGACATTTATTTCAAGAGTCTCTGGTTTTTAAATAGAATAATTTTAAATTTTTTTCACGTACATATTGTTGTAAATCTATGACCTTTCAACATTTTTGGGATTACGTTTACTTTAAATTTCCAAACTAACACCTTGCATACGGCTATGAGTCACACAAATTTTGTGTTTCTTTTTTTAAGTCCATTTTCGATTTGATTACATCTCCCGCCCACTAAATGTTTTTGCAATAATCTACCATAATCTAATGCCATTGGTTAAAAATAAACTACAGACGTTTTTATTTATTTCAAAAGAGCATTGCACTGAGAACAAAAACAAATAATAAAAAAGTTAATATTGAGTGAACGGCCAATTAATGAATGTAAAGTAAATGTGCGGATGCTCAATAATGTATGTACAGTACTTTAATCAAATAAAAATAAAATTGTAAAAAAAAAATATTGTTATGAACAACAGTAAAAAATACTACAAACATACATATGTCGTTAACAACCGGGTACTTGTTCTTTAAAAGGTAGACGTTCCTCAAGTTGTAAAGCAGCAGCGGCAGCAGCAGCAGCAGTAGCAGCAGCAGTACTTGCCTGCCTACCAGGCGTATGAGTGATGTCAATAACATTATTAAGTACATTTGTATAGTTGTAACTAAAACAACACATGCAAGATATCTATGTTTTAGTGCAAGAGAACTGAAGGTAAAATAAGTAGTAGTGCACTAAGTAAATATGTAATAGCAACGACCTTGATACGTTGCATGCACTCGTTTTTTGTTTTTGTTTTTTTTTGTTTTTGTATTGTGTTATTACATTTAATTTATAGTTGCTGTTTTGTTGTTAAAGTAAATACAAAATGCTTCATTTATACTAACTGCCTATTTGTTGTTTTTGTTGTTGTTCTTGTAGGTTTCCATTGTTTCGCTTATGTTTTGATTTTCTTGATTTTAAAGCAATTGCAATTGAGATTACCACATGAAAACCAGAACTTTGTACTACAGCAATAAGTAAAAACAGCAGAAATAAGTACAAATTGCAGAAATGAAAAATAAGAAAATAAAACTAAAAAAAAATATGTAACAACTAGTAGCAATAAATATCAGAAGCATGTGCTTGAGTTAATGATTATTACCGCATTTGAGACCGTGAAGCATGAAGAAAACGTGCTTGGCAAATATGCGAATGCCACAAATGTTTAAGGAATTATAATTTAGCGGAGAGAGAGAGAGAGAGAGAGAGAGATATCAGGAAATATTGTTATTTATAAGTATATATTTTCGTGGTGTAACAAATTTGATAAAACTTTAAATTTTATTTATTAATTTTATTCTACTTTGATTTTGCTAAGACAAGAACTCAGATAAATGTAGTTTTTTTTTGGAAATCTGTATTACCACCAATCTACTATCTTCACATCAGTAGGTTTATCGAAAGTCAACAAAATAAGTAGTAGAATATCGAATTCAAACATAGATATATATATATATATATATATATATGTATATATGTATATATATATATATATATATATATGTTTGAATTCGATATTCGATATTCGATATGTGTGTATATATATATATTATATTTATATACACAAATATATAAATATATATGGAATTGGTGCTTTGTAACTGTTGAAGGGCTTTTCGGAGTGGAGTTCTTCCTCTAATTTGTGATGTGTACCTTAATGTTTTACCAATAAAGTGAGGGACCCCTACAGTTTATACTAAGCCGCCTCACAGTGGCTGATGGACTTTTATGATTAGTTTTTATTTCATGTACGAAATGCACTCGGTGAGATTGGCATTCCCTGTCAAGAGCTGACCGCAATAATAAAATCTATTTTCTAGATAAATTCATTTTCGAACCCCGACCTTCCTCATAGTGGTACACACTGCTAGACCCCCAGCTATTACGGTCGCCAAACAAATAAACTTAAAAAAAATTAAGCTAGTGGCGTTCTGATATCTTACTACTATTTAAACATTACATTTCAAAATCGCAATCTATACCGCTCTGGTTGTCTTCGCAGGATGTTGATAATTCAAAGATGAAAAGATAACTCTTCGGTGTTTCCCAATTCTCAGAGCCAAACATTTAAGACTGTTTTTAGAAAAATTTCACCACCCGATTCCTGACAAGCTAGATGAAGGAGGCCTGAATATCAAAGTCGATGACGTAAAAAAAATTACGACCGTTTATGGTACAACCTAAAGTTATTGGTGTGACATTTAACATACTCTACTACTTAACTCCACATACAACTACAATTGTTTGATTCAAAGCCGCAACAGTCGATTGTCGACAGCACTTCTGGCAAAAGCAAGGAAACTTTTAAGGCAATCTGCCGGTTGATCATTTACTACGGAACAACAATATGAATGCATCGGATTAGTGAGACTCATATGAGGAGACTCTCCAACAAGACTTAAATGTCATTTATATAGATTCATTTAACACTTTCTTCTATTCCCTTCCGGTGAATACAGACATTGAAATCAGAGCACCACCAATCCCACCTTATATCCTTCATGCAACGAAATTCCTCTTGAACCCACCTATGCACCCGTGTATTGTCCTGATAGAACAGCACTTTTTTTTTAGCCAAATACGGTCGTTTATGCTTCAAATCAATATTGAATTTCTCCAAAAGCTCTAAATAATTTTCGCCGATGATCGTTTCACCTTTTTCAAGGTAATTGATGTGAATGACACCTTGTTCATCCCAAAAACTGTGGCCATGACCTTGTTGTACAACCGATCCACCTTGGCTTTCTTTGGGGTACGTTCACCCGTAGAAACCGACTGTCTTGATTGACAAAGAAACGTATATAATATCATAAATTAATAAGTGAGTGTTACAAAAAAACTGGATGTGATTGAAACAAATTAATTATAAATTTTTAGTCAGATTGCGCTGCCATAAATAAGAATCAGCAAAAAGTTCGTGTGCCAAAAAACCGTGTTTACTAGTGTAATTTTAGTAATAAGGAATAATATTGATTTTTTGAAGATTTTGTTCGGTAGTTGAGGGACCTAGACTGAGCAAAAAAAGACTGTGCTCTCTTTAAGTTCAAAAAAAAAAAAAGTTGAGGCAATATTTGACCTATTTATTAGTTTAAATTCCAAATATATATTTAATATTTTTTTATAATGCGTTACATACCACAACCACATAAACATGTAGTTACCTCTTATATATGTACATGCATATATTGCTTTTAGCCAATATCAAATATTAGAGAAACTTCATAACGGCAGAACTGGAAGTGGAAGTTGATTGCTTGTAGGCTTAGCATAATAAACGCAAAAAAATATAATAAAAGAATAACTAGTAAAGAAACCGAAGAGTGAAGCGATAATGTTGCTCTATCAACTATACTCAAAATGCCTAATAAGATTAGCAACTACTTGCTGCTGCAATCATTGATTCGGTAGAGTCGATTACTGTCGATTGCTGTCGGTTGTTGAGAAAGAAGGCGCGATATGCATTGGGTGAAAAAAAAGTGTTTGGCGACTGATATTACCACAAACACAAGCCAGCTTGTGCAAACTCAACACATCCATACATATATACATGTAAGTGCAAAAAGAATCAACTCTGAAGCAGAATAGAAGCCAAAGCACAAAACGGGTAGAAGAGTAAATACATCTATATATACATACATGCATACATACATACATAATGAAATGCAAGCGCAATCAAAAGTAAACGCACTGTATTTTTTCGATATTAAATACATACATACAACATACACATAGAATAGTTAATGTACATACTAGATGCGAGTATTAAAATACGTACGTACATACATATATAACTATGTATTTATGTGTATGTGCAAATGCGCATAGACATTTAATGCTCCAATGAAATTTTGGCGCGCGCTCAGCGATGCGTTTCAACATTTACTTAGATATCTGAAAAACTTTAGTCAGATTTTTAGTTTAGTATATGTACATATGTATGTAAGTAAATAAGTGTTCAAGTATACTGCAAAAGAGACCTTTACACATACAAGAAATTCTAATTTTATGGTTGTATGTGATCATTAGATTATTTTCGATTGTGTCATTGTCATTTGTCAAATATTGAAGACCTATTTAAATACATACCAAAGTGAATTTATAAAGGTGAGCGCAGAAGAACAACAACAACAATTGCCGTGTAGTTTGTTTTAGCTTTTGAGTAGTGATTGTCAAACTCATGGAAAATTCATCGGCTTTTTTTAATGCACAAACTATCTCATCCACATTTTTCTCACGTAAACCACAATCGCATCATCACAATTTTAAAGATTTCCAAATAAAACATATTAAAAATAATTTTGACAATTTTTGCGTAGAATGAGTGATAAAAGTTGAAATCTCTGCCATAGTAATTCCACCTTGTTAAATTCGACTTGATATTAATTTTACAACAAAAGGACTGTAAACAAGGCGAATTCAACAAGGTGTAGTTACTGTAGTAGCGAATTTAGCTTTTCACATACATTGAACATCGAGATTGTCAGAATTATTTTTCCGTTTACATTTTGTTTGCTTAAATTTTATTTGTTTTCATATTTGTAAATGGGAAAATCTTGAGAATTGTGATTTTGTGATTGTGTTTTGTGAGTAAAAAAGATTGGAACAGAGAGTTTGTGCAGTGCTAAAGCCAGAGAACGAAGCAAATGTTTGTCCTACGGTGCATGGTCCGAGCTATATGGTGCGTGCATCCATACTTTCCAATTTAGTTTTGAAAATTTTCATAGTAAAAAAGCATCACAAAACGTATTTTTTCAGAAATTTCTTTTATTTTCAAATCAATGTAACTTCTCACATGGATGACGATTTGCAAAACTGTCTTCAAAAAAAAAAAATTCTTGAAATGTCAGCTTTCAAATGATTGGTGTTGCTCGAAATAAGAGTATCAACACCATATATTGACAAAAAACAGTGGAGACTTTAAAATACATTAAATTTTTTGTTGTTCTTTCGAAAACATTTTCCGTTTTCCTTTGTATTTCGCACAAAATATGGGATGAATTTTTTTTTTTTTTTTTTTTTTTCTAGGGATTTTCGAAAACAATTTTTTTATATTGTTTCAAACAAGTTTCCAGCACATATTCGTAACGAAAATACAATATTTTGCTTGTAGGATGGTCGTAACCTCGTTAATGCAATGAATTAAAAAAATTTTGAAAAATTTTAAAATAACATCTTTTTTAAAGGATATTATGGACCGATATGGCGCTTATTTGTTTCTTAGAAGCTACTACTAGGCCCTAAAACTTATGCAGCATTTAGATTAACCGATTCACAAGAAGCTGGAAAAACATCCTTTTTTGATTTTTAGTACAGATTGATTCATTCTAAAATGGTAAGAGAAAGACATCTGTAATTTTTTTGGTAACATCATTCACTTAAATGATTATTTTGATTCTCCAAATTCTACATCATATGACTTTTGTTAGATTTCTTTCGTATGAGAATCATTGTAATTATTTTCACTACGGAAAGGTATAGTTCATAGTAGCATATATAAGCATTTGTCTGGAGAAGATTTCCCATAGACTTTCCAAAGGATTTCGTTTGTGCTTTTTGCTGGCCAATAGAAACAGGATTATTGGCTATAAGATAAAAAAGTTGTTTGAATGCAGAGAAACAGGTATGGGAGGGAGCATCTTATTAAGCTGAAACGTAAATCTAACAAGAAATACCCGATTGTGTGAAGCAGAAAGTAAATTTTTCGTAGCACAAGAGAGCATCGCAAATCATAATAGGTCCGGTATGGTTTCTGCTTACACTTATTGGGTTATCTCACCATAATTCGTTGGAAATTTTTTTTAGTAATTTTTTTTCACTTAAAGTTGGAATTTGTTTTCAAATTTCTAACACTCAAAGATTTGGTTCTCAATGAATCTCCCTTTTGTGGCAATTTTTAGTATGATCGATCTGTCTGAGACTAACATTTTAACTGTTTAAGACAAGAATTTAAATTGAATAAAGTTTTTTAATAAAAGTTTCAAAAGTACCGGATATTTCCACAAATTTTTATATATATATTTTTACTTTTTCAAACAGTATTCATAGCACAATATATATGCAATGAGTTGTAATTTCACTATTTAAAGTCATCCATAAAATTTTTAATATGAATGCTTAATAGCCAGTCGATGCCAGTACTTGGACCCATTATACTCCTAATGGTTTTAGATTTATTGGTACAATATGCAACGGCTATATGCTATACAATATCACAGGTCAACACAAAACAACCCGTCATTGGTATGTTTTATTTTTTCGGGGAAGTAACTATTTACAAAGTGTATTGAATTGTTACATCCATTTAGACCTATCCAGCAACAGCTGTTGATCAACAGCGCAGCGTTACACGCACGATTTACGGGTACTAGTTAGTATTCGTCGGCCTTACACATCGGAAATCATCAATGTCACTCACAAATTGTGGAATATGAGTTTTGTACTCGTAGGTTGTCAAACTTTAAGGCAAAGTTCGCTAGGCTTGACTTCGCATAAATGAATAGAGATGATTGTGAATAAAAATTTTAATTTATGCAGTTATTGTGTAAGCTTAAGACAGAAAGTACTAACTAACCTCAAAATTACATTGTTTATTGAAATATAAATAAAGGTATATGAACTAAGTAAGTAAGTTTGAACTCTCGAACTTTCAATATAAAAAAATAAATAAAAAGTCGAAAAAAATAAATTTCAATATTTCCAAAAATGTAATTCTCCAAATAATTCCTATTGAAACAAAAATCAATGACATCAAAAACCTGTTTAGTATTAATTCACAATTGAAAAAAAATGCAAATTTTCTGTCTTTTAACCGAAAAAAGAAAAAAATTATTGAGATAGCGATATATGTACATATAATGACCTAAACCTGTAAATAATTTAAATTTAAATAAATAAATTTATTTTATTTTCAAATTTATATTTATGCACTTAGTACTTATGCACGTAGTGAATTGAAAATTCCTGTTTTCTATTCAAAAACGTAAAGAAAAGGAAAGGCAATGAAAAAAAAAGAAAAAGGGTGATGCTAATGCAACAAGAAGTAACGATTTTTTTTTTCATAATAATAAAAGCAACAAAGAAAGAGCCAACAAAAAATAATCAATAAAAAAGAGCTCATTTAAAATAGCTTATGTTAAATATATACAAACATACTAACACTGCTAGCTGCGCGGAAAGCGCACTCTTTCTGTTTTTTCTTGTGCTTTTACCTTTTAATATATTTTTTCGTGCATATGAATAAGTATGTATGTTATCTTAGTATATGGCTGCCAGTTTAAAACCGCATTTCTGCCATATATTAACCTTGAAAGTGAGCGACGAAAACAAAAATGAGCTAATCGTTATTGAGTCTGCGCTGCTGTTTCTGGATTTTTTTCTTTGCTAAATATTATTTGTTAAGAAAGCGCAGTTGACGCGGAAATTTTTTAATTTGAATTGAAGTTTATATTGAATTCAAATTTTTAATTTGTATTTTTTAATGCAGATTTCAGCTGATATTCTATATTACTTCTTTACAATCAGTTTGAAGGCATACGTTTCTTTACGTTTTTTTTTTGCACAGATAGTTTCTTATTAATTTAAAAAAATCACTCACCCGCTTTGACATGGGTCCATCTGAGTAATCCACGGGCTCGCATTTCAAATTGTAGTTGTTGAGCCAACCAGCCATCAGGTGCTGAAATGTATGGGAAGATTGGGCGGTATTAGTCAAAGGTGATATAAATTTTTTTATTTTTTTATTTTTTTATTTTTACAATATTATTAAAGAAAAGTGTGTACCATTTCAGACGACTTCGAATATGTATTAAATTTTCTAGTAGTAAAAGCTCTTTACAATAATTGCATTTAAATACTGTCAAAAAAAGTATGGTTGTAAACTAGTATTTCGCCGATAAAACATACCAGTTCGATATTTGTTCACAAATTTATTATAGTGCAAAATTTTACATTGGTTTTTATATAGTTGAGTAGTAAAGGGTTGACTCTGTCAGAAATTCAATAAGCATAACTAAACTAGTATTTAACTGGTATAAAGTTGATATATAGCCAGACAATTGACATTTCATGGGACAACTCCACTTTTAATCGCTAATTGGTAGTATTTCAGTTCATAAATAACATTATTGTTCTTTACTTTCAGTTATGAAATACTTATGATAAATTAGTCGGTCTCTAATGGCACAAATTTTAATCTCTATCCATCTAGCCTATAACTTTGAGGTTTCGCATATCTTCATGCTGAATATATTAGAAATAGATTTCGTCTAATCTGAAATCTCTAAGCACAAGAAGACACATTACATATGGAATTACATATTACAGCTCAGCATCTGTAAACTAATCTATTCTCCATAATAAAAGCTGATTCGTGGTTACTAAACTCTACAATGTTAGCTCAATCTATCGCAATATATTCTTACAGTCAAGCTGCCATTAAGTCTCTTCAATGCTAGTTCTGGCGCCTTTAATGGAAGAGAAGAGTATTAAGTATTTACTGCTTCGAAACAGCACTTCCTTGATACACTGTCTGATGGAGACTCATGGTAGAATATTGGGTTACTTCTCTATTGATATCTGTCGCAGCTGCCACCGCTCAGCCCACAGTGCGGTCCGACAATGTTTTCTTGGTATTTTTTACTTCAACCGCCTTGCAGAGCTTGCTTCAGCGGTCGTTCACAATCTTGTGGGTTTCATGAAACGTACTAGTCGGTGTGAAAATCTATGAAAATGAAAGGGATCTCTTTTAATAGCGCCAACATAGGGATCGAGTCTAGCTGCGAGCAACATCCAAAATTATAGAAAGTTAATTTTTTTAAATGCGGTTGCCCCTTGGCAGGGAAAGTCAAGCGCTCCGATTGTATTTCTGACATGAAATAGAAGCTCCTCATAGAAATCCATCGACTGTTCGTAGGCGGCTTAGTATAAACTGTAGGTCTTTCCATTTGTTGGTAAAAACATCAAGACGCAAAACTACAAATTGGAGGAGGAGCTCGGCCAAAAATCGCTCAGCGGATACAAAGCGCCAAATATATATATATATATATATATATATATATATATATACTTATATATACCTTTTCACGGTATGTAAGTGGCTTTTTGTTAAGTTTAATATGAACACTGCTTTTTCTTCCAGAACATGGACCAGGGACCGACTTATAGCGAAAAATCATTATTATTATTCGATTTATTTGAGATTCTTTTCTCTCCAGAAGCAGATTATGTTCATGGTTCAATTGTGTTGGATTTTTGGAGGAAGGTAACGTTATGTCTAAATAAAGTGTATCTATATAAACTTTTACTTTGTTTACCGGGAGTTGAATTTAATTGAAATTAAGCACTTTGATAGCTTTTTGCCTATATTAAGATATAAAATAATTCATTTCCGAAAATTAGATTCCATATCAAAAGTTTGATGAAAATTCAGATTATTTTGAGTTTTTTGATTAGTATTTACTTGTAATTACTTTGTTTTGCTTACCTCATAGAACATATACGCGCTTAACGCCACCTGAAAAGCATTATAAATGACTAACGTACGCCGCAGTTGGAATGGTTTTTTGTCGCGCATAAACATCGGGCCAATCGCAAGGACCCAAGACAGGTAAATGGCAACCAAACCGAATGTGTAAAGGGGATGTTCCATGAGAGGGAAACGTGTAGCGCGGGGATCTGGAAAAGAAGAATACCAATATAATTTACTTAAAAAATGCAATATATGTATGTATTTCTTATGATTTCGATATTTTATTAATTGATTTATATTTAAGTAGAAATCATATTTATATTTATATTTGTTTTCAATTCAAAATGTCAACGAACTCTAACTTAATTCAACGATAATAAAAGTCAACAATAACTAATTTGGTAATCTTCTGCACTAACAGGAAGTTAAAGTAGTGTTATTTAGCTATAAAAACTATAGTTAGTTTATGATACCCATAAATAGAGAGACACTTTGGCTCCTAATAAAATATATATATATATATATATATTAACCAATGAAAAAACTAAATTTCGCAAAACAAATTCAAGATAGATTCAAATATAATGCAGTGTGGGCAGTCAGTCTTCAAGTTGCAGTTAATAAAAATTGCCTTTTGAATCAAAGCAATGTCACTAGCATAAAGGTTAGTGACACTTATATATAAAAACAATATTAAAAAGAATTTTTTTCTAGAACTTTAGAATTGCAGTGAATCATTGAAAGCCTAGCATACTTAATCAACTTTTTGATATTTGAATTATTAATGAATTTGAATTATGTAAAACTTACAACTAATAATGTAATGGAAATTTCATCATTTTATAACAACTAATAAATAATTATTAGCATATGAAGCAAAAACCCATTCGCCTTAATTATTCTTATATATTTTCTTTTCAGTTTTTCCATGTAAATACCCTTTAATGAATATTTATTTATGATAAGTATTAAAATTTTAAGTAATAGTTACTATATTATGCAATGCATATGCATATAATGTTTATTTAAAAAACATACCCTTTCCTGTGTCTAGCTTCACAATCGACCCTTCACTAAATACCTGATTTGATTATAAGAAGAATGCTTGTACTTATAATTCAGCATTAATATGCTATAAATTAATAAATTTCAATCAGTTATAGTGTTATATGCAATACATACATATGTACATACGTACAATCTATATTGTGTGGTTTTATTTTCCAATAATTTTTGCTAGAATACTCTTTGTGTATTGTCACGCCCTTAAATGTTTTACGAGGGTTGCCCTTTATTTCGGGATTTGGCAACCCTAGTGTTGCAATCTGGCGACTGACAAGTGGCAACTGACAACTTTAGCGCCATTTGGTTTGCTTACAGTAACTTAAAATATCATCTCGGCCAAAAAGTAGAATTAAATCGCGAATATTTTCTCTCGACTGTTTTTTTATACAAATTTCGACGTCGATGAACTCAGAAAAAGTACACCAATAAACATAATTAAATTTTGGCGATGAAGCCCCGTCAAGGAATAGTGTTTATCCAAAAACAGTTTATGTCCCGGAAAATATTGATGCTGTGCGCAAACTAATATTGCAAGAAATCGTGAGATTGAGACAATTATAGGCATTAGTGGGACCAGTATACATTCAATATTGCATGAACATTTGATTGTAGAAAAAATGTGTTCACATTGGATCCCACACAATTTGTTAATCGCTCAAAAGAGGCTCGTGGCGATTGGTCGAGAGAAATGTTGTTTCGGTGTTTCGAAACACGTCTAAAATATCGTAATAGGTGATGAATCATGGATTTATGCGTATGAGCCCGAATGTAAACAGGAAATTTTAAGTAGTACACAACCACTTGTTTGACAGTTGTATATCAAGAAAATAGAAAAACCAATCGCCGAAGACGGATCACTCTTCACCACGCCAACGCGAGCTCTCACACATCGACTGAAACAATCCCATTTTCGAGCACTCAAAACAATGATTTGATGTGCCATCTATTTTATAGTACTACCTTGGTATCGATTGACTTCTTTTTATTCCTGTACGTAAAAAATAAACTGACAGTTCAAAGTTTTTCGACACCTGAACTATAGACCATAAACTCGAAAAGTGTGGTCAAAGAATTTCAATGATTCGTATGTTACTAAAGATTTGTATATAAAATTTTTTAGACCTATTTTGGAATACGGTTCACTAATTTGGAACCTGAGGTACCAAATCTATGCTGATAGGATAGAATCTTTTAAAAGACCATTCCTCATTCTTATCTTAAGGAATTTGCATTGGAATTCTCAATAAAGACTTCCTCCTTATATTAATCGTTTAAAACTCATTAACCTTTCCACTCCTTCAAGTCGTCGGGAAATATTTGTTGTAACTTTCATGATTAAAATATTAGCAGACTCAATTTCCCGCCTCCTTATTCTCTCTGAAATCAAATTTAACGTTTCGTTTAGAATGTCTAAACACTTTCAGCTAAATATTAAATATTTAATATTTTTAAAAATCAAGTGATGAATTTTTTTCTCCAGCTAAACTTTCAGACTTCTTGATACTAAATAAACTCCTGCTCAACGACCAGAATGCGAATGGAAAACTTTTGTCGGGTGGATGCCACCTACTCCTTCCCGGGCAGTAAATGAAAGCCTATTAGTAATTTAAAATGATGGGTCCAAATGAGAGGCAGGTATATGAAAAGTGTTGTTCTATGACCTTCCATTATAAAGGTAGCTTCGAACTCAATGGCTATAGTTCTGTCCACCAAGCAGAGATTGTTAGCTAAGAGACCAACCGCTAATGGAGGAATCCATTACGTTTCTTGTTGATAGCCATGCGGCAATTAAGGCGATTAAACATGCCAATAAAAAATTCAAATGTTCGAACACAGTTAACATCAATTGCGTCTCGGGTTATGCGGATGTAGTTAAAAGGTAAAGAAAAGGCATATAAACTGACTCACATTGGCGCCGCCGTTGTCGCTGTAACTGCCGACTGCCCCAGACTTTTCAGTGCTTTTAAATTTGATCTAAAACAGTAGGTTTTAGAGGAACACTTAAAATCCTGAAACATGTTCAACGTGGGGCGAACCACTAAACTATTTTGACTTTAGCTCTAAGCAAACGGAACAACGCATTTTTATCTGTCTCAAATAAACTTGTCTCAATTTAAAAAATGATATGGAAAAAGATGAAAAAGTAGAACTACATTTTCAACATCATTCCTAATTAAAACTGTAGCAATCACAAGTTTATTAGTTTCAACTTAATTTGTAACCACTAAATTACTTCTTCATATTTTTCTAATAAAAATGTAAAAATTATTTCTATTTATTTATATTGTTATAAGTATTTAAAATTATATGTAGATATTAATATTTTTGGTCGTTAATTTTAATTCACTTTTTGTTTCTTAACATTCGCTGAAGAAAAAATGTAGTTTGAGGAATTTTTTTTACTATTATTTGTACATAACAGTATTTACATTTTTCATTTCAAATAAAATGTAATTTTATTGCTCAACAATAATAACACTATGCTGGTTTGAAAATCCAAAAATCAGCGCTAGATTTCATCAAAATCCAAAACTTTTTAGGCATTTAAAAAATTTTAATTTCTTTTAAAAAAAATTATTTGAAATAAAAATTAGTGTTTTAAAAATAATTTCTAAAATATTTTTTTTTTTTTAATTAATTAGAAATATTTTTCTATTTAACAAATGCTAAATTATGGCTTGCTCTTCTCTCCTTATACTATATTACTGTATCTCTTCCTTTGGTACAAACAACACTCTCATGCATATATGCATATGTATACTGATAATTTTTCACACATAAATAGATAAAAATCTCAATAGTTTGCTATACTATAATTACAATATATTGTTTACGCTTTTTTTATGAGCAAACGGACTGCTATTCAGCATGCGCCACGATTAATCGGTTATTTATTATACACATAGTACTAGTTGCAAACAATTTAATTAAATTTAAGAATCACAGTATGTTAAAGCACGTAAATTGCTAGAGAATAGTTGTGTGAACACAAATACATTAGTATGCATTCCTTAACTTTAACTAACTACGTACATACTCATAGCAGAATGTTCTAAGTGCAATGCGCATCAAACAGACAAGTACTTGTATTTGTACAAAGTGTGGGCTGCTGACAGCCAACAAACGTTATACGTGATACGTGATAGGAAAGAGCGTCTGCAGCTGCATTTTATGATAAAAATACAACTACAATAATGTTGTTGTAGAAATGTGTGTTTATAAGTGCACGTGTAGTGTTCTTTGGTATTTTTATACCTTTCATCTACATAAAATGGTATTTTAACTTTGGTCCGAAGTATGTAAGTACCAGAAAAAGAAGAGAAGATAGACCCACCGAAATTTATACCGATCGCATCAGAATCACTAGCTGAATTGATTTAGCCATGTACATCTATCCGTCTGCCCGTCTGTCTGTCTGTGCGTTCGAATGCAAACTAGTCCCTCAATTTTTGCGATACTTAGTCCAAAAAGCTTTTATGAGCATGAAATTTGGTATTATCTGCACATATTATGAATTGCATATTGTTAGTGAAAATCATCGAAATCGGTATACTATATCATATAGCCCCCATACAACCAATTTGTTCAGATATAAGGTTTTGAGTCAAAAATCCGCCAAAAGAGCATATAAGAGCTTAAAACTGGGTATTCTTCAGACATAAATTCAAGTTGATATTGACACTGCAAATTATCAAAATCGAATTTTGCAATTTTTTATAAATTTGATATGATCATGAAAGGTATAAGACTCCGCGTTTGGCCTAAGAGAGCCGTTCTTTCTTGTTTTATGCTAAATTGAAAACGTTGCTACTGTAGCTTTTTTCTGGCTGACTTAAATTTTTTATTATTCGTGTTTATAATATCTAACGCCTCTACTCTAAGCAGGGTCATAGGCCAAAGTTTAAGTACACAAGTACACATGTACGTACATAGCTTTGTTAATGTTCATGGCTTTGAGGGACAAAGACAAAGTAGAGGGTGAACAACAAATGCTTGATTATTGCTTGAACATTTAAGTTAATTCATTTATCTGCGTATTTGAGTAGTTTAAAAATTATATTTAATGATAGGTATTAAAAATCATTTTTACAATTAACGCTTTATTAATAGTTTGTTTCTTGAATTCATTTAGACTATTTAATGCAGTGCAAGGTTTGTGGCTTAAGTCTTTAGAGTGCTGTTGAAGTACGTAGCAAAAAAAAAATAAAAATAAAAACGTTGAAATAAATAAAATTAAATATTATTAAAAATTATAAAAAAAATGTAAAAATTTGGCGCATTTTTTATTAAAATATAAAATTTTTTTTATGGTATACTAAAATTTTTTGCTATTTTTAGCAAACGTCATTGACCTTTTCAGCATCAAGGCAAAGAGTGTTGCATATATTATATTTAAAAGAAAACTATAATTCTTTTCATTGAAGTAACCTTATAATAGGCTATTTATAATTCAAAATCTGCAAAAGTTGTAAGTTGCAAACCGAATGCGACTCTGCATGCTCAACTGCACACATATACTACGAAAAATTGGTAGAAATGAATAAACGCCAAGTAAGCAAGGAGAAATAATTAAATAAATATGTGAAAATAAAATAAAATAAAAAAACTGCACATACATATATATTACTCATACATAGTTTTATATTGTACACAAAACATACATACAAGCATATATAATAAAAGCATAATAAAAAATGTAAAGTAGGAAATTGACAATTATTTGCCCCATGTGTTTTTTGTACGTCTGTATAATAATCCAAATGTCATTTAATTACAGTAATAATTGTCGAAGATAAAAGAAGCAATTGGCCGCCGTTAAACATTTGACATTGTCAAAGTTGTTAATGGGCTGGTGGGCTTGTGTGGATGTAAAAGTGTTCAACTTAGTATAATATATATATAAAATATTTACTTATATGTATGATTTGAAACCATTTGGAGGGCTTAATTCATAAGTCAGTATTTTTTTCAAGTTCAACATGCGCACAATGTTAAATTAAAATATAATAATAATAATAATAATTTTTGTATTCCTGCTCAAGCACTATCTGATGAATTTCTACGGCATAATAAAAAAATTGATATTTTCAAATTTACTTCAGCTCAGCATAAATACTATATATTTCATATAGGCATAGGTTTTTTCTCTATATTTTCTTTATTACGTGGCATCGCTTTTCTATAATTTTTCAGTAAGTACAAAAGTTTTTGGCATTTTTTCGGCTTTAAACAACTACAATAATTTTAATTATTTTACACATATTTTATTTTTTATATTTTAACTATGTGGCAACGCTACTGAAGAATTTTTCATCTGGAAACTTTTTGAAATTCCGCCGGCTTAGTGCTAATACCGAAGTTTTTATTTTTGAACGCTTTTTAATTTATTTTTTAAACTTTTCCAACGGAAGCTTGTGAAATTTTTATGTTTATATAATTTTTTTTTACTACAATTAGGTTTATTTATGGAAACTGAAAACTGAGTAGATCAAGCAGCTCAAGTTCGAGCAAAAAAAAAAAGCAATAGAAAAAGTTAGAGCAACTCGAAGCAACTGGTAGCAATAATCTCATGAAATACTTTACTGGCAAAGATTTCCAAATATGAATGTTTGACATTTCTATTGTAACGAAATTTCAAAATGTGCCAGATTTTTTATATATTAATTTTAAAAATAAATTTTTGTTTCTTTACACTTTTATTTAAGTAGGTTTCTGTATCCGGGGAACATTCTATCGTCATATTCTGCACTCCAAAAAAAACAAAAAAAAAACATATTAAAAATCCACTTACTCTAAGTTACTTACTCTAAGTTACTCTACCAAAAAAAGCTGAAACAGAAAATCATGCGCTAAGTTGCGCTCTTACTGTTTACAACAGATTCATGAAACAAATAGTAGAGTAATTAAAAGCCAAAATCTTTTTGTGAAACACAACTTTTTGAAATAGAGTCACCTGGCGTAATCTATAGCCACTTAATTAACAAACCTATTGTTAAACAAAAGGAAAAACTAATTTTGTTTGGAATTAAACAATAAAAAAAAATTATTTTAATCAGCTCAGCCTTTATTAACACGCACTTGTACTTGCCATCTACTAAAATATGAAATGTCAATTTTAAATTCTAATTTTCTTAAGCAAATATTTAAAAGTCACTTGATGAGCAGACCACTTAAATATAAAATGCAAAAAAAAAAAAAAATTAAATATCCTCTCTAAAGCAAATACAAATATTTACAATTTCATTATTATTTGTTAGAAAAACACAATTTAAATATAGTGCAAATCATATTACCGCATTTATACTCGTGACCCTTCGAATACGTCATTGAACCTTGCACACACCAGCGCTTGGAAAAAATTCAGTTAAGCGCACAGGCATTTAAACAGTAGCCGGTAATGCATCTTAATTGCAGTTCACATATCTCAACTAAAGCAAGCTAAACAATTTTGCTTTTTTTTAACAATTTTTTTGATTTATAGTTGGTTGCCATTTGCTTGAGTGCAATATTTACAATTTTCTTTTACTGGAATTCTGCGAGAAACACTTATAAATACATAAGTATGACTGTTGAAATCCATACGTAAATGCGTATTAGTCAATCAATACATATATTGTACATATGTTTCAGGCATTAGTTGTACCTTTCAACATAAACAAATACATGTGTATGTATGTTTATTACACTAATTATTCCATGCGCCGGCTAATAAGCTTTTTTTTCTGTGAGTACTTTACTTGTTGTTAGTTTTCAGCTTTCCAACACACAATTAAACATTTGTAATGCATAATTTTAAGCTATTGTGGAAAATTCTCTGCATTTCTAATTACAATCGAACTGGTTTATTGGGGATTTTTTGCACTTCTTAACGTACAACTGCGAATGTTTTTAAAAGTAGGGAAATATAATTGTAATTTAAATTATTATATTTGCAAAGGTTCATATATATATGTATATGATGAAGTTGTTTTTCAGCTAAGAAGTTTGCATTTAATTGATTTGTTTTGTATGGAATGTTTTTTTAAAATATAATTTTTCAGCACATTATTAATTAATTACATATAAGATAATTGTAGAGTGGTGGAATTTAATTAAAATTATTTAATTATTATTTACTCAAACTTCCAGAGCAAAGGTACTCTGATTTCCTGATTTCAGGAAATAAAATTATATAAAAAAGACATAACAAGTGAAAATTGAATTAAAAAAAATAAAATAATATAAAATAAAATTAAATAACATAAATTGGATAGGATAAGAAAAAATAAAATAACATAAAAAATAAGAAATAAATTAAATTAAATAAAACAAAATAAAAAAGAAATAAATAAAATCAATAAGATGAGAAACAGAATAGCATCGTTACATTAAATTTAAATAATAAATAATAATAATAATAAACAAATAAATAAAAACTGAAATATATAAAAACAAAAAATAAAATAAAAGAAATAAATAGATTAGGACAAATAGAAGAAAATAAACCAAAATAAAATAGAATAAAATTAAATTGAAGAAAATAAAATAAAATAAAATAAAATAAAATGAAATAAATCTAAATTAATTTAATTAAAAAAATGAAAGGAAATAAATAAAACAAATTTGATAGAATTAAATCCAATAAAAAATAAGATAAAATAAATAATTTATTTATGTTACAAACAAAATAAGTAAAATACAATAAAATAAATAAAAATAAATAAAATAAAACAATTAAATGAATATAAATTAAAATAAAGTAAACTAAGTTAAAAAAATCGAAATAAAAAAAATGTATAAAAAAGAATGAAATTCAAAAAATTAAATAATATAAAAACGATTAATTATAATTAAAAACTAAATTTATTTCAAATAAAAGAAACGTCAATAAAAAGGGATTAATTAATTTCAAAATTATTTTTAATTGTTTTTTTAACAAACAATTTTTTTCCCACTTGACCAACTGTTGCAATATAACAACTAAAAATATGGAAGGTTTTTTTGTATTGTTTTCTATCATTATTTTCATACAACCCACCTCCCGCCCAACCGCACGAAGGGCGCTGTCCAAACGAGTTTGTTTTGTTGTTCATTAAAACCGAGTCACGATGGGCACAGAATAAAAATTCATCAGCTGATTTTTAAGAATAACTTAATTTAAATATGAAAGGTTATTTAAAGATTAATTAGGAGTCGACAAAATAGTTTTCTTAATATAAAAAACCGAGTCAGATATGTCAATGAGAGAATGAGAGTTGAAATCAAGACTCTCGTGAAACTTAAAATTCGTTTTACGAGTTTTCAGAAACGAGGGGCAAAAATTTCTGGACATTCTAAACGGAACATTAAATTTAATTGCAGAGAGAATAAGAGGGCTGGAAATTGAGCCTGTTATTATTTTAACCATGAAAATTACACCAAGCATTTCCCGACGACTGGCGAGAGTAGGGAGATTGATAAGTTTCAGCCGACTAGTATAAGGAGGAAGATTTTACTGAGAGTCAAATGTGAGGAATTGATTTTGAATAGATTCTATCCTATTAGAGTAGATTTGATACCTCGGGTTCCAAATAACCGAGCCGTATTCAAGAATAGGTCTTACTAATGTTATATACAAAACTTTAGTAACCTAAAGATCATTAAACTCCTTTGACCACCGTTTTACAAAAGCAAAGATGCCTTTGGCTTTGTTAACTATCACCCCAATGTGATGTGTGAAGTTCAATTTAGGGGCCATAGTAATCCCCAGGTCCATAAAACCGTTTAAGAAGGCTTAAATAAATTTATTTTATTCAAAAGTGTTCTGTGATATTCAAAATACTATTAAAATATCCATTTAAAGGGTATCGAAAGTGTAGGACTGTATTTTGACATCTGTCAAACTTAGCTGTCAAACCAAACATGTTTTGTTTTAGCAAAAAATCAAGCATTTATAAAAACAGATCGTTTGACAACCGCACCGAACCGTTAAAATTGTTGAAACCTACTCCAAAAATGGGATTTCAAATGTGGTCATGTTTCGTGTTTTAAAAGGAGATTATGGTTCACATAATCGTCCAACTACTCAAGCAAATGGTAAAACTTTAAAGAATTTCGAGGAGTCGGTTACAGATATTGTAAGGCCGCACAGGCCTTGCTCGATCCACCTCATATATCGCTGCTCTATTTCTCCACGTATTCAAGATCTGGGACTTTCTTTCGGAAAATTATAGCTGACACAACAACTGAAGCCAATTGACCATTCAAAACGCCATAGTTATGTCGATTAGGTACTTGAGCAACAAGCAGTGGATCGCAATTTTTCCAACAAAATTTTCTTTAGTGACGGAGCACATTTCTCACTCAGTGGATACGTAAATAAGCAAAATTGTGATATCTGAGGCTCCGAAAATCCACAAATAATTGAAGAGAGGTCATTACATCCAAAAAACTTAGTGTGTGAGGTGCGCTTTTTGGTTCGGTGGTGTGATTGGATCTTACTTCTGAGATCTGTGAGAATGATAACAGCGAAACTGTCACTGTCAATTCGGGGCGTTACACTCGCATGATAACCGACATTTTTTTTAGCCTGCAATTGTTGAACAAGGCTTGGACAATATGTGGTTCCATATATTTGGTGCCACACAAAACAAGCGCATATGGCTTTATTGCGAGAGAAATTTTCCGGCCGCGTAAACTTTCATCTTGGCGATGGTAATTGGCCACCGAGATCGTGCGATTTGATACTATTGGACTTTTTTTGTGGGGCAACGAGAAAGACCTTGTTTATGCGGATAAATCCTGAACTTGTGAGTACTTGAAAACTAATATTCGTCATGTTATTGCTGAGATACCGCCAAATATAGGTAAAAAAATTACCTCAAATGGAACGAAGTTTGCAAAAACTCACGAGACGGTAATTTTATGACGTACTTCACATATAACACGAAGGTCCAAACTTTATAATAAGAAAGGAATTTCATGAAAAAAAAATATTGCAAATGCATTTTATTTACGTTTGTTTTGAAAACTGTTTGATATATATAACTTATCATAACTTATTCCAAATATTTTTTATACTTAAAAATATCATCCCTACTTTATTACTTACGGCTGTTTGTATTATATCTGTTTCTTTTAAAAAAGATATAATATTTTTCTTGATACTATATATATTTTTAAGAGCATTTTATACTGAAATTACTGTATTTGAAAGTACTTTCTTCTTTTAGTTACATATTTACTGTATGTAATTTTTTTTATTACTAAATTTTCACTAACGCAAATAATTTTAATATCAGCATCTAATAGTTATAATTATTCAATAATAATACTCCATTCAAAACTTTCGTTAATACTCGTCATAAAAATGTTTTAATTCTTAAATATTTTCATATTCGGCATTTCTTCTTCTTTAATAATAGCCACTTAATACTCTTTAATCCAGATTTTTCTATTCCTATTATAAAGTATTACTTTACACGGTTTGCTGTATTCATCTCATTTCGTCGAAGACATCACTTTTGCATCGCTTTTAGTTTAAATTTTTTCTTTTTTTCTTTTTATTTTTTATGCAAAATGTTTTTTGTTTCATTCGCAAATAAAATTTCTTTGCATTTCGAATTCATTTTAATTTTTTTTTAACACTTTTATATATGTACATTTATCATACCATTTAATTTAATTCAAATATATGTGTCAACAATACATACCACCAAAATCTCGTTCAACCAAATGGTAATAGCGTTGTATCAGACCCGTGTAATTCCAATCAACATAATGCGCTTTGAATTCATCCAATGCTATGGTCGCTATCTCAGCGGCCATATCGAATCGTGAAGTTATGTTACTATTCATTTTGACTGTGTGTGTTTTGGTTTTTTTTTAATGGTGAACTACTTAAATGTCCTTTATTATTGTTTTATAGGTTATGTTTATTTTTGATTTCTCCTCGGTTAAATCATATAAAACATAAAATTTATCACTATAAGAGATATTTTTGTTAGAAATTTTTATTTTTCTTATAACTATAAATAATAATTTATTTTTTTTCCGCACATTTACACACATGCACGCAATGCTACACTTTCAGGTTCATTCTGTGCAGTTTTTGTGTAGATTTTATAGTTTTAAATAAATTTCGTAATTTTTTAACGATTTTCTTAAAACTTTTATGGTATCTTTTCTAGCAAAACTTACACAAAATCGTATATTTTGCACTAATTGAAAAATAATATTATAAAAATTCTTTGAAATTATGCAATACTATTACTCTTTAGCACACTTTTAGCATGGCCTAAAATCGCATTCTATTTAGAATGTTCTAAATATTAAATGTTGCGTATACGCCACCGTACAATTCACTATGTTCTATGTATGTGGTATTGCTTTGCCTTTCATGCAGTAAGTTGTATCTTTACGCTAATATTAATTCACCAAACCGCGCCGTATGAATGTTTATGCTCAACTGACTGTAAAACTTCTCGACAATCACAAGATAAAATAATATTTTTTTGCTAAACACGCCAAGACGCTGCCGATTCGCAATACAAGCAAAGCGAAAAACACAAACGCACACATACACTCAGACTAGAAGAAGCAGCAGAGGTATGTAGAGTATGGCGCAGCAGTAGCAGAAGCACAGAGAACGCAGCGTTCAAAGAGCAGGCTCATCGTCTTAGTTATGACCGATCGCGTAGCGTACATCATAGCAGTGCTGTCAACAATTCGCAAAACTCCGCTGTCAGAAAAAAAAATTACAAAAGTAAATAAATAAACTCAATTAGGAAAGGGAGAAGTCGTTGAAAAATCAAAATCGAAACCAAAGCAAAACTCACAAAGTCAAAACAGAATTAGCCGAAGTCGCAGCAGCAGCACCGGTAGTGGTAGGTCGCTATATCAATACATACATGCGATCGCCTTCAGCGCGAACGATAATCAATAGCGTTGGTGAAGCAGTCAAGCAGCTAATTACCTCTAGCAACGCTGTTCTGTAGCTACGTCAGTCGCACTGCCATCGCCGGCGTTTTTGGCGCATAAAATTAATTTTTGCTTGTATTGGTGTTTGCATTTTGTTTTTGCGTCTTACGTTTTGCGTTTACGTTGTTGGCTTTGGCTTTGTCGAGGTGTCAGGCTGCGCCAACACAGCAGCAGAAGTACTCGTTTATGTTCGTGAGCGATCGGCTTGGAAGTGAACGCCATTCGATTGTCCACTTCTGCTGTTGTTCTTTAACTGTTTTGTTGTTGTTACTGTTCTTATACCGATCCAAAATGTACACTGTGTTTGTATTTGTAGTATGCCGTTATTGGTGTTATTGCACGAATAATGTGTTGAGCGTTAAAATTGTGGGGAAAAAATTACAATTCTGCAAAATACAACAAATGCAGCAGCAGGTGGAGAGAAACTTCTACTAATGCATATACATAGATAAAATACATATTTATATGGCTTTATTTATTGGTCAATGTTTATTTTTACACATTAAATATCAAAATTTGGAAAGAGTTGTATATTTGACAGAAGAGACTGTGTGTGGTAGAAAAAAAAATTCACAAATAAATTTACCATATCGCAAAATTTATTTATTATTAAATATACAATTAAATATAGCTTTAAATTTACTTAAGAATCTCTAAAAAAAGATATTGGTTTAAAAAAACAAATTGAACAGTAATTTATACACGTCGAAAATATAGAAAATCTTGGTAACAACTGACAGGGCGGGCTGATATTTATTTGTGAAAATAATAAAAATTCTTTATATTATTTAAAAAAGCATAAAGTAAGAGATTTAAGGATAGAACAGCGTTATCCATTTTCCAGTTTACAAAATAAATTGTATGTGAAACACTATATCATTCAAATTACCGCCTCGTGAATTTTTGCAAACTTCGATCCGTTTGAGGTAATTTTCGACCACATTTTGGCACATATTGGGCAGTATCTCAGCCATAACTTGCCGAAAGTCGGTTTTCAAGTGCTCAAGAGTTAAAGGGTTTTCCACATAAGCACGGTCTTTCGCGTAGCCCCACAAAAAAATCAAATGGTGTCAAATCGCACGATCCAATGGTCAATTGACATCGCCAAGACGACGGATTATGCAGCCTCGAAATTTCTCTCGTAATAAAGCCATATTCGCTCGAGTTTTGTGACCTGTGGCATCATCTTGTTGGTAACAAATTTGGTCCAAGTGGTGTTCTTCACTTGCAGACCAAAAAAGTCGGTTATCATACCACTGTAACGCTCCGGATTGACCGTGACAGTCTTGCTGTTATCGTTGTCACAGAAGTAAGGTCTAGTCACACCTCCGAACCAAAAAGCTCATCCCAGACAGTAAGGTTTTTGGGTGTAATGACCTCTCTTCAATTATTTGAGGATTTTCGGAGCCTTAGAAGCCAGAGTTTTGCTTATTTACGTATCCCGCGAGTGAGAAATATGCCTCGTCGCTGACGAAAATTTTGTTGGAAAACTCGCGTTCCACTGTTTGTTGTTCAAGCACCAAATCAACGTAACTACAGCATCAGTTGTTGAGTGAGCTGGGGTTTATGTGGAATGAAGTGTATATCCAAGTGCGAAATATGCCATAATGTGTCATAAGAAAATCCCAGCTCTTGAGAACGTCGGGAAATGTACACACAGAGTCTTCTTAAATTTCTTAAAATTTTTACCAATTGCTTGAGTAGTTGGATGATTGTGTGCACCATAATCTCCTATGAAAGCACGATACGTGACCACGTTTGAATTACAATTTTTGTGGTAGGTTTCAACAATTTTAACGCGATGTGTGGGGGATGTTCAAGTCAAGCAAACAATGGATGAGAAGCTAAGCTCGGAAGCACAGCATGCCTACACAAAAGGTAGGTAAGTAGACATAGAGAAGAAGGCATCGGCGGCCGGCGGCCGGCGGAGGGCCTGTCACCGCCTCTCTCCCATTGGATGTTCGAAGCGATGGTCAAATCTAAGGATTTAAGTTTGCAGGCAGAGTATTTTATAACTTTATGGACAGTTCTAAGCGCGGAAGTGGCAATCAGAAATAAAGCGATTATTCAAACTACCACCGGCGTTCTGCAGACGAAGGATAAGCTCACTTCGCGAGGATATATTACAGGACTTTCAGTCTGCAGCGGTTAAAGGCACGAAAGGCCTGCTTTAATTTGATAAAAGAACGGCAAAGTTCTTCAAACTAGAGGCACAACAGGTAATCTTCATCGCAAGTAGTACATCTGGTAACACATCGTTCATGTGAGAGGCAACCTAAGGAGGCAACTAGGTAAATCTAACCTAACCTAGCCTGAATCCACATAGAGACTATACAAAATAAACAATATTCAGATTTCACTTTATATGAATATCAATATGTACTTAAAAATGCTTACATATGATACCAGTTCTGTTTGTGTGATGGAGATGTATTAATGTTTATAATTATAAATAAATATTTTATGTCCTTTACATGTATGTGTACTTGTACATATTTATCATATTTATTATGTGTGCCAATATGCACAGATATGTCACAAAAACTTTATGTATTATTGTATTAAAATATGTTTATTAATATAAATAAAGATTTTGTGTAAATAGAGCATAGTCAGTGTTCGATCTCCGTGTAATTCATTTCGTTTCGTCTGATCTTCGTTATAATAAAAAAAAATCATACTGAATTTAAATTTGTTTTGTTTAAATGTTTAGAAAATTGAATTAAAAAGCAAAACTCAACATTTGTAAATTCGAGTGTAGGACCGTAGTTAAAAATAAAAAATATTAATTAAATGTTTAATTTTAAAGATGAATTAATTTTGAAGATGAAATCATGCCAGTACGTTAATTGTTCTAAAATCATCAGTAACGGGAATAATACGCATTTTCACCACCACTCCGCTGGTATGTTGTATTCATTATTATCACCCCATCAGCTCAACTGTAGTGCACAGTTTGTTGTTACTTTTCATAACAGCATGAAAGTCGAGTGAAATAAAGGGAAAGTAATGGAAGGTGAACTATTTAGTTCAAAAATACAAACTACCAGTTAATATTTTCTACACTTTTTTTTCGAAATTAGGTTTCCTTAGCTTGTTACTACTATAACTACTACTGACTCAACATATTTAAATATTTTTTTGAACAAAAAGTCTGTCCGGATTTTGTATATTTTTTCTTTATTGATAACTAATTTTAATTAAGTATACATTGATCCCTGTTATTTATGAACTTTTGTCATTTTTCAGGTAGCTTCATAATTCTAACACCTTAGAACGTCAGGCATCTATTAGCGAAAAACTTAGCTAAATAATTTTTCAGTGACTCTACGGTCGCCAAATTTTTATCATCAATAGAATTTGCAGAGACTGAAACTGGTAGTCAGATGGAGCAAGCTCAATAAGTATTTGTATGGTCATCATAGATATGTGATATTCAGTCTGCTTTTGTCACGGCGAAATACAACATCTTTGCTGTTGCTTAATACTATCTTTTAAAGAGCTTATTGTAAGATGTTCTATTGAAGACAGTAGAGCTCAGAACAGATAATTTCGCCAGCTTTTAGCAGGTCACAATGGGCAATTCCTTTCCAAACCCATCATACATTAAGCATCATCCTATATGCCGTCAACTCGGGCTTTGAAGTTGTTTCGGAAGAGCCACCGGCCTTTTTTTCTTTTAATATTTTCATATTTAACTATTTTTCATCGTCCGGGATGAAATGTTTCAAAAATGGTTCAATATTGTCGCGTTTCAGAAACGTTTCCTGCGATTTTGCTTCACTTCTAGGTTCGACTTACAGTATTTTTACCTTAAACCATATAAATTTTCCCACAAATGTTTGCAGAGCTTTTACCCTTTCTAAAGTGAAAAAATCACCACAAAACTTATTCAAAAGCTTTGATCTAGATTATCTAAAGAAAAGAATATAATATATTGAATCTCCAAGGATTTGTGACAGTCAATACAGGGTACTATTTTCGGAACTGGGTAAGAAAAACCTGGCCTTCCGAATGGTAGTGCCCAATGCTAAACACGTAGCTACTGCGATCGTCATGTTTTATAAAATACAATTATTTACCGGAAAATTTGTTAAAATAATTTATAATTTGTCTTTACATACCGCTAAGCCCGTAACACATTGTGCTGTAATCTTCTTCTTCTTCTTTAATGACGTAGACACCGGTTTACTCTATAATAGCCGAGTTAACAACGGCGCGCCATTCCTGCCTCCTTTTCGCTGTTTGGGGCTGATTGGAAATACATAGCTTAGCCAGGTCCTTCTCCACCTGATATTTCCAATGGAGTGAAAGTCTTCCTCTTCCTCTGCTTCCAACGGCGGTTACTGCATCGAAAACTTACAAAGCTGGATTTTCTCATCTATACGATGCAGCCGCTGGCTCTGATTCCACTGAATTTTGTCACTGTCGCCGCATATCTTTCGGCGTTGCCAGTTCGCAAAGTACGATAATCTTCCGCAAACTTTGCTCTCGAAAATTTCTAAAGCCACTCATCGGATCTCGACATCGTCAAAGCTTCTGCACCACATATCAGTACGGAAATGATGATTACCTTGGTTCGTGGTGAGAAGACTTTCCTTCACAATTGCCTACTCTGTCCAAAATAACACATGCTTGTGGTATTGTTAAAGCTGGTTCCAAAATATACGGCACTATGTACGACTTTGAAGTTAGGACTTTAAACAGTGGCGTGGGAGCCGAATCGCGAATGCGCCGACTGTTTATTTAATGACAGAAAATAATTCGTTTTCTCCTCGTTAATAACCAGGCCCATACGCTTCGCTTCCTTATCCAGTCTGGAGAAAGCAGAGCTCACGGCGCTTTCGTTGAGGATGATGTTATCAATATTATCGGCGTACACCAGCAATTGTACACTCTTGTAAAAAATTGTACCAGGTATGTTTAGCTCTACTTCTCGTATTATTTTATGCGGCGTGAGAGTTGAAAAACTCAGCTTAACGTCAGTTTACCCAGACGGATAGGTTTTTAAGGGATAAAAAATTCAGTCATAGCGGCATAGCGGAAATCCCTTTTTGTACTGCTTTAGGCTGCTTTAAAATAGACGAAGGGATGATGTGTGTCGATCCTCTTTTCGCGGGTCTTTTTCAACATTTTGGAATAATTTTCGACAAACCTTTCTTATGTAGTCTATCTGTAAAATTTTTGTTGTGGTAGCTAAAATTAAAAAGGAAAAAAATGCAGTCCTCTTTCTTGCGTTTCCTGTTCTTAAATTACCTAGGCTCAAAAGTGCCCACAATCATCATTTACTTGATGTTTTAAAAAATTTTATTGGTTTAGGATTTTTGGTCTTTACAAGCGCGTCTTTACATGACCTATATCTGATCCATTAAACAATCCTTTGAGCAAGGTTCACTATCTCACTTTAGCCTGTGATACAAGAGTGAAGAGTGTTTAGATGAATTGAATTGAGGGGTATGCAGAGAGATGGTGTCCCGCAGAGTAAGGCAAGGTTCAATCGCAATTCAGACAACGATTTTTAGAATCAAGTCTTTGCTTGTTCACATTAACCAAATAAAGAACTGAACCAAATAAATAACTGAACTGATAGTGTTTATCCAATTGTTTTCAGATTTGAAATTTTGGGTCATAAATCCGTCAAAAACGGGAAATTTGGTATACTACACATTCACTAAGAGTTTCATATTGGTTCAGAAAATCATAGAAATCGGACGACTATAACATATAGCTCCGATACGACCAATTTGTTGAGATATGAGGTTTTGGTACAAAAATCTGCCAAAAATGCACTTAGAAGCATGAAATTTGGTATTCCCCACACGTTAATTCAAGTTTATATTGACACTGAAAATCACCGAAATGGAATTTTAAATTTTTTAATAAATTTTATATGTTCATAATGGTATAAAGGCAGCATTTCTTTCATATTTCTTTTCTTTTTTATATTCCACCTAGTTATATTGATTTTTGAAAGGTCTAATGGTATTCAATCGTGAGAAAAGCAACAGAATTATAAAACTCCCCTTTTGCAGTTTTATAATCTTTTATGAAGAAAAAAGCAAATACGAAATATATATGTTTTTATGTTTACCATGAACATAACCTCAATTTATAAGCCCTTGATTTTAGCCCTTTTTAATTATTCAACTAATACCAATTGAACTCAAATATGTATAATATTTGTTTCACACAATCAAGCGCTAAAATGTAACAACAACCGAAAGTTGTTGTCCTAAAATATATTTTCTAACACATGCAACTAGGCGTAATAGTAAAGGCCGATAAACCGTCTAATCCGTTACCTCGCTACTTAAGCCAACAAATGGAAAATATAGAAACTCTGCGAATAAAAAAATACAAAAAAATATGATATGATAATGGCAAAAGCAAATGCTAAGATAAATAATAACAACAAACATATAAATGAACTTTAGAAATGCAAATAATGTAATAGATGTAAGTGTGTGCGTATAAGTGTGAATTGGTAATGCCCACTTGTGATGACTTTGTACAAAACTAACCGCACATTAACCTCAGCGCTAGGTAAAGAATCAACACATATTTATAGCTAAATAGAAAAAAAAAATGGAAAAAGTCTGAAAATGTGCTAATAAGAAAATCGAAAGTGTAAAAATCTAAATTTGTAGTTAATTTAATAAGGTAAATGACGATTAAACATTAAACATGAATTTAAGGTTACTATAATAGGTTAAAGAGAATTCATTTTCTTATTTCGGATTCTCGGAAAAAAAATGGATATTTTTAATATTTATGAAAATTTCTTTCAATTAAATATAATTCAAAACTGAACTTTGGCAACTTAGCCTTGGTTTTGTAAAATAGATGCTCTTGTATACCCTTTTTCTTCAACCACTTTTTTATGTTTTTATTATTTGCTTCATCCATACCATCCAAGCTACTACAAAACGCGTGCAACCAATTAAATCATTGAACTTTAAATGAAGTATTTAAATATAATTTGTGTAATATTTACTATTTCCTAGAAAACGACCTATCGAAGTTGCTATTACAGTTTTGTAAACAATAGTTATTTACTCTAACCTGTTTAGTCAGTGGAAATGAGCTCATATTGTTCTATTAGAAAATTCCGTTATAACGACAGCATATAGTGGTATTTTTTTAAATTGAGGAAAACATGATATTAACTGTTCAGTTAATACACAACAACGAACATTCTCTAAATAAATAATAAATTCGTATCACTTCACAATTCTTACGTTCCTCTGCGCTATCGTAAAGCGTCTACTTGCCACTAGTTTACAATCAAAGTGAGGGAAGCTATCAAAGCGCGAACAAAAGCTTATCACCTAAGGAAGAATAGCTCTGCAGCTAAGTGGTACTCGTTTCGACAGGCCAGAAATAAAACCACTGCAATTGTTAGAGCTGAGACGCAGAGATTCTTTGCAGCCAAGTTAGATTTTTGTCTTCGCCCAGGTACCTTTTGGCGTAATATTAAGAGCTTTCGAATACATGTTAAGGAGAAAACCGAATGTATGCTAAATTTTGACAGCTTGAATGATGCGTTTACCTCTCACGTTGTTGCAAATAGTGATTTGTCTCAATTTGCTCCATATGCTTCGATTTCATATCTAGGCATACCGTTTGGATTTTCAACTGTCACAGAATCTAATATTGCTAGATGCATACTCAAATTAAATCGAATGCAAGCAGTGAGGATGGTTTACCCGCCCGATTTATAAAGCTATCTATGTAATATATATTAAGACCACTGACCACACATATTATCAATCACTTCATCTCCACGTCTTGCTTCCCAAACCTTTGAGAAGTTGCCTCTGGGTGCGCTGTCACCAAGAATAAACGTGCGTGCTTTCCCTACGATTCTCATCCGATTAGTGTTTTACCTGATTTATCGTGAGTATTTGAGTCCCTAATTTTTGAGCAAATTACCTATCATATATCAAAATATCATTTGCTTTCTCCCTACCAATTTGGCCTTCCAAGGAAAAGGACAAAGCTGAATTATCCCTACTGGGTTTTCAATGAACTTCTCCAAAGCATTTGATTCCACTTTCTCCGTTCAAAGCAGTGCATATTATTTCGGCTTTGAAAAAATGCTCTGTCTCTTATGAAACGTTATTTATCTGACAGAGCCCAGAACCTCACCGAAAAAGTCCATGAGCTGTCCGTTGCTATTTTGCGCTTTTATCAATGATATCTTCCAGACTATCCGATATGTAAGTGTTCATGCATAAGCAGACGATCTCCAGAAATATTTATCCGGTCCATTCCAGGATATAGATAGAATTACTGCTAACTTAAATCAGAGCCTAACTTTGTCTCACGATGGGCCACTCATGTTGGCCTCTGCCTTATCCCGGCGAAGTTGTATGTCCTACCTGTTTACTGTTGGGAAATCAATCTGAGCTATGTTCCACCTATTTGCCTTGATAAGAGCTCTCTTGTAATAGTCGAAAAATTATCAATCCAGGTTTTGTTATTAACCAGGGTTCGAGTCTAGGTTCGACCAACGTACAAAATTATAGAAAATTAATTTCTATACATTTCATATACATGAAATAGCTTATGGTTTTGGTTCGCACTGAAAGTGATCAAAATCGAATTTTGCAATTTACAATAAATTTTATATGTTTATGAGAGAATTTCTATCTTGTTTAAACATAATGTATGACCACTTCCCGGAGAGAAGAGTAGTATTCCGGCTGATCTAAACAAAAAGGTACTTTTGCATCAAATTTCAAATAAATGGAACCATAAATACGAATTTATGAAATCGATTAGATCGGTCTCTGCCCCACTTGCCTGAAATTTTTTCTTACAAACCATTCCGAGAAAGCAAAAGAAAAAACTGACTAATTTTAAGTATAATCTGTGAGTTAGTTGGGAGATCCTAGGAAACAAACATGAACACAAAGATTTTTATATCTATTCAGATAAGATAAATTAAGCTCTTTCTGAGTTGTACCTCGTGCTAATATGGATTTGGTGTCTCACCTATATTGTGCATTCTAAATTCCGTTCACCTTTCATATGATATAGGTATCAAGAGAATCGGTACACGTTAATCTTTAGAACCAGTGTAGTTCTTAATTTTTTTTACTAAAAGCTACTCTTGTGACCTGGAGCATATCCAGAATGTAGATCAATCGCTGCAAAAAGTCCTGAGAAAAGCAACAGTAAGAGATTTTGATGTTTTTTTTCAACGAAAAACCTTTCAAACAGTAGTTCCAGAAAGATATTTTTCACAGAATTAAAATCAGTTCAGTCGAACTGTCATGTCAGTTTATTTAATTTAATTTTATTTTTCTAAATGGCACTTTTTCAAAAGTAAAAAACTTTGTTGATCAGTGTGATTAAATTCATTAAATTTTTTAGGAAATAATCGCTTTCAACATGCACAACGATTAATGAGAATTATTTAAGTGTTGATGTTGGCTTAGTAGACATAACTATGTATATTTTAAAAACAATTAAATAATTTACTACTTTTAGATTAAAACAATGACCATATAAGAGAGTCTAACATTTTTTAATTTTTTTAATATTTCAATACGTAGATGATTTCTGAACATAGTTGTTGAAAGGTAGAAACTAACCATTTTTAAAGTAACAGAATCTACGAGTATGTAATACTATTGTAATTTCGAATCAATTTCATTATGTAACTGTAAATGGCAAATGTATTACAAATAAAAGTAATATACAAGTACATATGTACTTGCATTTAAACTCGTTAAAAAAAGTTTAATAAAATTTGAATTAATTATTTTTTTAGTATTGTTTAGCCCTCGTTGGCCATTATTATTTTATTGCGTGATTCAATTACTATTATAACAAACTTATTATTATATGAATGACATACTCGTTCATATATGCCTTTGCTAAATTTATTGTCGGTCAATTATGTTCGCATAGTCGTAAGCTTAACAAGATGCTTATGGCTGAAATTATGTCTTTTTGGACAATGCTTTATTTTTTATTTTTTTTTTGGCTTTTAACTGTATACCTGCAACAAGTTCTATTCACTTTGTCACGTGTTCGTCTAGTACAATACTGTGCAAATAAAAAGCAGTATATGAGGAGGTCAAAGACTAATTTAATTAGAAATAATTTACCGGTGAATATTTGCTAGAAGGCAAGCCTATTCGCTTATATAAGATTATATTCATAAGGTAGTTATGAATATAATCAATCTTATAGAAATAAAAAATCAACTGCCTAAAGCAAAAGTAAGATATTAAATTAATACACTGAATTTAACCTCATCAAGTCGGTTCAGACAATAAATGTTCTAACTTGATTAAGTGGACAAAATTTTGCCCCTATTTATGACTATTTGCTCGTTTTGGCATGTATCTGTCTATTAAGAAATAAAAATATCATTAAACTTCGTTGCATTTGCTCGGTTAACAGACTTGGGGTATTCACACTGAGCATGCTAATTCGTGTGTTGATACTTCGTGAAAGCACTTAACTGTAAACATACTTTTTGGTATATCTCAGTAGTGTGGTAAGTTTTGTTCCAAAACTGCAGATTCAATTTTATTACAGAGTAAAAACTACTTGAGAATGGGAAAAATCTGAAATTTGTTTGAAAATTTTGTGTGTTGATAAAAAATTGCATTTGTTTTTCTGATATTATTTCGAGCTAATATCAATAGGGGTATTCTCTTAGTCTAGGAAATGCAAGCTACAGTGCACGGCTAGGAATTTTTTCCTATTCGCGCAATGGTACAACAACAAAACACATGCAAAAAACATATGGCACGATAGGAAAAATATCCTATACCTAAACCTATGTATATTTATTTCCCACAGATAGCAAGAAGGAAAATGCAACTTGGTCAAGGGAAAAGCAACCCTATGCCTGTGTGGTTGTTATTGTTTCACTTGAATATGTCACAATTTTGCAACGGGGGTGCTCTCGATCTTTAGCACAATTCCATAGGAAATATTTGCATAGTATGCATTTCCTAGACAAAGAGAATACCCCTAATATAACGAAAAAATTATCAAGCTTGTCAGACTGGAACTTTGTTACTCGGCAGTACGATAATCTTTTAATTTTACAAAAACAAAAAACTATCGAATAACGATTAACGAATTAGCAAAGTTGGCGTCTCAATAATACGTAATATGGCATGTACTAGGTGTATTCAAAAAATAATTAAAATTTCCTAATGCATCGGGCTTGGAGAGTTCGTTTCTATTTTTTTTTATTATAACTTTCTACTGTTTTCATTGGTTTTTTTTGTCTGTGACAGCCACTTAGGTTAGGCGTGTTTTTAAGAGCTCGGGGATTTTAGTTTGGTAAAAGAATGAACCAATGAATTTGCTTAAGAATAAAGTACATGAAATGTCAACAAAGGCTATCGGTGGGTCTGCTATTAGTAAAACAAGAGATTAAGAAAGATAAGAGTATAAGCGTTTCCTATAAGACCGTGTTCGCCGAAGATTACCAACAACCGATGAAAACGTGAGAAAAGTCAGGGAAATGGTTACGAGTTACAATTAGAGAAGTAGCTGATGACATTGGCATATCAATTAGATCACGTCATGACATTTTTCCCAGAATCAGCGGAAAATGTAAGATGCTCAATATAAGGCTCAATAAGTACAGTTGAAACATTCTAACCGAAAGCCAAGACCGATAAGGGCTCGACAAGTGCGGTGAAAAGTGAAGGTTACTGTCACTGTTCGTGATTTTGCGGCCAAAAACAATACTATAACGATGCCCCAATCATTATATTTGCCAACATAGCTCCTTGTGACATTTTTCTGGCGTCTGACGCTGTCGCTTCCAGCATTAATTTAGACCTAGGCCTAGACCCTTCCATCAGCACTCCTATCTACCCACTTCCAATCAATAAATACTCGTATATATGGAATTATTAGTTTGTTTGATTTATTAGATCAAAGCAATTTTTGACGGTTACTTCTGATTTGAGTTTTATTGAGCTATGATTTATCTTCAGATTTCTTCTTCCTCTTCTTTAGCGTAGGCACTGCTTACGAGATTATAGCCGCATCAAAAATAGCGCGCCATTCGTTCCTTCATTTCGCTGTTTGGCGTTGGAAAGGCCAAATGAAACCAGGTCGCTCTTCACTTGATCCTTCTAACGGACTGGAAGTCTTCATCTTCTTCTGCTTCCACCAGCGGGTAATCCATTGAGTACTTTCAAAGCTGAAACGATTTCATTCGGTCATATGTACGAAATGACCTAGATAGCCTAGCCGTTGTCTCTTAATTCGCTGAACTTCTTCAGACAAACCCCTAGCTAATGAAGGGATGTACTGAAAAATGACTACTTTCATTCGAAACCATTTAATTTCTTTTCCATATTTTTTTTTCGTCGAAAAGTCGTCATTATTTTTTAGTGCAATACTGTACAGAAGTACTTGTTACAAAATGCTCAAAATAAATTTGTTAAAATAACAACACTAAATTAAAATCTGTTGTAAGTTGTATCATAAGCACTAGGTATTAACATATGCTCAATTTAGTCGGAATTAGTGATACAATTTTAAAGTTTCGCAGTGTAAAGAACATTTAAAATGAGCATCTTTGACCACGAAATTACTTAATAAGTGAAGTATATTGTATGTATATTATGCTTTTTACCTTGTCTTCATCGCTACTGCATTTTTTAAAATTGTTGTTTTTAACTTGTTCAACACATGAACTTTTGTAGTGTTGTTGCTTGTGGTTAGTGCGTAATTGTTATAATATTTTCGACTTCTGTTGTTTATCATAATTGTTTGTTATTTCATTTGTATCTACATATATATATATATAAGTTTGTATGGCGCTGAGCAACGGGCAGAAGTAGTGCATCAGATTTATAACTTTTGACCATGCAAGAATAACTAAAAGAATGGTTAACTAAAGTGTGATTTTTGTTTTCTCTTTTTTCACAAACTTCTATTAACCTTAATTTTAATTATTTCGACATTGGCAGCAGAGGGACAATGAAAAAATGTAAAATTATAAAATTTATTTTCCAAAAATATGTACGAATATTTGTGTGTATGAAATGACTTGCAACGAGTCATTAATTCATAATTATTATGCGGCACTTTTTTTTAATATTCACAAATTTTTTTTTGCAACTAATTTATATCCTTCATGAAAATATTAAATTTATTTGCAAATTCTAAAATTCGATTTCGATAATTTACAGTACCAATAGAAAGCAGAATAGAAAAATTTTCTTATTATTTTTATAAAATATTCTTACATTGTAGAGTTTATGCTAAGCCACCTTTGAATGATCGATGTATTTGAATGAGCAGCTTTTATTTCATATCTGAAATGCGCTCGGATTGCTTGACATTCCTTGCCGAGGGACAACCGCTATTGGAAAAATCAATTTTCCATAGTTTTGGATGTTGGTCTAACCAGAATTCGAACACTGACCTTCAGAATGGTAGTACGCAATGCTTACTACTTGACAGAATATCTATAAGTAAAAAAAAAAACCCACCCATAACCACAAGGCAAGGCCTCTGACGAGTGTGATGTCAGCTATAAATACCAAATACTTGTCACTTACACCAACAATAACTTTGTACCGTTTTTTTTTAATTCTTCTTTATCAGTTTCTTTCTGCGCCTTTTGCATATTATTAATATTTAAATTGCCTGAGCGTATATGTATTATTCATTTAGGCTATTAGCTTTTAGTTAACTAAGCAAATTGCTATCGGAAGTATTTTAGACACGTGATAATAGATTAATAAACCAGTTGACTATTATGAGATTTTGCGAAAATTGTGTAATTTTGTTTGCGTAAAGCTTTAAGGGTAAAATGAATATTAATGAAATTATACAAAATCATAAAAAAAAGAAAACTGGAATAAACATTTAACATATTGAACTAAAAATGTCTAGCTGTGCCTTAAAGATATTGAGTCTTTTGCACTACAAATATCTAACTTTATTTTATATTGAAAGTAATTCTTTAAACGAAAAAGTTTTATTTTAAGTGAGTGAGTTTTATTTAAAAAATTTATATTTATGTTTATTTGCCCATTTAAGCTCGAAACAAAAGTAAAAAAACGCTAAAACATTCGATTCACTAAAACGAGTTTGTTACCTTAGTCTTTTGTTGTTCTTTCGGCTGGAACAAAAAAAAAAGCAATTAGAAAAGTTCCATTTTTAAGTATATATATTTGTTAAACATATTTTTAATGATATCCGTTTATTTCAAAGTTATATAAAAATCTAGTTTATACCTTAAGCTTTAATCTTCAGCAAAATTCTCAAAGCGAATTATTGCGAGTAATCAACCGAACTGCAGGCGAATTAGTATGCATGTATATAATACAGAAGCATCTATCTATTTTTAGGTTCACTTTGCTTCTTGTATATACATTTTAAATTAAAAATTTCCAATATCATGGTCTAGGTCTAGGTTATAATTGTGGTATAGTGTGGTACTATAAGTATTTATGAATTCTCTTTCAGATTTTAGAAAATGTCAAGTTGATATTAACGCTTTTTTTTGCATAAAATTTGCTATTTGCGGAAGTAAAATTAATATGTGCACATGTTTTGCAACTATGTGATCTTAATGAGTGATTGGCTTCGGGGATAAACAAAATTTCAATATCAAACACATAAAGATCAATATAATAGCCAACAGACAGTGCTCACCCTCAGGGTTAATAGACAACTATGAATAATTAATTTGCGTTTTTTTACCTTTCATGAACAAGATCATTAAGTTTGGTCCAATGTATGAATGTGCTAGAAGAAGAAGAGACGGACCCATCAAAATTTATAACGATCGGATCAGAACAACGAGCTAAGTTGGCTTAGCCATGCCCATCTGTCCGCCTGTTTGAATGCAAACTAATCCCTCGGTTTTTGTATTTGCTACACAAGTGTAGTTTTATATTTATACGATTATTTGTCGGAACTAGTCAGAACGGATCACTATATTTTTTTTTAGATATGTTAATTGTTATTTATTCCTAAAATCCAATACATTAAATATGATATGTCAGAAAAGTCATGCTTACAGACTTCTGCATGGGGGAATACAGCACTTCTTACTTGTGTGAATTGTCTTTAATGTAAAGACATTGTTAGTTGGTTGTCTAGATGGCTGGCTGACTAGAGCTAATTAATGATTGATACGATTAACACTCGCCGGTGTAGAATTTGTTGAAGATTCCGATGAAATTTTATTCAATTAATTTTAAATCTGGCGGCCGCGATAGCCGAGTGGTTAGCATTGCGTACTGACATTCGGAAGGTCTGGGCTCGAGCCCAGGTTCGAGCAACATCCAAAATGATAGAAAAAAAATTTTCTAATTGCGGTCGCCCCTCGGCAGGGAATGTCAAACCCTCCGAGTGTATTTCTGACATGAAATAAAAGCTTCTCATAAAAATCCATCAGCCGTTCGGAGGCGGCTTAGAATAAACTGTAGGACTCTCCATTTGTTGGTAAAAACATCAAGACGCAAAACCACAAATTGGAGAAGGATCTCGGCCGAAAATCGCTTCAGCGGTTACAAAGCGCCAAATATATATATATATATATATATATAATTTTAAATCTCTTAGAGAAATTATTACCAATGCGTGATATGATAAGAATAAATTCCACAGGTGGCAATAAAACAAATGTTTTACGTCTTTAATACCATATTAAGGTCGCAATATTTTCCTAAATCCTAGAAGTTCTCGGAGATTATTGTAATCCCTAAGCTAGGTAGAGATTCAACTTTGCTCCTATAGGCCTATTAGCTTACGGTCAATGGCGATATTCTCCTAAATCCTTGAATAACTTTTATTAATGAAATGTAACCAATTTTGGGATCGAAACGAACCACACAATGTCACCAATTCGGCTTTAGAGAAAAGCATAGCACAATAGAACAGGTGCATATAATCGCTACACACATTAGATCAGCGTTTGAGAGTAAGCAATATTGTAAGGTACTGTCCCTCGATGTTGCTTAGGCATTTGATAAAGTTTAGATAGCTGGACTATGATATAAGCTGAGAGGTACGCTTGCCGAAAATATATATGCTGTACTAATAAAAAGCTTCCTTATTGACAGAAAATGTCGAATAAGTCAAATAAATTACGCAACTGAGTCCTATGAAATACCAAATGCTGCTCCACAAATGTTCTATACAAGCGATCTTCCCATAAGCCAAAATCTCATCACATCAAGTTTTGCGGATAATCTAGCAATACTTAATATACATTCGAGTTCCGTTATAGCAACTTTAAGATTACAACAATATTTGAAAGTGACGGAAGAATGGTTAACTACTTGGAGAATTAAAGTGAATGAGTCTAAGTGTTACAAGTAACATTAACCCAAAAAAAAAAAGATGCTTTGCATTAGACTAAGAACCTAGTCGGAACTAAGCTTAGAAAGCAAAATAATACTTTTTAATATGCATATAAAGCCATCTTGGGCGTACGGAATCCAAGTTTGGGGCTCAGTATCTAAATCTAATCTAAACAGAATTGAAGGGCTACAGTGATTAAGGTCATCGACTTCTTCAGGCTTGGAAACAAGAAATAGCGCAGGAGGCTAAATCTGGAAAATTTGCTGGTTTTACCCCTTTTATGGTTACCAACGTGAATGATACCTTGTGCATCCCAAAAAACTGTGGCCATGAACTTGTTGGCCGACAGAACCACCTTGGCCTACTTTGGTGGACGTTACCCCGGAAAAATCTACTGTCTTGATTATTTTTTGGTCTCTTATGTGGTGTGGTGGATCCATGTTTCGTCTATATTAACAAACAGGCGCAAAAATTCGTTGGAATTGCTGTTGAGCATCGCGAAATACTGGTGGCCTCAGTCGCCTCACGAATTTTTCTTATTTATTCTCTGATTGTCCAATATTGCTCCATGGATTTGATGAACGATTTCTGGTGTGATGACCTCTATATGGCGACCTGAACGTTCGGCGTCACTTCTTAACAATTGAAATTGATGATGTAGGATCCCTATAGTAGTTATCAAGTACTTTCTTGGTCTTTTTATGCAAAAAATAAAGCTTAACATCTGCCTTCAATGGCTGTCAACACATCAACGCACAAACTAAATGACGCAGCTTGCTCAAAATTTCAATCGATAACCGTTAGCGGTTTTTTCTTAAGTTTTAAGCCGTTTCCGAGCTGTTGATGAACTTTTTCCGGAGCGCAATTAAAAAAAAAATTCCTATAATTTTCGATGTTGTTCGGACCACGACTCGAACACTGAGATGTCATGTTAAGTATTGTATATGGATTTCAAATGAAATATATTTGAAATTTGGTATTTAATTACCAAAATTAGATAAATTAGAAAGATTAGGGGTGAATGAAATGTCACGTTTTAAATAAGAACTTGCGTCTGCCCAAACGAAATTAATACGAAAAAAATAATTTATTAAATTCATTGTCTTCGCAAATCAAGTTAATATTTTAAATTAACATTTAATTATATTAGCAAAAAAATTAATTTATTTAAAATAAATAAACATAAATCTTCGCAGGGAAAGGTAATTAACCTTAAGAAGCACAACGTTTGCTGGCGCTGCCGGTTATTTTCATAATTTTTTTAATTTAAATTTCATTTATAAATATTTTAAATATATTTTAAATGTAAATACACTTACTTTAAGTTATATAACTCTCATTTGTAAGTATTTTTATTTACTTTTAAATTGAAAAAAAAAAATACTTCGTGTTGCTGTTGTTGTCCGGATAAAAATCCGGGTCGTTCCGGTATAAAGACCCGACCGTCGCGGCAACTATTGGTTTTTGGTCGCCTCTTACGACAGGCATGCCTTACCGCGGGTGAGTTCTTTAACCCCTAACCCGCAGTGGGAATTTTACTTGCTTGTTTTGTTACGCACAAGTAATGAGTTCTATGCGATTAATAGTACAGTAAAATATACGAGTTTACAAATGCAAAGGTGAATGCTTGCTTTTTAATTCAAATAATATACACGAGTATGCATAATTCTTTATTTATTCTTTAAAATACACGTTTAATTCTAAAATATCATGATGACTTTTTCAAAAATCGCATTCGCCCTGTTAATATGTCTAATAAAACCTGAATGCAACAAAAATCTCACATTTCATATGCAATTAAAGCTGCTATTAAATTTGCATACAAAAAGAAATCAAAATTTAATATAAAAAGTTAAGTTATTTTCCTCTAAACTGGCTAAAATTTAGTTTTTTTTATGAGTTTCATGACATCCGTGCCGACTCAGGTGCACATACATTTGAGGATATGCGAATAAAATGAAATAGCAAAGAAAGTCAACATAATTTCAGAATTAGGAATAATAATTTGAAATAAAAATTTCATATTTATTCCTCTTCAAGAAAAAAAGTTTCGAAGAACATTATTTTTTCATATTTATTTTTCTCATTGTTGTTACAATATAAATTATTTATTGATTTGCAACTATTATTTATATATGTCAATTGGCGTATACGTCAGTGGAATTTAATCAATTTTAATTTGCATTCATTTCAAATTTATCAATATTATTTATTACAAACTTTATATGTTGTAATTATTTTAATTGTTTTGTAAACACAACCACATTAGCCACTTGTTCATATTTCATCTATTATATTCACATACTTGATACACATAAAGTAGATACTTATGACGTACTGATATATAAACAAAATATCACAGTGTTCAAACGATAGCGGAAATTTCCGTTAAATACGACATCGTATAATTTGTGGTAGGTAATTTGTAAGAACTGTTGCTTTATTAAAACTACGTATTTTGATAGTAATAACAACTTAATCCGTTTTCTTATAAAAAAAAACACATTTCTCGTATATGTTTACTTCCGTATACTTTGGAAATCTATTAAAATTTTGATTGATAAATAAATACGTATTTAGCGTTGAGAACACAGTTAATCGTTGAGCGTAATTGTTGTTTTGATACTTTCTTGCCTTATGGAATTCTCATACCATTCATTAACATGAAACGAGCTTTGATCTGAAAGACGAATGTGTCAGAAGTAGAAGCAGTAGATCTACCAAAGTTTATACCGTTACGATCAGAAGGATGAGTTGTAGTTTCAGCAGTCTTGAAAAGAAATACAGCACGTATTTTTGATTATATTAATTACACTGGTCAACAAGATTGAAACGGTTTTTGGCACATGAAAACTTGAATAAAATTTTAATTGCATTAGGGCCACCAAACTGTAATATATAAATGGAAAAATATGCATACCTCAGGTTTTATTGTCCATAAAAATATTTTTTTTTCTTAATTTACGAACTGTGGATTTTCGTGCGTGGGCTCATATTTTTGATTTTGAGTCATAAATTATTAAATTAAACAGTTAAAAACAAGTACTGGTGTGTTCATGAAATTACAATTCTCTGGTTACCACCAAACAACATTAGGACAGGGAATAACCATAACTACAAACAGCAACAGATCAACTATGCCTTATCGTGAGAAGCAACGAATTCATCCACGCTATCAACAGCTTCTTACCAATACACCATCGCATCGGGTCCAGATGGGATTATCCCCATAATGCTGCAGAAACTAAAGAAACCAATAATTCATGGTCTTGAAAGAATCAAAAGCAAGTATTTTTCCATCATATATACCAACTCACAACACCATTAAATATAATAATAACAATATCCAGGGCCAGATTTCAATAGTTACTTCCAGGTGAAGGTATCCTCTAGAGGTGAGAAAGCATAGAAGTTTTCTAGGAAAGGATTACAGTTTTGCAGGGGAGAAGGAGGGTCCAAAATCGAGAGCATACTAGGGGCGAGGTGTGCTCCGAAGATCCAAAAATCTCCATTTTTTGGCGTTTAACATATGAAATTATTATTTATAGAAGAGCTCTCTAAAGCTGTTATGAAGCTCTATAAAATGCGGAAATTGTGCATGATTTCATGGGTGAAGCTATTTAATGAATTAAATCTATGTTATGATAAGTGGACGGTTAGATGTCTACTCTTTGAAATTCTAATATATTATAACTCTGTGGAACAAAGCATAGTTTATTAGGAATTAACCAAAATGTTATAAAGTGTATTCCTCTTTTGACGAACAATGACTAAAGTCTACAAATTTCTCTCCCATCCCGTTCTATTATATGGCATAGAAGGCTGCCTGGAGAGAGCATCTAATGAAATTACTAAGAAGTTTTCGAGCAAATTGCTTTGCTTATGATTTATGACCATGTCTCAAGTAAAAAAAAAGCATTAAAAAGTTTCGATAAAGGGACCCATGTTGGTATCTGAAAAAGGTAAATTTCCACAGCATACTTGAACTAAATATTCGGATATTAAATGTTAATCTACAAAGTTACATGTGAGCTTAGTTGTTTGTACTTGAAAGCTTTTTATATTTAAACTATTGCGAAGATAAAGCATACATATTTAAGTGTTATATATACTTAAAGTACCTTGGTGTGCTTCACTACACCCAAACAAATATTGAAAAATGAAAAATCTTATTTTTTATATAGGATAATCCAAATAGAGGTACTTTTTTCAATAGTATTTTTTTGGACAGATCACGCGTGAGTCGTATCAAGCTGTCATGTAATTTTTGTTCTGTATTGTTTGGCATTTCATCATAGAGAAACTTACGCCTAAACAACATATTCGGCCTACTGTGCGTACTATTCGCAACACCATCGCCCATATCGTTCCCAGCATTCATTATTTGTTAATGTTCGACCGAATAGACCACGTGCAGCACGTGGTGAAGAAAATATAGCGGACGTAGCTGAGAGTGTACACGAAGACCGTGGAGAGTCGATTCGGAGCCGTTCACAGCAATTCGGACTGACGTATGGAACGACTTGGCGCATTTTACGTCGAGATCTTAAATTGAAAGCGTACAAAATACAGCTTGTGCAAAAATTGAAGCCGCTCCAGTTTCCCAAGCGACATCGCTTCGATCTGTGAGCTATTGAAAAGTTCCAAGAAGATCCGACGTTTTCAAGCCAAATTTTGTTAAGCGATTAGGCCCATTTCTGGCTCAAGGGTATGCAAACAAGCAAAATTGCCGCATTTGCGACGAAGAGCCTGTGGGGATATGTAATTGTAAAATCTAAATTCTATGCGGAAAATTCTGCTTCGATTCAGGCCTTGCAACAAAACATCACCCGTGTCATTCGCCAGTTACCAGTCGAAATGCTCGAATGAGACGGCCAACATTTCCAAAAGATAATCTTCAAAAAATAAATGCCAAATCACATTCTTTATGTTCTTTCAAATGATAATAAACATTCCCCATTAAATTTGAATTTTCTGTGTTTTTTCTTTAAAAAGTAGGGATCCTCAAAATGGATCACCCTTTATTAACATTTCAATTGTTTGTCTGATTTGATATCATTTGTTTGTTTTTAGGGAATATTTTTCTGAAATTTCTCTTTACTACACCAATCGATTCCCGTATAGTTGAGCAATGTTCCATTGTGCATTCTGCCCAGGCAATTAGACTCATTTTTTTAATTGGGCTTTCAGCTGGTCGAAAATTAAATTTTTGAATTATCAAAAATATTTTATTATTTTCAATAATCAAAAATAGGTTTCATAGAGAAACTTCATTAGCCATTTGCATTAAAAATTTTATCCAGTTGGCAAACCTCTTTAAAAACTTTCGAAATCTCTCTGATACATATATTGCTATATTTAATTTGTGAAATCAATATTTTAAAATAAAACTTTTAGAAAGGTGGGAACCATTTTCAAAATTTTTTTATTAAGAATTTCGCAAATATCGTCAACTTGTTATCAACTCTGATATATTTGTACGTAAGCGAATATCTCATTTATTTCGGTTCTGAAGTTTAGTTTGAGTTCATAGACACACTTGCGGAAGGCCCTATATGGGTAATAAAAACTTCAAATTATGTGGCAAATTAGCTGAATAATAAATTTAAGTATTATGGAGTTCTTATGAATGCACACACAAAATTTCTCCTGAAGCCGCTTAGCCGTTAGGAAGACTTAGTCACAAACATACATACATAATATTATAATATATTAGAAAATTACAGGTACCACATCCTCATTTTCCAAATTCGTAAAAATATCAAACATCTACATGATAGCACAAATATTTTGTATAAATTTTGTTTAATTCGGTGAAGTCGTTCTCGAGTTATATAGGGTTTTCCAATAAGAGTGATTTGATTTCTTTAAAAAAAAAACTAATTGTTAAGGAAATTCAAATGTTTTTTATTTCATTGTGATGATTTTATTTCAAATGGCCTCCACGACTTCTTTTGCAGGATCGAATTTGATGAACCGAATTTTTGAGCACTTTTTCCACTAAATCAAGTCGTATGTTATGGCTAGCACGTTCAATATTGACTTCACATACTTAATACATTCATGACTTTTAAAGTTTGAAGAGAGTCTGGTTTATTGCTAAAGACCAACGACTTCAAATAACCCCACAAGAAGTAGTCTAATGGTGTTAAATCACAACTTCTTGGAGGCCATTCAATGTCACAATTTCTTGAAATAATCGAATCGCCAAACCTTTCTCGCAATAATTCGATTCTGGCACGTCTGTGTGACACGTAGCGCCAAATGTAGTTAACATCAACTTCTTCCATGGTGGCCATAAAAAGTTGGTTATCATCGATCTATACCGCTCTCCATTGACAGTAACCGTACTACCAGCTTCATTTCGAAAGGAGTACGAACCGATGAGTCCACGAGACCACACCAAAATGTCAATTTAGGTGAATGTAATGGTTATTCATGAATAATTTGTGGATTTTCTTCGCACCAGAATCGACAGTTTTGTTTATTTACCGCACCACTCAGATGAAAGTGAGCCTCATCGGAGAAGATGATTTTCTTAAAAAAATCGTTATCGTTTTCAAGTTGTTCCAAGGTAAAATCAGCAACGTTGTTCTTGCGTATATTTTGCCTTGATGAAATTGTAAACATTACTGAATACAATGAAAAAAATGACAGATCATAACATATTACAAATGGCCAAAACGACACTTAGAAATCATATCATCCCTTTATAAGGTAAGAGCTACCACGCCACCTTTTGCGGTTTCGGAACAACTTAACAAAAGCAATTTGCGTTATATTTCAATTTGGTTGGGTTCTGTGTAGCTGTGTCCAAGTTATAAAGTAACAAATCAACCGTTCATCAATTTTTACATTTTAGTTAGTATGGGAGGTGCCACGTTCTCTTTTCAAAATTCGGGAAAACTTTTTATAAGCCAGGATTATAACCAGGATTTCAGAAAAACCATTATGAAGGTATGAGATAACACCAAAAACTTGAACTTATTTTTCTATACATACATATAAGAATAAATGCATATTTTTTGAGAAGAAAATCATCTCCATCATAATTTTTGGGGAAACTTGCAAGTCAAAGAAAAAATTTCGCATACTTAATACATTCTTATATGTTATTCTCACCAGTATTTCTGGCTGCCAAGTAAGCGAAAACATACTACTGCGGCAACTGGTTTCGGCAGCAAAGCATATTTTTTCAACTATTTCAGCGCGCTAGTATTGGGTCGATAAACCGGTAGTGGAAGCGTAAGCATCCTGCCATATTCACTCAAAAAATAGTAATATAAATGGGAAGCGTTTTAAATGGAACAGCATCAAGTCGAATGACAACTAATTTATAGAAACGAAATGTTTATACCGTTTACTAACCTATACATACATACATACATACATATGTATGTATTTGGTAATAAAATGTGCAAGATTGGCAGTGGCAACCAAACCCGTTTACGCTCCAACGAGCAAGCGCTGCACACACAACGCCTCGCCTCGGAGTCGCCTCAATTGAAGCACGATTTTTATACAAAATACTATAGAATTTGGTAACGTGTTGCTGATGCTGCATACACAAGACTTTTACTCTCGCTGAGCACACGAGTAGTTGCTCGAGATACATATATATAATACACGTGCATGTATATACATATGTATATGTATATTGTGCATCGATGTGATGTAATAGAATAGCGAAGCAAACAACGATGAACGACGTTCGGCGTTCGACAAATTCATCGATAGTTGTCTGAGAATTGGAGCAAGCAACGAAGCTCTTACTCATGTGGGTTACAGAGCTATTGAAAGCACATACTACAGAAATATGTAAAGGGTGATCCAACCGTTGAGCCCAATATTCGATGACTCGTTCGAGCATTTCGACTGGTAATTGCCGAATGACACGCGTGATGTTTTGCTCCAAGGCCTGAATCGAAACGGGATTGTCCGCATAGACTTTAGACTTTACATATCCCCTCAGGAAAATGTCTAGCGGTGTGATATCACACGATCTTGGTGGTATTTGCTCAACGAAGTGTTCTCTCAATAACTCCATTGATTGATGCGATGTGTGGGAAGTGGCGCCGTCTTGTTGAAATCAAATGTCGCGGAGATCACGAGCTTCAATTTCAGGCATCAAATAGTCGGTTATCATGGCACGATAACGGTCGCCGTAGTTTACGTTCTTACCGTCATCATTCTTGAAGAAATATGGACCGACGATTCCACCGGCTCACAAATCACACCAAATCGTTGTTTTTTCTGGATGAAATGGCAGCTCCTGAATCTCTTCAGGTTGCTCTTCGTCCCAAATGCGGCAATTTTACTTCCTTACATGCCTATTGAGCCAGAAATAGGCCTCATAGCTGAACAAAATTTGGCTTGAAGAGCTTTTGAAGAGCCCATAGAGCAAAGCGATGACGACGCAGAATCGACTCTCCACGGTCTTCGTGTACACTCTCAGCTACGGCCGCTATATTTTATTCACTACGTGCTGGACGTGGTCTATTCGGTCGAATATTATCCGATAATGAATGCTGGGTCTCAAGATGGGTGATGGTGCTGCGAATAGAATGCTCAGTAGGCCGATTATATTGACCATAAGTTGAGCGAAGCTCGCGAAACACATTATTTACAGAACGTGAATTTTCGTAATAAAGCTGAATGATTTGTAAACGTTTTTCCATGATGAAATGCCAAAAAAAAAATAACATGATAGCTTGGCACGACTCACGCGTGATCCGCCAAAAGAGGCTATTGAAAAAAATACCTCTACTTGGATCACCCTTTATTTACCTATGTATGTTCACACTAGTATACCACAGTATGCAGTTAAACACTCTTGTATGTTATGTTATATTGCCTCACCAAATCGGCAGCGTTGTCCAGTTGCGTGCTGCACTTAACCGTTGGCAGTTAAGCATTTGTTGAAGCATGCTTGCTTGTCTGCTTGTCTGCTTGTCTTCTTCTTGTTGATTATTTGTTGTCTTCATATCTTATATATCTACCTTAAATGCGTTTCTCGTTGCACACATTTTAGTTGTTGTTATTTTCATATTTTTCTGTATTGTTTGCATTTGCCGCTGTTGCTTCGTGCAGCTTGTTTGCGAAAATCTTTTTGGCGGCGACATAAATGACCTCACCGATTGTTGTTGGCGTAGTGGCAAGTGGCAGGCATTGCTACCTTGAATGACCTTGAATATGTTGTATTACTTTCATGCTTTTACTTTTATTTGTGGTCAGAAAACAAAAGGAAAGAAACAGGTTTTCACTTCAGCTTGTGGTGTTGCATAAGGACAATGACATATATTTCAACTCGTTGTAAGGATGGGTTAAGCGCAGTGTTTATTAAGTAGAAGGTTGCGACAAGATGAAAATCAAATGTTTGATTTGGTTCAAATTTATGAGTTGGCAAAGTATTTATTCAAATATTGTTTATAAAAATCCATTAATCATGATATTTTTTAATTAAAATTAGAAAGATTTTGTATTACAGATGTTTTGAAAAGTCTTAATATCTAATTAGTTTCTCATAAACTTCAAAAATGTTAATATCGTACATTTATTTATAATTTTGAACAAAAATTTTTATACCTAACGAATCTAATAATTGATGTCATATTAAACGAATGGCATGTCAAAATGTCAAAAATGTTAAATTTTTCATGAATTTACAGCGGATGTGCGTTACTTATAAAAGTGGTTAATTCAACATTTACGAAAAATTTGCGTTTAAAATCTCGAAGCGAGCATGAAGTATGCAGTGGGGCGTTATGATGAAAAGTTTGAAAAAAATTCGTGTGGTTGCATTTAATATGATGTACATAATAATTGAAAACACCCCGGTCTACCATAGTAAAACATATTTTTTTGGCAAAATTCATTTTTTTTATTCAACGTAGTTCCCTTCAAAGGTAATACACTTGATTAGAACGATCCTCCAACTTTTCGATAATATTTTTGTAATACGATTTGTAATTTGCTTCAAAATAGGCCTCAGTTTTGGCGATCACCTCTTCATTCGACGAAAATTTTTTCCCAGGAAACATTCATTTGAGATCTGAAAACAGGAAATAGTCGCTGGGGGCCAGAGCTGGAGACACGATGCGTTGACTTGGTGAAACAGCACTTTCTTTTACTTCAAATTTAGACGTTTTTCGGCGATTTCTTCCTTTAAATGGTCCAAAAACGCAAAGTTATAGTTGCTGTTGATGGTTCTCCATTTTTTAAGGTAGTCAATGAAAATTATTCCAGGCACATCCCAAAATACAGACGCCAAAACCTTGCCAGTCGACTGTTTCGTAAATCCACTCTTTAGAGCGGATTCATCGTGTGCACTCCACTCGGATGATTGTCGATTGGACTTCGGAGTGAAATGATGGAGCCATGTTTCATCCATTGTCACATATCAACGCATAAACTCGGGTTTATTACTCTTGAACATATCCAACTACTGCTCCGAATTATCAACTCGTCGTTGTTTCTGATCAAAAGTGAGCTCGCGCGGCACCCACTTTGCACGGAGCTTTCTCATACCCAAATATTCGTGAATGATATGATGTTTACGTTCAGTTGATATCTTTAGAGTACCTGCTATTTAATTTCAATTTACGGTCATTCAAAATCATTTTGTGGATTTTTTTAATGTTTTCGTCGTTAACAACCTCTTTGCGTTTATCATCTTCGGTGCTCATTTCAGCACGACTAAACTTAAGATACCCATCCTTGATGGTTGATTTTCCTGGGGCAGTGTTCGGAATCTTGTCATCAAGCCAATTTAGCTCTGAGGCTCTTATCATTTTTCCAGCATCGGGTTGAAGAAATCACATGATAAAGAATCATCCTGTCTGAAATCTTGTGAACGGCTGAGAGAGATCCTTTTAAATTCTAGCTGCGGTTGGGGTTTTATCTAGCGGCAGTTTTGCATACATACCAATTTCAGACATAACAGTGTAGAGGCAATTCCTTATCGCGCTGTCGAAGGCAACTTTAAAATCGATGAAACGGCGGTGAGTATCGATTCTTTTCTCTCGGGTCTTCTCCAAGATTTAGCGCATGGTGAATATCTGGTCAGTGGTGGATTTAACATGTCTAAAGTCGCACTGTCAGATTCATCAATTCGCTGACAGTGGGCTCTAACCTCTCACATAATACTCTCCATAGGACTTTATATGCGATATTGAAGAGGCTTATGCCACGACAATTAGCGCAGACTGTGAAATACCCCTTTCAATGGATAAGGTTCCAATCGTCTGGGCATACGTTCGTCAGCTGATGCATGCACCTTTTTAGTCCCTCGATGCCGTATTTGAATGGCTTAGCCAGTAAGCCGTCAGCTTCCCACGTTCTGTTGTATTTTAAGTAGGCAATCAGTTGACATTCGTATTTCGTCATACTCGGGTATTGAAATGTCTATTCCATCACCTTCAGTTGGGGATTCGGGCTCATCATTTCCGTGTGGCGCACTTTCATTGCCATTCGGCAAGTTGTAAAAGTGTTCCCTCTGTAAACTCAGAATACCCGTACATTGGTGACCAGATTACCCTTTGTTCCTTCATGATTATGCTCCGATCTTGAAATCTGCTTAAGTCGTCGCAACTTTTCATAGAATTTCGAGAATTACACTTGACTACCAGCTCCTCAGGCTCTTCATGCTCACGTATCTCGGCCTCGCTCTGCAAATCGTCTCCGCATCATAGCGGGGGGAGCGTAAGTAGTGCGTTCTAGGGCTCATACGAAGCATCTTTGGTCACATCGCTCATCTCTTCCGTCGGAACGTGGGCCTACATCAGCGTTATGTTGAAAAACTGCGCTTTGATGCGGTTGAATGTTCATCCACCGCGATAAATGGCCGCTGTAGTAAATTTCGCATAGACCTACCATACTCCGTCCTTGTCCTAGATATTCAAAAGTTTGTTCAAAAAAATTCAAGCAAAAAAAAAGCTAATAGATTACAACATTGAATCAAAAGACTCGAAATGGGTTAAACTTGTCAAGTTCCGGATCATAAATTCTCGACTTTTGTAGTAGTTTTTGCCCATATTTGCACACTTTGGTAAATACAATTTTATTCTTAGGATTTGGCATATAACAAAATCTCATACTCATGATGGTTGCGCAGGTGAAAATATTAATCCTGTTTGGTTTGTAAGAGCCATGGCTTTGAAAACTTATTGCTATATGAAAAAAGTCATATATATATATTTTCTTTTTGAAGACTTTATTAATTTTTTTTTCAAATTAGCTGTGACACAACGAACCCTTGTGAAGTTGTATGAAGAAATAAAATTTTATAAATGATTTTATTATTCTGACGAGTTTAAGAAATATTTTAATAAACTAACAGTTTCGCTCACTTCCCCACTGATCACCTGTCCACGAATTCACACAATCATATGTGCATATGTATAATATGTGTATGTACAACTAGTTTGCTCGACTCTTTCATCACTTAATTTGCTTTCATTCACTCAAAGCTAAGCTGTTGAAAATGAATGTTTAATATTTAATCACCTGTAGTTTAGTATGAAAAATTGTACATACTCGTATGTATGTACGTACGAGTATGTATTAACTAGTATAAATTTAACCAATGACCGACTAAATGTTGGTATTCACCAACTGTTTAACTGTGCGAATGATGAAAAATGTATATGTACATGTGTATATGCTGCCATCTTCAAAGTCTTCATTAATATGCAGGAACCGGAAGTAAGGGCAGGTGAAGGTCAAGTTCAAACGATATTTTTTTCCAACGCAATTTATAACGGTGGTTATTGATTAGCTAATCTTGAAATTTTTTATTCATTCGCGCTGGTTACGTAGTTACTGTTTGGAATCATACTATACATACATATATGCATAAATGTATATACACATAAAATTTTGTTTTCTAAAGCATCTATTTTAATTCTTATCATTATGGCCCATGTGACATTCAGTTTTTGCAAATTATAGAAATGCAAATGAAGTTTTTTTATTCAACTTTCAAAAGTTATTCACTCATTTGTGATTTAGCTAATGGTGTTGCGTTAATGATAATTGATTGAAAATGGAAATAAAGAATATTGCCGAAATCTTTAAACTGATGCAACTAATTATACAAAATTATAGGCGGTCGCGATTGTCGAGTGGTTAGCATTGCATACTGCCATTCGGAAGGCCAGGGTTCGAGAACAGCTTCGAGCAACATCCAAAATTATAGAAAATTTATTTTTTTAATTACAGTCATCCGTCGGCAGGGACGGTTAAGCCCTCCGAATGTATTTCTGACATGAAACAAAAAAACCCTTCTTAAATTCCGTCGGCCGATCGGAGGCGGCTTAGAATTAACTGTAGGTCCCTCCATATGCTTGGAAAAGCATCAAAGCGCAAAACCACAAATTGGAGGAGGAGCTCGGCCAAAAATCGCTTCAGCGGTTACAAAGCGCCATATATATAATATATATATAAATTATACAAAATAAAATAATAATAAAAAATATATATATATATAATAGATACATATATATATATTAAATATATAAATTAATGCTGCAAAGAATTCAATTTATTTCTTTTTTGGGTTTTATATTTATTATTTGTATCATATTTGAATAAAAAAGTGAAAATATAATTTATGCAAAATCTGATTACGTATGTATTTCGCAATGAAAGTCGCATAAATTTTTTTAATTAAAGAAGAACGAGAAATTTAAGTTCGATGATTTTTAGTGTCAATATAAACTTGATTTGACGTCTGTAGAATACCAAATTGCACGCTCCTAGATGCTTTTTTTTTTGCTAATTTTCGACACAAAACCACACATCTGAGCAAATCGGTGTATGGGAACTATATGTTGCAGTCTTTCGATTTCAGTGGTTTTTAAAACAAATATGCAATTCATTATGTATGCGTAGTATGCCAATTTTCACGTCCTACGGTTCCTTTTTGACGAATTTATGAGCCAAAATATCAAATCAGAAAATTCGTTCGTATATATGTTGTAGGGGTCCGACCTGGCCGGTTGCAACAAATGATCGCTTAAACGTATAGATTCAATTCCCTACCAAGTTTGGTTGAAACAGACAGACGGACAGACGTCCATGGCTAAATTAACTCAGCTCGTCTTTCTCATAAGACCGGTATTAATTTTGTATGAGTATGTCTATGTCTTCTCCTTCTGGTACTTACATACTTCGGACCAAACTTAATATATATAAAATTTCATGTATGTACTATGAAAGGTAAAAAATGAAGATTTCTGATTAAAAGTATAGAAACTTTTTTTGAATTCAAGAAAGGAAATAATTTAAATATATATATAAGCAGTAGTAGTAGTAGCATATATGAAATAGGTTTTTTTTTTTAAATTGCATGCTGCTCAGGCATTTGTTAAAGTTTTTCTAGATGAACTATTATATGAGCTGATAGTTATGCAAATACTTATTCCGTATTCAAAAGCTTCTTTCCAGTTAGCCAAAGAAGTTACACCACTGAGTCCTATGAAATATTAGCTTGTTTTCCACAAGAGAGTGCTCTATACAAGCCATCTTCCCACAAGCCCAAAGCCTCGTCAAATCCGTTACCACTTTCAGATTATAACAACATTAAAAAATAGCGGAAGAATGGCTATAACTAATGACTTTTTGGATAAAATATATTTTTTTCTTCAAAGAACGTTTCAGTTCTCAACATGGATTCTCCTTTCAGCTCCATACATGTAGTTCAACGATTTTGCAATCCCTCATTCCTTCCAAGTAATAGGTTTTTTCTAGAACCTCAAAATAAGTGTTTGTTTCTGTGCCGACCTCTTCATTCTACCTGAATTTCTTCCTGTCCAGCTACTTCTTCAGGTTTGCAAACAAGAATATGTAGGATGGAGTAGCAGTTCATAGTCCAATTTATGAATATGATAGAACAGCATTTTTTCTCCAAATGCGATCCTTTCTGCCTCAAAGCAATATCGAATCTGTATAAAAGCTCTGATAATATTCGCCGGAGATCGTTTTACCTTTTTTATGGTGATGGATATGAATAAAACCAAAAAACTGTTGCCATGACTTTTTTGACCGACAGACCCACCTTGGCCTTGTTCGGTGCATGTTCTCCCGGAGAGACCCACTTTCTTGATAGTTTTTTGGTCTGCGTGTATGTAACATCTACAGTAACGAAACGGCGCAATAATTCGTTTGAAATGCGGTTGAATATCGCCAAACATTCCTTTGGAATGGTTATACAGTTGCGCTTATGGTTGTGAGTGAGCAACCGCGGCGCCCATCGCCCGTATAGCCTTTTCATGTTCAAATATTCAGTTAAGTTGAGTTGCTTACAGCCTTAACCGCCTCACGCACTTTCATTCTCCAATCATCCAATATTATTCCATGGATTTTATCGACGATAAAATTACCCTCTTCAATCTTTATAAATGTTAAAACACAAACAATTCCTTACTTACTTGTGTGTAACATTGGCTCGGAGATTCACTTGGAAAACCCATATAGACAAAAATGTTTGACTAGAGTTTGAACTGTGATTAAGGCTATGCCGCATTCAATTATGTATATTACTTGGACGATGTTTTCTATCTATATTCTTCAATATATTTATGATAATTTACTATATGTCATCACTCGAGGTATCCTTTTTTTAAATTACTAATTTTCTGTGTTTGTTATCCCTATTGATATATATATGAACACATTCTTTGTTGACGTTAAATTACATTTGTAACTTATTGCCTTTTCCTTATATTGTTAGTCGATGCTTTGGAATTTGATTAACTTGTATTACGTATAAGAATTAACTTAAGATTCTTGAAATTATTGTTAGATTCTGGAAATAAAGATTCAACAAAATACTTTGGGAAAAAAAGTTATTATTGTAAAAAACTAAAAACGATATGTGTATTTATATCTCTATTTATATCTATCCTTTGACTCATCCATCATTTTACAAAACGAAATAAAGGGTGATCCAAATAGAGTTACTTTTTTCAATAGCGTTTTCGGACAGACGCGTGAGTCGTTCATTCAACTTTATTACGAAAATTCACGTTCTGTAAAGAATGTGTTTCGAGCGTTTCGTTCAACTTATGGTCAACATAATCGGCCTACTGAGCATACTATTCGCAACACCATCGCCCATCTTGAGACGCAGCATTCATTATCGGATAATATTCGACCGAATAGACCACGTCCAGCACGTAGTGAATAAAATATAGCGGCCGTAGCTGAGAGTGTACACGAAGACCGTGGAGAGTCGATTCAGCGCCGTTTGCAGCAACTCGGACTGACGTATGGAACGACTTGTCGCATTTTACGTCGAGATTTTAAATTGAAAGCGTGAGAAATACAGCATGTGCAAGAATTGAAGCCGCTCCAGCTTCCCAAACGACATCTCTTCGCTCTATGAGCTCTTGAAAAGTTCCAAGAATATCCGACGTTTTCGAACCAAATTTTGTTCAGCGATGAGACCCATTTCTGGCTCAATGATTATGTATACAAGCAAAATTGCCGCATTTAGGATGAAGAGCAACCTCAAGAGATTCAAGAGCTACCAGTTCATCCAGAAAAAACAACGGTTTGGTGTGGTTTGTGAGCCGGTGAAATCATCAGTCCATATTTCTTCAAAAATTATGCCGGTGAGAACGTAACCGTCAATGGTGACCGTTATAGCGCTTTGAAAACCGACTATTTGATGCCTGAAATTGAAGCTCGTGATCTCCGCAACATATGGTTCAACAAGACGGCGCCACTTCTCACACATCGCATCAATCAATGGATTTATTGAGAGAACACTTCGATGAGCAGATAATTCCACGTTTTGGGCCAGTCGATTGGCCACCAAGATCGTGTGTTATCACACCGTTAGACTTTTTCCTGTGTGTCTATGCGGACAATCTCGCTTCTATTCAGGCATTGGAGCAAAACCTCACGCATGTAATTTGCCAGTTACCGGTCGAAATGCTCGAACAAGTCATCGAAAATTGGATTCAACGGATGGCCTATCTGAGACGTAGTCGAGGCCAACAACTGAAAGAGATAATCTTCAAAAAATAAATGCCCATTAAATTTGAATTTTCTGTGTTTTTTTTTTTTTAAGTAGAGGACTTTCGAAACGCATCAGCCTTTATAGTCTTTTCAAGTCATCAACGCCTAATACTGCAATACTTCAAAATTTTTACTTAGTATCAAAAATTATAAGTATAAAGCTTAGTAATGATAAAAGTCCAAAAACAATAGCATAAAATGGAAAACGCCTGAAAGTAGACTATATTTTAAGATCAAGTCATCAAGTTTTAAGTTGAATTTTAGTAAATTAAGCTTGAAAGCTTACGTTAGTGTGCACCTCAACTAATAAGCTAAATGAATATTAAACTTTTGTGTCATTTTATAAATGCTGACTTTAATTGTACCCTACGTTAATAGTCTCATGAATTAATTGAAAAAAAAAAAACATTATTATTGAAGAAACCAACTAAGTAATTAAATTAAATTTAAATGCTATTTTTTTTCTGAAAAAAAAAAATAAAATTAAAATAAATGGTAAAAATCTGTTGATAATTCGATGGGTTGTTTATTTATTTTATTGAAAACTACTCGTGGTACAATTTGAATTTTGAATTTTGAATTAAAAATGTTTTTTGGGTTACAGTGGACGTCTGACGACGCACCTAAGTTTTTAGAAGACCCATTATGATACCAGCGGAACTGACGTTCTCCGCAGACTACCATGTCCTCCCTGAACCACTCTGTATTCTTGTTAAAGCTATTTAATACCGAAAATTTTATAAGTGTAACTTTCGAGGTATCGTTAAGCAAACCGTGACCGATAGCTGTGAGTTTTTTTCCGTACCCGCATAGACAATGTTCTAAACCTCTAAACCTCTCTAAACAGTGATCATTGTATGGCATCCTTAGTCTACTGGCGTGTCAGCCGATAAATCACTCCTTATCACTTTTATCACTCCTATTATACTTCTTAAGTAATTTCTTTTACATTTCAAATATCGGCATGTGCAGCCCATACTCCATTCACGTTTGTTTGCTTGTTGAGCAAGTCAGGGATTGTTTCACCGAGACTCAGCTACATCTATAACATGTTTTCAATTAAATATCCACGAGTGGCCAGAGGCAGTGGAACATAATATGGATAGTTCATCTGCTTCACAGTTACGTATAATATCTCTGTGTCCTAGAATCCAATGCACGTTTATTTTGAAGTATAATGTTAGCCCTACTTGAAATCAAGGCAATCAATATCTTTGATGGGATTCTAAGAGACTTTAATCATTTCAAATCCACTATGCTATATGTATATATACATTTATATATTTCTTGTTGTAAGCAACGCCTTTGTCATAACCAGAAGGCTCTATTTAATTGCATAATCTTCGGCTGTAAGCCCCTGCAGTTTTATTCCCGTTTTGCTATCAGTTGCATGCAGTATATGTCTATGGGCAGCGAATGTAGTAGTGGGGACTGAGTAGGTATTTTCCAAAGAGCTCCGCTGATACATGCACTATCTGATCAATCTATACTCTCCATATGCTTCACTGCGTATTTCTTTTATGTTATTGTAAACCAAGCCAATATACCGTATATTATAATCGGACTTACAGCTCCCGTGTAGAGGTAATGAGTTACACGAGGCGTTCAACCCTATTTGGGACTCACCATTCTTTTAGAGTTATAAAGCGTTAGAGCAGCTTTCTTTGCCCACTCCTCTAAGTTCGGTTACTGTGGGAGCTTCCTGCCTAAAGTTAATCCCACTAGTTTGCTTTCTCTCCTACTGACAATACAGGGTTATCAATTTTGCGCTCTTCAAAATAAACGTAATTTAAATGTTTTAAAAAACTTTATTCGTGAAATTCTTTTTTTAGTATTAAGTTTGAACCTTCTCATTATATGCGAAACACTACATTATTCAAATGAGGGCCTCGTGAATTTTTGCAAACTTTGATTCGTTTGAGGTAATTTTCAACCACTTTTCGGCAAATTTTGGGCAGTATCTCAGCCATAACTTGACGAATATTGGTTTTAAAATGCCCAAGAGTAAAAGATTTATCCGTATGAACACGGTCTTTCGCGTAGCCCCACAACAAAAAAATCCAACGGTGTCAAATCACATGAACTCGATGGTCAATTAGTATCGTTGCTATGTGGCATGTGACACTATCTTGTTGGAACCACATATTGTCCAAGTGCTGTTATTCGATTGCACACCAAAAAAAGTCGGTTATCATATGACCATAACGCCCCGAATTGACAGTGGCAGTCTCGCCGTCATCGTTTTCAAAGAAGCAAGCACCAATCACACCTTCGAACGAAAGAGCGCACCAGACAGTAAGTAAGTATTGGGTGTAATGGCATCTCTTCAATTATTTGAGGGTCCTCGGGCAGCCAAATGCTGCAATTTTGTTTATTTACGCATCCACCGAGTGAGAAATATGCTTGGTCGCTGAAGAAAATTTGGTTGGAAAAATCTCGACCGACTGCTTATTGCTCAAGCACCGAATCAACTTAACTATGAGGTTGTGAATGGACCTTATATGGATGTAAATCCAAGTGCAAAATATGCCATAATGTGTCGAACGAAAATCCCAGCTCTTGGGAACGTCGAGAAATATAAGTACATATTCAGGTCTTCGGTTACACTTTTACTTATAGTAGCGATATTTGAGAAGGAACGAGCTAACCGATAATGCACAGGCCACATTTTAATCATCATTTTTGTAGTAGGTTTCAACAACTTTAACGCGTTGTGCGGTCCCTTAGCGATCGATTTATTCGATTAATAAATGCCTGACTTTTAACTATAACAAAACATATTTGGTTTGAGATATCAAATAATGCCCTACATTTTTGAAACCACCAAATGGATAAGTCTTTATATGTGTGTGTTTTTTATAGAGGTATAGAACTTTAAGTTGCAATAAAACAACGATGGATTATTCGATTGACATGAATTTTATTTATCCGAAAGATAATCTTGTGGCATTACATTTTAAATATGATATCTGGCATATGACCGCCACGGCTGGCGCGGATGTAGTCCAATCTGGACGTCCGATTTTCGATGACTTTTTCCAACATTTGTGGCCGTATATCGGCAATAACACGGCGAATGTTGTCTTCCAAATGGTCAAACGTTTGTGGCTTATCCGCATAGACTAATGACTTTACATAGCCCCACAGAAAGTAGTCTAGCGGTGTTAAATCACAAGATCTTGGAGGCCAATTCACAGGTCCAAAACGTGAAATTAGGCGGTCACCAAACGTGTCTTTCAATAAATCTATTGTGGCACGAGCTGTGTGACATGTTGCGCCGTCTTGTTGAAACCACATCTCCTGGACATCATGGTTATTCAATTCAGGAATGAAAAAGTTAGTAATCATGGCTCTATACCGATCACCATTGACTGTAACGTTCTGGCCACCATCGTTTTTGAAAAAGTACGGACCAATGATTCCACCAGCCCATAAAGCGCACCAAACAGTCAGTTTTTCTGGATGTAACGGTGTTTCAACATACACTTGAGGATTACCTTCACTCCAAATGCGGCAGTTTTGTTTGTTGACCTAGCCATTCAACCAGAAGTGCGCTTCATCGCTGAACATCGCTAAAATGAACGTAGTGCGCGATACGTTTTCCGCACAGAACCATTATTTTCGAAATAAAATTGCACTAGTTGCAAGCGTTGTTTAGGCGTGAGTCTATTCCTGATGAATTGCCAAACCAAACTGAGAATAAATCACTTGACAGCTGTTAAATCGGTCGCCATCTTGAAAAGTAATGCCAACTTAAAGTTCTATACCTCTATAAAAAACACCCTTTAGTATCATTTATTATTGATTGTGGGTAATATTTACCCCTTCCTTTCTATATCCAACTACATTTTATTAGCGTTTGCTGTCCCTAAGCTCTTCCATGCTGCTTTCCAGCATTCCTTTGAAATATTGGAAATGAGTAAATTAAACGCACTACACACACAATTACTCGAGTTTTAGAATTTACCAGGCTTCCAAACAATTTTGGCGATTTTACACCAAACGCTGGATAATGCGTTTCGGTAACTGTGGTGCTTTCGCTATTTATCCATTTGGAAGGGAGTTCCTGGACGGAAGCCAGCACTTTTTTCCGCTCCTTCTCATTCAACTGAGTTTTCAATATTTTTGAAAGTAGCTGTCGTATTCTCTACTATTTTGGAAAACAGAAGAAAGCGATCCAATAATGTTTTTAATTTATTATTTTAAATTTGACAGAAATTAATCAGTTAGATAAAGAAATATTTCAGTGTATTTATAACCTTATAATGAAAATATTAGTATTCTTTATGGAAAATTGGATTCCATATTTCTAGTTTGTAAACGATTTTAAAATTCGACTCCTCAATGCAATTTGTTTATGCCTACAAAATCATTGAATTCGCTGAGTCATTAAAAATAATCGCTGAGTCAAAAAAATGTTAATATTTTTGTATGTATGCATATATATTATTAAAAATAAAAAAAACACCATACCATCTATCAAATCTCAAACACTTGTGCAGTTCTACGCATTTCAATCATAAATACTACCGGCTTTAAGGCAAAACACGGTTATGTCACCACGTGCAGTATTATTCTGCAATAGTAACCGAAAAAATCATCTACAACAAAGCGCCGCACATACAATCAATATTCAATATTCGGCACGCAGACGTTAGCTGCCAACATCCGGGCTTATTAAGTGTGCGAATTTTTGAACAATGGAATTTGGTATAAACTTATTTTACAAGTACCTCTAAAACCATTTGGGTTCTTTTGCTGCCAAAAAAAAAGAAAAAAAAAAATTAACGCAAAATTTGCCAACGGTGTATAGTATATGTGTTTAAGTAAGTATGCGCGTACATAAATACAATAGTTCATAACACCGCTGCTACTCGTAATTTGCATGCCAATTTATGTTTTTGTCTTCTTCTGCCCATTTATGCTTTTGTGCGCCTTTTCGTAGCTGCCGGTGAGGAAGTATGAAATATTTTTTGTTTGTTTTTTTTTTTGTATTTTTTTCTATACGTGGAAAAAAAAATACGTGGAAAAAAAATCGAAAGAAACGAGTATTCGAAAAATTCACTTTCAAAATTCTTAAGTCGTTAGCTATGATTGAATGTACGTACATATGCAACTACATAACATATATGCATTTGTATGTGTGTTTGTAAAATTAATAACTTCAGTTATGAATTTTTATGTTTAGGTAGCCCAAGTGAGACTTGCCTTGATCACGAATTTTTTTCTAATGATTTTTATTAATTGTTTTTTATACGGAATTAAAAAAAAATTAAATACACTAAGAAGCATGCGTGGCGATTGTCTTATCGGAAAAGGGTAATTGTTTGATTACTATGCAATTAATACCCAGTGATAATGGTATAATTCAAGCATGCAATGAAGGGCTAAGTTAGAACGGAACCGAATATTAGATAACCGACTTAAAAATTCATAAAAGAAAACTGAGGGAAGTGCTGTGATGTGTACAGAAGTAGAATACCAAATTTGAAACTCTTTGATGCTTTTTTGTCATATTCTTTACGCAAAACCGCATTTCTAAAAGAATCGGTTGTATAATTAGCAGTGTCAATATCTACTAGAATATAGGTGTGTAGAATACTAAATTTCACCACCTTAGATTGGAGGTATACTATGTAGACATCCGATTTTTGCGATTTTTAGTACTAATGTTTACTTCATTGTATGTATATAGGAGACCGAATTTCAAGTCCTTAGATGCTTTATTGAAGTATTTATGATTAAAAGTCATTTATCTGAACAAATACCAAATCAAATCCCATACCACCGGGAGCTAAATGATATAATCGACCGATCTGACCGTTTGCGATAAATGATCAAGACATTATAAAAATACGCACCCATACTAAGTTTGTTTCAAATATCTCAAACACTGAGAGACTAGTTTGCGTTCAAATAGACGGATGGACATACAGAAGGGCGATTGACTCCGAGTTTGTTTCGCATGGGTCAAAGCGTATGTAATTAGTTAGTCGGTCAAGCGCACTTAGGCCAGCTGCTTCAAACTATTTCGTGCTTATTATGAGACCCATCATATTATTGACGCTTGCTGAAGGAAGCTCCGCAAGACTATCGAAATAAAAATGATCGAGTAAGCGATGTTGGAGCGCACTGAGGAGTAAGCAGTTGAAGAGCTAATGCTCTATCGACTACTCCTCGTCTACGTTCTTAAATCTGCAACAAAAAGTAATTAAAGAAGTAACCCATCCCCCTAGCATGAGTCTAATGGCCGGTTATTACGACAGTTGTTAGACTCATGGAAGTTCTGTTTAGAAATAGTAGAGGGTAGATATGTCTGATCTTAGTAGCAGGTACTTTCTTGAGATGAGAGATATCCCTACTTCGTTTGCAGAATTTACAATGGTTAGGACTATCTCCCATCTGTGTAGCTCGTCGTCTCGCGGGTTTGTATAAAACTGCTCTGCATCTTATTTCCACCTTTGTTGTGGTGAATTTGCATTGCAACTGTTACATTTTCCTATTCATCCGGACTTTAGTAGACCGGATAAAAAAGCGAAGTTAATGGGTTTGGGTAATAAACGATGAACGAAAACAAGGCAAAACAAATCTTCAGCCATATTCATGTAATCAAACAAATATTCAGCGTCGTATTTACCTTTTGACATGTCACTGTTGACAGGCGCAACTTTGAAGTTACAGATAGTTTTGTCGATTTAAGTACCAGCGTGGACAACAAAAATAGTGTCAACTCTGGGCTGAGTAAGGAAGTCCTCTATCAATGATGAAAGATCAAACTCTACAAGTCGTTCATCATTGTCGTCTTGGTTGGTGGCGCAGTAGCGTTGAGTCAGCACAAAGAGTATTTGCAAGAAAGCTTTTATGAACGATTTATAGATCTTTTTGCTTACTTGCGATGGCGAATACCACATACAGAGTTAGTTCCGCGAACTACGGCTACGCTAGTTAGGTCATGTGATAGGAATGCATGAAGGGTTCTAGTTTTGACATTTGCCAATGTATGATGTGCTGGTTGAAGTAGAGAAAGATGAAGTCTTACACTCTGTTGGGAAGATTAGGCGGAGAAGGATTTGATGTCTCTGAATTATGAAGAAGAAGATTGTCTTGTTACTAAGTTATAGTAGTTTCCCCTTTTCCCATAATATCAGATTATTTTCGTGACCATCACTGGGTTATTAAGTTTTATAATCACATTAAATTGAGACGTCTCAACTTGATATTCGTACAATTGGACATTGCTTAAACAACTTATCTCGCTATTTCAAAAAATTTACATAATTCTATTTCTTGTATAATTTATGCCACAAACGACAATCATTAACTGCACAAAACCAATATTCCTCTTGTATACAATACTCGTGTATAAGGTCAAACATTAATAATAAAGTCAGTTCCGATATTTATTCATACAAGTGCTATTGAGTTTATTGGCAATTGACTGAGAAAACGCTCTCTCTCTCTCTCTCTCTGTGTCTCTCTCTCTCTTCGTCTGAAATTTGAAAAATAATAAACAGATAAAGGCGTTCCTTTTAGAGGTACCTACTTTTTCAAATTTAATGGAAAATGTTTAATATCATTGGAAAGAACATTCTTTGGCATTTATTTTTTGAAGATTATCTCATTCAAATGGTGGCCTCGACTACGTCTCAGATGGGCCATCCGTTGAGTCCAATTTGCGATGACTCGTTCGAGCATTTCGACTGATAACTGGCGAATGCCAGGTGTATTGCTTTGCTCCAAGGCCTGAATCGAAGCGGGATTGTACGCATAGACTTTAGACTTTACATATCCCCACAGGAAAAAGTCTAACGGTGTGATATCACACGATCTTGGTGACTAATCGACTTGCCCAAAACGTGAAATTATCTGCTCACCGAAGTGTTCTCTCAATAAATCCATTGATTTATGCGATATGTGGGAAGTGGCACCGTCTTGTTGAGACCAACTTCAATTTCAGGTATCATATAGTCGGTTATCATGGCGCGATAACGGTCACCATTGACGGTTACGTTCTCATCGACATAATTTTTGAAGAAATATGGAGCAATGATTCCACCGGCCCACAAACCGCACCAAACCGTTGTTTTTTTCTGGATGAAATGGCAGCTCTTGAATCTCTTCAGGTTGCTCTTCGTTTCAAATGCGGCAATTTTGCTTGTTTACATACCTGAGCCAGAAATGGGTTTCATCGCTGAACAAAATTTGGTTCGAGAACGTGGGATATTCTTGGAACTTTTCAAGAGCCCATAGAGCGAAGCCATGTGGCTTGGGAAGCTGGAGTGGCTTCAATTCTTGCACAAGTTGTATTTTGTACGCTTTTAATTTAAGATCTCGACGTAAAATGCGCAATGTCGTTCCATACTTCAGTCCGAATTGCTGCGAACGGCGCAGAATCGACTCTCCACGATCTTCGTGTACACTCTCAGCTACGGCCGCTATATTTTATTCACTACGTGCTGGACGTGGTCTATTCGGTCGAACATTAACCAATAATGAATGCTGGGTCTCGAGATGTGTGATGGTGTTTCGAATAGTACGCTCAGTAGGCCAATTATGTTGACCATAAGTTGAGCGAAGCGCGCGAAACACATTCTTTACAGAACGTGAATTTTCGTAGTAAAGTCGTATGATTTGTAAACATTGTTCCGGCGTAAGTTTTTCCATGATGAAATGCCAAACAATACTGAACAAAAATGACATGATAGCTTGACACGACTCGCTCGTCTGTCAAAAAAACTATATTGAAAAAAGTACCTCTACTTGGATCACTCTTTATGTCACAAATAGTTATTGAAAATATTTTAATATTTTGTTATTAAACAGAAGAACGGCGTTGAGATCTTTTAATGAATTCTACTTCTCACCTTATTTTATAGATTTTTTATTGTTATATATATATGATAATACCAAAAACAATTGATTTGTTTGTCTGCACACAGCTTTGAGCTTACATATAATTCTACCTTCTGCCATCAGCTTGAGTATTCAGAATCTTAAGTGTGCAAGGCCTGCAGAGCGAACACAACTTTTTACCTTCAAAAATTGCTACAATTTTGCATCTATTCGCGACGTGCATAGCTATCGATAATATTATTTTCGTTATTAAGTTTTTTATATTAACTTTTTGTTTTGCTCATTGTCACTTCCGCGTGGAGTCGATTCTGCGCATGCATTTGAAGAGGAGCTTTTTTTTTTTTGCTATGCGTTGGAAAATGTGGGTTAGTCTGAGCAGTTGTCTGCTGTCAAAGATATTCAAATACGCGCACTTTTACATACAAATGTGTTCGCATGCTACATATTGCAGAGGAAACCTCAACTTATTAAATTTTTTTTTCAGAATTAAGAAAATATATGATCGACTTTCTAGTTAATGCTCCAAATATTGCAGCAAATTTTACTTACTTATGGCGAATATAAAAGAATAGTAAATATCAGAGGGTACTCTGATATATATTTTCATTTTGCAGTCATTTAGTAATTGTATAAACTTCTTTGCATGTATATGTATGTATGTACATGCAATTTGCATGAATTTATTTAGAATTGTTACGCACTTATAAACTCAATCTGTAGAGTAAATAAATAAATGTTTTAGTGCTTATAATCTCAAAAATTACTCATCGATATGCATATTTCAAGTATTTTCACACTTTTTTTTATCTTTAAGTATCAAAATGCATTTTGATTCAGTGAAAATATTAATTGCTTGCTGGCAATAAACTCGTTTATTTGTAAAAACATCTTTTTATGACCTACTTTTCTATAAACCTGTAACGAAAATCAAAAAGAAAGAATAGTCTGAAACGGTGCAACTTTAAAAACCGGCTTAGTATTTTCATATTGCTCAGTATTTACCGCAGAAACTTTGGCGATTAGAATTGCTACAGATTTGGCCGAAGCAAATATGGGAAAGTTTATAATCTGCTCTGATAGCGGTTGTACTATGAGAGCAGTATTCAATCTTCACAATAACAGCGATCTTATATCGGCAATACGAAATCTAAAACTCCAATAAAATAAAAACTATGTGGGTCCCCGGCAGCTTGGAAATTAATGGAAACGAATATGCTGATGCAACAGCTTCCACTGACCATAAGCACCCTCTACAACTATTCTGCACCGCTGCTATTGGCTTTCGTATAACCACCACTACAATCGTATAAACATTGATGGCTATAAGATTTTATTTTTTATAACATACCCTGCCAAGGAGCGACTGCAATTAGAAAAATGTTTTTTCTATAATTTGGATGCTAACCGATCAGCTATCGCGACCGCTTTATATATAAAAATAAGGTTTTGGTGTTACCTCGTGACTTGAGAGCGGCTTTGCCGAAATCAACCAAAAATAAGCAGTAACTTGAATAGTTATCATGGAAATGGTTTATGAGACTTTATTATTGCGTCTTTACACCTGGTAAATTTACGCTCAACCAGATATATAAATAGGGGAAATTAATGGAAAAGACAACGAAAACCAGATCTACACTCATCATCACTTTGTCGAGTACAGACTACATTCTTTGAATTGAAAAACCCGCTACGAGATCGATCATGTTGTGATAGACCGACGACATGTCTCATATGCACCATCCTCTATGCAGTAAAGAACGCCCGTCAACAAACACAAGGAATGTCCGCAATCACAGCAGACATCCAAATGGTTTTCTACTTTGCAAGCCGAGTCGTGCTCTCGTCAGTAACTTGATATGAGGGAACTGTGGAACGGCATTTCAAATTCCCTACACATCGCATTTTTGCGATCGACAACCGAAAACTGAAGAGAGAAGCGAGACGCATTTGCAGACAAAAAAAGAGAGAGGCCGAAATGCGTGAGTATGAAGAGCTTGAGAAGCTGGTCGATAGGGGAATGCTCGAAATTTCTACGAAAAGATGCGACAACTTACAGAATATTTCAAGATCGGCGCATACGAGCATTAATACCAACAACTATGACAGCGTGGAAGTCCCACGCAGAATCACACTTGCCACCGGATGCTACTTTGGACTGAATAGGCAATTAAAATTCAATGTTCTCACTAGACGAACCAAAAATAAACTTTACAAGTCGCTCATTTTACCCGCCCTGCTACATTATGCAGAGGAGTGGATGATAACAATATCAGAAGAGTTGGCATTAGAAGTTTTCGAGAGAAAGGTTTTGAGTAATATTTCAGGTTCTTCGCGAATTGGCAAGCAACGGCGAATACCGCAGACGATGGAACGATGAGCTGTACGAGTTATACGACGACATTGACATAGTTCAACGAATAAGAAGACAGCGGCTACGTTGGCTAGATCATGTGGTTCGTATGGATGAGAACTCTCCCGCTTTGAAAGCTTTCGATGCAGTACCCGACGGTGGAAGAGGAGAAGATAAGAAGAAGAAGAGAAAGACTTGGCTGAACTTGGTATTTCCAATTGGCGCCAAACAATCAAAAGAAGGGAGGAATGGCGCGTTGTTAACACTGTTATAATCGCGCAAGCGCTGTCTGCGCCAATAATTAGGAAGAAGAAGAACATTATAAAAGTATCACAAATTCATACTCGTTTTCAATACGTACAAAAATTTAGAGAGAGAAAATTTGGAAAAAAGCCTTTAAATCACTGCTCACTCAAAATAACGCTAAAATATGCAAAACCAAATAAACGTTAGCGAAGATTTGAATTGAACTTAACCCAATTTACGTGAGGTTACTAAACAGTAGTCAAAAGCATTAACACGATGAAGTAGCTGATAACATAATATCAGAGTACAAAAAAAAAAAAACACCAGCAGCACTAACTACAACTTTAACGAAAAATTTTCAAGTTCAAAGTCAAGTTTGGCGCGCCGACAAGCGAGTGAAACGCAAACTTCGCAGAAACTATCAAATTTAATTGCCGTTGAATAGCAGTTTAAAGATAGAAAAAAAGAAATCAAATTTAAATATGTATGTAAATAACTTAACCGTGCAAATTGGTAAAGCATGTGCAGCGGAAATTTTCAATTTTTTCACCGCTTTTTTGTTTTAAATTTATTAATTTTTTTTTTTTTTTGTAACGGCGCTAGTGCATATTTATGAACGCGGTAGTTTATTATTTCGCGTTAACCCTTGACATCACAAAAGTGCAGGAAGAAGATTTTTCTTAAACGGAAGGCAAAGTGGTAAAAATGAATAAATAAATAAACAAAAACGATCATTAATTAAATGTGTGAGCAATAGTGAATATGAAAACATGCCTTTTTGTATTTTTTATTTGTTTTGTTTGGTATCGGATTTTTTGTTTGTGTTGCAATTCTAGTATCTTTCCACAAACATTAAAAAACAAAAACAAAAATAAACTTGGCACAAAATCGATATAATAATCGCGGCGAAGTAAAAAAAATCACCAAAAAAAAAAATAATAATAATAAAAAGTATAAAAAGTAAAAGTAAATATAAGATGAAAAAAAAAAAATCTAAAAATTATAAATAAAAATAAAAGCAAAATTAAGAATCATCCGATGAATGACGAAGTGCGCAGCTTGTAGCTCGTGTTGACGTAGAACAAATGAAGTCGCAACTCGTCAAACGACCAACAATTTGCTATGATTTAAGCAGCCAAGACACGAAGTAGCGGCGCAGTCAACAATTAGCCACCCCAATATGTCAACACACATACTGGTACACACAGACATGATTATGCACACACGAATATGTACGAATATAAAGCTGGTTAGTGTGTAGCAATTGGGGCTTAAAAACGAAACTGAGGCTTAGATTGTCTTCGACAATTTACTTTTGCATGTGTGACTTAAGTGCCTGCATATGTGTATATATTTATGTACGGCAATATGTACTTACATGCATATCTTAGATAATTATCTGTATAGAGATATATGCATGTGTTTGAGCTTGTTGTATGGGTATTTGGACATTTCTTGAGCTTTCTTCTGATTTTTGCTTCTTCACTTTATTTCTAATATGTGCATACATATGTATATGATTTTTCCAAATCGTCATCAACACCACCAACACATAGGGTATAACATATACCTTGACTCACCTATGTACATACCTACGGAAGTATAGAAACTACTTAGTGCCGCACGGCCGTATCAGAAAGCTCAGTACGTGAATGGGTTTCGTGTGAAGCGGTTGCTTGAAAAAGTGTAGCGGGCACATTTTTGCTGGGGAAACTAAAACGCCGTTAACACCGTTAGTTGGGTAGTTTTTAAACTTGTTAAAGCAACCATAGCCGTGGTAAAATATTGGAATTTGAGTGTTTTTGCGTGTGTATACAGGTGTACAGGTGTACGTTACGATTTCAGCCAGCAAGCAAAAGCCTAAGAAATACTAATAAAATTACAGGTGAGACGACAGTTCATTTGAAATAGACCAAAAAAGAATTAGTTTAACATATGAAACATAGAAATAATGTGAAGTGAAAAAAGCAAATCATTATGAACTGAAGCGTAGCGCCAGTGGGGCGTATGATTAACATTCGCTTTACAAGAACGAAAATATAAGAACTTTTTAATTAGAATTCAAAAAAAAAAAAACAGAAATTAAAAGTTCAGTGTCAACATTACAAACAACGGCATGAGCTCATATACGAAAGGAAATTTCTTAAATTTAATGCTTTCATCATACAATAAATAACTGGTTAACATGAATTTACCTTACGAGTAAATCTAATTGTCAGTAAATTTCAATAAATTTTTGCATTGCTATTTTCGTGTAAATCCACTCACCCACATATATTTGACAAATTCGACTTTATGTTTGGGCTTTCATAAACATGTGTGTACATGTAAAATGCAAGTCACATTGTTTATACTTGTTAAACATTTATGGTTGTTTTTAATGCGATTCAACTTAAGAGAAGAAGAAAAAATGATTGACTAAAACACAAAATTCTTTATATCGATTTTATTAGACAAATTTTTGTGACTAAATCACACTAGTCAAGTAAAAAAAATTGCTACTAATTCTCTTATGACATTTCCAAATTTTTTCCCATCGAAGGTGGCGAAAAACATGTTCCAAATTGACCCCATTAAAAGTATAAATCGCTATAATATGTATACATATATATATTACTAAAGAAGACGCAATGTAAACTTACACATATTTCTGTGACAGCAATAAATCCAAAACTTAGGGAAGCACTAAGTGTGGGTGGCACCGGTCTGTAATAACCCAATTGTTTCAGTAAAGAAATTTCAGTAGAATGAAAAATGGTAGTAAATATGTATCTATGTCAACTAATTTTAGTAGATACAACAGCTCTAGATACCCGGTTGCTCGCTCGATACTCGCTCATTGCCCAACTGCTCAGCAGCACATAAAAATTTCAATTTTGTTTGTCAAAATTTCTTTGGCGATTCAATGATTTTTATACTTTGCGTAAGTAGTTTTAAAATTAGTAAAAAAAAAAAAGATCTGAGATAAAAGTTAAAGTGTTTGTCAAAATACTCGAAATGCTCGTGCTCGTGCTTGGCTCGATAATTTTCGAGTAATGAGCAATGAGCAGGTATGCCAGTGTTTGTTGCTCAAATGCTTGCACGGCTCGAAAATGTTTGAACAAAAGCTGGACCCCTATTAGATACACATACCACATGCAAGTAAATGTATCTTCCGAACTATTGAGAAGAAGCATTCAGAATTTTCAAAAAATCAATAAAAAAATTTTTTTTTGAACATATCCATATGTATGAATGTACAAGTGTATTCTCAAAAATTTTCTTCTTTCGCATAAAATCTGAAGCGCGATACCTAAATATGAAAAAAAACTTGAATTATTCATATGTGAACTACTTCTGCAACTTTGAACTTGTTTTTCAGAAATGGCTCAATCGTTCTTATTGAAATTTATACCCAATCTTACTATACATACAGCTCAGTTACTGAATAATATTTAATTATTATAATTTTTTTTAGCAATTTGGTCCGATAATTTCAGTGAAAAATGATTTTTTTTCCATAAAACTTTAAACTTTTTTAACTTAAACAAGTTTAAATATTCCTTCTATCGGTGTCTTCGTTAGTGTAGAGCATCTGCAAGGCGACCTTATGTCTATTGTGCTCCTTATTCTATCTTCGTTAATCTATCGCTTAAAACAATCAACGACCTTTTTTTTATGTTTGATTTCTGATAACTGCCGAAATGAAGATGCACTGCCAAGCGTTTTTTAAGGTCGTTCGGGACATTATATATTTAATATCGATTTTCTAAAATTTCTATGTTTCTTGATGTTTATGGATTATTAAAAAAAATAGTTAATCGTAAAAAAATCATTTCTCAATAAATTTTCTCAAATTTATTTATATCAAACATAATTTAGTTATGTATAATTAAAATATTATGGTAAAATGAACTTCTTTAATATAATTGTTAAACTAAGAAGGTCTAATGCTCTTAGTGTTGAAAAAATTTTCGAGGAGACTATACAGTTCCTTAAAATTGACAGTTGGTTGATTGGTTAGTAGAACGGGGAGATTGAGAACTTGACCTCAAGCGGCCGCACTGTGTTTTAATAAACTAATTGAAATTCTTAAAACCATATTTGCCCATCTTCGTAAGGCCGGAGTTGAGGGCATCGTGAAAGATACGACGACTTAATTGCCTGAAGGCCGAACATTCACAGAAGCAGTGTTACGCGCATTTCGCCATCTGCTGTGCACGATCGGCACTCAGCTAATTCCACTTTACCTAGTTTGTGGAGATAATATGTTAACTCAGGGGAAAAAGCTCCGTCAATATACTAACAAGACTACAAAGTTCTGAGTAGGTGGAATGTCTCCAACAGAAAGTTGCCGTTTTTCTGTCGCATTTTACATTAAGCCCGAGTTCTGATAGAATTTTCTGAATGTTGGACATATTATTCACAATTTAAGGACTGAACCCAATTGTTTAGTGCATTTAGGCACTAGCTATTAGCGCTGCTTCATGTGTATGTTGTATGTTAATTGACCTAATGTCAAACATGTCTTCCAGGGTCTTTGCTATTGTAGTCCTCAACGCGCCTGCTATACCAAGTAGACAGGTGTGTTGCACTGGTTCCCACGGTTTAACACGGCCGTTTTTCGTATGTATATTGTATAAAGTCAATTGAGGTCGCAACTCCCACTTTGGCGTAATAGCTCTTCTACAAGTATTCAAAATTAGGAAGCACTTTACTGACCCTCTACTTTTGATACGTTTCCACCTACTAAGATTTCGTCAGGGGTTACACCAAGATACTTGATACTGAGTTGTAGGGTATTAAAAAGTTACGTCTTAAAGGAGGTGTGTTGAATTGGTGAACTTTCATCTTTCTCGTACAGAGCTAGATCTCGACTAATCAGCTGCGATTTGAAGTGCTACTCGATTGGGATGTTTTCCAGAAGATACCATAACTAGATCATCTACATAACTTACAATTTAAGTTCTCTGCTAAAAGCAGTTCGAGTAATTGGTTGATCAAAGTGTTAGAATTGGTTAAATCTCCCAAAGAATTTGATAAGCATGTAAAAAGTGTTTGTGAGGCTCGAATATAATTTTTGAAACTATAATTCTAACACACCACATACGAGGTATGTTTCGAAGAAAAATGTGAAGATTTTGCTCACTGTTTTCTTTGATTACAATGGTATGGTGTATCATGAATTCATGCCAAAAGATCGTGCAGTTAATAAGGAATACTACAGGGAAATTATGCAACGTTTGCGTGAAGCAATACGACTCAAACGATCAGAATTGTGGAAAATCAAATTGTGGATTCTACAACACGATAATGCACCAGCTCACACATCACTAAAGCGCATTTCAGAAGTACCTTGAGGGTTGGCAAAAGCGTTGGCACAAGCGTGTTATAACCGAAGGGGATTACTTTGGAGAGGACAAAGTAGATATTGATGAATAAATTAGTACTTTTCAAAAAAATTCAAAATTCACCTTTTCCCTTGAACATACCTTGTGATAATTTCCTTTATGAGCCAATCCTAACGTTGCTTATGAACGCTTTTAAACCAGTATATTGAAACTATAAGAAAGTCTATTTAAATTAAACCGACTAACAAAGTTATTTGTGAATATTTGCATATATACTCATATAAATTTATATAAATTCTGGAATTATTTCCACATACGAGCAACTGCATTTCATAGCATAACAAGATACTTTTAAACAAACTCAACCTCCACTTTTGAAATTGTGAAGCTAGTTATTGTTCTTAAAAATTTTATAAAAAAAGAAAATAAAAAAATTTTATAATAAAAAATTAGCATAAAAACATACAAACATAATCGATGCATAATTTTTCATTTCCTGTTATCCTCTTAAACAAGAAACCAATAAAATTTAATGCATTTGTGTGCTTTAAAATCCTGAATTACAAGTTCTAACTAGATATTTATCACCTACAAATATACGAGCACATTTTAAGTTATCCAAATTATATAATAGTTTGTTATATAACTTATTTATAACTTATAGTTGAAAATAAAATTATTCCTGCTTTTCTATTTTCAATTCAACTCATAAGATTTATTCTAATTTTTTACCTCTATTTTTTGCTGTTTAAGTGGAAACATTGTGGTTAATGCAGCTGCTTTGATCTGTTTATCGAAATTTTTGTTTCATATTCTATGTGGATTTTATTGTTTTTCGTTTCAAAATGAAATTGTGTTTGATTTACGTAATATACTTAGGAAATTTTATTAATTATGCATATACAACTTTATTGTTAGATGGTTAGAACGAAATAAGTATTTTTATGAGCATATTTTATTTTTTTGTTTTTTTTTTTTTGCAAAGATCAGTGTTTTTTTTTATTAATGAGTATTAGAACTAATAAATCACTGAGTTCATTGTAAGCAAAATTTCAGTATTTAATGCTATTTTTTTACGACTCTATCAAAACTCTTTTTGTTATTATTAAAATAATAAATTATTATGTTTTTTTTTCACTTAGTTCCTTTAATCAAAAATATATGTATGTAGGTCTCAAGGTCACCACCCTTACATAATAACACCCAACTGACGCATTCAAAAATATTGAAGCGTCTTTTGGCTAAAAATAATTTGACAGCTGGGTAGCCAAGCGGAAATGTGTAGACAACCAATGTCATATGACATATTACTAAATTAGTGAATGTTCATAAGCTTCAAGCTAAAATAAAAGTATAAAAAATATTCCCTCAAAGTGCATGAAAAAAGGTGTTAATTATTTAACTCACTAATAATAACTAAGAATCTCCATTGCTTGTTATTCACAAGTATATATTTGAACTAAAGTAAATTCTGCGCGATGGTCTTCGATTTGGCTTAAATTCTGCATATGATTTAATTTCATGCCAAAACTGACAGATATTGACCTGAAGCATTTTTAAAAATTTGTTCCTGGAAATTATCTTCTTCTTCTACTTAGGCATAGACACCGCTTCCGCTATTATAACTGAATCAAAAATAACGCGCCGCTAGTTCCTTCTCTTCGCTGTTTGGCGCCAGTTGGAAATTCCAAGTAAAATGAGATCGCTCTCCACTTGGTCCTTCCAGCGGAGCATAGGTCTTTCTCTTTCTCTGCTTTGCCAATGTTTGCTCTATCGAATAGTTTCAAAGCTAAATTTAGCCAGCGTAGCAGCTGTCTCTTTATTTGCTGAACTATATAAATGTCGCTGTTATAATTTCTACAGCTCTTCGTTCCACCGTCTGTGGTATTCAGTGTTACCAACACGCAAAGGACCATAAATATTCCGCAAAACTTTTCTCTCGAAAACTCCTAAAGCCGATTCATCGGATGTTTGACACTGTCCAAGCTTCTGCAACATATAGCAGGACGGGAATGATGAGCGACTTGTAGACTTTTTTTTGGTTCGTCGAAAAAGAACTTTACTTTTAAATTTCCCATGCTGTCTAAATTAGTTCTTGTTGGATCAAGAGCACTATTTATTTGATAACAGAAAATATTTCGTTTTGCCTTGTTCATTTCACTTCGCTTCTTTGTCTAGCCTGGAGAAAGCATAATTTACATTGCGGCTGTTATGCTTTGCAGCTCATATTATATTCTTTGGCATCAAATGAAGTAACCACAAGATAAAGAGTCACTCTATCTGAAATGTTGATTGATACCGCAGGGCTCGAAGAGGTCCTTCGCAATTTTGAATGCCCTATTGCGCAGGGATACCAAATTCACACATGACAGCGTAGAAGCCACTCCTATTGTAATGTCGAAAGCAGGTTAAAAATCAATGAAAATATTAATCGATACATTTTTTCTCGTGTCTTCACCAAGATTTGTCGTTTAGTGAATATCTGGCCAACGGTGGATTTGCCTGATCTAAAGCTACACTGATAAACGCTGATCAGTTTGTTGACGATGAGCCAGAATCTTTCTCACAATACACTCGATACGACCTTTTATGCGATATTAAGGAGACTTATTCCACGATAATTGGCGCAGACTGCATATTCCTATTTTTTATGGATTGATCAGAGCTCACTGATATTTCAATCTGGTGATTCAACGTCTATACCATAGTCGTCGATTGGGGTTTCGGGTTCACCATGTCCGGGTGTTTCACTTTCACTGCCATTTAGCGGGATGGAGAAGTGTTCTCTCCATATACTAAGTATGCTCTCTGGACATTTGTCACCAGCTTATCCCCATGATCCTTACATAAGTATGCTCCGATCTTGAAACCTTGAGTAAGTCACAGCATCTTTTCGCATAATTTTCGAGCATTACCCTTGTCGGCCAAATTCTCAATCCCTTCATACTCAGGCATTTCGGCCTCTTTCTTTTCAAGAAGTTATGGTCGTGGCAAAAACTAAGTGGTCCTGTTAAATTAAACATTAAATATTAAATGAAGTGGTTGATAGTTAGTCGACTTAACAAAATTAACATCGCATTAACATTTTTCGCACAACGCGTTAAAATTGTTGAAACCTACTACGAGAATGGTGTTTCAAACGTGGACACGCTTCGTTTTTTATGGTGCACATAATCGTCCAACTACTCAAGCAATTGGTAAAGTTTTATAGAAATTTGAAGAGCCGAAGACCCGAATGTGTCTATTTCTGGACATTCTCAAGAGCTTGGACTTTCTAACAGCACATAATAGTACATTTTGCACCAACCAAAACTTACACCAACATCCATATGAAGTCCTGCTCACAAAACAACTGAAGTCAGCTGGCCATTCACAATGACATAGTTACGTCGATGAGTTGTTTGAACAACAAGCAGTGGATCGCGATTTTTCCAACAAAATCTTCTTCAGCGACCAGGCACATTTCTCACTCGGTGGATACATAAATAAGCAAAATTGAATGCATTTGGAGCTCCGAGAATCCGCAAATAATTGAAGAGAGGCCATTACAGCCAAAAAAAAAAATGAACTGTGTGGTGCGCTCTTTGGTTCGGCGGTGTGATTGGATCTGACTTCTTTGAGAACGATAACGGCGAGACTGTCACTATCAATTCGGAGCGGTATGGTCGTATGATAACCGACTTTTTTACCTTGTAATTGAAGAAAACGGCTTGGAGAATATATGGTTCTAAAAATATGGTACCACATGCCACACAACATGGCTTTATTGTGAGAGAAATTTCCCGGTCGCGTAATTAGCCACCGAGCTCGTGTGATTTGACACCGTTGAATTTTTTTTTGTGGAGCTAAGCAATAGATCGTGTTTATGCGGATAAAACTTGAACTCTTGAGCACTTGAAAACCAACATTCATCAACTTATGGCTGAGATACTGCTCAATATGTGCCAAAAAATGATCGAAAGTTAACTCAAAGGGAATGACGTTTGCAAAAATCCATGAGGCGGTCATTTACATGATAGTAGTGTTTCACATAAATTGCCAAAGTTCAAACTTTAAAATTAAAAAGAAATTTCATGAAAGAAAATTATTTGAAATGCATTTTATTTACATTGCCAAATGGATAGCCCTGTACAAAGATATGCTATAGAATTTTCTGGAAAGGAATACTAATTAAGTTAGACTGTTTAAAGTAAAAGAAACTAACACTATTTAAATATAATTGTTTTTTTAAATAATTGGAATGTGTAATTGAATAAATCTTTAATAAAGTATGTATATATGTCCCAATTATATTAAGAACCAAGCTAACATATTTACTTTTAGTACTGAATTCCATCTACTCATTAGAAATTCACGAATTCTTCAGATTGTGCCGACTACCCTTTAAATTAGTGCTCAAAATAAACAAAATTCACTATTTGTTGTAGACAACAAATACATAAATATGTATGTATGCAGGCTTATTACAAACATAGGCATTTCAAGTGGATATGAAGAGTTAAATGATCGCACTTGCGCATTTCTAGTTTAGTTGATAGTTTTTAATTTCTGCTTTTTTTTTTGTTTTAGCTAAATTTATAAGTCTTTATTTAGTTGATTTAAAGAAATAAAAAAATATTATGTATATATGTATTTGCAATAACTTGCACAAAAAGAGTAAAAATATTTGAAGCAATTTAAAATTCAAAATTACCACAAAACTATTGGTCAAACAGTCTTTTGAATTATATTCTTGCTAAAGAAAAATTAAAATTAAAATTATATATTTCTATTAGAAAAATTTTTTTTTTTCATTTTAGAATTAAAAGTCATGTCATCCCTACTTTTGAAGGGAAAATAATTTATTTCCACAAAACTCACTCGGAGAGCAATAAGCCAAAAATTTAAGCAAATATTTGTTAGTTACACCTTTATTTTCATTAACTTTTCACAGCCTTTAAAAGTAGCCTATGATACAAAGTCTTTTTTTCGTGCTTTTAACACTTTTGCCCAAAAATTATGAACTTACAAGCAAACACTTAATGTAAACATTTGTTTAAGTGAGAATTTTGTTAGCGGTAATTTCTCACAGATTTTATGATCTATGCATGGGAATGAATGACTTAAGCAAATATAACAAATAAAATTAGACGGAAATATTTTGTATTTCTCATTTTCTTAAAAAGTGTTTATTTATTCATGAATATCCAATGTGTAACTCCCAGCGTCTTTTTCCACTCCTCAAAGCATTTAATAGGTTATTTCAGTCTTCAGTTTTGGAAACAAAAAAAATGGTCAGAGGAGACCAGGCCTGAGGAACACGCTGGTTGCGACACCATTCTTGTTTTGTTTTTTTTTGCCCAATAACCCGCACAAGCAAGCAATGTATGAGCAGGGGCGTTATCATGGTGCAAAAGCCAATTTTTGTTCTTACACAAATCCGTGTCGTTTCTGCCGGATTTCTTAGCGCGAATTTCGCATAACTTGCAGGTAATATTCTTTGTTGACCTTATGACCCAGTGTTAAATAGTCATGATGCATAACGCATCTTCAATCGAAGAAACCTGTATGTGCGTGAGCCGCAAAACTTTTTGAACAAACATAACAGTATATTTGACGCATTGTAATGATTTTCGACCGATTTTTGGTTCTGCGTTTTTATGTTTTTTATTAACAAATGGAGGGACCTAAAGTTTGTTTCAAGCCGCCTCTGAACGGCTGAAGGATTTTTATGAGCAGCTTTTATATTTTGATGTCAGAAATACAGTCGAAGGTTTCGATATTCCCTGCCCTGGGGTGACCGCAATTGAAAAAAATAATATTCTATAATTTTGGATGCATTACGCAATGCTAACCACTCGGCTATTGCGGCCTAAAAAAGCATCTAAGAACGTTAAATTTGGTATTGAGTTGATATGGTTTTGTGTTTTTCCGACAGGGTAGAAACTAGATTTATATCGGAACGAATTTTCGTCATCCCTTGTCAATTTTGGTTTTGTAACAAACCGGTTTCGGCAAACCGGTATTTGGTATTCTAAATATTTATCATAAATTGCACAGGTACTGAAAATTATCGAAATTGGACGACTATAACATACACCGATTTGTTCAGATATGTGATTTTTGGTAAAAAAAAAAACCCCAAAAAAGCAAATAATAATGAGAAATTTGGTTTTCTACAAACGTATATACTTGTTACCGGTCCTTGAATACTACCATGAGTGCAACGTGTTGCTGATGTGCGACCTAGATCGCCGGATTGTGATGGGTTTGGATGCTAAATGATATGTTGCCTCACATTAACAAAAACAGATCTTATGATCCTCCATACAACATTTCCTCAGACTCATACTATAACACCGGCATATCATGCCAGCTTCTAGCTTAAGCATTTTCCCCGCCATCTCAACATTGCTTCATACCGTATTTACAATCCCGTCCCTTTTGTCTGCCCTGTCATACGTTCGATATCATCTCCTAACCTGTTACACACACAAACAGTTGCATTTAACCATAGTTTTTATTGTTTAATTGTTTAAAGTTCAATTTTTTACAAATGATCATAGTTTAATTTTAAGTTCTAGATTTAAAGTTTTGTTCATTGATTTCTTGCTTCACATTGATTATTCATTGTATTCAATTTTAAGTTTAACTTTAGATTCTCATTGACCCAAATTCAATTCACATTTATTATGTATGCACATATTTCAGTTTTAAGTTTTAAGTTTTCATTAATTTGTTTTCAAGTATTTTAAGTATTAGTTTTAAGTTCAAGATACTTGCGTGAAGCCCATCGAGAATACATTTAAAGAATTTTTAGTAAGCAAACTCACTAGTAAATTGTATTGGTTAGGAACTGGCTACCATGAATGCCGAAACTTTACAATGCACTGTTGGTTTAACTACTGAACCTGTATCGCTTTCGGCTACAGCTTCTAAATGTTATTACTTGCACACAATTTCCGGTTAGCTAAATGACTTTTGAGTATTCATAAGCAATATAATCTGCACTGGGTGTAATTCTTGTTGAACGCACACTGAGCACCGATTGTGGTGAGAATATTGCAAAGATAAGTTCTTCGTAACAAAATGGAACTGAAGCACAGAGTTTATGACAACTCTGAAATATATGCTTATGACTGCGTTGTGGGTGCACCTGGGGCAAACATGAGCAACGAAAAAGATGCGCGATGGTTCACGACAAATAGTCTAAAAAAATTACGTAGAATAGATGATGGATGGTGAAACGTGGACGAGTGATCCCGCCCCAAAATATTCGAAAACTTAATATGCTTTTTTTATCTCTTCTTTTATAAAACCACTATGATGATCTATATTTGCTGTATTTTCTCAACGGCTGCTGATGATCGAAGAGACTGGAAAAATAAAATTTGCGAACTTAGCTGCTGTTTTCTTTTGTATTCGATCATATCAGATTTATTCAATATCTTGTATTATTTGGAACGCTATGAATCATTCTTAAGAACAGGCAAAACAAGCAAAACAAAGAAATGTAACAAAAAACTATTTTAAACTTAAACCAATTAAAATTTTCCATCTTTGCAATGCATCAGTGCGATGCAGTTGGGATAACAAGCGCTCCTCGATGTATTTAACGGCATTTACTGTTAGCACTAATTTATCGTGTTTCAACATGGAATATATACATATTTAGTACATATGATGGCATTAAGTTCACATAACCCAGTGCATCAGTGGCGTAGCAAATGTTTTGTGAAAATATATCCTCATTGTCCGCAATTAAAGCCGATGGTCGCCAATTGCGTTCTTTTATTAACTCCTTAAAGATATGAGGATCACATGTGGGCACATCAGCATAATCGATGACATGTAGGTCGTCTTGTGCAAATTTCATACTAGATCTTACTGTTAGCACCATTACACGCTTGTAGAATGACATAGAAATGTGTTGTGGGTGAGCGTGGAATGTGTGCAATGCCACCAACACGAAAGAGAGGCGTGCATGTCTTGCCCGACTAATACCATTCTGTGGTCATAGCTTGCGTCCTCCGCCACGAACTTCAGCTCGTCTTTTGGTGTGTGCAAAACTTACATAACGATATTTACGCTGCCATTCAACATTCTCCTGTATAACATCAACACGTGATTGTGTTGCAAACACATCCGGATGCAATTTAATTAGTCCCAATTTACCTTCTTGCACGGCATCGATATTTTCAATCTACACTTTTCTGGCCAGCCATCGATTGAAAGGCTTGTATTTTGACCAGTTTTGTGATAATATAAGTGGTGCAACAAATGTTTTAGGTGCTGATGTCTCTACTGGTGGCATCTCCTCTTTGACAGCCTCGTGTACCGACCGAGCGGTGGTGTTCTGCAGAGCCGGTATTAAAATACTTTTAGTTTTATTTAATAAATTTAACATTTTTTAAGCGTTATTTATATCTAATAAACAGACACTGTCCATGGAAAGCACACTTTGCAGCTCGTTCGGAAAGTATATATGTCGTGATAAGGGTGGCACTCGCTAGGTGAAATTAAATGATTTGTTAACAAAATCGTTCGTTACATATTGACACCTAAAACCATAGAAATCGGAGGGCTATATCATATAGCCTCCATACAACCCATACAACTAAAATAATAAAGTCTTCTTAACTTATTTTAAGTTTTAGCGACTAAAAATTGAAAAAAAAAACGCTTTATAGAACGCAATGCAAATGAAACTGTTCGAAATACACATAAAATTTTATTTTTTATTTTCTAAGGTGAAAATCTACCAAGCATGGTTTCTTAGCGCAAATTAAGTTGTTTTATGATGTTGATATTTGTCTAATTAATTAGTGCTAATTTCTCAATGTAATATAAAAAAAATACAATTTTTTCATAATTTAACGCTTTGTGCACACATAGATTATATGTTAATACAACACCTTAACACCTAATATTCAAAGCGCATATACATACATACATATATAGAAATAAATAAACTTTTTTGTATACATTTGCGGCGCACTACTTGCCTCTGAGAGACAAAGAAAAGTCGTTGAAAACATCTAAAATTTAATTTTGTGTAGACTAAAAGCATTTTTTTCATATGTTGGAAAAACATCAAGACACACACCACAAATTGTAGGAGGAGTACGGCTTCAAAGCTTCAATTATATATATATATATATATAAAAGAGTTTTTGTCATCTCAAATTTTTTCACCAAGTATACTCGTACTAACGAGTACGTATATACTTATAGAAAATAGCACTAAAAAATTCGGGTACACAAATGTTTGCCAAGCAGTATAAAGAAAATGTACAATAACATATAAATTAAATATAATCATTATTTTGGCAACAATATGAGTAAAATTATTATAATGCCGCATTATATATTGAAGTATTGCAAAATTCTACGCACAAACCCACATACAATACAATAACTACAAACAAAAGTCATATGTCCACACGCAGAGGTGCGCATGCACACGTTAGCTGTGTAGCGCAGCTTCAATCTTTTATAATAGAAATAAATGTGAAATGAAATAAACATAAAATCCAAAACCAAACAGGTGTAGCTATAAAAATAAAGAGACAAATATAAGTATGTCCATCACATTTTGCTTTATTTAATTTTTTTCTTTTCTTTTCCCTTTTTTTTTTTTTGTTTTTTGTTTACAACGTAATCTTTTACATATCCGTTTGTTTACACTATTCACCTAACTTGCATGTATGTCTGTATGTAAATGTATGTGACTGTATGTAAGTTAATAATCATCACTCGCTCAAAGTCACCTTTAACTCTCTTTAGTGTGTGCCTATATGTGTCTGTTGAACTATTTCACTCATATTTGTGGGCCAACATTTTTGACCGTGATTTTGATTGCATCTCATTTCTGACACATTTTCTCCACACATTGCTATTACAAACAAATTTCTAAAGATGATGCGCACTCATATGTATATGTACGAGTATATATGTGTGCGTTTGCATGTGTAATTAATTTATAGAAAAAAAAATTTCTATGTTCCAAAGTAAGGGTGTTATTGTGTTCGACTGGAATGGGTTTCACTTGATTTTACGATCGAAGTACCTTTGTTTTACAGCACTTAGTTTTATGAATAATATTACTACTACTTTGTGTTTTAGTTAGTAAATTTTTCCTAAACACTCATTTTTCCGAATTTTCATCATTGTATTATAAAATTTTTAAGATCAAATTAGCAGGCCTGGTCACACGTTGCTGTGGGTTTTTTCTGTTGTGTTGAATGTAAAGGGTGTTTTTTATAGAGGTATAGAACTTTAAGTTGCAATAAAACAACGATGGATTATTCGATTGACATGAATTTTATTTATCCGAAAGATAATCTTGTGGCATTACATTTGAAATATGATTTCTGCCATATGACCGCCACGGCTGGCGCGGATGTAGTCCAATCTGGACGTCCAATTTTAGATGACATTTTCCAACATTTGTGGCCGTATATCGGCAATAACACGGCTAATGTTGTCTTCCAAATGGTCAAGCGTTTGTGGCTTATCCGCATAGACCAAAGACTTTACATAGCCCCACAGAAAGTAGTCTAGCGGTGTTAAATCACAAGATCTTGAAGGCCAATTCACAGGTCTAAAACGTGAAATTAGGCGGTCACCAAACGTGTCTTTCAATAAATCTATTGTGGCACGAGCTGTGTGACATGTTGCGCCGTCTTGTTGAAACCACATCTCCTGGACATCATGGTTATTCAATTCAGGAATGAAAAAGTTAGTAATCATGGCTCTATACCGATCACCATTGACTGTAACGTTCTGGCCACTATCGTTTTTGAAAAAGTACGGACCAATGATTCCACCAGCCCATAAAGCGCACCAAACAGTCAGTTTTTCTGGATGTAACGGTGTTTCAACATACACTTGAGGATTACCTTCACTCCAAATGCGGCAGTTTTGTTTGTTGACCTAGCCATTCAACCAGAAGTGCGCTTCATCGCTAAACGTCGCTAAAATGGACGTAGTGCACGATACGTTTTCCGCACAGAACAATTATTTTCGAAATAAAATTGCACTATTTGCAAGCGTTTTTCAGGCGTGAGTCTATTCATGATGAATTGCCAAACCAAACTGAGAATAAATCACTTGACAGCTGTTGAATCGGTCGCCATCTTGAAAAGTAATGCCAACTTAAAGTTCTATACCTCTATAAAAAACACCCTTTAGATACTAAATTTGGTATTGAAAAGGAGGGTAAGGGTAAAAAATGATGCGTTTAATCCAAAATATTAAAAGATACATTCGTTCAAAAGTTCAATAAAATCGAGCCATAAAAATATTTGCCCAATAAGATCAGTAACAGGTGCACTTCCTGAAAAGAAATGAATTTCAAGAAAACCGAGCCATAAATAAGATTTTCTCCTCAAAAGAAATGGTGTTCACCAACTTAAATTAACAAAAAAAAAAAAAATCGCAAAAAATTTCCAAAAAGAGTTTGGTAAGAATGTAACGAAAGCACAAACGTAATCGAACATCCAGATGGGTCGTAAAATCGTTCCCCACAACATGCATGGGAAAATGAACTTTAGTTTTAATTGTTTTTTGAGGATTTTCCAGGAATTTTCTTGACCATTTTATTTGCAAGCAGTCCGAATAAGAACGAGTTATCGGAATCGGTTCAGGCTTTCTTGAGTTAAAAGCTACTACACTTCGTTCTCTTTTATATATTAAGAAACCATGAATAAAATTTGAAGAAAACCGAACTAAAAATACTATATTTCGAATAGGTCGCTCCTTGACTCAGCTCTCGCATTCTTTTTGTTCAAACGGTACCATTCCGAATAGGTGTTAGTCACCGAAATCGGCTAAAGCGTTCTTGAGTTATACGCGTAGTAACTAACATCACTATCTTTTATATTTACAAATGTATACGAATAGATTAGTCGAGCGGTAAATTCCAGCACACTTTTGGATAGTATACTTTGCTCATCTTTAGTGAGATGTATAATATTTTGAAAAATATATACCAGAATACCATACAAATTACATGTAGAAGGGAAATAGCCCTCTAATTTCCTCGAAATTGCAAGCCTGAACTTTATTGTAAAGAGGTTTCTGACAAAAAATTTCGTAAAACAGCTTCGCTTCAAAATTTTTGACATTAAATGTGTTTACTCAAAAGTGCATGATATTGACATTTAAAGGATATTCAGGAGTTGGCAAATAAAATATCTGGTTTATAGTGTATGTAAATTCTCCCAAAATTTGTATGAAATCATGCAGGATGTATTAAGGTGGATAGAACAGTGGAATAATGACGCAGGCTTAGGCATTAAACCACAAACGAAGGAGCTTGTTCTCATCACTAGGAAATGTAAGATTACGAAGTTAATAACTTCAATGCTCTCAGGAACGAGGCAACATATCACCGGGTCTGCAAAATACTAGATACTTATTTAGTCCTATATTTCTCCATGGAGTAGTTATATGGCGGTCAACGCTCGAGAGGAAATCAAACACCTGAAAATTCTATAGAGTGCAGAGGACAGCGCTCATATGGATTACCTCAGCATTGCGAATACGGCCACTAAGGCTGTGGATGTCCTCTTGTATCTTCTTGCATATGTTCAGAAGGTTTAGTTTACCAGAAAGGACAGACTACTGTATAACCGTCATAAGGTGTCTATTCAGAATAGGAACCAATGGGACAGGGTTGTTACAGCAAATGTTGAATCCAATGTTATACGGATGGGTCAAAACTAAACAACAGGATCGATAGTAGAATAAACTCAAAGGAACTTGGGATTAGCAAGTCCTTTCGCTCCCGCATCATTGTAGTGTTTGAATTGTATGTATATCTTCTCAGATAACCAGGCTGGAATAAGAGCTCTGAAATCCATCACAATAATATTAGAAACAGTAGAGAATTGACGCAGATCACTTAATGTCATAGCTAAGCAGTTGTCTCTTGCACCAATATTGGTGTCAGGATATAAAAACTTACCGCGTACTTCGTTTTCACATTCTTCATCAGAAAAACTTTTGGCATGCCGCTACCCACTTGTAAGCTACTATAAGAAAGTAACTAATCACAGATGATAACTCAAGATGGCAGAGTCTCAATTGTTGCAATGTGGATAGAGTTCTGAGGCCGAAATGGAATAAAAGAAGGTCATGGGAGATTATCAGACTGTCACGTAGAGAGGCTCAATTGAACGACTTATGCAGGAGTTGTAGAGAGGTGGAAACCCCGCTAAACAGACACTTTCTCTCCGCAAGGTCGGCAATGTGGAGGAGTAAGTCGAAGTCTCTAAAGGCGGCGACCTTTAGAGACCTGGGATAAATAGTCGATTACTTTGTGTTTTGCTAACTTCACTTCGACCTAAGCAGCCACTACAACCAATTCTAACCTAACGCTACAATTTTTTAGGAGAAAGAAGTTAATGGTCAACGTCTTACATTACGTAGAAGGAATGAAACTGGCTTCTGAATATTGTTTTTACCAGTGTGGATTTTTTCTTTTTGTTCCGAATTCTTTTTTTTTTACTATATATGTATATATTAATGAGAGATCTACTCAGAGTAAAGTTAAAACATCAAAAATCTACGCAAAATGCTTTTCTAAATTCGATTAAAATCTCGAAAAATAAGTCACTTAGCAAATGAGAATGGACACTGTCGTTCATAAAAACTCTCATTTGAACATAAATCTGGCTAATCAATATTCTCTTGAACGCATTTTCGATAAACTCCATTATATTATATTTTAAAATTTTGGTAAAAAAAGGTATATTTACGTAAACATCACTGCTATGTGGGGTATAAAATTAGTTTGAGGCAAACAGCTGATTTGCCAACTCAAGATATTTGTTTAGCAATTTTAAGTACAAAATAATAAAATAAAATAAATAGAAGTTGCATCTGCGACAACACTAACATATAGGTAAATATATATATGTTATATTACATATGTGTTAATTTGTATGTACATATGTATGTATATGTAAATAAATTTGCCGGTTTTGTTGACACTACACACTAACACTTTACTGGAGGCCACAAAGTTGAGAGTAATCGACGTTCGCTTTGCTTGCTTTTAAGCAACTTGTAGAGCAACCTGTGGGCTTCAAAAGAAAATTACAAATTCATGTTGTTAAATATTTCGATGGCGCTATTCATAACAAACGAATCATTTAAATTGTATATTTGTAAAATGACCTACAAATTTTTGCTTTTGAGAATTTATAGATCAAATGATGATCAAAAAATAATACAATGAAAGAATTAAAATAACTACACAAATAAAGAAGCGCTTCCTCGTATTTTATATTATTATAATTTTCAATGAATTCACAAGTGATTTTTACTACAAAATGCTTATTGAAATATTAATTAGTTCTTACTTCCTTTTTTTTTGTTACAGAAAATTACAACAAACTCAAAACAGCTGAGTAAGCCCTCACTAATATTCTAGAGCTTGGCCAACCGCACAAAAAATCGATAGAAACCCATAAGTCGATACATTGTGTGTATGTGTGCCTATTTTGCGCCAAAAAAAAAATCAATACTAACTTAGAAAAATAGCAATAAAAAATAAATTGAAAAAAAGATAAAACATACAATAACTACGCTGATAACGCATTAATATACAAACAAACAATATGTCGAATATGAATGCTACAGAAAATGACGTTTGGAATTTCCTGCTTGTCGAATTGGCTGGTAAGTTTATTTACACATATGTATGTGTGAACAATTCATTTAGAAAAAAAATAAATAAAAATTGCCTAAATATGAATATTCAACAAAAGCCAAAATATTTTAGTATTTGGCTGTATTAGAAATTAATTCAAAATGTTTATACATATGTAGTGTATATAAAGTTGTATATATAAATAGTACACTTTCAGATTTAGAAGAAAAATCCATTAAAGCTCAAGTAACGTATAACTGTTAATACTCACTAAAAAATACTCTACAGCTACATTAACGTCAATTTAAAAGTTATTTTATTGTTTTTATTTTATTTTTTTACAATACTGACTATGAAGATAAAACTTTCAAAATCGCACATTCTATTTTATTTAAATATTATTTAATTTTTTTCCTCCAAATTTACTTCCTCAACACAGATCCACGTACAAATGATTGGTTTTTAATAAAATCACCAGTGCCGATATTCTCAATTGTTGGCCTCTATTTGTATTTTGTGCTCTCTTGGGGTCCACGTTATATGCGCGATCGTAAACCATTTAAATTGGAAAAGACTTTAATTGTTTATAATTTCATACAAGTATTAGTCAGCGCATGGATGGTCTATGAGGTAAGTATGTGTGATGACGGTTATTTTGTATTTTTTTGTTGCTTTATTATTGTTATTTTTTTATTTTTTTTATTAATAACATGAATACAAATCCAATTAATGGCTAAAGATGTAAATATTAGCTGCCAATATACCAGTATACACATACCCAATAAGTACGATATCAAGACGAATTTTCAGCTTTTACTAATATTATTGATATTTCGCGACAAATCAAAGGGGCAATGCGCGTTCCGTTGCATTTTATTTATGTTTAAAACATTTTTATTCTATTAAAAACAAGTTTTCTCTTATTTATGTATACTTAAGACTTATGTAAAATAGACTCTTTCCAGCTTGTTTCGAATTTAATAGAAAAAATTATTTTTCAATAAAAATATAAAACTCAAAATAATCTTGATTTTGTGCTTGCTGGGTGCTCTTACGTAAATGTTTTAGCATACATGCCAACGCTCATTAGATATGGCTATAATATTAGGCCTAATTTTATAAACAAGTTTTTCTTTTCAATATTTTAATGCTAAGGTCACACGTTTTGAATGAATTTTTAGGTATTTTCTTTATAATGAAACATAAAAAGTATAAATTTTCGAAATGCGATAGATACTTTCGCAAAATATTATAATTTTAATTTAAAAAAAAAATTTTATATATGGCGTGTGGTGGTTAGCAGTACGTAATGCTATTTGTCAGGCCAAGGTTCGAGTTCTGGTCTGACCAACATTTAAAAAAAAAAGTAAAATATAAAAGAAAAATCACAATTTTTCTAATTGCGGACTGTGTATTTCGGACATGAAAATAAAAAAAGCTCCTCATAAAAATCCATCGGCCGTTCGGAAGCATCTTAGCACAAATTCCAGGTCCATCCATTTGTTGGAAAAACATCCATCACACTTTAGTGGCGGAGCTCAGCCGAAAATCGCTTCAGCGGTTACAAAGCGCTAATTATCTAACTAAATCCGATTTATTTATCCGGTTGGCAATATTGGTTTTCATTACCGAGTTCACACGTGCGTACCGAGCATAAAGCGAAAAATCGCTTTCTTTTATGCACTTTTTTAATACTGCAGAAGATATACACGCTGAGTAAAATTATATGCTTACAGTCGGATAGGTAGACAACTAAACAACGAACCGCAATTTGTATCGCTGGTGGGAATTGAGCATTAGGGCGAAGAAACATTATAGGGTGCAATATTTTCAAAATGTTGCTCACAACTTTCTTGGTAACTGAATTTTAAACAAGTATTGACAATTTTTTGGAAAATTATCGTAAGATTGGAGCTAGAATTTCTTGCATTTCCACCACGATATTTTCCTACAACAAGATCTAGCCAGAATCGAAAGACTACAACAAGCATTTTGGGATCAAGGCGTGATGAACGACTACAGTTGGGCTCTAATACGTGAAGTACATTCCAAGCAATATATGAAGAAGGGTCAGTTCCACTCTCTCTTAATTTCTAATTTGTTACCTTTAATTTAATAAAATGACTGTTAAAGGTCAAAAATCATAAAAAATTATTATAATGACTATATCAGAAATTAGAATCTATTTTAAAAAACGGTGTACTGAATCGGAGTTAGCGTTATAAACTATCATAGAAACAACTATTGGTTACATAAATAGGTCCCAAACAGTGTATATTTGTGAAATTATCGAAATCGGAAGATAATATCTTATAACTTTCACAACCGATTTGTTCAGATATGATGTTTTGGCTAAAATGTTTGTCAAGAAATAAGTGATGATTTTTTGATCGATCCAAATTCCTCTTAGAGATAATACGTGATATTGTTAAAGGTGTTGCAGGCAATGCATCGTTGAGTCTAATAATGATTTACCATTATATAGCATATGTTTGTGTTCAAATAAATTATTCAGTGCTTCTAGCACGTGAATATCTCATCTACAGTTGCTTGGGTGGGCGTGATCTCATATTGTTTACCAATAATCTTCATTGGAAATTAAATTGAACTCTAAAGTTCAATTCAAACTTATTAAAAGTAAAGGCATAAATTACAGTTATTTCACAAAAAATGTCATTTTCCTAAAATTCCGGTTTTTCAATTACTGAAATTAAAAAGGCGCCATAAATGTGCACCAAAGTAAGTGGATAAATATTTTTTTACAACTGATGACAATAAAGATAATGAAATTTACACAAAAATATTTTATTTTTAATTGAAAACATGTTTTTTTTTTATGACCAGTTCTAAATTAGGTGAGCGAAATGAGTGAAACGACATTGGTGAAATTTAAATATCAATTTAAATGAAGACGCAAGTCATGGGTCAACAACTTTGTTGAAAACGAATGCTGGAGGCGGCAAAATCTTCTTCATGATGGCCATCATCGATCAAAGTCGTTGTGTTTTTTATTTAGTTATTTCTTTAATTTCTCTTTATTTCAACCTGAACTTGAGGTAGGCTTAAAAACTTTTGAGTTCGCATGCATAGGCCTTGAGAAAAGTGAAGCATATTTATGTAAATTTATTTCATACAGAATAAGCTTTTGGATAAATTCGTAACGTTTTAGGGGTTGTTCTCTTAACAAGTTTACATTTCCTTAGATTAATTTATTTTTTGAATAAATTGAATGATCTTATTCTTATATTTTTTAAAGCACATGATTAATATCGGGGTGGTAAAAATTTCCTTGAACTCTTAGCGCTCCTTCCTCTATTGATCTTTTCAATCAAAGAAAAACATTTTCACTCCATAGAGCTCTACAGAGACTCAAGTATTTCTATATAAAAAGCATTTCTAAAAAAAAATAGAAAAAATGTCTATAAGATGAAAATTAGAGAATAAAATGGAAGAAAAGTCCAATCTCAGCATTTTAATTATTCAAACAGCATTCATCGAACTGAACAATGTGATAAGAGGCATTCAACGATTAATTCAATCAAATATCTGCAAATGATATTGATCACTTTCTATCTGAGCTTAAAATTTACTTAACACACTTTTGAGTCATCCGAGTATTCTAACAACATTTTGAGTACGTACATACCTGTCGAGTTATTCGATTAACAAGAAATCGAACATTTGTGAACAGATATGTTTCTTTGCCATTTTCCTATGAATATATATATGTAAAAGTAATATATTTGTATATATTGGAACGCAGTATTGTTATTTTATTTCACTACTTAAATTATTCAAAAACCAACAAATTTTCGAACACAAACTGGAACTATTCAAACAAAGCTTCGGCGGAGCGTTCCAATTATTCGCTATTAATATTGCAAGTTTTTGCAACCGATCTCGTACGCGTTGAATTTAAAAATGAATCTCATAAGGTTTTTAATAAGCTCTTTCGCTTTATTTAGTTCATTATAACATAGGTTTTCCATGTTTGTATAAACCTGTACAAAGAGTTATCAATGTGTGTTCCAAATTTCAAGCAAACCGAGCGGTAAATACGATTTTTTTCGCACAGACATTTTGAGCAAAATCGGTAAAGTAGTTTCGGAGTTCATTATGCGCAAACATCGCCGAATTGTGTTGTCCGTAAAGTTTTTGCGCTCCATTTTCACCCTTTAAAGAGTCCCATTGGAAAATGTCATACACAGAGCGTACCCAACAAGTTGCAGGCCTCTAAGATCAGTAGCTTAGGCTGTAGGTTGATCGGTCGGTCAGTCAGTCATTCAGGGCAAAGAATTTTATATGCAATACTTATATATAGATTCTGGAATCTGTTGCTCTGGCCTCTCTCTCTATATATATATGAATATATACATAATTGACGCTATATGGCCGCTGCAGCAATTTTCGGCTGAGCTCTTCCTCCATCTTGTGGTGTGGAGAAACTTCCAATCATCGAAAATCGCTTTGTTGTTTTCAAAATATTCTCCATTCCAAATCTATATACTTTTGAATACGTTTGAACCAATTTTCGAAGTACTTTTGGCACTCTGGTAGAGGTATCTTCACTACATCCGTTCTCAGAACAATTATTAATTAAATCGATTTTTTAAGTGCTCAAAAAAGCAGTTGTTTCAGTCGATGTGTGAGAGCTCGCATTGTCGTGGTAAAGAATGATTAGTCTTCGGCGGTTGCTTTTTCCTGATTTCTTGAAAGACAACTGTCAAACAAATGATTGAGTACCATTAAGAATTTTTTTTCTGCGTGGTATATTTGCTACACGTCCCTTTTTTCCAAAAAAAAAAAAAAAAAAACACAACCATTTGCTTCGTAGTGCTTCGTGTGCGAACATCTTTGAATTCGGATCATCATAAAGTACCCATACAGTCGACAGCTGTTTACTTTCGGGTTCATACACGCCAGGATTCATATGTGCCACGAGTCGACGCAAGCAAATTTTTTCATACGACCAAATTTTCAGAAAATATTGAATGTATGCTGTTCCCACTAATGCCTATCGTTGCCACAATATCACGATAGGTCACATGAAGATTGCAATATCAGTTTGTGCGCACCATCAATAGTTTCTGGATCAACAACTGTTTCTGAACGACCTTCACGAAATTCGTCAAACTTTACGACAAAGTTGTCAGTTGCCAGTTTGCAACACGAAGTCTAGCAAATCCCGATATATATGAGGCAATCCTCGTAATAATGTGGAATGTTGGTCGAACCTTGGCCTTCGAAAGCGTAGTACGTACTGCTAACCATTCGGCTATTGTGGCCATCTCTATACTATATTGAAATAAAATTGAGTTAATTTTAAATGAAATTGGTACGAATGGGTTAAATACGTGAAGAGAATTTTTCATGAAGTAGTTGAAAAAAAATTATTTTTTATTAATTTTTAAGCAATTTAAAAAAAATCTCTATCAATATTTTTTTTACTCATTTATTTATTAAAAATTTTCTATATATATCTTGCCTTCCCCAGGGTTGTGTTGCCTGGAGAAATTACAATTGGCGTTGTCAACCGGTAGATCATTCATTCTCTCCACAAGCCGTGCGGGTAAGTTGAGATACTGAGCAAGTAACTATTATTCTCCACTTGAGAGATATTCTACAGCGAATTCTCTCCACCCACAGGAAGCGCGTGGCGTTTATGTCTATTATTTAGCCAAAATCAGCGAACTATTAGATACAGTTTTCTTTGTGTTGCGTAAAAATGAACGTCAAGTAACTTTCCTGCATGTCTATCATCACACTGTTATGCCGCTAATATCATGGGGCACCACAAAGTATTATCCCGGCGGTCATGGCACATTCATCGGTTGGATTAATTCATTCGTTCACATCGTTATGTACACTTATTACTGCCTGTCGGCATTCGGTCCAAAGATGCAAAAATATTTGTGGTGGAAATCACATATTACCACATTGCAAATGGTAAGTAACGAATTTTTGTTGTTGAGTTAATACGTAATTGAGGAATCATATTATTAATTAAAGAAGAAAATAGACTGGAAATTTGAGATTGAGACACTGAGCCGGTTTTTTTTTTTGCTTTTACTGTAGCATTTGTATTGCACAAATTTGTTAATTGTCCACAGCAGATGGTAATAAAAAAACAAATTAATTAAATTAAAAATGCATGAAAATTTCATTAAAGGTTTTTAGATGAGTTTAAACAACAATTTTTTATTATAATTTATTAATAAAAATTAACAAAAATGCTAATCAAAACTCATTTAGCACTTAGCTATGAATAGTAGATTTGCTTTCATTTTTGGACTTTTTCATAACTGTTTTTATTTTTTCATATTCAAATCCTTTAATCACACTCTTCACTGCCATTCCATTCCGTTAGGTCCAATTCTGTATGGTCTTCATCCATCAAACTCAGCTACTCTACACCGATTGCGGTTACCCCCGGTGGACTGTTTGCTTCACCCTGCCAAATGCCATTTTCTTCTACTATCTCTTCAATGATTTCTATCAGAAATCCTACAAAAAGAAACAACAAGCTGAAATTGATGCCACCAATGCTAAGAATGCCGCCGCTGTTGACGCTGCAGCCACTGACAACAATAATAATTTCATTGCCAAAAATCTGAATGGTGTGCCAGTAAGTGCGACGGGCGATTTGAAGGAAGCGAAGAAGAGTCTGTAATTCACAACTGTGTTGGAAGTGTTAAGCGGATAGACAAAAAAAAAAACATGGAATAAGGAACTCGCATGTAACGCGGCTACATTGACTTAAGGCATGCAGTAGCTCACTCATCTCATATCCTATGTACATATGTATGCCAACGCCAGTGAGCTGCTGTGTGTTGCTGTTGAACACACACTACCAATCTCAGTTGTATAAATGGTATTATTTTTAAGTGCAATCAAAATATTACATTTACTCTTTCGACTCACCCTATTCTTGCCTATTTTATACTGTTTTTTTTTTATTTGTGTAAATGTTTGTGTGCATTGATATTACGTGTTGGGTTTTTTTTTGTAATTTTCACTGTTTAACGTAAGCGTGATTTTCTTAAGAAGTGAAAAAAACAATGTAAATTACTTTTAATTGATTTAAGTATATATACTCAATCTGTTTAATTCGAGATAATGGATATTCTCCAAATTAAATAAGCGATAAAAATTTAATTTAAATACATACATCGTACATCTATTTTGCGGGTGGGTAATTTATAATGAATACACATAATTAACGCGAATAGGAAGTCAGTAACGCGCTTGTACCTTAGATTAAGTAAAATATAAATATTGTAAAATATATATGATAATAAACTTTGTAATATAGTATGTATGTATAAATATTATACATAAATAGTCATGTTCATAGTTCTTATTAATTTTATATACTGTTACATAATATTAAGCATTAAACGAAAATAAAACTTTTGTATTTAATTATGATAATTGCGAGTGTGATTTTAAATTCAGTTTGTGACCATACTTGCCAACATTTATTATATAATCATTCAAGCTATTTCGGAATTTTCCTCTTGTGCATCTTAATATTTTTTCCAACAAATGGAGTGATCTACAGTTTATTCTGAGCGCCCTCCGAAAGGCTGATGAATTTCTACGAGACGCTTTTATTTCATGTCAGGTGAACTGGTTCTTGGATGGTCGAAGAAAGATTGTTTAAAGTAAGCAGACGCTAAATCTATATATCACAGGGTTATACATTTTTCGTTTTCCAAAATAAGCGTAAATAACATGTTTTTAAAAATAATTTTTTTATGAAATTTCTCTTATAAAATTTGAACTTTGGCACTGTGTGAGAAACACTACATCATTCAAATGACCGCCTCGTGAATTTTTGCAAACTTCGAATCGTTTGAGGTAATTTTCGGCCAATTTTTGGTACATATTGGGCGTTATCTCAGCCCCACAAAAAAAAATCAAACGGTGGGAAATCCCACGGTGACTTGGTGGCCAATTGACATCGCCAAAAATATGGCCACGTGGGAATTATAATTTTTGTAGTAGGTTTCAACAATTTGAACGAGTTGTGCGATTGTTAAGCGATCCATTTTCAGAAATGTCTGTTTTTTAACTAAAACAAAACATGATTAGTTTGACAGTTAAGTTTGACAAATGTGATAATATAGCTCTGCACTTTCGAAACCACTTAATGGATAATCCATTATAAATGTGAAAAATCATATTTTTATTTCGATTTACTTGAAATTCTTTAATCTCACGGAAGTGTTCCAGAAGCCGATATATTAAAAAAATAAAATCTGAAACTCACTAATTCGATTGAAATGATTCGATTTACTTGAAGTTCTTTTCTTTCCTTGATCTCCATGATGACACAGTTCTCTAAATTATTTCTAGTTCGATTTGGTTAAAATTTGATGCGTAGTTTAAATTTGTTACTCTCCAGAAAATGGACTACGGATCAACTCTATTCAAGTCTACGGTATTTTAAATGAACTCGATTAATAACACTTTTGTTCTGAAATCAGGCCTACATTTTCTTTAACCTTACTCCTAAAGCAAAATTAAATTTCATTAGAACAAATATATATATATATATATATATATTTGGCGCTTTGTAACCGCTGAAGCGATTTTCGGCCGAGCTCTTCCTCCAATTTGTGGTTTTGCGTCTTGATGTTTTTACCAACAAATGGAGGGACCTACAGTTTATTCTAAGCCGCCTCCGAACGGCTGATGGATTTTTTATGAGGAGCTTTATTTCATGCCAGAAATACGCTCGGAGGGCTTGACATTCCCTGCCGAGGGGCGACCGCAATTAGAAAAAAATTTTTCTATCATTTTGGATGTTGCTCGAACCTGGGCTCGAACCCACGCCTTCCGAATGTCAGTACGCAATGCTAACCACTCGGCTATCGCGGCCGCCCATTAGAACAAATAAGAAAGATTAAATTCGGTTGGAACCAATTATTCGATACTCGGTTATATTGAACGTCAGATGGCTAATCTGACATTCGAAGAAGAAAAATTATAATATTGTAACGTTTTTCGTAGCTACCCTCGATTATTTCCTAAATCCTACGAGTCCCATCGCTGGATTCCCCGCTTACGCGACTATAGCTGTTCTTTATATTCGTTATTTTGTCCCAGTTAGATACACCAAATGACACCACTTCGCTCTACACCTGATCCTTTCAACGAAGTTTGGGACTTTCTCTTCTGCTTCCACTAGCAAGTATTCTATCGAATATTTTCAAAGCTGGACTGCATTCATTCATTTGGACGATAGGCCGTTGCTAGCACGCAAAGAATCATAAATCTTCTGCAAAACTTTTCTCTCGAAAACTCCTAAAGCCGATTCATCGGATATCGGTATCGTCCAAGCTTCTACACCATATACCTGTTGCACCTGTTGGATCAAGACTGATATTGTTGCTATTATTAATGCTGGTTCTCATATAGAGGAAATTATCTCCGACTTCGATGTAATGTAAACAGTGACGTTTGAGTCAAATTACGAATGCGATGACTGTTTGTTTGATGACTGGAGATATATGTCTTGTTCTTGTTCACTTCTTTGTCTAACCTGGAAAAATTAATATCCATATCATCGACATACGCCAGCAATTGTACTTTTTTGTAAAGAGTCACCCTGTTTGAAACCTAGTCTGGTATCGAACGACTCGGAGGGGTTTCAAATTCCCAATAGCTGTATGAGTTGTTCAGGCGAATCTAATTCAGAGATAGCGACGAGAGGCAGCTCCTTATCGTGTTGTCGAAGGCAGGTTTAAAATCAATGAAGATGTGGTGTGTATCGACTTTTTTCCGGGTCTTCTCCAAAATTGGTCGCATGGTAAATCTGTTTGTTGGCAGTGGGCTTTCATCTTTCATACTACGCCCTATAGGACCCAATATGCGATATTGAGGAGGCTTATTTTACGGTAATTGACGCAGGCCGCGGCTCCCTTTCTTTTTTGAATTTGGCAGAGCGCAAACAAGCTGATGCATGCACCTTGCCAGATCATCGTCGCGGTATTTGAGTAATCTTATTAATATCAAAAAGATCAATAAACCACAAATTGGAGAGGATCTTAGCCGAAAATCACTTCAGCGGTTATAAATACAAAATCAGATATATTATATATCGCAAAATATTTCGTGCAGATCATGTTTGTCAAATTTTCTGTTGCACAGCGGAGTTCTTAACAATGCAACTGGAATTCGATAGGCTAGGTCCCGAGTAGTGGTCTGATCAACATTCGAAATGTAGAAATTTAAGTTCATATTTCTAATTGCTATCGCGCTCCGCAGGGAATGTCAAGACCTCCGAGTGTATTTCTGACATGAAATAAAAGACTCTTTATAAAAATTAAGCGGCCGTTCGAAGGTGGCTTAGAATAAATGGTAGGTTCATCACTCACCACAAATGAAAGGAGAAGCTTGGCCGAAAATCGCTTCAACGACACCAAGCGTCAATTGTATATATAATGCGCAAAACCTCCTAGTGTCGACTTATCGATATTTCGTCTTGCCCTCTTTCACTGCCATACATCGTGTGTGTTAAATAAATATCTCACGTCTGGAATATATCTACAATATTATGCTTATATAGCGTGTATAGAACTTTAAGTTGGCATTACTTTTCAAGATGGCGATCGATTTAACAGCTGTCAAGTGATTTATTCTCAGTTTGGTTTGGCAATTCATCATGAATAGACTCACGCCTGAACAACGCTTGCAAATAGTGCAATTTTATTTCGAAAATAATGGTTCTGTGCGGAAAACGTATCGCGCGATGAAGCGCACTTCTGGTTGAATGGCTAGGTCAACAAACAAAACTGCCGCATTTGGAGTGAAGGTAATCCTCAAGTGTATGTTGAAACACCGTTACATCCAGAAAAACTGACTGTTTGGTGCGCTTTATGGGCTGGTGGAATCATTGGTCCGTACTTTTTCAAAAACGATGGTGGCCAGAACGTTACAGTCAATGGTGATCGGTATAGAGCCATGATTTCTAACTTTTTCATTCCTGAATTAAATAACCATGATGTCCAGGAGATGTGGTTTCAACAAGACGGCGCAACTTGTCACACAGCTCGTGCCACAAGAGATTTATTGAAAGACACGTTTGGTGACCGCCTAATTTCGCGTTTTGGACCTGTGAATTGGCCTCCAAGATCTTGTGATTTAACACCGCTAGACTACTTTCTGTGGGGCTATGTAAAGTCATTGGTCTATGCGGATAAGCCACAAACGCTTGACCATTTGGAAGACAACATTCGCCGTGCTATTGCCGATTTACGACCACAAATGTTGGAAAAAGTAATCGAAAATTGGACGTCCAGATTGGACTACATCCGAGCCAGCCGTGGCGGTCATATGCCAGAAATCATATTTGAAATGTAATACCACAAGATGTCTTTCGGATAAATAAAATTCGTGTCAATCGAATAATCCATCGTTGTTTTATTGCAACTTAAAGTTCTATACCTCTATAGAAAACAACCTTTATAAATGTACTAGTTGATAATGTTCGGACACTCGATTGTCGTATTTGTATTTGCAAATAAAGGAACATGTTCAATATGTAAAAGTTTCACAAATAAACTGCTCACACTTAGCATTAAATCAAGTTGATAATGGCAAAAGATTATTTGAAAAAATTTGTGATCCAAAAAACAACAATTAAAGCCGAAAGTATCATTTTTCCGCTTTGAGATGCGATAGAATAAATTACAAATAATGCGACGATATAAATGATGGTCACACCCACCATAGTCACAAAACAGGTAAATTTAATTTAATGATTTAATACAATTTACTCAATGTGAAGATATGCCAATTTATGTGGTGGCAATTAACATCATGCTGTCGAAATCTGAAAATCTTCTTGGCACAATTTTTGAATTCATCAGCAGTAAAAAATTTGGTACTTTTTAGTTGTTGGAATATCCTAAAGCACAATTTACAAGTGTTAAAATAACGAAAAGCAAAAAGTAATAGAGAACACCAAATTCAAAATGTAGCTATTTCCGCATATATTCGCGCAGACTGCAAACAAAAGGCACTGGTTGTCTAATTCAAATGTCAACAAGCATATGTGCAGTATCCACATGTATACATGTAGTCGTTTAGATGTATGTGTAAAACTCAATCTATCATAAGTACCGCGTGCACTGCCGAAAGGCTATCAACTGATCTGCAAAAGAAGTCAAGCCTCTTAAATGAAGTGAATGAATGCTTGATGATAAAAAAAATTAACATACTTTGTATTAGAGTGGGTCAATTTGAATGGATCAAAAATTTTCCAACTAATTGTATGGCAAAAATTTATTCTACGAATTATTCTAAGCAATTTTGCTGAAGAAACCATAGTTAGGTCTTAGTGAATGGAAGGATGGATGAAAGGATTTCGAGGCACCGACCTTTCCACCTCAATATGAATAATATGATTTCAATAAAATACTCATAAAAATTTGCACAATTCAAGTAGAATTCACAGCTTAGGCTTGCTAAAGAGGAAAAGATTTTTGAGTAGATATCAGGTGCTATAACGGAACTCAGACCGCAATCCTTTCCAAATGATAAGTTGTTTTCAAGGCCCTCAAGATAGTCGTTCTTCAGGTTTGGAAACAAATAATAGCCTCAGGAGTTAAATCTGGAGAATTTTTTGGATGGGGTAGCAGTTCGACAGAGCCACCTTGACCATCTTTGATGCACCCACTGCCTTGATTGTTTTTTGGTCTCTGGTGTGATGTGGTGGACCCATGTTTCGTTTGCGGTAATAAAACGGCGCAAAAATTCTTTGGATTGCAATTCAACATAGCCAAACACTCCTTTGAAGCGGGTGCACGGTTGCGCTTAAGGTTGTGTGTGAGCAAGCGCATCACCCATTGCGCTGATAGCTTTTTCATGTCCAAATATTTATCTAAAATATATATCAGTTGAGGTGCCTTGTCACTTGTACTGGTACGACTACAACGGAACTCAGTAAACTACTTCATAACCATATAGTATTTATCAAGTATTTCCTTGGTTTCCATAAACAAAAGTTTGTCTCAGGAAAAACTTGGTATTATGAAAAAAAGTTGCTGGACCACCCTTAAACTCGTGAAAACTATTTTTCTGAACAACTTCTATATATAATATCCGATTTTTATGAATGATGAATGGTATATCAGTGTAAAGATTGCTGGGATTGCTATACCTTTTCTCTGGACTTATTTGACCTAACAAGTCATTTTCGACTAGTTAGCTTCAGAATAAATTTTTCGACTCCTTTTGAGGTTAACTTTTTCATTTACCAAAGAAGAGGTCATTAAATTCTATCAAATTTACTAGTACAAGTATTTCAAAAATAATCCAATATCAAAATTTGGAAACTTGTTCATGGCGATGTAATTTGCGTTTAAATTACAGCGTGAATTCAAAATTTGAATTGATGACTTGTATACTGATTCTGAAAAATGGTAAAAATACCTTTTCAGCAAGCCTATGCAATATTTTATGAACATTTTATTGAAATCATATTATTGGGATTGAGATAAGAAGCTGTTTTGAAAAGTAAAATGAGAAAACGCTTTTGCTATACGCTTTTTTATGAAATAAATTGACCCAGTCTAATATACATAACAACTAATATGCAAAGCACTATGAGTAAGAGTGTAAGCCGTCACAAAAAAAGCGATTTAGCCATGATCTTGACCAAAAACAATACAAGAGCAACTTCAAATCGGAAGCAATCGAACGGACAAGTGGGTAAAATGAATTTAAAAAAATTAATAAATTTATTTTATTATTTATACATATGTGCATACATAAATACATATTTATGCTTATGTGAATTTGTATTTTTTCATCTATCTTTACACATTTTACACGTTTATTTCGTGAACAGCATGCAAAAGTTCAAGAAATAAAAAATTATGTTGTTTTTTTTTCAAAAACTACTTCCTGTGAAATTCATTAGTGGAATTTAAGCGTAATTAAGACAAGTTTATATTAGCATAAGCACAAGACGAACCGCACAATTAAATATTAAGCCATATATTATGTGTCTGTATGTATATTTATAAAAGTAATTTTGTTCAAAATAAAAATTTATTATATTTTTCATCTACTCTCTAAATTGAGTGCATATTTTAATTTATGACACTGAAACAAATGTCAATTGATACTTTTATTTAATTTTATTAAATTTTTCACAAAAATAGTATTATATTTTTGCTAATTTGTGTAGGTGAGTATTGTAGTCGAGCTTTGGCTATGCTAATACGCATATTGGCGTTGTAAAATTGATTTTTAAAGCATATTTACGGGCGCAACTACAGTCTATTGTAAACTTCTTACACAGGGTGACATATATTACAGTTGTAATATTACCCTGGTATAGATAGCTTATGTATATACTCGTATATGTACATTAATAAGATTCCTCTTTTGAATGAGTGTAAAAGATTGAAGAAACTGAAGCAGATTCTCCCTGCTCCAGAAATACCCGTATATTCCGAATAACTAATAAAGATACGCTAAGGCAGAATAGCGAGACTTCAACCGCACCCCGTAACGTTCCTGCTTAAAATGAAGTCGATGTCACTAAATGCCTTCAATAAAATAATTTCGATTTCCGTTGGAAAAATTAACTTTTGTTAAAATGTGCTGAAAATTAATTAAATATTAAAATATTAGCCACTTTAAGAAGCATAATAATGGTGTTGAGTGTGTGGTGAAAGATAAATTCTGTAGACCTCACATCCATTGTTACAATGTCGAGCTGCATCAAACACAGATTTTAATAGGTAATTGTTGCAGATATAAACTTAGTGCATAATGGCAATAGGCAAAGTACATGTTGAGAGAAGCTTCTTTAATAATTCTCTTCTAGCGCTGACACCCAAAATACGTTAATTCATAATCGACTTTTTTATACAATATTATTACACTTAACTCGAACAAATGTTTACCTACATAAAGTGTAACCTTAACATACCGAACCTAAGTGTAACGAATTTTTTAATTGAATGCATTTTTTAAATCAAGCTACTTTGCTGCCCCGGGTCGAAAAACGAATGAAATCGATCGTGTTAGGATAGACGGAAGACAGTGTTTTAGATGTGAGTACTCTTCGAGATTTTAACATCGACTCGGTGTATTTTCTTGTAGCAGCAAAGATACACACTCGCCTCTGTTTAGCGAAGAAGGAAGGTTATGCGTTAAAGAGCTGCAATAAAAGCAGAGAGTCACTCCTCTTGAGAGCACTCGCCAACAAAATGGACTATGTGAGACGAAATCTCTAGCTCCTTACGTATCGACACCAGAGAAACATTTGATTTTCAACAATATCGAATGTAGAGCTGATGCGAGGAGGAATGCCGAGCGATAGACCGATACGCCCACAATTTGGGAATGATATGTAGGGTTGAAGAGGGAAGCGAGGTGCGTTTGTATAGAAAATTTCAAAAGCTAATTTTTTTGGTGATATTTGTCTAAAAACTCTTGTTACGATACTAATGCATTATCGAATGTTTGAAAACTTCTACGAATATATCCATCAGGAACCTTGGAAAGATTTATGTTCTGGTTCATCTACCCCAAGCAATTAGTATGGGTTTGAATTATTGGCATTTGCCTTTTAGCAGCTTCAGAAGTATACACGCAGTGTTTCCAACTGGTCGTAAATAAAATTTTAAAAAATTTGGCAATAAACAAAAATAAATTTCACTGATAAACTTCATGTGCCATCTGCATTAAAATTTGAAACATGTTGCAACTCTCTCAAAAAACTCTCTCAATTTTGATACGCATTTTTTATATTTAATTTGTTATATCAATCTTTTAAATTAAAACTTTTAGACAGGTGGGAATTCTTATAAAAAATATATTAGCATTAGCTTTTTCCTACATATCTTCAACTTGATACCCATATTGTGTCATTTATTATCTTAACAAATTAATTGAATTTAAAATTTCAAAAAGGTGGCGTCCTTCAAAAACGGTTTTCACTTTAAGCCTTAAAAAAAAAATTTTGCTTAATGCCCTCAATATTAAGTTCCATTTAACTTACTAATTTACGCATATTTCAGTTTTCAAACAGTTGACAACTCTCCTTAAAAATTTCTCCACCGTTAAGCGTATGAAATTTCTTTATTGCGATACCAATATAGTAATATATAATTAAATGTATTTTAAGAAATTATTTTCTATTAAAATTTTCAAACAGGTGGCAACGCTTCTAAATATATTTCTTATAAAGTCCTTTTTAATCTTAATTTCATATTTCATATTTCATGTAATATTTCATTTATTTCATCACTTTTTGAATTATAAATTTCTGAGCAGGTGGTGACTCTGCGAAATGTAAATCTAAATCATTTTCAAGCAAAGTGTGCTCACACAGCTTGAATTCAGTCATAGGTACACTTACATAAGACTTTATAGTGTATTTAAATAATTTCAAAACAGATGGCAACCCTTCTGAATTATAAAAGTAACTATTCTCGAGCTCTCCAAAACCCCCCAAACAATACTTACCTCAATCGATTTAGCCGTTTAGCAGGAATTTCGACACAAACAGAAACTCACATAACATAATAAACATTTCATATTATTAAAAGCATTTAGAATGTTATGTTGAAACACCGTTACATCCAGAAAAACTGACTGTTTGGTGCGCTTTATGGGCTGGTGGAATCATTGGTCCGTATCATTGGACGTAGTGCGCGATACGTTTTCCGCACAGAACCATTATTTTCGAAATAAAATTGCACTATTTGAGAAATAAAACGTGTTCAGGCGTGAGTCTATTCATGATGAATTGGCAACCAACCTGAGAATAAATCACTTGACAGCTGTTAAATCGGTCGCCATCTTGAAAAGTAATGCCAACTTAAAGTTCTATACCTCTATAAAAAACACCCTATACATACATCGACCTCGAACATGATCGGACGAAAGCTTGTCCGACGATTGAAGCCTTTCTATGATCTGCTCAATCCATAAAAAGAAGACCAATTAGGGCAGAATAACTCTTCCCAATATCGCATATAAGGTTCTATCGAGAGTACAGTGTGAAATACTAAAATCCATCGTCAACAAACTGATAAGATCATATCATTATGGCTGCAGAACTAACAGATCTACCATAAGCAAATATTCACCAATCCTCAAATACTGAAAAACAACGTTAAAAAGGGATCGAAACGCAGGAAAAGGCCACTATGTCTGAATTTGGTATACCCGAAAAACTTATATGTCTGCATAAACTGACGCCAAGTAATACCAAAAGCTCCTTTAGAATTAGGAAGGATATATCTGAGCCGCTCTATACCAAACAATGTTTCAGACAGGATTACTCTTTAGAGCGTGATGACAATAATATGAGTTGCAGATCTAAATAGAGAAGGTACAATCTTATAAAAGTTCGTCAGCAGCTGATGTTAGTCGATGATATTGACATTCTTGGCCTCAACAAACGCACCGTTAGTTCCACTTTCTCCAGACTGGGCAAAGGAGCGAAGCGAATGTGTCTGCTATGAAGAGAGAACCAGGCGAAATATCTTCTGTTATCAGAGAAACAAGTAGCGTTTTGGTTCTCAGGCTACTACTGGCAGTCATAGCTTTGAAGTCGCAGAAAATTTCGTCTTTTCTTGGAACCAGCATAAACACCAACAACATTGTCAGCCATGAAATCGAACGTTGAAATACTCTTACCAAACAATTGCTACTTTGAGCTGTACAGGTAATTGAAAGGTAAAGTTCACTCATCACTCCCATCCTACTTTAGGGTGCAGAAGCGTGGACGCTAACAACGTTCAATAAGATGGCACGAGGAGTTGTCGAGAGATAAGTTTTGCTTATCAATTCGGTTTACTTACTTCGGATAGTATGTAGTATCGTAAGTGCAGGAGTAGGGTTTTGGTGATGCTCAGCTACAACCAATATATATTTTATTACTTTTTATATTTGTTATAGAATTTTGGGGGAAAAAAGTATTTATGGCCGCTTGCTCTATACAAGCTCGTCCACTGGGCAACGTCATGTCATGTCGTCCGAATGAGTGAAAACACTTCATCTCTGAAAGTAATCGCTGCAGTACCCGCTGGTGGTAATTTCTCTACGAAAACCAAAGATGGCGTTTAAATGGACAACTGATATTCGTTCGTTTTCTCCGCTATAAGGGAAACATTTTTGTTACATCCTGCTTTAACTCTCACGTATCTTCTGCAACAGCATTGAAGTTGTTGTTGATTGATTTTCTCCACAGCCAGAACCAGTGTTTGTTGACATTGGTAATACCGTCAGCTTCGTAATCCAACTCAGAAGTTCGTATGACCAAGAGGATTTAAGACTATTTTGCGAGTAAATGATAAGCCGAAAAAACTTATTTGGCAAATGCACTTAAATATATAAAATTATATACATATTTATGTAAATATACGCAATCTTTACGCACCACTAAAGCAGTCGTCCTCAACATAGTTATCACCAATTATTTACCATTAAGATTTCATATATGCAAATTTTTTTCTCTTAAATTCTTACTGTATAACAACCGTATGCACTTATATATAATTTATTTTTGTGCTACGATATTTTTTCTCAATATAAAATTTTGCATTTAAACCGCAGTTAATTGTTGTTGTTTTTTTTTCAAAAATGTTATTGTTTGCAAAATTTCCAACACCAAACCGTCGCAGATGGATACACGTTTTCGTATTTGTTTGTGTGTGATTAAGTCACATTGAATAAACACTTCCGACTAGATATAAATAAGAAGATATATGGATTTGCATATCGAGGATGTTATGCAATAGAGGCATCAAGCCACCGCACTCGCCTTGAAAACAAGAATGACATTGTACTGTGATGGAATTTTTTGTGTTTAGTTAGTATAATCTTTTCATTTTTCTTTAAGGTTCTTTCTTTTGCCAAAGTTATTCTGCAAAGTGTTAGTAATTTCGAAAGTGGGCCAAACCGGATGCTGATGCTGGTTTTAAGAAGAAGAAAAAAAAACATGCACAAATATATTTTTATATAGTAATTCGATTGAGAAATTCGCTTTCAATGTATATATACTTACGTATATGCATATATACAGTATATATATATATATATATATATATATATATATATATATATGTATGTATATTTCTGATTAGTAAAAGCTACCAGACATGCCGACGCTTTATTTACAAAATAAAAAATTTAAAAAATAATAATTATAATAATTATAATAATTATATTGTTTATTTATATCTACATGTTGCTGGGGTCTATGAAAAAAAAAAAATTATAAAGTATGCAGTTCTAATAAATGATGTCGAACCAATTTCATGTTTTGACAATGTACGTATGAGTATTAATTGATTCAAATTATTTTTAAAACTTTTAATTTTTCCATTAAATATTTTTTTAATTTTTTTTTTTTTTGCATTTCAAACCATGACATTAGAAAATTCAAGAACATGCAAATCGTTGGTTATAAATAGACATGATATTTTTTTAGCCTCTATCTTCTTTTATGTGGATTGATATAAATTCGTGAAAAATTAAATTAAAATACATTAGTAGTGTCTTTGAATATATCTGTGATTTCAAGGACGCTTTCAAAAGTTCATTGTCATTTATTTATAGAAAAATATAATAATTAATATTATATTTATTAAAATGAATATTTAAAAAAAATAATAATATATGTACATATAAACAAGAACTTTATATAACATAAAAATATATATTCTATTTAAAAAAAAGAAAAAAAAAGTCTTGTCTGACCAGTGCTCTTGCTCGTTACCGGGAAGATGTATGAATTTGTTGACAGAAAGTGGTTGAAATGCGTGATAAGGTGCAAGCTTGAGCTTCTTTGCAGTATATAGTCGGACGAAAGCATTACCGTCATGACAATTCATATAAAGTGGAACCCTAGAGTCTGCACCAATTATCATATCTTATTATTACATAGCTGGTCAATTGGAACTGCCTGACACATAGATGGCGCTACTAGAATCAAATCCATATGATGTTTAATTAGCCCTAACCTCATCAAAAGACGCGTATATAAATTTGACAGCTGTCGGATCATTAATTTGTGAATTATAGCATTTTGAATGAAGCAACTTTTTTTATTGTGAAAAAAAACGGATAAAAAGGAATTTCGCGTGTTGATAAAATATTGCTTTTTGAAGATGAAAAATATAGTTGAAGAAAAACTTGGCTTGATGAGGAGTTTTCGGATACTGCCCTAGGAAAATCAACCATCAAGGATTGGTATGCTAAGTTTAGATGTGGTGAAATGAGCACGGAAGATGGTGAACGCAGTGGACGCAAAAAAAAAGAGGTTGTTACCGACGAAAATATCAAAAAAACCACAAAATGATTTTGAATAGCAGTAAATTGAAATTGAATGAAATAGCATAGACTCTAAAGATATCAACTGAACGTGTTCATCATATTATTCACGAATATTCAGGTATGATAAAGCTCCGTGCTAAGTGAGTGTTTGGAGATGTTCAGGCGTAATAAACCCGAGTTTTTGGGACGATATGTGACAATGGATGAAACATGGCTCCTTCATTTCACTCCGAAGTCCAATCGTCAGTCATGAGTGAACTGCTCCAAAGCGTGGAAAAACGCAACAGCCGGCTGGCAAGGTTATGGTGTCTGTATTTTGGGATGCGCATGGAATCATTTTCATTGACTACCTTGAAGGACGAAATCGTCAAAAAATGGCCGCACTTGAAGAAAAAGAAAGTGCTGTTTCACCAAGACAATGTCACAAGTCAGTGAAAACCATGGCAAAAATCCATGAATTGGGCTTTGAAATGCTTCGGCATCCAACATATTCTCCAGATTTGGCCAGCAGCGACTATTGAAATGAAAATGACTAAATGAAATGAAAAAATGAGGTGATCGCCGAAACTGAGGCCCCTATTGAATAAATGGACAAATCGTAATACAAAAATGTTATCGAAAAGTCGCTATAATCAGTGTATCACACTTGAAGGGAACCATGTTGATTAAAAAATTGAATTTTGCCAAAAAAAATTAGTTTTATATGGTAGGCCGGGGACTTTTTAAATGACCTGTTAAGTAACGCATTTAAGATCCCTTCGAGAGTATTGTGTGAGAAATTAAAGCCCACCGTCAACGAACTAAATGAACCTAATCAGCTTGGCTTTAGACATGCCAAATCCTCCATTGACCAGATATTCATCATGTGCCGAATCTTGGAGAAAATCCAAAGAAAAGAAAAGAAAAGAATCGATACACACCACCTTTTCATCGATTTTACAGCTGCCTTCGACAACACGAAAAGAGGTGCCCCTACGCCGCTATGTATCCCTGCAGAACTCATGCGGCTATGTAAGCTGGACCTGGCTAATAACAGAAACGCTGTCAGAATTGGGAAAGGCCTCTCTCAACCGTTCGGTACCAAAACGAGGTTTCAATCAAGGTTATGGTATGTTGCAGAAAATAATGAAAGCCGCAGAAATGAATAGACTAGGTACCATATTTTACAAGAGTGCACAATTTCTAACGTAAACCGATGATATTGATATCATTGATCTTAAAAACAGCGCAGTTATTTCTGTTTTTTCCAGGTTAAACAAAGAACCGAAGCGATTGGGTATGGTAGTGAACGAAAACAAGACGAAATATCTTCAGTCATCAAATAAATGCGATGACTATTCGCTATTCGGCTCACACGTCACTGTTGACAATCATGGCTTAGAAACATTAGGCAATTTCGTTTATCTTCGAACCAACTTCAAAACAACGCCAACAATGTCGACCTTGAATTCCAATAGATGCTACTTTGAACTGAGTAAGTAATTGAGAGTTAGTCCTCTCTCGGCAAACCAAAAACAGAGATCCAATTACTAGGATCTACAGGAGAATGGTTATGAGCTGTAGGCGTTATACGATTGTATTGGCATAGATCAGCGAATAAAGAGATCGCGGCTACACCGGTTAGTTCATGTTATCCAAATGAATGAAAACACTCCAGCCTTGAAAAATATTCGATAAAGTACCCGCTGGTGGAAGCAGAGGAAAAGAAATACCTCCACTCTGTCGGAAAGACCAGCTGGAGAGCGACCTGATTTCGCTTGGTATTTTCAATCGGCGCTAAACTGAGCAAAGAAGAAACGAATGGTGTGCCTTTGTTGATGCAGCTTTAATGGCGAGTGGGGTATCTACCCCAATATACTCGCAGTAGTCGTAATAGTGGTATAAACTTTTTATGGGGAAACAGCGTCTACTAAAAATAATTTGTTTTTTGTTACTCATCATTTATAGTCTTTTTATTGTAGTTAATTTTAAATTATTATCCACTCGAAGATATCAATTAAAGTATAAATAATAACGGAGCAGCCAAATGGTTAGCATTGTATACTACCATTCGGAAGGTCAAGGTTCGAGTCTTGATCCGAACAAAATTCAAAATCTAATTACGGTCGCCACTCAGCAGGAAATTTCAAACCCTCCGGATTGTATTTCTGATACTATCGACCGTTCGAAGACGGCTTAGCACAAGGTGTGGGAACACATCTAGACGCACACCACATATTAGAGTAAGAGCTCGGCCCAAAATCGCTTCAGCGTTTACAAATCGCAAATTATTATTTTATTATTAATAAGGTATTCGCTTTAAAAAAAAGAAATCAAATCAATCAGGTGAAAGTTCTTATGAATAAATCAATGACAACACTCGACTTTGAACTCGCCGCAACCTTTAGAAAATGTGAATGAAGCAAAAAAAAAAAACAAATGCAAACTGAACTTTAAGCTGTAATAAGTGCGGAAAGCGCCATATTTTTTTTTTTTTGCTTTTTTGTTTTTGATTTTGATAGCAGCAAATGACAAACGCTTTTGGGAATTATTTTGAAGTTGAGAGCCCTTACCGTGAGCGGCTGCACCTAAATCTTCAAAGAGGTTTATTATTTATTTTTCTTTGTATTCGTGAATATTTCACTAAACCTAACGAACTGTTTTATTTCCCAACATTCATGAATCGGTCAAAGGCCCGGCCTACATGTAGTTAGTGTTCCAGCGTTTCATTCCCTGCGCTCCACCACCGTTCCACCATACTAAGTTTTTCAAAATGATATGTATTCAAAGTAGTTACCAAGTCAAAACCCTTACAATATCTACTTAATTATATTCTTACTATTGAGCGCAAATAACTATATGGTTTATATGCAATCCATGCTCTAATAAAATTTTTATCTGTGGGAAAGTAATCATTTCAAAATACCTTACGTAGATCTACTGATCGAAATATACTCACTTATCGTTCATCTTCAAGAATTAACAAATCAATATTTCAGTTAAATTTTTTTTATTTAAAAAATTTTCGATTATAAATTTTTCATTTATTTCTGTTTATTAAAAATAAAAATTGGTAAATTACAAATAGGCATACATATTCAGCAATATTCTACATATAAAAATATATTTAATAATATAATTTTATTAATTAAGGAAAATCTAAAAACATAAATCTTTATTTATTAACTTACTTTTGTTGTAATTTATATTTATATAAAATTAAACAATGTAAGTAGGTTCGCCACTTTCTAGTCCATACACACTCATACAAATACATACACATACACATACACACGGGTATAAACAAATAAACGCCGATAATCTAATGGATTTCTTGGAACTGTGCGGTAATAATTGATAAATTTAAATATGAATAAAATCAATTTTTAATTCCTTTTTTTGCTGCGGCAACATTGAATTTAATATATTATACAAAACCCTTTCACCAAGAACGCACACATTTTCGTTAATATGCATTTACAGAATTTTACATGCACACACTCATACGTACATACAAAATCACAAAGAAGTGGCTTACTCAATTCTAAAGCGATTTTCTTTGTTTAACTTTTTTTTTTCGAAGCAATTTTTTTTACTAATACATATACAGTGCTAATAAAATATATATGATTGTGTATGATACTTAAGAACTAACAAATACCCCGAAAAGACTCTCACATAATGCTTTTAAAATGTAAAAATAAGTATTGAAAATTATTTCTACTTAATATTATTAAAATATGTATATCTGTTTATACTTTCAATAAGTATATGATGCATAATTGATTGATTTGATGTTCTTTTTTAACAGTTCGAATGAATATTACTCTATTGCAAGGCGAATTCAACAAAGTGAAGTTAGCGAATTGGAAGCGAATTTAAATTTTTTTCATTCATTCAACAACGAGATTGTGAAAGTTATTTTTCAAATTAAATTTTGTTTGCTTAAAATTGATTCTATTTTAAATTTGTAAATGCGAAAATCTTGAGAACTGTGATTTGCGCAGAAAAAGAGTGGAAGAGAGAGCCTCTGCACACAAAAGTCGAAGAATTTTCCATGATTTTGACAATTATAATTTAGTCTTAGTTATATTTGTTCTCCTGCTTCCATTTTTATAAATTCGGCAAGCTCCAAGGCGAATTTAACAAGGTTGAGTTACTATAGCAACGAATTCAATGTTTTTCATTCATTCTTCGCAAAGATTGTCAAAAAAAAATTTTTTTTCATGTTTTGTTTGCTTGAATTCCATATGATTTTATATTTATAAACGTTAAAATCATTAGAATTGTGATAATGTGTTTATGGTATATGCGAAAAAAGATTCGATCACAGAGTTTGTGCAGTTTTAAAAGCCAAAGAATTTTCCATGGTTTTGACAATTACTACTCAAAAGCTAAAATAAAACATATATTTGTACTCCTGCTCTTACCTTTAAATAAATTCGCCTTGGCATACTCTATATTGTAAATATCCAATTTGGAAAAACAAATAAATATTTCGTCGAAGTTTTTGAAAGTGAACAACACACAATAAATTTTGTTTTCTGTTTTTTTTTAACAAAGAGATTTTTTTATATACAAAGTACTGGTAACTTTTTGGAAAAAAAAATTAATTATGTTTTTATTACGAAAATAAAACAATTCAATTGAGCTAGCACTTCACGTTAAGTTTTCAATATTAGCCTTTAAATTTTTAGCCTTGTAATATTCTTCCTCAACATAACTAATAACAGGCATACTTACATATGTATGCATATACTTATATAAACACATTTCCAACTTATTGCTCATTTATTTGCCCCTACACCCTTGTACTGCAATTTTTTTTTTAACCAACTTCCCCAATTTGCGGCACACAAATGCCCATGTCTTATTCGCTCTTCATCAATTTTATTTGATTATTGTTCACATCGATTAGCCGTTTCATCTGATCACCTTGCGCTAACAACTGATTTGGCTGACAACCCATGCCACCAGCAGCGGCAAGTAATGCGCGTCCAGCAATTGAACGTTTACCAAGACCGTTAGCATGACTTTTAGCAGAACCATTTGCGTGGCCATTACTACTCATAGCAGCGGAAATTGCTGCCGCCTTTTGTGTTTTGTAAGTCTTTCTATAGAAATTCGCGAACAAATATAAGAATATAGACGTATTGGCGACAAAGAACAAGGTAAGTGAACGCGCCATATTGCAACCCTTCGCGGCAACCAAAAACATATAACCCAAAATCAGTACGAATTGGACGAGTTGAATGGTAGTCATGTACTTTTTCCACCACAAATATTTCTGGTATTGTGGTCCCATGGCGGAGACCATATAATAGAAATACATAATGATGTGTACGCCAGAGTTGAGTATGCCAATAACTACGCCTTGCTCACCTGAAAACAGAAGCGAGAGAGAGAGAGAGAGAGAGAAAGAGAGGGGGGAGGGAAAGAAAGAATATTGTTGAAAATGAAATTTCCTATCAATTAAACTGCTCACTTACCCGGCGCATATTTTAGATAACCCCAGGAGAAGAGCGCTGTTATGCTGTGATGATAAACGTGTAGGAAAGTAACTTGATTTTGTTTCTTACGCAACACAAAGAATGCAGTATCTAGCAAATCAACGACTTTTGAAAAGAAATACCACCAGGCGCCAGAGTAAAGCGCCAAGTTCTGTTCACGATTGCGTACGATTTCGCATTTTGTAGAGAGTATCGAGGCGAGCACATTACTTGTGTTGATAGACTGCAAAAGCGGAAAAAAATTAAATCAATACAAATTTTATGAAACAACAAAAGCAACAAAAAATATTAAACTTAGAAAGGATTATAAAGCTACGCTAATCGCTAAACTAAAACTCAGTTAATGCTTATATGGAGCATTTTCTCAATCACTCATCCAGCTCTACCCAGTTTCTCTATAAAATTATTACAGCATATAAGCAAACCTTAATTACAACCCACTCAGCTGGGCCCTGTTTGTAATACGAACTACACACACTAAAATACAGTTTCGTATACAGTCAAACTTCCCTATAACGAACTTCTATAACGAAGCTCTCCCTATTACGAACTAATTTCATATACAAAGCTTTTACGCTGTAGTTTTGGTGTGTTATGTTCTACTTATAACGAATTTCTCTGTATCGAAAAAGAATTTTTAGAGCTGAAAAAATTATTATTATTCGCTTTTGGATCCTTATAATGAATTTAAAAATATGTTGAGTTTTTTAATATAAGAAAAGGAGGACTCAAACATAAATCGGGGATGAAAAACAGGTTAGGCCAATAAAAAAGTCCTTCGAAATTTAAGCAAAGCATGCAATCTATGTAAATGTTAAGCCAAAAATAACTTTTTTTTTGAAAAGTTTTCCAAAACAAGGCAGGCAGACAGAAAAATTCAATGGAATGAGGAAGATTTTCTGCGTGATCTCATTTGGCTGCTCTACAGTGTTAAATTTCAGTAGTAGCAGAAAAAAAGTAGTAGAAAGTATGGACTACATACCTCAAAGTCTATGTAGATACGATCGTATTTTTTGCAATGATTAAAAAAATAGCAGAACTGTTTTTTTTTTGTTAACAGACGAACTAATTTTTGAGATTGTGAATTCGTTATAAGGAAGTTCGACTGTATATATATATTTCATATATAACTAAAAGAAATATTTCTTTGCCAATTAATTTTTTCTTTAATTTTTCGCTTAATTTAATCATTTAGAAGCATTTAAAAATATTTCATTAATTATTTTGCTTATAATTTGCCTATATCCTAGCCTAACTTTTTGTATTGCTAGTAGGTCTACTTACCGTGCGGCACAGCCATATTGAAAAACAAACTTGAAAAGCATTGTAGATAACCATAGCTTTCTTTAAATCATACGGCTTACGGTCACGCATATACACGGGTCCAATTTTAAGCACAAAAAGCAAATAAACTGCCACAATGGTAACTACCGGTCCTGGCGAGTTCATTAAAAACCACCCGTCGACTGTTTCATCTATTGGAGAGTGATTAATTTTCGTTAGTACCTTTTCATTAAAATATTTTTACTAAAAAAATTACCAAAATTTAATTATTTTATTTAAAAAATATTTTTTGTCTTAGTAGAGAGATATTTATTATGTGTTTTTATAAATATGATTAGTATTAGTAAACCATAGAATACGTAAATAAAATATTTATTTTAAGTATTTTTTTATATACATTTTCAATGTAGATATATAATGAATGAAGAAAGAATTAATTTTTTTAATAGATTTTTAACAATTTGACATATATAAATTGCTAATCTATTTACATTTCACTTTTATGTTATCATTTCATGTATTATAAAATCAATTTATTCACTTTCGGATATTAAAAAAAAAATTATAATTTTAACATTTTATTCTAACCTAAAAACCTAGAAAAATTAATACCGAATCCCTTAAAGCTATTGAAAATAAAATGTTATTATGGCAGGCAGTTCAATATTAAAAAGTTGAATATTTAAAACGTGGATCGAAACTATCCTTTCTTCAAGCATAGTTCAAAAAGTTTAAAACTTAACACAAGTATTTCAAATAGGTACCGTAACGGTTATAGTTTTTATAAAAATAATTGTTCTTTAAAAGTTACATTTCGATTAGTTATTTTTTTCTACAACGTTTGATTTATGATTATTTTGCGATTTCTTTTTCTATTAGAATATAATCATTATTTTCCGAATTAAAGTTTTTCATTCATGGACATAGGACGATAATTATGTTGAATGTTCATATGAGTGCATTTTGCTGATTTCACTAAGACATTGTACAAAAAATACAGTTTTCTTACCAAAAATCGGTTTTGTTTTTGTTTTAATGTAGATTACCACTTTTTAAAAGTTTCACAAAGTTCATTATTTTATCGAAAAAGAAATCAGAATTTCAAAATAATTTTCTTTTTTAGCTGTGCGACAATCATAACATGATGCTAAAAAAAATTAATATTTCGAAAATTTGGCACTTATTATAATTTTTTAACAGAAAATTTTGAACTGATATATGTAACTCTGATTTTCCCTAGAAGCTACTATTATTCATTAAAACGCTTACATTCGACATTTACATCAATCTATTTACGAGGTGCTGAGGAACAAAAACTGGCTTTCAGCATTTCTTAATTTATTCAGAACAGCTTAACGTTTCTGTTTCTTTTTGATAACAACATTTCTCAAGAAATTATGGCTCTGAGTCAGATTCGCTACATTTAAGGTCTTATGTCATTTTGATAGATATTTTGTGATTTCTTTTTTTTTGTTGCTATTTATACTTTTGATTTGCTTTTTGCCTATACCATAAAACACATCCACAAATGCAAAAAAAAAATAGTGCTGAGGTCAATTTAATGTTTTTGTGTTAGATATCCATTGGCAACACTAAAAATATTATTTATTTTTCCCCTACGTGTAGTTTTTAGCTACCTTTTTTTTTAATTAATTGAAATTAATATTCCCGAAGGTTTGGTTTCAAGTCGTATTACCACTTATGGAGAGTACACAGTCAAAAAGTTCTGGAAACCTATAACAAATTTCATAATAAGTTTTTGTTCATTGTTGTTTTTTGTACGCCGGCAATATCTGAAACCATTTGCGAAATGAGCTATGGACACTTAAAGCAGTCAGTCATTGATAAAAGAAGTCACATGAAGTTCTGGGTTGTTCCAACTATTTATCTCCCTGGCAACCAACATTTGGAGAAACCTATCGTGAATTATCTTGCGAGTGATATCGAAGAAATACCGTCTACGCAGAGAAAACCTTTTACCCAAATAGAATTAAACGAAAATGGGATCTTGAACTACCCAACAAATGCAATGCAAAGGAACTTTTGCGTAAATCTGTGAGAAACTTTTGAGTAAATCTGTGAGTTATTTTCTTATTAGGGCAGCAAACTAGATACACCATACTTGTATATTCATGTTTTTATTGTCTCTGGGATAATCGTGCTAACATTAATAAAAGAGTTTAGCCTGTACGTGAGATGTTGGAAGTGGGAAAGCAGAGTGTTACAAACGTTTCTTTGGTTACATGAGATAAAATCGTATTGCCCTATTTGCACATTAAACTGGGTTTAATGAAAGAATCTGTTAAGAGGCTCAAGTTCAATGAACAGTTTGGAGTAACTTGGCGTAGAATTTGTTTGTTGAAGTTACTGAAAATTCTTTGGGAAATCACTACTCAGTAACTATAGTAACTACTCTGAAATTATAAACATCATGTTGAACAAATTCAAACCCTGCATTCTACATATCTATCTTTGTTAATCAAAGTGCACTCAGAGTGCCGTAGTCATTTTTACCAGTATCCAGAGTATCTTGGTTCCAATAGAATAAAAAGAGAAGCAATTTCATATGGGCCTAAATACTATGAATGGAATTAGCATATGATGGCTGACTACTGCCGGAGATTGCAACGTGATTGTCCTGCTATATGTCATTCACTTAAAATGGCGTAAATGAATTTAATAAAAACAATTTTGCTATAAATATTTATTTTTTGTTTCATTAAAATGTTACAAAACTACATCCAGAAAATTAATAGTTTTGCTATTATTTTTTGCTATTATTGTAATGAGCAAAGCAAATTAAAAAAAAACATTTCGGCTTCTTACCACCAAACCACTGTTGTAATTTTCAAAATAATCTTAACTTTTAAATTGAAAATATTTCGATAAAAATTTATCGATAATTTGATTTTTCTATTTTTTCGATCAAAAAAACTATCGGATATATTTAGTCAAAGTGTTCGGAAAGTCTTCGAAGAAATTATTTTTATTAAATTGCATGTTTTTAGTTACCAACTCAACTCAATGGAAAACTGAGAAGACAGGAAGTGGCTCAAAGTTTACATTCCAGCTCAGCTACTCAAATAAGAGTATAATGAACCACTTACGCTTTAAAAAAATCTTTAAATCTAGTGATTTGCAATTTATCGTTGGAAAATATTAAAGAAATTTGAATAGCTAAGCTTGGAAGAATTCTTCAGATATTCAAGTTTTAACTTAAAATATGTGCGCAGGTGATAATAAACACGTTTCTGTATTTCTTATGATTGAAAAAACAAGCATCTCCAGATAATGATCGGACAAATTTAAATTCCGAAATATCTTTATTTTTAGTAAAAAAAATCTTACATTATCAATCAAATTTAGTCGAATAATTTTAAATCTAAAATTAACAAAAGAATTTTTTTAACTTAAAAACCAATAAACCTGATCAAATATTATTTAAAAAAAATCGCAAAACATTGAACTCAAAGTATATAGTTTTTATACTAATTTTGATTTAAATAATATTAAATATTTTTAAATCTTTTTTTTTTGATTTTGTAACAAGATTAACGTTTATAAAAAATAAGAAAATAAAAATACTCAAAGATAATTTTAATTTTTTTCTTCTATTCAAAGAGCTTCCAAGTATAAAAAGTAAAAAAATTATTAACTAATTTGTCTCGAATAAATATTTCAGTTATGGTTAGGAAATTAAAGAAATTTTTAAAATTAAATAAAACAATTTTTACTCAACTAAAAAATTTAACTAATCAAATTTTTTATTGATAAGATATAAAAAAAAACACTTAAAAGACTACTTAAATCTTCACATAAACACTTTCTCCACGCAAAAAAAAAAATCAAATAAAAATACATTATTATTATTCATAAGCTGCATTCGAAAATTCATTCAAAAAATTTTTTCGTGAATGAAAAAATTACTCACCAATACCCTTCGCTAGGCCGGATATGCGTTCATTGAAAATTTTTATATAGGTTGCCATTTTCGTCGTTACACTTATTTGTATATATGTTTCGTTCTATAAGTACAGTAGAAAAAAAGAAGAACACAATTAAATAAATACCAATAGGATCTACTCAGTTTTCTTCTATGAATTAAGCAACATAACACACAATAGTTTTATATAAAAAAAAAAATGCTTTTTGAACTAAAAGAAACGCGTATGAAATTTAAATTTAATAAACCATATGAATATATATTACAGCACGAAGATTCCTGTCAGTATCAGAATATTATATTTATATAAGCGATAATAATTTCTAAAGCTACGTCCGAGCTACTAGTACTGCACCGCACGAAAGCATTCACAATTCTAATAGTGAATGCTTGGATTAGGCCATGCTAAGCGTTTTCTAGCTAACATATCGATAAACACTCACAGAGACAGACTGATATGCATATGTGCACGTGCGTATGTATGTATTTGTGTATATTGTAACAAATATATACGTCAAAATAGTCAAATCCATAGTTCAAATAATAAAAAAAAACGTCCGAATATCTGTGCTTTGAATAACGAATTAGTTAGATTTGACCAACCAACAAGTGTGTATATGTATGTATGTACATGTATACTAGCTAGGTAACAAATTAATGTTATAGCAGATTCTGATAGACAAGTATTTGTGCGGATTCGATATGAATTCTTTTTAGTTTTAGCTAATTTGATAACAGGCATGTGCTGATACACTTGCTAATATGCATATGTATTGGAGTGAGATGAACCCCAAATGTGATGTAAATACACACACACTCCATCCAAATAGATTGAAAGGAAATAGTGCTACCAAACAATCCTTTTCAAATAATGATTCGAAATAGGTAAAATAGAAAGATTTGAGCAATAGGCGATGGATACAAAGTTTACTGAAAAACTAAACAATAGTAGTCCTTAAAAACTATTACCCTGAATACTACTACTATAAAATCCTTTCGAAAATAAAGTGTTCCTGGGCATATTTTCAGATCTCAATAGGAAAACAAATTCGGCAAATTGTCTAAGTTCATACCAATCAATTAAAAAAAAATTAATTTAAAATTAAATAAAATAGAACAAAATGAAATGATATAAAATAAAGTATAAAAAAAATATCAAATCAAATAAAAATAAAAATACAAATAAAAATAAATAAAATTCTTTAATATAAATAAATTAAATTAAATAAAAATAAAAATATAAATAAATATAGTCAAAAAGAAATGTTGTATTAAAATTAGAATATTAAATAAGATAAATTAAAATTAAATTTAAATGAATAAAACAAATAAAATAAAATAAAATTACATAAAATAAAATGAAAAAAAAAAATAAAATTATTTTTAAAGAACAAATCAAATAAAATTAAGTAAAAAAGGGAATAATTAAAAAAATATTTTAAAAAATTAAATAAATTGAAATGAAACAAAATAAACTAAAGGAATTTAATATAAATTAAATAAAGAGAAATAAACTTAAGAAAAAATTTAATACAAATAATATGAATTAAAATGAAATGTCATAAATAAAATTACAGTAAAACAAAATTTAAAAAATTAATCAATAACAAATAAAATCAAATAAAACAGAATAAAGTGAAACAAACTATTTTAAAATCATATAAAATTCAATAAATTGCAAAAATTAAAATAAAACATTAATTAAAATAAAACTAAGTAAAAAATAAAATCAATAAATAAATAAAATAAAACAAAGTGAAATAAATTTAAAAAAAACTATTAAAGTAAAACAAAATAAAATAAATTAATATAAAAAGAGCAAACCAAGTAAAATAGAATAAAATAAATTAAAATAGTTTTAAAAAAGAAATAAATTAAAATAAAATAAAATAAAGTAAATAAAGAAGTTATATAAAAAAAATCAAATCAACTAAAGGAAAGTGAAATAGAATAAAATAAAATATAGAAATAAATAAGAAACTAAAATAAATAAAAGTGAATAATATAAAATGCTGTAACATAAACGTAAGTAAAATGCATTTGAAATAATTTTTTTTTTTATGAAATTATTTTTTATAATAAAGCTTGAACTTTATCATTTTATATGCCATTCAAATGACCCCCTCGTGAATTTTTGCAAACTTCAATCAGTTTGAGGCAATTTTCAACCATTTTTTTGGCACATATAGAGTGGTATCTCATATTGATGAATGTTGTTTTTCAAGTGCTCAAGAGTTAAAGGTTCATCCGCATAAACACGGTATTTCGCATAGGCCCAAAAAAAAAGTCCAACGGTGTCAAATCACATGATCTCGGTAGCCAATTGACATTGCCAAGACGAGAGATTACGAGACCGGAAAGTTGCTCTCGCAATAAAGCCATAATTCGCTCGTGTTTTATGGCATGTGGCGTCATCTTGCTGAAACCACATATTGTTCCAGCAGTATTCTTCAATTTCAGGCCAAACAAATTTGGTTATCATACGACCATAACGCTCCGAATTGACAGTGACAGTCTCGCCGTTATCGGTTTCAAAGAAGTAAGTTCCAATCACACCTACGGACCAATGCGGGCAGCAGATAGCAAGTGTTTTTTTTATATAATTGCCTCTCTGCAGCTATTTGAGAATTCTCGGAGCCCCAAATGCGATAATTTTGCATTTACGTTTCCATCTAGTGAGAAATATGTCTCTTAGCTGAAGAAAATTTTGTTGGAAAAATCGCGATCGACTGCTTGTTGTTCAAGCACACAATCGACGTATCTACGGCATTGTGAATGGTAAGTTGGCTCCAGTTGTTGTGTCAGCTGGACTTTATTTGGACGTGGGTGTGAGTCGAAGTGCAAAATATGCCATAATTTTCCGTAAGAAAGTCCCAGCTCTTCAGAACGGCGAGAAATAGACACATTCGGGTCTTCGGCTACACTTTCACTTTCACCCCTGAGCGATATTTGAGGTGGAACGAGTAAAACGATGATGCGTGGATCTGTAACCGATCCAGTTTCTTCAAATTTCGGTACAATTTAACCAATCGCTTGAGTATTTGGACGATTATGTGCACCATAATCTCCTCTTAAAACACGAAAAGTAGCTATTTTTGAATTACCATTGTTGCAGTATGTTTCAACAATTTTAACGCATTGTGCGGTTGTTAGACGATTATTTTTCATAAATACCTGAACTTTCAACTAAACAAACAAACAAATAAAACAAAACATGTTTTGTTTGACAGTTAAGTTTGACAGATGTCAAAATACAGCCCTGCACTTTCGAAAGCACTAAATGGATAATATTTTACAATTAAATGTAATAATGTAACAAGGTATATATATTTTCGGTACTATTTTCGAAAACATTATTGCAATAGTACTTTCGTGTCGGATCAAAGTTCAATCACCTCATTCACATTTGTATACATATATGCATTAATTGAATATACTTTTTGAAGCAACGTTTTTTTTTGAAATGTATAAAAGGAAATTTAATTATTTAATTTATTTTGTTCTTAAAGATAGTGTAATAAAAGGTTATTATATAACTATTTTTATAGTTATTGCTCGATTGATGACTGTCTAATTGTAAAATATCTGGCTATAAAATAAATTATATTCCCATTCGTACCGTTATAAAATTTAAACATACATAAATTTTGTAACTAATGCACATCTGAGAGAATATAAATTAAATTAATAAAGGAATAAACTGAATTATTGCCATAATTATGAAGAAGCCTAATTTGTTTTGATAAAAATATTGCGTTATATAACATATTTGTAAGTCTAAACTTTAAAACCTCAAAAATTAAAGTTACTTAGAGAATTCTCACGCCATTCCAATAAATATTTGCAAAGAATAATTAAGAGAAACTTAAACCGCAGTTGCACTTACAACACTATGGTTATTACATATATATATATATTTTTTTTTAAATATGTGTAAAGAATTAATAAACACTTGCGCTTAACAACAATAGCAATAACAATTATTATTAAATGTCTGTAATACTCGATACGCGAGTTCAATGACAAATTCTAGTTGATGCCACCACAAAATTGCAAATTTACTTACACACACACACACACACACGCACCCATACAAGCTCTGAATATTCGAAAATGTCGACACAACACTTTTTTTAATTGTTTATAATTTTGACGCCAGCAAATGCCATTTCTGTAATATCAAACAACAACAACAAGCGGTTGCTAGTACTTGGCATTCAAACATTACACTACACACACACACACACACACACATTCATAATTGTTTTGATGACACTTCACAGCTGTTGGCTGGCCGATTGGCCGTTCAACTGAAACCTTGCCTTGTGCGGCAAATAATTGGTGAATTTAGCAAAGAACCTCACCTCGTACAATGCCACACCAACACCAACAAAGTGGCATTGCTAATAACACCAGCAGCGGTAGCAGCAGCAGCACGTGTGTAAATATGTTTATAAATATAAGTATTGGAAATTGCATAGCGCAATAAATGCTGGCGGCTAAAAAAAAGTATATACATACATATGTATTAACAACAACACTGACTCACTGCAAGTGGCAAGACCTGAAAAATTATTTAAAAAAAAAAAAAATTAATCTTTGCTTGGGCAAAAATTCACAAGATCGAAGTCAAGGCGTTCGACTTTTTTCGCATTGAGATTTTTAATCACTTTATGTTAGGTTGTTGTAGTTGTCACAGGTTTTTAAATATTCTAAAAGTTGTTGTTGCATCAATTATATATGCTGGATTGCAATGGCAGGTGGCTATATGAAGACCCCTATAGTGCTAGTACAAAGGTGTAAAAGCTAAATAATTGGACGCCCAGATTTTTCTATCGAGAATCTATCCCCTTAACTTGTGATGGCAGAAATTTTAGGAAGGGAAAGAAAGCTATATTTATCCTCCTGGTAAGGAATTACTGCTCATTGAGTACGCAAATCTACATATGTAATTATTGCAACGCTCCTCATAAAATTTTCTCAGTTAAGTATTGGAACACGGAAGTACCTCTTACCCCAACCATATCTTTTTTATTACTTTCATTACTTTATTACTATTGAAATCCGTTAGTTGCTTTTTCTGTACCTAAACAGTCAGAGGCGGTAGTAGAAAGGTCGAGTGACGTAAATCAACTTCTTTGCAGAATATGATATAACGATATACCATGCCCAATAATTGAAATCTGAGTACACTCTGTCTAATTCACATTAAGAGAGATCCCATAATCTGTGCCAATTCCCTCAATATCGCATATAAAGTCTTAGCTGGCATATTGTGAAAGGAATTGAAGTCCACCGTCGACGAACTGATTAAATCTTGTCAGCGTGGTATCAGACTTGGTAAATTTATGATTGTCCAGATATTAACCACGAGCCATATGCAGGAAACTGATTTTGAGCAACACCAAAAGCTCCGTCAGAGTTGGGAAGCACGTTTCCGAGCCGTCCGGTTTCAAGCGAAACTTCACACAAGGAAAATCTCTTTCGCGTGACTTCTTCAATCGGTATATGCCGTTGAAATAATCTAAAACAGATTACTCTTGCCATCTAGTGCTTTTTTGCGCATAGTAGACAATGGAAATGTTAAGTCCTCTCTCGACAAGTAAAAACCAAAATATAAAAGTCTACTCTATACTGAATAAGCGTGAACGCTGACAATTTGGCGATGAGTCGAGAGAATTTTTTTGCGGAAGATTAATTATCTCCTGGTTATGAGTGATGCTCAATACCGCAGAAAATGGAACAATGTGATGTGCGAGTTATATGCTGAGATTGACGAGTTATACACCCCTATGAAAATGACTAAGATAGTAAACCAATCTCTAGGGCTCATCAATGAACCATAAATTATAAATCTTATATTTGGCGCGTGTCGTGAATTAAATTATTAGAATAAAATTTTAAATATATATTCAACGAAAGTGAATACATTTTACAGCAAATCAGCTATATTTAACCATCAATTAACATCAGCGGAGATTAATTAATTAGTTATTTTGTCAGCGACTGTAAGCACCTGCTTCTGTCGGCTGAAACCTTTATAATAAAAAATTCTAAATTTTTTGGCGGCGTAAATTTAGCCATGAACTTCGTTTTCAAACAAACAAACAAAAACTATGTCTCATAAATATTTAATGAAACTGCAAAAACAAAAATATTAATCAATGAACAAGCCTACTTCAGCGGACCGAAGTCAAACTCGCTCAGGTGCTTAGATACAGATATGTAAATGAAGCTGCTGTTGGAGTGGTAAAACTGCGGTATTATATAGCCTTCAAATTGCTTGTATTGATATATTTATGTATGTAGTATATTGAGAAAATTTGAAAGCTTAATTTTTTAATTAGTACTCGAAATTTTATTAACGGCACTTTAAAGCCACACACACATACATATTTGCTCACATGCGTAAAATATAATAATAAAAAAATATGTAAAAAATACAAATGTAGCTAAGTAAGAATAAAAGTAAAATTAAACATAAAAACAAAAATAAAGGGAATGCAAGTTGGACAACTGCCAGCAGCATAAGCACATACGCACTGTGGTTTAAGGTCAGCAGGCGGCTTGAACACGATTCACCGTCACCGCACTCAAAAATTCAACGGTCACTTAAAGGCGGTCTAGAATAAGCTTAGCTTAATGACTGTACCGGCTAAGAATATTGGCTAAACATATGAGAAGCAAGTAAAATTAAAAGTCTCTACGCGTAACAGAGAGTGTGAATGTTTAGTGGTAAATATGCTCGTATATTATTTACAAGCACTAGAGCAATTAGAATTGGTTAATTTTTTGTTTGGGCAGTGCCAAATAACAGTTTTGCCTTATTGCTTGTTTATTTTATTTTCTTTTTTTCTTCTTTTTTTCCATTCTTCATTTATTAAAAAATATATTTACTTACCTGCCAATTGTTTATATTATAAATGGCAAAGGAAGTTCGAGTTCATTGTTCGTTTCGGTTTCATTGAAGCCAAGTGGCCAATTTTGGACCGCTAACCAAATGACGTCACCGAGGCACATCGACGATCGGAAGTGACAATGATTTGTGGATATTTGTTGTAAAACGAAAATATTTACTAGTTATTATTGGTTAGTAAACCAGTAAAAAAAAAGAAGAGTTTTATGATATTTTTATTTTTTATTTATTTATAGCTACATTTTACATGTCCATTTTTCCATTAGAAAAATATAAAAATTTGTAGTTAGCAATAAGGGCTCAATGCGTAGATTTCTGATGGACAACAACAGGCTGAGAGATCGTAAAAATAAAAACAAAATTTTATTGATAATAATTTAGCCATTTAACAGTTGGTTCGCTCTTTACTAGACATCTAATGTGAGTAAGGGGCATAATGTGTGTGTAATCTTAGGTTTCGAGATAAGATAAATCAATGTACATAATAATAAATAAAAATTATTATTATTAATTTGGCTAAATATCAATAGATTTTTAAACTGTTTTTTTTTTTTTTTTTGTATTAGAGTTCCCAGTATTTTTACAACTTTTACCCCTTTAATCAGGAAACGAGAGCTGAAAAATAAAGCGAGACGCATTTGCAAATGAAAAAAGAAAGAGGCCAAAATGCGTGAGTATGAAGAACTTGGGAAGCTGGCCGATATGGGTAATGCTCGAAAATTCTTTGGAAAGAAAGGAGGTAGTCTGGTCACCGATTTCCAGGTCATACTGAGTTTATGGAGAGAACACTTCTCCAACTTGCTGAATAGCAGCGAAAGTGCAAAACCCGGAGATGGTGAACCTGAATTCCCAATTGAAGATGATGGAATAAACATTCCGATACCCGACTGTGACTATGACTATGACGAAATACGAATAGCGATTGCCTGGTTAAAAAATAATTGCTGCAGAAGCCGATGGCTTGCCGGCCGAGTTATTCATATACGAAGAGGAAGAGTTGGCAAGGTGCATGCATCCGCTTCTTTGCAGAATACGGTCGGACGAACGCAAGTCCGATGATTTTAACCTTAGTGTACTTTGCCAAATCCATAAAAAGGGGGGACCTGTGCCAATTAACGTGACTCCTCAGTATCGCATACAAAATCCTATCGAGCGTTTTGCCTAAGAGATTAGAGCCCATCGTCAACGAACTGATTTAAACTAATTAGTAAGGCGTTAGGCATGTTAAATCCACCATTGACCAGCTATTCACCATTCGCCAAATCTTAGATAAGATATCTGAAAGAAGAATTGATGTGTATCGATTTCATTGATTTTAACGCAGTCTTCGATAGCACAAAAAATAGCTGCCTCTATGCCGATGGTATCCTTGCAAGACCTGCAAGGCTATGTAAGCTGACCTTGGATAATAGCAGAAGCGCAGTCAGAATTTGGAAGAGTCGTGCGAATTTTTTCAATTTGATGCTGGAGAAATTGATTGTGAAATTCTTAAATAAAATTTAAAAAAAATTTAGCAGAGTAGCAAGGCCGATGCAACCAAGTAGAATTTCCTGGGTTTGAATCCCGACCAGACTACAGAATATCTAAATATAATATTCAACTTTGGTCGCCTCTCGGTAGAAAAAGTCAATTCTTCCTAGCTTATTTTCGGCAGGAAAAACGAAAGCCATCAGCCATTCAGAAGCGAAATAAGCCTGTAAGTCCCTCTATATGCTGTTAGAAACCTCAAGATACTTAAAAATTTGGGGAGGATTTCAGCTGGAAACTGTTTCAGCAGTTATAAATCTTCACATTGGCGACTAAAATGGAATACTAACCACGACAGTTGGGTCTTTATTCCAGAACGATCCGACTTTCTATCCGACCAAGGACAATCACTCTCGCACCATTCTCCAATAACAACTTTGGAGTAAATTTTCTCGGTTACAACAAAAAAAACATACGTGTATACTACTAGATTTGGAATTATATTTCCGAAAACGATTTAGACCCCTTTTATTTCTCTCATGGAGAACAAATCTTCAAATACACAGCCCTTTTCAATGCTTGTGTAATGATTTTAATACTCATTTCGTCATCAAATTCCTGCGGAACGCTTTTCTGTATGAATCATAAAAGTATTTATGGAGAGTTTCAAATAAATAGCGTAAGTAGTTTTCTTCTTCTTCTTCTTCTTAACACCTTCTTACTTTCCATATAATTTTTTGCGATCGATGAGCAAGTTTGTAGTTGTTCAGTGTAAGAGGCAGGTTTAAGCGTGACCTTCAACGATCGATTTCGAATTCTGAGCAGTCGAGACTGTCTGTAGGATTTTTCGTTTTCGTTCGCTTTGAGGATCGGTCCTCGGTCGGTTGAGAGGGAGATGCATAACGCTGGGTTCGTCGTAAAAGAAAAACAACTATTTCGCACACAAAGGACCAATCGAACAATGCGGGGTTGGTTATTCCTATTGGATCGGTTTTCGTAAAAAAAATACCAAAATTTAATTTAAACTAGCACTATTTTATATCAAAATTTAATGGAAAATGCAAATTTTTAGCTAAAATTACGAATCAGGGCGTAAGTCAGGCGATCATCCAATATAATAATGAGAACTATATATATATATATATATATATTTGGCGCTTTGTAACCGCTGAAGCGATTTTCGGCCGAGCCCTCCTCCAATTTGTGGTTTTGCGTCTTGATGTTTTTACCAACAAATGAAGGGACCTACAGTTTATTCTAAACCGCCTCCGTACGGCTCATGGATTCTTATGAGGAGCTTTATTTCATGCCAGAAATACACTCGGAGGGCTTGACATTCCCTGCACGAGGGTCGACCGCAATTAGAAAAATTTATTTTCTATAATTTTTGATGTTGCTCGAACCTGGGCTCGAACCCAGGTCTTCCGAATGGCAGTACGCAATGCTAACCACTCGGCTATCGCGGCCGCAATAATGAGAACTAGCACTAGCTAAAATGAATCTGCGTTTTCAAAATATAGTTAATTTAATTTGTAATACATAAATGCTGGCTGCTCAACTGCATTTTGAACGTTTTCGACGGAATTCAATGGTGGAGAAGAATTTTAGGGAAAAGCTATGTCACAATAGAACTGAAAATTTTTTCATTATACTAAAAGTATGCCTGTATTGACTCACTAATTACTTGTAAATACTAATATTTAAATTTTTTGGATAAAAAACTTCCCACAACAATTTTATAATTATTTTTAATAAATGTAAAACTTTGAAAATGTTAAAAATACTATATTAGAGCACAACTACACATACATATAAGCAAATATTTATGAGTTGGAGAAACCCGCCGACAAAAAGAATTGTAAAATTAAATAAATAAAAAAAATTTTTTTGTTTTTTTTACGTTTACTTCGCTTTGTGGTATTCATATGAGTCACTGCTACAAACGATATATTTGAATACCACGAGAGTGTTAAATAAAGTGTTAAAATATTAAAAGTTCAACTCAAATTTATCACGTGATTGAAATGAAAGACTTAAGCAGCATACTTTACATTCATAAATGCAGTAAGAATTAGCTTTATATAAATAATAATTTACCACTGAATAAACTGCTGTTAAATAACATTAATATAACATTAATATGTTAATAATAGCATATTTGAACAAATAAAAATAATTGCAATTTAATTTCTACAAATATTGTCAATTAGATTGTAAGGAGAATAAGTATTTGCATGAACATAAATAAATATGTATACATGTATGTATGTATGAATGTGACATAATGCATTAGCATGCAAAAGTTGCATCATTTGTAATATAATGATAATAAAAAACATTTCAAATTTGTATGCAATGTTGTTGTTAAGCAGCGAGATTGTTTATCGCCGCCCACATAAAAGCAGAAGAGATTCTAGTGCTTACGGTGGGCAGAGAGTGTTTCTATGCAAAAAAAAAGTGGCGAAGCGTAGCTAAGTATAAGAAATTTTCGAACAGAAATTGTTACAGAACATAAAATTTTGCTAACTGTTATAAGAAGTTTATTGGGAAATTTTGGTGCAAAAAAAAAAAATTCGAAAATAGTATAAAATCTTACTAAACATAAAATTTTGTTCAATAAAAGATTTTGATAAATATTTTTTAATGTAGAGTCGGTTAACGTAAAATGTTGGTCAACATAAAAGTTTAACATAAAAATTTGCTTATTTTACAAAAAAATGATTGGAATCAGTTTAGGTTTGAAAACATTTTATATTTGGAATTTTTATATAATACTAGCGCAGCCCAGCGGGCTTTACTACACCTATCAAAAAAATCAAGAAAATCTAATGTAAACTGCTAGCATTGTATGAAGAAATGTCAAAATATTTGTTTTAATCGAAAATTTTTTATTCTTAAACCAGAATTTATTTTAAACTTTTTTAAATTTTGTTTTCATTTTCATTTTTTTTTCACTCGTTCTCTCTTTCAACACCATATACAACGTAATGTACGCGTATTTTGGAATTTTACATATATATGTTGTTGTTGCATGTATTTTGTATGGGTAGCGACCAATGATCACTAAAATGGTCATATCTCTGGATTGGCCATCGGAAATTTCATGAAAAATGAAATGAAAAATGTTTTCAAAACTAAATTGATTCCAATCATGCTTTTGTAAAATAAAATAAAATGTTGTTAAAGATAATGTTTCCAAAAATAAAATATTGTAAAGCATAAAATGTTGCAAAACATTAAATTTTGCCGAACATAAAATATTGCAAAGCATAAATTGTTTCAAAGTGGTTAGCATTGCGTACTGACATTCGGAAGGCCTGGGTTCGAGCCCAGGTTCGAGCAACATCCAAAATGATAGAAAATTTTTTTTCTAATTGCGGTCGCCCCTCGGCAGGGAATGTCAAGCCCTCCGAGCGTATTTCTGGCATGAAATAAAGCTCCTCATAAAAATCCATCAGCCGTTCGGAGGCGGCTTAGAATAAACTGTAGGTCCCTCCATTTGTTGGTAAAAACATCAAGACGCAAAACCACAAATTGGAGGAGGAGCTCGGCCGAAAATCGCTTCAGCGGTTACAAAGCGCCAAATATATATATATATAAACATTATATTTGGTAAAAATAAAAAAAGTTTACTAACATAAACTGTTACCAGAATAAAATGTTACTAAACATAAAATCTTACGAAACGAAATAAAAAGGTTTGCTTAAATGAATGAAATGTTGGAAAAAAATTTTGTAGAAGACAAAATGAATGAAGCATAAAAATGCTACAAAAAATGTTTGCTAAATATAAATTGTTGTAAAATATAAATTGTTGCTAAATATAAAATGATGTAAAATATAAAATGTTGCTAAATATGAAATGTTGTAAAAGTACATGTTGCTAAATATAAAATGTTGTGTTGCTAAACTATAAAGGTTGCAAAAACAGTACATTTTGCTGAACAAGAAATGTTGGTAAACAACAAATGGTACCAGAAATAAAATTATGCTAAAAATTTCTAAATTTCTAGACTAAGAAACAGAAAGCAAAAACAAATAAAATATTTATAAACATAAAATAATAAAAGAAATTAAATTTTGTTAAATATTTCTAAATTTCTGCACTTCGAACTAGTTCATTGTTAAAGTAAATTAATGTTAATTAATAATTTTTATAAACATAAATTATATTTGTTCTAAACATTAGACAATGACAAAGGCAAGTATAGAAAATGTTGTCAAGTAAAAACTATTATTTTTCATATCTGATAGACAGAAACAAAGGAGTGTTGAGCCTAAAATATATTTTGAAATTCTTTTTTCTAAGCACGTAGAAAGCAACACTTTTATAACTATTCCCAAGTTTTACCTTTGTTCGATTTAATACAATTTCTCAAAAGTCCACGGGGCAACTTTCTACTCTCCACTTCAGTCATTTTTTTTTTTTTTTCGAATAAATAATAAGGAAATCATGGTTTCACACAAATTTTGCATAACTTTTGTTGTGCTGTCAATGTATGAATACATACTTTGTAGGAATTTCGTGTAAGGATCAACAACTTTTATTTTATTTGCATAAAACATAATACACAATCACAGCGCGTGTATGACGCAACGATGCAACGTATGTGTTTAGCATGCGAAATGTGTAACAGAAAAATATTTTACTTTGCATTTTACTATTTATATAAATAGTTTTCTTCTTCTTCTTCTTCTTCTTCTTAATCTACACTGCAGATCACTTAAGTATCAGTGTGTTTATTTATTATTATTAAGCCCAACGGTTACCACCCTCCCGCCCAACCGACACGATATTTTTATTTTTATTTTTTATATTTAAAGCATACTCACGCATAACTCGCGCTTGGAATAAATAATCAAGAATTTTTGCGTAGCAACATGCGTCTTATACTTCATAAATATTTATGTAAATGCGTGAGTGTGTACATAAATTTGTATAAATTATTACTTTTTTTTTTTTAATTAAGTACACGGAAGACCAGTTAAGGTACAAAATAGCAAAATACGTCTAAAATATTATATTGTTCTCTTTCGCCACATAGCCAAAACTGGTGAGTAGAAAAATCCCCTACAAAAGCTAATAATTAATAAATAATTTAAATGGGATAAAAGAAAATTTATTTTTTATATATAATACACATATATAATATACATATATTTCGAATTAATACTGACATTTATCTGCTTTCAAATTTCTTAGCTTTTTTTTAATCTATTATTTTTTTCTTTGCTCTTCGCATCCCATGCTGCTTTTAAGTCCGTTCCACAGGCGTGTTCATTAAATAATTATGAATGCTAAATGTTAATTTTCTAATCTGAATTTTATTTATTTTGCAAATTTTTATTTTTAATTTTTTTTTATTTTTCTGCATGTTTCTCGTACTATAAACGCAAGAAAACGAGAAAGCGCATAATTTAAATTTGAATCTTCTGTTCTTTTATATCTACACACCTTTGAATCACTCAAAGCGTTATCAAAGAATTATATAATGGAATCATCATTTCTATTATTAACATCATCGTTCACATCTTAACAAGATCTTTTGCTTGCCGAAAAAAAATATATGAAAACATACATACAAACATACATACATGCGAGTAAGTTTTTTTTTTATAAAAATAAAGCCATCAGCGATAACCATACGCAAATTACAAAATGTATTCAAAATTTCATTGCCAAATGCAAAAGTTGATTGGCCATTCAACAACAAAAAAGCAGCAAAAAAGAAAAAAAAATTAGAAAAACAAGAAGCAGAAGCTTCGGCAACACCTCAACAACGCCAATGGCTATTTTACCATTAAATATATTTTACTTGTTAATTACCAAAATACATTAGAATCTTTGATAGCTTTTCACATTAAGGTAATTTAAGCAAGCAAGCACAAGAAACGCATGTAATAAACCTATGCTACACACATGCATGCACATATGTATATGTACACAAACAATTATTCTCCCCAAGTACTCGCAACGTCTAACCGAAATTGGTAGTGAATTGCGGTCGCATGCACAGCATTTGACACGGACACACTACAACAACTATTATCAAACAACAACAACAACAACAACAACAACAACAACAAGTTCAATTGTCTTAAGGCTGTCATTGTCACCTTTATGCCACAATGAATGATGTTGATCTGCCATCTACATACATTCTCATATATATATTTGTATAATTACAATACGAGGTATGTTCAAAGGAAAAAGTGAAGGTTTTGCTCCGTCCTTTCTTTGATTGCAATGGTGTGGTGCGTCATGAGTTCCTGCCAAAAGGTCGTATAGTTAATAAGGAATACTACAAGGAAGTTATGCAACGTTTGCGTGAAGCAATACGGCTCAAACGATAGGAATTGTGGAAAAACAAATCGTGGATTCTGCATCGCGGTAATACACCAGCTCACACTTATTCGTGTTTTTTTGGCCAAAAACAGAACCATAATCATGCCTCAGCCACCATATTCACCAGTTTTGACTCCCTGCGACCTTTTCCTATCCCCAAAACTAAAGAAACCAATGAAAGGAAAGCGTTTTGCCACAATTGATGAGATCAAGTCAGAATCAAAGAAAGAGCTGTTGGCCATACCAAAAAGCGCATTTCAGAATTGCTTTGAGGATTGTAAAAAGCGTTGGCATAAGTGAATTACAACTGAGGGGATTACTTTGAAGGGGACAAAATAGATGTTGATGAGGAAAAATAAATACTTTTCAAAAAAAAAATTCAAAATTCACCCTTTCCTCCTAACACACCTCGTATGTAATATGCATGTACATATGTATGTATGCCTAAGAATAATTGTATGTATAAACACAGATTCTACCTAAGCTTATTAAATTATTTGCTTTTCAAACACTATATTGTTCTTAACTTTTAATTGCAGCAGCACAAAAAAAACAATTAAAACAACAACAACAATTCGTCGTGTGTTATAATTACAAGGTGTTAGTTGAAGAAAACAAAACGCAAACCTCAATTTGTTGATTGTGCCGTGGGACATCTTATGCTTTTTTGCACATCTACACATAATCACATAAGTAAAGACTCTGCGACCTTTAAACGTGTAAGAACATGCTAATGTACCCACAACAATTAGTTGTCACATTATTAACAATCAGGGTTTATTGTTTTTATTTACTTAGGAATAATGTTTGTTTTTAAAAAATATATATAATATTAATAATAATTAACACTCAAATGTGGTATTAAGACGGTAACACCTGAACTTTTTTGTTTTATTCCATTAAAGAAAGTCTGCGGCCGCAATAGACGAGTGGTTAGCATTGCGTACTACCATTTGTAATAGCAGGGTTCGAGCCCTAGTGCGACCAATATTCAATACTATACCAAATTAATTTATCTAATTGCGGTCGAGGGAGTGTCAAGCCTTATGACATGAAATAAAAGCTCTTACTGCTGTAAAATTTTGAGCAAGCTGAGCCATTTATTTTGTGTTTGACAGCCATTGAAAGTAGACGACCTCGTGAATTTTGTTTGCTGATTAAGCATTATTTTTTGCATTAAAAACCATCACCGAAACCAAGAAAAGACTTGATAAATACTATGTGAACTCTGCACCATCAACTTCAATGATTAAGAAGTGGTTTACTGAGTTCCGTTGTGGTCGTACCAGTACATGTGACGCCGAACGTTCAAGACGTCCAAAAGAGATCTTCACGCCAGAAATCGTCGATGAAATCCAAGAAATGATATTGGATGATCAGAGAATAAAAGTATGTGAGGTGACTGAGAGCATTTCATCCGAAATGAATATTTGGACATGACAAAGCTATCCGCGCGATGGGGATTTGGTAAAGCCCGATCGTAAGCGCTACCCTGTAACCACTTCAAACGAGTGTTTGGCGATATTCAATAGCAATCGAAACTAATTTTTGCGCCATTTCGTTACCGTAGACTAAATATGGATCCACCATACAATAGCAGAGGCCAAAGAACCATTAGGACAGTCTGTTTCTCTGACGAACGTGCACCAAGGCCTACAAGATCATGACCATAGTTTTTTGGGGTGTTCGAGGAGTCATCATATCGAATACTCTGAAAATGGTAAAACGATTACCGGTGAATATTATGCAAAGCTTTTTTAGAGATTCGATATTGATTTGGAGCAGAAACAATCCCTCAGGATCGCAAAAATTCATAAATCGGGCTACGAACTGCTATCCCGTCCAGCCAATTCTCCATATTTAGGCCCCTTCGATTATTTATTAGAAGAAGAAGAAATGGCTAGGCGCTAAGAGATTCGTGTCGAATGAAGAGGTCACTGATCAGAAACAAACGCCTACTTTGAGGGCCTTAAAAAATTTATTATTTAGAAGTGAAACGCTTATTTGCAGGAAAAAATTTTTATTCAAAAAATCAATGACTTCAAGAAACAAACTCGTATATATACGAGTTGTACAACAATCCAAAAAATATTTCTTTTTAAATTAAATAAAGGTTTTTACAAAATATATTATAGGAAACGAGAAGGAGCGAAGACAATTCTTTGCATTCATTTAATCTATTAGACGATCGTCTTCAAACTAACGCATAACGCCTTTTGAATCTTCGATGATAGATCTTGATCTTCCAGGACTTCCCTTACTTAATAGCTGATTCGATATGAAATATTAGCAAAAAATGTAAGGGATATACTAGACCACAACCAGAAAGCGAAGCGACCCTTAAAATCCCATTTTTTTATGTATAGAAGCAATCAGAAGAAAAAAGAAACCATATTTGAAAACGCTTTGGACGTTGCATAGCCAATCTTACCTAACCTAGCCTTACAATTGCACCATCCTAACTATCCATCTTTACTTTCATGCAGCATGAAGTTGACAATGATTGTTTGAAAAACTCACCTGTATTGGGTACCGGAGCATGCGAACAATGAAAGCAATGGGATAGCCGATGAATTGATTGCAGAGAGTGTCCGTGCGCCCAATAACATGGCGAGCAGACTTACAGACAATCTATGCTCAAAATGTCGATCTCTCAAAAAAAAAAAAGTACTCTATATGCTAATCCAAGTAAAATACTGCCTACGAACTAAATTTCTTGCAAATCGTACTTGGTCCCTGGTCCCTGATTGTAAACTAAAATATTCCAAAGATCTATCTAGAGAAATAGATATAATCTTACAAAAATTTAACTAACTTGAAATATATATATATTTATATACTTATATAAAAATTTGGTACCTGGTCCACTTCCTAGAAAGAAAAGAATTTAAAGTAAACCGAACTGCAAATACAATTTTTTTGAAAAGCCGGTTTAAGTTAATCTAAACCCATGTTACCCATGTACCAAATTTCAAGAATATGAATCACCAAATATGACATTTTGATTAGGTCGGTTCCTGGCCCACTTCCCAAAAAAAGTTATTCTTAGCTATTCTCGAATTCAATTGAACACATACAACGAATTTCATCAATGTCATTCCTGGTCGTTTCAAATGAGCGAAAATTTCTTTCCAAATAGTTCGGTCCCTGCTCCACTTTTCAGAAGGAAAGGTAGTGCTTAACTTATCCAAAGTATATGTGAAACACCACATCATTCAAATGACCGTCTCGTGAATTTTTGCAAACTTCGATCCGTTTGAGGTAATGTTCGACCACTTTTTGCACATATTGGGCGGTATCTACACCATAACTTGACGAATGTTGGATTCTAGTGCTCAAGAGTAAAAGGTTTATCTGCATAAACATGATCTTTCAGGCAGCCCTGCAAAGAAAAAGTCCAATTGTGTCAAGCCGCACGATCTCGGTGGCCAATTGGCATCGCCAAGACGAGAGCTTACGCAGCAGGGAAATTTCTCTCGCAATAAAGCCATATTCAGTCGTGTTGTGTGGCGTGTGGCAATATCTTGTGTTTTTCAATTGCAGGGCAAAAAAATCCATAACACTACTCCAAATTCACAGTGACAGTCTCGCCGTTATCGTTTTCTAAGAAGTAAGATAAGTAAGTAAGCAATTTATTTTTTGGATGTATTCGGGTCTCCCTTCAATTACTTGACCAATCGACGTAACTAAGGCGTTGTTAATAGTGAGCTGGCTTCAGATGCTATATAAACTGGACTTTATATGGATGTAAATGCAAGTCCAAGTACAAAATACACCATAATGTACCGTAAGAAATTCCCAGTTCTCGAGAACGTCGCCAAATAGAAACATTCGGGTCTTCGGCTACACTTTCGCTGACAGCAGCGATATTTGTAACCAAACCAGTCTTTACAAATTTCCTTAAAAGTTTATCAATTGCTTGAGTAGTTGGACGATTATGTGCACCATAATCTCCTCTTAAAGCACGAAAAGTGGCCATGTTTCAATCACCATTTTTGTATTAGGTTTCAACAATTTTTACGACTTAGCGGTTGTTAAGCGATCCATTTTCAGAAATGCTTGACTTTTAACTAAAAAAAAGCATGTTCGGTTTCACAGTTAAGTTGGACAGATGTCAAAATACTGCCCTGACATTTCGAAATCATTACTTGGATAACCCTATGAGGGGGTATACCCTTTTATTGTACAATATGTAAAAAAAAAACGTGATCTTATACAGCCATATGAAACGTAAAATTTAATGAAACAATTGTGTCCAGCTTGCTTGTTCTGATCGAATCACTGTTCGTCGTGTAAATTTCGATGGTACCATGCTCTCCTATCATACATCTTCTCTATCCAGAGAACAACTATTGTAGACTAACTTTGTGAGATATGCACTTAAATAAAATGTGCTGCGAGCTGGATCAGGCGTAAGGTGATAGCTAATTTTTTAAGAAAGAGTGTTTCGGTCGGATTTTTTCAAATTTGATATTTTGAAAAAATTAAGCTGTTGAGGTTTCTTTTAGGTCCACTCCTTTCAATTTGATAATACAGATTTTTGGAACCCGTTCTTTTATAATTTTTTTTAATAAAAAAATATATAAAAAATAGCTTCAGTACAAAAATATATTTTTAAATGCTGGTTAATATCACAGGTATCTCAGTTAAAGTTAATTCATTAAGGGGCAAATATTTTGTTTCTGGATGAAAGTCAAGCTAATAATAAAATAGAAAAAGAACACAATTGATAATAATTCTTGAACAATTATTTTGCATTTCATTGTCAAACACGAAAACAGCATTATATGCAGAAAAGTAAATGCTAAACAAACAACAGCCTCCCAACAACAACAATTTCTACATATATGCGATATTGCGAACTGAAGCATTTACACAAACACAACACTAACAAATGCTCATAACAAAGTTAAGTGCACTTAAAAACGTGAATTTTGCCACTAACTGCATATATAAGACACTTTACTTATAAGTTTGTCAATGTATGCATGTATGATACATGAAATCATAATGATATTTATTTAAGTTGTAACTAATTATCCGCCTGAAATCACAAATGACACTACTATGCCGCCATATTTTCATTCAAAAGCGTAAAATCCCTACAAAATGCATTAATATCCGTATATAAATATGAAAAAAAAAAACTTGAATATATATTTTCCCTTTTACAGTTAGTTATTATGTAGTATGTGTGCATTCATTTGTTGTCATTCGGTTTCAAGTTAAAATTTGTTGACACATTTTGTAATGAATTGTTGACATTTTTATTGTGTAAACTTGCATTTTACTTGTAAATATTTATTTACAAGTAAATAATTTTCTATAATGAAATGTCAAAAAGTTATTTGTATGTTAATTCCTGTATGTATGTATATACGAAAACATGCATAAATGATTTTTTTATTATTATTATTAATTAGTATTTTCTTCTCGAAGATGACCCACACGCTATGTGGGTGTGTGGGCATTTGGTGCGTATATATGTACGTATGTATGTATGTATCTCCATTTGAGTATGTGTTTGTTGTGAGCTATGTTCAGACATTGTTGCAATACTTTTTAAATAATTTTACGCTTTAATTACTATGCAAATATTCTTCATGGACAGACGCCTTAAATATTATCCCATGCACATCATCGCAATAGTGTCGCCTAGTATCTACTTACATACTTATGTGCGTATTAGTGATGTTAATCTCATAATATAGTTTTTCAAGTAGTCCGCATCCCGAGCTTTTTTCTTAACTTTTATAGAATTTAGATTTATATATATATAAATGAATATATTTATTTCAAAATTTCATAAGTAAAATAAAGGACAGAGGTGCATGAGTTGAGACAGCTCAAAAGTAAATCTTATATTATTTTCATGTAAATTAATTTCTGTATGAGAGTAGGTATGTCTTTTTGACGACAAACTTCAAAGTTTTGGGGAAAGGTTTTGATTGTCATTCACTTGGGAGTACCCAGAAACGATCAATCACATAAATAAAGCTCGAAGAATTCTATTTTCGATATTAATCACTGCACAACCTTTAAGGATCATATCTCAGGCGGCTACTTCTATAATGTACTTTACCTTCATGGCGATGACAGCGGTGTTGAAGCAGACATCACCGCCGTTCAAAAAATACGTTGGAAGCTATAAAGGGAGAAAGTTTTGAAATTAACTACAGCGATTATAAAGAGGAGCACCAATTCGCTAAGAGTTTTATGGTGGAAGAGAGAATCATTGACTACTGGCACTTACTGTTTCGGTTGTGCGTCTATCATGATTGCCACTAAAGCGATGTTCTTTAACGAATCACAGATTCGCTCGCACGTTCTCTCGAGAAAAGAGATGGGCGATATGACCAAGACGCGTTCTATAGAAAGGAAACTCTGACATAACATTCCCAAATGAATTGAAGCTGATTGACTTCGCATACGTCCGAAATACGGTTTGAATACATATGATAACACATTATATTGAAAAATATGTAAAAACTTGTATAGGGATGGAGTGCGTAGCAAATTGCGAAAATGAAATGAAATGGAATGGCAGAAAATTGCCATGAAAAAAATTTCCCCGTGTGAACTTGAAGGGAAATACCAAAAGCAAAACTGCCGATAAAAGGTGACAGGAGAATTCGTGTGTAAACTCAGTCATAGAAATCTCCAGTGTTCTAGATGTGCGTAACTTAAGACAGTCTAAAAAACGGAAAACTGCAAACACATCGATCGATTTTCTACCTGAATTGCACTACCGCTACTTTACCTATTACTTGACAACAACTCAATATAAGGCAGCTGCAGAGAAAGAGGTTTGAGAAGCTGGCTACTAAGTAAAATATTAAAAACTTCGTTGCAAAATTGTGACGACGTGCGGAAGGTTGTCAGATTGAGGCATACTTGGGTTGTGAAAAAATTTCTGTGGAAAACTGCGTTTCAAATTTCAACACACAATCCCGACCTACCATGTAATAAAAAGTTGTCACTAATCAGTGCACGTGTTTGTTCTATGTATGTAGGGAGTGCACACACTGTTTGCTTTGTAAATATCCGTCAATTATCCGTGAAGACGCGTCTACAGCGTCACTCATTTATTTACCTCCTATTTTCATTTCTAGTTTAGTTTATTCTAGTTAATTTTTTTTTTTTTAGTTTTTGTTGTATTCATCTATGGCCGGTTCAGCCGCATCATTAGATAGTCAATTGACTATGACTATACGTCTCTGGCACCAACAAAAACAACAACGGTATCTACTCAATACCTACACTGCCGGCATGAGGTAATTTTGAAATTGTTGCTGCCGTTGGTATTATTTATGTGTGAATTTAACAAATTGTTTGCTATTTCAATTACACTTCGACACATTTCCCACAGCACTTTGGTTAGCAGCACATAAAAACTAAAAACAATAAAAAAATATGCAAAGATCATTGGCAGTAAAGTAAATACAAGTAAATTCCCCGCAACAGGGCTGCCTTTCCTGTCTTACTTTAACAATTATTTCTAATTAAGGCATCTAGAGAGGTGACAGTTAAATTAGCTATATTTTCAATGCTTATTTAAATATGACTTTTCATTAAACTTCACTAGGGATACGTGCAAACCTTCTGTCCTCACCTCAAATACTACCTCAAAGACAGCTCGAAAATTCAGCACGTGCTTATTTCACCGTCTTCCTTTCCTTTGATTACTCTTCAATTCAATGTGCCTTGTTTTCTAATTTGTCTTATTCTACTTTTTAACTTGATCGATTTTTCCGTCAACCAATCTCCTTATCTGATCATTGCCACTGTCATTGGTTTTATTTGTCAATCGGGCTGCCCATAATTAAGTGAGTAGCAATCAGTACTACACATCAATATCGCCAACCACCGCATCTCACGCCTTAACTCATCACCTCAGTTTGTCAGTATATATTTCCCTTGTTGCCGCCAGCTTCTATTGTATTATCTCAGAGAGAGCTCATTAATTTACTTAAAGCATAATTTTATCAATATAAACAAGAAGAGTACAAAAAAAAATCGAACAAACGTACTGGAGCCTAATGAATTTATTAAATTAAGTCACGTCGCAGTGAGACGACAACCAAACTGGGCAAGCGGGAAATAATTTACATTAAATGCAAATCACTACTACCATTTTCTTCAGTCACTGAAAAAAATATGCGAGAATTTTTGAATTTAGATCTAATTTAATTTAAATTTATTTTATTGTATTTTATTTTAATGTAATTTAATTTATTTTAATTTTTTTTTTATTACTTTATTATAATTTTTTTTTGATTGATTTTATTTTATTTAACTTTAATTTATTTTATTTCATTTCATTTTAATTTTTTTCTACTACTTTTTGTTTGTTTTTATTTTAGTTTATTTAGTTTTAGTTTCAGTTTATTATTTTATTTTTTGTTATTTTTTAATTTTTTTTATCAATTGTTTTTTTTTTTTGTATACTTTCCTAATTTAAATTAATTTTTTTAATGTTTTTTTACTTTGTTTCATTTGTTTTTGTACTAAGCTATTTTATTTTTTTCATATTATTTTATATTTTTATTTATTGCATTTTTTATTTGATTTAATATTATTATTATTTAAAATCATTTTATTAATATTAATTAAAAATACCCAAAAATCATTTTATTTTTTTATATAATTTTATTTTACTTTTTTATTTATTTATTTTTATTTTATTTTGTATTATTTTACATTGTTTCATTTAATTCCTTTTTATATTTTGTTATTTTACTTTATATTATTTTATTTTATATTTCCCTAATTTATTTCATTATACCTTTCATGTAGATGAATTGGTATATTAACTTTGGTCCGAAGTATGTCAGTACCACCAAAATTTATACCGATCGCATCAGAATGACTAGCTGAGTTGATATAGTCATATCCGTCTGTTCGTCTATCCATCTGTCTCTCTGTTTAAGCGCAAGCTAGTTCCTTAGTTATGTGAGATATGCAGATGCACTGGTACATTTATACGCACATTTGTCGAAACCGAGCAGATCGAACCATTATAGCATATATACGATCAATTTTTCAGATCTGAAACATTGTGCCATAAATCCGTCAGCGTGAAATTTGGTATTCTAGACATAACGATGAATTGCACATTAATACTGAAAATCATCGAAATCGGACTACTAAAGGACTACTAAAGGATAATAAAGCTCCCATACATCGATTTGGTCAGATATGAGAATTTGCGTAAGAAAAACTATCAAAAAATCATCTAAGAGTGTGAAATTCGGTTTCTACAGACGTGAATTCATATATTATATTGTGTCGAAAATGTGAAGCGAAGGTCAGCTGAAAGAGAGAAGCCGATAACTGGCATGTGGTATAGCGTGAATCGAGAGCATTCGTTCTCGAGGACAATTAGTCAAAAAATGAACTCGTTGGTGATAGCACTACTGCGAAGGTAAAAATAGTACATTGTGTAAGTTGTAATACAAGTGACTGTAAATAGTGAAGTGAATTGTTAGTTATTGAGTAATAAATTAACATTGAGTAAATCTTTATAATTGAGAAACTTTAAACATAGTTGGCGGCATTTATTTAACAATCCAGTGATCGGACTCACAAGATTTGGCAAATCATCGAGCTTATTTAGCAAAATCATAACAATATTAACCCTGAAATGTATCCATATCGAATTTAACAATTTGTAATAAATCTGAAATTTACATGAAAGGTATAAAGACTTCGGCATGGCCGAAGACAGTCCTACTCACTTGTTATTAATTTAGTTATAAATTTATTTACTTTCAGCTTATTTCAGCTAATTGAATTTATTCTATTCGACTTTACTTTATTTTAATTTTTTTTACCTATTTTTTATTTTTTATTGTTTTACTTTATTTTATTTGATTTCATTTCATTTTATTTCGTTTTTTTTAACTTTATTTGACTTTAGTTTGTTTTTGATTTTATTTGAATAATATAATACAATGTAATACATGTATTATACATTTATGTATGAAAATTATTCTTTAGTATACACGTTTTTAATGCGTATTTATTAGACTTGTTTTTGTTTTAAATTATCGTTTTCTCTGGGTTAAGGTCAACTAGAAAATATTAAGTTTTTTTAATAAGAATTACAGATAGAAAAAAACCAAATAAATCATTTAAAATAAAATAAAAGACCGTTTAAACTAAAACTATTCAATAAGCAATCTGTTGAAGGATTATTGACTTCGAAAATTTGCAATCCATAAATTGTGACTGACCAAAAAGTTCTGAGTCAAAATATGAGGATTGCAAAAATTAGTAAAAATCAATTTTTAGCGATAGAAACTTGCATAAAGTCAAGTTCAAAGGCTATAAGGCAAGGTAATAGTAAAACAAATAAAAGGAAAAAATTTCAAAAGACTCAAGTGACGAACTCGTGTTAAAGTGTGTTAAAGAAGACTTGTTGAAATTAAGCATACAAATCACGCGAGACTCAATTTATTTTATTTTATTTCATTCACTTTAATTTAATTTAATTTAATTTTTTATTTAGGCCACATTAGCCGAGTAGTTATCAGTGCGTACTGCCATGCGCAAGGTCATGGGTTCAAGTGCTGGTCCGACCAACATCCAAAATTATGTTAAACTAATTTAAATATAAAAATTAAATTAATTTTCTAATTACGGTCGCCCCTTGGAATGTATTTGTGACAATAAATAAAAGATCTTCATAGAAATCCATCGTCCGTTCAGAGCAGCAGCAGTGTCTATAATTTAATTTTGTTTTATTTCATTTGATTTTATATTATTTAATGTTATTTTATTTTATTTTGATTCCTTTTACTTTATTTCATTTCATTTATCTTAATTTTACTTTAATTAATTTTTATTTATTTTTATTATGTTTAATTTTACTTTATTTTATATTATTTTATATTATTTTATTTATTTTTATTTTTGATTTTTACTTTATTTGTTTTTGATTATTTCATTAAATTTTTTTTTTTTACTTAATTTTTTTATTTTTTATTTTTATTTTTATTTTATTTGTTTTTGATTATTTTATAAAATTTTTTTATTTGATTTTATTTTCTTTGAATTTTTTTCGTTTTTATTTTATATTACTTTAATTTATGTTATTTATTAGATTTATTTTAATTTATTATTTGGTTTATTTATTTATTTTTTATTTTTTATTGCTTTTGCTTTCTTTCATTCCATTTAATTTTATTTTATTTCATTTTAATTATTTTATTTTATTTTATTTTATTTTATTTTATTTTATTTTATTTTATTTTATTTTATTCTATTTAAGTTAGATTTTATGTATTTTATGTTACCTTAATTTGTTTTTGTTCACTATTTTGAGATTTTTTTTCATTTTATTTTATTTTGTTTTATTTTTTATTTCTTTTATTATATTTTTTTTATTTTTTTATTTTCATTTTATTTATTTTTATTATATTTGATTTCATTTCACTTGAATTTAATTTATTTTTCAGTATGTATTTTATTTCATTATGTTTTTTTAACTAATTTGATTTATTTTTATTTCACTTGGTTTTTATTTATTTTATTCTATTTTACATGATATATTTTATTTTCGTTAATATGTTTTATTTAATTTTGGTATTCTTTTATTCTTTTATAATTTTTTTAATTTATATCATTTTATTTTATTTTTTGATGTATCTTTAATTTTATTTTCGTTTATTTCATTTTATATTATTTCATTTTTCGTTAACTAGTTTACTTGAAGCCTTAAATAAGAGCGATGTTTAAAATTATAATTTTTTTTGTACTTCCAAAAGGAAACCGATTTCGTACGAAAATAAATTTTCCTTCCTGCATACGTGCTAGAACCAGCGTTTACAAAATACCAAAAATAAATAAATCGAAATTATAAAATTCCCTAACTTTTTAATACACATACATATAAGTGTTGTTATAAATTCATATTCATAAACCGTAACATTTTCTAAAAGTTCCGTACCTCTTATTCGCACCAAATTCGTTGAAGAAACGTCAATTTAGTTTAGCTAAAATTGTACACTGCCAGAATTTGATAAACACTGTTAACTGCTGCCACAGCCCACAATTTATTCGACGTATATATATACATATATGTATATATATTATATATATATTTATATGTGTGTATGTGCGTATATTTTTGTATACACGAATCTTTTTATTTGAAAGTGTGTTACTTAGTATCCGTGCTTAACCACCACAGTGCCGAAAAGTCAAAATCGTTATACCGTCGTTTGCGGCCGCCAAGAAGACACTGATACCATGTTCTATTCAAGCAGGTGTATAAATAAACAAATTTAGGCACCTACCCGCACCCAAGCACATGCGAACGCACTTAGGCGGGCGCAAACACGTACACACACACACACACACACACACACACACAATCGCACTACCGTGCATACAAATGAATGGTCCACCATTATCGATCGTTCGCTGTTAAAACGCTCGCATTCTGAGCTTGCAAGCTAAAAGTTAGTAAGCATCTTGGCTAATTGAGACAGCAACAACACTTTAAGGACAATGCCAGTATTTGATGATAAACGCGCAGGTGTGTGTGTGTATGTATAGTATGTGTATACATGCATGCATATATTTGTAGTTATTATTTAGACTTTTTATGCTCGCAAATATTGATTGACTCGCTCTTCACATCATCACACACACGCACACACAGCGCTCCATATCGAACATGTCTGAAGCCGGCGAACTTACATTGTCTTATTCGCAAAGCAGTGCAATAATTTATGTACATATGTATCTTTCTCATTTACCTTTGCAATGTATTCAGATTTGAATTTTCAATTTTGCAATTCGCCGCTGGGCATCGAACACGAAATAGTTAGCAGACAAATTAAAAATGGTCAAGGTTGTGAGCGGGCAATGAAGCTGTTCAAGTCGAGTTTTCCACAAATGTGTACATACATACATTATGTGCAATTGGTTCATGCTTTTATGCTTGCGGTTAGTCGGAATTAACATATTTTAAGAAAAAATATAAAAATTCGAAATAAAATAAAACATTAACCGTGAAGTTTTAGCATTTGTCAGCGTAAAGTAAAAATATTTCTGAGTTCGAAAACGCCTAAATGTAGACCACATTTTGCAAATCTTATCATGAAGCGCGCACTACAAATTGGAGGAGGAGAGCTCGGCCGAAAACCGCTTCTGCGGTTACAAAAGAGACAAAGAGACGTGTTTGCCATCTAACTCCTCCTAAACCATTAAACCGATCTGGATAAAGTTCCGATGGACGATTAGACCTTTATTTGAACAGAAACCGACCTAAACGAAAAAATCGTACTTGCGGTTCGATTAACTTGAAGTATTTTTTCTTCTTCTTTGCCGTAAGTACCACCCACGCGGTGAAAGCCGGATTAATGATAGCCTGACAGTCATTTCTTCTTTTAACCGCTCGGCGTCTATGGGAGACACCAAGTGAAGTCAGGTTCTTATCCACCTGATCCTTACACCGTAGTGCAGGTCTTTCTCTTCCACTACTTCCACCAACAGGTACGGCATCGAATACTTCCACAGCTGTTATATTTTCATCCATACGGGCAGCATGATCTAGCTAATCTAAGCCGCTGTCTCTTAATTCGCTGCTGGTCTTATTTTCTCCAGCATTAACATAAGTTAATGTTGCCTGAAACTTCATTTAGTATTTAACGCTTCTGGAAAATCTATTTATATAGTCCAGCCTCGCCTTGCACAGCTGTATAGGTTTTCATGATACCATTAAACATAGCGGCGTAGAGGTAGCTACTTTTCGAATATCTAGTCAATGGTGGATTTAATATGTCAGTTAGTTGACGATGGGCTTTAATATTTCACACAATGGGTTAGAAAAGACTTTATAAATATGCGATATTGATGATATAATTGCTGCATTTTGTGGATTGGGCAGGTAACCCCTAGACTCCAGTCGTTGGGCAGCTTTCGTCCGGCAATATTCTGCAAAGAAGCTGATGCATGCACCTTGTCAGTCCTTAGTCGTCGTATATGGATAGCTCTACCGGCAATCCCTTGGCACTCGTATCTTCTTCATATTTGAACGTCTGTTTGATCGTTATCGTTGTGGAAATCGGGTTCACCAACACCTGATTTTCCAATTTCACAGCAAACTGGAGATCACATCTTTAGCTCCTTCATGAGTCTGGTCTTGAAACCTTCTGTAAGTCGCCGTCGTCATTCTGTCATAGAATTTTTAAATATTCCCCTTTTGGTCAGCATTTTAAATTTTTAAATTTACGAATTTCTTCTCGCTCTTTCTAATTCCAATCTATCTATCTTCCTTCTTCAACTCTCAGTATCTTTAGCGCACAGCGTTGCGGTCGATTTCAACGCTATGAGGAAGGCAGTATCGGCGCTTATTTTGGACATGTCGAAACCAATACTTCCTATAAGATGACATAGCTAACAGCTTTCCTAAGAGATAACATAGCTAACAATTTTTTTAAATTTTATTTTCAGCATAATATTGGCATAAAAGATGTCGTCGGCTCCGAAAAAAAGATATCAATAGCTACGGATTTTCATATACCTAGCAAAAGGGGTACGCCGTCACCTCGTGTGCAGAAACAATACTAAAAATATGAACAAACAATCGACACATAGTAAATTGCAGTGACAGACAGGCTGCATTGGTTTCAATCTAATCATGTGGAATGAAGTCGCACATGATTTGGAAAGAAGCTAAATGAATTGGGGAAAACGGATTCAAGTTCAGCACATTCGTATTCCGTGGTATGTACATACATAGATATAGAAGAAAATGTAATTACAGAAATTTGCTAGAGAAGCGGCATCAGACTCGCTGAAAAGCTAGAAAACTCTACAGTAATACCTGTGACTTGGTAGCAAAAACAACTTGTAATCGGTTAAAAATACTAGAAGATTTAAAGAAATTATATTATTTAATAGAAAAAAATTAAATTATCAACCATTCAGTCCTGCTAGAGTTTTTAAGGGTTTTTTGATTGCAACCCATCGTTTTGTGTTCAGAGACATAATTTATATAGTGAAATAAAATTAAAAAAGTTGTATTCCACGCCTCCAATATGACTTTATTCTTGTGTATATATCTTGAAAGAATTATTACGCGTTCGAAATTATTATTAATATAGTTCGTTGACAATAGAGGATAAAATGTGACACAAATGTATATATTTATGTATGAAAAAAAGGAAAAAGAAATAAATTAGTTAATTTCACTCAACAGTTTTTCTTTGATTTTCTCTTCTTTTATATGTTGTGAACTTTTAATTTTAAATTTTTTGGATTTTTTTTAATCAAACTCGGCCTGTTGATCCTCCAGGCATCTAAATACATACAAGTAAACATACATTATTATGTATTGTACATAATTACAGTTTTAACAACAATTATCAGTATTAATATGCACTTCGCCATGCTTTCGTTCTAAAAAATAAAAAATGTGGTCAAGGAGTAAACATTGAGTTTGGTTGCTTTTTGTTCTTCATTTATCAATTTTGTATATAAACTTTTTCGATAATTTCGGAAATAAGAAATATCAAACATCTGTTTATTTGTTATTGTTTTTATTCATATCGTCAATTCGCTGCAGTCTTCTTTGGAGCTTAGCGATTACTTATTAACATACTCATATATACATACAAACATATGTGTAGTCAAATGAATAACTGTGCACCACTTTACCCCGACCAAATCAACTGCTGGTTTTTTTTCACTTTTGCTTTTGTTTAACTTTTCGCTGACGAAGTGAAGTTGAAGTTCATGGTTTTTCTTTTTTGCATAAATGCTGATTAATTTATGTTTATATGAACATATACACATATACATAGTTTTACAGTTTTATCATCAACATTCATTATATTCAGATAACAAGCGATGAGACACTAATTAAAATAAATATCCATAAATATGAATTATATATATTTTTGTATACAACAAAATTGCACGACCGGAAGTTTTGTTTTGCTGATGTTGAACTACTGTGAATGCCTCTGTTATATATGAATTTATTAATTAAATGCCCCTTTTTTCACCTTTTATTATGGTTTATTTCTGCTCTGTGTGCCAAAGATGATTCCACCATTCCTGCATCTCGGTTAGATGTAACCATAGGGAGTGGACCACGCTTTACGTGGCCACACGCTGCCAGCGCCCAGCTGCGCCTCAAGCCCTCACGGCAGTGCCTTCAGCACAATTACTCACTTTGGGTAACTCCCTCAGGCCTCCACGGCCCTACGGAGCTCCCCGCAGCATGACTCCCAACTATCTTTACCCATCCCACCCTCACCCCCATGCAGCTCCACTGCCCGTGCGGTGGCTATCTAGTAGCTGCTAGTACCCCGCACAGTCTGTTCCGTGTGTCAGACCATAGTACGTCGGAATGTGACATCAGTTAAATGCAACTCACGCACTGGCTGGTGCCACTTTCGTTCGTGCTCAGGCCTGCGCTCTACTCGTGAGGGGAGTAATGCATTCGTTTCCCTTTGCTGTAGGAGTCTACCCCCTCTTCTAAACTCTATAGAGCCGGCAACCACCACCAATGTGCGGCAACCACCACAACGGTGCTACACAGCTGCAACAACCAAAATCCATGCACAACTCCCTTACCCCTCGTGTCACGAACGTTCCTCAAATACAATTTAACTGAAACGGACTCCAAGGAAAGATCGACGAGATGGTCGACTTCATGTGCAGGGAGCACCTGCCAATAGCTGCGATCCAAGAAACAAAACTGAGTGCCCGTTCAGATCTTCTGAGCCGGGGCTGTCTACAACATGATAAGAGAGGATCGCGTGCGAGATCATGATGGCCTCTTGGCGTTCATTTTGCATAAAACCATGCAGTATCATATCATCGACCGCAGGGATACTACCCAAGAATGTCAGGGCATAGCTATCCGGTCAGGCGATGACGAGCTCGAAATATTTAATAGATACATTCCTCCCGTTACAATTTGCCCAGTTGGATACCGTCCTGATATAGGTACGCTACTCAGAGGCGAAAACCATTTGGTTTTGGGTCACTTTAACGTTCATCACGACCTTTGGCATTCCTGCCTGTCAAACGATCGTCGAGGAATGGAGCCGGCGGAACAGAAAGACGATTCAACATTCTGCACAATGAACGATGAAGCCGCTACCAGGATTGTGGGCAACTGCCATAGCTCGCCAGACATAACAATAGCTAGCACTGGTTTGATAAACTGCATAGGTTGGTAATCTATGCTAACACTCGCATCAGACCATTTGCCCATAGCCATCTCTATTGACAGGCCTCCCGACTTTGTTTCCGTGGAACACCAGACTTTTGTTAACTTTAATAAAGCTAACTAACTGGCCCGGCTTTACGAAAATTACTGAGAACGCCTTCAGTGCTCTCCCCACTCCTACCAACCAAAGAAAATTTTCCGCAAAATTGTTGTGTCTGCTGTCGCTCGCTTCATACCAGCAGGTCGTATAGCGGAAATCCGCCCTCACTTCTCCACCGAAGCGGCGGTTTTAGAGACAAGCCGCAGCTTTCTACGCCTAGCTGATCCCGGAGATCCCCGTATTAGAGAACTTAACACCGAGATTCGGCATAAGGTCAACACTCATAAGCGAAACAAGTGGGAGGAGCACTTAAGGTCCTGCAATATCTCCTCTGGGGTAACCAAGCTCTGGGCTACAGTCAAATCGTTGTCTAATCCGACCAAACGTGATGATCGGGTGGAAATTTCATTCGGTGATCACACCTCGTCGGACCCTAAGAGGTGTGCGAGCTATTTTAGCCGGTTATTTACACTGCAGCCTTCGGTTGACAAAACGAAAAGACGAAAGCCCCCAAATCCATTCGCCCCGACGGAATAAAGATGCTGATGTTAAAACATTTTGGCTCAGCGGGAGTAGATTATCTCACCAAGGTTTTAAATTTGTCTTTGATTACTGTAATTATACACGATATGTGGAAACTGGTAGGAGTGGTCCCACTACTAAAGCCGGTGAAACCCGCAAATAAGGAGAGTCTTATCGGCCGATATCTCTCCTTTCCCCAGTAGCGTAGACAATTGAGACCTCGCTGCTTTCGTTTCTTACACACCACCTGAGCCCAGTTACACCTCAGCATGGATCCAGAAAGTGCACAGCACAACAACTGAACTTAACGCCATAAATACTCAGATAATTAATGGCCTTAACCAAAATCGACCCTGTGCGCGAACTGTTCTAGTAGCACTGGACCTGTCGAATGCTTTCGACATGGTTAGTCACGCAGTGCTACTATCAAATCGCTAGCCGGTAGCATCTGAGGAAAAGGCAAAGAAACACTGCTGGCAACGTACATGGCAATCGGCCGGCCTCTCGTAAACTATGCTGCGCCGATTTGGACGCCGGGGACTAGCGAGACGCAGTTGAAGAAGCTCCAGACTTGTCAGAACACCGTGCTTCGGACAGTGAAACATCTATGCTCCCAGGTAAGGAGCATAATGTTATTCTGTGTAAGCAATATCTGCTGGGATGCTACCGTCGGGATCATCCGAACAGGCACTTATTGGAATCTGAACCACCACCTAGGCACATCAGGAAGGGAGTACTTGACTACCGGGACGCCGTACAGCAATACAGACAACACCCGCTGGACAGGCCATAAACACCATTCACCGAGAGTCCGTTAACACCTTTGTGAACTCTCTTCCCATGAAGGTGTTCTCGGAGTCCAATCACCACCCATAACAGAACAAGAGCTCGAGCTGTCTCGAGAGATCTGCGTAACCTTGGCACAATTATCATCTGGATATTGTAGCAGGCTTAACTCTTATCTATCCAGACTCGACCCTGACATACCCAACACATGTCCCACACGACAGTAACCACCTCTTTACATGCCCACTTAACCCGACTCATCTAACAACCCTCTCCCTCTGGTCCGGACCCGTCGAAACAGCACGTTTCCTGGGCCTCCCGTTAGATGGCCTCGATGACTAAAACTACACTTGCCTGACCCTAGACGGGGTTGGCGCAGCCGCTACAACAACAAAAACAACTGGTACATGAATAGTTTCAATCCACCACTTATGTACAATTACAACATTAAGGGGAGATGGTGGTCTGGAATTTTCAAAAATCGATTTTTCATTTTTTTTTTTGAATATTTCGAAAGTATAGTTTTTTAAGAATATACTTTTAAAATTTTATAATGATATCTTCATTATTTTCGGTTCTACAGGTCTTTAAACAGGTAGCATCCGACCGCTCGACCTCATACACTTCAAACTTTAAACTCGTTTTTCTTAGAACTGTTTTCTGTACGGCGCAGATAAAAAGAAGTATTTATCCGAATGATCTGAAATTTGAATATGTTATTCAGTACACTGAAGCTATGTCCCGTAGTATAAGAATCTTATTATCTTGATAACTTCCTACTTTTTTAGCTCAAAAACTCACAAAAAAATAAACCAAGCCTGTTTCGGTTATCCAAATTCAAAAATTCACTATTTTTCTCAAAAAAAAAAATTAATCTTGGTACAGGATATAGCTACATTTGTACAAATTAATAATCTTCGTGTTTCAGATAAGTACAAGAACCAAAATATCCTGGGGTACCCACATGCAATTTTTTGAGAAAATCAACTTCAGAACCAATTTTAAAATATTTAAAATTATTATTTTTTCATTATCTAAATGTTTTTGTATTCAATATAAGTTGTAAAATATACCTAAAAAGTATAAATATTGTTGTTTATTATTATCACCTTAAAAAAAAATATTTGAAATGCCTGAAATTTACGATCTCTAGATATAATGATCTCTTCTTAAATACTAATTAATTTAATTTAAAAACTGAATTTATTTTTCAACGAATATACAAAGATTCGATAAGTTACTTATATATTACTAATTTATCCTCCTTAAATCATTCTAACATTATCTACAAATGTTCAATATCAATTTTTTTAATTTGTGTACGCTTCAATAATTTCGTCAATCTTAGCAAAAAGTCCTATATTATCAGAGCGCTCTACCACATCATCAGGGCTCAACAATTTAACAGAATTTAACTCAATTTCTTTTAAAGACATACCAGCAAATCTTTCATCACATAAATTAATGCGTACTGTAGCACTACCAACGCATTTACCTACTGTTTCATCGTATTCGTATACTTCAAATGAAGCCCACTGCTCCTCAAGTTGGGAAGAGGAAGATACAACAGGTGATTGATTGATATCATCCGGTTCTTTAGCAATTTGAGCACACATTAGCTCTTGAGTGGGTTCAAAATAGTGCTCTATTGTAGTACTTGTAGCTTCGATTATATTTTCTGCAATCTCATGGTGTTTATGTGATCCCTCTGCTCTGGGAATAATGTTATCGAAATCTTGTATTGTTTCATCTTGCGTAAATGGAATTATAGACTCTTGTAAGATTGAAGTTTTGCGTTCGGTATTTTCTTTTGACATATTCAACATATTGGGTTCGAATATTTGTGTCTCCTCATCATCTAAACATGTTGTGGTTTCCTGTACTCGGGATGATATAGATGTTGCCAAAGTTGTGTTATTTTCATTAGGATATGTATTTAATAATTCATCCCGCAAACTCGGCATATCTTTTGCTGCACTTATATCTTCATCCGAGTCCTCACTCTCTGTTAACACAACTGTCTCAGTATTAGCTACGCTTGCTGGTGTTACAGTTTCTTTGGAAGGAGTACCACTATTTGTTATGATTACTTCATTTGAGCGATTTGTTTCTGTAGCACACGTGCTTATTGACGAATTCAGGGTCGAACTTTTTTGTGGTATAACAGTGATAAAACTTTCGGCAGACAATTGACTATCATCATCTGAAAATGTAGCTATGAAACTTGCTGGCGATTTTTCTTCAGAACTAGTAGTCTTTTTTCTCATATATATGCTTTTAGTAATAACGTCATCTGCATTCTCACTGGTAACTGCATTTTCCGGTAAATTCGTGATTCTCAATTCAGTGCGTGCACATGTTGCACACTTAAAAGTATTTGCCGGCTCTTTGGCGTTCTCGTTACCCAATAAACATTTCGGGTTATGAGCCCCTACACTGCCACATAATGAGCAAAGTATCACAGACCACTTGCCTGGAATAATTTTGAAGAAAAACTATAAAATTTGCTTTTAGATTATAGTGCAGTAGTCTACCTTTATTGTAATCTCGACCTTTAGGGCATAAGCATACATCCATATCACAAGTGCTGTGACCCCGGTGCAAATCAGTATATGTGCCCTTTTGTATTTCCCAACAAGCATCTCTATCCGGCACAAAAACGCCATGTGACCTTACGGTATCCCGAAACTCCTTACTACGGCACCAAAGACAACGCAAATAGTAGCCAGCAGCCAGTGCATACTTTTGCACGCAGACACTATGCGCATAGCCTTTATTGCAACATTTACCAAATATAAATATTACCTCATCGTAGAGACCCATTTGATCACGACAAATGCTACAACGCTCAAAGCTGGAAGGCCGTTTTTTAAGATCAGCTGGCTGCAGATCTTTCCTTGGAACACAAGCGTCACAATATGAATGAAAGTTACCGGTAAAAATAAAGAGACAGCGATTCGCACGCCCACAGCACAAGTGAAAATAATCTTTACATTGAAAGCATTGAATGGAAGCTTGTGAACGACCACAGTAGCAACAAGTACGTTTGGAAGCAGCATTAATTTCTTTGCGGATGTCTTTTAATAAGAAGCCATTAATGCCGCTAAAATCCATTCCTCTTTGCGGTAAATTAGTGGCGAGTAGCTGATAAGAGAAAATATTATTAGTTTTCTGGTAACTTTTGTCAATCAGAAAGATAAATTAAGTTTACCAAACAAAAGTAATGGACGGTAATATTACGACTATGTTGCCAATTCCCAAATAGTAACTCATCAAAATTACAGTTCGTTTTATCTTTACAAATATCACAAGTTTTATAATCCTGGTCTGACATTTTGGAAATGTATTCAAAGAACGTATAACTCTGATATATTCAAGCAAATTTCAAATAAAATAAATTACACAAAACGGCTATTGGGAAATCTTCTTCACAAGTTGTTAATTCACAATGCAATATTGCTGGGAATAGTTTAACCAAAGAAAACCCAGTGAGAACAATAAACCTCGAAAATATTTGGTGAATAGGCTAGGAACGTAAATAAATTTAAAAATTGATATATTAATATATTTATGTGCTTTATTTCAGATGATTCTATTTTGAACCCTCTCACTAAACTAACAGTAAACTAAAATATTTGGTGAATAGGCTAGGAACGTAAATAAATTTACAAATTTTATATTAATATATATATGTGCTTTATTTCATATGATTTTATTTTGAATCCGCTTACCTGTATGAGTAGTTATTTATTGTTTTTGATTTAGGTGATAAAAGAACTTCAATTTTAATTTTATATTAATTAAAAATTTTTACATGATAATAAAACAATATTACACAATGAGACACATCTTCCAAAATTTGTCATAACACATTTTATGGTAAGCTACGCTTGGACTTGTATTGATTGGTACACAAAATAAGAAAATAAAAATATCTTACATACGATGTAATATGTTTATTTATTTGTTTAGAAACTCCACTATTTCTCGGAGGCTTCCAAAAATACTGATGAAAATTTGAGAAAACAAACAAAATAAAAATAAATTTCTGTTCTTTCTACAAATCCTAAAATATCATGCGATATAAATATTTCCTACCACATTACTGTTAACCAACTCTTCCCAATTGGTTTGAAAACATGCTGTGCGTAAACTATACCCACGTTTAATGGTTTCCACCGCGCTTTGATGTTTGGAAGATGTTTCTTTAACATTATCGTCCATTCTTTCTTTGCCTGTGAATGTGTGTAATTGTACGGCCTTTCGTTTGAGTGCATTTTTAAGCGGAATAGTAAAATCTGCATTTTATTTGCAATAAAAGTAGTAAGCCAGAGGAGTAAACAATTTGAAACAAAACAGAAAAATACAAGAGAAAAGGTTTGTCTGCGAAAATTGTAAAGTGGTATTTAATTAATTTTGTTTTATGTAATTTTGGCGGCATATATAAATGTTAGTAAAAATTGAATGGCGTCTGCAATTTTCAATGTTGAGGTAGGAAATTTTAAGGTGATGTAGAGAATATTTTTTTGCATAACCGATATATTTGCCGGGATTAATGAAGCTGTAGAAGTGCAATAAAGCAATTGGCAAAAGTTAATGGAATTTGTTAAATTACTATAAAAGGAGGTAAAAACAATTACATGCATATGTATATCTGACCTTTAATTAAGGAATGGATGTAGTAAAAAGCAGCCAACAAAAAATCAACGAACCGCCATTTTTAAAAACGTACCAGTGCCGAGTCTGCCAGCGACTCCTTTGTGTGCTACAGTGAAGGCGAATAATATTGGGAAAACGAAAGCAAGTTCATACAAAATTCAATGCTGCAAAAGTCATTCCAAAATATTTAGTTGTAACTATGTATGTATATGCATTTATTTTATTAATAATCTAAATATTCCATAGAATGATAAATGTTTCGCTCTTATGGGTAAAAAAAAAACCTCACACATGTCTGTAGATATCTTTATTGATGCATACAATATAAGCTAAGCACATTCTCAATTCTCGTTCGTTATAACGAATAGAACAATGAAAACAAAAAAGTGAATGATCAACATTGCCCCCACTATATTGGATAGCATTCTTGTGTGGGGCTCGTTCATAATTATTATGTATGTACATATATATATGCAGAAGCATGCAAGTGCATATAGACACATACATTACATTTATAAATGTATTTTTATATGAAAGTTCAGATACCTATATGTATATGTATCTTGTTTATATGAAAATTGTGCTTTTGCTGTTGGATACAACTTCTTTGCATCGTCATTTTAACGCTTGGCAGTCGTCGACTGGTTGTTTGTTGGTTCAACGCTTGAGTGATCCAGCGGTACTTTAACGGCTCTTTCGTTGAGAGGTGCAGCTGATTTCGCTTTTCAATCGTAGCTTTGGATAATTGTACTTAATTTTCATTTATTCCAACGCGCGGCGCCTGCTTGCTATACATTCTTGATGAGAGTTTGACTCTGTTTTACGCTGACTTTTGATTTGTTGACTTTGTTTATACTTTATATATACATATATATGTACGTACATATGTATGTATGTATGTAGGAAAGTGCCGCTTAAAAAATTTTGTCTCCACCCTAAATTAGCTATTCAAATCACATATATATATTTATTTTATATACATACATATATGTATGTACCTATATGCATAAGGGATTTTTGAAATTATACAATGCATCGCTTCATCGAAAAATTATGGATATGAAAATGTTGCATTGCAAGTGAACTTTCAAACTATTTTTATACATAGCACCAACAAATAGTCTATTCACATATTGGGACCTAAGTGTGTGCACAGCTAGAGGATGCAGTTTCTATTTGTGAACACATAGAAATATAATAGGGGTATTCTCTTTTTGTAGGAAATGCATACTATGCAAATATTTCCTATGGAATTGTGCTAGAGATCGAGAGCACACCCGTTGCACAATTTTGACATATTCAAGTGAAACAATAACAACCACACAGGCACAGGGTTACTTTTCCTTCACAGGGTTGCGTTTTCCTTCTTGCTAGCTGTGGGAAATAAATAGGGTTTGGTATAGGATATTTTTCCTATCGTACCATATGTTTTTTTTTTGCATGTGTTTTGTTGTTGTGCCATTACACGGATAGGAAAAAGTGCACTGTAGCATGCATTTCCTAGCCAAAGAGAATACCCCTAATCTGTATATATGTATGTATGTATGTATGTATGAATTTTTGTTTATACTTATGTTATGTTATGTAGTATTACAAGAGAAGTGTGGGTATTTATTTGTTAGATGCACTGCCAACAATTACACTACACTTCGGGTGTTAGACACGGGAATAAGGATATGAACATTGCAATATATTAAATATATTTTTATTAAAACTAATTTAATTAACAAACTATGTATTATTATAAAGATCTAAATAGTGCTCGTAAATGGCTATTGTGTCCAAATCAAAACATTTGGACAATTTGTCCAGAGGTATAAATCAAATCACTTGGACAGTTTGTCCCGTGGCATACATAATAAGTCAGTATTTTGAGTGTATATACGTATGTATTGAGGAATTTTTTGTGTTTATAGTATATAATGATAGGTATGCAAATGTAGTTGAAATCAAGCAAGTCAGAAACAACCCTTGAAATTTGGAGGTTATTTTAAAAGTAATAAACATATTTATTTAGGTAGGTACATACATTTAGATTTAGGTATAGTTTTATATTTGCCTAAACGATTAGTTTTTCACATATGTTTGTTTGTATGTACATATATCTATATGTTCTAGAAAGTTAACCTTCAAAATTATCCTGGTCTACCTAGGTTCGGTTCATTCATACATATGTGATCATCATGAAATATTCACGCTACTCGTCTGAAGCCCACATTCCCGTCTGTAGCACACATAAACAAATGATTTACCATTCGGCTGAGAAAAACTAGTTTTATTTTTCTCTTTTATTTTATGTTTTGCTCATTTTCCGCGCGCTGTAATTTATCTGGCCGTAGTTTTCATATTCCTTTCTGTGACATGCATTTCAGCCGTGAACAAATAGCACAATTACCTACCTGTGAATGTTGTTTTATCTGTTGTTCGAAAGAAGATTTGATCTTTAGAAAATTTTACTAAAATATAGATTTTTCTTGGCTCTTTATTTACTTTCTTTTGCAATTTTTAATATTATTTTCGAGTAGATATTTAGGTATAAAATTAAAAAAAATTTAAATATATATGTACATACATATATGAGCACAACTTTTGTCTGTTGGCAATCTCTGCATTTGAACGTCGGTGAGTAATTGTGCCACAAGCGGTTTGTTTGAAATGTTGCACCGGTTTTACATTGCGGGCATGCCTTTTTCGCTGCTTGTCGTTTGGCTTTCGGACAAAACGGCAACAGAAAATGTTTATTCGCTGATATTGACTATAAGATTTTATGCGTTTTTATAAATATTAAATAAAGAAAACTGTGCATGTAAATATGTATGTACATATGTTTGTGCATATGATTGTATGTACATACATATATACATACATATAATGTATTATATATTTGTAGCGAATATTTCATGTTACAGGTTGATGAACGAACCACTGCATATGTAAGTACACATGGCAGAAAAGGTCTGCGTTCAACTAAGTATATTTTGTTTGCACTATGAAAAGTCGAAAACTATAAATCATTCATAATTTTTTTTTTACATTATTTTATTTAGTTCAATTAAAAATGTAACTGCTGCACAAACTGTGATACCAATATTTTATATAAATTTAAAATGAGATCACATATAAACAAAAAGGCCACTCGAACCAAACAGAAAAAGTCTGTGTTCACTTCAAGAATAATTAAACAAAAGGCTAAAAAAAAATATATATATATATGTTAAGTCAATAACTTGGTGGATAACCACGTCTTTTAATGACTTCTAGAAGGCGGTTTTTCATTGACCCAACAAGTTTGGTTGTTACTTTTGGGCTTATAAGCTTCCCATTCCTCTTCAACCGCGCTCCTAAGCATTTCCTTGCAGGTTATAAAGGGTGATCCATTTCGAAGCTCCCTACTTTTTTGAAGAAAAAGAAAAACAGAAAATTAAATGGGAAATGTTTATTATCATTCGAAAGAACTTTCTTTGGCATTTATTTTGTGAAGATTATCTTTTCCAAATGATGGCCGCTGCTACGTCTCAGATGGTCCATCCGCTGAGTCCAATTTTCGATGACTTGTTCTAGCATTTCGACTGGTAACTGGCGAATGACACGCGTCATGTGATATCACACGATCTTCGTGGCCAATCGGCCGGTCCAAAACGTGAAATTATCTGCTCACCGAAATGTTCTCTCAATAAATCCATTGATGCGATGTGTGGGAAGTGATGCCGTCTTGTTGAAATCAAATTTCGCCGAGATCACGAGCTTCAATTTCAGGCATCAAAAAGTCGGTTATCATGGCGCGATAACAGTCGCCATTGACGGTTACGTTCTCACTGGCATCATTTTTGAAGAAATATGAACCAATGAGACCACCGGCCCACAAACCACACCAAACAGTTGTTTTTTCTGGATGAAATGGCAGCTCTTGAATATCTTCAGGTTGCTCTTCGTCCCAAATGCGGCAATTTTGCTTGTTTACATACCCATTGAGTCAGAAATGGGCCTCATCGCTGAAAAAAATTTGACTCAAAAACGTCGGATCTTCTTGGAACTTTTCAAAAGCCCATAGAGCGAAGCGATGTCGCTTGGGAAGGTCGAGAGGCTTCAGTTCCTGCACAAGCTGTATTTTGTACGCTTTCAATTTAATATCACGATGTAAAATGTGCCAAGTCGTTCCATACGTCAGTCCGAGTTGCTGCGAACGGCGCCGAATCGGATCTCCACTTTCTTTGGGTACACTCTCAGCTACGGCCGTTATGTTTTATTCACTACGTGCTGGACGTGGTCTATTCGGTCGAATATTATCCAATAATAATTCTGTACAGATCGTGAATTTTCGTAATAAAGTTGAATGATTTGTAAACGTTGTTTAGACGTAAGTCTTTAACTGATGAAATGCCAAACTTGACACGACTGACACGTGATCTGTCAATCAGACTATTGAAAAAAGTACCTCTACTTGGATCACCCTTTATATATGAAATGACACCTTCGTAGGGTATTGGCGATTATCATTAGCACTACATTTTTGCTAAAATTGTTCTAGAAGTAAATTTTACAAATTCTAATTGCTGTAACTTCTTTCATACTCATACCTACCACTTTTATTTAACATTCCTCAATAAAAAGTTATTGAAGTGTAGCGCAGGTAATCACTCAAGCAGAGTGCCTTTCAAATTTACATATCAGCTATAGAGCGTGCGCAACATTTTTTGGCACGATGCAGCGTATGGAATTATGTACTTAATGTACATATGTTTTTAGTCATTGTACCGGAAATAAGGGCTACTCGCGGCTCATAGTTGTTTGGCCCTGCCCTAAAGAGAATTGATTAAAACCTGAAACAGCTCGCTAAATACTAGTAGGTACCAGAGGCATAATTTCACATATTAAATTATTAAACAATATTGAGTAATGCCTTTTTAGTAGTAAAATAAAAATAACAAGCTTTTTTTGAGCTTTATAATAAAAATGAATATACATATATATTCACTAAATATTAAAAAAAAAAAAAATAATAATTCAATTTTTTGTTTAATATTTTATCGTTAGCTACTTACTTAAAAATGAAGAATGAACGAATGAACCTCTTTTCTAATTTAAATGTTTATATGTAATATGTGCTAATTGAATAATACAACAGATTACATGGCAGACGTTGGCTCAGAAATTTTTATTTTTATGTTTCTATTGGGTGTTATACTAGGATTTCATCTATTAATAAATAATTTATAAATCCATTGCATGCTCAAAATTGGTGTCAAAAAAGAAGTGTGAACATTTGGCCATATTATTACATTTGCTGGACATTTTGAAATGAGAGGATCCTACAATTAATTTGGTCTAGTTAAAAAAAAAATGCTATTTTTTGGGGGGGGGGTTGGCTTTAGAATTGTATCTCACTTTCACTGCTTACTGTATCTAAACGCGTGGACCGAATTAAATAATTTATATGATAGGCAATGAATTCAACTTTTGTTCACTTTTTGTTCAATTTGTTGATGTGTTGTAGTTTTTCTATAATGGTTTAACAAAATTTGCATATTTTCACACATTCGCTATTTACGTTGTACTTCTTTCACAAATTTTATCATATTAAACTCATTTAATTTAAATAATTTTTGTTGGATATGAAGCATGATAAAACAAACTATCATTAAATAATTAAGTTTTTATTTGTTGTTCATTTATAAAGTAGGGATAAATGTTTAAAAATTGCACATTTTTTGACTTTCGGTATATATTTGCGCGATTTTGTTTGGGACTTTTTGATGCCTGACAAACAACATATGTCAATATTTTTCTACTCATATGCACTTTATTTATTAAATTTTATATATAAATTAAAAGTATGTGATTTATTCGATTAATTTCTTCATATTTTATGCTTTAAAGCGACACTTAATATTAAATTTTATACATTCACTGAATATCAACTGTCAAATTACGAAGAAGAGGAAACCAAAAGAAAAGCAACATAACCCACTAAACCAAAATTAATGGTGAAATGTTCTTCATTTTAATGCTCCCTGTGGGTATGGTATATAGTCGGTGTTGGTCCCTTAAAGATTTTTTTTATCAAAGTGCGGCCGCAGCCCGCAATTCACAAAAATGTTTCACTTATAAATGCTGTGCAAGGCGAAACCGGACCAACACCAAAGAACACGGGCTCTATATAAAGTTTATCAGCAACTTTATCAAGGCCAAAAAAAAAAAAAAATATTAGTCTAAATGTAAATGACCGCTGGGTTATATGTATATTTTCAAATACTAAAAAAAATTTGGTTTTGCTGGTATAATTTTTTAAATTTTTACCAAATTTTTAATTTGTTCTTCTTTTTTATGTTTTAAGCATTGAAAACATATATTAATTTTAATTTTGAGTACTTATTTTCATACATAATCGTCTATTTAGGGCAAAATGTACCAGAAAAGTGAAATTTTTCTCGATTTTCAAGACCTTCCCCAGAGCTTTTTAGAAATCCCAGTGCGGGTTTAGTTGCATTAATCAAAAGTTTAATTCATTGGCTTTCGAATGAGACTAATTAGAAATCCCGCCCCCTCCGTTTGCGCCGCACGCTCCTTCAAAGTGGAATACAATTCTAAAGATTTCCCTTTTTTTAATGAAAATGCAAAGCATAACTCGAAATAAATGAATTGAAAAAAAAAACATGGGTAGACAGCATAGACAAAGAAGAAATCGGTACGACCAAAGCTGTTTTCGAATGCAGATGAACGATATACAGTGCGGTAAAAAAAGCGAGACTTGAACGCTCCCTAAACTCGCTAAAGAAGTTTCCCAACATCTTACATATGTAGATTTCAAGCAGTACCTTAAAATTATGAAAGAAAATTTGGTCTAAAATGCTGAAAAGCAGGTAATTGTGGGCAATTTCAAGTACTATCCAGACAACCATCTCAAGCATAACGCACTTGATGTCCGTATATGGCTTACTACAACTGCTTGAAACACCTGCACAACCTCCAAACATCAATATGATTGAGCATATGTGGACTTCTTTTGGAAAACAAACTGAAAAACCAGTTTATTAGAGGCAAGAAATAAATTGAAGATATTAGAGTGGGGTAAATAACATTCTTTTACATGCAAGAAGGTGGTTGAATCTGACTGAATGCTGTGAGAAAAAATAAAATCTTGCCGATAAAATATTAAGAATATTTATTTTCTTAAATAATATTTGTCACTCAACTTTATATGCATATAGGCATGTACGAGGTGTATTCAAAGGAAAAGGTGAATTTTGATTTTTTTTTTTTTTGGAAAAGTACTTATTTATTGATCAATATCTATTTTGTTCCCTTAGAAGTAATCCCCCTCGGTGTATTATCGTAAAAAATCCACGATTTGTTTTTCCACAATTCCGATCGTTTGAACCGTTTTGCTTTCACACAAACGTTGTATAACTTCCTTGCAGTAATCCTTATTAACTGTACGACATTTTGAAAGGAGCTCACGATGCACCGCACCATTGTAATCAAAGAAAGCCGTTAGAAAATCCTTTACCTTTTTCTTTGAATACACCTCGTAAATTTTTATAGGTTTCTTGTAGATTTGTAAATTACACTTGAAAAAATGAAAATATACATATTGTAACGAATTTGCTAAGTTCGCCTCGATGATTTTCCAAATCCTTCGAGTCCGCTCACTGGTTTGCTGAACAAACTCCCAAGATTTATTTGTTCGGCTTCTTAACCGTCAGGAATTTATTTGTACAGTAATTACAATTTTCTTATTTAACAAATCTTTATCATACACAATTATTATCTGCTTCACTCAGCTTATCCGTTTCTCAAACACACACTAGGACTGAGTCTTCAACTTCATTACCCGCAAATAGCTGCTGCAGCTCCTTTTATACCTCAACAATCGGTCGATCGAGACTAGGCTGATAATTCGTTTGCCTGCGGTAGCTGCAGCTGTTCCGTTTATCCTTAACCGCGTGGAATTTCCTTTACGTTGTCTTCCCCTTTTCGTTGTCCTTGATATCGATAATTTTCATTATACGGCCGCTGCTTTATTTTCTGTCCTTCCGGGGAATTGCATTTACATTGTCACTTATTTCACTCTGTCCTTCGTATTTGGGATTTTCGTCACAATATGTTAAACAGAAATGCGCTCGATTTACATATTTTTTATAGTAAAGTTGTATGACACGAATGTCTGAGCTCTATTTTGAGCCACTGTATGATTGTAAGTATATTAGAATAATAAAATTTTTTTATACACATCAAAAGACGAGTATGCAGATTGGATTGCATTCCATTCTCGCCCGCATATATATGTATATTTACTTATATTATTATTTAAGCGTCCATTATAACTGCAATAATTGTAATTTCTGCGGTTGCAATTGTGCTAGCAACACGTGAATATTATGTGGGCAATCAATACAAATATGTATGTACATATGCACATGTGTACTGTAAACTTATAGATGTGTGCTTACATCGTTACAATTTTTTTTCTTTTTAATTCTTAAGAAATTGTAGACAAAATTCAAAACTCGTAAAATCTCAGAGATTATACTATTATTAACGCTAACTGTATATATGTAAGTATGTATGTATGTTGATCTGTGTAACATACTCTGTAGGCGTTTACTTCAAGTGCAACATAGCATTGCGCCCCACATACTGAGAACATTTGAGAATAGTTTATCTCTAAATAAGCAGATAAGCACGTTGTTGAAATTTATTATAAACATAAACACACATGTAGAAGTTACATACCCACATGCAATTAGATTGAGAAGAAAACTTGTGTTTTCCTATATAACCGTCTAGGAAAATATGGAAAATATGGAAATTTTTCTAGTTTTATATAATTTAATATTAATATTCATGGGCATTAAAAACAATTATTACCATATATCTTAGCAACGAACCAAAGTATTGTAAATAATAATTGAAAAGTGAATATACAATATCAGAAAAATATTTTAAAGGGGTATTCTAGTATAGAGCCATGAATTTTAGGTAATCTTTGAAGCTCCGTAAAAAGAAAGCAAACAATATTTAAATTATCCATCTTTTTGTAATTTATTTATGAGAAAAATACAAAAAAAAATAGAATAATTTTATCTTTATTTCCACGAAGTAGTAACATCTGATGAAGTGATGATTGTCACGATTTCAGCCCTTCTAGCAATCTAAAAAAAAAAGACAATTAATTTTTTTTTTTAAATAGTAAAAGTTTAAGATTTGCGGATGAGCGTAGTTCCAGACACAGAAGTCTATAAAGATGACTCTCCACAAATTTCAAGTTACCGAGCCGGTATTGATGCCACGTCAGAAAAATACCCGTCCTGTACCTCCGAAAATAATTTGAATTTTGAAAAATCCTCTTACAGACACATTTTTAAATAGTCAAACTTCAAAAATACGCAAAAGAATCGAATTTTTCAAAATTCTGGACTAGAATACTCCACTTAAGAATGCAGCGCACAAAAATCAACATCCTCCTCTCCCCTACAAACTAAGAGCTTCTGCAACTCAGTCTAAGGAAACTGAAATTTTGTGGTGAAAAAAAAATGTACAATAAATAAACCACAAAAAAATTGGAAATTACATATCTATCTAAACGTAGTACAAAAATCAAGGGCCAGAAAGTACTCACCTTTAAAATGATGGAGAACGTGTCTGTGTTTCTTTGGAAATTGTACACCAACTAAAGGGGAATGTTTTTTGTTTTTATTCCTAGAGGGACATACATTCTTATTTCAACACAGGCCTGTTTCTAATGAGTGTGCTTACTATATGTTACAAAGTAAACGGAGTGATAAAACGAGCAAATACTGATAACGTAAATACTGAAAATTCTGTAGTGGCGACAGTAGCGTAACTTTACTTTCTTACTTAAACTATTAATAAAAATGTTTATATTAAAGCATAAGCTTGTATCATATTAAGAAATATTTACTATTTCTTTGAAAATTTGTTGGTAATGTTTTATATATGTTATTTTTCATTTTCTTTCCTATAGATCCTTCGAGCACTTCCAAATAATTACCATATCCATCAGATTACTTTCACTTTTATTTCTCATTTGACGCAAAGATGTCAACGAAGGCTACAACTCAGCAAACGCGACGCACACCGCTTTCCTTAACCGGTGGCGTTAGCAAGCAGCAGCATCAAAATCAAAATAGTGGCAAACCTTCAGACTCCAATGGCAATTCAAATAATGGCGCAAGCGCTAAATATCCAAAAAATTATATAAATCAAAGGACGGAGCCCAATAATACTGATGCACAGAAAGAAATGAAGAAGCAGCAGAACGCGGATAAGAAACAAGTACAGCAACAAAATCCTTCTAATGATACTGTTGCAAACAAAAATGAAAAGTTGGATGAGAAGAAAACTCAAAATGGCAACGACAATGGTAATAGCAAAGTGGCGGCTAGTAACGGTGGTGCCAAAGAGAAACATCAAAATGGTAACGATAAACAAGATGTTACTAATGGTACCAATGCCAAGTCGGGCAACACAAATTCAAACGGTAATACTGTTAATGCAAAAACCATTGCTGCAACAAAGGCAAATGAAAAGCCAGTACCGGTGGCAGCAGTGAAGGAAGAAGCCAAAAGTAAGGAGCGAAAGACCCCACAACCTTTTGAAAACACCGAAAAAGAAGCTGTAAATGAGAAGGAAAAGGAAAGGAAGGAAGACAACGTTCAAGAGAAAGTTGTCGAAAAGGAAACAAGATCTCGTCGTCAAGAAGCTGTGGCGCCAACAGAGGTTGAGAAAAAGCTAACTGAGAAGAAAGCTGAACCCATCAAAGCTGAGGAAACGAAGAGGGAAGTTTTGACGCCGACATCACGCTCAAGTGCAGCACAGACCAAGTTAAGGTCTACACCTACAAGAGGTGTAGATAAATCAGGCAGCAGTACGCCAACAAAACCGGTAGAGAACAAGTCAAGTGGCATTTCACAGCGCAACAAAATCGTCACCACAGTTATAGATGATGTCGAAATGGAACAAATAGCATTAAATTCATCGCCAGAAAAACCTGTGAAGGAAAAATTACAAATTAAACCAGCTGTCGCTGTTGCTGCACCACCACCTCATATGCAGCCACCAACTGCTACTTCGACACCAGGCAAAGCTTTGCAAACAACCCAAAAGACTAAGCAAACAACTATTGATGCTAAATCAGAGATCCCAACAAATATACCGAACAGTGGCTATTCACCAGATCGCAACAGTGTGCCACGCACATTCACACAAATTGGTGGACGTCGCAGTATACGTCCGCTAAGCGAGTATACACCATCCAAATTCCAAAGTAATTCACAATTTCGTGAATCATATCGTCGCATCAACACTGAATTGGATGTCAGTTCAACAACAAATACAAGCATGAATGTCACCGTTGGCTCCGAGGTACCCAATAACTCTTCATTCTCATTTTTCGGTCGCGGGCGTAAACGCGATCGTACACCACCACAACAATCCCAATCAGCCATGGAGGTGCAAACTGATGCTGATTATTCACCACCCAAACGTGCACGTTTGGACATGTACTCGCTATTTAGTGTGGTCGCATCACCCTTGACGATGCTGCGTTCACGTTTCTCCAGAGCTTCCATTCAAAGTAGCACACCGGTAAAGTTGGCCTCTAAGCTGACAGTCGAAGATGATGAAGCCGAAGTTCAAAATGTTTCAGGCATTTCAATTGAAGAGGAAAAAAATGAAGGGATTGATAGTGAAGACAAGACTGCTACCGAGGATGTTACGGTGGGTAAGAAAACAGATGATGACAATGATACCACACCAAAAATGGAATCGCCAAGGAAAGTGGACGACAAGTGTGGCATGGAAAAAGCTGAAGAAATTGACGATGAACTGATGAAGGATCAAACAGACTATGCAGATGTACATAAAGTTGCAGCCGGCGTTGCTGATACTTCGATTGCCTTGGCTAAACCTAAAAATAAGTGTAATATTATGTAAAGACGTAGTGGGAGAAGATATAAGCGTATTGTTTATAAAAATTACTTTATTTTTCTTTAAATGTTTGAAATGTTTAATGTATGTCTGTACTACTCGCATGCAGTATATGTCAATTCTTGTAGCATTATTTTTATGTTCTTACAACATACAAGTATAATTATTATTACTTTAAAAAATATACATATATATATATATTATTTGTTTAAGTGTAGTGTTAAATGCAGCCCAAAAAAATTATTTTCATTAAGTTCACTTAATCAAAATACGATATTTTTCTACAAAAGTAAAACAGTGGCTTCTTCTTAGAAAAATAATTATTTTAATTTCATCTTTTTTATGGAAAATTGTTATTGTTAAAATATAAGACAGTGATGTGATGGATGGATCAGCTTTTGTATGGTTTATATGACTGTTCGATTGTATAAAATCAATATTTATCCGATTGTCTTATATTCGTACAACAACAAATGTTAAATGAAACATATTTAGTTACATAATCGCGCCATTATAACACATTTATTCAAAATTTTATGTCAAGTGCAAATATTATTTTTTTATGTTTTTCCCAAAATATTTTCATCATTGAAAATCATAAAAGAACAAATATTTAGAATATTGCTAAAAAATATATTCAATAAATATGAAACTTCCTTTGGCTTATTATTCTTTATAAAAATTAGAATAATTTAGTTTTAGTTCAATTAAAAATCATAAATATTTTAATTCTAACAAATCATATTGAATTGAAGAGAGCTCATTTAATAAATATAAATACATATGATGATTGTAGGTATTTATATTATTCTTACGAACTTTAAATGTTTGTAATCGTCAGAAGTTTTGTGTATTCTCATATTTTTGTTTGCAAGTAGCAAAACCTAATTGTATTCTTTGTCAATCGAATCATATAATTTCTATATAGTTGTACTCAGCTTACACATACAATAAATATAAATATTATTATATACATACATAATCATAATTTTATGCCAATTTTTAACAATATTCATAAAAATAAAACCGATTTTTTAAATAAAAATTGAGTATTTGTCAAGAGTTACAAATTTTATTAATATAGTTATACATAACCGATCGTTTCCAAATGTAGTCAATTTAGAAGAGAACATAATTCCATGCTAAAATTTACTCTACCAGCAATTTTTGAAAAGGAAAAAAAAACAGTTAAAACTCGAGTAATTTGTTCAACAATATGACGGTCGCGTCGTCGAAGCTGTTGTTTTTCAGTCGACATCACCTCGTGTCGTCGACGCAAAATAGCTATTGCCGAAAAAAGTGACGACGAGGCAATTGAACGATAAAATAAATGTCATTTAACATTTGTGCGTCAGCTGTATCGTTTCGTTCGCAATTTTTTTGCAAACCTGTTTTTTTTTATTGATACATCAAGTGATAAAGAGAGCAAAAACGATCTTAAGACAAAACAAATTATAAGGCAGAATTGTGGTATATTTAGACTAGCAGATAACAAGTAGGTGTTGTAATGCAATTCGTGAATTTACAAATTCGAAGAGTCTTTCTATTAGTTGCTCAAGTTTTCTATCATTTTAGATTAGAAGATTACAGTGACGGACAAAAGTCTACATACACCCCCTGTTTTCGTTGAATAGAAAGTCCAAAAGTTTTTTGGAAAATTTAACGATACAGTTTATTTCAACTATTTTCCCTTATCATAAAAACAAATCAAAAATCATTTTTTAACATAAAATAATAAATTTATGAAAAAAAAAAACGAAAATCCAACATTGACAAAAATCTACATATAGTATACTTACATATATACATAACTTTTCTTAGCGCAAAAACTTTGGTTAATATAAGTTAACATGATCTTTTTAGTATTTAGTTGGTTCAACGTTCGCATCAATAACAGCCAGCTTGAAGCCGTCGTGGCATCGAAACTACTAAATTTGTCAATTCTGAGGAAGTAATACTGTCCCAAGCTGCAATAAGACGTTCTTTGGATAATGGTGAGCTGGAAATCTGATTTTTTCTAATTTTTTGCTCTAAAATCTCCCGGACATATTCAATAACATTCAAATCTGTGCTTTGAGGTGGTGTGTGTAGTTGCCTTGGAGCATGATACAATATGAACTTCTTAACAATATGGAATTCTTAACAATATGGACCGTGTGCTTTTGATCGTTATCCTGTTGGAAGATCCAGCCTCCGCAAAGCTCCTAACTGGCCACCGAAGGCTTCATATTAGCTTCCAACAATGACTTATATTTCAACCGATTCATATTACCCTCAATAAAAACAAGCTTTCCAACTCCAGATGCTACAACTGCTCCGCAAACCATTACCTTGCCGCCACCCTTCACTGTTGGTACTATATTTTTGACCTTAAGTGCAGTATTTTCTTTTCTCCAAACTTTTGTTCTTCTATCGCTGCCGAATATATTAAACTTCGATTCGTCTGTAAACAAGACTTTTTTGCCAAAAATCCATTTCTTTGTCTAAATGTGCTTTAGCGAACTCCAAGCGAAGTTTACGATTTATTTTTTTTCATTAATAAGAGACTACGTGGCGTTCTACTGTAGAAGCAATTATCGTTCAGAGCTCTTCGAATTGTTCTTGGATGGACACACGTTCTTAACGAGCTTGCGAGTTTTCGGCTAATTTTGGATCAGTAACTTTAGAATCATCATTAACTTCCTTCAGAATAAAGCTGATGTCTCTCCAAGTTAGTTTCTTCGGGCGGCCAACATGCGGCTTATTTTAGATGGATCCATTTTTTTTTTTCAAAGTTTTTTACTGTTGATGGACTTAAGTTTAAAATTTTTGAAATTTCACCATACGATTTCTTCTATTTTCTGTGCTGACTAACCTAGTTTCTTACGTCAATGGATATCTCATTTCGCAGAGCCATTGTTGATGCTAATGTGTTTAAACCACAACTAAATTCAATACTAGCAAATTAGAAAACATAATTTAAAAAAAAAATAGTAAAAAAAAGGGTAACTAACCGCCATAACAACACAGCATATCGACATAAATGCTAATAAACCCGTGGTGTATGTAGACTTTTGTCAGGGGCATTTTTGCGTTTTTTCACCATAATTGTTTTATTTTATGCTGGAGAATGGATTTGTTTTAAGATATGTGATTAGAAAAGGTTTTAAAATAAAACTGTATACCTACATTTTTCAGCAAAGTGATAGTACTTTCTACACAACGAATACAGGCGGTGTATGTAGACTTTTGTCCGCCGCTGTATATTCGACTTAACAAAGCTGCGTTCAAATATATCCTTAAAGAAATATAACCACATTTGAAAAGTGGAGTGGGAATAACGTCTGTATGTACATATGTATGTATGTATGTATGTATACTTACTGTAAAAAAAATTGTCTTACAAACGTCCTAAGAAATATAACGCATGCATATCTACTAAAAAATTCATAGGATGGTTTAAAAATGAAAAATATTTGAAAAATTATGTACTAAGTCGTCAGAAAATTTAAAGTTGATAGAATTTGCAATAGCTAATAAATATGTGACAATAGCTGTCAATAGTTCTACGGAATAGCAAATTTGTCACAAAATACCTTGGACGCCAACCACAATAGGGGTATTTATATTGTTGTTGTTGTTGGAATGGCTAAGTAACAACGCTTGGGAGCAAGAAAGCTGGTCAATATCGCGGATTGAATCTAACCAGAGGCCGAGGAAACAAACTGTTTCGACGGATTTACACCAAAGTGAAAAGGGGTCTCATATAAGACTTTTTTGACATGAAAGAGATGTTTAGTGTCGTGCGGTCACGTTATATATAACAGGTCGCTACTAGAATTAATTAATTAATGATTTTTAGTAAGCCCTAACCTTCAAAAGACGCGTGTATAAATTTGACAGTTGTCGGATCACTATTTTGTGAATTATAACATTTTGAGTGAAGCAATTTTTGTTATTGTGAAAAAAATGGATAAAAAAGCAATTTCGCGTGTTAATAAAATATTGTTTTTAGAAAGGAACAAATGCAGTTGAGGAAAAAAACTTGAGTTAATGATGAGTTTCCGAACACTGCCCTAGGAAAATCAGCCATCAAGGATTGGTATGATAAGTTTAGTCGTAGTGAAATGAGCACCGAAGACGGTGAACAGAGTGGATACTCAGAAGAGGTTGTCACCGACGAAAACATCAAAAAAATCCACAAATTTATTCTGAATGGCAGTAAATTGAAATTGATTAAATAGCATGCGCTCTAAAGATGTCAACTGAACGTGTACATCATATCATTCACGAATATTTGATTCGGAGCAGCGTTTGAAGATGAAACATGGCTCCATCATTTCACTCTGAAGTCCAATCGACAGTCATCCGAGTGGACTGCACACGATAAACCCGCTCAAAAGCGCGGGGAATGCAGCAGTCGGCTGGCGAGGTAATGACGTCTTTATTTTGGGAAGCGCAAGGAATAATTTTCATTGACTATCTTGAAAAAGGAAGCGACTATTACATAGATCTAGATCTGACCCCAGCGACTATTTACTGTTCTCAGATCTCAAAAGAATGCTCATTGAGAATTTTCGTCTAATGAATAGATTATCGCTGGAACTGAGGCCAATTTTGAAGCAAAGAGCAAATCATACTACAAAAATGGTATCGAAAAGTTGGAGGATCGCCAAATTTAGTGTATCACCCTTGAAAGGAACTATGCCGAATGAAAAAAAAAAATTAATTTTGCCAAAAAAATTTGTTTTACTACGGCAGGCCGGAGACTTTTCAGTTGACCTATTATAAATCGGACCTACTTAGCAGTTGCAATTGTTGTAACCCAAATTGGGCTTCAGGGAATATTCTGAGAGTGACAGACCTTGGCTGAATAAAAATTCGGGCCATTCTGGTATAAAGACCCAACTGTCGCGGGAGCTAACTAGCTTTTTGTCTGCTATAGGTGGCTATTCGACACCGATGACGTCCTTCACTGAAATATAGTTGTTATTGGTGTTGACTGGTCATGTGCGAATGGCGTTGAAAGTCCTTCTATAGCACTGCTTGCATAGCATAAAATTAAAAGATTTCCCATTATAGTCTCCAGGTGGTATAGAAACAGAATAATAATTTCTTCTTCTGCATGTTGTTTGTTCACGACGTCCAAACCGATACGGCGTAATATGTAACAAAGTGAAGTACAAGCAGTTGGTTGAACAACGCTTATTTCATCATATGTTAAAGTCGTTATGTAGCTCGGAAGAAGGGAATAAATGCTGAAATTAATCTAAATGCTCTAAAATTCAAAATTAGACACTTTTTTACTTTCACCATCCTAACTTTCACTTGACATAAACTCGACAGTATTCTATGCCTATGGAATTATTTATACAAAAGAATCATCAAGAAATTTTGCTTATAAGAGTTCTTCCGACGGTGAGCAGGAAGTCGATAATCAAATTTTAAAATTTTAATTAACGCAAATGCAGCGTCCCAATAAATACGAGCCCACTGTAAGTAGCATGAAATGGCAGCACTTGACAGTTTTCTAAAACTGTAGCTTGGCAATTCTCTATTCAGAGAACGTATTCTACGTTCTTTGCTATATTGGCGGTTATGTCAAATAAATTTTTATCTTTTTCAACGTTCGGACAGATTTTTGAAAGAAATTTTTAATACAAATTCTAATTTCATGAGAAGTTTTCAATTAAACATTTTATTTCGTAAAATTTAAAAAATTCAGATATATATTTGTACATTCGTGATAATATAGATATATTAATCAGTCTTTAAAGATAAAATTGAACCGAAATTAATCTGGAACTTTGCACAATTGTATCATGGAAAAAGAGGAAGCTGCAACTGTGCAGTACCATCAATCTGATTATAAAACTCCACAGAAGTCATCCTTGATAATTGATGGCGAACACTTATTGGATAAAATAAATATATTGACAACAAAGCCAGAAAATCAAACTTGTACAAAGGTATTATATTTTAAAAGCTTTTTCATCGTGACTTGCTTTTAAGTGACATTAAATAGAAAATTTCAAAATAGTAGACATTTGTTATTGGAATGCATGCATTAAATACAATCGTAATATGCTGTTACTCTTGCGAAATGCAGCTGTGGTGTTCGTGCTTTGAAATTGGGAGGGAGCTGATTTGCTATAAACCGTCTTTTGTTTTAAGATACATCTGCGCCAAAAAGTGGCAGTTCGCTTTGCAGTTTTAATCTCTTGAAAGAAATCCTAGTTTATATATGGAAAATTGTGCCATGTGTAAAATAAACTGCTCTCTCTTCTCTTTCAGTTACCAACAATTAAAGATTTTGTCGTTATCAAGCCAATAAGTCGTGGTGCTTTTGGAAAAGTATTTTTGGGTTATAAAAACAATGATCCGAACCGACTATATGCCATCAAAGTTATGCGTAAATCGGAAATGATAAATAAAAATATGGTATCTCAAGTTATTACAGAACGCAATGCGTTGGCATTATCACGTAGCCCATTTTGTGTGAGTTTATTTTACTCACTACAATCGATCTCATATGTTTTTTTAGTAATGGAGTATATGGTTGGTGGCGACTTGAAATCAATACTAACCATGTATGGATACTTTGACGAAGCAGTGGCGCGTTTCTATGTTGCAGAAGTTGCGTTAGCTTTGCAATATTTGCATGAGCACGGAATTGTGCATCGTGATATAAAACCGGATAATATATTGATATCAGCGACTGGTCATATAAAATTGACTGATTTTGGTTTAAGTAAAATTGACAATAGGAAAGGTATTTATAATATTTACATATATATATATATATGTCACCTTAATGGACAATGTACCTATATTTTCCTTTTATAGATTTAGAGATGTCTGACCTAATAAATGCGTCACCTACTTTAAATTCACGTACACCGGGTCAATTACTATCATTAACATCGCATTTGTCTTTCGGTTCTGAGAAAAAGTTAGAATGTGAAACTGGCACTTTAAATCTGATGAATCCCATAAATAAACGGAGTATGAAATTTATTGTATTTTGGTAAATTTTTAATAAGTAAAATAATTTTTTCCCCTCAGATATGATAACCGAATCTTCGGATAGTGAAGCAGACACATCATTGAATGAAGTTGAACGGACGGATGAAAGCAAGATATCTGGAGTCTCACCTTTCTTTTCAGCGGAAGAAATTAACGTTTCCGTTCGACATACATGTGCCACCAACGTGGGGTTTAATAGTTTGTCTTTTAGATTATTTTTTGAAAAAAATGATTTTTGTTCTTTATAGACTCAACTCGCCGATAGCAGTGCCTCCTCTTATCACACGTGTACATCTACTGAGATAAGCAAAAGCGAAGCAAGTACCACTGGTGCTCCTAATCCCACGCCCAATACCAAACATGTCGGTTTCGTAGACGTTAACATTGAAATCACGGTTGCGCGAGCTAATTGCAATGTGAGTGGTGATGTGTTTGACATTTTTTTTATAGCCAAATAAGTACATTTTTTGATATTATATCAATAAACTTTCTATTACAAAAGGGTTGCAAGCAGGAGCAAAATATATGTTCAAAAGATAATAGCAAAGATAATAAGATTACAATTAAGTTGGTGGAGAAAGAACAAGATGAAACTTCATTTGAGTTCAGTATGCTTCGAAAACGTTCCATAGATGAGGTGTGTAAACGTACGTCTTTGTATGTTTCTATGTGTGGAGTTTTGAAATGGGACTAAAGCTCTTAGATTTTTTTCTAAATACTTTGGAGCATTTCTTAGCTCGAAACAACGTCTCTATGTTATTTAACCTACTAAGTGCATGCGATGTTATGTGTTTTATTTTTGTCTAATGGGTGAATGTTGTTCAAATATGTTTTAGAAATTTTTGCATAGGAAAGGGTTCCTCTAACATTTTTCCTCCTAATTAATTCTCATTGGGATTGTTTATAAAACTATTAATTTTCAATATAGCGGTTGCGTATTTCAAAAGGCACTGAAGACTCGGGCGTATCGAGCCGCAAAAGTGATTATTCGCTTTCACAGATCAACATGACCACAAGTTCGCTCGATAAAGCTGATAATATGTGTATTTCGAAGGCAGATACCAGCTGCTCTGACTATTCGCGCAGGTATGATATTTACAAATATTCCAAATCGTTTTATAAATCGGTATTTTTTTGGTTATAATTTTAGCTACAACACGAATAATACTAATGAAAACAACAGTATGCGTTCACCATTTCGTAATTTATCGAAAAACTTTAAACGGCCCGAATTCTTAAGGTTTTCATACACAATCTTGAATATATAATTAAATTGAAATTATTATTTTCCTCTAATTTCTAGGGGCATGAAACGTAAATTAAATCTTCTCAATCGTTCGGAGTATTCACCGGATGGTTCTAATTCGGGTTCAAACTCTGGCAGCACCGGACTTACACAAGAGATCGATATAATGGATATTGGTAGTAGCACACCAAAGAAACGTAAAGCAATTAACGGCGTTTTAAAGATACGGTCGCTCTCAGATGATGATGTGCCACAGGTGCTCAATGAGCATGTCACAAATGTCGTCTTCTCAACGCCTGTATCATCACAAAAGGTACCACGACGTGATGGTGGTCTGTTAGGTAAACTGAAAGCTACACGATTTACTTTACCACCATCGATAGAGGGGAAAAAACCAGAGCAAATTGTGGAAAAGACTTCGAATGTGCAATATTTAAAAATGGCAGTTGATGACCCCACCATGTCGCCGATTAATTTGGGTAATAATGCGCTGAAAACACCGAAATGTAAAAATACACCATTTCGTACACCGAAATCGGTGCGTCGTGGTGTTGGTCGTCAGTCTAGTGAACGCATACTTGGCACACCCGATTACTTGGCTCCTGAATTGCTGTTACGTCAAGGTCATGGCCCAGCTGTGGATTGGTGGGCACTCGGTGTTTGCTTCTATGAATTCTTAACGGGTATACCACCCTTCAACGATGAAACACCACAAAAAGTTTTCGACAACATTCTAAATAAAAGTATGAAAAAAATGATTAGAATTTAAAATGAGTTAAACAATTTTAAAAACATTTTAAACTCTTCTAGATATTGAATGGCCAGAAGGTGATGAAGCTCTTTCGGCTGAAGCGATGGAAGCCGTTGATCAACTGCTTACAATCGATCCCGCTGAACGTCCTGCAGCAAAAGAGGTGCTACAAATGCCTTTTTTCCAGTCTATAAATTGGAAGAATATCGAGAATGAAGAACCACCGTTTATACCAACACCTGATGACCCAACCGATACGGGATATTTTGAGGCACGTAACAATTTGCAACATTTAAAGTTATCAAACTTTACGCTAGATGACTAGAAGGGAAGGCGAAGACTGTGGCGGGAGTGAGCTGTAATATAAATATGTGTATTAGAAATACAACTAATAAACCAAAACGTGCCAAGGAGCTCCCAAATAGACTGTTTATTTTGTCCTAATGGTATATTTTTTATTTATTAATTTTTTCTTTCATATTTTCGTGTTTTTTTTTTATTGTAGTTAATTTATCTGTTAGTGGTGATGATTTTATGAAATAATTTGATCAAGCGAATTTCCCAAGATTAGTAATATGTTATGTGCTTGTGTACTACTATGTATGTATGTTCAAATGCAAAATAAAACTGTAATATATGTTGCTAAGGAATTTTTCAATTTCTTTATAATGATTTCTGATTATTATGTTAATAACTACCTATTTGATATGTATTTGCATGTAAGTGTGTTTTCCTACACACTTTTAACATATATAATTTGTCATTATTTGTTTTAATTACGCACATTCACATCTACATATTTATGCCTCAAATACATTTTAAACGTTTTGTGACAGTTTTTTTTATAGAAATAGTATGTATCATAAAGAAATCTTTTACGTAATAAATGATATTTTCACTTATAAATTGTATATATATGTATTTAAAATAAATTAATATAATTGTTGTTGCGGTCTAATATGTTAATATTCAAAAAAAAAAAAAACCTCTAGAGAAGCAAACCCTTCTTTTGTTGTATTTGTAATATATCGCAGCCCTAGAGTTACACTGTTGTAACTCACATTTTCTCAAAATCTGACTTTTCACTACTACATAGATGTATGTCGATATGCCTAAGTTCTCATAGCGTTTCAAAGTCCTAAATCCAATATTATGACGTAGGCAACAAAAGTTACCTAGTTGTATGACGATTAAATCATCACATTTCAGTTACTCAGTTGTATGTGTCACATACAACTTTGTGATAGAAGGAAACGAATATTCTTAGTTGACATACAGTTTTGTTGTCCCGAGCGGTTTGGCGTGTGTTTTTATTAGTCGCGAAAAGTTTGCAAAAAAACAAAACCTTAGTTCGCAAAGTGAGGTTAGGTTAAGGGGTTTGCTATCGCCCACCTGTTTTGCGTGTGTTTTTTTTTTATAATCGCGGAAAGTTTGCAGTGATAACGTAAAATCTAAAATTTTTCTTAAAGGTGTGTCATGGACTTAAATGGTAAGTTGCTTAGACATCTTAATATTGTAAAGATAATTAAAATTGTCTTCTTTTTTGCATAAAAGAATTTAGTTCACAAAGTGAGGTTAGATTTAACCCAAACTATTTTTTGCAGATTTAGAAATAATTATTTGTTTGTCTCCCCTAGAAAAAAAATAGAAAATATGGACTCTGATACTGAAACATTGGCGGATTTGAGGTAAACTTTCTTATTTTTTTAATGGCAAGAGTAAAAATGAAAAACATTGTACTAACTTTTTTAGAACAAAAATACTGAACGAAACGATAATTGTGAGCTCCACTGGAAGCTCCATTTCACGTGATTTAGAGGTAGCTGATTTGGATGACATCATAAATACTCATGGTTATGATTCGGACAAAGATCCTGAATATGTACCACCTGATAGTAGTGCGGACACCCATGGTACCGATGAATTAGGTCATGGACATATTACCTCTGAATCTCCAATTGAAAACGTCCCTAAAAAAATTCTAGCGCGGAAAAGAAAGAGGAATTCGGAAAAACCAAACCAATAGCAGAAGAAAGCGGACGTTCAATTACTATTTTAATATTGGAACTCGGCAGATTCAAATTTGTAAAAGTTTTTATCTGAGCACTTCGGCAGTAAACACCTGTTTACACAGTACATGCAAATAAAGATGCCATTACGAGTATACCTTCTTGTTCTGCTCAAGGTAAGCATACAAAACACAAAATATCTGAGGAAGATCTCAATGGCGTTAAAACGCATATTGACTCTTTTCCCCGAGTCGAATCGCACTACTGTAGAGCTGAAACTCAACGACAATTCTTCGATTCTTTTTTGAATATAAAGAAAATGTATGAACTATATAGAGATGTATGTACCTCTTCAAACAAGCAACCGGTGAAGGAGTCCTTTTATAGATCTGTGTTTTGTCAACACAACAACTTATCTTTTCATATACCAAGGAAAGATAGATGTGATTGATTTTTCCGAGGAAGTTAAAATGAAGATCAATGAAGGAACACTCACAGACCAGAGAAGGACGGACTACGAGAAGCACATTGAAGAGAAAAATGCAGCTCGAGCAGAAAAACAGAAAGATAGAGACAATGGAAATATATTTTTAGTCTTTGATATGCAGAACGTCTAATCATGTCCTCGTCCTGTAGTGAGTAACTTTTACTATAAAAGTAAACTCAATGTCCACAACTTGACTGCAATTCTTTCGAGCACAAAGCAAGTATATTGCTCATTGTGGAATGAAGCCATAACGGGGAGAGGTGGCAATGATATCGCTAGCGCTCTTATCAAGATTTTGGAAGCAGTGTTTTCAGATAATCCGCAGTTGAAGTCGTTAGTTTTGTGGAGCGATAGCTGCGTGCCCCAAAATAAAAATTCGCTTATGTCACTTGCTACTACTACTACTTTTATGCAGAGCCATCCACACATTGAATTGATTAGAATGAAATTTTCAACCTCTAGACAGTCATGCAATCAGGAATGGATGCCGTACACAGCTGCATAGAACGGAAAAAATCGGAATATTACTCCCCGGTTTCCCTTTTACATTTACTTTTGAAAGTAAATTCCAAAAAGCCTTATAAAATTATGCAACTCAAAGAAAATGACTTTAAAGACTACAAAACATGTGCAGCCTTGTACAATTACAAATTGGTGCCTTTCAGTCAAGTCACTAACTACTCTTAAGTTCTCTCGATCTCTTCGAGAGTTAGAGTACAAAGTAAGCCACTCTCACCAGGAATGGAAGAAAGTGTGTATTCGTGAATATCGAGCTACACGATCCGAATCTACAGGTAGAGATAATTTTATGCGACCTCCAACTAACATACATATCTGCATCAAAAACAATTCCTCAGAATAAAACATTAGCGATAAGAAGTATGTTTAAATACATGCCAGCAGTAGACCAAGCCTATTATAACTCAATATTACCCAAATAGCTTTTGTTAATATGAATAATCGTTAAAATACAAAAAAACTAACAAAACCAACAAGTTTAATTAGAAATTTACTTTAAGTTCAGTTACTAATTTAGAAGAAATACAAAGTTGTATGTTACTTTACTAGCAATCAAGTTTTTTCGTTACTGACACATAGTTTTATGTTTTTTTTTGATATTTTAAATCTAATTGAAAAATAATAATTTGATGAGAACTTTGGTCAAATATCAAATAATTTTACAATACAAAATATTATCCCAAATCCACAACCACGTGCGTTTCTTTGTTACGGCAAAACAACAACCATATTTTTCAATTTCGATTTTCTCAAAACTGATTTAGCTGCACATAGAACAGTGTAACTCTAGGGCAGCGATATGTAAATATAACTCTTAAATCAAATCACCATTTTATGCATGTTGCCTCTCATGAGTCCGTGAAGTAGGTCATTCAATATTGTATTTTGTGCATTTCTTTCCACTCAATCGTATTTGATTTGATGTTTATGTGTCGCAAATTGCTTTTTGATTGAATTTTCGGCAAAGTCCAGTAAACTAGTTCTCATTAGGTTAGCCATTTTTGCAAATTTAAAATTGCTTATTTTGTTGCTGTTTAGCGTTCGAGTCAATTGTATTTGCTGTTGGCCATATATTGTTAATACTCACATATGTACATTGGTGGATTTTTTTCGCCATCTTCATTCTATGTGGGTATTGTATAACTGAAATATATGAGCGACTATGTCACCACTAGAATTTTGGGTAACTGCCATAGCTCGCCTGACAAAAATTTCTAGCGTTGGTCTGATAAACAGCATAGCTTGGCGAAATATGCTGACGCTCGCATCAGTGTATTTGTCCATAATTGTCGTGATTGACAGACCTCCCGACTTTGTTTCCGCGCACCACCGTACTTTTGTTAATTAAAAAAAAAACTAACTGACCCGGTTTCACGAAATTTTCCGAGAACGCCTTCAGCCCTCTCCAATGAACGTATTTTTCGGCGTATTGTCATACCGGCAGTCCAAATTACCAAGCCGATTCCAGAGGTACCCCCAAATTAAGGAATGCAACTCGTAAGATTCGTCGATTGGTAAACCAACATAAGCGGAACTAGTGGAAGGAATACTTAAAATCCTGAAACCCTTTCCGGTGGGGCAACCAAGCTGTGGGACACTGCCGAATCATTGTCAAACCCGACCTGACAAGATGAAGAAATGGAAATTTCATTCGGTGTCCGCGCATCGTCGGACCCGAATAGATGCACGAGATATTTAAGCCGAATGCCAAACACCAGAGCGACGTTTAGTTTCCTCAGAGAAAAGGTTCAGGAGATTATTAGGAAGGAGAAATCCATCGGCCACAACGGAATAAGCATGCTATAACAACTGGACCCAGCGAGAGAAGACTACCTTACCACGGTTCTCAACTTGTTTGAGAATGCCCGATAAAATTTTTCCTCAGTAGTGAAAACAATTGATGCCTTGTTGCTTCCATCCCTCACACGTCATCTGAGCCCAGTAGCACATTGGCATGATTTCTGTGAAGAGCACAGTACCACAACCTCACTTAACGTCATAAATACCAATATAGTCCACGGCCTTAGCCAAAATTAAGCCTTCATAAACTGTCCTGGTGGCATTGCACAAAATCTTTTGACGTCAACTACGCAGTGCTTCTATCAGACATGAAGAACCCTCACTACCGCCTTAGTGGTTGACAGTCATCGATTGACTTTCGATGTCAAAATTCTATACTCCATAAAATTAAACAAGGCGATCCGCGTGGTGCTCTCTCCCCATTGCTGTTTACTTTTTACATCTGGAAGAAAGTTAAGAGCTATCATGCCGACCTTCGCACTTTTTCACTGTACGCCATCTACATCTACAACCATTGAAATCCTCGGTCATCCTTTTCACTAGCTGGACGATGTGAAAGCCGATGACGTAACAATTCCGGTAATAAATAACCCCAAGTTATTGGGGGTTGCATTTGACACCCTGCACTTCTTCACTCCGCATACCATTGAAATTGCTACTAAAGTACAAAGCCGGACCAAATTCCACAAATCGCTAGTCGAGAGCACCTGGGGAAAAGACAAAGAAACTTAGCTCGAAGCATACGAGTGACAGGAAAGCTCCTGGTGTCACTGACGCATCACTTACACAGTGAAACATCTGTGCTCCCATTCAAGTAAAACAGTGAACAGTTAAGTTAAGGAGTATAGTGTTATGCCAAGTAAGTAATATCTGTTGGCAGTACACCTACGCAATAATACCAACAGTTACATACTTGAAGTTGAACCTCCACTCAGGCACATCAGGAAGAGAGTAATTGAATATAAAAATCATATAAAGCAATTAAGAACAGAATCGAAGAGAAGAACGGCATACCGACAGGCTTTAAACATCATTCACTGAGAGTCCATCAACGCCTTCGTGAACTCTCTTCCCGTGAATGGTTTTCTCGGAATCCAAGCACCATTTATTGCAGACCAAGAGCTCGAGCTGCCCGAGTACTACTGGCACAATTTCTGGATATTGTGGTCGACTTAATTCTTACTTATTCAGACTTGACACCGATATACCCAGCGTGTGTCCTGAATGCAATTAGTCTAGCACCACTTTCCCTCTATAATGAGCCCGTCGAAATAGCTCCATGGCGGGGTTCAACTAGCCGCTACAACAACAACAATAGCGACTAATATTGTAGCAGAAAGCATACGGAGATATAGTTCATGTTCATGGCTTTAAGTCTCATATGGATTGAATCACGCGTTACCTGACCTCGAATTGCAATAGCTCAACAACGAGTGACAAACCTTCTATGCCAAGCAGTGTTTTTGATAACATAGCCTCGAATCTTTATCATTCCCACTAGGGGAGTATAGTATACTACTGGTACCTTACATTGCTTTTTGCATTAATGCTAAAAGACAAGTACAGCACTAGGTATACGTCCTAGTCCTTCTCTGGCTGACGCTATCGTCGTTAAACATATATTAAAACAACAAAAATAACTCTTTTACCTCAGAAATTACGAATATCCTATGCCGCAAAGTTGAGTCGGAAGCAATTTGTTGATTGCTTTGATCCTAGAAACCGAATCAAATGACGACACAGGTTCCAACGTATTACAGGTATATTGGAAGGATGACAGTTGGCATAGAAGTACGATCTAAATGATTAAACATGAAGAACCAAGTTGGATAAATTACTCTTTGCTGATTTTATCTTACTAACGCTGTTCTAATATAGTCTGGTAATCTACATACAAGCATTAGGTCGATTTCGAAAATAATCTTATTCGGAACTCGCCACACAAAATACGGGTATACACAAGGTAGTGGGAGATCTACTGCTCCTGAACGTCATGTAAGGATGTCAACACGCTGTTATTCCTCAGCTTTGGATGCTCTTAGCATGTACTCAAAGATAGTTAAATAATACCTGATCTCCCTCTCTGTAGGCTCGGGGTATCTAATGCGGATTCGATGGTAACTGAAAGCTGAAAAGCGGGCATGAAACGAATGAGAACGCCTTTGGCCAGTTGTGGTTCTGAACAGATAGATGCACCACACGTCAGCCTGGCGAACGTTAGGCAAACACCAGGGCATGCGCGATCGCAAGATTCTTCTGCGTCGGAGTATATAGCGCATAATTGAAGGATCTTCAAAACTCAGCAAGTTAAACCTGTCGCTCTGGATTATGACCATTGGTATACATGCAGTGAAGTTGAAAATACAGCTTTCTCGACCCTCATTGGACGAGCTGCATGGATAATTTCGATTTTTCCGACCTTCCATGATATCCGGGAGGTTTCAAAATAAAATAAGGGTTGAAATACTTTAATTTATGGATATTTTTTTTTCTGATTCCGCTTCTGAAAACATTTTAGCGCCAAATAAGAAACTGTTATGTGGATTATAAGCGCCTTGGGACAAAGTATTGATGGCGCTGCCGACAATGCGGCCAACCAATTACATTTTATTACAACAATAACAAAAACAAGCACATAAATATGAACCAAAAGTAACAGTAAGAAGGCCATGCAAATTGTGGGCGCTCACTAAGCTCAGCCATTGTGGCAGTGGTCCAGTTGGCCAATTGTCCTAATAAATGCTATTCTAATGTATTTTTTTCCGCCAGCACTGCTGCTTTTCTCGAAAAAATGTCCGTTGAGTACACTTTTGCGCATAACTAAAGTGCCTCGGGAAGTGGAATCAGAGAGAGAGAGAGAGAGGGAGTGGGAGGGGGAGGAAGGGGGAGAGGACAGTCTTTGCATTTATGAAAAAAAAAACTACATTTTCATTGTCCTTGCTGTGGTTTTGCTTTTGTTAAATTTTTCATTATTTTCTTTTTGTCATTGGCGTGTTTCTCACATTTTCCGCATTTCCTCTTCTTTTTGCTTTCTTTTTTGGCACTCGAAATTGGTCTCTAATGCAAAATCGTATTGTTTTGATAACTGAGGTCATTTACCTAATGCGGGAGCGAGCTATTTACATATGTATGTATGTACATACGTACATATTTATAAAACGAATTATATACATACATGCATATACAAATGAGACCACGTGCATTGTTGGTGCGGTTAACACTTAAAATTTATTTCATCTACGTTAAAGTGGCTTCAATACTAAGAAATTAAAGCAAAATACATTCTCATAATACTCGTATGCAAGTGCATATCAACATATCCTGCTGTGAAAAGTTAGACTAGTACGCAAAAATTCTAGTTAAATACTAGTATTTTAAAGATGAAATCATACAAGTCCGTTATTTATATAGCAGTTCATCAGTAACGGGAATTAGAATAATTTTCACCACTACGACATTCGTATGTTGTTGTTATTTTTGGTACGCCACGGCAGTGTTTCATTCCCTAATACTCTCTGTTGAAGTGCGAGATCTGTTGCTCCCCAGTACATCATAACGATAACCGAATGGTGAGAGATGTAATCATTGTAGTGCGCGAGATTCTCGGTTCGATTCTCTTTGCGGGTAAACTAATTTTTATTTTTGTTTTTGCTCAAGTAGAAATTCTATGCATGCATAAATGAACTAGTATAAAACTGTTGAATAGTCGAAAAATTGACAGTTCGCAGGACATCGCCATGCTAAAAATACCAGTTGCTTACATGGGAAATAGATGGAAGATGAACTAGTTGGTATAAAAATGCAAACAAGTTGGATTTTATTTAACAATGTTTTTTTTTATTTAACAACTGGTATAAAGCTAACTAATCACCAAAAGCATGTATGCCCATCAATAGGCACGCGGCATTAGGTCCGAAAGCATAATTTAGAGCATATTGAACTATACCTTCTTATATACTACATATATTTTGGGGAATATTGAAAACTTTTACCAAAAAATCATCTTTTGAAGCTCATTTTCAACTGCAGCGGCACCGACATAAGCAAAACTGCATTTGGTCTCAGACAACCAACCATGTCATGTGGATCGATGACATCATTAGTCCGAGGAAGGAGCTGCCGTTACCGCCAATGACGATCATTACCGTGCTGCACAATTAAGGCCTGTATATTGAATCGGCGTAATTCCTACCTATGCAGACTCGTCCACGAGATACCCAACGTATGTCCCGAACGCAATGAATACCCGCACGACACTAACCACCTCTTTGCACGCCCACTCAACCCGACTCATCTAACACCCCTCTCCCTCTGGTCGGTACCCGTCGAAACAGCACGTTTTCTGGGCCTCTCGTTAGATGACCTCCATGACTAGGGCTAGTCCGCAGCTATAATTAGAGCCGTGGGCAGCCGTTAAAGATAATTGCAATGCCAACCACCCAGAGATGTTTTGAAAGTTGAAATATGAAATTGAAGTCACCATTGCAGTAATAGAGGGCAACAAAAACGTGTGAAAAAATTGAGACGGTAGAATGCTGGTAGAAAAATATTTATCCGTTTTATTTTAAGAGCATTTTGGGTAATCTTCCACGAAGAAGTACGTTTAGAAATATTGGAAAAGAAGGCTTGCAATTGGTTCCAATAATGTTTGTAGGGAGTGGACTTAACGTTTGTGAGGAGTGTGGGTAGCGAGGTTTAGAAGCGTTCTCATGACTTACCACCATTGGAATACGTTTTAAAGGTTTAAAGTAGGAATATTGCAGTGGTTGCTTCTTCATATGAAGAGTATCTTTTATCGCCGTTTCTTTCACAGTATTGAAATGGAAAATGGTAAAATGGAGCTAAATCTGCAGACCATTCTGGATAAGATAATAGTTCGTAGTTCAATCTATAAATTTTTGCATTGTTATGAGGGAAAGACATTTTTTTTGACAAATGTGAACTTTTCTGCTTCAAACCAATATCGAATCTATTCGATACAATTTGAAAAAATTCGCCATAATATCCGACGATAATCGTTTTAGCCTTTTCAATGTGATCGATGTGCATACCATGGATTTCATGAACGACCGACCGATCTCCTTTGGTCTTCTTTGATTCAATTTGGTGTCTGGTGGGCACGTTTGGTCTACGATAATCATTTGTTCGATGTTTAAATATTCATTTGAGATGCCTTAATTTCAGCTCCCCGATCCCGATCGTCTAATGTCAATCCATAGATTTTATCGACGTTTTCTGGCGTGACGACTTTTTTTGAGCCACCTGCACGCTCGGTGCAACTAAGGTTGGTATGACCTCAACGAAACTTTAATAAACCACTTCTTAACGATTGAAATTGATGGTACAGAGTCGCCATAGTATTTATCAAGCCTTTTCTTGGTTTCAGTGATGTTAATATAATTTTTTTCTTTTTTTGATAAAATTCAAGGGCTTGTCTGCTTTCAATGGATGTCAAACAAAAACTAAATGATGCAGCTGACGGAAGCAGACAGTTGACGCTTGCACCGATCTTTTGAAATTGTTCGATCCATCCGTGAAGAAGTTAGGTGTTCCTCTACTCCAGTAACCCCCAACTCCTGGTGTAAAGGAATTATGATGGGAAAGGAGCAACTCGGAGCAATCTCAAAGATATAATAATCCAAGCAACTCGAGATGAATTTGGGCCCCTGAAGAACAACGGAGTGCTTCACGCTTGCGCCGATCAAGAATATAAACTTTATAAACCTGACAGCGATTTTGCGTTAAGTATCAGGGTTGGAATAGTTCCACAGATATTGATGAGAGTCGCGTGTTGTCTGATTGCCAAATATATTTATCAGCGGGCGCAATAGCCGAATAGCCAGCAGTACGTAACGCCAACCGGAAGGCCAGGTTTCGATTTTTCTAATAGCGGTCGCCCCTCTTCAGGGAATCTCAAGCCTTTCGAGTGTATTTCTTACATGAAATAAAAGCTCCTCATAGAAATCCATCATCTATTCGTTGACGGCTTAGAAAAAATTGTAGTCCTCTCCATTTGTTGGGAAAAACTTAAAACGCACACCACAAATTGGAGGCGGAGCTCGGCCGAAAATCGTTTCAGGAGTTATAAGGCGCAAATTATATATCTTCTTCTTCTATGGCTCTAGAACCGTATGTTAGTTTAGGCCGAGAGCAAAAAAAAAACACATATCTTTCTCTAATGTAAGCGAAGCTCCGTCAGTTTTTCAGACCAAGAGCAGATATATCTTTCTGGACTTGGTCCTGCCATGTTGCTCGGTGGCGCACCCCAAGGTGCAGAGTCAAATGATCTTTTCACTGGAGCGTCTTCATCCATGCGACCGACATGTCCAAGCCAGTTTGAGGTGCAATCTTTTTACGATGCCCTTCCTTGAAGAAGGCAAATCACCTTGTCAAAAACCTCGTTTGGTTTCCAACGACTCGTAGAGGTCATTCCAAAATTAGGCGGAGCTGAACGTCATTCTACACAGTCGTATGACTTTTGCGGGGATCCCAAATATATACACGGTTTCGTACAAGCAGCTTCGATTCGAGCTATCAAAGGTTGCCTTAAAATCGACATATAAATAAGTACTGTTTGCCGATTTGTTTATTCAAGGTCTTTTCCAGGTGAGGTGTTGTAAAAATTTTGCCAGGTTTGAAGCCACATGAAGAATGTAAGTGAAAATTGGCAACGTTGTCCAAAAAGTCTTCAGCATAATAAATGAATATGAAGGGTATTTATAACAAGTTTTTACAATAATAATTGTTGCATCATGCATTGAATGAAACTGAAGGTAAGTTCAAGAAGAAAATTGGGAACATTGTGCAGACAATTGTGTTCGTAATAAAAAGATTTGGAAATTTAAAAAAAAAAAAGTTGAAATTTTTATACTTTGGCAGTGAGCATATGAGACAAATTAAAAATTGAAAACGCAGCTTTAATTAATATAAAACGTTTTTAAAATTCGAAAACAGTCTGTGAACGCGACAAAGGAAAGTGGACAGGTCCAACAGACCACTGTGAGACTAATATGTTTGGTTTTGAAATGTGTAGTACTCAGAAGTGACTTGAATAAAAAATATTTATGAATATCTTTTAATTCATAATTTTTTTTGATAAAGATGGTCTACGCGAAATGGCGTAGACATCTATAGAGCTCTTGTAAAGAGTTATCCATTTAGTAGTTTCGAAAAAGCAGGGCCCCATTTTGACATTTGTCAAATTAAACTGTCAAACCAAACATGTTTTGTTTCAGCCATTCATGAAAATGAATCGCTTAACAACCGCACAACACGTTAAAATTGTTGCAATCTACTAAAAAATGATGATTCAAACGTTGCCATGTTTCATGCTTCAAGAGGACATTATGGTGCACATAATCGTCCAACTACTCAAGCAAATAGTTAAATTTTAAAGTAGTTTGAAAGGACTGGATTATTTACAGGTATTGTAAAGCGTGTGCTGTGTAGACCCGAATGTGTCTCTTTCGCGACTTTCTCAAGAGCTATGTTTTGCTTACGGCACATTATGGCGTATTTTGCACTTGGAATTACATCTACATCCATATAAAGGCCAGTTCACACAACAATTGAAGCCAGTTGACCACCGTTCACAACGCCGTTTTTACGTCGATTGGTTGCTTGAGTAACAAGCAGTGGATTGCGATTTTTCCAACAAAATTTTCTTCAGCGACGAGGCATATTTCTCATTCGGTGGATACGTAGAGACCATTACAGAAAAAAAAAATTAAAAAAGAACTTACTGTCGGCGCTCTTTGGGCCGGTGGTGTGATTGGACCTTACTTCTTTGAAAACGATAACGACGAGACTGTCACTGTCGATTCGAAGCGTTATGGTCATATGATAACCGACTTTTTTTTGGCCTGCAATTGAAGAACACGACTTGGACAATATGTGGTTTCAACAAGATGGTGCTACATGTCACACAACACGAGCGCATATGGCTTTTTGCGAAAAAAATTTCCCGGCCGCCTTATCTCTCATCTTGGCCATGCCAAATGGCCATCGTGATTGTGCGTTTTGACACTTGGACTTTTTTGGTGGGGTTGCCCAAAAGATTGTGTTTATGCGGATAAACCTTTAACTCTTGAGCACCTGAAAACCAACACTCTTCAGGTTATGGCTGTATGACCGCCGAATAAGTGCTAAAAGTGGTCGAAAATTACCTCAAACGGATCGAAGTTTGCAAAAATTCTCGAGAGAGAGTAGTGAATCTGTGTTCGAAAAAGTCTGTGTTCGAGAAAAAAAACTAAATGGAATAATTTGCTAATCAACTATAAAATGAAGAAGGCTTATCTCAGGGTAGTTGGCGCAGATAGCAGGATCTGCTTTCTTGGGATTGAGCGGTGCACCCGAAATGTTCAAAGAAAGTTTTGAGCAGTTGAACAAAGAACGATTATACTCGCACTCTTTGATTACTGGCTATCTATAGTTCTATAAAAAACTCTTTTTTCTGCCTCTTTCGCGTAGGCACTGCTTACACCATTATCGCCGCATCAACTGAGTGGATCACCTCCACTCCTCCTGGTGCTCCTCTTCCTCTGCTTCCACTGGCGAGAAATCCATCGACTACTTTTAAAGTTGGAGTGCTTTCATCTATTCGAACCACATTATCCAGCCAGCGTAGCCGCTCTCTTGATTCGCTGAACTATGTTCATGTCATCGTATAGCTCGAAAAAATCATCGTTCCACCGTCTGCGGTATTCAGGACCATAAATCTTCCTCACAACCTTCCTCTCGAAAACTCCTAAGGCAACTCATCCGATGTCGACATCGTCCAGGCTTCTGTACCATATTTCAGGATGGGAATGAAGAGCGACTTGTAAAATTTGGTTTTGGTTCGTCCAGACAGGACTTTACTTTTCAATTGCCTACTCAGTCCAAAGTAGCACCTGTTGGCAAGAGTGATTCTGCGTTGGATTTGAAGGCTGACATTGTTGGTATTGTTAATGCTGGTTCCTAGATAGACAAAATCATCTACGACTTCGACTGTCACCAGTGACGTGGGAGCCAAGTCGCGAATGCAATGACTGTTTATTCGTCTTGCCATCCTTCACTAGCAAATCCATTCGGTTCGCTTCTTTGTCTAGCCTGGATAACGCAGAATTTACGATGCGGGTGTTATGACCAATTATATCAATATCATCGGCATACGCCAACAATTGCACACTTTTGTAGAAGATAGTACCTGGTCTATTTAGCTCTGCAGCTCGTATTATTTTCTCCAGCATCAAATTGAAGAAATCCTTCCCTATTCTGATTGCGCCTCTCGTACTATCCAGGGTCAGTTTACTAAACCGTATGAGTTTTGTGGGAATATCAAATTCAGACATGGCGGCGTAGATGCAGTTCCTTACCGAGCTGTCATAGGCAGCTTTAAAATCGATCAAAATATGTGTGTATCGAATCTTTTCTCTCGGGTCTTCTCCAAGATTTGGCGCATGGTGAATATCTAGCCAATGGTGGATTTGTCAGGTCTAAAGCCACACTGATCAGGTGCAATCAGTTTGTTGACAGTGGGCTTTAATCTCTCACAACGTCTCCCTTTTTTTGGTTTGGGCAGAGCACACTTAGGTTCCATTCGTCGGGCATGCTTTCGTCCGACCATGTTCTGCAAAGAAGCTTATGCATACTTATCAGTTCTTCGCCGCCGTATTTGAATAACTCTGCCGGTAAGCTATCGGCTCCTGCCGTTTTTTTTAAATTTTTTTAAACGAACATCTTCATAGTCGGGTGTTGGAATGCTTATACCATCGTCATCGATTGGAGGTTGGAGAAGTGTTTCCTCTGTAAGTCGCCGCATCTTTTCATAGAAATTTCGAGCATTACCTTTGTCGGCGAGCTTCTCAAGCTCTTCATACTTAAGCACTTCGTGCTCTTTGTGAAGGCTAAATTTTCCGATTGTTGAGTTGAAATCGCCTAGCACAATTTTGACATCGTGGCGGCGGCAGCGCTCATAAGTGCGTTCAAAGCTCTCATATAAAGCAACTTTGGTCACATCATCCTTCTCTTCTGTCGGGGCGTGGACGCAAATCAAAGATATATTGAAGAACTTCGCTTTGATACGAATTGTGGCTAGACTTTCATCCAGCAGGGTGAATGCCAGAACTCGGAGATGGAGTCTCTCTCCCACCACAAACCCAACATCAAATTTGCGCTCCTTTAACTGATGTAGTTTTCACAAGGACTCACCCTCTTCCGTCCTTGTCCAGTCCATCGGATTTCTTGGACGGCGCTGATGTCAGCCTTTAGCCATACGAGAACATCAACCAGCTGGGCAGCGGCATCTTCCCAATTAAGGGACCGGACATTCCAGGTGCATGCCCTCACAGCGTGATCATTTAAATATTTGAAGGGGTCGTCATCAAAAGGGGGATATCTCATCCGAGGCATTTGTTGATGTTTTATTGGAGTATATTTTTTATGTGGTGAACCCCAAACCTTATATATAACCACAAGGGATTCGCCTTCTCACTTTAACTCGCCTCGCCAAACGGATGCTTGTTCGCTACCCAGAGTATACTTGGTCTGATACCGGAAGTGGTGAGGTGTTTGAACCATATGCAAAAGAATCGTTTCTGGCAGTCAAAAACTTTCCTCACTTCCCTGAATTTCTACACATGGCCCCATCCTCCATAATAAATTATTTAGGTCATAATAAAAATAAAATCGAAACTTTAATTTCAATAAATGAACAGACAATGCGCCCGAGAAGGTTTGCTTCGAAACTCACTTTAAAACTACTTCAATAGGTAGTCGTCCTTCATCAGCATTAAAGTACCACCAAGTAAACCGAAGTTAGTAAAGTAGGCGTGTGCAGTGCTAATGATGAAAATCCATTATGACTCCTCGCACATTGATACCGACATACATACATCCGTACAAATGCATGCACAAGTGAGAAGAGCAATTATTCAATAGTGTCTATGCGTCAACGCATGTTGAACTCGACGCCACACACTACAAATTACTTATTCGCTCTACTGGGGCGCACATGCATATTTACTTACTCTTACACACATACATACATACCTTGAAAAGTATGTATATAAGGACGTGCATGACACGCTTGACAGTCACTTGAACTCCATTCGCATTTACTCGCTAGCAGAAGTCGCGTAACGTAGCAGTTGTTTTCACTACGGAACAAAAGCGACAAACCGTATGTTGTGTGAAAATCAGTGAACTGTGAAAGTAATAGCTTAGCTTCGTTGCAGTGACAATTCCCAGTGTAGCAAACGCATGTATGTACTTATATGTATATATAAACAAAACAATTGCAACGGTATAACAGTTAGACAGGCGTTGGTAGTAAATCTTCAGCATTAGCAAACCAATAGACGGTTGAGGCATTGGAAGAGAGTTGGTATTGTTGTCGAAGCACAGCAGAAAACAGCAGTAGAGATATGCTCATGATTTTGTAAATATATATATGTTCAATAAGTGAATGAAGTCTAACGCAGTGGCTTAAAATGAAGTCAACATCCAGTGCTATTTGGTGGATAAAGAGTCCAAAGAAAGCAGCGAAATGGGCGGAAAAAAAGCGAAAGCAATCAGCTGGTGCCACATTCAGCAAAGATATGACGAATCTATTTCGCAATATATCGATGCATGCCTATAGGATGTTGGTGGATAGAACATTGAATATATGGGAAAGGTGAGTGCGCACACATACATATATATACGCATAAGTTTGTAAGTGTATTAATATGGAAGAATGAGAGTTTTGTAGGCAAGTAGATTATTGTTTTGGCGAGGAAAAATTACCTCTTGTACGACCGCAGCCAATTAAACATTTTCAAACTCTGCAATGGATTCAGGAAAAATTAAATGAATTTCGGCAATGCTCAATGTATTTCGAAACTACCTTTATGTTCTTCAGAAAAAAACAAAATGTATATAGTTCTGAAATTCTAAATTTTAAAAGAGGTAGACTGAACAAAATTATTAGGGAAGGAAGTGATGCCGTCTTGTTGAAACCGAATATCGCACAGACCACGAACTTCAATTTCAGGCATCAAATAGTCGGTTATCATGGCGCGATAATGGTCGCTATTGACGGTTACGTTCTCACCGGCATCATTTTTGTAGAAATATGGACCGATGATTCCACGGGCCCACAAACCACAACAAACCATTGTTTTTTCTGGATAAATTGGCAGCTCTTGAATCTCTTCAGGTTGCTCTTCATTCCAAATGCGGCAATTTTGCTTGTTTACATACCAATTGAGCCCAGAAATTTGCCTAATCGCTGAACAAAATTTGACTCGAAAACATCGGACCTTCTTGGAACTTTTCAAGAGCCCATCAAGAGCGAAGCGATGTCGCTTGGGACGGCCGAGCGGCTTCAGTACTTGCACAAGTTGTATTTTGTACGCTTTCAATTTAAGATCTCGAAGTAAAATGAGCCAAGTCTTTTCATACGTCAGTCCGAATTTCTGCGAACGGCGCCAGCGACTACGTGCTGGACGTGGTCTATTCGGTCGAATATTATCCAATAATGAATGCTGGGTCTCAAGATGGGTAGTTGTGTTGCGAATAGTATGCCCAGTTGAGCGAAGCGCGCGAAACAAATTCTTTACAGAACGTGAACTTTCGTAATAAAGTTCAATGATTTGTAGGCGTTCTTTAGACGTAAGTCTTTTAATAATGAAATGCCAAACAATACTGTGAAAAAAAGGCTATTGAAAGAATTACCTCTACTTGGATCACCCTTTATTTTTATCTTGATAATTTGGAGATAATTTTTTAAATACAATTAAGCCATCGTTCTGATTTTGAATTTCTAGTCTAGACGAAGTGTTCAAATTTGTAGATTTTTGGGGTTGCGATAGATGATGGAAGTACATTTCTTAAGTAATTTTCGCAAATTGGAAAACCCAGTATATAAATACGATTCCTTGGTGGAAAACATATTATTTGGTTGTGGAAATTTCTACGTTGAACTTCCCAATGAATCTATACGTTGCTCCTTTCTCCTGAAGGCATACTTTAATGTTTAACATTGGTAACAAAATTTTTCGAAATTTTGTATGTTTTGTATCCTCATCGACATTCGTAATTTACTTTAGCTGAGATAACCTCGAAATCTTTCCCAGATAGTTGAAATTTATTTTTTTAATTAGAAGTACCTGAGATTTGGATTCTTATCCTACAAACTGTAGAAGAGTTACAATTCGAGGACAGAAAAAACTCAATTCAGAATTCAAGAATGTTTAAGCATACATTTAGGCTCATTACACCATTGGAGTACCTAAAAATATACTCCTCTGCACCAACTAATGTGTCTATACCAGCGTAGTGCGGTACGACCATTCTTCATGTTTTACCGATCGCAATCACCACACGAAGTTACAATTGCGCAATAAGTTTTATACTCGTGTTCAGAAAATGTGTGGAAATGAAACTGAGTCAGTTTCGTTTCGTTGGTGAGCTCTGCTGTTACACAAATGAAGTGCAGAATTTAACTATTATATTTCAATGCAATTACATAGAACAAATGCGCAAACTAAAATAAAATATATATGTATTAACAATAAACTATTAATAAAAATATAAAATTCGACGATAAATATTATGTTTGGTGAAAAGATATTCACCAAAGCAAAGTGTATTCGAAACTAAAGAGTCTGTTCGAATGTAACTTTTCGCAGGTACTCCATAATGTAGTCCTGTGTAGGTACTACATGGAGTACATGGATGTTATGCTGATTATGATTATGATTATATGGTTCAGCCCTGGGACATCGAAATGTTAATTGGACCAAATTTTTTGTATGGATTGTGGAAGGTTTTGGATTACTGTATTGTCCGCGTGGAGTATAGATTTCACGTGTGCATGGAGTACTCGCCTTGTTTGCAGGGACAGCGAAGCATATACTCTTGGGCGTAGGTTTTGGCATTTTTTGCTGATTTTTATGCATCAATAATTTTTCAGTTTGGCTGCCGTTATTTACAACGTGCTCAGCGTAAAATCTGCATCACTTAAATCAGGTTAATTGAAATAATGATGATATGCTGCTGTGAAATCCGCACTTAATCTGTTTATTCGTACTTGTTAGTCTCTTTTTGGCACTATATGACGGCAAATGTAAGAAAAATTGTATAGTTTTAGGCACTTGTTATTTTCTTTATTGAAATTTTCAATAGTTCTTTTTTTTTTTTAAATGTTATTCACTCTTAACCGTTAAAAAAATGAAATTTTTGTGATTTGGGGCACTAGATGTATTTTAGATAAAATATCTGTAACTTTGCTGAATATACCAAAACAATATTCTGTACGGTTAGCTGAAATATAGCCTTTAGAAAATATTGAAACTAAAAACCGAATTTGAACCAAAAACATGCACGAGGTCATAGAATCCGAACGACAACGAAATTGATGCAAAAGTAATGATGCCGAAACTGTAGTTATGGCAAGTAATTAAAGCAACAATCGCCAAAAAGCTATACCCGAAACGATGACCTGAAAAATATTGCATTGTGTTATGTAACTACGAGTATACTTGTGATGTGCATCTTGATGATTTTTCAAAAAACGGAGGAACCCACAGTTTATTCTAAATTGATTCCGAACGACCGATGGATTTTTATGAGGAGTTTCTAGTTCATATCAGAAATACACTTGGATGAATAGACATGCTCTGCCGCGAGCCGAAGGCAATATTTAAAAAAAATTAGTTTTTCATTATTTTCCATGTTGGTCTGGCCAGTTTTCAAGCCCACAACTCTTTGTATGGTAGCTAACCACTCGGTTATTACGGTCGTCGCCTACTCGATCAAGAAACTTTTATTCAAAAGAAATACATATAGCGGATATGTTGAAAAAATTATTTCGAATATCTCAAAAGTCCTGAGTCGACCAAACAAATTGATTCCGTATTCACCATTCGGAAAAACTAAGTTCTATGGCCTGACTCAGTGTTTTCAGCATTTTAATTACCTATTTCACATATTACTAAACAAATTTTAACTGAGCAACCCATATTCACTCGTTTGTTTTATCTGGCTTGCGTTTTAGGCTTCCATATAACTTTCGAAAGTTTTTAATACAAATTTCAGCTATAAAAAATATGCCTTTCATATGGGCTGTGTACTTCGTACTGATTTCTTTAACGGATGTAATTTAAAAATACAATTTTTCCGAACATTATTGGAATAGAGTAAAGAGCTGTAAAAGAGCTAGTTACATTGCTTGTTTGCTTGAAATTTTGTAAACCTTCGAACAGGTCGAGCAAAAAACACAAATTTTCTATTTGTTTGTAAGAATTTCTTGAAAATATCAATAATTATATCTATTGACACAGATAATTTAAAAATATTGTTTAAAAAAGTTTAAATATCGAAGCATTTATGCTTAAAAAATTCGCAAATTGACGACCAAAATTTCGCGCTCCACATATTCGTACGAGGCGTATGAGTAACTTATCGACACAAATGATGAACATTTAAATACATATTTATAAATATATGTATGTACTATCCATGTCAAAAATTCCACATACATATTTATGCACTTCTAAACATACTCATTCACAGGATATCTATATATGTAACATATCTATACATTCTCTTATATATCTGTCTTTCCAGATTAATTTGGTTGGCCGTGCATGTGACAACAATGATTACACTGGTAATGACTTTGTCATTACTTTGGGAAAAATTCGCTGCGCAGTATATTTCCATCAATCTATACAATCCATTGTATCCCATTGAATCAGTGACATTTCCATCCATTTCTATATGTTCAAACAATAGAATATCACATGAAGCGGCATTAGCACATGCAAAGGAGCTGTGAGTTTGACATTTCACTACAACAAATCCAGTATCAGACACTAATACAAGTAGATATACGCACATTTGTACACAAAAGTATACTTTGATCAAGTAGTTTTACGTCTTTACATTCTAATAAAAATTCACTATGACACAAGTTTACGCGATTAAAGGCGAATTATCATATGTAGGTCGCCTGTCGTTTTTTTTAGTTGCTCGGCGCCGTTTAAATACACCAAGTGAAGCTAGATCCTTCTCCTTTTGGAGGTTTTCCTCTTCATCTACTTTCAATGGTGGGCACTATGACGAAAACTTTCAAAGCTGGAGTGTTTTCGTCCATCCGAACGATGTGGCTTAGCTAGCGTGGCCAGTGCCCGTTAATACTCTGATCTCTGTCTCCGGTATTCGTCGTCGCCCATATCCAGAGGACAATAAATCTTTTGCAAAACCTTTCTCTCGAAGACTTCCAGCACCGACACATCAAATATTTTCAATCTCCAAACATGTACACCATAAAGTAGCACGAGTAGGATGGGACTGATGAGCGACTTGTAGAGTTTGGTTTTTGCTTGCCGGAAAGTGGACTTTTCTTTACAATTGCTTTCTCAGTTCCAAGGAGCACCAGTTAGCAAGAGTGATTCTGCATTGGATTCAAAGTTATGTCTATCAATAGTGATCTGGTGGCCAATGCGCGAGAGCGCTGACTGTTTACTTGATGGCAGGATATGTTTCGTCTTGCCCTCGTTTGAGCAGACTAATCCCACTAAAATTGACGTGGATTGCGGGGTTCCGTTTTTGTGGATTGAGCAGAACACAATTAGGTTGAATTGGTTAGGCACGCTTTCGTCCGAGCATATTCTGCGAAGAAACTAATAGGTGCATGTATGACCGATTTAACAGCTGTCAAGTGATTTATTCTCAGTTATATGTGTCACTTCTTCCATATTTGGCCAGTCAGCCATCGGCTCCCGCCACTTTATTATTTTTTAAGCGAACAATTGCTATTTGAACTTCAACAAAGTTCGGTGATGGAACATCGTCATCGATTGAGGTTAGATATTCTTCATCTCCTGGTATTTCATTATCACTGCAGTTCAGCTGGTTGGAGAAATGTTCCCTCTATAAGCGCAATGTACTCTGAATATCAGTTACCCTTTTCGTTCCTACGGGAAAGGCGCTTCCTTTTTCGAGTTCGCCATACTCGCGGATTTCATCTATCTTTCTTTTTCTGTCTGCCAATACGTCTCGCTTCACTTTTCAATTAAAGATGTTGTTCATATATCATTCGCATCGGCCGCAATGTTGTAAGATAACAGTCTGTTCTACCTCCACTGCAACACGGCAATCGTCAACGTAACAGCTCTTCTGTTGGCTGTCGAAAACCAGTGATTTCGTTTGCAGCTTTACGTATTTATATATTTAAAAATTTGGCGTTTGTAAGCGTTGAAGCGATTTTTGGTCGAGCTCCTACTCTAATTTATGTTTCTAACAACAAGCTTTTATCTCATATCAGAAATACTCTCGGCGGGCTTGACATTCTCTGCCGATTGCCGATAGCAATTGTAAAAATTAATTTCCTATAATTTTGGAAGTTGATCGAACCTGTACTTGAACCCTGGTCTTTTGAGTGGTTGTAAGCAATGCTAACCACTCGGCGGCTATTGCGACAGCTGTACGCAGTGTGCAATAATTGACGCCTTACCGAGTAGTTGATGAACGCTCTGAGAGAGTGAGTTGAGTAGACAAGCAGCCAACTTAGCTATGAAATTTTTTTTGACATTCCTCTTAGCCGAATTTTCAATTGATCAGTTCCCAGCACTATTTTGGCAGTGATTTTAGGTTCTGATGTTAATGAGTTCATATTTACATAAGGTTTCAATTGTAACCTTTACATATTTCTTTATAAACAGCAGCGCTAAGGATCCTCAGCAACGCAACGTTGAATATTTTTTGAATCGTTTGAAGTTTTTTATAAACTTGTATCAACGCAATGATTTCGAAGTTGATGAGGAGGATTACTCAAATTTCCAATCATTTTTGGATACTTACGATACCTATGAAAATGAGACGTTCTACAATACACGAAGAGTGGCGAATTTGGTAAGCACAAAATTGAAATTTAACAGTTTGCTTTTACGTTCACAGTTAACTTTCAAAAATACAGCATAAAACGTGTAAAATTTTTCAAAATATAATTCACATTTTATTGAGTTCTTTTCTTTTCACAATCAGCTCTCGCCATCTTGTTCCAATCTTATACGAAATTGTAAGCTTTCCGGTGTTGAAATCGATTGCTTTAGTCGTAAGACGTTTCAGAAGAGTTTGACATCATATGGTTTTTGTTGCACCTTTAATACAGGCGACTTGTAAGCGGAAAACTTATTAATGCTATTTTATGTATTTAAAAATTAAATAGATGGAAAATTAAAGTCTATTAAATTTCACTTCTTTCATTGACAATTTCAGTTATCAAAAGCGTAAAATTCGCGATCGTTTTGTCAACGCAGAATTGGGCTTAACAGTTGTGCTTAATACTAGTCATAAAGACGATTTCATGTCTATATTAAAAGTAGATGGTTATATAGTTATCGTACATGATTCGAAGGTATTCGCCGACACGACATCGGGTGAATCTCATGAATTGTTTCTAACATATGGCGAAGAATCTATTATAGCGTTGCGTGCTCTTTTAGTATTTACTGATCCCAGCTTAGATTCATTTAGTCCGACAACAGTAAGTATGAGCCCTTCAAATGCTGCTGTACACACAGGCACGTAATTAGCTAATTGAGGAAATTTTTGAAATTGAGTACATAATTAAACAAATAAAAATTCAAGTTATTAGTGAATTGTCGTAAGGCTGCCCTTAGAACTATTTGTAGTATATATGCAAAGTGAGTAGAAAAAAGTTCAGTAAATATGAAGTACCATTCAAATCAAATAGAAAATAATACGAATTTCTTTTGAGTATTATTAAATTAGAATCATTAATGCTTCTCGAAAATGTCTTTAATAAAGACTATATATAAGTAATATTCTCCATTTTATACAGACAAAAAATTTAACAACAAAAAAGAAGAAAAATCGGCTATCTTACATTAATTATTTCCACTTAATTGAATGTGTATGAACACATAACTCATGGATTCAATTTAAGCTTAATTATCTTAACATTGCTAATTCGCCTGTTTGAATATAGATACAGCAATTCGCACTGCAGAGCATATTTAAATACCTTTTAAATATTTTCACTTTCAGCGCAAATGTTATTTTGAAAATGAGTTTTCTTACTATGAAATGGACTCTAAATGGAATTATAGTTTTTCGGATTGCATAACACGCTGTCGCATACGTAGTATGATGGCTTTGTGTAAATGTATACCATTTTACATGGATACAAACTTATTGATGCAAAAGGAAGGCGTAATCTATTGTACACTACAGCATGTGTCGTGTCTGTTGAGTTATAGCTGTAAGTGTGGAGAGAGTATGACTTCGTGAAGAGTTCAACTATGTATAAGTATTATATATTTTACATATTTACCAGTCAAATGGAGTAATGTCTTAACAATCCGTCAGCTTTTGCCTGGCTTAGAACGTGCTTATGAAGAGGCCCTCTATTGTCCAGAATGCTTACCAGCTTGTGATGATATACAATATGAAGTCTCATTTATGGCGCTACCAATAGATCGATTCGTAGCTAGTAGCACGACTGAGTGAGTATTAAAGACAATTATAAGTTAGCGGGTTGCTTAGATGATAGATAACCTCTGTAGAGAGAGAGAGAGGAATAGAGTTTAAAATCTTTTGCTATAGACTTAAATACATGAAGAGCTTCGTATCTAGTCATATTTGCTTAGACTGCTGGTCTCTGGCTCTGCGTGCGTCACTTTATTGACGTAAATAACGCTTACCTGATTACAGCTGACTCGACCTGGAATGTCCGGTCAATATAATTGGGAAGGTGCCGCTGCCTAGCTGATTGATGTAATCGTTGGACATAAGGCCGCGATGTCCAAGAAGTGCAATCTGCTACAGTGTCAATTTAAAGGAGTGCAAATTTGGGGTTGGGTATGTGGTGGGAGAGAGAATCTGTCGTCGAGTCCTGGCATACACCTCGGTGGACAAACGTCTAGCTACAATCCACGTTATAGCGAACTTCTTCAACATATCGCTGATTTGCGCCCACACCCTGACGGAAAAGAAGGACTACATTTTCTATGAGAGCCTAGGCGATTTTAACGCCAGGATGGGTAAGGAAGGTATTTTTGGCGCAATTCAGTCTTCAGTACGAAACATCATAATACGTGCTGAGGCTGATTGACTTCTCCGAGGCCCGAAATATAGTTGTCTGTAAGACTAGATTCCAGCACACGAAAATTCATGAAGCGAGCGGTTCGTAAAACACGTAACCAAATCGATCATGTTTTGATTGACGCAAGGCATGTATTCAGTGTTTCAGATGGGCATACGTTCCAAGGACCTAACATCGACTCGCATCACTATCTTGCCGCATCGGAGAAACACGACCGCATCTGTGCAGCAAAGAACGCCCGTCAAAAAACACAAGCAAGGTTCGACGTCAAAAAGCTGCAATTCCAGCAAACAGCCAGCTGGTTTCCTACCCGACTTGAACACTTGCTCTCTGGAAGCAGTCATCAGCAACTCGGTATGAGAGAACTGCGGAACGGAATATCAAACTTTCCATGTACCGTCGCTTAGGAATCAATTATTTTTCAATAGTGTCAGAAAAACAGTTGGTACGATGAGGAATGTCGAACTGCAGTAGAGAGAAAGCGTACTGCCTACCTCGAGCGACCGCGAAATGTGAGGGGTTTGATAGATACTGAGAGTTAGCAACGCATTTGCTGACAAAAAATAGTAGAGCTTAGGATACTGGCCGACAAGGCCAATGCTACGAAAAGAAGCGACGACTTACAGAAGGTTTCAAGACTGAAGCCTACTCATGTAGGATTCAAGGAAATATTCGGGGGATAGATGTCCAGAGCATACTTGGCGTATGGAGGGAACATTTCTCCAACCTGCTGATAAGGAGTGAAAGTGATACACATGGATATGATGAACCCGAAACCCCAATCGATGACGATGGTATAGAAGTCGAGAGAAAATAATCGATACACACCACCTTTTCATCGATTTTAAAGCAGCTTCGACAGCGCGATAAGGAGCTGTCTCTACGCCACTATATCTGAATTTGACTTCCCAGCAAAGCTTATGCGGCTATTGGGAAAAAGGGACCTCTCCGAACCGTTCGATATCAGACGAGATTTCAGTCGGAGTGACTCTTTATCGAGAGATTTCTGCAACCTGATGCTGGGAGAAAAAAAAATACGAGAGCAGAGCTGGTATATTTAGCTCTGCGCTCGTATTTTTTTACAATCTTTTACAAAAAAGTACAACTGCTGGCGTAAGTCGAGAATATTGATATCATTAGCCTATACAACAGCGCCATTAGTTCTGCTTTTTCCAGGTTAGAAAAAGAAGCTAAGCGAGTGGGTCTGGCAGTTAACGAGGGCAAGACGAAATATCTCCTGTCATCAAATAAACAAAAGTAAAGTACTTTTTCGATAAGCCAAAACCAAAGTCTAAAAGCCCTTCGTCATTCTCGTTCTAATATATGGTGCAGAAGCTTGGATTATGTCGACATCCGATGAGTCGGCTTTAGGAGTTTTCGATAAAAAGTTTTGCGGAAAATGTTCCTTTGCACTTTGACCACGGCGAATATCGCAGCTGATGGAACAGAAGAGAAGAAAGTATCAAAAGGAGAGCGACCTGACTTCACTTGGTATTTCCAACTGGCGTCGAACGGAGAAGAGAAGAAACGAGTGGCCCGCTATTGATAATTCGGTTATAATTGCGTAAGCGGTGCCTACGCCAAAGAAGAAGAAGAATATAATATTGGGCGCACTTGTTACTATGTCACAATAAACTGGTAGCCAATGAATGTTTGGAGAAAGGATTAAATTTTCGTATTACTTTGAACCAGATGGAATCTCAGACGCTTAATGTTTTAATCGAAATCAAACGTGGATATATCTAGACTTAAATGTCCTATACTACATAGTATAAAATCTCCTTCGGACTATTTACGTTTCAACAGTAATTCGCATGCCCTCAGCAACAATGATATTGCCTAATTCACAGAAATAGGGACAGCCTACCGGTTGAATTGAAGGGGAGGCTGAAACATCTACGTTAAAGTTATTTTCTCAAAGTGAATTGTTAGTCTCAAGATTGAAAGAAACAATTTATTTGTACCAACAGCAGCAATTACAACATATAGAAAACCAGAAAGTGAGTTATTATAATTTTTTTGTAGCGAAAATTAAGAACTTATATACTGTAATTATATCGCGTAGTTGCTTCTAGACATGGGTTTAAATCCAAATCTAATGAGTGGGGCCTTTTTGTTGCTAGTTTTATAGGAAGTTTTTGTGTTGGTAGTCGAAAATTCGCTTGATAACCATAAGGCGCCAAATTATGTAGAAATTGTGCAAAAATATGTTGACAAACTTTAGGAGCAACTAAGAGGATCAAGTTACACTTTTTTCGTAATGATCTGGATAAGTTTCCAGAAAATTGAGGAAATTATATGAGGAACAGAGAGAGCGGTTTCAACAGGACCTTAAAGTAATGCAAAAGTATCAGATCGATGGGATGATCATATGATGGCAGATTACTGTTAGTCTTTCTCACTGTAAAAATATTAAACGAAAACTGACAAAATAACATCGTCTTATAACATTTTCTAGCTATTTAATTCGATGTATCTTAATTTTTCAAAACAAAGATGTCACTATAATTATATCTGCTATTTTGTTTCTTGTTCTCAGATCTTTTTAAAAAATAAGGATAAAAAAATGGAGAAAATCTTACAAAATCATTGATAGTTTTATAATTTATGTGCTTAAATATATCCAATACCAATCTTATATATCTAGTGCAACAGAACCACTGTAGACCAGTAGTATAATAAAAAGACAAATGATTTCGAATTTTAATATATTTACAAGAAAATTTTCTATTACAGAGAGTTAAATGAGTTTGGCTTGGCAGTCGATGATATGTCTGTGCTGCGTGTACATTTCGATGAGCCACATGCCAAATATTATAAGCGTGTGTTGAAAAATACTTGGTATGAGGCATTGTGTAAGTAGCTGGCACAAAATTTAAACAATTTATATTTATTGATTATTATTTTAAATTTACCAATATGAAATATAAATTTATATACATATAAGGTTTTCCAATAAGGGTGAAATGATTTCTTTAAAAAAAAAACATACTAATTATTAAGGAAATTCAAATGTTTTTCATTTAATTGTGAAGTACAATCGATACAATGAAGTTTTGAATATAGCATCATTCAAATGGCCTCCACGACTTCTTTTGCAGGAACGAATTCAAATTTTTTTTTTGGAGCACTTTTTCCACTAAATCAAGTCGTATGTCATGAGTAGCACGTTCAATATTGTCTTTTAAAGCTTGAAGAAAGTCTGGTTTATAGCTAAAACCCCATGACTTCAAATAACCCCACCAGAAGTAGTCTAATGGTATTAAATCACAACTTCTTGGAGGCTACTAAATGTCACAATTTTTTGAAATAATCGAATCTCCCAATAATTCGACTGTTGCACTTGCTGTGTGACACGTAGCCCCGTTGGAACCAGATGTTGTTAAGATCAACTTCTTCCAATTGTGACCATAAAAAGTTGGTTATCATCGATCTATACCGCTCTCCATTAACAGTAACGGTGCTACCAGCTTCATTTCGAAAGAAGTACGAACCGATGATTCCATCATACCAACAACCACACCAAACTGTCGATTTAGGTGAATGTAATGGTTTTTCATTAATAATTTGTGGATTTTCTTCGCACCAGAATTGACCATTTTGTTTATTTATCGCACCACTCAGATGAAAGTGAGCCTAATAGGAAAAGATGATTTTTTTAAAAGAATCGTTATCGTTTTCAAGTTGTTCCAAAGCAGAATCAACAAATTTACGACTTTTATGGTTGCCCAATGGTTTCAGTTCTTGAGTGAGAACAATTTTATACGGATGCAAGACCAAATCCTTTCTCAAAATCCTCCAGGTGGTGGACAGTCCCAATTCTTGAGAACGTCTTGGAATCGACAAATTGCGGTCTTCAGCAACACTTGCCCGAACGGCAGCAATATTTTCATTACTAACGACCGGATCTTTGCCTTATTGGCACTTGAACATTATGTAAAGAAAATGTATGCTCCAAATTTTCAACAATTCGACGACACTTAGAAATTATATCATCCTTATTGGAAATCCCTTCATATATATTTTTTACATGCTAACTATATAATTTTATATAGTTTATTGATTATGGCCAAACTAAATTTTTGTTGAAGTATTTAATTTTTCTTTCTCTTCAAATTTCCAGGCACAATTGGTAACGTCACTTCTATATTTCTTGGATTTTCAATTGTTGCTGCATTTGAGACTATATATTTTATTTTGAAATATATATTACTGGCCATAAAAGTAGCCATAAACCAGGAAAAATTAAAAAATCGAAAGTGCAAAAAGAAAAAGAAGAAAACGGATATGCCGCTATATATATGCCCGTGAAAATTATTTGATTCTATAAATGGTTCTTCATTCATTATGGTTCTCTAATAAAATATTCAGGGTATTATTTAAGCTTGTGGAAATTATTTTAATTGATTTCAATGACTACGATTTGGGGACAGGTGCCTTGGATTGTCTGCTTCTTAAAAGGAAAGATGTCATTGCCTATCTTGGTGTTTGTTCGCCATGTGAGAACTTTGCTATTAAATTGCCTATGAACGAGGTATGTTCAAAGGAAAAAGTGAAGGTTTTGCTCCGTGATTTTTTTTGATTGCAATGGTGTGGTGCATCATGAGTTCCTGCTAAAAGGTCATACAGTTAATAAGGAATACTAAAAGGAAGTTATGCAACGCTTGCGTGAAGCAATATGGGTCAATCGATCGGAATTGTGGAAAAGCAAATCGTGGATTTTGCATCACGATAATACTCCAGCTCACACATCAATGGTTATTCGTGATTTTTTGACCAAAACAAAAGCCGTAATCATGACTCAACCACCGTATTCACCAGATTTAGCTCCTTGCGACTTTTTCCTATTCCCAAAACTAATGAAAGCAATGAAAGGAAAGCGTTTTGCCACAATTGATGAGATCAAGTCACAATCGAAGAAAGAGCTAATGGCCATTCCGAAAAGCGCATTTCAGAAGTGCTTTGAGGATAGGAAAAAGCGTTGGCACAAGCGTGTTATATCCGAAGGGGATTACTTTGAAGAGGACAAAATAGATATTGATGAGTAAATTAGTACTTTTCCAAAAAATTCTAAATTCGCCTTTTCCCTTCAACACACCTCGTACATATAGTTCCAAACGAAATTTGTTTGGCAAGCTTTTAGTTGGAGTAGATTCTGTTATTCTTCTTCTTTTTTATTGGTGTAACACCACTTACACGATTGTAGCCGAGTTAACAAGAGTATGCCGTCGTCGTTTCATTTTTCGTCTTATGGCGTCAATTGGAAACACCTAGAGAAGCCAGGTCCTTCTCCTACTAATCTTTCCCATGAAGTGTAGATCTTCCTCTTCCTCTGATTTCACCGACAGATACTGCGTCGAAGTCAGGGTGTTGTCGCCCATACGGATGACATTACCTAACCACCGTAACCGTTGTCTCCTAGTTGGATGAACCACGTCGATGTTGTAGTACATCTTATAAAGCTCATCATCCAAAGCAGCAGCCGTTGGTAAGAGTGACTCTGCGTTGGGTCTCCAGGCTGACATTCTTGTTGGTGTTAATGCTGGTCCCTAGATAAACGAAATCATCTACAAGTTCAAAATTATAACTGTCATCAGTGATGTGGGAGCAAGGGCGTGAATGCGCTGACTGTTTGTTTGATTACAGAAGATATTTCGTCTTGTCATCATACACTACCTTGCTGCCATTCGCCTTCCTTCCTTATTTAGTCTGGAGAAAGCAGAGTTAACGGCGCAGTTATTGAGGTCGATGATGTCAATATAATGGGGATATGCCATGAGTTGTACGCACTTATGGAAGATTGTATCTTATCTGTTAAGCTCTGTATTATTTTCTTCAGCATTAAGTTAAAGAAGTCACACGATAAATAGTCACTGTCTGAAATTTTGTTTGGTATTGAGAGGTCTTTCCCCATCCAGATATTCCAAATTCAGACATAGCGGCGTAGAGGCAGCTTCTTTTCACGATATCAATGGCAGATTTTAAACCGACGAAGAGGTGGTGTGTGTCGATCCTTTCCTCTCGGGTCTTCTTCAAGGTTTGGGGCATGACATGATATCTGGTCAAATGCAAATTTGGCAGGTTCATTCAAATCAGTTCATTGACAGTGGGATATTTTTTCATACAGTACACTCGATAGGACCTTATGTTCAGGTACTGAGGTACACGAGGTCTGAATCGATTATAGCGCCTCGTTTTGCACGTAAAAGAGAAACGCTACAGACAGGTATTTCATCCATCGAAATATGGTTCTCCTCCGAATTGCGAAGCATTCGCAAAAAAATTGCCTTAAGCTTTCAGGTTCTTTCCCCTCTTTGCAACATTTGCAGAAGTCATTTGTTGGTATGCCCATACCTTTCTGCGCGTCAGCCCAATGGAAGATGACCTTTAAAGAGACCTATAATTGTAGAAAACTCCTTTCTTTTTAGCGCGATAAGGTCTCGTAACATTCTTTTTTCCCACGTTGGCCAGTTTATCATGTTCACATTGCAACCATTGAGAGTATCCCAGTAGTTTCATAAACGAGCTTATTTGATAAATAGCTCTCTTATAGGTAGCTAAAATGTGATCCAAGTAGAGGTACTTTATTCAATAGCCTTTTTTTGACAGATTACGCGTGAGTCGTGTCAGCCGTCATGCCTGAACAACGTTTACAAATCATTCAACTTTATTACGAAATTTCACGTTCTGTAAAGAACGTGATTCGCGCACTTCGCTCAACTTATGGTCAATATAATCGTCCTACTGAGGGTACTATTCGCAACACCATCATCCATCTTGAGACCCAGCATTCATTATTGGTTAATGTTCGACCGAATAGACCACGTGCAGCCCGCAGTGAAGAAAATATAGCGGCCATAGCTGAGAGTGCTCACGAAGACCGTGGAGAGCCGACTGGGTATGTAACGGCTTGGTGCATTTTACGTCGAGATCTTAAATTGAAAGCGTACAAAATACAGCTTGTGCAAGAACTGAATCCGCTCGATCTTCCCAAGCGACATCGCTTCCTTCTATGGGCTACTGAAAAGTTCCAAGAATATCCAACGTTTTCGAGCCAACTTTTTTTCAGCGATGAGGCCCATTTCTGGCTCAATGAGTACGCAAATAAGTAAAATTTAGGACGAAGAGCAACCTGAAGAGATTCAAGAGCTGCCGTTTCATCCAGAAAAAACAACGGTTTGGTGTGGTTTGCGGACCAGTGGAATCATCGGCCCATATTTTTTCAAAAATGATGCCAGTAAGAACGTAACCGTCAAAGACGACCGTTATCGCGCCATAATAGCCGACTAATTGATGTCTAAAATTGAAGCTCGTGTTCTCCGCGACATTTGGTTTCAACAAGACGGCGTCACTCCCTATACATCGCATCAATCAATGGATTTATTGAGAGAACACTTCGTTGAGCAGATAATTTCACATTCTAGACCAGTCGATTGGACACCAAGATCGTGCGATATTACACCGTTAGAGATATATAAAGTCTAAAGTCTATGCGGACAATCCCGCTTCGACTCAGGCATTGGAGCAAAACATCACGCGTGTCATTCGCCAGTTACTAGTTGAAATTCTCGAACGACTCATCCAAAATTGGACTCAACGGATGGACCATTTGAGACGTAGCCGCGGCCAACACTTCAATGAGATAATCTTCAGAAAAATAAATGCCACAAAATGTTCTTTCGAATGATAATAAACATTCCTCATTAAATTTGAATTTTCTGTTTTTTTTTTCTTTAAAAAAGTAGAGAAACTGGAACAAGTGGAAAGCGGCATGCCTAAACTCTTCCATGGCGACGAAAGTGGAAGGAAATTGCCATTCCCTGCAAGTTCATATACCAATTCAATACCCGGTATGTTACTGTGTCCAGTCATGCATACTAGGTTCAAAAAGAAAGCCATCACTTTAAGTGATCTGCAACAATTCTCTCCTGCTACCCATTTCCATTTCACTGTAACAGGTTCGGCTCTAATTTTGAGCTAAGACAAATTACATCCTCATGTATACCTCACAGTTCCGCCTAAAAAGCACTGCGGTGAGCCGGTAACCGAAAGGAGTTGATAATGTCAAGCCCCTTGACTCTGCCACTGGCTCTGTTCTCTAGTTTTGACTAATCCAAAAATCAATCAGATCTACATTTGATTGCACTATCCTATCCCATTTGTTTCCATTCAGGATAACTACCTTGAAATCTGTCGTGAAGTTAGTGAAGGTTATGGAGTAGTCCTTTCTTCCTATAATACAAAATCTTCTTAAGACTACAAAAGGTGTCAGAATGGAAACTTATAAACCACGATCATAAGTTTCCATTCGGACATCTTTTGAAGTCTTACCCCAATCGGTATGGCTTGTAATGCTTCAGAATGAGTCCTAGCTATTTTTCAGACTTAAGTATGCGCATCTCCTAACCTGAGAGCGATGGTGTTGAAAATTTTGGAGTTTTATATTTTATAGCGAAGAGAAAATTTTGTGGATCAGTGCCTAAGGCAGCATCACTAGGACACTTTTCTATCCGCCGAGCAAACAAGAGAGCCAAATTCGCTTCAGGCGGTCACAGAAGAATTCTGTGGTCATGCCATTCTCTCCTTTTATTGGAGTGTGGGCACAAGTCAGCGCAATAAGACGGTCTTCCATTGATTCCATTTTCCATTACAAATCCAACACCCAATATACACTCTTATTCTTGTTCTGTTTATCAAACATTATTGATGACAGTGATTTCAGTAAAAATGCTTGATATATCCAAATGGCATAGAGCTTTGGTTAAAATCATAAGTACCTTCTACTTCATATACCAATAACAGCTGAAACTGAAAAAATTAGTATTTTTTAGGTTAAATTTAATCGTTAGATATTAATGCAAATTAACTGTTGTACGACACAATTCCTATTAGACGAAATTTTCTACCTCTTGGAATAGAGGTTAGAGGTTTGACATAAATTAATTTCATATTGTACCTAAACTCCATTGACTTACTATTCCAGCCAATTGTAGAGCTGAGTCCTCATTGAGCGGTGCACTAATAAGCCATAATGCCTAGTAATTAGTACAATGCGCGCTCAAACATTGAAATCAATATGAATTCATCTACAAACAGGTATCTTTACATTCGCGCCATAACAGTAACGACTGACACCAAAGCAATTAACCGATGCTAATGCGCCAACGAATATGATGGCAATTTACAGGTACAAAGCAAACGAAAATCTACATGGGTTACGGGCAATCCTCCCGTCTACTCCGCTGTCATCCCGCAAATGCAGTGCTTGGCTTACTATAAAAATGGCGGTATTTGCCGTTACTCGTACAGTTAGTGCAATGTTAGTTGGTTGATTGTGTCAACCTACCCCGTTACTGTTTACTCGTACGCCGATTGAATTCTTTCATGCACAACATAATCACACGGTTTTGTATCAATGGCAACAACATTTCCACGTCGTATGCGAAACCCGTTAAATAAAGTGGATTCACCATTTGTGGTGGGGCGCGCACCTTGGTGGCAGCCAACAGTAGCTCCTGCACGGTTACGTGAGCGTAAGCGGAAAATCACATTCGCCGTTGCGCTGAAGGACTTCTTGCAGAATGTGTCATTTCATTGTTATGGAAAATTAGTTGAGCCTCACCGGCGTTTCCACGAGCGGTGAGTATGTCGCATTCTCACATCGAGGCAGGATGTTGTGTGGCAACATATCGGTAGCACAAACGGCTGTCATCAGCGAGAGTTAAAACCGTTGGAGTGAGAATTTAATCAAGTGGCTTTTCGCTTTCATTTTTTGCTCATTTGCAGTTTCTTTTGGATAATTTTTCATTTTACAATGTTGAGCATAATGATTTTATTTCTGCGGAAAACACATATCTTCGACGGACAATTCTTAAGTACGACCATATTTGATCCATTGTATCCCATACAAAAGGTACCATTCCCCACCTTTTCGATTTGTTCGCTAAATCGTATGTCGAATGCATCCGTTACGGCATATGCGAAGAGATTGTGAGTTTTTATGAAATTAAGTGTTAATGTATGAAATTATTGTTTTCTTAATACGAGTATATACCCGAAAAAAACATATACATATGTTTATATTTAGAAATAAGAAAGATCCTTCTAAGCGTGGTGTAAATTATTTTTACGAGCATATACTCATGCTGGCCTATCCATATTCGAAGAAAATTGAGAATGATGATGATTATGAGCATTTCTTAGAGTTTCAAAATTTTTTGGACATTTACGATACCAAGGACACCGAAGTATTTTATAATACCCGAAGTCGCATGATGGAGGTATGAGTATGAATATGAGATATTAACTGTACATTTTTTATTGTGTTTTAATTCTATTTTTATTTGCAATATTACACCCAGCATGGCGTATCATACTTCCTTATACTGTATTCAAATATTCACTTGATTGACAATTAAGCCTTAATTGCTGCTTAATTTGCGCCAACATGCTCATTAAGGTCTTTCACCAAACCAAAAGTCACCTTATGTATGAGTATTTGAAATCGTGTTCTTCTTACTCTTAATTGTCGATTAAAGGAGTAAATATATTATAAATTAATAAATCACGCTTAGTGCTGCGGTCTTTAATAATACCAATAATTACAAAGATAAAATAGATTATTAGGTATACGAATTGTTAGCATTTCTTGAGGGTGTATAATGAAATCATGACACGTGAAATCCGGAATATAGAATTCTGAAATTCAAAATCCAGACCCGACAATATTCAGATCTGACATATTCCAGTCACGATCAAATTCAGATAAAACATAACCCAGATACGAAATAATCCAGACAAAAGATCCCGACAAAATATTCAAATAATAAAAGCTCAAGCTTTTTCTGAATTATTTTAATATTTTCATGATTTTTTCTTGTTTGTTTCCTTGTCCGCTCAAACATATGCATAAAAGATGCCTAGAATATAGTGAAATAATTATGTTTTCATAGAATGGATTGCCACATGAAATATTTTTTCAGTGGAAAAAGGATGGTGCCGTAACTTTCTTTGAGATTTCTCTGTAAAATTAAAGAGAGTGTTCTCATTTCCAAAGAAGACTTTTTAAAATATCAGTAGTTGTGCTCAATAAAAAACTTTTTTTGTGGTTATAAGTTAATGAGCTTAATTCGAAAGGCCTATTTGTTCGGTTTTTTTTTCTAAAGAAAAATGGTGGAAGTGACAGCATCTCCTCATCAGACTTCTTATGGCAGGGATCGAACCAACGGACCCCTAACTTCACAGGCGAGTGATTTACCACTCAGCCAACATCAGCCATATAATCCATGTAAGAAGTTCTGTTCGGAGGGATTCAGAATAAACTATATGTTAATCAAAGGAGAAGCTCTGCTAAAAATTGCTTCAACGGTTTATAAAGTGACAATATCTATATGTACATAATTATCTATTTTATGTATGTATGTATATTGAAAACATTCTATAATTTCAAAATTCATTGAAAAATTTGAATAAAGACGAAAATTAACTAATTTGTCGAAATGAAGAATCTTCGGGATTTTATATTGTCGGGATCTAGGCTTGTCTGGATATTGGCTATTTGTATTTGGTTTGGTCGTGCTTTCATTATATCTGTTTAATGCAGTGTTGGGATTTTGTCTTGTCTGAATTTTTGAAAATTGTCTATTTTAAGTACTGTCAGGATTTTGAAATTCGGGAATATATAGTGCTTCCGTTTCTTATACATATTGCGTTCAGAAAACCTTTTGTTTGGTATTAAAGCCATAAATTGTTTTTAATTTGCAATATCAGATTTAATGAGATATTTGAAAATACCAGAAATTGGTTGACATATACGTACATAATTATGAAAATTAATTGTAAATCTTCTTTTTGTTCTGTTCAAACAAACTCTTAATTGCCATTTTGATCTTAATTGTCTCTGAATTTATTACATTATGCACAGTGAGGCTTTTTCTGGTGAAAGAAGTCGCATGGGTTGATAATATGGTATTAACATTCTTTTTGTATTCAGAGAGGCACTTGATTAGTAATTAATCAAAGCATTTAAAACAATTACAACTTAACTTGCTATACGAATGCGAAAATAAATAGTCATTGATTTTTAGAAATCTGCCTTTTAATTTATACAATAAACAAATTGGGTGGAGGTTAAATAGTAAGTGAAATTTGAGGTATGACTAAATTAAGGGTCTGTCTGAAAAGATTCTTATTGAAATCTACAATTTACTTGGCGAAAAGTGCAGAAACGTTTTTTGCGCAATAGGGAAGCGAAATTTCATGTAAATAATGTGTGAGAAAAATGAACGTCATTAAAAGTAAAATCAAAATCAAATAAATTGAAATAAGTGATAATTTTTTTTTAATTTTCAATTAAAATATATAATTATAATAGCACTAAATCCAAAAATTCAAATTTTAAGAAACAGTCAAAACTCGAACTCAAACTCTGTTAAAAACTGTAATCCGCAACTGCGTGAGCTAAATTGCGCTTGTGAGAACACAAAACAAAACGAGGAAACCTCATTTAGTTAACATATTTGAATGTGTATCATCAAAACTTGGTATTTTTCACAAATCTCTTGATTTTATCTATACTTATGTACAAATATATATTTCTTTTAGAAATTTAAAATTTTCCAATTTTCTTTCATTAGTTAACCCCTAATTGTACAGATATATTGGTACGTTGTCGTTTAGCTGGTGAGGATTTTGATTGTATGACGAAATTTACCGAAACTCTTACGTCGAATGGTCTTTGTTGTACTTTTAATAAAGATGGCTTGTAAGTAATAAGAAGAGAAGAGAAGTAAATAGTTTCGAATTATTCTAAACAACAAATTAATATCATTAGGTATATTTATTTTTTATTTATTGTGCATTAATTGTGTGTTTTTATTTTGATTTTCAGATACTCGAAACCACGTTCTTCTGGCCTTAGTTTTTTCAAGCAACAAAAAGGCTTGGTACTTCTGTTGAATTCTTCAAATAATGATGAGTTTTATAAACAGTCTTATTCTGCCGGATTTGTAGTGAGCTTAATTACTTATATATTTAAATGTACTTAGTAGAAAGTATGCATGTGTTGGCTCTTAATTTGGTAGATTTCGAGATTTTGAAGCTCACGATCTTCAGTGTTAGCGTTGAATATCTTAGTAGAAAAACCAAGTTCTCTGAGAGTACTCATCAGCAACTCGGTATAAAGGAACTGTCGGGTGGCATTTCAAGCACTTTACGTACAGATACTAACGGAGCTATTGGGTTTCGACAAGCTCGAAGAAAGCATTGATACAATGCAGATTGTCGAATTACAGTAGAGAGCAAAAATACTGTCTATTTCGCAACGTTATGATCGATCTGAATGAGAGCAAAATGCAAAGATACAGAGAAAAAATCATTAGCCGATTACGATGAAGTTCGAATAGCAATTAACTGCAATCAATATTGCATACAAAGTGTGGAATTTTGTGTGAAAGAGTAAAGCCCACCGTTAATGAACTGAAAATGTCTTATCAGCTTGGGCCTGGAGCTGGAAGACCCACTATTAAACAGGTGTCTACCATGCTCCCAATCCGGGAAAAGATTCGTGATTTTCGTATCTCTGACGTTAAGTAACACTAAAAGCCCAAAACAAAGCTTCTTTGAGCCATCAGGTACTAAAAGAATCTTCACCTTTCTTCAACCTATTGTTGGAGAAATTAATAAGGCAGGACTAAAGAGCAACCGCTTCGAAAGTTTTAGTCAGCCTGTTCTCATTTTGACCCCCACGTCACTGTTGTCCACTCTACACGTCTCTAATAATCGTTCTCATCCTAATATGATGACACCATCCGATGAGTCGGCTTAAGATCTCTTCGAGTGTAGGAATTTAAGAAATATTGATGGGTCTCTGCGTATGAGCGACAGGTAATACTGCAGCCTATGAAAGGATGATGAATTAAGAGACAGGGGCTACGCTAGCTAAGTCACGTCGTCCGGTTGGACGAAAATACTCCAGCTTTGAAAGTTTTCGGTGCAATACCCGCTGGTGGAAGCAAAGGAAGGGAAAGACCACCGTTGCAGTGGAAGAGATCAGATAGAGAAGGACGAGGCTTCACTTGGTGTCTCCAATTTGCGCCAGCCTGTTTCAGAGATTGGCTAATTACAAAAATTTTCTAAAAAATTATAGTCTCGGGTTTTATTGAAAATTTTTTGACAGGTATAGAGAGGGTCCTCGGTTTGTTAACATCTATCCTTAGATACCTGAACAAGGATAACAAGATGCTCGAGATATCTTCTAAGTAAATGCCAAGCCTCTTCAGTTGACGACAAACTGCACACTCTAGTTTTAGATTTCCACTGCCTCTCAAGATGATATGTTATGTTATGTATGTGCGTTGAGAACGGATGGCTGATGGAGCTTCATGAAAAACTTTCTATTTCATGGAAGATTCGTGTGCAAACAACTTTTTCAAAAATTTTTGAATTCGGACGAGGCAGAATCCGAACCCAGAGCTTTCGATATGTTAACATACATTGCTAACAAAAATTTTGTTTTTTCATCTTATTTGCTTCTTAGTTCTACATACACCCACATGGCTATTACCCTCAGGTCTCAAGTGGTGCGGTAAAAGAGCGCTTCGTCCAAACCTCAATGCAAACATACTTGTCAATTGTACCGACTATTATGGAAACTGTCAATGATGCACGAATATTGTCACCATCAGTGGTGAGTACCACCTGTTTTACGTTGAAAAAGGGATTAACTTAAGCTAAGCGCATAGACGCATTTCATTAATTCCTGAAGTTCGTTCGTTCGTTCGCTCGTTCAAAACTTTGCCTTCCTTCTCCTCGCCCACAGCGTAAATGTTACTTTGATGATGAGCAACCAAAATGGTTTGGCAAACAATATAGCGCTAATAACTGTATTACACGCTGTCGTATGCATAGCATGTTGGTATTATGCAATTGCTTACTCTTCGTATATCCCGAAGAACTGTTGGATGTGGGTACAGATTATGTTTACTGTACGCTGCGGCATAAAGCTTGCCTGGAACGTTATTATTGTAAGTTTACGTTTGATAAGAGTTGAATGAATATTCTTAAAAAATATATGTATTTCTGCCAAAATAGTTAAATGGACGAACGTGATTACTGAGCGCGCTAATATTCCTGGACTCGAACGGGAAATGGAGGATTCTTTGTATTGTCCGCAATGCCTGCCCGTCTGTTCTTCGGTGCGTTACGATGTTAACTCCAATGCGCTGCCTTTGACCTTTTATAACATACAAACTTTTCCGTAAGTAATGTAAATGTGATATTCTTCTACGTATATACATATTTACACCTATCTATATATATGTTCTATCAAATATATGAAAAAGTAGTAAGTAACTTGTCTTCATTAACTTGTCTTCGTTGCCATTGTAGCGAAATAGCGGAAGAAAATATGTCGAGTCTTGCATTAACACAAGTTTATTTCGATGTTTCTCACGTTCAAATCTTTAGACGTATTCTTATGGATACTTGGACTGAAGTGCTCAGTAAGTTCATAATTATTATCATTGTATTTAAAGTTTCAGAATAGTAACGGTTACATTGAGTTGATTTGGTTTTGTGTTTTTCCGACAGGGTGGATACTAGATTTATATTGGAACGAATTTTCGTCATCCCTTGTCAATTTTGGTTTTGTAACAAACCGGTTTCGGCGAACCGCTATCTTCTGTGCTTGATTTCGTTCTCAAGAATGATAATCAATCCAATATAAATCTAACTGTTACATTTTTTACTAATTTAATCGATATAGTAGTGATGGAAATTTTTCATCAAATTCAATTTTGAAACTGCAGTTTTTTATTTTTTTCACTCATAATTAATTGATATCTAATTAAATTACAATTACAAATATCAAGGTATATATATTTGTTCGCTAAAAAATAATCGATAACTTTTTAATTTTAGATAATAAAAAGTTATTTTTAATTTTTCCTATAATTAATTCGGTTCTTTTTTTGGTGTTGGAAAAAGTGTTTTTTTATTAAAAAAAAGTCAAAAAATACATCCTTCAAAGTACTATCCGTCGGCAGTCGCTACTTTTACCCATCTCTCTGGTAATTTTCGATACTATCTCTAAAAAATTCTTCTCACTCTCATTCTTCGATTCCTTCGATAGACCCGAACTGGTGACCACGCGAATCGTCATGCATCCATTCGAAAAGTCAATAAAAAAAGTCAAATAGCCATGTGGAGCTGAGCGTTTTCATGTTGCAAAATCACTTTGTCATGCCATTCGATCCTTTCTGACCGTCAAAACTTTCAGGTAGGCCAGCACGCTCTTTGTTTGCAACGCTAAAATCACCACTTTTGAAACGTCGAAAGCATTCTCTGCATAACGCATCGGTAGGCGCAGATTCACCATAACCTTCACAAGTATTAGATGGACTTCAGCTGCACTTCTCTTCCAATCAAAATAGAAAATCAAAATTTCCCTCAAATGTTGTTTATTTAACACAAAATCGGATATTTTCGAGGAGGCACAAAACACAAACAAACAATGAACTAACTAATTATTTTTGACAGTAGTGAAACCTTTCCAATGAAATACCAGGTGGCCAACGCTTGCCATCTTTTGAGAACGGACCCTAAGAATTTGTACACCCAATACATATATTTAAAATTATTTTCGATTACATTTCATCAATTTTTTTGTGATTTTCGTTGTTTGGTTATTAATAATTTTGGAACTTTGATTTGAAAAATATATTTACATGGATATTTTTCGATATTCTCGAAAAAAAAATTAACGAATACTTTTCCGTTTCCCACATATTTTTACTTTTTTGTTAGTCTCACTATCTCAGAGTTTTGAGTTTTTCTGTCCTTTGTATCATCTACATTGTAAAATCAATTTATATTTTAATAAAAATCTAAACGGATTCCTGTAACTTCGGGCCTTTCACAAACAGCACCTTTTGAGGAAACAACAGCGTCTGTACCCTTGCTACCACCATAACCGTGTAATTCCAACAGTTTGGACAGATCAAAGCGAGGTTTCTTCAAAACTTTTACTTTACGAATGTAAACATCGTGCAATTTTTTTTTCTCAATATTCTTGGCAATGGATTCAAGAGCTAGTTTATTCACCAATTGCTTCAAATCAGAGCTGGTCACATCATTGGCGATGATTTCAGTCATCTTAGAGCGAATGTTGCGCACTTGAGATTGCTGAGCATAGCATGTTTTACGCTGATATTGTTGGTCCTTAGCTGTGAAACCAATACAGAAAACACGGAGCTTATAACCGTCAGCGATCTTAGCTTCCACAATGGCTTCGATGAGTGTTTGTCACTTCTTAACCATAGACCTGTATATAACAATCCTGAACGTCTTCGGCAATCAAGCGGAACTTACGGAAAGAGCGATCAGAATCATTGTCATTTTGCAAATCAGCCAAAGAAACGACACTTCGAACACACGGCCCTTCAGGTAATCCGATGCGATTCTCAGACCCAGGGTGCGGTTTACCAAAGTTTTGCCGATCTGACGGGTCACTAATATGTTTGGTGCTTTCACATCGTACCAATCTTTGCGTGAGAAGGGATCTACAACCTTCTTCTTGCCACTCTTTTTTACCTCCTTTAGAAAGTCCCTTATTTTACCAACCGCCATCTTCAGAGTTCAAAGTTCATCGATAAATTGCGATTTTTATATTTTGGAATATGCAATTTTGCTATAATTTTGTCATTTTAAATTTCAACATGATGATAAATTTTGTTTCTGATAATATTCGTAATTTTCATTTTTGCGGTCATACTTTAGCGACAAATTGCGTTGAAATTGGTGTAGGAAATTATATTTCAGAACTATATGCCTTAATATCCATTGCTGGTTAATTTAGTGATTTCGATATTTTTGATCGTTTAGTTTTTTTCGATAATTAATAAATGAAAGTTTTACATTTTTATTTTTCCATTTTCAAAATAATGATTTTTTTTCGATTTTCGATTTATTTTTCGCAGTCACATTTTATCGATATATTATTTTCAATAAAAAATCATGATGCAATCGTATAATTGTATCGTAATCGATGTTTTAACATTTTTATTTTCGATTTAATTAAATAATGTAATTTTCGATCATCTTGTAACAGCATGTTATGATATCGATATAATTAAATTTTGTTTTATTAAATTTATATATATGTTTTTAGTCATCAATATAAAAAAAACAAAAAATTAATCGACTCGGTAATGGCTACACCAATTTTTCTAAATTTAGTCTTGAAATATTTGTGGAATTCCAGGAAAAGTTTAAACAGTAAACATCGGATAATGAGCCAGGCACTGAACTATTCGAAATCTTGGCTTGATTCACGTGAATGATACGCACAGATCGTGCGTAGTTATGTTCGCTGCGTCATATTAGTGCTCCAGCATTTCGCCCTCTTCTGTACACGCTCTGTACTCAGCCGATTTAATATTACCTAGTTCTTGAAATAGATATATTCGTGGTAAATGTACCGGCAATACTCTGAACTGGGACCCAAGTAATATTGAAAGTGAAAGTGTGTTAATTGCCTCCTTACATATTCTTACACATTTAGACTTTCTGTTGACATACTTCATTTAGATTTTCCTACTAAAGAACCTGCGGTAATAAGTATAATCTCTGATTGGAAGACAGACTCATAACCATTAGGCTCGAAGCTACATTCTTTATTACAAAGGTCACCTAAATCGCATTTAGACCCATCAGTATAGATATAAATATCTTCCCAATTACTGATAGACTAGCGTTCCGCCCAATTTTTGTTTCTTATTCAGCTACTTAATGCTTGTACTTTTTGTCAGAGACCAGTTTTCGCATATGCTTTTCCATGGACAGAGATACACCTGCACCGTGTGCATAGCTTATTATGGTTAGAAGGGTTCCTCCTCTCGCTAGTTCGCCTGTTGTGCAGTGAGAGCATCGAATAGTGAATTCTACAACTCATTTTGTCATCGAGGTTTTAGGCATCTGTAAAGATGGCTATGGTTCTCTGATCCAAAAATTTTCCGTTTTCCCATTCGTTACTGTTTGTGGTAACATTGTATATTCAGAGCGAACACTGTTATTACTTCTTGTACTGTACCTTTTCCTACTGTGTCCTTCATCGTTAGGATACGCTCCAAATTTTTGAAGACTTTAAGGACGAAGATGACTTTCCGGACGTTTTTTTTTTGAGGTTGCCCTCATCAGCTTTATGTGACACTTATTCACTAGTTTCGCCAGCCCAGCCATACTAGTGCTCTGCATGTTAGTATTGTGTGAAGCCAAAACTCAATTTCAAGTCGTTGACGCCATTTTGGCGTAATAGCCCTTCTACAGGTATCCCAAACTCGGAGCGCTTTATAGACCCTAATTCCAATATTTTTTTTCCAGATAAGTATTTTTATTTAGGAGTACAGCGAGATACTTAACTAAGATGGAGGGTTTTATTGACTCTTAAGAATTTTGGGTTAAATCGACGAATTTTTGTCTTTCTCGTGAAGAGGCAAAACTCAGATAAAAATAATTTTGAGATTATTATTTTTTTTTGGTTAAATGAGTGAATAATTGATAATCTGTATTGTTGGTATTTCGAAAAGCAATAGTTGTCCACCTTGGTAACAACAATTTATTGCCGGGAATGGTTGAGAAAAATTTATTCTTGAAAGCATGAATTAATCTGATCGAATAGCTAACTGTGTAACGTTTATTTCTGGTTCAAAAATAATAATACAAATTATTTATTTATGATTGAAAACTAAAACTAAAATAATTCCTATTGATCATACTTTGGTTATATTCATATTCTACAGGTTACATTGGCAACATAATGAGCATTATTACCGGATTTTCATTGGTTGGTATATGTGAAGTTCTGTACTTTTTCGGTTGTCAGATGTTCCTAGCTTTCAAGAGTGAAGTATCATCCGATCGCAAATGTAAAAATAAAAAGAAACCAAAAACACCCTTATTGATTTTTCCATGAAAATATATGAAATTTTGAGATTGAAAATTTTTGACATGTACTCGTATTAGATTTGATTTATGTTATATATTGTATGGATGGTAATAAATGGTATTTTTTGTGGCTCTCTGTATTCGGATATCACAAATCCTGTCGAAAATCTGGTCAGATTGAAATAAAAGCAGTGGAATGCTGGGTAAGCTGGTTAAGGTTGAGTAGCAAAGAAGTTGTTGGGTATGTGAAGTCTGAAGTAGAAGCATAACAATCCAACTGATAAACGATTGAAAACTGCAAGGCGTCTGCAACGCTTAGTGGCATACTTTCCAAAGAACACCATAACCTGGCTAACATTAGAAAGGTCGATGGTGGTTGGATAACTACTGGCAGTGTAGTCCTTGTGTGCTCATGACCGTACATTTCCTTGGTTGTCATCAAAAAACAGAAGAGGAAATACTAACATCATTGCGAACTTCAACATAACCAACTTGGTCTTATCGTGAGCAGGAGCAAGATCATCTATGCTATCAACAGTTTTTCGCCATTTAAAACGGCGGATTCAGATGGAATTATACCCATCATGCTACAGAAGCTAAATGAGCCAATAGTTCAATGATAAATTTAACTTCCTTCATGTTGAAGGTGACATCGAAATAGGCACTACCATTGTGAATCCTTGCCAGAACTCGGCATAGACGACGTGGCTTGTAGATGGACACAATTAATGCTTAGAAAAGTATCCAGCGGCTTATTGAAGTGGAAAATCTACTACAGAACTGATGCTTTTCCCAAAAAAAGACTAAAATATCCCAATTTCAACATCCTTCACTCAATAGTATTACAATCCCGCTGTTCTCCACAGCAAGATATTAGCGGATTGAGATTGATACAAAATTAAACTGGAAGTTGAATATTGAAAAACGAATAAAGAAAGCTCAATGGAATATAATGACTAGCTTGCGCAGGCGCTAAATCCGTCCGTCGGATGCGCTTACCATGATCCTATATCAATTGCCTATATACATCTTCATTCGTTGAGATTTAGACAGTTGATAAAGCATTAATATTATTACTCGGCTGAAAGATCGGATATCATCATCAATATAAGTCAGCAAAACGTCTTCTGCTGGTTTGGAGAGCTTTAAAACCTAGACATCGAGTACAAAGTAGATCCGTAGAACTTCCTTTCCAAATTATATTTACATTTTATGACCATCCTTTCATCTCTACTATCATCATGCTTCAAAATTTTCAACAAATTGAGTCTACGCAGGATAGCTTGTGCACCGGTCTCACTTGTTTAAGAACCGAAATTATGCAATTATTATGGACATTAAGTGCAGAGATCATTAATTGGATATGTTGAAGCAATGCTTATCGATACCTGGACTTGGATGGTGACAAAAGCTGGAAGCTATCATTTCATTGATGTTTTCGCTTTCTGTGATGTCCGGTCACTATAGAGATGAAATCAGACAATCAGATGGAAACTTTTCATGGCATTTATGTGTTCCTGAACCGTGTGATATTATTATTCAAAAAAGTTAAGCATTTTTAAAGGATATGTATGCATGAGGTTAGAGACGACGTGAAGTCATGAACTTTAGCACAGTTTTAATGCAAACCTTCTCAGTCAGTAGGATCTAAGTAACTTTTTTTTTTTTAGTAGTGAATTGTTTTATAAGCGTTGAATCGATGATGTTGATGTAGATGTTCCATCACCCGACTATGATGAAGCTGGAATAGCGATTGTCGCTAAAAGGATAAGAAATGGCTTACTAGTAGACTATTCGAATATGACGGCGAACTATTATTGACAAGATGCATGCATTAGCTAGCTTCTTTGCAGAATATGGTTGGACGATAACATTATGCACTAATTATCGTGGTGTAAGCCTCGCCAATATCGCATATAAACGTATTGTGTGCGAGATTGAGAGCCCGCCGTTATCGAACTGACTTGACCTTATCAATGTGGCTTCAGATCTCTATAATTGGCCAGATATTTAGCATGCATAAAGTCCTAGAAAAGACCAGTGAGAAAAGAACCGACGCACACCTCTTTTTTTGTCGATTTTAAAGCTGCCTTCAGCACAGCAAGACAAGAACATGACTCTATGCTGCTATGCCTGAGCTTGGTATCTCCGCAAAACTTATACGGCTATGCAATCTTTCGCTGAGTAATACCAAAAGTCTCGTTAGAGCCGTTCGGTCCAAGTCCGGCTTCACATAAAGTGAATCTCTTTCGCGTGACTTTTTCAACCTAATGGTGGCGCTTCAGAACTAAATAACAAGGCGGTTGGATCTTTCTAATGAATGAGTACAAGTCAAAATATCCGCTGTTATCAAACAAACGCATTTGCGTCTTGGCTTCATAGCTTAGCATCACAGCTTCGAATTTCTAGATGACTTCGTTTATCTAGGAATCAGAATCAAAACCAACAAAAATGTCAGCCTTGAAATCCAACGCAGAATCAATCATACCAACAGGTGCCACTTTGGACCGAGATGACCAGTGAAAAGTAAAGTCATCTTCTGACCGAGCTCCACAAATCGCCCATTCTGTTAACCTACTTAATGGTGTGGAGGCGTGGATTTTGAATCTGCGTATATGCGATGTCGAATACCACAGAGTATGAACAGTTTGAGATATACTACAACATGGATATAGCTGAGCGAATTAAGAGACATCGACTAATTTGGCTAGGTCTGTATGAAAGATTTTCAATTTAAAGACATATTACACGCGGAGCTGATGGGATGTACACAAAGCATAGAAAAAATAAACTTCCGTATTTTCCGCAGACACACACATAACCACTACCAACACCAAAATCACTGCCACATTGATATTAAGAAATAAGATTTAGTAAATGAAACCGAGACCAAAACTAAAGATGCGCACGCTCATGCACGCTCATTAATAATTAATTCAATTAACATAATATTATGTACATACGTATGTTCGCCAGTGCACATTGAGTAGCACCAGTAGCAGCTTATTTGAAAAAGGTAAGCAAAGATGGGACGCGCTGAAATGGAGTTTGAAACCACGGCGGACAAGAATGCCTGCAGCATGCAGCCTGCGCCGTCGCTATCGACTTTCCTAAGCAGGTTTTGGCCGCGGGCCAGTCAGCTTGGAGTAATGAATTCAATTTGTTAACTGAAAATATGCGAAAATTTATGCCTTTGCTGTTGCTACCGCTGCCGGCAACAAGGTGGTAACGTAAGTTGTTGTTGCCGTTGTTGTTTTTGTTTTGTCGCTTATTGTTGCGAATTGCAGCTACCGTTGCGGTTACTAATGCCCCGAACAAATGAAGCTACTGAATTTAAATGAATGAAGCGGCATTAAAATATGCGCTTAGCACTTGGAGGCGACGAGCGGACGCAGTTGCTATAAGCGGCGAGTGCATGAGGCGAGGTAAATACTACTCCTCGGCCACAGGAAGTTGGTGAAGTTGTGAGAGTTGCAACATATGCGCTGTTTGGCATCCTGAGCGTGTGCCGCATGCCATTGTAGCTCATGGTATACACGTATACATATATTTTACCTACTATGTTGCACTGCTCATAGTTGCAAGTTTGGATTGGCATTTTACTAACTATTAAATTTTGTAGTTGCAAAATACTTGTAACGAATATGAATTGTAGGGATGCAGCGGTTCTATGATTCTGTTTCGGAAATGGCGGAACTGCCGACGGTATTTACTCCAATTTCGACTCTGATATCAATCACATCAATTTAACCATTCCAATTTTTATTCTGGCTTTTGCAAGTAGTTCTCTCTAAGGTATTATATAAATATTTCGCGCTTTGTAAGCGCTGGTGTGATTTTTCTTACCGAGCTCCTCCTCCAAATTTGTGGTTTTTACGTCTTGATGTTTTTACCAACAGGGACCTATAGTTTAATCTAAGCCGCCTTCGAACGGCCGATGGATTTTTATGAGCAGCTTTATTTCATGCCAGAAATACACTCGTAGGGTTTGACATTCTCTGCCGAGAGCCGACTGCAATTAGACAAATTAATTTTCTATAATTTTCGATGTTGCTCGAGCCTGGACTCGAACCCAGGTCTTCCGAATTGTACAACGCAATGCTAAACACCCTTTGTACGATAAACCAAGTGTAATAAGACAATTGGTGAAGGTGTTTGATAAAAATGGGCGATGTTTTATTTAGATAACGAGATAATTCCATAGCCTAGCCTTCCATATGTTTGATGGCCTAGCAGATTCAATTACCAGTTTGGAACAACTTTCGTAGAACTGATTTTTTGCAGTTACTACAAACTTTCTGGGAACTCAAAAGTCAAGTAACTACTCTGAAATTATTAACAACAATTTCAAAAAACGTATGATGTAATATGTGCATCAAAGTGCCTTATCTCCACCGTCACCTCGGTCAGTTTCCAGAGAGTCTTGGCTCTTACAGCATAATATCAATGGGACCAGAACCTAAAAACTATTGAAGAGAGATACCAAGGACGATGGGATTAGCATATGTTGGCTGACTATTATTTATGAAAATTCCATATAAATTGTTTTTGCTGTCACTATTTTGGTTTTTTTATTCAAATAAAATTCTAGAAAACTTCATTTAGAAAATTAAAATATTTGCTTTATATGTAGCTAGCGACACTTTTGTCTAAAATCACTCCCGAATGGTTGAACACTTCTTCGAACAATTATCTATGTTTTATGTTATGTGCTTCGCTCAAGCAAGTAGACTCACTTAGAATTTTTGACATCTGCATCTGCAGCAACTTTAGATCCGTATTTTCCGTGCTTCCACCTGGTCGAAAACTAAAATTAAAAAAAAAAAGTGGCATAAATAATCAAAAATATCAACTTGATACCCATGTTGTATCCCTTATATCCTTAACACCTCTATTGAATTAAAATATTTAAAAAGATGGAATCTCCCAAAACCATTTTGCACTCTAAGTCTTCAATATTCTCTTTTCAATAAATAATATACTTCATTTAACTTACCAATTTAATTGCATTTAAATTATCTCTTCGAAAATGTCACCACTTTAGAAACCTTTTTATTTCATTACCAATGTAATGGATCATTCATTTCAGGATTCTCTACTTTTTTAAAGAACAAATCACAGAAAATTTAAATTTAATGGGAAATTTTTATTATAATTCAAAAGTACAGTATTGGCCTTCATTTCATTCATTTAATGTTGGCCGATATCACACGATCTTGGTGGTCAACCAACTGGCCCAAAACGTGAAATTATCTGCTCACCGAAGTGTTCTCTCAATAAATCCATTGATCGATGCGATGTGTGGGAATGGCGCGGTGTTGTTGAAGCCAAATGTCGCGGTGATTACGAGCTTCAATTTCAGGCATCAAATATTCTGTTATCATGACCGATGATTCCACCGGACCACAAACACATCAAACCGTTGTTTTCTCTGGTTGTTCTTCGTCCCAAATGCGGCAATTTTGCTTGTTTACATATCCACTGAGCCAGAAATTGGCCTCTTCGCTGAACAAAATTGGCTTGCTTGAGGCTCGAAAACGTTGGATCTTCTTGAAACTTTTCAATATCTCATAGAGCGAAGCGGCTTCAGTTATTGCACAAGCCAAATTTTGTACGCTTTCAATTTAATATCTAGACGTAAAATGCGTCAAGTCGTTGCATATGTCAGTCCGAGTTGATGCGAACGGTGCCGAATCGACTCTTCACGGTCTTCGTGTACACTCTCAGCTACGGCCGCTATATTTTCTTCACTGCGTGTTGGACATGGTCTATTCGATTGAATATTATCCAATAATGAATGCTGGGTCTCAAGATGGATGATGGTGTTGCGAATAGTACGCTCAGTAGGACGATTATATTGACCATAAGTTGAGCGAAGCGCGCGAATCACGTTCTTTACAGAACGTGAAATTTCGTAATAAAGTTGAATGATTTGTAAACGTCGCATATTTCTTTCCATGATGAAATGCCAAACAATACTGAACAAAAACAACATGAAAGCTTGACAAGACTCACGCGTGATCTGTCAAAAAAAGTATATTGAAAATAGTACATTTACTTGGATCACCCTTTCGTAATTTAAAATGAAATGCAGCATTAATTTTAAACAGGTGGCAGCGCTGTTCAATTTTTCTTCTTCTTCTTCTAAAGTCTTTCTTTAATCTCTTTATTTTGTAATATTTCATTTATTTTACCAGTATTTTTTAATTTGAATTTCAGTACTGGTGGTAGCTCTGCAAAATGTAAATCTAAATCATTCTTGAACCCAACCAAGCCCTTCACCAATTTCAACAATTACATTTAGCTTGAGTTTAGTCATTTAAAGACTTACAGAAGACCTTATACGGTATATAACCATTTTCTAAATAGGTGGCAACTCTGCTGAATTTGAAATTTAACCAGTTCTCTTTAATACAATCATAAAATTGCATCACCATAAAATTTGGTCACAAAAACACGTACATATATTTATACATATATATACGAAAATTATATGTGCCACGCCCCATGCTCCAAACTTGAGAAAATATAAATCATCTGCATGATAAGCGAACTTCTTCTTCAACTTCTTTGGCGTAGACACCATTTACGCGATTACAGCCTCATCAAATGTACCGCGTCACTCGTTTCTTCCCTTTGCTGTTCGGCGCCAGTTGAAAATACCAAGTGATACCAGAGTGGAGTTCTTCCTCTTCCTCTGCTTGCGCCAGCGGAGCCGGAGCACTTTCATCCATTCGGACGACATGACCTAGCCAGCGTAGCCGCTGTCTCTTGATTCGCTGAACTATGTCAATGTCGTCGTAAAGCTCGTACAGCTCAAAGTTCCATCGTCTGCGGTATTGCAAAGGTATGCCAACGCGCAAAGAACCATAAATCTTCCGCAAAACTTTTCTCTCGAAAACTCCTAAAGCCGACTCATCGGATGTAGACATCGTCCAGGCGTCTGCATCATGTGTCAGGACGGGAATGATGAGCGACTTATAGAGTTTGGTTTTGGTTCGTCGTGAGAGGACTTTACTTTTCAATTGCCTACTCAGTCCAAAGTAGCATCTGTTGGCAAGAGTGATTCTGCGTTGGATTTCAAGGCTGACATTGTTGGTGTTGTTAATGCTGGTTCCCAGATAGACAAAATTATCTACGACTTTGAAGTTGTGTCTGTCAACAGTGACTTGGGAACCAAGTCGCGAGTGCGATGACTGTTTATTTGATGACAGGAGATATTTCGTCTTGACCTCGTTCACTACCAGCCCCATTCGCTTCGCTTCTTTGTCTAACCTGGAGAATGCAGAACTTACGGAGCGGTTGTTGTGACAAATTATATTAAAACCATCGGCAAACGCGAACAATTTTACATTCTTGTAGAAGATTTTGTCTGGTCCATTTAGCTCTGCAACACGTATTATTTTCTCCAGCACCAAATTGAAGAAATCACACGATAAAGAGTCTCCTTGTCTGAAACCTCGTTTGGTATAGAACAGATCGGAGAGGTCCTTCCGAATTCTGACTGCGCTTCTGGTATTATCCAGAGTCAGTTTACATAGCCGTATGAGTTTTTTGGGATATCAAATTCAGGCAAAGCGGCGTAGAGGCAGTTCCTTATCGTGCTGTCGAAAGCAGCTTTAAAATCAATAAAAATATAGTTTGTATCGATTCTTTTCTTTCGCGTCTTTTTCAAGATTTGGAGCATGGTGAATATCTGGTCAATGGTGGATTTGCCAGGTCTAAAGCCACACTGATAAGGTCCAATCAGTTTGTTGACGGTGGGCTTTAGTCTTTCACACATTACGCTAGATAGGACCTTATATGCGATATTAAGGAGACTTATCCCACGATAATTGGTGTAGACCGTGGGGTCTCCCTTTTTTTGGATTGGGCGGAGCACACTTAGGTTCCATTCGTCAGGTCCGACCATATTCTGCAAAGAAGCTGTGCCATGCTTCTTGTCAGTTTTTCACCGCCGTATTGTCGGTAAGCAATCGGCTCCAGCCGCTTTATTATTTTTTAAGCGGGCAAGCATTATTCGAACTACTTCATAGCCGGATAATGGCACTGTTATACATTCGTCATCGATTGGGGTTTCGGGTTCGCCATTTCACTGCCATTGAGCATGTATGCTCTGGACATCTGTCACCAAATTACCTTCATAGTCCCTACAAGCGTTTGCTCCGATATTGAAACCTACTGTAAGTCGCCGCATCTTGTCATAGAATTTTCGAGCATTACCCTTGTAGGTCAGCTTATCAAGCTCTTCATACTCACGCATTTCGGCCTCCTTCTTTTTTTCGTCTGCAAATGCGTCTCGTTTCTCTCTGATCGCAAAGTTGCGAGGTAGGCAGCCTGCTTTCTCTCCATTGCAGTTCGACATTCCTCATCGTACCAGCTGTTTTTCTGGTATTGCTGAAAACCAATGGTTTCCAAAGCAGTGGTCCGCAAGGCATTTGCTATTTCGCTCCACAGCTCCCTTATATCGAGTCGCTGATGAGTGCTCCCAGAGACCAGGTGTGCAAGCCGAGTAGAAAACTTGCTGACTGTCTGCAGCTTTTCAACGTCAAACCTTCCTTGTGTTTGTTGACGAGCGTTCTTTGCCGCACAGATGAGGGTGCGTATTTTTGCTGCTACAAGATAATGATCCGAGTCGATATTTGGCCCTCGGAACGTAAGCATGTCTAGAACACTGGATAAATGTCTTCCGTCTATCACAACATGATCGATTTGGTTGGGTATTTTACGATCTGGCGACAGCCATGTAGTCTGATGAATTTTCGTAAGCTTGAATCTGGTACTACAGCCAACCATATTCGGGCCCCGGCGAAGTCAATGAGTCTCAGCCCGTTTGGGGATGTTTCGTCGTGGAGGCTGAATTTTCCGATTGTTGAGCCCACCCTGACGGTGAAATCGCCTAGCACAATTTTGACATCGTGGCGGGGCAGCGCTCATAAGTACGTTCTAGGCTCTTATAGAAAGCATCTTTGCTCACATCATCCTTCTGTTCTGTCGGGGCGTGGATGCAAATCAAAGATATATTGAAGAACTTCGCTTTAATGCATCGCATTTCTTGGACGGCGGTGATATCAGCCCTTAGTCTTACGAGGACATTAACCAGCTGGGTAGCGGCACCTTCCCAATTAAGGGACCGGATATTCCAGGTGAATGCCCTCAAATCGTGATCCTTTAAACTTTTGCAGGAGTCGTCATCAAAAGGGAAGTCTCTCATCCGAGGCAAGTTAACTCATGACCCCATCCTCTTGATAACCCGGCATAAATTTAGTTGAATTCTGGGAGTTCGTTGTCGGGTTATAAGGTAACAACGAAAACGAAAACTTTTTTATATAAAATTAGTATAGAGTCCCACAATAAAAAGTACAGGTTCTCGCCAAAAAAACTACTGTTGACCAGTGTAAACGATTCATAAATACGATGTAATACTTTTTCCCCATATTCTTTTCACTGACCGTCATTCAGGGACTGTGACAGATTTGCTTTCGTGAAACAGGGAGCTCTCTTCTGACTTGGGTTTCGAATTTTCGGAGCATCCCTTCGGAATTCAACTCTGACTTCGACTGATAAAACGATGTATTACTCGTAGGTAAGTTAATTTCGATTTTGGTTTCGTTGAGCCAACTTCCGCAACATCTCTAATACAGGAGTATGCATTGTTGCAAATAAAATAGCTTGAATTTGTTCGAATCTTTCGCATATATGCACTTGTATCTGCAACATTATACTCATGGCAACAACAACAAAAACAGCAATTTGACTATTATAGGAAAATAACATTGCAATAACTACAAACAACAATACTAATTGTAAACTATGTATGTATGCACGTACGTATATTTTTTCAAGAGTTTCTTGTGGCATGCATTGAATGGTGTGTGTATATGTGTGTGTTTTGTGGAGTATTTATTAACAAATTGCCACGAAAGTTGTGTTGACTCCATTACAACGTCGCTTGGAGTCTGGCGCAGGGCATTGCGGGTCTATCAGTGTTCTTCTGACTTGCCGACAGCCGAGTTACTGCTTCCCTACTTGAACCTCGCCAATACCGCAAATGTGTGTGGCTGTGTGCCTATGCGCGCATGCTATGCTTATGGAGATGTGTTCAAATAACTGCTGACTGCACAACATGATAATATGCAGATCGTTGGAAAATTTCTTGTTTTTTTTTTTTTTGGCTAAAGTTACTTCCACAGATATTTTTCACTTGAGAGATTATTTAAATAAACTTTACTCGCTTTTGGCGCTAACGATGCGGCTTGAAGTGTAATTGCTACTTATTAGTGAATAGTTACACACACGTACATAATATTATATACGTGTATAGTATGCCCACAGATGAATGTAGTTATCCGTTAATAGCGGGGAATGAGGTTTATTTAGTTAAGAATGACTAGTTTTGATGGGGGAATTCTTGTTGAAGCTTTCATGGAAAGTCGGCCGCGGATGTGAAGAAGAATAGGACGTGCATCATGCAAACTTGAGGTTTGGTTTTACATCTCACATACGCCTTTTACATTTCTATGTAAATCTTCAGCATTTTATTGGTTGATAAATTCGTTGAAACACTGGTGCGAAAGATTTTAATGGTTCTGCAAAGGGCTCTAAATAGATGAAATTGCTCAAAAAATCATATCCTGGAAGCTGCCTTGACAGAAAAACATCGAGATATCTGTAAGCGATAAGATCCCTAATGTAGGAGTAGGAGTAGGATGGAAATATCACATTACCTGAGCAGGCGGAACGTGTTCAATGCACTGCTCTCGTCAGTACCCTCTTTGTACTTTGCCGAGTCTAGCATAGAGTGATCTAAATTGGCAGAAGGTGGCTACTGTTCTATTTTGTCTATCACCAGAGCACTGGAATCTTTACAGATGAGCCGGAATATGATGGGAACGAATAAATAGCCTCTTTATTTTTTAAAGTCCGGGCAGTACCTGGTTTTCGGTCACCGGTTTGCTGGATTTTACGCGCCAGACGCGCCACTTGCTCGGTTGGATGGGAGGTTGTGTAGCTCTGGGTTAAAAAAAAGGATTAGCGATGAAGTCAAGCACTAACAAAAGGTTTTTGACTGCAATGCCACTCCCATTCCTTACGGCAAAGCTTTTGGAAACGAAATATTCACTACTGCGGGGGAGATTTTTCGAAGACAACAAGGTCAACATGGATGAGCGGTTTTATTACGCTTGGGATTCACTTACACTGTGACTCTCTGAAGCATCAAATAAGGTGAAGATTAAAGTCGGTGGGATACCAAACGCAGGTACCAAACTTCTATTATTATTAAAAGAAGGAACGAATAGCTCCGCCGTTGAGATATGATCTTATTATTGGCAGGTGATCCTTGAACGAGTTAAGCGAACGTCACAGATAACTTCAGCGAGAGGCCTAATATGGATCGAGGAAGGTCGGGGATTTGGCTGTGCTTTTTTAAAAAGTTAACAGTAATAGTTTTTCTCAGAGGAACTAAGCAGACATTAAATAAAAAGCTCCTCATAAAAATGCATCAGTTGTACGGTAGGCGGCTTAGAAACAGCATCGCCACCACAACTTGGAGGAGAAGATATGCCAAAAAAACGTTTCAGCGCCTATTGGAGCCAGTTATATAGATGGACTCGAGGAAGTTTTCTGCGGATCACTGTTTAGTGAGTGCTTTTAAATTATTATCTATAGTAGAGTCAACACTTATTTTGCCTTCATTGAAGATTTTTTATTGGTGCTAAGTGGCTCGCCGACTAAAAGAATTTTGGAGTAAGCGGTTATGATGTTGCTGTGGTAGACTCAATCAGGCTTGCATGGTTTGACACTACTACAATAGATTTTAATTTTTTATTATATATGTATGTATGTACGTTGATGTATACATAAGTGCCATATCGTCGATGCCTATGCAATACCACCTATCTGACGGCAATCAAATTTTACAGAAGATGAAAAAAACGAGTTTTCTTTTAATCTTATGAATGAAGTTTGAACTGAAATCCTTTTTCTACTTTTAATAGGTGCAACTTACCTCAGTAAACTAGTATTGAACTGAAGTTAATCATAATTGTTTCTGTAATTTTTTTTTTTTATAGACGGTTTTGCAAATAAATTTTCCTATTATTTTTACACGTAAATATCTTTAACCCGCATATATATAGAATAAAACAAATTTCTTTCTTTTTATCTTTTTATAATTAACTTTACAGACATAAATCTTAGTATCTATTGTTTGTAAGGTAAGTTGTCATAAAAGTAGTGACAGTCTGAAGGAATTACATGTTTCAATTCTTGTAAGTGCTGGTATTTAGATTTTTTTATTGGTATACGAGACAAATAAAGAGCGTTAGGAGTGCTTTTGTTCCATTTGCGTTTAGATCGGTGTGGAAGCTCTAGAAAAGTGCTTTCGAAAGACAACTTATACTTGATTGATGCATCAGAAGAGTATTCCAAGACACGTAAATCGAAAACGACTTCATCCCCCTTTTTATGACCTGGGCGTATGGAGTCATATAATTGATATTTTTTATTATCATAGTATTTAAAAAATGTGTAGTCCATCTCTCGTGCGATATACGGAAACGGATTGCGTCTGGATTCCTGTGTTGCCAAAATATATTGGCTAGGTAAACTGATAGGTAGGGTACTGAAAGCTCGAGAGCGTTATTCTTATAAAGAGAGTACAACTGTGATTTTGATTCAATGACTGGCTCTAAATAGAGTTTGCTTGATGATGACCTGCAGTAGTGTGACGGGAGCTTTGGCAAAGATGCCAAAAAAATTTTTACAAGTTTTTTTTTTTTTTTTGCCTTGAGTCCTAAGGTCGATAAAAACATATTTTTGCAAACCCTTCGCCTCTCGGTACCATCTTTGAGAAAATACACAAAAGAATTTGATTTCTTTAATTTGCTGCGCTTATTTGTTTTTGTAGTTTGAACGTGAACCAGGGGGCAAACATATTTTTGTTTTTGTTGCCAATTAATGTTTTTCCAAAAGTGTGCAAAAATTTGTTCTCTTTTCTGCTCACTAAACCTTTTACAATCAAATTTTTTACTCTTTTGGCAAGCTTTAGCACAATCATTCTTTTCTTTTTGTTGATCTCTCTTTTCCAATTGTCTGTGTTCCGTTTTCGTCTTTTATTTTTGTTTTCTTCCAAAATTTGTATTTCTGGAAGGTGTTCATTGCTGGGGGAAGTATGAATATCACAGTCACCTTTGATAGATTTGTTGCTGTTCATAACAGGAGAATTGAACATACTGGGGAAATTGAAAAATTCTTCATCATTCTCTATTGAGATGCGCATCCCATGCGTGTGCGGCGACAATTCCAACTCTGAATAGGAAGTTCCAGGAGAACTTGGTGGAGTCGCCCAAGCATCTAAATTTATATTTTAATAATGTACATACAAACACTTAGATATTATATATATATATGTACATAAATAACATTGTTTCTTTTTTTGTTACCTTTCAAAATTTTTTCCATAATTATATCACTTCCTTCATTTGAAGCCATTTCTGGTATGTATATCCACAAACAGTTAAAAAAAAATTTGATAGCAAAGAACACAATAAAATTAGGCCTCTCCCTGCCCGTAGTACTGACGCTTGGTTGATCAACTTGCTGAACAGAATGATGGTTGGTTTTGCAAATAAAATTTGACTACACACTTTACATGCGGTTTTGCATTTACCGTTTTTTTCGGCAATTTTCGGCTGGAATACGAAATTTTTAATTTTTATAGATGAAACTCGATGCCTGGAATGCAGGGTTACCAAATCTCATTTTTGCCACTTTCGTCATTTGGGAGGTTTTGCATCTGGTAGATAGGTGGTATTGCATATGCATCGACGATATGCCTTTAACGCCTTAAAAATAGCGGAAATGCCATCATCCTTGATATTCAACCGCCAACCCACGGCTAAAATCAATGTCAATACCCACTGTGGCCAGTGTGTGTATAGAGTTGCAGCAACCAAACATCTCGTCTCACCAAGCATCTCCCCTCGTCGTGGCGCGCTATTTATAAGGCTCTGTGTCAAATTTCTTTTTCTTCCTTCAAAAATGCTTATTCGCTGAGAGTTATGTTGTCGCCAAGGCTTGTTGTTTTTGTTTCATTATTTTTTTCCACTTCATTCAACTCTTTCGATTTGCCTTTTGTGCAATTCTACTGAGTACAAATGCGTATTAATGTTTGTATGTATGGCATCATGTTATGTTTTCATTTGTCTGTCGCGTCTGCCGGCTGTTTGGTTACAGAATACTCGTTTGCACATTCATGCATACATACATATGTATGTTGTATGCGCCAATGCGAATTGCAGTTTTTCTGTTTACACATATTTTTGCAGCACATAATGAAAAGCAATCAAAGATGCAAAGTCAAGATACGATGACTTTTGCTTCTGCCTCTGCTTCAGCTGCAGCAGCAGCTTCTGTTGAGCACCCGAATCGACGGACCACTATATGCTTAAAGGCAGGCTAGTGCGTTGGAGGTTGGCGATTTGAGTATGTTGCACAGTGGGAAAGAGATGGATGAAAACAGATATCAACACATGTCGCTGTGGTTCTTTACTATTTTGTTGAGTTTGATCCAAAATATTAAAGTTCTTATTGATCTCTCTCATATTCGCATTTATGCGCTTAAAATATTTTTTATTTGCATATTGCAGCGCCTGAGTTATTATCAGCAATAGTCAGAGACTAATCGCCGCTCAAAATCTTCTACGAAAATGTAAACATGAATTTCTCGAACTAAGCCAATCACCACTACTTTGGTTTACGCTTGTGTACAATGAGATTGGACGACGGAAAATAGTTCGCAACCATACGGATGTAACCGAATCGTAAAACTCAAAACAGCCTGTATACTAACATAACCCAGCGATCTTCAAACGATCTATATTTTTAGCCAAATCATGACTATTCGCGCCGAACTGTGAATCCTTTTCCGAAAAAATATTGGAAGACAAATAGCTGAGTACCAAATTTCAAGTAAATGAAGCATTAAATAATATTTTTTCGGAAAAATCGTTCCCTCGTCCACTTCCCAGAAAAAAAAAGAATTTTCTAATATAAATCTTGCCTAGCACCTTTGAACCATTTCAATCCAAACAAACAAAACAATTTCAGCCAAACGGGCCCGGTAATTCTCAGTTGCTGAATTATTTTTATTTAAATGAATATTAGATTTCTGGTAGGCGGTAACTAATTCAAAAATACAATTTCCGGGATGCGATGAAGTCATCTTGAAAATTTGAACAAAATCGGATAAGTAGTTTCGGAGTCTATAAGCTACTTACATTTTGCTCAAACATTTTCAAGCAGTGCGAGCATTTGAGCAACGAGCACTCGCACACCTGCTCATTGCTTATTACTCGAAAATGTTTCGAGTTGAGTACGAGCATTTCGAGTATTTTGACAAACAGTTTGACTTTCTTCTCAAAACTTTTTTTTTTTATATTAATTTTAAATTTATTTATGCAAAGTGAAAAAATCATTGAAATACCAAAGAAACTTTGACAAACAAAATTAACTTTTTCTGTGCTGCTGAGCAGTTGAGCAATAAGCTAGTATCGATCGACCCTCGAGCTGCTCGCAGTACTCGATACCCGCGTTTTTAGAGCTCTAATATATACATAGATAATTAAAAAAAAAAGAAAATATTCAGTGCACTTTATTTGTATTTTCGGGCAAATATTCTTGTCTCTGTCTCTCAAAAAATCTAAAAGAGACATCTCATCCGATATAAAAGATGAAGTTCTATTTTTCATTGGCATTTAAGAGTAAAATATGTTATGAGCAGTCAAAAGGCCACGATAATAATATTTATCCGTGATACTATAACACTTGTGTTCTCTGTCGACTTAATGGTTGGTGCATTCTGAAGTGTGAGAGTAGGGAAATTTCAGTCGTGGATCGTGGGTTCTTTGTGATTTTGAGTCTCGACTATCTTTTAGCAAAATATAGAACATTTGGGCTTGTGGAACTATGCGGGATATCCCTAGCCCACTTGGACGGTTAGGTAATAGCGATTGTGGTTCAACTACAACCTACCAAGGGGTTAATGCATTTACAAATTTTGTTTCTATAATTTTGGGTGTTGGGCTGACTATAGTTTGAACGTAAGACCCTCTACATAATAGCATGCACAGCTTCCTTCCCTTGGGTACATCGGTCGTTAGTAATTGGTGGTAGTAAATGTTTGGTATCTCCGTAAAACTTTTATGACTGTGTAAACTGACGTTAAGAAACACTAAAAGCTCCATCAGATTCGGAAAGGACTTCTCTGAGTCGTTCGATATCGTACGGCGTTTTAGGCAAGGCAAAACTATTTCGTATGACTTCTTTAGTTTATTGCTGGAGAAAACAATAGGTGCATCTTTATTTCTCTTTCCACCAGACTGGATAAGGAAGCGAATCGTCTGATAATGAAAGAGCATAACGCGAAATATCCCCTCTCTACTACTGACAGTCATAAATTCGAAAGTTCTGGGAAATTGCGTCTATCTTGAAACCAGCATTAATAACAATAACAATATCAGCCTTGGAATTCACAGAATAATTCTTGCCTACAGGTGTCACTTGTATTGAGTTAGCAATTGAATAATAAAGTCCTTTCTGGACGAACAAAAACTGAACTCCCCAAGTCGCTCATTATGCCCCTTCTGGTATATGGTTCAGAGGCGTGGACAATGAGTTCATCTGATAAGTCGATGCCACACAGTACCTGGCGGTGGAAGTGCAGGAAGAGGAAGACCTCTAAAACTCTAAAAATTTCTCTACAAATATCCCACTGTGCGCTGCTACCCGCGTTCTTGGCCAAAAGCTACCACTTTAGTTTGTCTGTGCACGTTTGTAACAAAAAATATATTTGAATGAATGCCACAGTGTTCATTCGTTCATTCATTCATTTACAATCTGTTTGTGCGTAATTTTTCCTATTGACACAATAAAGTAGATGAATGGCGGAAAAGTATTTTTGTTTGTTTGCATGCTCATATACATACACATACATAAATATACATTCATATTTGTATACAATCAATTTTGTGCAATGAACTTCGCCGTCGTCGCTGAAAATGTCATGAACTTGTACCGGAAGGCGGAAGTGTAGACAATTTGACATTCAGCAGCACTGTTTAAAGTCGTTAGGATATTTTATTTTATTCTTTTTTTTCAATTTCTCAATAGCACTTCATTATTTGTTATAATATTTTAGCCATTGAGTAATGAAGGTTTTAATATAATATCCATCTGTTCGCCTTTATTTTGGAATAATAAAATTCACGATAATGATTTAGCTGAATGTATATATTATAGCCGAATCAAGAAGAATGCGTCATTCGTTTCTTCTCTTCGTCAATCGGCGTCAATTGGAGACTTCAGTAGTTTCTGTTGGCAAGAGTGATTCTACCTTGGATCTGAAGGCTGAATTTGTTGGTGTTGTTGATGTTGGTTACAAGATACACGAAATTATCCCTGACTTCAAGGTTAAGACCATATTGAATTGGCCTGTCAGGGCTGGTTGTTTGCTTGACAGGAGATGTTTCGTCTTTCCCTCGTTCAGTAGCAAACTGATTCGCTCTGGATCTAAGCTTGGTTATATTGGCTTGCTGTCACGCAATAAAAGTACATAAACCTGTTGGTCCTTTGTAATGCCAGCTGGAGATTCAGTTTAGTTCGAGCTGAAGAAGTCGTCATGTAGGACGTCAATGTTTTTTGAAAAAAAAAAATTTTAAAGTTTTTAAATCCTTGATATATAATTTTGATACTTCATCTAGGCCTTTGAACTACGATGTTCCTAGATATCTAAGACGAGTTCAAGATAAGGCCAGACCGAAGCAGAGGAGGTATTCCAGCGTTTCACTTATGCTTTCTTACCTGCACTTACCTTTTCGAAAATTTAATTGTAAATCGATGTTAGCGACCTGCTAATTTCCTGCACTGCTTCGGTAACCATGTCACGTCTGATAGTTTCATCAACTATTTCGGGGGTTTTAATGACGGGATCTTGTATCCCCTTGTAAAGAGTACCGTCTTGCCTCCAAGTTAGCCGATGTCGCACATCGTTGTGTGATCCTTAGAGCCTTATCCGTCGCGCTTCTAATTGTGTCTGGGAACTTGCTCGTCGCTTATATGGATGTCGTCTGCATGGTTATCAGGTTGCATGCTCTCTCTTAAATTTTTTCAGAAACTCAATTGCTAGAAGTGATCACAAGAGCGGTGCCAGCACACCCTCGTGAGAAGTTACTGTGGTTGCTAATCTGATCAATTCGGCTTCGAACCATTTAGCATTAATTTTGATAGCCTACTCTAAGCGGGTTGCGGTTACTCCACTCCTGTGGCGTTTTCTTTATGCTCTATTATTCTGCCTATATTTTGGGTAAGTGAGTGAAGTGCAGTCCCAGTGGATCTACCCTTCGTATAAGCGTTCTATGCTTTTAATATGTTAGCATGCCTCTAATGCAGGCATCTGGAATATTTTCGAATGCCGTCAGAAGGAATGAACTTAAACTTATTGGTGTATATTCTTTTGAATGATAAGGAACTCTTTAGTCCAAATTAGGAAGTCTTCATCAGAGTATGTTGTTACTTTTACTTTGGACTATTTTACGACGTGGTGGCTCGCGAATCCAGCACACAACCTCGTCAAAAAAGAGTTTCTTTTAACATACTCATAAAGACAGCTAATTCTTAGTAACCGAAGCCACCTTGCGACACCGCACCTATGGTGAAACAAGTCTTCACCAAACCCTTAAATCGAATGTAACAAATAATAACTTCGTGTGAAATATTGGGTAGGATTAAATGAAATGGATCTACTTCTAATACTTTGCTTTCGACCTTACAAAAACAAGGTACTTATGCTTTGATATATCTTTGTTTTTGTACCTTTCACGAATATGAAATAAAATGACCAAAGTTAATAGGTCTGAAGTATGTAAGTGCCGGAAAGAGAAGAGTTATATTCACACTATTATATGTCGGAACCGACCAAATTGGACCACTATAACAAATAGCTTCAGTACAACCGATTTGTTTAGATATAAGTTCTTGGACTAAAACTGCGTTAAAAAATCTTCAAGGATATCTAATATTTAATTCTAAAACACAATGCATTAAATTTAATATGCTCATGGAAGGTATAAAGCCTGAGCAATTAGCATTAACATTAGCACCAAATTATTATCAAACTAAAAAATTTTCAATATCCTTAGGCAACTACTGTCCATGGCTTTGCGCATATTGTTTCTAAATACATCCAACCAGCCTCAGTAGATTTAACTCAAATAATGCGATTCAAACTAAATGTTTAAAAATGTTCTTGACCGACCTCCAACTGCCGCCATATAACCACTGCGTGTGGCTGACATTGGTTTTTGGTGTGAGCCAACACCATTCGCACTCCATCCATTTCTGAAGCTCCACTTGCGGTTCTTACACCAGCAAAATTTTCCTAACTACCGTTGTCCAAAAATTCACAGATAATAATAAAAAAGTCACTGATGAATTTGAATGATGAATGCGCCGTCAACAATAAAGTTTCAACTGCTCAAATATGAAAATAAATGAATAAACTCAACAGCCATTTTCAAGGCACAACACAAAACTTAGGAGGAAACGAGTTGCGAAGGAGGGCCAAATTGCAAGAGAAGCAAATGAGTATAGAGTTTTGTGTAATTTATATTCGGTTGTGGAGGATTGTATGGACAATAGACGGTCTGTCAATATGACATTGGCATTGATGTCGGCATATACACAAATATCACAGAGGAGCAAGGGCGAGCAGAGGATTTGTTGCAGCCAGCTTTTCTGTTTATGGCTGCTAAAATTAGTTGCCGATGATAGAGCGCTCCATCTTAGGTAAATCTGCCAAGGAGACAATTATTCGAACAACTAATATGAGTTGGAATTAGGGATGTACCGAAGTTTTCGAAACTTCGATATCGACAACACCGACTTTGGTTCCGTGCAAACTGCCGAAACTTTCTAGTTCCCTTCTAGACATTAGAAAATTATATGGATTCTGTTTCTAGCACAAATGAACTAGTAGTTGGTTTCCACTTGTTGGTTCCGTGTGGCAGATATGTAGATGATGAGATAGCTTTCAATTGATTTAAAATCCTCAATGCTAACTACCACTGCTCAAGGTAAACGCAGAGGCTAAAGTTCCGATTTCGGTTCATTTAAATTTATTTTTTTGCCTCCCATCGTTGAATCCTCTGGCTGGCTGGGCAGTGCACTTCTTTCGCTCCGATTAGAGCACACAATAAAAATATAAATTATTCAATTATAAATTACTTGTGAATGGAAGACTGCATCTGAGTGCCTTCACGACCGTTTGAACTGAGTTGTTATTGTTGTTGCCAGCTGATGTAGTGGTTTGTCGACAAAATAATAAAGCCGAGTCAGCAGCAAATTTTGCGTATCTAATGCTTATCAGTTTCAGTAATATTGTTTGTATACTCATCTCTCTTTGTTCGTACTCAATGGGATCTCGGAGGTGGAGTTTTGTTGAACTATGTACTTTCTCAACAGGAGCTCTTTCGAAAACATACGTAAACCAGGAAGTGTGTGAGTTTGTGTTTGGTGGCATCATCTTGCTGATGATAATAGTGAAATTTTTGGCTATCCATTGTTTGCACTCCGTCTGTGCGTATGCAAAATCGTCTGTGTCTTTTTCCAAACACTCAAAATTGTCTTCTAAATGTTTTTCTTACGTTTCGTCTACAAATTACTTGTACACACAATGAAATGAAAATAAGCGTAAACTCAACACTGTATATGAGAAGTATTCCTCGTACCCCAATGATAGCAGTAGTGGCAGTAAAAGAAATATTTTTCTAAAGAAAAGAGACTGAAGGAGGAATGAGAGGTGACGTTGGAGGACAGCTGGACTTTTGGGGGTATAAACGTGCTAAATATATGTACACTTATGTATGTTCGGGCATAGTTGAGTGGTGGTAAGTTCAAATTTATGTGCCCTTGCATGCAGTCCGTTCGTCCGCGTGCTCCTTGGACGAACGCAGTGAAATGATTTATGAATTTAATTTCAGCTCTCACTCAACGGGTTGTTAAATTATTCCCAATTTCGGGTGCACAGAGGGCAAAGACTAAATAAAGTGTGGAAATTTGGTACATGCTTACTGGAAATTATCAAGTAATAATTTGTGATACCCTTCTTCACAATAGAGTTTAGAAGAGATGAAATGGGATCGAAACCTTCAGATAACCGGAAATTTTTCATCGTTTCGATCACGTTACCTGAGTTTGAGGCGTCAACTCAGAAGAGATTCTGCGTTAGAAATAAAAATGAATCTTGTTTCGAAAGAAACGAGCGACTTCTCGAACATTTTTAGGCAATTAAAGGTTTTTTGCCATTTTTCTAACAAAAGCTCACTATATAAATAAGCTTATACTTATATTATCCGCTAGATGGCTTCTAAAAACGCTCCATAGAGAGAATATCTCTCTCAGTTTAGGCTGCTTTATGAGTGGACAAAAAATTATAGCCCGTAATACCTCTCAATGCCTGAGCTGAGAACGTCTTTCAAGCCAATCTTATATTTTTTTTTGCACTCATTTTTCTCATAGACAAGTGTCAATGTAGTAATGTAGTAATCTTCTTCTGTCTTTTTGAGTTAAGTTCCTAAGTTCGCGGATGAAAATCACACGAGCAGCACTACACATTCTTTGAAGCCAGCCAGCTAGACCCACCTAAAGGCAGTCTCAATTCATACGAAGTATAAAATATTTTTATATCCTTAATTCTAGAATCTTCAAGCACATTACTTTAACCTAGGACAAAGGTTAAGCCAAAAGGCCTCAAATTTTATTGATCATCACGATTTATTTGCTCGCTGCGACAGAAGTCATTACAGCAGCCAATCCATCCTTCTACCAAGAGTCCTCATAAAACAGTGCCCGGTTATTACACTGGTTGTTCTGCTCATGGATGTCCTGGTTAGAAGGAATAGAGACTCAATTATCTTCTCCTTCCTTCTTCTCAGCTAGAAACTGTTTCTGAATGAATTATACAATCCAACCTGCTTTCGGTGAAGGTGACTACGGACCTTTCATCAAAATTTTTTACATTTTTCAATTAATTCCTCTCTGCAGCTCCTCCGAGAATATTTTAAAGTTATATATTTGGCCTCCCTCGTTTGAGGTGCATTCAGCCTTATAGCATGAAGGTCTTAGGTTGCAAGTCTGACGAAGAGAATCTGAAAATCCATTTCAATGACTTTCGTAAGAGCTGAGAGCAGCGCTCCTGTAATGAGTATAAACGAGATCCACTGAATTTTGTAAAGCATCCTCCTGTAAGTGGTCTTTTCTAGTGTCGGCCAACAGATAGTGACTCCATAGAATAATATATATCTTATTACTGCTTTGTATAGCCCAGAATACAATATAGGTTTTAATTCTCATCTTTTACCGATCGCCGCCTTGCAGACGTAGATTGCGGCCATAGCTTTCCAACCACTTTCTACCATGCTTCATTTCCAGTTGTGGTTACTATGTAAAATTTTATTTAGGTATAGCGACTACAGTAGAGAGAGTGATCTCGATGTTTTTGTTGCTTTTATAACCGCATAAAAATTCCCCAAATTGGGATTCGGGGGATATTGCGGAAGTAACAGTCCTTGGCCGGATAAAAATCCGGTTCGTTCCGTTATAAAGGCCCGACTGTCGCGGAAACTATTGGATCTTAGTCGCCCCCTACGACAGGCATGCCTTACCACGGGTAAATTCTTGAACCCCTAACCTGCAGGGGGAATCTCGATGCTTTTGAGTAAGGGCGGTTAAAGAAGATGGCTTGTACCTTCCGGTGAAAAGGATAAATTCGGTATTTAAAGAATTTACATTCAGAACACAATCACGCCACTCTTCATGATATTGTAACGAATATCGAGAAAGGTCTATCTACCTCAAAGTGTACACACTAGACATTTCTCTCGATAGTGAGGAAGCTTGTAATAATGACTTACCCGCGATAGTAGTGACTGTACTCCGAGAAATGGGTCTTGGAGTGCATTTAGTGGCACTCGAGAAATCTCTCTCTCTCGCTGCACCAGGTGGCGTTCTCACTCCCCTTCTTTAGTGTCTCACAGTTAACACGTTGCTATGCACGGGTTATGATTTAGTGGCTTGGGCAGAAGACATCGTACCCTCAGCGACTGGGAAAAATATCTAAGTTATAATTGATCTAAGTTTCATACGATCTACTATAAAATTTTTAATCGTAATTAAATGTTTCTTCACTAGAGATGCGGCTGCTAGCGGGTGTCGGTCCAAAAAAACGGTTCTGAAAGACAGAAAGCTTTTAGGATTCGCCATAAAAAAATACAGTGATATTAAAAAGTAACAGGCGCTCCGACATACAACGATATGAATATTAGAAGTTCGTACTTAAAACTCCCTATATCTTATGCAGTTCATATTCGCAATCTTTTATTAGTTGTTAAAATGTTCAAACAGAAGATTTTCAGCATAAGAATCTTTGAATTCTTCTTTTCAAAGAGTATTTTTTCTCTGCTTAAATTTCAAAACGCAGCCGAATCTTTGTCAAGATTAATACAGTGAAACGAGATACGCTTCATATAAAGTATTTTCTACTAGAGTCTGGTTGAGTTTGAAATTTAAAAAATATTTCTAATTTTAAATCAGTGAAACCATGTTTTTAGAATTTGAAATACTCTAAATGGGTTCAACCATTTCCTTAAATGGAATGGAAATCTTTAAAAGTATGTTTATTGTATCTCTGTGCCGTAATTGGTGAATTTTCTTTGTTCCATTCACCAGCTCTCGGAGGGTATAAGATGCAACGTACAACGAAGCAACCGTATGTGCCATCCATATACCATGTTTTAACCGACGAAGCTCAATTTCTCACCAGCAAACGAATTTTATGATGTAACCAAACATTTACTGTTGTTGTTGCATGTTAAAAACGAAATGAATATTTCGCCTGAATAACGTAAGACTGAATCACAAAAATAAACACAAATAAATGTCCAAAAAAGCGTAGAGGAGCCAGCATCTCTCTTACAATAACAAGGACTCTTACAACATGCTCTACTATAAGAAATTATGGCACCAGCGCACAGTTGGACAACTATTAAAGTCGTAAAAACTTAAATAGGCTTAAAACGAGTGAAAGAAGATGAATGTTGTTGGTAGTTTTATTACTGCCAATGGTTGGTGCTCAACGGAGCTACAATTTTCTAACCGAGTTGCATTAAATTTGTCTATTATTATTTAGTTTTTGTTGTTGTTGTAGATAATATTTTACGCTTGCTTTTCTAGCTCATTTAACATACATAATTATAAATATTATTTATGAATGAGTAAATATAAAATGAGCGTAAAATTTTGTACTTCCAATTATACATATCCTTGCTTACATACATTTATGAAAGGTATAAGTTGTAAGGGGTGTCATGATGAACTACATATTTTTTTTTTTTGGAAAATTTCATTACGTTTCTTCCTCTACTTGTTGGCCTTAAGGTATTAGTATTTATTATGCTTTCGCTCTTTATGTCTTATGTGTTTTACCGTGCTTGTAATGAAGTAAATGCAAGAAACAAGAAAGGGACTAAAATTGGTTAGCATTATGATATTAGGGAATTTAAAAATTTTCACACAATTTTGTGTACACCTTGCTCAGCTATTCATCCAATCCAAAACTATACAGAACTGACCAAGGTGAACAGCAGAGGAAATGCAGATCCACATGTGGCTTAAGAAGCGTATCACTTTGGACACATTGAAGCTTTAATTTGAGCTGGCAGATCACTTCGGCGGCCGCGATAGCCGAGTGGTTAGCATTGCGTACTGCCACTCGGAAGGCCTTGGTTCGAGCCCAGGTTCGAGCAACATCAAAAATTATAGAAAATAAATTTTTTTAAATGCGGTCGCCCCTTGGCAGGGAATGTCAAGCCCCCCGAGTGTATTTCTGGCATGAAATAAAGCTCCTCATAAAAAGCCATCAGCCGTTCGGAGGCGGCTTAGAATAAACTGTAGGTCCCTTCATTTGTTGGTAAAAACATCAAGACGCAAAACCACAAATTGGAGGAGGAGCTCGGCCGAAAATCGCTTCAGCGGTTACAAAGCGCCAAATATATATATTATATATATAGATCACTTCAAACTCTAAAAATGATGGATGATGAATGATGATGAACGGAACACAAGATCCATTGGACTTTTCTCAATGCTTACATTTGCTCACTGGAAACGTAAGCAACCGTTGTGCAAGATGCGTTGGTCAACTCGTGTGGAGTCTTGGGTCATGGCTAAAAGAGATTAAGCTTCAGCGGAGCCACTTAAATATATACGGTTAAGGGAGTTAGTGAAGTCTGAGCTGGGTTTGGGGCACGTCAAGCAAAAACTCTTCCAAATAAGGAATTATGTAATTTTTTTTACAACAAATGGAGAGACTTTTAATTTATGTGAAGCCGCTTTTAAACGGTTGATGAATTTTTATGAGAAGATCTTTGTTTCATTACAAAGATACACTCGGAGAGGTTGATATTGCCTGTCCGGTTGCGTCCGCAATTAAAAAATTTAACATAAATTTTTATATAAATAAATTTTCTATTATTTTTGAGTGTTGCTCCAACCAAAATTCGAACTCTACCCTTCCGAATGGTATATGCATTGCTAAGCATTTGGCTATTACGGTGTGGCTGGAAGCATACTGAAAGAAGTCGTATAGTTAAGACTCTTTGAAAAAGGAGAACATTTCAAATGAAATTGGAATCTGAATGCGACTCAAGGGCGGCATTTAAAAAGGCTAAATAACATGCCTATTATTTTCTTTTAAGGATGTTGTTGCCGGTAGTCGATATTTGCATTTTTCGATAAAAAGATTTAGTTGCGAAATATATCTCAATTGGATGGTGTTTAAGCAACACATGGAATTGTAGTTCCGCACAATCTACAATAACTCATATTGTAAATAGAGGAATGGTCGTCCAAACACTACCTCTAATTTTTCATATGGGACTTACCCTCAAGATCCTACAATAATCATAGAGCTCGATGAATAAAATCAAACGCAACATTTATCAACATCTCTGGCTACCTGAAACTTAAATAGCTGGATTTCGAAAGTTGCACATATTGCAGTACTTTTCGATATTTACTTTTCCTATTCGATATATCGAAAGAATTTTGATCATTTTTCAATAGAACATTTCCAACGAGTAATGAGAGCAATCTTTTCGCAACCCTACCGATGGTCCTTACCATCTTGAAATTTGGCTACAGAGCGCTGCTTTCAAAACTCTTTTTGTGGGTTTTATAAAATTTCAGATCACTCAACTTTTACGTTAAAAATTATGGCAGAAATCCGATTTTTGACCGAGGTCAGAGATCAAAATTGTACTCTTAGAAGAACAAAAGTTCTACCATTCTCTATCAAAGGTCTATCTTCTTACGATATCTCCGCACTGTCACGTCAATCTAGTTTTTTTCTAGATGTTTGACTGATAGTTATTTGAACTCCTTCAGCGTCTTAATAGAAACTCTCGGTTTTTCTGTGGATTGACTTACCAGGCACCGCCTTAACAGAGCTACCATTTTCAAAATATGTTTTCGGGAATTATTGAATGAAACTTAAATGGTTCATTAATTATTTTTTCCTTTCACTCAAATGTTTGTCTTCGCTTGTTTTCATCTCTTCCAACGCACAAGTGCTTACTTTTGATTGGCATCATTTATTAAGAATAATTTAGTGGTTGGAATTTCGTTTGCCACTCAAAGGCTAACCGGAAATATTTTCAAGTTTATGTCTTTGCTAAGTAAAAAAAATATTATGAATGAGGTAACCAGAAAAGATTCTTTAAAAAGTGTATTAAAACAAATAGATTTCGGAAAAGAAGTTTTGTATATATATACATGATTTATATGTATATACATATATGCCTCTGTGTATATCCGGTGTTGTTAAGTAATCCATATATAAATTACAAGTTGGAGATTGCAAATTTTGTTAGAGACAAAATCAAACATTCAAATACGTTTGCGGCCACCTTATTACTCTTTCAAATGCATTTAAATCAAAGTGAATTTACTGAAGAGTCCACTTACGCAAAGATTGGCAATGAAAATATCTTTTTTCCACTAAATGGGGTAGCAGCAGCAGTAGTAAGCAATCACAAGAATACCTGAAGAGGAGTAAGAAAGAATGAAAACAAAATTTTCAAAAAAGCTTCAAAGTGGAAATTAATTTTAAGTGCTCATAATTCAAAAGGTAAGAAGGAAGTAAAACAAAACTTTGTAAGCGTAGAGATGAAAAAGGAAAAAAAAAACAATAAACCCTAGAGGAATGACCGCAAGTACGGAGTAATAGAGACAGAGTTGTGGTTTGGGGGAGGTCGATTTATATATGTACATAAGTATAAAGATTCTATATTTCTTAAAGTATTGTATGTTTACAAATTAGGATTGGAGCTTTGTAAGTGGAACACGAACGGGCTAAAAATACATAAATCGATGCCAAGAAGTTACTTGGAAAAGCTCTCAATCAAATTTCGTCAAAAAGGGCCAGTCGATGAGCTAGCAGTTCTGGTACGCAGAGGGATATGGGTATAAGTCTTCACCAGACCAGTCTTCAAAAACGTTTCTCTAAACACGATCACTCTCCATAGATATCTCCTTCTGATACCACTGTAGTAGGCATGAAAATGAGTTCACTTAAAGTCTATGTTATTGAGTCAAATTATTACGAAAGAATGTCTTAATGAACCAATTTTACTGAAATATTCTTACATTTTCATGGACTCGATATTAAGTTAGGTTAGATTGCAAGCCTCTGACCCAATATTAGGCCTGATGTAGAAAATTTTATGACTTCTGCTTAGTGGTGCCACGTTTTACAGTTCTTGAATGCCGAGTGATAGCTTATTAGTTAGTTGTGATACCAATGACGTATCTGTTGAAAAAAGCCCCCTGTCGGCTTTCTAGACGGTCAAACCATTTAATGTATTTTATGAAACCCACAAGATTGCTAAATTAGCTGAACCTGCAAATTCTAGTCGAAATACGAACTTCAGAGAGAGCGATGTTAACTAATTAACTAAACGATAATGCGCTTAGAGCCAAGCTGATTCGAGGTTCAACCGTCCAGGAGAGGACTAACATACAAGTAGCCAAAGGTATTCCCACCCGTTCATACCCGGTGATATCGTCTACAGGATGCTCATTATTTCAAGATCATTAGCTTCGCAGCTACGAGCAATCCATATGTTCTGAGCTATTCAAATTGTGTATGAAGCTTCCTCTTGGTCATTCCTATCATTCGTCAAAAAGGGTTCTCGGCTTGACCAACTCGCCAGCTGTTTCGCTGCCGAAAATGTTTCAATGGGGGAGAACCCTAATTATTGGTAAGTAGAGTTGACCTATTTTTGGCGACGACAAGTACAACAATGTCTCTTCGCTGTTCATGTATATTGTTGCCTTCAGCATTGCCTCGTAGTCATTTTATAAAGCTTCACAGCTACTTCTGCTTCACAGTTTCTTCCGATTAAAAGTTGCCAGCTGAGTTTGGCAGACGGATAGAGATCCGTCGATATGGTCGGAGATGTTATCCTCCTCTCCATTCTCGTATAGAGTTTATTCTCACTTGGTATCAACTCACACGAACTCCTCTATCTTGGAAGAACATAGTCAGATTTTAAGTTGCTGTGAGCTAGTTCCAGATATCGATGACTTGTACTGGCTGAGAAGAGTTTTTGAGGTTATAACACTTTCAGTGAGATAATTTTTATCAAACCGAATTAAAATACTTTAAACGTCTTAAGGTTTCAAAATAAATCGCTTTAACAGATTTTTATTCACGCGGATTACATGCATATTTTGTTGGTTAAAAGAAAAAATTTGCCAATCGGTGAATTTTCAAAAAACCGAATTTCATGAACTATAGTTGTTTAGCAGATTTTTTGTCCAAAATACGAGTCATACGATAGTCAGTGACTTTTTGAATCCAATATATTTTTTTTCGGCAAAAATACGTTTTATTTCTCAAAATAGCCTCCTTTTAGCTCTAACAGCACTTCTTTTTCGCATATTCGGTCGTTTCTGCTTCAAATCAATATCGAATCGGAAAGCTCCGAATAATATTTGCATTTGACCGTTTTACTCTTTGTGAATGACACCTCGTGCATCCCAAACAAACTGTGGTAATGACTTTGTTGGCCGATAGACCAACATTGACCTTCTTTGTTGCACGTTCATCTGAAGAAGCAAACTATCTTGCTTGTTCTTTGGTCTCTAGTGTGGTGTAATGCATATATATTTCGACTCCTGTAATGAAATGGCGCAAAAATTGGTTTGAATTGCTGTTGAACATCACCAAACACTTATTTGAAGTGGTTAAACGGTTTTTCTTATGGTCGTGTGTGAGCAATCGCGGACTCCATCGCGCGGATAGCTTTTTCATCTCCAAATATTCATGTAAGATGTAATGTATCTGCTCAGTTGAGATGCTTCAGCCAGTCAGCCCCATCATTCGATGGATTTTATCGACGATTTCTGGCTGACGTCCTCTTTTAAATGATCTGAATGTTCGACGCCACAAGGGAACTTAGTAAACCATTTCATAGGCATTGAAATTGATGCTGCAGAGGCCCTATAGTATTTAGCAAGTCTTTCCATGGTTTTGGAGATGGTTTTCTATGAAAAAATAATAATGCTTAATCAGCACATGAAATTCTCTTTTATCCATTTTTGTTAAAATTCCCGAGGTAGTCTTAGATTCTTCTGGAAAAATAAATATTAAATACTTTTTTAATTATAAAATGATTAAAAACATACATACATGGCCTCTCCAATAATATACTTTTTAGTTTAAATCTCTTCAAACTAATACCAAAAAAATGGTAAGCTGGTACGAGAGTTTCTGCTAAAAAGGTCGCGGAGTCAACAAGAAGATTTCGTTTGTGAGTGTGTGTGAGTATATAATTTTATTTCCCTTCAACATTTTCGAGCTGGCTTGTATTCCTACGATTCATAGCTTTATAACGATATACAGTTTTCACCTCATAAATATAAACGAAGATTTTCCCGTCCAAACGAGATAAAGGCTGATGCCGGGTATTTCGCATTTGCGGGAGAATTGATGACTAGATTGACATTATTCACGAAACGTGTCGTCGACAGTTCTCAACATATTGACCTTGAACCGGTTTCGTTGTAAGGGCGAGAAGTTTGGCTAACATTAAAAAAATAAAAACCCTCCAGCCGTGAGAGCCGCAGTTCACTTACTTTCTGTTTATGCCACCGAATATGCCAAAACGTTTGCACTTAATTTTTAAAGACTACACTAAAACGCCAATAACCCCTTCATCACGCCACTGGTTGTAATAAACTGCGTTGCCCAATTTTGTTGCGCAAAAACTAAGAAGAAGATGAAAAAATGAGCAATGAAAAAAAATTGATAAAAAATTAACTAAAGGAAAAGTGCATCAAAGTTTGAACGCACCACAACGGATTGATCGTATAGTGCGATTGTGAAGACTCCAACAAATTTGAAGCATCAAACAGCATACAATACCTGCCATTGACAACATAACCAACCATAATTTGTATTGAGTTCTTACCACAACCAACACTATACTGTTTGAAAAAGATAATTTGTTGTTGTTGTGTTTCTTACCTCATATACATTGACTGACTTTATCTTGATGCGCCCTTGAGGGTCAACATAATGAGATGCAATCTGTCAAAATTAAGGATCTTCAGTATGCGCGAATTGGCAATTGTTACGGAAGAAGCAAAATTAGGCGGTAGCAACGACTAATATGAGCACAACAGAAAAAGTAAAACACGAAAAAAAAAATTAGAAAATAAAAAATTGATGAAGAGCCAGCAAATTGTAGAAATTTTTTCTTGTTTTTTTTTTCTCTCTTTCTCTTTTTGTTGACTACGTAAATTTCATAGCTGCAGGTGAACCACACCTAACTCGCAGCAGCTAATATAGAAGTGTGTGCAAAGTGGCATGCTGTTCTGTTCGCTTCGTTTTTCTGCCAAAGCTGAGTTGATGGAGGCCTGATCTCGATTGCTGCACGGCATTGCCAGGCGATGCTTTCAGATAAAAATATCCAACAAAGTGAGTTGGAATTTTGATTTTGTGAGTTTGTTGAACTACAGCGAGGCGTTGGTGCATAGCTATGCGAATTTCGCTCTCAAAGCGAGGCAAAATATGCTACTCATTTGCTACAGGCAGTAAATGAAATTTTTCAACGGTGTGGCATTCGAACTGTGCGCAGCATATAAGTATATGTAGGTACATAAATCCGACTATAAGGGTATATAGCGTTATCCGTTTTGCGGTTTCCAAAAATTATTTTTTTCATGAAATTCTTTTTTTTTTGTTATAAAGTTTGAATCTCGGCAAATGCGCAAATTTTGCTTATTTACGTATCCACCGAGTGAGAAATGTGACTTGTCGCTGCAGAAAGTTGGAATAATCACGGAATAATCACGGTCCACTACTTGTTTTTCAAGCACCCAATCAACGTAACTACGGCGCTGTCAATGGTCAGTTGGGTAAGTTGTTGTGTGAGGTGGACTTTATATGGATATAGATCCATACGTCCAAGTGCAAAATGCGCCAAAATATGTTGTAAGAAAGTTCTAGCGCTTGAGAAAGTCGAGAAACAAATACATTCGGGTCTTCGGCTACACTTTCACTTACTCCAACGATATTTGAGGTGGAACGAGCAAAACGATGATGCACAGGTCTAACAATATCTCTAACCGATCCAGTCTTTTCAAATTTCTTAAAAATTTTACCAATTGCTTGAGTAGTTGGTCGATTATGTGCACCATAATCTCCTCTTAAAGCAAGAAACGTGGCCACGTTTGAGTCGCCATTTTTATTGTAGGTTTCAACAATTTTCATTTTCATAAACTCCTGACTTTTAACTAAAACAAAACATGTTTGTTTTGACAGTTAAATTTGACAGATGTCAAAATGAAGCCCGGCGCTTTCGAAACCACCAAAAGGATAACCCTTTATATATTTTCTTTACAAAAAGGCACTAAATATTATCCTTTGCAAGTCGCAATAGCATTTTTTTTAGTAGTTTATGTGACTCTCACTTTTCGCTAAGAGAATTTGTATACATATCCTGTATATGTCCTTTAATGGAAAACTGCTTGTAATCGTAAATGAGATTTTCTCAGCGGCTTCGACGTAGCTGAGATTTGTTTTTAACTAGTTGGTTGCATTGAAACTGTTTGCTTTGCTGCCCGATAGACATCTGTGTAACCGTTAGAGTGGCGCAAATACCAAATGAAATAGAAAGCATGCAATTTGATGTCAATTAATCTCAAAGTGCGATAAGCCAATGTAACAAATTATTTTCTATTTCACATTCTGTTGCTGGATTTGTTTATTTATTTTACTCGGTTTTTTTTTCGAAAGGACGAATGCTATTAATTTGCATTTGAGTCATGTTTAACTGTTGAAGCAGAGTGTTTTTCTATTGCCGTACTGACCTAAATTCCATTGAATGTGATGAAGAAGCATAAAGAGAATTTGTTTGCGATAAGGGATGACCGTTGAACACGGAATGGTTTAAAATAAATATTGCTGTTTATATGAAGTGTTTCAGCAATAACAAAATTTCCAATATTCTCAGCAGCACACGATCCGATGTCTAGTGACTTCAAAGAAATGAAAAATCTTATCAAAAATATGTCTTTCCTTGGAACTGGTGCATAAAGTATCGAATAATTGGAGTCAAGCGTAATGTAGGGTTTGGTGAAACTTCCATATGTTGGCAAATATCCTCAACCCTACCAAGAACATTAGTGTGTGATGAGCGATCGCATCCTTTCTGAGATGATTCTCTTATTCCAACAATTCGTTGAACGTCTTCTTTCCCCTTAATGCAGTTGTCATACGTTTCCGTGCTCTGTGGATAGTTTGCAGTTAGGGACGTCCAACGTACGGAGCCTTGGTGGTGACTTGGTGAGTTGAACACGGCGATAAAAAGTATTCCCACACTTCTCTAAGAGTCACAAGCCTCTTAATCACCACACATTCAGCAGCTTAAAATGCAAGACCGTTTATCGAAGGCGCCAAAGAGTACCTTAAGCTGGGGCTCATAGACAGAGGACACCCGGTTGGTTAAATTTCTTTAGATAACTGTACAAAGACTGCTCAAAATCATTTTAAAAAGCGGTGAGGTAGGCATAAAGGGAGTCTTGTGAAATCTTCTATGGTGACATCGATGGAAACTCAGAGGGAAATAGCCTGTGGAATGTCCCCTCCAAGCGTTCTGCTATTCCAAACTATATCCAAAAGCCAGATGGAGAATGAACCACATCTTGCGGCGAAATGATGGGTATTCCTTTGAATACCTACCTTCCTGTTTTTTTTGGATACCACAAACAACTCCCACGCATAAAAAGCCGGACTATAACTAATAAGAGCAGCATTGTCTGTCGCTGGATAATGAAATGGATAAATAAATCGTTCCAACCCTACAAAATTTCAAAAACCGTATTAAACAACATCTTCTTGGCTGAACTACATGTAACTTATTCCCATTACTAGGCAAAAGCTTGCCTTTGCGATGAATATATACGCTATACATGGACAAAGACAAGACTAATCCCAATAACCTCCACCCAATCAGTCACACCTCGTTTCATTTAAAAATCTTTCAAAGGCTGCTCAACATTTATATACTCCAAAGCTACCACAAAACAGCATTTCATAAAAGAAAAACGCCTTCTCTCAGTGCAAATCCGTCGACACAACGTTTCACGATATATTTGGTTATATCGAGAAGGGCTTGCTGTAAGGCAGTACACGCTTGGCGTTTTCGACATCGAAATGACTTTTAATGACATTTTCCCGATGCTTTAATACCAGCTCTTCAAGAAATTCATCTCGAACAGCCGATTATGATGGGTAATGCCGGTAACATCATAACATCAGATACACCAGTAAAGGCACTCCTCAAGGAGGAGTTTTAGCTCCAATATTATGGTGCCTCACTAACTCGGATTCAGTAACTGAACATTTCGGGTTTTGGTTTGATACCGTAAACTTATAATATTGTACTAACAGTCTCAGGGAAAAAACACCAAAGTGAACCATCGCAGGAAACTGGTGCAGGAAGAGTTAGCTGGATGTCAACCAAGCAAAAACGGAAATGGTTCTTTAAACAAGAATATATGAACCATTCCTCTTTTAAACTACTCTAAGAGGTATGTAGATCACTTTTCCTACCGAAGACAAACATATCGGGATAATATCAGAAAGCATACTCAACGGCAGTCGAAACAAGGCGGGAAGATCGAGGAAAGCTTTTACGGAAATTTACACTTGCAAAGCGGCCACTGGAAAGAGATGTTTTCTAAACGTGCATATCACTGCATTTGTATGGTGGAAGTTATATCCGTCTTATGTTAAGATTTCACCATCTGGTGGCCAGTACTCGAAAAAATCCATTTTGGGATCAATCTAACTGGAGATCTTCCCTTGACTCATATAACGTCAATAAAAACTCTTCTAAATTTTATTCTACTAGACTTACGGCAAACTCCAAGCGAGTTGTAACGAAATTAGACTGAACTCAACTCAGGCTTGGAGGCACCGAGGTATAGGGTACATTCGGATGCTATCTTTCCTATAATTTTATATATTCCTATATATTCCGCAAGACTTGGGCTATAGTAGCTTTAAATTTTGTTATGTTAAATGTTTTTCCAGAAATATTTCTGAGAGGAACGAACGGGACAATGTAAATGTTCTCGATCAAGGAGCAATAGCCTCTTTTACAAACGGCTCAAAACTCAATCACAGGATAGGATACGGTATCAACTCTCCATCTCACTTAACTTAAGTATGAGACTACAGGCGCCCACTGCAGCGTTCTAAAAGCAGAACTCATAGCTGTTTAAATCTACAAATCACAAAGTAATCTATTACTATATACTCTGATCTCTTCATTGCGATGTTATCATGTCAAAAGTGACTATAAAATGTAGCAGCATTCTGAACTCTTGACAAAATGATCAAGGACTTTACTTCTTTTAGAGCGGTTCTCAAGGAGCATTCGACTAGAATAGTAACAGGGCACTTTTTAATGAGAACTCATGGTAAATAATGGGTTGGTTCTAAAATGAAGCAGGGACGTAATGATGATAATTTACATAATAAAATTTTATTTGCCATAAAAACAAAATTATCCACAAAAAACGACAAATTTTCTCAAACTCAAACTCAAAATGCACATGGAGTCATTTTAAAACCAAATAAATATTTTTTAAGCCAAAAACATGCACCGCAATGTGAGCATTAATGAGAAGGGAAGACATTTTTTTAAAATGTTTTTGGCTTAAATTTATTTTTTTACGACTATTATTAATGGAATGACCTACAGATAAAAAACCGTTAATAATGCATATGAAAATTGCTGCTTCATTCGCCGCGTCGCACTCATAAACTGTAGAAAAGCCTTGGTTTTTTTGTTTTTGTTTTTCTTTTTCTCTTTTTACCGCACAAAGAGCCAGCAAATGACTAAAATAAGGGGGAAAATTAAGTATTTTTTATTTCATGTGGAGGACAATAATAAAATGAGGCAAAAGGATGAGCAGAGATAACACTGATAATAGAAATCACACACATACAAACATATTTAAGCGCGCCAAAATAGAATGAGGTTAAATGAAAAGAAAAAAATTATAATAAACACAACAACAACAAAAAATTATGAAAAGATATGACAAAAAAAAACTATAATACGCTCCATTATTTTACCTTGGTCATTTGTTTCTTTGTAAATTTGACTGTTTTCCATATTTTCCTTCTATTTTTCGAGCATACTAAAAAAAAATGTAAATTTCAAACAATTCGCAGATATTGCAAGCCAAACAAACAATTTATAAAACAAAAACAATAATAAAAAAAGACCGTCAGTATGGGAAACAATAGAAAGAAGCAGGAAATCTTGTGTATTTGCCAACGGAACAGTAGGCGGGTAGTACAAAGAGGAAATAGAAATTTTCATCGATAATTCGACAAGGCACTCAGACTCAGACTGAGATTGGGTGTTAGACAGACTTTCAATTTTCAATGAGCATGTTTGGTTTCGAGTGTCTCGCGGGATGTGAATACGTTTTCTGATTTGCTCGAGGTAACATAAAATAATTTTTTTTTAAACCTTCTCTTAACAGGAACGCAGTGGAAAATATGAATGTACGAGATAATAGAGATGCAGATGCTATATATACACCCTGCTTAAAACTCCTTGATATAATTGGATGCGGAATCCATTTCACTTCGAAACAGAACATACAGCAATCTCGGAAGCCACCGAAGCCACAGTGATGCAATCAGAACAAGCTAGCTGGACAAAATTGTTTTTATTACATTTTACTTTGACTAACATGAAGTGGAGCCTTGACTAAACTATTTGATGAGTCAGTGTCTTTGCCGCGAAGTTATTGTAAATACAGCATTGTTCCGGTCAACTCTTATCGATTAATAGACTGCTGCCAAATTTTGAGCAAGCTGCGCCATTTAGTTTGCGCTTAACAGCTATTGTAAATAGGCGACCTCGGAAATTTAACGAAAATTGATAAAAGAGAGTTTCGTGTGCTGATTAAGCATTAGTTTTTTCATAAAAAACCATCACCAAAACCAAGGACAGACTTGCAAAATACTATGGGGCCTCTGCACTATCAATTTTAATGCCTAAGAAATGGTTTACTGAGTTCCCTTATGGCCGTACCAGTACAAGTGGTGCCGAATGTTCAGGTCATTTAAAAGAGGACGTCATGCCATCAATAAAATCCATCGAATGATGGGGCTGTCTGACTGAAGTGTCACTTATAAAAAGGAAAATTACATTTTACATGAACCATTTGGCCATGCAACAATTATCCGCGCGATGGGTGCCGCGATTGTTTTCTAAAGTCCCTATACACAACCGCGTAAACATTTCAAAGGAGCGTTTGGCGATATTCAACCGCAATCCAAACGAATTTTTGCGCCGCTTCGTTACTGTAGACGAAACATGGATCCAACAAACAAATTCAAAAACCAAAGAAAAATCAAAACAAAAGATGGCCGAGGTTGGTCTGTCGATCAAAAAAGGTCATGGTCACAGTTTTTTGGGATGCACGAGATATCGTTCACATCGATTACTTTGAAATGGGTGAAACGATTACCGTCAAAAATTATTCATAGTTTTTGTAGAGATTTGATATTGATTTAAAGCAGAAACTACCGCATTCGGCGCAAAAGAAGTGTTCTTCCATCAGGACAATGCGCGGAGTAGTCATCATGACGTGTGTAGTCACCATGGCAAAAGTTCATAAATTCGGCTAAGGACTGCTACTCCATCCAGCATATTCTCTAGATTTATTTTCCTCTGACTTCTTCTTGTTTCCAAATATGAAGAAATGGGTGGACAGTAAGAGGTTCGGGTCGAATGAAGAGATCATCACAGAAGCAAGCGCCTATTTTGAGGGCCTTAAAAAAACCTATTATTTCGAAGGAATACAAAAATTGAAAAAAAAAAATGTATTAAATGTATAGAAATCCAAAATTTCGGAAAATAAATTTTTATAATTGTGGACGCTCCTCGACACTTAATGTCAAGCCGTCCGAGAGTACTCTGATATGAAATAAAAGCTCCTCATAAAAATACATCGGCCGTTTGGAGGTGGGTGACTTGAAGTGACATCTCAATTCCTTACCTTTGAAGCTAAAACTTTACGAGAAAAATCGTTGTTTTTTCTAGTTTCTATTGCAATCCAAAAATTTTATGTAAACTTTCTCCAGCAGTCTTTATTAAGCTTTAAGCTCAAAAGTATATTTGTAGATAAATTTTTACCCAATTAAGATTTTCTCGTGAATTAGTATTGGTTACTTGACATGTTGTAATTACAGGTTGAAGAGCATGAGAGCATATCTTTGCATGAGTATTATGACCAATTATTCATTAAATATATGTATAAAAAATAAAGTTGTTTTTGTTCAGTTAGCTTTTCTAGTTTTTATTAGATGAATCACTGTGGAATAGTGTGTGGAATACCATTGCGTCCATCAACCAAATCAATTACTGATAGTCATTACTCTAATAGCCAAGTTGCCACTAGATCTCTGAATGACAACTTTACTACGTTAAATAGACTCTCGATAAAAACCATGCAGCGGCGGGAAAGTCTGTAAGATGGTTTCGTAATACGAACTATGCATAAGGTGCGGACAAAGCATATGCTAAAATTGGCAAAAAAAGCATGGCAGATCTGATCTGCGCTAGACACTAAAAAATCGAGGCCCATCAGTATGGAATAATCTGGAAAGGCTCTCCACCACTACTATGATTGGCATAATAATGGTACACTATTTAATGGGAGACTTCAAGATGGGTTACTCAAATTATTCTTGTCGCAGCTGCAGGAGTATGAAGTGGGAAGAGTCTGTCTTTCTCAGAAAATATTACTTCGATTGGCACGATGAGCATAAACAACTTTGCAGCATTTATTAAACACACCAAACAATTGGATTGTGCATTTGAGAAGATGATGGGATCCTTATAGTGGTATCACAATGAGCCAACTTGCCTAAATGTGTTGTTTATAAGAAGACGGTCACATCAACTCAATGTATGTTCACGGTTATTTTATACCTTTCATGTACATGAAATGGTATATTATCTGTGGTACGAAGTGTGTAAGTACCAGAAGAAGAAGAGATAAACCCATCGAAATTTATACCGATCGTATATGAATGACGAACTCAATTCGCAGATTTAGCCATGGTAGACTGTTCTTCAGTCTTTCTGTCCGTCTGTCTATTTGAACGCAAACTTATGCCTCAGCTTTTGAGATGTTCCAAACAAACTTGGTATATGTTTAAACTATCCTTTCTCGGAACTGGCCAGATCGGACCACAGAGCAAAAAAAAGGACCGATTTTCGATTATAAATTTGTCAAAAAAGTACCTAAGTAAGTTGGAACACTACACGTACATAAAGAATTGAATATTGGTTATGAAAATCATCGAAATCGGGCGACTATAACATATAGCTCCCATACATCGACATTTTCAGATGTGAGGTTTTGGTCAAAAATTCCGTCAAAAAGCATTTAGGAGCTTGAAGTTTGGTATTAAGCACACATATTATGAATTGCATATTGGCAGTGACAATGAAAGAAGTCACTGCTATATCATATAGCTCCCATACAACCGATTTGTTCAGATATGAGGTATTGGGTCAAAAATCCATTAAAAAGGGATCTAGGAGCATGCAATTTGGTATTCCACAAACGTTACTTCAAGTTTATATTGACACCGAAAATCTTCGAAATAAAATTTTGCAATTTGCAATAAATTTGATATGATCATGAATGGTATAAAGTCTACTGCATGGGCATAGACAACCCTTCTTTCTTGTTTTTAAATATTCCGAATTTAACAAAAATTTGTGCAGAGCATAAAGGGAAAAAGTCTTGGTTCTTGTAAAAAATTGTTCATGCTTAAGAGCATAATCCGAAAAAAAAAATATTTTGCTTAAAAAATGAAAAAAAAATAGTCTGATGCAGCTCGAAAATCTATTAACGTTATTGAACAGTGACCTGAAAAAGCATCTAGAAAATTATGCTTATCTTTCGAGCACACACCTCTTATGTATGATCGTAATTGTTTAAGGAAATTCAAGCTTATTCCAAAAAAAAAAAATCGTAATTGTTTAAGGAAATTCAAGCTTATTCCAAAAAAAAAAAAAAAAATGAATTTAAATCAGAAACAAATGCTCACAACCCCCGAAAAATAATATTGCGGGTTTTATGATAAGTATCTCGTTGCCTTCTTTTGAAACAGGCGTTCTGGTTGATATATAAATGTGTCCGTATATTTTGCTAGAAAGAGGTGAAATAAAAAATCCACATAAAAAATGGAAATGCACTAATTCGCAAACCAACAATTTAACATTGAATTTATGCTCCCAACTGCAGATAATCATCAAGCGAGTTCAACGCAGCCATAGGGTAGTAGTCAACCTCTACTTATTGCCCTAGATTACACCGAAGGAAGCCTAACACAAAACAATGGAATCTGCGTGAGCGCATAAACAACATATACACATATACATACACAAAGCCATAAGCATTTGTTTTTAAGGAATTTCATTCAAGAATTAAATTGAATTGAATGAAATGCAAATCGTTGGAAAAAATCAGCTTAGATTAGACTAAACTAATGTAGTGGCAATGGGGGCGTATTTAGTAGAATGATATGAATGTAGAGATGCAGAGAGAATTGGGTTAAGAAATTTTTTATTTTCTTCTTAAACAGTGGAGTGGAAAGGATTAAAATCGTTGGTAAAATGGCATGCGTATGCAGAGTAGGTGGTCTTCATAGTGTTTTAGATATGTATGCACATACATATGTATGTAGGTAAGTAATTGTGAATAACATTTAGAGCTTAGAGCACTTGAAGCACCTGCCAACAAGTGCGAGTGCTACGAGATATTCAAGGAAAAACACTTAATTTGCATACATAATAAGAAAATCGCATGTGCACAAGAGTAAATACTATTTTAAATTTAAATACTAATAGTTTTGAAAATTTGTTCAATTTCACATATAACATAAGTTTAGTTAATATTAGTATTATTGAAGAAAATATTTTATAAACGGCAATTAAGTAGCGTATGCACATAAAGGGTTTTCCAAAAGGGGTGATATGATTACCAAGTGTCGTTTTGGTAATTTTTAATATCTCATGATCTGTCATTTTTTTATTATATTCAGTAATGTTTACAATTTCATCCTGGCAAGATATACGCAAGAATAACGTTGCTGATTTTGCCTTGAAACAACTTGAAAACGATAACGATTTTTTCAAGAAAATCATTTTCTCCGTTGAGGCTCACCTTCATCTGAATGGTGCGGAAAATTAACAAAATGGTCAATTCTGGTACGAAGAAAATCCTCAAATTATTCATGAAAAACCATAAAATTCACCTAAATTTACAGTTTGGTGTGGCTTTTGGTCTGGTGGAATCATCGGTCCGTACTTCTTTCGAAATGAAGCTGGTAGAACCGTTACTGTCAATGGAGAGCGGTATAGATCGATGATAACCAACCTTTTATTACCACAATTGGAAAAAGTTGATCTTAACAACCTGTGGCTTCAACAAGACAAGAGAAAGATTTGAAGATTCGATTATTTCAAGAAATTGTGACATTGGCATGGCCTACAAGAAGTTGTGATTAGCACCATTAGACTACTTCTTGTGGGGTTATTTGAAGTCAATGGTCTTTAGCAATAAACCAGACTCTCTTCAAACTTTAAAAGTTAAAATTGCTATTCATCACATACGACTTGGTTTAGTGCAAAAGGTGCTCAAAAATTGGGTTCATCACTTCACATTAAATAAAAAACATTTGAATTTCCTTCACAATTAAAAACCCTATATATGCTTGTATAAAATGAAATAGAATTGTGATAAGCCGATGGCTATGTTACTTTCGGAGCGTTCATAAGTTAATAAAAACAAAAAACAACGGCGGCCATCGGCCATGCCGAAAGCTTTATACCTTTCATGATCATACCAAATTTATTGCAAATTGCAAAATTCTATTTTGATAATTTTCAGTGTCAATAACAACGCGAATTTACGTCTGTAGAATACCAAATTTCATGCTCTTAGATGATTTTCTGGTGATTTAGTGTCTCAAAACATAATATCCGAACAAATCGGTTGTATGGGGGCTATATGATATACTAGTTCGATTTCGATGATTTTCAGCACCAACATGTAAATCATTATGTTTGTGTAGTTAACCAAATTTCATGTTCTAAGGTAATTTTTTGATGGATTTATAATTCAAGTTGGTCCGCTTTAGTAGGCAGATGTACTGGTACATTTATACGTATATCAGCCAGTCGGACCACTATAGCATATATATGATAGATTTCTCAGATTGGAAATTTTGATTCATAAATTCGTCAAAAAAGCAGCCGAGAGCGGTAAAATTTTATAACGAATTGCACATTGGTACTGAAAATCATTGAGATCGGAAAAATTTATCATATTGCCTCCTTTCCAACCGATTTTAATCTATATGAGAATGCATAATACTAAATTTGATACGGTATGAAGACATGGTCGAAGAAAGTATACTTTCGATGTTTTTATTTTGACGACGAACTCAGTTTTATCCAACCTCCCGCCCAATCGACCGAGGGCGTGCCCGATAGATAATCGAAAAATCCAACTGACTGGTATACGGATTGTCCTGTACACGACGCTGAGCTCGGAAGGTCGCTGTTACACTTGCTTTTTAAGCCAATGGCAGAAAGGACTTTTGCACCACGTTTCATGACAGATTGACTTTGACGTTTAAGCTGAATACATACAACTCTACGAAATTACCCTTACAAGTAACGCTGGCACCAACGCAACGCCAAAATATGGACAAATCTCACCTTTTTGACAAATAGGACAAATCTTTAGCATTTTGAAGGAAAACTAATTGAATAGAAAAACATAAATAGAAATTCAACGCAGAATTACTCTTACCAAAAGCTGCTACTTTGGATTGAATAGGCAAATGAAAAGTAAAGTCTTCTGTCGACGAATCAAAACCAAACTCTACAAGTCGCTCATTATTCCCGTCCTGCTGTGAGGTGCAGAAGGCTGGACGCTGTCGGCATCCCATGAGTCGGCTTTACGAAGAGGTGAAGATGAAAAAGAAGAATTCTATGAAACGACTTAATAAATATCTAGTAATATTTATTAATAACCTGATGAAAACTACGTAGCTTTACTACCACCCTGCTTCCCCACTTAAATGGTTATAGCGTAGCCTTTAAACTAATTCCTTCTCTTTTGGCCGAGCTACGCGTTTTATGGACGCTCCCTAAGTAGAATATCATGAAATTTTAATAGATTTATTTTGAAGATTAGTACTAACTTGAAACGCGATCAAGGCAACAAAACCAACGCCATTCATAGGCTAGGCATGGGGCTTTTTATATTCATGCCATTTGTGGTGACAAATTTACAATTTTCACATCTTTAGAACAGCCATAACCTATGTATATCTTGTGTTCCAATATGTATTTTATAATGAAAACTTTTTTGACCTTTTGATCAATCAGGTCACAATTATTTACTTCTATAAGCTCCTCTACGGAATTTCAAGTTACATATGGGACTTTAACGTGGAAGATGAGCCCCAAAATGGACGGCCGGAAGCTTAGAACAAATCTGGCATCTAATTGTGAATATTCCGCCGCATTTATAGTACAAACCGAAAACAAGGTCGAATAAATTTTACTTAATATTGTTTGCAACAGAAAACAAAACGCAGAAATCTTCAGTCCCGACACATTTCTTAAAAGAATGAAATCTGCCTTGAATGTGCAGAAGTCTCACAACAATCAAAAAATGCGTACTAGTCATGTCCTCATTATCAATTATCATATTAAAAATACAACTCGCCTGCAGTTTCAAACATAAAATCTTGATTTAAAAATTTAAATTCTAGTCAAACACACTTGCAACCACCGATCACCAACCAACCAACCAACCAACCGACCGACCGACCGTCATTAGCACCGAAAATCAGTGTAATTAACGTTTATGAATGAAACATAACGTAACGGAAGCGCTGCGTCAGGCTTATTAAAAATTTTATATGCCACGTATTCTATGAATAAAGGCCACGGCCAGCCGAGTATAATTAAAAAAATTAAAAACTTTCATGCTAAGAAAGTCAAAGAAAGCGAAATTGAAAGAAAAAGATTTTGAGAAAACTGTGAGTGTTTTGTTTTTTATGTATGAGATGCCCATGAATGCTAAAGCTATGCCGCCAGCTGACGACATTCATTTTCAGCGTATTTCCTGTTAATTTTTTGTGCATTTCCGCGCATTTAAATATTTTCAAAAGAGTATGAGGTGGAATGTTCGTTATTTCACTTTATTTTATGAAAAGAAAAATACGAATAATAACAGTAATCACAGGCACAAAGAAGAGAGAGCAAAACAAAATAATTGTGGACAAGTGAAGGAAGTACTGTGGAAGGGAACAGTAAGTGATGAAACGAGCGGCAGCAATTGTGAGGGGAGGGTGGTGTGCTCACTGTAGGCGTCAACCACTCCATTAAATAAATTAATGACAATTTCCAACATTGCCATTTGTTTATTTACCCACCACTTTCTTTTCCCTCTACCATAGCCGTCACCGCCACCGCCACCTCTTCCACCGCAAGCTCTTTGTCCTTTGGTTTGTAGGGAAGACGTATTTTTTGTGTAAACATCACCAAAGTGACCGAAAGCAATTAAAAGAAAAACAATAACAATGCTGACAAGAAACACCAAGTGAGATTCAAGGAAAAAAGAGTCGCCTTGCTATAGGCAAGTGCTGCCCACTGATTGATGTGCCGAGAAAACTTGAAGTACCAGAAAAGTAGCCAACTCATTGTAGCGCCTTTAGTGTCGCCTTCGTAAGTCCTTAAGAGTTGTGTGCGCTTTGTTTCACCGCTTTCGTTTTGCTTGTGACAAAAGAAACTTTTTTCCTTCTCTCAATTCTCCAGGCACTTCTTGGGCACTTTTTCACTTGCGTTGTTTTTCAAGTTGCCCTTCCGTTTGCTCGCCCGTTTCTTTGAGTCATGAATGGGTTTCGTTAACATGTCTTACTTTGTTTTCGTTGAAATCAAATGTACAAGTAAATGGCAAATGGCAACAATTAATGGCGTGAAAAGCCACTTGATTGCTGATGGGAACAATTCAAGGTGAAATCGAGTGTATCTTTGTTGCTGTTTTTATAAATTTTTTATATTCAAATTTTTGGAATAATAACAAAAGCAAAACTATTTCTTTAGCATCGCAAGCAGACATTAGTTTCTCTAACTTCCACATTTCTCGAACCAAATTTGCATGCATTCTGAAACAAAAATATTATTAAAAAAAAATTAAAATTAAAATTATAATAATAAAGCGATTGTTACAGGAACGTAATTACCTTCTGGGTGTCTTTTTTTTAAGTTGCTGATAATGCTTTTGATATTCAAGTTGAATTTCTATCGGTTTAGATAGGCGTCCGTAATTCTCAGCTGGCTATAATACTATCTTGGGAGCCTTGTTTCTTCAGAGAGAGAGAGAGAGAAAGATTTTTGTTTTACTCTTACTGATTGTAGACTTAAAAATATATACCTAAAACTTATCGTGGGTTCGAGTCCAGGTTCGAGCAACATCCAAAATTATATTAATTAATTTTTCTAATTGCGGTCATCCCTCGGCAGGGAGTGTCAAGCGCTCCGGGTGTATTTGTGAAATGAAATAATGGTCCCTCCATTTGTTGGTGAAAATATCAAGACAAATTGAAGGATAGCTGGACCGAAAATCGCTTCAGGGGTTACAAAGCGTCAAATATATATACATTATATATAATACTTATAGTCAAACTTATAACCAAGTGTGGCAAGTTTTCTTGAAAAGTCAGCATTTCTTAAGCTACATACACCTATACTTGTAACATACATATATATTTGTTATCTAGTATAATAATTGTTTGTTGGGTTATTTAGTAATAAAAATTATGTGCTTCGCAGTACAATTCAAATTTAAAAATTCTACTCTTTAAGGACGGTCATTTAATATTATTTTACGACTTTACCGCATAGATCCATTCTAAATCCAAAATGTTCTTGTTTTGGAGTATACAAATAATCGGATAAAAGAAAATTTATTTATCTCGGCCCTACCAGCGAGGAGTTCGTAATATTTGTACCGTTAATTTGGATTTGTTTCCTTCTCCGAATGGCTAAATACCTTTTTGGGAAGCTGAAGAAGATAATTTAAGCTGAGGTGGTCCGGAGGAAAAGCAAAATATTGAAAATGATTTTTTTTTTTAATTTTTTTTAATTAAAAAATTTAACATAATCTTTAAAATTTGCATTCTCTTTAATTTTAAACAGTATTTCGCTATGAAATAAATCACAGAATCTGAAGCTAAATATTTAATTTGTGTAGTGACGATCTTACTTGCTTACAAGTGTTGAGCATTTTTCGAGGCATACTGCACAGTGTTGTTTGTTCGAAAAAAAAAAAACGATGCATAAAAAACGAACTCTGATATTTTCAAACGGGTCAAGGATATAATAATAAATATTTAAAATTTTATGGAATTTAATGGAATTGGTAAATAATTAGCAAGGTATTTATGCCTTACATGCATTAGTATTTTTTTTAAATACACACATACTATATAAAAATGACTTAAAGCCACATAGCTGAACAATCGATTGTATAGGAGACTATGTGTTAAAGACTTTCCGACTTTCCATCTATCTGGTTCCTAGAAATGATTAATAACTTAAAAAATACACCTACACACGAGATTTCCTTTCTTACGTTCAAGCCGACCGATGGACATGTCCAGCTCATCCTAGCTCCCAATTTGCTCATACTAGTATGAATGCTGTTGTACACCACTACCTTCAGCCTACTATATACTTCAGATCACAGCTTTATAAGTGAGTGAAAAAAAGAACTTTGACGAATAAAAATTAAACAATTTTAGGATTTTTGTATTTTCGTGGAGAACAACCATAAAAGGTTTTAATCTTACAATGGAACTATCAAAAACAAAACAATCTCAATGTATTTGCTTCTACATCACCTGGCTATAGGAGATATATTCTTTGCGAACTATACTAATTTACTTTTTTCTTCTTTATTGACATAGCACTGCTTACACGTATGTAGCATGTGTAAGCGAAAGCATGCAATTTAAAATACCAAGTGCGCCAGGTCGTTCTCCACCTGATCTTTTGAACGAAGTTCTTCCCCTTTCTCTGCTCCCACCTCGAGTGTTTCCATCCATATGGATCACATGGCTTAGTCAGCGTAGCTTAGCTGTCTCTCAATTCGCTGAATTATGTCAATGTCGCCTTCTACCCCGAACAGCTAGCTCATCGTTCCATCGGCTGCGGCATATGCCGTTGCCAATTTGCAAAAGACCAGACATCTTGCGCAAAACCTATCAGAGGTCGACATCGTTCTTTATTTCCACACTATTTAGCAGAACGGGAATAATGAGTTAGTTGTAGAGTTTAGTTGTTGTTCGTCGAAAGAGAACTTTACTTTTCAATTGCCTGCTCAGTCCAAAGTAGCAGCTGTGGACAAGAGTGATTTTGTGTTGGATTTTTAAGCTGACATTGTTGTTGGATTTGATGCTGGTTCCAAGATAGACGAAATTATCTAGAATTTCAATGTAACGACTGTCAACAGTGAAGTGGGAGCCGAGTCTCGATTGAGCTGAATTTTTGTTTGATTACAAGAGATGTTTCGTCTTGTCCTCGTTCACAAACAGACCCATACGCTTTGCTTCCTTATACAGTCTGGAAAAAGTAGAACTTACGGCGTGGTTGCAATGATATCAATATCAGCGGCATATAACAAACAGCTGTATACTCTTGTAGAAGATTTAAGATTCTCTATTCAGCTCTGCAGCTGGTATTATTTTTGGAAGCACGCGATTAGGAGTCATCTTGCTTGAAACGTCGTTTGGTATCGAAAGGCTCTTAGAGAACCTTCGTGATCTGACGGAGTTTTTCAGTTTAGAAAGCCGCATAAGGCGATAATTGGCCCAGACTGCGGGGTCCCTCTTTTAATGGATTGGACAGAGCACACTTAGGTTCCAAATGTTCGGCATGCCTTCGTCCCACCATATTCGGCACATAAGCTGACGCATGCACTGAAAAATTCCGCAATCATATTTATGGTTCGTTTTACTCTAAATTTGGTACACAGATAGATTTTCTCTTAGAATTATATTTTTTTCGCGAAGTTGATCAGAAACCGGTATAGTATTCGGAAAAATCGTAATCATGCTTCGGTTTTCTTTAACTTTTATCTTGATAAACATATGTATGTGTGTAGTTTCCTTTCCCGGAAGTGGAATATGTCTCGATTTTATTGAAATTTGATATGTAGGTAGCGTTTTAGAAGAAAAGCATCAGCGTAAGGCCAAAGAAAATTAATAATTAATTGGTTATAGCGGCCTTGTAACTGAAAACTAGCTATATTTTTATACGTAGTTATATGTACCCTATGCCATGTTAGTAGAATTTTGAGATTTTTGCTGAAAATCAGTTTGCTTATAAAAAGTGTAGTTTTTCTGCTGGATTGTGAAGCGATTTCTTTTGATTGTATTGGTATTAGTTTTTACTGTTTTTTTAGAGAGAGTTATTTACATGATAACGATCAAACCTTGGCTGACGTCCAACATGATAGTCACACTTAACGAACGTGCTGAGAACATAATGAAACGAAACGTGCACTGGTTCGCGTTATACAATCACCATCCTAAATTTGAAAAAATAGTTACTGGGTGTGATAACAATGAGTAAGCCAATTCATGAAAGTCTGGGGATCTCTCTTGATTTCATTTTAATTCAAATAAATCACATTAAATTTTATATTTGTATATTTTATTATAGCACAAAAGTTTAACTTGAGACATTAAATTAAAAGAAGCGCATGCAATATAAACTAATTTTATCCGCAGCTTAACATATTCATCACACTGTGCATCCCGCTTCCAAGCATCGAATTCAAATACTCTGCAGTTCTTGAGTATAGAATATTTCACTTACACATTATATGATAGCCTAGTGGTTAGCATTGCTTACTGTCATTCAGAAGGCCAGGCTTCGTGCTCCGGTTCGAATAACATACAAAATTATAGAAAATTTATTTTTCTAATTGCAGTCGCCCCTCGGCAGAGAATGCCAAGCTCTCCGAGTGTATTTCTGATATGAAACAAAAAGCGCCTCATAAAAATCCATCGGCCGTTGGGAGATGGCTTAGAATAAACTGTAGATCCCTCCATTTTTTGGTAAAAACATCAGGAAGCAAAATCACAAATTGGAGGAGGAGCTCGGCCGAAAATCGTTTCAGCGTATGATTTTCCACCATATTTTGTTACTCTTTCTATTTTAAGTGATTTTTCGCTTGGCGAATTTTTATGAACTCTCTTGGTAACGTAAAACTCTTGGCTGTGAATGTTTAGTATATTAAGTAAGTGTATGTTTACACGCACTTGTTATTTGCCACACGGATCACGTGCGTTTTATTGTTTAACGTTATTGCAACTCGTGCAGCTTACCACAGAGTGGATACACATACTCATGTACATAGCTCGCGTGTTCAAGCCTGTGTACGCGGCTGAAAGTTCATAATTTTTCAAAATTGAAATATTTAATTTTTTTTTCTTGTTTCTAACTTAATAAAATTGTAACTACACAACCATGCAGTTGTTATAAATGTGTATTTGTATGTAGGAAAACGTTAATTTATTTTTATGATTTTAATCGTATTATGCGCGAATATTCGTAATTTAATTTCGGTTGGGAATTCTCTAAAAAGCAAAAAATACTCGTATCGACATATACATATACAGAAGAGTGATGTTAGTTACCACGCTTAGAATTCAAGAATGCCTTGACCGAAATCGATAACTTCGGATTGATCTCCGTCCAAACAAGAAGAATACAAAAGAAAAATTCGGGAAGTGAATCAGGCAGGGGCCGATATATTCGAATATCTGTATTTTTGCTTCGATTTTCTTAAAATTTGGTATGTAGGTAGCTTTAAGCATACTTTAACACTAATACTATTTTTTCTTCCGGAAAGTAAAACTGTGTTCGATCTGTTATGAAAATTATTTATGGTTCGAGGTAGTCTCTTGCGTAAATTAACATAGGGAGCACTTTTTCTTACAAGTAGTGGACCTGAGACCGACCCATTCCAAATAGCCATATGTATTGTTCAATTTACTCGAAACTTATGCCTGGATAGATCGGCCATCTCGAAAAATCTTATTGCACAGCAGTTTTTTTACCTAAATTAACACAGAGAACACTATTTCTTCCAGGTAGTGGTTCTAGAACCGATCTGTTAAAAAATAATCGAGCTTATGATTCAATTTATTCGAAATAAATTTTTTTTTTTTCTAGAAGTAGACCAGATACCAATCTTACTGAGACAAATATTTCTATAAATTTTTTTACGAAGGTATCTTTTTGTCCTTGTGACCTGTAACTCGGTAGATAAGCAGTTGCTTCCCTGCAGTCACCTTAAACACTGCCTTTTTAAGCATGTGCTTGAAGGCAGGGATATTTTCTGACGTAATACGAAGGGAAATTAGTGCCACCTAATTGACCGGCGGTATTAGTTAGCTCAACAGGTTTTCCTACCGCGAATACCGCCTTTAAATCTGTTAATTTTAATACATCCGTGTAGATGATGTAAGTTCCGCCAGCGGACCGAGGGCGCCTGCAGCATCCACACTCTTTCAGCATAGCGTAAAACCTTCTTTCCTAGATAAAGTTTGGAGATATTTGGTCAATTTTGCCGTGACATAAGTATTCCATAGAATTTTCAGTGGAGGAGTAGAAGAGTTCCACTTCGTCGGAAATATTATATAGAGAGAGTGACTTTGATTTATTTCCTCTCCTATTACCACAAAGACTGGCATCCTACTGTAGACTTGTTCAATCGATAATGAAGTTACGACTTACACGCGTCTTTCGTAACCACTGATACCCGTGACATGAGCGCTCTCTGCACACGTCTTCAATACTAAAAGATTTTTAATTTAAAAATACGGAAATGTCAATATGATGGAAACCACTGAAGGAGGGCAAATTAAGATGGACGGCTGGTAGGTGTGTAACACGTGTTGATAATTATACGCACGGACGCATATTCAACACATACCAACATGTAGAGGCTATAATGTACAACAAAGAGTTGCTCTGTAGATACATAAAATAAGTCGAAGGTGTTTTTGAGCAAATAAAATTACGAAAAAAAAAAATGAAAAGACAGACAAATGACAAAACAGAATAGAAATATCTGTGCGGAAACTAAGAAATGCTATTCCATAGAAACTCCAAGCATGAGCGAAGAAGTTGCAACAAGGGCCGATAAAGTAGTTGGGCGTTTAATTAAGTTGCTTGAAGTAGGCGTTGCCAAATGTCGGACACGAGACAAATAAATGATGTACAGATAAGCAAGAGAATGGACAGCAAAATTAACACACAGCAAAAAAAAAAAAAAAAAAAAAAATTATAAACAAAGTGTAACGAAAAATCTATAACTACTAAAACCGACGGTTCTGTAATAAAAGTAAATGAAAGTGAAGAAGCAGCTTCCTCCTTCCCTTACCTTCTTAATGCGCTCTGCGAATAGCGCACAAGTCAAAATGAAGTATTTAATGGATACTAATTGCAGCAGCCGCTTGCCGGAATGCATGGATTGAGCAAATGAATGAGTGAGTGCGCGAATGAATGAATGAATGAAAGCTTTGAGAATGAAGCGTGTTGTAAGCTTCTACACGTCGCAAAAAGAAAGGCGCACACATAAATAAATATATATACGTACATATATGCATATATATATATATACTCAAGCTATAATGCAGTTTCATGTTGCCTGTGGCAAGTAAATACTGGCACAAAGTTGCCTGACTGACTGCTTGACTGCTTGACTGCCTGGCTGGCTGCTTGATTAGTTGTCGGTTGGTTGATTTGTATGAAAAGAAGTTGTTATGACTGTTGGTAACGTGTGTACGCCTGCCTGGACGTGTGTATGTATTTGGCAGCAGACGCGTTAAATGTGTATTTAATTTGAACAAATCACCTTCAATTATTGCATATTAATACGAATTTAAACGAAACTTCTTTAACTGCATATCTACGTTGACCCCATGGGAGGTTTTTATATTTAACTTTTATGGCATATTTTGCAATTAAGCGTACAGATACTTGAGTTTTATTTCCTTACTATTTTTGTACTTATACATATGTCTGTATGCGAAATGCGAAAGTTTTGAGTTTATGAAATGTGGAAATTTAAATTCAAATTAAATGTTGTTAGGTTTTGATATATATGGATTTCAAAATATTAATGAATTTTTTTTTTGATAAAAATTCGTTTTTTGAATTTGTGTTAATATTTTTTAATTAACTAAAAACTGAACTTGACTCAAAACAGTAGAGTCCAAAGCATTAAAACAAATTGATTTAATTTTTATTTTTCAAAATAAATCTTCTTCCTCTTCATTAGCGTAGGCATCACGAATCGTTTTTTCTGAATGTTTCCTAAATCTAGTCAGTGCTCTCTGGGCATCAGTCACTAGGTCACCTCTTTTGGTCCTACATAAATATGCTCCGGTTTTTGAAACCTTCTGTAAGTCGCCGGAATTATTCATTACATTTAAAGGCATTCCCCTGTCGGAAAACTTCTCAAGTTCTTCATACTTCTTTCGGCCTCTTTATTTTTTTTATCTCATTTTCATCATGGTAAAAGCGATTTGCTTTCGTCTTCAGTTCTCTTTATAGATGCCAGCCAACATAATTTATTTCTTTGACTGTGATACGTAGGGAGCTTGAAATGCAGTTACCCAACATCGGAGTGTAAGTGAGTAGTAAACCAGCTGGTTTTCTTGTGTGTTTGTTGATATGCGCATCTTCGCTGTGACAAGAAAGAGAACCGAGTCAAGATTATGTCCTCAAAATGTACATACAGCAGAAACACTGGATACTCTTCCTCCGTCAATCAGTACATGATCGATTTGGTTGTGTGCTTTTTGATTCGGCGACAACCATGTAGCTCATTGAATTTTCGCGTTCTTGAATCTAGGTACTAGAGAGCCTTGGCGAAGTCGTTCAGCTTTAACCCGTTTGTGTATGTTCGTCATGGTGGCTAAATTCTTCGACTGTTGTGCCGAAAATATTTTCTTCCCTGGTGTTAAAATCACCAAGAACTATTTTGACCATGTGAGGGGGAAACGTTCGTAGAGGCGTTGTAGGCGCACATAGATAACTGCTTTTGGTTACATCGTTCTTTTGTTCCGCCGAGCGTGGACAGAAATCAGCAATAAATTAAAGACTTTCGCTTTGATGAAAGATGTGGCGACCGAGATGAATGTCAGAACTAGACGACAAAGTCTCTCCCGCCATGAATGTGACGCCAAATTTGCTTCCTTTTCTGAGAACTTATAATATTATGTATTTTAAGAACATTAAATATTTTAAGTTCTCTGTATTTGTTTGATCGTTGTAGTAGATTTCACAAAAATCCACCTTTTTCCGTCTTCATCCGTTTGGTGATAACAGCCTTCAGTCTTACGAGGATACAAAACAGTTGGGCAGTTGGGCACATTCCCAATTAAAGTAACGGTCCTTCTAGATGCATAATATGTGGCGTGAACTTTAAAACATTTGCAGGTGTCGTGATAATAATGCTCCTTTCGTTGGAGCAAATTTTTTACGTGGTGCCAAGCCCTACACGCAACTTCATGCGGGTTCAACCTAGTCTTCTTTTAGCTATATGCATTTACTCCATTGTTTTTTTCAATTTTTGTAGCACTTCCAAATAAAAGGTTTTTTTCTAGGCCCACAAAATAGACTTTAGTTTCTGATCTCATCATTAGACCAGAATCGCTTACCGCCCAGCCATTTCTTCAGGTCTGGAAACAAGAAATAGTTGTAATGGACTAAATCTGAAGAATAATCAGGATGGGGTAGCAGCTTGCAACCCAGTTTATGAACTTTTGCCATGGTGACTACACATGTGTTCACCCGTGCAGTGTCCTGATGGGAGAACACTTTTTTTTCGCCAAATGCTGTCGTTTTTGCTTCGAATCAATAATGAATCTGTCCAAAAGCTCTGAATAATATTCGCCGGTGATTGTTTTACCCTTTTCAAGGTAATCGCTGTGAATGACACCTCGTGCATCCCAAACAAACTGTAGTAATGACTTTGTTGGCCGACAGACTCACATTGGCCTCTTTGCTGCACGTTCATCCGAAGAAGCAAACTATCTTAATTGTCATTTGGTCTCTGGTGTGGTGTGATGGATATATGTAAAGAAACGGCGCACAAATTCGTTCGGATTGCGTTTGAATATCGCCAAACACTCCTTTGAAGTGGTTACACAGTTGCACTAAAGGTCGTGTGGGAGCAATCGCAATATTCATTTAAAATGTAAACAAATACTCGCTCAGTTGAGATGATGCCTACAGCCTCAGTCACCTCACTCATTTTTATGCTCCGATCATCCAATATCATTCTAAGGATTTTATCCACGATTTCTCACGTGACGACCTTTTTTTGGCGACCTGAATATTCGGCGGCGTCGATTGTACTGGTACAACCACAATGGAACTCTGTAAACTACTTCTTAACCACTGAAATTGATGGTGTAGTGTCCCCTTAGTATGAGTCTATTTATCAATTCTTTCCTTGTATTCCTTAATGCTTAATGAACACAAAAAATTCACTTTTTTCCATTTTCGTTAAAACTCGCGAGGTCGTCTACTTTCAATAGCTGTCAAACACAAACTAAGTGTCGCAACTTGTTCAAAATTTCAATCGATAACCGTTGGCGGGAACGGTGTTTTATATACAGTAACTGCGCAACAAATTCAAAAAGTCACACCACTTGACAGAGTTCAATAAAGCGGTTCATACTTTTTTATTGTGTACTGCAAACAATGATGGAATCGGGAAGCAAATATGACTCGCATAAGGTAATTTTTACTTTTGACCCTTCCATAAATTTGACACCGAATATTATCGGCACTAGTTGCCAAATATCGACTTTTTCCTTATACTGATTTCAGAGGAAGTGAAGAACCTGCCAAAATTTAACTAAATGTTTTCCAAACTAACCCATTTTCCATATAAAAGATCTTGAAATCATAGAGATAGTGACTGATTGATATTACACATCTCTTACCTTCTCGGCTTTCGTAGGGTTACTTAATCTTCCTTTCGACTTATTGACTTAAGTCTGTCTTCGCGCTAAGTACTCGTATTGTAAGTTGTTTGATATTGAGCTTCAAATTGATAAACCAACTTTTTTCTATGGAGTTCCACAATAAATGGCCTCCCCACAACAACTACAACAAGCATTGACAACCAGCAATTTGATATTTAGTAGAATTTAAAATGATTCATAACCAAGGGAAACTGAAATTGAATTTACAAACTGCTATTAACAGGTGGTTGTGGACGAAGAAGATGAATGAACATTGCCTGACATGTCTACACACACATATATAAGTATATACACATACGCATTGAGTGACGGTTTCGCCCCACCGTCATGGTGTTTTGCCAATAAATATTTAAGCAGACAAGTTGCTGTGGCAAGCAACAAGCGATAAATTACGTTTATTGTAAAACAAAAAATACACATTTATACTACCAACAAAAACAACAATAATAATATTGTACTCGCATAACATACTCGCAGTAACATTGATAACAATAACCGAACACCACACAAGTCAAAGCCGCGGCGCCACGAGACAAAACAAAAAAAAAAAAAAAAGAGAAAGAAAAGACCGTAATCAATAATTTTATTTGCTTTTTCGTTTGAAATGCTATAATTATGTGGCAGCAAGTGGATGTATATATGAATATAAATAATACATACATATGTACAACATGCAATAAAACATGGAGAGATCTGTCTGACGCCTGGCAGCGCAGTCGCCGGTCACGCCGTTTGCGCCATTTGTGGAGCTACAAATAAATAAATCGTTTTTATGTTATCTTTTCCCCCCTTTTTTTCGTTGTAGTTGCTGTTGCTGTTGTTGGTATTGTAGGCGCACCCGAAAGTCACCACCTACTTCGGCTACTGTTATTATTAATGCTGCTGGGCTGTTATTGTTGTTGTTGTTGTTTTTTCTTATTATACATATTTCGTTGCTTCCTCATAACAACCTTAACGATTGGTTTTGGCTGCGAGCAAAATTTAAAATGAATTAAATTTTATAGTACTCATTTTTGTGGCCATATTGATTTATACATATATTGGTGTGTGTGTGTGTGTGTGTATGTGTGGGGTATTTGGATGTGTTGATGTGCGACATTTGTTGTTTGCGTGGATGCTGTTGTTAGATGTGCTCGTTGGTGTCGGCCTTATCAAAGGATTTCATTATGCGCGAAGTTCTCTTTCGTTATTTGATCGTTTTGAGGATTTTTCATTAATTTCACTCGTTAAATGGAGCTGTTTATTCAAGTAAAATAATATATTGAATTTTTTTTAAATTATTATGTATTGTGTAGACTTTTGTTTGTTTTGGAATATGTTTCATTATCCAAAATCAAAAGCCTCTCAAATTTACGTCGTGAGGGCTTGGCGTTCCCAGCCGACGAACAACCGCAATTGAGAAAATTAGTTTTCTATAATTTTGGATGTTGGTCAAACCTGTACTCGAACCCTGGCCTTCCGAATTGCAGTACGCAATGCTAAGCACTCGGCGTTTGCGGCCGCCTCAAGCAGGTAGTTACGACGGTAAAAAGTACGCCTCAGTTCATGGTATGGTCACAGATTCTACGCATATTTACATATTGGTCAACTCGTTGAACTCTGGAACGCCTTGAAGTCCACATGGTCACATGAACCACTAATCATTCGACGTCTGTGGTATAAACATATGCGGACATAAGAGATCTCAATTCTAACCCATGCTCTGTTTTCACTCTCACTGGAGCTAATATCTACTTGGCTGATTCAAGATCAGCGCGCAACTTCTCTGCACCAGTAGGTCTAGTCTACTTCTGCGTTTAAAATAACCAACCAGAATATTGCGATAGCCGATTCTTCAATCGATGATGGTAGAACGGACACTACATTTACCCAGCTATGAAGAAATCCGTATAGCAATAATTAATTAAGAACAACAAAGCTGGCCTATCAGCTGAGCTATTCAACTATGACGGCGCAGAACTGAAAAGGTGCATGCATCAACTTTTGTGCAAAATATGGTCGAACGAAAGCGTATAAGACGATTGAAACCTGCGAGTACTCTGCCCAATCCACATACAAGAGGACATCACAATCTGCGCCAACTATCGTGGGATTGTCTTCCTCAATATCGTACATAACATCTTATTTAGCGAAATGTATGAAAGATTAAAGAACACTGTCGACGAACTGGTTGGACTCTATCAGTGTGACTTTAGACCTGGTACGTCTCCCAAATCATCAGATAGTCACTATGCCTCACCAGGATCGGGACGGATCACTCGCTGCCGTACAATACCAAACGGGGCTGCAAACAAGGTGGCTCCTTAGCATGTGACTTCTTTAATTTATTGCTGGAGAAAATAAGACTAGACGTAGAGCTGAATAGAGAAGGTATAGTCTTCTATAAGAGCATACAACTTCTGGCGTATGTCGACAATATTGACATCATCGACGTAAGTAAATTGTAACAACCTTAGTAGTGATTTTTCCAGACTTGATAAGGAAGCGAAGCGTATATGTCTGGCAGCGAGTATCTTCTGTCAGCATGAAAATAGTCAGCGCATTCGCGTCTTGGCTCCCATGTCCCTGCTGACAGACATAACTTTAACGTCGTAGATAATTTCGTTTATCTAGGGTCCAGTATTAACATTAATAATAATGTTAGCCATGAAGTCCAACTGAGTACACAATTAAAAAGTAATGTCCTCTCTCGATCAACGAAGACCAAACTCTATAAGTCCCTCATCATTCCCGTCCTGTTATATATGGGTTTTCAAGAGAAGGGTTTAGCGATCGATTTGTGGTTGAACTGTACGAGATATACGATGACATTGCAATAGTTCAGTTAATTGAGTGACAATGGCTACACTGATTAAGTCATGCCGTCATTATGGACGACAAAACTCCAGTGTCTTGCCAGCGGTGCCTACGCAAATAAAGAAGAAATATGCCTGTCGTTTGAGCTGTTTAGAGCACATTTTCTCTGCACTCCCATCTTGAGTGCGTTGGTTTTGCAGATGATTAATTTCCGAGTCTCTACAATAAGCCCTGATGAGTTGTTTGCTTTAAAAATTTGTATGATTTAGTTGAAAAGTAGGTGTTTTCCTTGGTCATTCCGGAAATTGTAATTTATTTATTTTATATGTTAATTGTCCAGGTGCGACTCGCAAATAGGACAGCTGGGCCAAAAATAAACGAACCTAAGGTATTAGGATTAGGATATAAGAAATTATTACAGTGGACAGAAGGAACGATTAAACTTCCACTCCACACAAGGTAAAACCCTAGGCGTGTTGGTACTAAGCCGGGTGATAGAAGTAATTTTGAACAATGTGATTTGGCTGCTTGTACCGAGACATTAAAATGTCTTTACATTTTTCAATTAAACCCCAAATTCGTCAATGCATACAATATACTACTGAGAGTTCGCTCGATTGTACGTTTCAGAGTTGCGTAGATGTAGTGTGTCTTGAGATAGTAAATATATGTACCTTCTTCAGATATGGAAGGAAAAGACTGAGATATGAAGCGGTATCTACTTATTGCCTTCGGCTAGTATCATCACGCCTTTTCCAGGCTAAAGCGAACGACAAGGCAATCTTTCTAGCTGAATTCTGAAATAAGATGTTATAATTGAAAGGTCAAGGTGTGTTCAATTTTTTGGTTCATACAAAATAATTTGTAAGTGGCAAAAATTTAGGAAAAAATTTAAAAATATACATACATACATACATAATTACGAATGTAAGATTTTGGCGCGTATCTCAGACTTTGAATCAGCAAGTTCATTGCACTCCCATTCAAGCGAAGTAGGAAAGAAAACTAAAAAAAAAACCACATCACAAAAGAAAACGAAAACATTGCGTGCAAGATCACCATTAAATTGCAAAAGACTGTTATTTATATACGATCGGAGGGTATTATTTCATTTGAGAGAGACTGTGGGAGCATAAATTGGAATGAATGGTAGGTAGACGACGATCTAAATATACAAACATATTTTCATACATACATACATGTACATATATACATACATATATTTATACATACATACATATATACGATTGGACGCGTATGGTATTATTTAACTTATTATATAATACAACGCAAATGTATGTAGGTGTATAAACATACAAAAGCTCAGTTATGTATATGTACTTCATGCAAGCAATCGATAAATAAATCAGAATACAAAAAATTCAAATTTGTTGCACGATCAATATTTAATTCAGTTTTTTTTTTTTGTGAAAACGCCTGCTGTGAATTTATTTCTACGTAGTTATATAAGCAAAAATGATAGATTAACCAAATTTCAAATTAGCTTTTGAGCAGAAAACTTTGCGTTCCAAAAAACATACGTACATGGGTAGTTATTTCACAGAAGAAATTTTGCTTATAATTTTTTTTTTTAAATTTTTTTTTTCTATTTCAGTACTTGACACAGGTACCAGTGGCAGTCGGTTTTTTCATTTTCTTAAGTAAAAATATGAAGACTCTGGAAAATAGGGACAAATCTAAAACTACTTTGTAATGTAAACTATTTTGCTTTCTCAAAAACAGGAACTTGATCACAATTAAATAGTATGGCGCTATAGTGAGAAGCTCATAAGGTTGTAAGGCCCCATTATCAATATTCAGCCCTACTGTCTCAGCGCCTTATGGATCCTGTTTGAAATGAGTTGAAACAGGAATACATGCAAACGCACAAGAAGTGGACATCTCTCTCAAGAGAAGTTCAGAGTTGGAAAGGGAAAATTATTGTTTTTGGGTTTAATGGTAACTCTTAGATGCACAAGAAGAGGCCACACTGGATTACCACATGGTTCTTAGTGCCTTTAATCGGTTTTTAGGTTAAAACAAAAAAAGTTAAATAAAGCAAAATTTCCTGATGAAAATGCATTCAGACAAAACTATGTACTTAACAAATTAAAAAACTTTATTGCTTTCAAGTTTTCAATATACACATATACCATAAAGTCTGCGTTCACCCAACACAATTTTTTAAGTAAAGTAAAAACACAACTGAAATAGTTAATTCAGTTAAAATGTTTTACATGAATTTATTCATTATATATTTAAGTTCAAAATGCAAAAGCAAAAATCTATATTTCCATTTTCATTTTCGTTATAACGGTGTCTAAGTGTACCAACAAGTAAAAGAAGGCACCACAAAGTCTGTGTTCAGGTTTATAATTTTTTATAAAAGCATTAAAAATTATAAAGAAAATTTTAATTTAATATTTTGTTGGAAAACCACGTTGTTTTAATACCTCACTTAATCGGTTTGGCATTGAATTTGTTATTGTATGCTGTCGAATTTTTATGCCTAATATATCCCAAAGGCGCTCTATAGGATTGAGATCGGGTAACTGAGGAGGCGTTTTAAGCTGTGTAGGGGCATCGTACAAGAGCCAATGTCTGACTATTTGAGCAGTATGCTTCGGATCGATATCCTGTTGAAACCAAAACGTCGAAGATAAGCCTAGATTCTCTGCACTTTGTTTCAGTTCTTTTTTAAAGTGTTTAAATATCCCGATTTATCCATTGTCGATTCGATGAATTCAAGCTGACCCACACCAATAGCCGCCATGCACCCCCACATCATAACTCCACCACCATGTTTCACTGTACCAACAAGATTTGGTTTTTCAAGGGCAGTTCCTTATTTGCGCCACACAATTTGACGACCTTTTATGCCGAATATACAAAATTTGCTCTCACCCGAAAAAATGACTTGTTTTCAGAATTCCGGAGATTTATTTACATAATTATGAGAAAATGCAATGCGCTTTTGTCTATTGACAAGTGAGATGTAAGGTTTTTTCGTGCGGCTCTTTTTTAAATGTTTTATTTACGTTTTCAAGTATATTTGTAATTCGCGGGTTAACTCTCATCTCAGTTTTATTATTTAGCGTTCTTCCCGTATAGATAACATTTTTGGACGGCGAGATCGGGGTTTCAATGTTAAAATACCGGTTTGCTTGAAATTATTTAATACGCGTTGGATGGAGGAATACGGTCTTCCAATAGTTTGTACAATTTTTTGGAAACTTTCGCCATCCTTCTACAGTTTAATAATCATTTTTCTTTTTGAAAGTCTAATTTCTTTCCCTTTGGTCTCCATTTTTTCATTTTTCAAATATTAAAATACGTCACAAACTCTTTAAATGATTAATTAGAATAAAAGACAATAGAAAATATATAAAAAGAAGAAACGTCTTCATGAAAAGTAACGGTATTCTCAAATCAAGCAAACTGAACGCAGACTTTGTCGTGCCTACGTTTACTTGTTGCTGCACTTAGATACCGTTATCTTGAAAATGAAAGTAGGAATATAGGGTTTTGTTTTTACATTTTGAACTGAGAAATGAATAAATTTATGTAAAAAATTTGAACTGAATTAACTATTTCAGTTCTGTTTTTACTTTAGTTAAAAAAATGAGTTGGGCGAACAATATTTCATTAAAAGTTCTTCCAAACGATGCTGTCTAGAATTAGAAGATAAGAAGGAGAAGATGTTGTGGAGTTAGAAAAGGGATTGTATATATGTATTTATTGGGTGGAGCAATTGGGTAAACTCTGTGTGATAATTTGGAAATGGTGTACAATCAGCATTCTGTTCATTCCACTGGGTATTTATGGAAAGCTCTGGCTCTTCAAAAAATGTTAGAGAGAAACGTAAAAAATATGCTCCTAAGAATTTCTACGTTTAAGCCATTCCTGGTGCTAGCAATCATCTATACATGCAATCATGTAACAAGCATTGATCGTTTAAGACTTTGAGTTTTTCCCAACTATCATCATCATGATTATGTTCGGAATTGCCTGTTAATGTAATGAAGTCCGGAGGATCTTGAGCGAAGGATATCTGCCGATAATTGAGTACAGCTTCCATTCTTATTAAAATAGTAGTAGATTCTTGAAAAGTAAATTTATGGAGACCGGCAGTCGTTTTCCTTGATGAGATCGGAACACAGCTCAAGGTATACCGCTTTTGTTGAAAAACATACGGAAATGGTCACACAATCCTTCACCAGGGTGGTCGGTGTCAGGATTGATGCCTTCATTTGGAAAGACCCAGCACAATCTTCACCGATGTTCGTGAAGTGTGGAGAGAACGTACACCGGTCCTGAAGCAAATCTGTCATTATATGTGAGCGCAGTTGCTGCTTGTGAACGGTTCATATTTTGCAGTGAAAATGCATTCTTTAATGAGAGGTTTGCGAACAGGGGAATACAATTTACTATACAATTCATGAAGAAATTTTGGGTACAGTGTGGCTAATGTGCATTTGGCTTTATACCTCAAAGTAACTCAAGTGACACTAAGTATCCCCTCTTTGTCCAGAAACGGGTCAAGAACTAATATAATACTCTTTTTGTCAGTAGTTGCTTCGCCTCGAAAAGGTTCTCATATGATGATAGGGATGATGTAATCTCTTAAGCTTTTTTCGTTGTGTTGTTCCTTCGGTTGAAAAGCCTTATGACTAGGAGAGCTATCAGAGAACGAGAGAACGGGAGAGAGAGAAAAGTCAGTGGAGCATGTTGGATACTTTTTCGATAGTGAATAGCGCTTCAACTCCTCGGATTTCTGGCGGAGTAATATTTCGTGCGGGGGCTTTTCTCAGTGATGGTGTTTCGTTAGATATTATGGGTCTGGCGATACCAGCTTACAGATATTTGATGAGAGCTGATGATGAGAGTAATGCTTTAGAATGAAAAAGTTTTATTAACACACTTTGCTAAGCTACAGGAAGAAATTTCAGTGATTTTAAGTGTTGGGTTCAGTGATTTTAAGTGTTGGTCTCTGGCAAACCAGGCACTTAGATCCACTTGGAACTGGGCTAATTCAATGGGCCTTAAGGTTAATACTAAAGATCTAGTTCTATTTACAAGGAAGTAAAAAATTGCAGCCTGTATTAAACCAAAGCTTTGAGAGGCCATTCTATAACCAAAACTTCGCAAATTGTCGTTTAGGTGCAATGTTGAGATGAGTGTGAAGAAAGCATAGGCCGCTGATGATATGCCCATTTAAAAGAAACTCCTCTGGGGACTCTCACCTGCTCTCTCGCATATATCCTCATTGCGATCGTAAAGCCAATATTTTTGCCAAGGCAAAACATGTAAAATATATTTGTATAGGTTAGAGAGGGCCTTCAAACTTTTAATGATCCTCATTACCGAGGTTATACGCTTTAGTTGAAAATCAGGATAGGACGTCGTATAGCATTATCCCTAAGTATACATATGGATAACGTAGTCCTGCGCTTAATTTTCGGTTAGCTGCTCTTATCTACAATAGATGAGAATGGTTGGAGCAAAAAACTGGAAAAAATGGCGTTAGAGCTATTGCTGAGAGCGGGCCTTCATTAGAAAGAGAATACTTATTTATGTAGTTAGCCAAGTGGTCATTGAGACCTTACTTTCATACGGCATGAAGTTGGCTGTGATTGGAAAATGTAAACAGGCGATCAAAATATTGGCTGAGAAAAGAAAAGTTGACATATACCTTGTGCCAGGTCATATGGGCAACGAAGTCAATGATAAAGAGAGTAAAGAAAGCAACAGTGGATCTACCAGCCCAATTCAATGATATGAAGTACGCACAAGAAGTAATCCTGTTTCGTTTTCCAAACAAACTTTGCAGAGTGAAAACTTTGTGTCGTAGCATGACTTCAATTTTGGTAAACTAGACCAGACAAATAGTGCAGTAAAAGCAGAGAGTGTGTTGAGACAATATAATACGTAATCTGTTACTGTTCAGTTCGGCAAGAAAAGAATATACTTACTTGGCGCAGAAAAGGTGCAGGACCTTCAATCAGTAATGCGAACAGCGCCAAAACGACTACTTCAATTTGTGAAGAGAACATCAATATTCTTCAAACAGAAGAAGCAGAAGCAGAAGTAGTGTATCTGATAAAACTATGAACGTGGTATCTTCTTATTGAGACACTTTGGAGTCAACCAGTTCAATCTAGCCTAACATTGTCTTACTAACACACCCATATATTTCAATTTGCCAGCATATATCTTAGCCATGCCATTAAAATTAACAAACATTATGTTTGACAAAAATTTATCACTGTATTGTAATTCACATTACCTTTATCAGTACATTACCATTACCAATACCATTACCATTATAATTTTTATTTCATCACCTTAATTCTCCTTGCTATTACCATTACCATTACTATTATCATTGTGATTACCATTATCATTACCATTACATTTACTATTTCCATTACATTTAGTAATTCCCTGTTATTATATTCATTACCACTACTATTATCATTATCATTATCATTACAACTATTATTATCATTACCATTATCATTATCATTATCATTATCATTATCATTATCATTATCATTATCATTATCATTATCATTATCATTATCATTATCATTATCATTATCATTATCATTATCATTATCATTATCATTATCATTATCATTATCATTATCATTATCATTATCATTATCATTATCATTATCATTATCATTATCATTATCATTATCATTATCATTATCATTATCATTATCATTATCATTATCATTATCATTATCATTATCATTATCATTATCATTATCATTATCATTATCATTATCATTATCATTATCATTATCATTATCATTATCATTATCATTATCATTATCATTATCATTATCATTATCATTATCATTATCATTATCATTATCATTATCATTATCATTATCATTATCATTATCATTATCATTATCATTATCATTATCATTATCATTATCATTATCATTATCATTATCATTATCATTATCATTATCATTATCATTATCATTATCATTATCATTATCATTATCATTATCATTATCATTATCATTATCATTATCATTATCATTATCATTATCATTATCATTATCATTATCATTATCATTATCATTATCATTATCATTATCATTATCATTATCATTATCATTATCATTATCATTATCATTATCATTATCATTATCATTATCATTATCATTATCATTATCATTATCATTATCATTATCATTATCATTATCAATACCATTACCGTCGGTAAATACAATTACTTTACCCAAAACCATTCCGTGCAGTTTAATCGAAGCTAGCACCGACTGATAACATGAAATCAATCGATCTTTTTCAAATATTTCCACATTTATATGTATCCGAGTATATCAAATTACCGCTAAGTACATATAAACAACAATTGTTATTTAAACAAATTTACATATACATATGAATACATAAATACGTACATATATCCCAGTGAGCACCGTCTATATATAAGTACATATATGGCATATCCGTTGATTTGTTATAACCATCACAAACTTCGATCCGTTTGTATGTACATATCAACATATTTATGTAAATATATTAATCAAATGCATACACATGTTTGTTGACGCTCCAAGTCATTGTACTACAATGTTATCAACAACGACTAAAACCAAAACCGTTTTGTAAGTAAGCGCCTGAGCTGCGAATAGTCGAGCTTGAAAATTGAATTTCACAATATTTTCCTACAATTCTAAACATTGGAATGCAGGTATTTTAAGTTTATATACATATACATAAACATATGTACATATATAGTACGCCACACTGCTACGTGACCATAAAAACATGCCTCCTTTCGTTTTCTGCCCCGACAAAGATACAGTTGAGTGGTTTTGTTCAATTCTCATTTTCAGGTGAAACGGACGCCTCAACTAACTCTCGAGGGCGGCAAACAGCATCCTTCTAGGTGCCCACACCTCATACTCGTAGTATGAGTATTTGTTGGCTTTTTAGCCCCAGGCTTAGTTTACATTTGTGCTGCCTACAGTTTATCGCGCTGCTGTTGTTGCTGTTGGCTTTAGCAAAGTGACTGTGGACTGCCGACGCACAGCATAGTATGGGTTTTCGCCTATTTACGTAGCTCAGTTGGCTAGTTGGCTGTTCAGAGAGCTCTTACTATTACTCCCTTCACATCCGTTGACCACGCTGGGCCGGCCGGTGGCCAGCGGCAACGTTAAGCCAATGGCTATTCTAATTTTATTGTATTTCTCTGTTATGTTATGCTATGTTGTTGTTGTTGTTTTTTTTTTTTGCTTTTGCTTGCTTGTTTTTGTTGTTACGTTTTACATTTCTATTGTTTCCTCTTATTTCTTTATTTGAAATGTGCATATTTTTTCCCAGGGATTTTCCAGGATTACGTTAAAATGTTTTTCATTGAATTTTCGCTCATTTTCTTCTCTTCCTTTTTGTTTTAATCTTTTCATGCTATAATACACTGCCTCCCTGCCCGCCTGCCCTGGCAAAAATTCTCGTGTAAGTGGTAGCAGAAGATTTGTGTAAATATTATTCCTCCACCGCCTTTGCCCAGTCACCGTTGGGCTGTAGAACTGATGGGCGCCTGGATGTAGCTGCATTTGCTGCTGCAAAGGCGGAGCGACGCATCTGTTGCTTTTGCTATCATTTCACGGCAGCTCGTCGCTTTTTTGTGAGTGCCGTTGCTACGTACTATTTGGCTAGGTTTGCTCTGGAAAAATATTTATATTTAGAATTCCTGCTTTTCAACGCGATTAAATTTAGTTTGTTGTGGTTGGTTATACGGAAGTTATTAGTGTAAATACCTTAGTTGGCCAGGATATGATATTTGAGAAGAATTAATGCTGCTTTATTGAGGAATTTAATAAGCGTACAACTTCAAGGCGAGCCGTTGGTTTTGTCTTTGGTTGGTGGTTTTAAAGTGAAAGAAGTTTATTTAGCCTTAATAAATAAATTTTGAAACCAATGTATGTATGTATTATACCTTAATAATTTTGAGTTTCATTAATTAATTGAAAGCAAATTATTTAATTGTGTGGAGGATGATGCGCTTCGCCTGAAATTGTCCACCGTTCACGAAGTGAGGCAATACAGCAACGCGAAGTGACACATGGGTGGTACGTGCGGGTCTAGGTGGGGAATATGGGGTACAGTCCTTCGAGAGCTCAAGGTCTTATAGAGTACTTATATATTTTAAGAAATATTGTATTTGAAATAAATCGAATTCATAAATTTTCTTTGCATTTATTCAGAAAAAAGAATATTAATTTGCCGTGAAATGCTTATTGTAATTTGAGTAGCATTTTAAAGACCATTTAGTGCCAAACTGTGATTCCGCAAAATATTAACTTCAGATTTGATATAAAATATGTTTTAGCCCAAAAAGAATTGCTTCTGGACCTGGCTTTGCGTGAGGAAACACGTGATCGCCCACTGCAGTTTGTTTTTTCAACTATGCATGACAATAACTTAAATCTATACCCCTTCCAGTAAAAAATCTTCTTCGTCGGTTAAAAATGCCTCGCGTCTATAATTCGGTCCAAATGTCTTACTTCTGCTTCTTTTTCTTAGTTGGCCTCATGTCACTATACTAAGACGGATGATTTAAAACACAAAAGAGTCGCTAGCGGAGTCTACTCAAAGGAACTTGGGACTAGCAAGTCTTTTCTGCTACCGGATAAACTGTAATGTTTTCCAAGCGGAAATGGTGGTTATAAATGATGTTGTCTAATGGTGTTCTCTGTAAATTGTATCCATATCTACTCGGATAGTCAGGTTGCACTGGAAGACTTCGAATTTGTCACAATAAAATCAGAAACGGTGGGGAATTGCCCCAAATCACTAAAAGTCAAGGCTAAGCAGTTCTCTTTGAACCTCGTCAGGGCACAGTAATCAGGTAACAAAATGGCTGACGAGCATTCAAGGAGGGGCATTTCCCTTCTTCTTCTTACCGTACATTTCCTATTAGATAGACACTCAGACTCGGGCGCACCGTCATATGACTTCTGCAGAAATTGTAGAGAGGAGGAAGAGCCTGAAACCTTAAGGCACTTGCTTTGCGAAAGCCACTCACTGTGGTGGTTGAAGTCTCTTGGAGCGGCAACTGTAACAGGCTTGAGAAAAAGAGCGAGTGCTCTGTTTTGCCAACCCAACAAATTTTTTTTGTGTAGCCTGTGGAGCCTGGTAGGATGCTCAGTGGTATGATATAAGCCCGTTTGGTGAACTACGTGACCTGATGGCCGGCAGACACCTCAACTTAGCCTAATCTAGTTGCTAATAATTCTAAAAGAATTGCCATTTCGCGTTGAATCTCAAGGCGGACATTTCGGCTATTTCCAGTCTAACTTTTGTCGTTACTATTAAGAGAAAGGCTATCTGTTATTATATGTAAAATATCACTTTTATTGTTTATGCAATGAAGAGCGCATAGTCAAATTAAAAATATATCAGCCAACTTGTATCGAGGGGCAGTAGATAAAACTTGGTCTTCAATGGTTTTTTTTTATACATTTACCTCAGACTCGGTGCCTGTTGCCTGATCTATTAATAGCTCAAATATTTGGGCTAATATTATTCTTTTGCAGGCCTTTTAAAAGACAAAAATTAGTCTGCTTGACTGATGAAGAGACCAACATTTCGACAATATTTCAGCCTTAGGTGTGTCTCAACTCTGTAAACTTGGCTATGTTAACTCTAAATATAATTCCATTTAAAAGCTTTAAAGACTCGTGGTCATAGTTCGGGAGACGGCCAGCAATCTGTTGATAATCGATTAGCACAACGGGTAATAGAAAAGTGAGAATATATTCAGATCTGCCGGCAAAAAATCATACATTTCAATGCTCTATATGAACTCGACGGAACCATGTAAACTGTAGTTAGTTTTATTCAAGAGAAATTCGTAAAAAGATCTCTCATTGTTTAATCAGTAGTTAAACTAAGTTCGGATCAAATTTTTAAATTAGCTCACATATACAGTTCTGTGGCTTCCAATTTAAATGTAAATAAAATGCATTTAAAATAACTTTTTTTTTTTGAAATTTCTTTTTTTTTTGGTCCGAAGTATGCAAGTACCAGAAAGAAAAGAGATATACCCTCCGAAATTTATACCAACTGCATCAGAATGACGATCTGTGTTGATTTTGCAATGTCCGTCTTTCCGTCTGTATGTTTGAACGCAAACTAATCCCTCAATTTTTGAGATATTTCAACCAAACTTGGTAGGAAGATGCAACTCTACGTTTAAACGATCATTTCTCGTAACCAGCCAGAACGGACCACTATAGCAAATATAACATACGACAGATTTTTCAAGTTTAAAATTTGGATTATAAACCCATCAAAAATGTACCCAAGAACGTGAAATTGGACGACTATAGCATATAGCTTTCATGCACAAATTTGTTCTAATGTGAGGCTTAGGTCAAAACCCAGTAATGAAAACCTTAGAAATTTATATAGTCCCCCTAAAACCTATTTGTTCAGATATGAGATTCTGAGTCAAAAAATCGGCTAAAGAGTCATCTGGGAGCGTAAAATTTGGTATTCTACCGAGGTAAATTCAAGGTTATATTGACACTGAAAATCATCGCACTCGAATTTGCATTAAATTTGATATGTTCGGGTAAGGTAAAAAAACTTTAGCATGGCCGAAGACAGCCGTCCTTTCTTGCTTGTTAAAAATTTTGAACCTTGTCATTAAATGTGAAACAGTACATCATTCAAATGACCGCCTCGTGAATTTTTGTAAACTTCAATCCGTTTGAGGTAATTTTCGACCACTTTTTGACACATATTGGACGGTATCTCAGCCACAACGTGACGAATGTTGGTTTCCAAGTGCGCATAAGCACGGTCTTTCGCGTAGCACACACGATCACGGTGATCAATTGACATCGCCAAGACGAGAGATTACGAGGCTGGGAAATTTCTCTCGCAATAAAGACAAATTCACTCATGTTGTGTGTCATGTGGCATCAACTTGTTGAAACCGCATATTGTCCAATTTGTGTTCTTCAATTGCAGGCCAAAAAAGTCGGTTATCATACGACCATAATGCTCCAAAGTAACAAGGACAGTCTCGCCGTTATCGTTCTCTCAGAAGTAAGGTCCAATCACAGCTCCGGACAAAAGAGCGCACCAGACAGTAATGAATCATGGTGTACGTCTCAGTGCAAAATACGCCATAATGTGGCGTAAGAAAATTCCAGCTCTTGAGAATGTTTAGAAATAGACGCATTCGGGTCTTCGGCTACACTTTCACTTATTTGAGGTGGAAGGAGCAAAAGGATGATGCACAGACCTTACAATATCTCTAACCGATCCTGCCGCTTCAAATTTCGTTAAAATTTTACCAATTGCTTGAGTAGTTTGACGATGATTTGCACAATATTCTCCTCCTAAAGCACGAATCGTGGTCACAAAACAAATAAAACTTTATTTGATGTGATCTTTTGCACCCAATCCACAAAAGAACATCAGGTTGCTTATCGAATTAAGGCAAAAGCAAAAATAAGCAATTTAATTAATTTATTACTATTTATTAATTTGTAATTTTCTTTAATAAATTTCACTAATCGAATATATATTTTGACAGATAACAACAGTTTTGTAAACTGCATGTGGAAAATAAGACAGCTGAAAATAAGCTAGTTTTTTGTTCTTTTCAAGGTTGGATGCTACAGATTACAACTATTAACTATTGCCAATCTGCTCTAGTTTATTTAAGAAACCACCTAAAGAGTAAGGATTTAGAACAATACAGCAGAAGCGAGTGTGAAAATGAAATAATCTACCCATTGAACTCTATACTTGGCTCTAACTAAGCTTAAGTATGCACCAAATAAGAAAATTCTCCTTATGCCTTCATGGCTTATGGGTGCTTCACCCAGAATTTTTTTAAAAATATTTTGCACAATTATTTAGTGCAGCTTATATAAATATGTACAATCCTTCTTTCATTCTTACCCAAATACATACAATGAGTATTCCACAAAGCCTGGAAAAAAATCCAAAAAAATAGGTCTCTACGCAAAATTCCAAAGATTCTGTCAAGACCAGATATTTACTGAGGCAAAAAAGGAATAGAAAAAGAACTGTAAATAAAGCAGATAGAAAAATGAAAATATTTACTGTTTATCAACTCGACGAAGCGAACGAAAAAATTGTAAAATATTTAAACCAAAATATTTGCCACAACAACTGCTGCTATTAGGCGCCTCATACCCACACTCATAATACAATGTTGCCAAGGGAATTTAAGCTGGAATCGATGTTGCCTCGCTTCTTTTTTATAGCCGCTCGGTTGTTACATATTTGTTGCTATAATTTTAACAAGTAGTCGCTTGTCGTTACTTGTAGTTTTATCTTACAATGTCATCGCCGTTTTTTGTGGCGTTGCTTAGGTAGCTGGTTGCGCTGCCGTAAGTAGCTGGGTGATGTTGAAAGAGACTGTGTCTTAAAGTAAGACACTGCTTTTTTTGTCAAAATTTTCTCTTTTTTTTTGGTCTTTAGGGTATCATTTTGTATTTAATTATAAATAAAATGAATTCCTTACTTTTGTTGTGGTTGGAGGTGAGCAGTTATACATATATACCTATGTTGTGATGATTCATCGAGACTTTAAGTCAATTGGCACTTTCTCGAGTATTTGGGAACGTTAGGCAGCTGATTGTTGAATCTCCAAAAGCAAAGAGATGCTAAGAATGTGATCTTGCTCGGCTTGTTGTAACTAGAGCTAAGGCGAGAACCTTTTCTGATATAGGTCTTTTCGTATTATTCAAAAAAAAAAAGTCAACAATTGTCCCTTAGATAACCAAACGTTCTCCAATGGGAAGTCGTTTTTGATTAACGACCTTACCTCGATTATGCATGTTTAAAGGTCGCACGTTAAGGCTTTCAGCCGTCGAATAAATTTCTTTGGCTGTGCGTTTACTCGTGTGAGCTTAAATTGGCAAATTTAAAGAAGAATACCATCTCCATTATCCTGATTGTGCCTAATTTATATGTAGGCCAACTGGCAAATGAGCCCATTGATTTCAAGTTAATTTCTCAATGTTTCCAAAGTAACTCAAACAAACTGAATATTCATTGACATATATTTTTGCGCGTACGTACAAGTGTAAATGATTTGGTGAAATTTGACTTAGTTTCCACTGATTCACGTTCAAATCTTCTTTCTGTTCAACACAAGCATGCTTTTAAGACTAGGCTTTTTCATGCACGAATGACGAAAGCAATGACACGTAATACAATTGCATATATATATATATACACCTTGCTGCTTGGCATATGAGTACTCTTATAGTGGATGGTGGCCAAATAGGGATATAACCGAGGCACGTGACACTTTGTTCATTCATGCTCCAAAATCACAGTATCACTGAACAAAAGAGCTCACGCTTATGTAGAACTGGCTGTTTGAAATATTGCTAATATATTTACATTCACAATAACATTTTTTTCATGGTAAATACATATGTAAATAAAGATATACTAATACCCATGAATATGTAATGGGCAAGGATTGCCAGTTGAGTCGTATGAAGCAGTGTATAATGAATAAAAAAAATGGAAAAAAATTAGATAAAATAAAATAAAATACAATGAAATAAAATAAAATAAAATAGAATAAAGTGAAAAGAAATAAAACAAAATAGAATAAAAAATAAAAAATAAAAAAAATAAAAAAATAATAAAAAATAAAATAAAGGAAAATTAAGGGAAAATAAAAATAAAATAAAATAAAATAAAGTAAAATAAAATAAAATAAAATGAAACAAAATAAAATAAAATAAAATGAAAAAAATAAGAAATAAGAAATTAAAAAAGCAATAAAAATTTAAATAAAATAAGACATTATAAAATAAGAAAATAAACTAAAATATAAAATTAATTAGTTAAATATTCAAATAAAATAAAAATTTTAATTTCTTGCAGGTGAGGAGAAGAGAATTACCTACCACATCGTCATTATGTCATCACACCATCATACAAATCCAGTTTTCTGTTAGTTTGTGTGAAGAGATACTTCTGAAAATATATGTACGTACCCACATGGGATTCGTGTGACAAGTAGTTTACTCTTCCGCCATCGCTGCTGGTCTATTCGTGCAAGTTTTGTGTTCGATTTTCTGCCTTAACATCTTTTCATTCTCAGGACTGCTAAACATTGTATTTCACTTAAGACCTTGCTGTTGATTTTTAGCGTTTTCGCCCAGACTTCCATACCATATAGAAGTTGGTTGACAATAGCAATATTCTTTTTGTTGGGTCGGTCCTCCTATTATATTCAAGCCACATTCCGGTTTGCTTTCTTTTGAATTACTCCTTCATAATGAAGATGTCAAAATGTGCCCCTGGTATTCTTTGTATCAAGATGGCATTTATAGTTTTGTAACTACATATATTAGCCGGTAGAATCTCCTGAAATCCTTATATATGCTCCATGTCGGCTTCTTTGCAAATACCAAGAGGATTTATTACTTACAGTCTTTCAGCCCATGACCTAACTGACCAAAGTTTATGCAGACGCATAATCTCTTGCTATCCACTGCCTTACAATTCCAGGATATATGACGTAGTCCGAAACAACGGCAGTACCTTTTAAAGCTTTCTTTAATCATAGACTGCAGTTGATCCAGTCGATTATTGCGTAACAGAGAGTGTATCTTTCTGCTCGACTTGGTTACGTAGACTCTAACTTGCTCTCTGGTGACATTGATTTTTAACGTCAGCTATAATTATTGCCTTATTATTGCTTCCTAAGCTTCCTCTTTCGTTGTAAGAGAGTCTAATTTCTTCAGTAATTTCTACTGTAGCGGCCCGGAAAATATCAGATACTGTTGCGGTCTCTTTCAGTGTCGATTTTAGCTTATCACAGAAATTTTTGATATATAAAGGGTGTTTTTTATAGAGGTATAGAACTTTAAGTTGGCATTACTTTTCAAGATGGCGACCGATTTAATAGCTGTCAAGTGATTTATTCTCAGTTTGGTTTGGCAATTCATCATGCAATTTTATTTCGAAAATAATGGTTCTGTGCGGAAAACGTATCGCGTACTACATCCATTTTATTTTTTTTTAGCGATGAAGCGCACTTCTGGTTGAATGGCTACGTCAACAAACAAAACTACCGCATTTGGAGTGAAGGTAATCCTCAAGTGTATGTTGAAACACCGTTACATCCAGAAAAACTGACTGTATGGGGCGCTTTATGGGCTGGTGGAATCATTGGTCCGTACTTTTTCAAAAACGATGATGGCCAGAACGTTACAGTCAATGGTGATCGGTATAGAGCCATGATTACTATTTTTCATTCCTGAATTGGCGCAACATGTCACACAGCTCGTGCCACAATAGATTTATTGAAAGACACGTTTGGTGACCGCCTAATTTCACGTTTTGGACCTGTGAATTGGCCTCCAAGATCTTGTGATTTAACACCGCTAGACTACTTTCTGTGGGGCTATGTATAGTCATTGGTCTATGCGGATAAGCCACAAACGCTTGACCATTTGGAAGACAACATTCGCCGTGTTATTGCCGATATACGGCCACAAATGTTGGAAAAAGTAATCGAAAATTGGACGTCCAGATTGGACTACATCCGCGCCAGCCGTGGCGGTCATATGCCAGAAATCATATTTAAAATGTAATGCCACAAGATTATCTTTCGGATAAATAAAATTCATGTTAATCGAATAATCCATCGTTGTTTAATGCAACTTAAAGTTCTATACCTCTATAAAAAACACCCTTTAGTAGTCCTCAGTTGCTTTTTGTCAGCAGGACTCGTGTCGCTTAGAAGAAGGCGCGTCTCAATTGATTTATTTTCCTTGATTTATTTAGTTTGCTTTCGCCAAAAAAATATATACATATATGTAAAAAAAAAAATTATTCAAAATAAAATAAGAAAATAAAATAAAATAAATTAATTATTGGGTGCATAAATTAATACGGTCCATTCTCAAAAGATGGCTTCATCTACAATTAAGTTTTCATATCTGTCAGCAATAAATAGTGTGCATGATAGCCTATTTTTGACAACAATATTGTTTTTTGTCTCTTCGAAAATACCCGGATTTGTGTTAAATAAACAGAATTTGCGGGAAGTTTTGATTTTCTATTTTGATTGAAAGAAAAGTGCAGCTGAAGTCCATCGAATGTGTGTTGAAGTTTATGGTGAATCTGCGCCTACCGATAAGTCTTGCAAAGTCTTGGAGGCTTTTTTGGATCAAGATCAGTGAGAAACGAAACTGAACTCGTCAGCGACTACACTAATGCATTTGAGCTGTGCATTGCGCGAAAAATAGCTAGAAACGACCGCGAAGTTTGACTGTAACGGTCAAAAACAACATGGAAGCGCTAAAACGAGAGGCCTTCCCCAAACGCCGTATTCTCCAGACTTTGCTCTTTTTGACTACTGGTTTTTGCGGCGGATGCAAAACGATTTGTGGTGTCATTTGTGTGTCATAATTGAAGCGAGGACATTTTTTAGAAATGTATTCGAAAATTACCAGATTCCGATTGGCAATATCTTGAACGACATATATATGTATATATATTTATCAATAAAAACATTTTTGTGAACGAAAAAAAAAACGGACCGAATTAATTTCTACACCCAATATAAAGTACAGATGCTTTCTTAAAGGAAATTGATTGAAAAATGTTGGCTTTTCAGGTGCTACATGAAAATAACGCCAAACCAATTACATATACTCTAAACCGGACAAAGTTTCTATTGTTAATAACTTTAACTTATATCTTGTCAAATCTAACAGTATGTTTATTATAATTTGAGGCCTTAAAATTCTATTAAAGAAGATCTGGGATAACCTCGTAACTACATTTTGTTCGAAAACGAAATTTTTAATGCATTTTAATGCATTTTTAGCACTGCTGTGAAAACATAACCTAAAATTTTCATAATGGCGATGGAAATTATCCTAGAGACTTTTAATTTTCTCGCATCTACAAGTTCAAGTACAAGTTCGTATTTGAAAACTTCGTAAATGATGTAAACATTAAGATGGCGTTGCTTTTTTATGACTGAATATTTGTAAACAAAAACAAACGGAAATTTCAGTCGAACAAATATTGTTACTCTGCTGGACAAAAGTTCGATTTCTACAAGGAAATTTAAAGATTTAAAAATTTTGAAAAGATTACTACCCAAATATTATAAAAATTTTTATGATCAAATGAAAGTTGAAGTATTGTAGTGTATTATTTTCCAGATTGTCTAGCTGTTAATTTTGACAAATTTTAATGAATTATCAACACATTTAAAATATACAATTAAGAAATATAAAATAATAATGAATTTAGAGCTTTGTTCCCGAATGAACTTATAGAAAGGACTTTTTCTGATTCATAATCTCGAAACTAAAAGAACCTCATATCTATCTAAAAAAAAAAGTTAACGCGGCAGATAGCAAAGCCATTTTAAAGAATGCTAAGTTGATAAATGGGAAGTGTAATTTTCCAATTGTATTTACAAAAATTAGGTTTATCAATTTCCCGAAAATTGCAATTATGTACATAGATGCGACGTTATCTCAGACAGATTTGTTATTTAACTGATGGATCACAGATATTTTTTTCTTTAACTTAATAATGTACACATTGATTAGGATTGATTTTGAATAAAAGCTTTAATTACTACATATTTCTGACTTTGCAATACAAATACATATAAACACATACGAGTACATACTATGTATATTTTATACTAACATTCTGAACTTCATCATCACCTTACTTCCTCACCTTCGGCTGCAACTTAAACGCAACTGAGAATTGCCGCGCTGGTTAACGCCAATTGAAACATTTAAATGGTAAATTTATCCACAATCAAGGTGTTCGGTTACACTTGTCCGAAGGTGTCAACTGGTAACAGATACCACAATATTTACATAAGTAAATATCTTTAAATGCATACAATGCCGGCATTTAACGTTACGTGTATATACAAATGTATTTTGGTATATGCAAATGTATGCTTAGTATTCTTGCTCCAGTTGACAGCTCCGTAAAAGGCATATGCGCCGCCGCCAACACTATGAATGAATTGGATATCTTAGGAACTGAATGACTGAATGTAAATAGTTATACCTTTCAGGGACATGAAATGGTATATTAACTGCTGCCCGAAGTATGTATGTTAGGTACCATTGAAATTTATTACAATATAATCGGGAAATGCAGTTGAGTTGATTTAATCATGTCCGTCTGTTTGTCTTTCTGACTAACTGTCTATCTGTTGGCCCGTCTAGTCTATTTGTACGCAGAATAGTCTCGCAGTTTTTAAAACAAAAGGGAAAGAAATTTGGTATGCGCGCGTATTCTTATAATGTGCTAGTGGATCCGGCAGGCGTTGTCCTGTTTCAACTCTGGAGGGATTATAATTTATTCTAATTCATATTAGAAATACACATTCTCTGCCGAGGGGCGACCGCATTAAGAAAAATTTATTTTCCATAATTTTGGGTGTCGATCGAACCTGGACTCGAGCGCAGGCCTTCGGGATTTTTAGTACGCAATGATAACCACTCGGCTATTGCGGCCGCCGAATCGGTATAATTAATAATAATAATAAAAAAAACATTTCGGAAACCAAGTGTTTATTATTTTAATGCTCTATGATATACATTATTCTTTGTGTTTAAAAATAGTTTTGTTTGTATTTCGACACTAGAACATGCGTTATTCTATCCAAACTTACCAAAACTCCAGATTAAATTGAATATTTAATGCTAGGCGTGGTAGCTCTGAACTAAAAGTGATAATCACTAAGAAAGGTAAAGTAATTATTACTACTACTGGAAAGAAATAGTATACTTTTTGGGATGAATCGGTCCTAGTTCCATTTCCCGGAAGAAAAAGTGGTCTTTATTTCAATTTAGGCAAACAGCTTTGTTTCAAGGAAATCGAGCTATAAAGAATTTTTTTTGGGATATATCAGTTCCAGGCCCACTTCGCGGAAAATGGTAAATATTTTGACAAGAACCTTCTCTTGACAATAACAAATATAACAAAAAAAAAATAATAATAATAATAAGAGCTCCAGATACCCTGGTATCGAACAGTGAGATCATCTCGATTCTCGCTCGATACTCCCTCAGAGCTCAACTGCTCAGCAGAAGAAAGAATTTTGTTTGTCAAAATTTCTTTGTCATTTCAATGAGTTTTACACTTTGCATAAATAAATTTCAAATTACTAAAAAAAAAAGTTCTAAGAAAAAAGTCAAGATTTTGTCCAAAAGTTTCCAATAATGCTCCTATTGCTCGAAAATGTTTGAGCAAAATCTTAAGCAGTAAAATTAACGAAATTGGTCTAGCCCATGACCAAGCGAAATAGGGATTCATATATATATATATATAGATTGATCATATGCCGGAAACGTCCAAGTCGGCTAACTATGCCATATACTTCCAATACAACTATTTTGTTCAGACCTGTGATTTTAGGCCATAAATACGAGGACTGTTTGATAAGTAAGTGACTTTTTCAATTTGTCGCGCAGTTACTGTATATACAACACTGTACCATTTACTTTGTGTTTGGTCAGACGACCACGTGAATTTTAACGAAATGGGGAAAAGGGAACTTCATGTGCTGATTAAGCATTATTTTTTGCGTAAAATAACCATCACCGAAACCAAAGAAAGACTTGATAAATACTAATATTATGGGGACTTTGCACCAACAATTTCAATGGCTAAAAAATGATTTACTGAGTTCCGTTGTGTTCGTACTAGTACAAGTGATACCAAACGTTCGGGTTGCCCAAAACAGGACATCATAAGAGACGAATAATATCGGATAATCGGAGAACAAAAATGCGTGAAATGGCTGAGGCTGTCTGACTGAGGCATCTCTACCAAGCGGGCACATGACATCTTGGATGAATATATTTGCATATATAAATGCTGGGTGCCGCGATTGCACCATAAACGCAACAGTGTAATCACTTTGAAGGAGTGTTTGGCGATGTTCAATCGCATTCCAAACGAATTTTTGCGCCGTTTCGTTACCGTAGACGAAACATGGATCCACCACACCACTCCTTATGCCAAAGAACAGTCAAGATAATGTGTTTCTCCGGGCGAACGTGCACCAAATGGGGCTAAGGTGAGTCTGTTGACCGAAAAGTTCATGGTCATATCTTTTTGGGTTGCACGACGTGTCATTGAAATCGATTACCATGTAAAGGGTAAAGCCATCACCGGCGAATATTACTCAGAGCTTTTGGACAGATTCGATATTTATTTCAAGCAGAAACAACCGCATTTCTATTACATCAGGACAATGCGCAAGTGCACACGTGTGTATCCGTTATGGCGTAAATGGGGCTACGAACTGTTACACTATCCTGCATATTCTTCAGATTTAGTACCCTGCGACTATATCTTCTATCCAAACCTGAAGGAATGGCTAGGCGGTAAGAGATTCTGGTCGGATGAAGAGGTCATCATAGAAACTAACGTCCAATTTGAGGGCATTGAAAACCCTATTATTTGGAGGGAATACAAAGATTGGAAAAACGTTGGACTAAATGTACGTTTTTTTTGCTAAAAGAGATATATTTTATTCAAAAATATTAATTCAAAAATTTCACACGCATAAATTCAAATAAATATTCGAATTTTGCATTTTGCAACAAATTTGTTAAGTTCATGAAATGTATAAAGACTTCGGCATGACCGAAGACAACACTTCCTTCTACTTCATGCTTGTTGTTGTTTTCATTTGAATAAAAATATATATTAATGGACCTACCCACTTAGAAAAAATAATCGCTTGATTATCAAATTAATTATAGTACTTATAGTTTTGATGCAACATGTCTACCAGAAGACCACAACACAGTCTACGTTCTGGAGCGAATTGAAAATACTGATTATTCCATAATTAAAAATTTGTAATTAAAATTTTTTGTGAAATTGCCATTAGCTTAAGAATTTGGAATTATTCCCGGTCTCTGGTGAGACGTGAGCAAGAGAGTCAAGATTATTATATTCCTTGAATTATATATATGTACTTGTATATATATTTGGCGCTTAGTAACCGCTGAAGCGACTTTCTGCCAAGCGTCTTGTGGTTTTTACCAACCAATGGAGTGACCTACAGCTTTTTCTAAGCCGCCTCTGAACGGTCGATGGATTTTTATGAGAAGCTTTCATTTCATGTTAGAAATACACTCGGAGGGCTTGACATTCCCTGCATAGGGGCGACGGCAATTAGAAAAATTTATTTTCTATAATTTGGATGTTGGTCGAACATGGCCTCGAGCCATGGCCTTTATTTGATATTTACTACATTTAAAAAAAGGATAAACGTCCTAAGGCACATATAGCCGATTTTTTAAGTACCCACTTTTCTTTTTTAATTTAAAATGCTTTAATTATAAATTACTCAAAAGGCCAAAGGCTTGACCTGACTTAATATTCAATAAATTTATATTTAATTCCGACAGGGTTAGTTAAGAAATAAATAAATAAAAAACTGCAAATCTTTGGCCACCCCATTTGCGCGCACCTTAGACACATTTGATATACTCAAACTCAAACTCTTTTCTTTTCTTCCGACAATACGGTAACCGAAGAAGCATTTGTTTAACAAATTGTTAAATAAGGTGTTGCATGTTTGCGCAGTCATTCGGTTGGCACATAAAACAGAGAAATTCAAAACTACATTAAAAATATTTATAGGATCATATGTGCCAATGCAAATGCAAAAAATACATACATACAAAACTTATGAATGTGTCTGAGTAATAGTATTACGGCTGAGGTAGTGGGGCATTGTTGACCCATGCCGTTTACGATTTCATGCGGAAGCAATTTGAAATTCAATAGTGCTCCTCGTAGTGTCTGAGACCGCTGTACGGCTTTAGGAAATTGCAAATATACATATATACCTATATATATACTACACACTTGTGCGCCTGAATTTGTGGCAATAAAATAAAGACTGTGGAACTTTGTTGAAATATTTTTTAATTTGCATTTATATACAAGTATATGTGAAGGAAATTATTTCACATCGAAAATTATTTAATAAAAGTTTTGGTTATTTAAACGGAAATAGCCAATAAATTGTACAAATATACATATGTATGTATGTGCATGGCTTTATAGAATTTCAGTATATTCTGAAAATTCATAAATACATTTTATTGCTCAACTTGCAAAATTTCAAAGTTTCTACTCAGCAAATCTTCCCAAACCTTCTCTCCTTACAACTTCAGCTGCAGAGCGCCTGCGATGCTAAATCGAATAATTTCTATTCTAACTCTGTTTTGCATATTTGTTTACTCTGTCTCAAGTGAATTTTTCCGATATTTTCAATATACATTTATTTCTTATTCATTTCTTTTTCCCTGTTGATATTTTGGTTTAATAGTTTTTTTTTTGATTGTTACTGTCGTCTGTATTTGTTTGGTAATTTTTTGGTTTTTTTTTTAATTTCTTAATTTGCATTTTTAAGTAAAATATTTTATGTTCAAAAATCTCTTCCATTTTGTGAGGAATATTTTCGCGTGCAACAATAATGAAGGTAATAAACTTGAAGTAAAATTATGCAATGCAAAGGAATGCATCAAGCAAAAACTATCAAAATTTTATTTAAGATTTTATATGTCATTGTTTCGAAGAATTATTTTAAAACTAAAGTAGTTATCTCTCCGGCATTATTTGCTTCTTCTCTTCCACCAATCGACGGTGAACCCTCTTACTACTGAGAGGAAGACGTACTGGCTAGAAATTAAGTTGGAAAATTCCACATTAAATAATCTAGTAGACCGGTTCGCATGGCGGTGTGATATTTGAAAGTCTGTACTTATACACTGTGAAGATGACTGCGATTATCACCAATATACAGAACCTCAAAAAAAAAAACCTTCAAATCACTAGCCGGCATGACAGAGAAAAAAAAACAAAGTAACATTTATGACAATCTACGATCGCTCCTATGATACAAAAGTTGGGCTTGGCGTACCACTGAGAAGTAATTGAAGAAGCTTCGCATGCCACCTGTATGGATATTGCATCTGTCATATTCCGCGTGTCTAGCCATTTCCTTCCGTGGGTTTAGATTTAGAGGGTTAACAATAATGAACAAAAATCGGGAGCAGCCCATCCATGGCTCTAATGAGCTTGGTGCTGGAATTTAATGAATCTTTTCAGCGTTAATTTGAAATTGTAAGACTGAGGTTAATAATTCCAATTAAAAAGTCTTCGCGGTTTTGCCACTAGGCGGCTTTGGTACTACTATTTCGGGCAACACTAACCCGATTGAATCAACGTAAAGTAACGCGTATTTGAAAGCTAACATTTGGAAATGAGTAAAGTTCCGGGGATTTGATTGACCGAATTTCCATCGTTTAAATGCTTCTGAAACGCTACAAAATCGAACCATTTCTGAAGCGACACATCACGGGCGATAAAAAATGGGTAAAATACGAGAATGTAATATGAAAAAAAAATACATAGTAAATGGTAATCCTCTACAAATGAGTTCCAAGCTTGAGTTAACGACAGACAAGGTGTTTCCGAGTGCACAGTGAGATTTGTAGACATTGTCCATTAAGAGCTGCTAAGCCTGGCGAAACGGATTTCTATTGTAAACAATAAACCAGCTTACAATTCAAAAGTAAAGCAGTGGGTGTTTCATCATGACTACACCAGAGCATATATATCTATGTACAAATCGATTAAAATGTAAAACATATAACCTCAATAAAACAAAGTCTCTACGACCAGGGCGCTTGTAAATATAAAAAGCTAAACGCCGACCAAGTAGACAAGAGTCGTGAGTCAACTGCTATAGAGACAATTAGCTTCTGCACAAAGAGATTAGGTACTACTTACCACGACAGAGGTATTCGTAGTAATCGCTAACTCAACATGAAAGAAATTCAATAGTTGCAATGTGATTAGTGTAATGTGGCCGACATGGAATAACAGAAGGTCAAGAGAGCTTACCTCGCTAAAAGGAATTGATATATCTACAATGATGGATCTTCTTACGGATATCTTCTGTTAGGTAGACACGCAGATGGGCTGAACGTTCCATCAAACGAATTCTGTAAGAGAAGGGAAAGAGCCTAATAAAATTTTAAGACATTTCCTATGCGAATGGTCGGCCCTTTGCAAAAATCGTCAGGGAACGGAAACGTTTAGAGGTTTGAGCTAAATAGATAGTACAAAGTTACGTCGATCGGTCTATTTGGTCTAGTCCATAGACTAGAGAGTTGGGACTAAAAGGTTTCTCATTCGTTTAGTGGGACTAAACAAGCAGGCTCTTCAACCTAATCTAACATCTCCCACATTTCAGATATAAGAAGAAGGTGACCTACTTACTCCCTTACATAAAATAAGTTATTCAGAGGTGGGGCGATACTACTGCTCCTCTGCGAAGGTCATGACCAGGTGCTACTCCACCCCTTAACGAATATTCAGACATTCAGAGGCTCTGCTTTCTCTGTGGCTAGGTAGTCGTGAGCAGATACTCCACCACCCCTAAGACGTGAACTTTAAATTGAATAATTTTTTATGTGAAGGAACCCGGAGTTCGTCGTAATTTAAAATCTTAAAACTTTACTTGTAAACATAACCGCTGAAGCGATTTTCTGCCGAGCTCCACCTTCAATTTGCGGTTTTTGCTTCCTGATGTTTTTACCAAAAAATGGAGGGATCCAAAGTTTATTCTAAGCCGAATGCGAACGGCTGATGGATTTTTATGAGAAGCTTTTTATTTCATACCAAAAATACGCTCGGTGGGCTTGACATTCACTGCCGAGGGGCGACCACAATTAGAAAAATGTATTTTCTATAATTTGAATGTTGGTCGAACCTTGGCTCGAACTCTGACCTGTACGCAAAACTAACCACTCGGCTATCCCGGCCGCCTTTTTTACTTATATAGATCCATCTAATAACAATTTATCAGTAATAAATGCATAACATAACAAATAAAATAATTTAATATAAAAGTTAGAATAAATACAAATAAAAAATTTTTTCTTTCATTAACATAAAAGGTAAAATATCATGAAGCAATGAGAAAATGCACTCGAAGATGGTCAATCAACAGTAAATTTTACTCTTTGATACGCTTTGACAATATCATTTGCCAATACCATTGCATGATGCATAGATACGTACATATATACTGAGCAAGTGCCATGGTTGCCACCTGCTGCCAAACGGAATTCATCATTCATTTACCTTTCGCCATTTGTGCCAGAAAATGCTGTCTGTGTGCGAAGTTTATTGAAAGTCTGTAAAGTGTATTTGAAAGAAAACTTTTCGAGACACACTTTTCGTTGTGAGTGTTGAACACATACACATATATGTATATACTCGTACATATGTACATGTAGAGGAACCATAAAAATAAACAGTAAAATGAAAAGCAGAAAAGTTTATGATATGAAAAATCTTGGCACAAAATATATAAGTATGGAAAAGCACACATACACATATTTATAAGTGTTAATGCTATGATATCAAATGAAGGATCTTATGTCATTTGCTCAAATTGCCAATACACTCAATATGAAGTTAGGGGCAGTCTTTAAAGTGAAAGATGGAGATGGAAGATGAGATAGAGAGAATGAGAGACTCCTTGCAACTTGCGTGCTTCTAATACGTCGTGGTCTTTTCAGCAAGTCAATAAAAATATTTTACCTTTTTCCAAACAACTTCTCCCTTGTCTTTTTTACCCCCTTACTTATTACCGTCAAATTTTTTGCTGTACGACGATGCCATATTTCAAATTTCTATATTTCTGTATTTCTCAGTTTCGAATATCTCTTTTTTAAATCAATTTATTTTATGAACTCATCATACGAAAACTTATTACCGTTACGCATGCTGTTAGTGAGTATGTGAAAAAGTAAATGAAAAAAAGGTGAAACTGATGAGTGAATCACCCGCACTCCGCCGGTGAACATTTTTCATTTCTTCTATTTGAATATTTGACGCTCACAGCGGTCGCCTGACGCGTCTGCGAGTGAATGAAAATTGATGAATCGAAATTTGATGGTTTTATGAGTTCGCCCCATGTCGCGCGATATGCTCTTCTGCAGCCAACGGGCGCCGACAATCATTTGCTTTGACTGAAAAGTTATTTAAAAAAAAAAGGAAATATCAAATAGAAATGAAAGTAAGAATTTGCAGAAACTTCCAAACACATGGTACACATACGTGTGAGTGTGTGTTTGATTTAAAACTTTACACCGACTTTTTGAGTGAATTAAATCAATGGCAGCCGTGCAAAAAATGTTTGCCTTTTAAGTTGAAACGGCATTTTTATTTATTAATGTCTGTTATCGAATCAGTGATGGCAAGTCAAAAGCGTGTAACTCGATTTATGACCCAATACGCATTTACTAACCGCTTTGATTACCGTTAAAATATTACTTGGTAACCTAATGTACTAATAATTTTGCGTTACTGACACGCTAAAATGGCCTTACTCGTGAAATTTTTTATTATATTGTCAACGAAATATTAAAAAAAATATTTCTAATTTTTTTCCTGGTTTTCAGAATTTGAAATTTTTCCCATTTTTCCATGAATTATCTAAATCATACCTATAACAATAGCTCCTGTTTAATATGTGCGTGTAGTGTGGAATACTTTTTTAAATACATGTTTTTTCGTAGCCAACCAGTATACCAAATATGTGGGAACTCTATTCAAAACAATGGTTTATCTAAAGGTTTCCGAAGCAAATTTTTTTTAATACACATAAAGCAATTTTTGAAAGGAATTCAATGGTTTCTTACAGACTATTTACACAATTAATAATTAAACGAAATTAAAACGTCATATCAAAAATATGCGAAAGTAAACTCTTGGAAGCAGAGAAATCAAGTTGAATAGAACTCGAGATTAAATGAAATTATTTGAAGGCTCGAACAAGTCGAGCATTCCACGAATACTCCGTGTTGCATTTAACTACATAAAAAGGCAAAGATCTGTGAAGATTACTTAAGGGTTAATTGAAATTTATTCTATTCAAAAGATAAGAGGATTCAAAGTCACCTCCGATGATTTGATAAACAAATGAAAGGAGATTACACATCTTCTTGCTACCAAAGATTTTAAATTTATTAAAAGTAAGCGAGAATCATAGGAGGGAATAGGATAATCAAATCTCAATGATCGTAAAGCATATTTAAGAAATATCTTTTGCATCCATTCAATCCTAAGTATATGATTCTTATAACTTGGTACCCAGATAAAAGCAGCATATTTATAAATTTGCCCGAACGACAGCTAAATATATAATAACCTTAGAGAATATAGAATATAGAATATAGACCAGTAAATTTTAAGCTATTTCGCCTTACAAACCCTAGTACCGAGTAAGCTTTCGAAATAGTAAAGCTAATATGCATATTCCAAAAATGATTACTCGAAAAAACCAGAACCTTAACCCCATTTAAATTTTCTAACAGTGAGCGAAAAATGTAATAGGAGGTCGGCAAGATATTCAGAATTTTCGCGTAGGTAACCTTAAAACACTATTTGATATTTAAAAGTTGCCGAGAATTGACACACCAATGTTGCAAGCTTTCAATCACTTTTTGTGAAGCTTAATGGCATCATCAGGGTAAGTAATATTTGAAAATACTTTGAGATCATCTGCATAAAGCAAAAAATTCGCAAATTTAAAGCAACTACTTATATCATTAATGAAGAGAGTAAAAGGTAATTAAAAGAAATACTACCTTGGGGAACACCAAAAGACACAATATTTTGTGGAGAAAATATCAATTGTAACAACAAAAGTTCGTTGAGATAAATAAGACTTAATCGAATCTAAAAAAAAGTTGAGTGTAATTCGAAACAAGACAGCTTATATATTAACACACTGTGTGAAACTTTGTCAAAAGATTTTGAGAAATCGTTGTAGACGCAGTCCACCTGAAATGTAGCAGAAAAAAAGATGCAATACAATATTCGCTAAATACTGACAAGTTCGATACTGTTGTTCGTTTCGAAACAAATTCATGCTGATTCGGCGAAATCAGGCTCTTAGTCGCTAAGTACATTTTATCTTTAACAATGAAAGTATTGTTAAAGAGTTTCGAGACATGAACAATTTCGAAATTACCTGTAATTACAAATATCACTTTTATTACCACCCTTGTGAATCGGGCTAATAAAAGTAACTTTTCAATCGTCAATTAAAACACCTGACATCAAAGAAAACTTAAAAATTCTTCTTAAATGTAAGACTAAAGCGGGTAAAGTTTTTAATAAATGAACTGTAAGACTATAGTAATGTCGGCTTTATATGTAGATGGTTTGAGTTTGGTAATACCAGAAATAATATCCTCAGACGAAATACTTAAAAAACTAAAGTTTAAAGTATAGTTGCTGTCAGAGACAAGATTAAATTAAAAATTATTCATCAGCAACAAAAGTTGAATTGGGAAACTGGGAAAAAAGATTGCCACGTCGTTTTGAGATGAAGCAAACTTTTCACCATAAGCAACAGCCGTAGGTAAGGAAGAGTTGGATCTCTTTGACTTTATAAAACGCCAAAACGTTTTTGCATTTTATTTAATATTCTTCTCTATACCAAGGATATAAATTCTGTATAGAAATTTGTCTAAACAGTTGAAATCTTTTGAATAACACATGCATTATACGGGTATTCGATATATGGTTTTCCTACAAAATATATACTTATTATTTGACACGCTCTCTCTAGGGAGCACTCCATAATCCCGACTTTTAAAATCCAGGCAGTACATAATCCAGAGAATTTTAAAAAATTCAGACAATGCATACTCCTGAGACTACATATAACAGATATAACGAACTTTCGACCAGACAAAATACAAATAACACTATATCCAGAGAAGACATAATCCCGACAATACAAAATCCCGAGAATTTCTCATCTCGACAAATAAGTTACTTTCCGTTTTTATTCAAATTTTTTCATCAAAATAGATTAAAGTATATTTTCAATATACCAAAAAAATATACACAAGAGCACAAACCTATAGTTTATTTTAAGGTTTTTTTACTAAGCACCATTGCGATGCCAACTATTTTAAAAATTCTTCATTAGAAATAGTGACACACTTTTTAATTTTACAAAGAGATCTCAAAGAAAGTTATGGTATCATATCTCATTGATCAGTAATCTTTGCCATTAAAAAAATATTTAATATGGCATTCCGTTAACTGTATAATTTTTGAGTGGTAAACAATCGACATATAAAATCCAGACAAAGTATAAAAATAATTTTAAAAATCATTATCTTCTTTTTGTATGAATTGTGTTATGTTCCAAAGAGATGAAATACCTCCGGATAATCCTAGCATGATTTGAGCCAAAATACTGTAAAAAGATGAAGCAAAGCTATCTCAGCGCTATGCGCTTTTCTGCTATATCAACGTTTGGTGGCCGGCACTTTTATGAGAAAAGTTCTGTCCTTAAAACATGAATCGTTCCATCATTCACTAGACTTCAACGACAAACTTAAAGCGAGCTGCAACGCAATTGAACTGAACGCAATTCAACCTAATATGAATCGAGGTATGAAGATCGCCTGAGTACTATTTTCTATACAAATTCCCGATTAATGCTATTTTGATAATATTTTTCAGCAAGAATTTCTGAGAAGAATGAATGGAAAATTTAAAATTTCTAGATCAAAGACTATGTTCATATGTAAATACTCAACTTATACCAGCACTGCACATTTGGCGGGCATACCTCTGTCTAGAGCATAACGAATTTGCTAAAACTGGTTTTCAGAGAGGAAGATCCATTACAGATCGTTCGTTTAAATCAAGTGCAACGTGGCTAGACTGAACTAACCAGTACAGGATCTATATGGTCAAGATAGATCGCCAAGTCAAATAAGTTTGTCAACTATAATACTGAAATCTAATCTAATCTGAAAATTTGAATCAAATCGTTTAAGGGGTCTTATTTCAAAAACACATTTACTTTTATATTGGGTCCATAATTTTTTCATGTGGTGTGCCAAGAGATAGCGTAGCTTGGTCATTATTCCATCACTCCAATATTCCGAACTTACATTGTAAAGCTACTCTCAATGTGCGTCTCCTCCAGTATTTATATATTATACATTCATTTGAAGCGTAAACAGCAATAATTTTTTTCATTCAAATATGTCAAACTGTGAGCCTGAAAAAAGGCTTTTTCGGAAAGATTACGACAACCCTAAGCGCAAAAAATCACATGTGAAGCCCAATCAACGGCAAAGCTTTATAGTTGTAGTTGTAACACTCTGTGTTTTGAGGGGATCAAAAAGGCGTACTGTATTTTGAGCTTCTCAAACCAGGTGAAAATATTGATTGGTAACGCTACCGACAACATTTCATCAAATTGAAGCGAACGATTGCTGGATAAAATCCGGAATTTTCAACCAGACACGAAGCAATAATTTTCCATCATCACAAAGTTCGACTTCGTGTTGCAATATCGGTTAAATACTATTTGGAAAGCGGCGGCTGGGAAGTTTTGCTTTACTCGCCTTACAGTCTAGACCTTATCTCTTCTGAATACCATTTGTTCCTGTCGATATCGAAGGCCCTCATCGGATCGCGGTTCACATCTGAACTATCTGAACAGGGTATCAAAAATTGGTTTGATTCATTCATGGTCGCCAGGTCAGCGCAGTTCTTTTAGGTTGAAATCCACAAATTGTCAGAAAGATGCGAAAATATTGAGAGATGAACAATATTCGAAATAATACTATTAGTTTTGAACTTGGTTTTCTTGAATAAACGTTCATATTTTGAGCTGAAAGAGAATTGAGTTAAATACCCCATATTGATATCTATAAAATTTTAAAACTTCAAACAGTCCAAAGCAGCTTGGAGATCATAATTAGGTACATATGTAAGTATTTGTGATTGAACACTGAACTACATTTACTTTGTGTATTCTGTTGTGTTTATATTTCTGACAGTGACGGTAACCTCAGATTCTGCCATAGGCGTTAATTTGACAAGTTAATCAATTAAACATTTGACGCGGGTATTCTGTGTGAGCTTCAGAACCGCAAAAGCCACACAATAGGCATTTGGTTAATACATTTATGTTGTTTGTGAAGGTAATCTGGAATGAGTATTCAATGCGTTGTGTGCGCTTAAGGGTATTTTATATCATTGCAGAAGCTTGAAGTTTGAAATCTTTCGCTTGCCTCATTGATATAAATGCGTATTGCTGAATGAATGTCAGCGACAGGTGGTCGGAGGAGGTGGTAGGAGATTTCAGTGTTCGTGGAATAATGATACTGTGAGGATTTTAGGGTCATATTAATTAGAGAACATAATGGTGAAATATCAACTATTTGTCTGCTCCATTTGAGGAAAGCAAAATCGAGGTAGAAGGAAACTATGGAAAATAACAGACCTTTTGCCGTGATTAAAGGAAATCAAAAAGACGTCAATCACGGTGAACCGTGCTGGCGAACCCGAAAAAAAGTGATTTAGAACTTCCAGTGATTGTTTCGATAGTCAATTTTTGACGATGAACTACTCGCCGTGGACACAACATTACACCTGTATAAAAGTTAGTATGTTTGGGATATGCGTCTGAAGAAAAACCCGTCAGTTGAAAATCTATCATGGAAGTGTTGCTCTTGTAGAACAATGTGCCGGTTCAAAAGAACAGTATTACAATAGCTGCCTTTCATTGGTACTTGGTAATTTATCAACTTATTTTAAATTCTAAACCTTTTATACATTGCTTTCTACTTAAACCGTTGAGTAGTCTCATTGTGCTCCCCTGCGTATTTCAAACATGCTTAGTTTCAACCAAAAATTTTAGTTCCTTCCTACCATGTGTGGCCGCCTACGTAAGGTTGGAGCTGGGAGCATCGTGAAAGGTATAATGTGAAGCTTCAAACGGCTTAAAGCCGCACCCTCACAAAGGTAGTGCGTCGGCGTGCCAAGTGTCCGCCATTATACAAGTCCCAATGAACTGGATCCTATACCCCCCCCATAAATGTATAATGCCTCCATAGCGAATGATGTAATTCAGTTTGTGACCTCACATTTGACTGGTCTTCGAAGTATTCTTGTGCACATCTCAAATGCTTTATCAGCAAAATTAATTTCGTTAAGCATCGATACTGATCACGTGATTAGAGTGGTGTTTATCTTTTGGACATATGTAACTAGAACAACATCCAAAAGAAGACCTACTAGACAGTAACTACCTTAACCTCCCCCAATCGTGAGGATAATGCAGAATTCCCGTTATATCAACCATTCCTTGGCATTATAATAGTCACCTCTTAGCCAGCAGTACACTGTTTCGTTCGTTCAAATGGATTGGAATCATCTGCTTGCCGTACTTACCAGTACCCTGTTACTTGAAACCCGTGTCTTCCATCCTACACTTCCTTTAACGCTACCATTTACTTCAACAGACCTTTACTACGTAATGCTGGTTGATTTGCCTCTGCTCTCGATTTGAGTAGTTAAGAAATTGCTTCATGTAGTGGAGAAAGTAAAAGTGGAATCGGTTTACACACAGCTTTCCCAGAGCTTCCTTCAAATTTCGTTTGTTTATTAAGATTAAACTAAAAAAAAAAAGAAGAAAACACTTTAGTAGTTGCTCGCACAGAAGATGGAGTTATTTTCCATTCATATTGTATCGCCAATTTCAGTCTTTATTCCACAGGTCGAACTTCTTAGACTTTTTGGCAAGATAGAAATGGAGAGTGAGAAACTTTTCCTTCAGGGAAGCTTCTTGTAACAGATTTGGCAACGCATCTGCCTTTCTAACTTCATTGCTTTACTCATACATATTCAAAATCAATTATTATTTTAAAATTTTTACAACAAAAACTCACATTACAATGTCACCAAGTTACGCACAGTAGTCACCGACAGCTCACCAACCGGCGACGCATTATTGCTATAATTCATTTAATAATTTTATTACAAAGCTTTATGCGTATGCATGTGGGCATCGGTTTTGTGTGTGCGTAAATGTTGCAGTTGCAAACAATTGAATTGCTGGTTCAATTATACCCATAAAAACCCACAATATCCTCTTAAAGGGGCGAATAAAAGATGAGGGAGAAGAAACAAAAATTTTAAAAGAAATATGAAAAATTGTGAGAAATAAAAGTAAAGAAGAGATTGGCATTGGTGACTTTCGCTGCTTGAATGGCGGATGAGAGGGTGGGTTGCCAATAACATACACACACACACACATTTGTAAATGCATACATTGATAATCGTCGAGATGTTGTAACAATTGCTGTCACAGTCTTTGTTATTGTGGGAGCTGTAAAGTCTGCAAATTGTCAAGATAATAACGGACATTATTGCCGCATTGCAACTCGTACTCATCCATACATACATACATACAATTGATATTTGCAATGCAATTGTTGTTTGCAAAGGGCGTAGATGCATATATATATATATATATACATATATGTGTACGTATGTGATCTGCTATGCAGTTCGTCGGCGTACTTTGACTTTCTTTTGCGGCGTTTTCGACTCCAGCACATCTTTGAGTAATATTTGAGAAACGAGAAGGTGGAGAGTATCTGGTTGCTGCATAAATTGCATGTGGCATGTGGCATGACGGTTGTCGTAAGTTCATAATTTACTATCTTCTCCTTCGTGTGATTATCATTGCTATTTTAATTCGGTTTTTCTTTTATTTTTTTGTTTTTTTTTTGTCGCTACTAACACGGCGTGAGCATGACATATCTCTTTGTGCTGGAAAAAAAAGCAATTAAATAACTGGCTTATCTTTGTACCACGCAGGAAACCACATAAAAATCATCGTATATACATACGTCGATAGCCAGGCGACAGTTAAGGCATCTCACATCGTATTGCGTCAGAAAATGTCTTTAGAAGCAGGAAGGTGGTAGATGTGGTAGCCGCTGGAGAGCGGTTGCATATCTACTGGGGTTCTAGCCTAAAAGAGCATTCCGGTAAACGAAATAGTTGAAGATATTACCCAAAGTGCCATCCATCTGGTTACTTAACTAGTGCTGGCACTAAAAACAACGTACAATGAAATCTCCGAAAGGCCTGAAAGACTAATCAGGGTTAGATTCAATGTAGAATGGCATTCAAGACCGCCACGATCATGCGAACTGCTAACACAGGAATACACGCCAAATTTGATCGTCACGCGGCTTCGTAAGGTTGTTGGCACGAGCAGAATGAACGAGCAGAAGTAACAAAGCCATATGAAGAAAGAGCAGAGAGGAAAGAATGAGTGAGACGCTAGAACATCTTCTCTGATTTTGTCTAACTTTATCTAGAACTCATCGTAAACATCCGGGATATTCTTAGTTCAAAGGACGAGTGGAAATATCAAAACTGGATAACTGTTAACATAAATCACGCTGACTACTTTGGCTCGGGGTTTTGTCTTTTTTATGTAACATATATAAAACCTTTGTTCATGTGTGTCTTTTTCTTAAAATAAAAATCGTTGAAAAAAATTTCATTACCCTAATCCCCCCCCCAATCAAGACCTGACATTTTCTTACTATCCATATAAAGTCCAGCTCATACAACAACTGAAGCCAGCTGAGCATTCACAATGCAGTAGTACGTTGATTGGGTGCTTGCAGTGGATCGCGATTTTTTCAACAAAATTTTCACATTCTCACTATGTGGATACGTAAGTAAGCAAAATTGTCGCATTTGTGACTCGAGAATTTCCAATTATGGGTAGAGATATCATTACACCCAAAAAACTCTTACTATCTGGTGCGTTCTTCGGTTCGGATGTGTGATTGACCCTAACTGCAATTGAAGAACACCACTTGGACAATATATGGCTCCAGCAAGATGATGCCATATGCCACACAACACGTGCGAATATGGCGTTATTGCGAGAACAACTTTCCGGTCTCGTAATCTCTTCTCTAGACGATGTTAATTGGCCACAGAGGTCGTATGCGCTACGCGTAATACCGTTTTTATACGAATAAACCTTTAACTCTTGAGCACTTGAAGACCAACATTCGTCAAGCTGTGGCTGAGATACTGTCCAATATGTGCCAAAAAATTTCCGCAAATTACCTCAAATGGATCGGAGTTTTCAAAAATTCATGAGGCGGTCATTTGAATGATGCAGTGTTTCACATATAATTACAAAAGGTCAAACTTTATAATACAAAAAAAGAATTTCATGAAAAACATTATTTTAATTGCATTTTATTTACATTTATTTTGGAAACCGAATAATGTATAACCCTATGTTTCCCTTCTGTTTCTTTTTTTGCATTTATTTAATTCTTTTTTATTCTATTTTGATTAAATGTGTATGATTTAAACTTTTAATTTATTTTATTCTATTTCGTTTAAGTTTTATATTTATTTTATTTTATATATTTCAATTAATTTTTTTCTTTATTTTATCCTATTTATTGTTTTAATTTTTTTTTAATTTTTAATTTAAAAAAATATTTGGTTTTTTATTTTAATTATTTTATTTTATTTAATAATTTTTATTTTATTTTATTCTATTTCATTTGAATTTTTTTTTTTAATTTTATTTTAATTAAGTTTGTTATATTTTATTTTATTTTCTGCTTCATATTATATTATTATTTTTTTGTTTGTTAAAATAAAATTAAGTATAATATTTGAGCTCGCCATCCGAACTCGTGATATTCATTGTATAAATTTCACATACAAATGGGTAAACAACTTCGACTTTCATTGTTATTCAAGAAAACATATGCTTGAATGTCCAATTGTACTGAAGAATGGACAATTAATTAAATTTATAAATAAAATATTCACAATGAAAAGGATAATATTCAATAAAAGTACTCTGCTGTAGACGAAATGGAAAAATAATTATGTCTCGAGTTGGACTGTCCAACCTTTGGCTGTCTGTTTACAAGAATTTCTTTAAGTATCACTCACCACTGCTGTCTCGCCAATTATTGCATATTACACACTTATATATATATATATATATATATATATATATATATATATATATATATATATATATATACAGATATTTTTCGTATATAAATATGTATGCACATATATATAACAGCATAATATTGTATCATTATGCGCTTGATTTATTACGATAATATTTCTTTTGGCAAATTTATGCATTGCAAGTGCAATTGCAGGCAGAAGAATTGGCTGACATTGACCGTAATTAACTGTTGTATGCAGAAGGAAGAGAGAATGAAATGTATTTTTTCATATATTTTTATTTATTTTTATTTTTGTAAATGGTAATATGAGAAAATGCATAAAAATATTTCTTTCTTTCAATTTCAAAAGTTCTCTATAATATATAAATCTATTTATTATATATGGCTAAGATTGGTTTGTCTGACCTAAAACTTTGGCTCCAAAGAACTTAAAAACGATGCTAGTTTTTGTGTGCTCGAGCTCTTGTGCCACACAAAAATATGTTCGTTCGAACTGGTCAATTAGCGGATTCAACAAAGCTGTGAGTCAATGCGTTCTGTGCATAGCTCAAAGGTTTTTGAAATTAATACAGGGTCATCCATTTTGTGGTTTCCAAAATAAATGTAAATAAAATGCATTTAAAATATTTTTTTTCCCATCAAATTAATTTTTTATTATAAAGTTTGAACTTTGGCATTATATATGAAACACTACATCATTCAAATGGTCGCCTCGTGATTTTTCTCAAACTTCGATCCGTTTGAGGTAATTATCGAACACTTTTTATCACATATTGGGCGATATCTTAGACGAATGTTGGTTTTCAACTGCTCAAGAGTTAAAGGTTTATTCGCATAAAAACGGTCTTACGCGTAGCGCATACGACCTCTGTGGCCAATTAAAATTAATTAAAAATCGTCTAGAGAAGAGATTACGAGACCGGAAAATTCCTCTCGCAATAACGCCATATTCTCTCGTGTTGTATGGTATGTGGCACTATCTTGTTGAAATCACATATTGCCCAAGTCGCTTTCTTCACTTTCAGCCCAAAACAAAAATTGGTTACCCTATGACCATAACGCTCCGAATTGACAGTGACAGTCTTACCGTTATCGCTAACAAAGAAGACTTTACTGCTCACACCTCCGAATCAAAGAGCACACCAGAAGTAAGTTTGTTTTGGGTGTAATTGCCTCTCTTCAATTATTTGAGGATTCTCGGATTCTCGGAGCCTCAAATGCGTCAATTTCGCTTATTTACGTATACACCGAGTGAGAATGTGCCACGTCGCTGAAGAAAATTATTTTGGAAAAATCGCGATCCACTGCTTGTTGTTCAAGTTAGCGGGTACCAGTTGTTGTTGGAGCTGGACTTTATATAGAAAAAGGTGCAAATCTAAGTGCAAAATACGCCGTAACGTGCGGTAAGAAAGTCCCAGCTTTTGGGAATGTCGAGAAATAAACACATTCGGGTCTTCGGCTACACTTTCACTTACAGCAGCGATATTTAAGGTGGAAAAAGCAAAATTATGACGCCCAACCTTACAATATCTGTAACCGATCCAGTCTCTTTAAATTTCTTTAAAATTTTTCCAATTGCTTGAGTAGTTGGACGATTATCGTTAATCACTTCTTAAAGCACGAGACGTGGTCACGTTGGAATCACCATTTTTGTAGTGTAGGTTTCAACAATTTTAACGCATTGTGCGGTTGTTAAGCGATCCATTTTCATAAATGCCTGTCTTTTAACTAACCAAAAAAAAAAAAAAAACAACAAAGTGAAAATATTACAATCACAGTCTGAGCGGTAGAAGTTATAGCTAATTCGGAAGCCAACAGGTTTCCTCATCAGGCTTCTTTCCACACACCCTTTTTCGAATTGGATCCGAACTTGGGATATCTACAACATGAGCCAGTAGTTAAACCATTACACTACGTGTGCTCGATTCGACAGTTGAGTTTGAGAGATATCAAAATTCAGCCCTGCACTTTTCAAACCCCTAAATAGATAACTCTTTACAATGGTGTTTGATTACAGATTGGCTTAAAAAAAACAAAAATTTAATAGTTTAATTATTCCTATTTACTATAATTCCATAATTAATTTATCGTGTTTTTTTTCTGATCTTTAGTAATTAGTTAGTGGAAGTCCTTTGTGAAAGGAGTGCACTTATTTTTACATTTGACAAAATATATAAACACTTAGAACAGCTACTCTTTTGGGCGTACGTTTGTATTTAAACTTATTCTAAATAGTACGATCGATTTTGGTGAAAATTTTGTGTGTGTTCAAGTGGATTTAAATAATATTTCAGGTTAATTTTTTTCCCGAGTAGTGTACCAGAAACTGAAACAATGGAACCTTGATACGAAAAATACAAATTAATGTTTTTGAATGCATATTGGAAAGACATCTGGAGAAGACTACGTCCATTGTATTTCTCCTTACTCAACTTTCGTTCGCCTATGCGTGAAACTTAAATTGGCTGTCACGGCATACCTAGACGTGTTGGACCTTCGTAATGCCAAATGGTGGCTTAGTTTAGTACTAGCTAAAGTAGTCGCCAATGCTTCTTACGAAGTTTAAGAGATCCTTGATATTTTATTTTGATATTTCATCTAGTTCTTTGAACTGCGAAGTTCATAGATATCCAAGACCAGTTTTAGATAAAGCTGTACAGAAGCAGGGGAGATATTCAAGCATTATCCACTGCATGTGTCATCGTTACAAATGCCCTTTCGGATCGCGTGTTAAGCCAACAATTTGTGACTTCTCATTAAACCAACAACCTTCCTACAGTCCTTGCGTGAAAAAAAATTTAAAATCGTCGTCTCTGAAAGACTGATGAAAGCCTATGTGTAAATTTTATTTAATGTCAGAAACATAATCCTACACACTCTTCTCTTTATATATTGGTACGATGAAGACTTGGCTTTGCTCTGTTTGACGTTGGCAAGCATTTCTCTGATTGAGCAGTTGCCCGGAATATATCTGGAAAGAGTGAAGGTTGACAATGATACGTTCATAGTGCTACCAGATGCAGTACATTCGATCAAGATCATGGTGTTCTACACTAACTGTTCCATCTCTAGTTTGAAAAATTTTGCCGTTCTTTTAGAGAATTGAAGCAGGTGTTTTGGGCCTTTAACCGCTGCAAAATGAAGGTACTGCATACAATATATTCTCGCCAAGTGAGATCACCCTCTGTCTGCAGAACGCCGGGTTTCACGGATCCTGCATTTGTAGCCTTCAATTAAGCCTAATTTGAGAGCATGCGAAGCTAACAGGCAACGCTCGCAGACTAAAGTCTAACCTCTTTGTCGCTAATAACAACTTAGTGAGCTTTTCCTCGATTGTTTGCACTTAATTTTCACCACATTACGGTGTTTTGTTTGCTCCCAGGGCGTATTTGCTTGGCCATACAAAAGTACTTCTTGTGTGTGTTTTACTTCCTTAATTAGGACTGGTAAGTCCATGGCTACTCCCTGTTTCGAGGGTACTCCCACTTTAGGGAGTTCGTAAGCTACCTCGATACCTATCTGTCCTGGTAGCCAGTAAATGTAGATTTTCCTTGTCTCAGTCAATATTTAGATTGCTTATTTCCAATGTGCAACCACTGCCGACATAAATATGTATTCTCCTCTTGTGAGGGTCTATCCAACCTCTATTTGTATTGCAAATATCTCGGCTTTAAATATACTGCAGTGGATAGATAGTTTGAATGTTCGCTTTATTTTTGGTTGGGCTCAGTAAACTGCAGCCTCTACTCACGGGTTCATTTCAGAAACTTCTGTAAGGATATGTGGAACTCTAGCTGAAAACTTAAGTCCTTTGCTCCATCCATCTACCTCTATTGTAGCCGTCAGAGGTTTGCCGAAAATACACCACGGGACAATGCAGTCTACTCGTATCCTCAGAGATAATGCTTTACTGCTGTGCCCTCATGTCCTGACTTTCAACTGATTTAAGGCATGTAACCTAGTGGTTGTTTTACATGCTCCGGTGATGCTGATCACTGTTAGTCTGAAAACTCTTTCTAGTCTGTCCATATACGTTGTTTTTTCTGCAACTTTCCAGCATACTATACCTCCTTGAAAATTGTTGATGTCACGATCGCTACGAAAGTGAGAGGAACGGCAATCTAACATGCTTTCACATGTGTACAAGGCCGCCAATTCATTCTGCACTCACTAACTACTTAGTGGTTAGTTTCGGCTATTCCAAGTCCGTACTTTGTATTTACTTATAAATAGTACAACATCCGTTTAATCAGGGTTGACAATGAACCCCACGCATTTAGCATAATTATTTATTGTTTTGAGTGCCCGATTCGTCAGGAAGCTAATGTTTGTCGAACACTTACCACTTACAATAATCGAAATATTATGTTCATAAGCCGTAAACATGATAGCGCCGCACTATCTTCCTCAGCAATCTGTTAGCTACGAGAATCCAAAGAAAAGGTGAAAGAACCCCTCCTTGTGGTTTGCCTCTATGCATCTCTCGCGTTATCACGACCAGTGCCCATTTAACATGGATTTTCCTGCTATTTAATAAGGCGTTTATGCAGGACCGAAGGATATTATTGATTTATATTGATTATAATCCATGTATTAGCGATTGTTTAAGGACGTTGTCAAAAGCTAGGAATATGTCGAGAAAGATTATTTCGACATATTCCCCTTTTCTGAGCGCCGATTCTATCTTTTTCACTACGTTCTGTAATGTTGTGTCTACTGATCAACATTTCGTGTTGTGCTTCGGAGATTAGCCTCTCATCCATTGCTTGCTTGCTTTGAATGTCCACCAAGCCCTCCAATTTTTAGGCGAAGTGATGCTAAACTGATTTGGCGGTAGTCCTTCGGTGACATATGTCATGCCTTCCCTGCCTAGGATAGGAAAACAACTTTAAACAGCACTTCGAGCGATTCTATTCCATTACTGGCTCATAGATAAGTCCTTGAACTGTTAGTTCCTTGGATAACACTTTCCTTAGTCTGACATGTAGTTATGCTGCTACGTAAATTTTTCCATGAGCTTCCCTTCCTTGCCTTATGGCCTTTTTATATATCCTTAGAAGGTCCTTTTCATTCCAACACGGAACTGATACCGCCAGCCCTGCTGTCTTGAATCATTCTTTTATTTGTTTTCTGAGAAACCCCACTTCTGGGTACCACCAGAGCGGCTTCCGTCTGCTATTGGCTTTCAGTACTGCGTAAAAGGACCTAAAGACACTAATTAAGGTGTCAAAAAGATGCTTGTTAGCTTCTGATATACTTTCACGATTTAACGATTCCTAAGCGATCTTGATGGCACTTTTAGAGTTTTATCTGTACTTCGACCAGTCTGTTAACCTTGGGTTTCTAAAGTTATTGAGCTTTTTGCTTTCTTCTGTGAGAATGGTAATGCCTATGTACCTGTGCTGAGAAGAGGTGTCTATCAATTACTCTTCAATTCTCTACAGTAACTCCCTGATCGGATGGAAGAGTTATATTTAAAACGTTCTTTGACGTTGGCCTAATATATGTGGAAGAAATGAAATGTGAATGAGAATAAATTTCAATATGTTACAATACAAATTTTAATATATGTATCTCTGGGCATACCATACCATATAGCACTAGAACAACACAAATGAGTGTGCTCTCAGAGAACCAAAGCGATTTCCGTTTCACCCGCCATCTGTGATTACAGTTAAATACCATAATTGTTGTAGTGAAATGTTACTTAATAAACTCCTTCTAACCCATAATTAGCATTAAGTGCATTTTATTTAAATTTTACTGCACACAAATTGAATTTTATTACTTTCCACAGAGTCATAATAAAAGTAAATCGCCAATAAAGGAAATACGCTAAACAGATACAAAATATTGGTTCTCAAAAAAACAAAAAAACTAAAAAAAAAAACATTACATTTTTTTATTCCAACTTTTTATATAAAATTGGTAGCCGCGAAAGTTTTCATCGAAAATACTGAAATCAAAAATCTCATGCGATAAATACGTATAAAACTAATCTGCGATCAAGAGCAAACAGAGACAGATCTCGAATCGTATTTAAAGCGACTCTTTCGTTCATCCGAAGCCCAAAGAATTCTTAATGTATTGTAATTTTTGGCGATTATTTTATAGCTGAGAATTAGAGTACTCATATAACCTAATAAAGTTAAAAAAATATATATATATACACTTATATGTATGTATATACTAAGCCAGTTAGTACAAATATTTAGAACAGATTCTTTGAATCAGGGAGTATTAATGTAAAGCTTGGAAGCTATTTTGGAAATAGTTGCCACTCTCTTCGGCGTGTGTTTGTAATTCAACTAATTCTTCACAACTGGACCGATTTTGGAGAAAATTAATATTTTAAAATAATTTGAATACAGCTCATTTACTTATAACCAAAAACAATTACAGGAGGCATTAAACAAACCATAATATATATAAGTCGAGCCCGACAAGCAATCCTACTTATATACATTTCTCAGACTATTAATGTCTGAATGTATGCAGGATTGCAAAAAACTCGCTAATCCAACATTAAGTAAAAATAGCGACTAAATATTAGCGCACTTAATAGTTGTTGGTTAGTAAAAAATTGAATAATACAACAACAGATTACATGGCAGACGTTGGCTCAGTTGTTAGAGTACTCACCTGTGATGCCAGAATCCGTCGGTTCGATTCCTGGCAAAAGAAGTCTGATGAGGAGATGTGGTGATCTCCGAAACAGCTGTCACTTCTACCAATTTTTCTTTGTTGTATAACAAAATATTCAATTAAAAATAATTTTTCTAACAAAAATAGGCCTTTGAATACAGCTCAATTACTTATAACCTAAAATTTATGATATTGAGTGGATCTTGGAAAGACATCTGGAGAAAACTGCATCTATTGTTGCTCCGTGCTTCAAATTGTGTCAAAAGGTGCAAACTTGATATTGAAATCTCTTGCTGCAATTAGCAGCAACGACGTAAGAGCCTACTCGATCGTAAATAAAAAGTCATCTGTGTAAAAATTTTTCAACAACATTAAATAGGCAGTGTGTATTAGTATGTAACACTCCCTCCCTACTCAACTTCCGTTCGCTTGATCGAAAAAATCGCATTTAAGGGTTGATTTTCGGAAAATATGGTATATCGGTTCGATTTAATTGAACTTCTTCCCTATCCAGATAATCGATCACACATTGATAGGATGCGGATACAAAAATAGAACCTGTTTGGGTTTCTTCGCTGTAGCATGTTAGTATAGCATTTTTATATCAGCTAATCTTATGATATGTTGTGACATATTGTGAATACCCTAAATATATATATATGTGAATAATTTTATCATTAAGAACTAATGCATGACAAAGAAAATTACTTCTTGCTAATGCTTAGATGTTAGCTTAAAGTGAATGTAATGACAAATAACAGTAATGCCCCTATATAAGTGCAACAAAATAGTTGCCGATGCCAAAATCTAAATAGAGCTATTACCTGCAGGACCACATTAAATTCTCTCAATATGTGGCTGTTTAAATATTTGAATTTCATAATTTTAACTGTGTTATTTTGTGCGATATGCGGACAAACAGAAATTTTCATCAAAGAGGTGAGAAAGGAGGATAAAAAATTTTATACGAATTTTTTAGTGAATCTAGACGCTGAAGAAAATTTTGAAAGTTGCTTGATTTACGGAGATATACGAAAGAGTCAGCAATTAGAGAAGTTTCTAAAAATCATTTTTGAAGATATGCAGAAGCCAATACTTTTGCAAAATATGGCGTCGAATTATCAAGTTGTAAAAACATTTAATAGAAATATACTTACAATTGCTCGAGTGGTGAATATTGATTTAGAACTAGCTGTACTCGCCGAAACACTAAATCTCATGCGCCAAAAACGTATAATACTCTTATGTGAAGAAGAGCAAATTGAGAAAGATCTCGAAGCGTATTTATCGCGACTCTTTCGTTTATGCGAAGCGGAAAAAATGCTAAATGTCATACTGATTTTTGAAGATTTTCCGAGAATAAAAATATTTTACAGTTACACAGTATTTCCTACATTTCAAGTGGAGCGAAAATTGTACGGCACGAAAAGTGTGGAAGTATTTCCACCACGTATGAGCGATCTACATGGTTACGGCATACGATCAATACCCGGTCAAATATTTCCCTACTCATTTGCTTACGACGTCGATGGACGCTTAAAAGTTGCAGGTTTGGTGCCAATATTGTTAGAAACATATGCCGCGAGTATAAATGCAACACTTACCTACCCAATGCCGGTGAAGATAGGTGAATTACGTTATCAGAACGAGTTCAATGAGTTGCTCAAAAGGAATGAGTTGGATATACCAGCTGCTCGCATGGAACTCTATTATGCCTTCGAAGAGGGTTCACAACCCTACGCCTTTGGCGCTCTTTGTATTATAATGCCCATAAAACGATATCGTTCCTTTATACGTTTCATTGCCATATACACAAATCAAACATATTTTGTTATTGTATCAGTGGGCGTTTTCTTAACATTTGTGTTGCTTCATTTCATCCGTCGGTTGGAATTTATGCGCGTTGGCAAAGTTTTTCATTACAATCTCTTGACATCATTTACAGAACCAAATTATATGTCATGCCAATTGGCGGTAGTGCATACAGCGCGCCTGGCGTACTTAATATCGTTGAGAATTTTGATTTTTTTAAGCCTCATCTGGTTCCTATGCGCTACCACACATTTTACGGCGAATTTAAGTGCATTCGTCACAAAACCACCATTGGGGCCGAGTCCAAAGACTTGGCAGGATTTCAATGCAAATGGTTACAAAATGCTTTTCACTCTACCATTTTATAAATATTTTACCGATTGGTGTGGTGAGTTGTGTGAAAATATTGAGAACGCCGCCACGTTTGTCGATTCTTCTGAGGAATTGGGTAATAATGTTTATCAATTGAATACCAATTATGCATATTCGATAGACATGTTTATTTGGAACTTTCTCAAATTGAAAATGGAAGCGTCTGGAAGGAAAGTATTTACTTTAAGTGATTTCTGTGTGAGGAAGCCTATTTATCACTGTGTGCAATTGCACAAGAATTCCATCTTCAGAGACTCACTGAATCTCTTTATCATAAGAGCCTTTGATCATGGCTTTCAGAAAGCTTGGATTGACTTTTCATATTTGGCCGCTTCAAAGGCTGGGAAAATGAATCGCACTTACTATGAAGGCCCTGAAATTGAGAGACCGTTAGATATGGATTTTATATCATTTATGTGGCCAGTATTAGGTTTTCTTTGGTCCTTAAGTATTGTAATATTTGCATTCGAAATGTTTCGAGGAAATCGGCAGAAAATAATTCAACGAAGAAATTAAATTAAAAATTGTCAATATGTATTTGCTTGAAAATCTAAATAAAGCACTTTAACTTAAGATTGAATATGTAGAATTTGTTTTTGGGTTTCTTTTCAGTATTCTTAAGTATTACTCGAATCAAACTATGTATGGGGCATCAATCTTTCTAGTTATTGTTGGGAAGGGAATTCTTTAGATGTTTGGCTTAAGAGAGGGAATTTGGTATATTTTCAAGAGTTGCTTTCGATGTTTGATCTAAAGAGGTGAGGTGTTCTAAAGAGGTGAGTTGACAACAAAGTCATGGAAAAAATTGCCACGAAAGGACTTTGAAAAGTTCCTGAATCGCTTCAGATCTGTTGTTTTAAGGGTGGAAGGTGAAGATGAGCAGTTGGACCCTAACTAAATCGTACTGGTCTTCCAAAAATACACTCCTACATATTTATTATCTCATTACATTTGTATAGTTTTGCTATAAATTGTATTTAATTTCACCATTTAGTCGGCATTATTCTATTTCTTTAACTTGACCTACATGTTTTCCTTTTGCATCCGTATTTAAAAAAAAAAGTTAAGTATGCTATCGTATAACATGGAAAACGACAACGAAATGGAACTGTATCTAAGTAAAAAGGCGCTTAAAAGTTTATTACAAAATATATCAAATAAAATGTGAATCATATTTCAAAGCATTTATTATTAGTTTTAACCAAACATATTTATTTACCAAAGATTCTTCGGAATAACTCAATTTTCTTCGATTTTCGCTTAATTATTTCACACAATTTCATTTGTTCCATCTTTACTGTTCAATGAGTTATGATGAATTATGAGATTTAAAAAAAATATTTTAATACATAAAATACAGAAAACTTTGTTATCCTTACTCTGTGATCGACATTTCGGATGTGTGTTTAACAGTAAAATTGCTTACCTGATGACAAACGGATAAGCCTCAACAATATCGCATATAATGTCTTATAGAGAGTATTGCGTGAAAGCTGATTGAACCTCAACAGTGTGACGTTAGACCGGGAAAATCTACTATTGATTATATGCCAAATCTTGTCAGTAAAAAGAGGATCTCCATACATAACCTCTTCACCGAATTTTAAATCAGCTTTCGAAAGCACGAAAAGGAACTGCCTTTTCTCCGCGAAGTCTGAAACTGGTATTCCCGCAAGACGAGTAAGCCAAGACGCGAATGTTTGTTTGCTAACGGGAGATATTTTGTCTTGTCCATGTTCCCTACCAGACCAATTCGCTTCGCTTTTCTAGCTAACTCGGAGGAAACAGAACTTACTGCACGGCTATTGAGGTCAATGATGTCAATAGTATCGGCATGCGCCAGCAGTTCTATACACTTGTAGAAGATTGTAGCTACTTCACTTACTTTCTTCAGCATTCAACGTAGAAGTAGAAGTCAACACGATAAAGAATCAATTTTTCTGTAAGCTTATTTGGTACCGAACGGCTCCGAGAGGTCTGCACCTATTTCGACGGAGCTTCTGGTGTATCTCATCTTAAGTTTTCTAAACCACAAACGCTTTGTGAGGATACCAAATCCATACCTATCGTCATAGAGTCAGCTATTTCTCGCGCCGTCGTAGGCAGCTTTAAGATCGATAATCGATCTTTTCCAGGACTTGGCCAAAGGTAGATCGACCAGTTTGTTTACAGTGGATTTCAATCTTTCACACAATACGCTCGCTCAATAGCATCTTATTGTGACTTTAGTAGAGTCCACTCACATTCCATACGTTAGGCATGCTCTCGGTCGACCATATTCTGGAAGGAAGCTGATGCAATGATGAAGCAATTTGTCAATTTTTCGCCACGGTACTGAATAGCGCAGCCGGTGGGCCACCAGTTCCCTTTAAAAATCGCTTTGGAATTTTTTAAGTGGGCGATCGCTATTCGAAATGTGATGAAACGTCTATAAAATCGTCATCGATTGTGGTTTCGGATTCACCATCTCCGGGTGCTTCATATTCACTGCTCCTTAGTAGTACTTTTCAGGTTTTCAGCAACTGGTGGAGGCTGTCAATTGCCTAATCTCAATGGTGGTTCCAGGAAATTGTATTCACATCTTTTCGAATAGCCAGGACGTAGAAAAAGCCTTGTAATCTGTAACAATAAAATGTGAAATTGTAGAGAATTGCTGAAGATCACTTAATGTATTGGTTCTCTCTTTGACTAGTATGAGTGCCTGGACACTGTAATATACGGGTAATGAGGTGGCGGAGGAGCTTTCTAGTAAGGTCGTCTCTTTCCTACTTTTGTTTTCAAGGAAGAGTGTGGACCGCTCTTCAATTGAAAGAGAGTTCTACGTCGCAGATTACAACTCAATATGGGAAAGTCTAAATGGTTGCAATATGACCGGGATAATGTGGACGTCATGGGATAAAAGAAGGTCACTAGAGTTTAGCGTACTAAAAATGAGATATTTTTAATTATGGATTTTTTTTGCAGAGCATTTTCTATTAGGTAGGAGCGCAAAAAATTTGAACGTATCATCAAACGACTTCTGCCGAAGTAGAGATAAGGATAAACCTAAAACCTTAAGAATATACCTATCGCGAATGCGCCGGATGGGTATATTGAAGTCTCTAGGGGCAACAACTTTAAGATACTTGAGCGAAAAGCGTCGCTTGCTCAGTTTTGCTAGCATGCTAGCATTCACATGTTTGACTAGCAAATGGAGAACATTACAATCCTCAGCGGTATAACAATGAAACCGTTTGGTGAGCTCAGTAGGCTGACGCACGGTAACCATTTCAACCTAACCTTACCTATGTCAATAGTAACATCCAATACGTTCGTTGTAAAGCAGACGAAGAAACATGCCTAGCCTTTGGTGATGACGCAAGCACGATCTTTTAATTTCATGCCAGAAGAGAGTCCATAACATGCTATCGAGCATTGTTTCATGTAGGTCATACAAACTTTACAGTTATGTATTGTAATTATTTTCCAGCGAGAGATCAAATATAGGACTCGAATAAGTCGAAAAATCAGTTGATGTTCTCCGTGTATAGAAATTTTGCAGATGAATTGGGTTACTAAAAGCTTGTAACCGCAAATGTACGGTAGTGTTCCCTGTTAGGTAAAGGAATTCGCTATTAACGATCCCAGTTATATATATATATATTACATGTGCACCTATTGTAGAAAATCAGCTCCGGAGCTTTGCTGTTTTACATATATATTAACTACCGATGAGCCTTTAGGGTGAACTTGTTTCAAATACTTCAATAATATCTGTTCTCCTTCTATGAGGCCTCGATTATTTTTTATTTAATACTAGCGGATCCCAGCGTGCTTTGCTACACCAATAAAAAAATCAAGAAAATCTAACTGAAATTTTGAATTTTCGATTTTTTTTTGGAAAAGGAAACGGAAAAAAATGATTTAAAATTTCTTTTCAAACTTTTTTCTATTAATTAATAATATTCTCGTATTTTGGAATTTTACATGTATTTGTTGTTGTTGCATGTATTTTGTATGGGTAGCGACCAATGCTCACTAAAATGATCATACCTCTGGAATGGCTGCGCTAATCTGGATGATTACTACACATTAACCTTCTCCTAATACCTTTTGTAACTCCTCAAAATTTGGTGCATATTGATCTGGTGGTTCTCACGTATAGGCGTTCATCAAAATTTGCATTGATTTTTATACACATAGAGTTTAGTTATCAGTTCCGGGTTACAGCAAAATCTTTAATGGCTTTACGGTAGATGGGCTTGCGAGAATGAAGAGCCTTTAATTCGTTAAAATTTTTCAATTGCTTTGGGCTGTTAGACGCTGATGGGCACTTCGTTGCTTAAACAGTGGACCAGGATAAACCTGGAAGGAATAAAATAATAAAACTGAAGAAGTAGGAGGAATTTGTATCTGGAAATTTGAATATTGAGAGTTTTAAGAATAGGTAGTTGTTGTAATAGTGTGGGAATAACCTTGATCCATCAAACGTTATAGGTTATAGATATAAATATATATTTATAAGGTTTCTTTAAATGAGCTCTTAATTTTTTCAACTGGACACCCTATACCATATAGCACTCCGGCAATATAAAGTAGAAAACCGAGAACAACACAAATGAGTGTGCTCTCAGAGAACAAAAGCGATTTCCGTTTCACCCGCCATCTGTGATTACAGTTAAATACCGTAATTTTTGTAATGAAATGTTACTTAATAAACTCCTTCCAACCCATAATTAGCATTAAGTGCATTTTATTTAAATTTTAATGCACACAAAATTGAATTTTATTACTTTTCACAGAGTCATATTAAGAGTAAATCGCTACCAAAGAAACGCGTTAAACGGATACAAAATGGTGGTTTTGAAAAAAATGATTAAATTATTTTTGATTGCAACTTTTCAAATAAAACTGGGTGCAGCGAAAATTTACATTGAAAATGCTGAAATAAAAACTCAAAACTCTGTCGAATTTCTAGACAAAATACATGCGGAAGATCCATTTGACAGCTGCTTGAGACGCGAAGAAGTGCAACACTAACGTTGCTGGTGAAAATTTTCACAGAACACTTTGGGAAGCCTATACTCTTAAACACAGCTAAGGAGAGTTATCAAATTGCGCATAAGTTCAATAGAAATATGCTTGTAATTGCAAGTGTGCAAAAGCTTGAAGTTGAACTAGTTAAACTAGCCCAGACATTAAATCGTATGCGACAAAAACGTATAATACTCATCTGCGATGTAGAGCAAATGGGTGGAGATCTCGAAGCGTATGAGGCGAATCTTTCGTTTATGCGAAATGCAAAAAATGCTAAATGTTATAGTGATTTTTGGCGATTTCTGGAAAATGCGAATCCTTTACAGTTACACGATATTTCCTACATTTCAGGTGGAGCGAAAATCTTTCGATTCGGTAAGCGTAGTGGTGTTTCCACGTCGCATGCATGATCTACATGGCTATGGCATACGCACAATGCTCGATCAAATATTTCCCTACTCATTTGCTTACAACCTCGATGGACATGTAAAAGTTGCAGGCTTAGTGACAAAGACTTTGGAAACATTTGCTTGGAGTATAAATGCGACACTTGCGTACCACACAGAAGTGGTTGTAGATGACATATACTTTCCGGAAACCATACTCAATATGACACGCAACAATCAATTGGATATACCAGCGGCACGCTTGTACTTGGATGTATCGAACAAATTCGAGGAGGCATCTAGACCGTATGGCCTTGGCGGAATTTGTATTATTACGCCAATTAAACGGTATAATTCTTTTACAAATTTTTACTTCCTATATGTGAATAAGAGAAACTTCGTGATTGCTTTGTTCAGCATTTTTTTTCTATTCCATTGTGGCCGTCGCTTGCAGTATATTCGTGCTGGTAGACGATTTCATGGGTGTTTATTGAATTCACTGTTTGAACCGAATTATTTGTCTTTACATATCGGTTCCGTGTTACCACACGACTTGCCACGTCCATTTTCTTTACAAATTTTAATATTTTTATCATTATTATGGGTTATTTGCATTTATACACATTTCAATGCAAATCTAAATACTTTCATTACAAAACCACCGTTGATGCCCAAACCACAAACTTTTGATGATTTGCACAAAAGTGATAGCAAATTACTTTTTGGTTTGGGTTTTTATAATTATATCAAAGGATGGTGTGGTGAGTTTTGTAAAAATAACACACAATCGTTTGTCTTTGTAGAATCACACAAAGAATATAGAACTCAACTACATGAACTGAATACTCAGTACGCCTATTTGGTGGATTTATTATCATGGCATTTTATTACACTGCAAATGCAGTCCTTGGAAAGGCCGGTATTTCATATAACCGAATTGTGTGTGAATTCGCAAGTTTTTCGCTCTCTCCCCCTACAACCGAACTCGATTTTTGAAGAGCCTTTAAATTTGTTCGTGACGCAATTCATTGATTACGGCCTACAACGCCACTGGATACGTGCGACATATTTGGAAGCAATGCGAGCTGGACTAATTACTGATATATCTCATTTGGATTATCGCTTGGATAAACCGCTCAATATGGAATATATGTCCTTCATGTGGCCAATATTTGGTATTAGTTGGACTGCTGGTGTTTTAAGTTTCATCTGTGAATGGATTATTGGACATTGGAAGAAATAAAACTTCAGTAACTAAAATATAAATTTTATTTGTTGTACAATATTTATTTATCGAAGGTTTATATTCACTAATACAAATATGAGATGTGCTTAAAAACTAAAGTGTATTGTTATTTTTCCCACAAAAAAAAAAAAAAAAAAAGAAAAAAAAATTATTCATCAATTTAAATTTTGTCTGCTCTAAAGTCCAGCAGCTCCGGTGGCCACTTTTTGCTATATCCTTTTAAACTCTTTTAATCCTCAAGCGTTGCCAAATTGACAACTTTTAATGGATCCCTACAATCTGGGAAACAGGAAAATCCGTAGGGGTCAAATGTGGTAAAAATTGTGTGTGAACCATGTTTAGGGTGCTGTTTTGAGCAAAAAAAAAAAAAAAAAAAAAAAAAAAACCAAAAAAATGGGAGCGCATGATAACGACTAAGTAAGTATTAACCCGATACAATTGCGGCAGCTTCTTAAAAAACTGAGCAATCCACATGGCTCTCACCGGATCGAAAAACACGGAACCAAAACGATCATGTTGTGATAGACGGAAGATATGTTTGCAGTGCCATAGATGTGCGGACTCTCCGATTTCCTAATGTCGGAACGGGTGATTTGAAGGAAACAGCGATGCGCATTTGTAGAGGAAAGCAGAAGGAGGCCAAAATAAGTACAAAAAACATTAAAAGCTAGCAATCAGACGCTCGATGTTCAATGCATACTGAGTTTCTTTAAGGAACACTTCTTGCTTAAATGCATTGAAATCGAGAAAAGATGTTCAATCTCACGACTATATTTAGGTACAAATAGCAATTGCTCATCTGATTAAAACAATATATATAAAGGGTGTTTTTTATAGAGGTATAGAACTTTAAGTTGCAATAAAACAACGATGGATTATTCGATTGACATGAATTTTATTTATCCGAAAGATAATCTTGTGGCATTACATTTTAAATATAATTTCTGGCATATGACCGCCACGGCTGGCGCGGATGTAGTCCAATCTGGACGTCCAATTTTCGATTACTTTTTCCAACATTTGTGGCCGTATATCGGCAATAACACGGCGATTGTTGTCTTCCAAATGGTCAAGCGTTTGTGGCTTATCCGCATAGACCAATGACTTTACATAGCCCCATAGAAAGTAGTCTAGCGGTGTTAAATCACAAGATCTTGGAGGCCAATTCATAGGTCCAAAACGTGAAATTAGGCGGTCACCAAACGTATCTTTCAATAAATCTATTGTGGCACGAGCTGTGTGACATGTTGCGCCGTCTTGTTGAAACCACATCTCCTGGACATCATGGTCATTCAATTCAGGAATGAAAAAGTTAGTAATCATGGCTCTATACCGATCACCATTGACGGTAACGTTCTGGCCACCATCGTTTTTGAAAAAGTACGGACCAATGATTCCACCAGCCCATAAAGCGCAACAACCAGTCAGTTTTTCTGGATGTAACGGTGTTTCAATATACACTTGAGTATTACCTTCACTCCAAATGCGGCAGTTTTGTTTGTTGACGTAGCCATTCAACCAGAAGTGCGCTTCATCGCTAATGGACGTAATGCGCGATACGTTTTTCGCACAGAACCATTATTTTCGAAATAAAATTGCATTATTTGCAAGCGTTGTTCAGTCTATTCATGATGAATTGCCAAACCCAACTGAGAATAAATCACTTGACAGCTGTTAAATCGGTCGCCATCTTGAAAAGTAATGCCAACTTAAAGTTCTATACCTCTATAAAAAACCCTTTACATTATTCAAGTAAGGTTCGTATTTGTGTTAATTCTTGGATGAAATCATTAAAAGAAAAAGATTTTTGCACATCAGTATCGGTGCGAATCATCGACGTCGTTCCAGACGTTCTTGAGTACTCAAACTCAAACTCATATCACCCTCTTATATAAATACATATTTGTCGAGGGATAAAAAGAAGACGGATAAAAAAAAAACTCAGAAGGGATGATTTATTTAAATTTAATTGACAGATTTTTAAAATCGACTAATACTCACTTGCACATAATCTTCGCTACCAATTTAGACAAAAGCAAAGGCTGAGGCAGAAACTTCTACTCGCTTCAGTTGTGAATAGTGTAAGTGAAAGGCTTGGAAGAAATGACCAACAACAAGCGTCAGAAGTTTAAGGCGAGGTTGAATTGATTTGTTGCGCACAAACAAAAGTCGGAAGAAAAACTGTGCAACAACAATGCATTTAACAAAATAAAAAAAAAATGAAAAAAATATATATAGAAATTAAAAAAAAAATCGTAAATAAAACAATCACTATAATAACCTAGAAAATTGCATTCATGGGCAGCAGCGGCGAGTAACAGCATTACTTGTACTCGACAGCCCAAAATTACCGACAGTGGGTGCGCATGCGCGGAGCTAAGCTGCTATAACGACGGTCAGCAGCAGCGCCAAAGACCAAGACTGGGTAGTTTAGTTTTGGCGCGACCATGTCGAATCAGTTTACATCTACACACACACACACACACATACTCACACACACACACACAAACTGATATATTTTTATGACTGGAATTTAGGTTAAATTAGAGTAGATAAATTTTCGTTAATGTTTGGAATTTTATAGCTAAACTGTGCGACGCCGAATTGTTGCTCTGCCCCGTAAGCCTTGTACTCTGTGGGTAGTGTGAGAAGTGAGCTTAACACACACATACACACACATACATACACCTACGATTGGATGTGTATATTAGAGGTGCTTAGATTTAGTTGGCTATCTTTAGTTTGGCGTGTGCGAACTCTCAAATCAAACTCAAATCGCCGCAGGCAACACCAGCAATTGCATGCAGCTGGTCCAAGGAGTCGGCGTCCATGCAAGCATATACTAAGCGTAGGGGGAGGAGGAGTATGAAGGAAGCAATTGGGTGCAGCTGGGTGTAATAAAATATGAAATTTCATTGATTTGTTCTGAGAAGTTTGAATTTCATGCTTTTGGTTGTTTTTAGTTTGCTTGACTTTGTTTTTATATTTTCTTCATTTTTTCTGTCCATAATCAATGGTGTAAATGCTTCTTACTTTGTAGATTTTAGTTAGATTTTGTTGGTTGTCTGTAGTGGTATCTTAACCTCACTATCATTTTTTTATAGCTGCGAGTTGTTGTTATTAACTTTCTCACTCATCTTCTCTTCTTCTGCTTTGACGTAAGCACCGCTTATGCGATTATAGTTGAGTCCGCAATAGCGCCACTCTTTTCTTCTCTGCGTTGTTTGGATCGAGTTGGAAATACCAAGTGAAACCAAGTCGCTCTCCCCCTGATCCTTCCATTTCCTCTGCTTCGATCAGGGCGTACTCCTTCGAACACTTTCAAAGCCGGCTGGTTTTCTCGTCAATCTCGTCGTATAACTCATACAGCACATCGTTCCGCAAAAATTTTCTCTCGAAAAACTTCTAAAGCCGGATCTCAACATCGTCCAAGCTTCTATATCATATATCAGGATGGGAATAATTTTCGACTTGTGGATTTTGGTTTTGGTAGCACTTGTTGGTACGAGTGATTTAGCGTTGGATTTCAAGGCTGACATTGTTGGCGTTGGTGTTTTTGGTTTCTAGATAGATGATAGAAATTTCTTGGCGATCCGAATGGACTCGTACTCTCTGACGCTGCAGGTTGAATGCGTATTTAAAGACAATGTATTCCGCCTTGGAACTGCTGATTCCATTAGAAATCTCTATCAACTAAACTTGTCAAAATTCGACCTGTTCATTAGAGTCACCACCACTCTGCTCAGGTTCGCAGTGATTTTCATTGTTCAGCAGTTTTTGATGATCCGTTTCAGCTTCAGTGACCTTCATCAAGGGAAGAGCTCAGTATACTCAATAGGATTGATTAGAATCATAAAGATAGGAGGATGCTTCTATGAACATATATGCTAGTGCTCAATGGTAGATTTGCTTGATCTGAAGCCACACTGATAAGTTCCAATCGGTTCGGAGCTTCAATCTGTCACACAAAATGCTTATCCCACAATAATTGGTGCCGATGGAGGGTTCCCCCTTTTTGTGGATTGTGTAGAGCACACTTGGGTACGAATTGTCCGACCATATTCTGTAAAGAAACTGATGCATGCCGATGGGCCGTCGGCTCCAACCGGCTTGTTTTTTTTAGGCAGACAATCGTTATCCGAACTTCAACGCAGTAAGGTGATGGAACTTCTATACCAAGTGTTTAATGTTCAAAGCAGACTCTTGAAATGTTCCCTCCATAAACTCAATATACTCTGAACCTCAGTCTCCATATTCCATTTCTCGTTCCTATAGGTTCCGGTCCTGAAACCTATTGAAAGACGCCTCATTTCTTTGTAGCATTTCCCACTGTTGGCAAGGTGGCAAAAAAGTTCTCCAATGCTGTTCGCAACACAATCCTCATCGTACAAGATCTTCTTTGACGATCACCTATAGTTTAACAGCTGTACGTAGCGGAATTGAGATTCTTATTTGACGATCACCTATAGTTTAACAGCTGTACGTAGGGGAATTGAGATGTTGTTTTATAGTTCCCTTATGTCAAGTTGCTGATGAATGTTCTCAGGGAGCAGAAGTGCATTTCGACTAGAAAACTGCATGACCGTCTGTTGTGTTTACATGTTTTCGACGTTGAACTTTTTGTGTTTGTTGGTGGGCGTTATTTCCTGCAAAGATGCGGGTGTGTATCTTCCTTACTACAAGGTAGTGATCCGTGGCGATGTTAGGACCGCAAAGATTTTATACATCTATGACGTTAAAGATATGCCGTTCGTCTATCACAACATTGTTGTTCGGTTTTCAAGTAGCTCGATAGATTTGTTGGTACTTCGTACTTCGGGTCCCCGTGAAATCGATACACCTCTGCCCATTTAGATATAAGTCGCAGTGGAGGCTAAATTTTCCTACCGTGGTACTAAAGATGCGCAACCAGACGTTAAAAATGCGAAGCTCGATTTTGATGTCGTGGCAGGAGACAGCGCTCATGGGTACTTTCTAAGCGCTCATAGAAAGTATATTTGATCTGGATTGTGCCAAGATGTTCCAACAAAAATCCAACACAAAACATGCGCTCCCTTGTATAGCTACTGTAAATATATGCCACAAAAACTCATCTTGTTCCGTCCTTCTCCCGTTCATCGCTCTACCCGGATGGCGGTGATATCAGTCTAATTTTATATGATGAAATCAACCAGCTGGGCAGGGGCACCTTTCCAATTAAGGGACCGGGCATTCCACTTGTATGCCTCTAGTCATAGTCCTTACTACGTTTGCAGTAGTTATAATCGAAATTGGAAGTTCTTATCCGAGGCATTGTTGATTTTTTCATAAGAACTGGTTTCTAAGTGGCGGGTCCCAAGCCCAGTGCACAGCCTCGCCAAGCGTGGGGTATTCATTGCAACATATTTATATAATGAGTCGCTTGTTTCATAAATCGTTCGTAAAATCTTCTTCTGGAAAACCTATAGAACCAACTCGTCACATATCGTCATCGTTCACTCGTCTGCTTCATGACTATTAACAGTGACATGAGAGTCAAGGCGTGAAAGCACCGACTGTTTGAGAATAACTAGACAAGACATAAATAGCTAAGCTCTGTCCTCTGATATGTCTCATGCCTTGCTTCTGGGCGTCTGATTAAGGCTTCGTCTTTTTTTTTCAATATTTTTAGTCTGCTAGTGTAGCGCCGAATGAGTATGGACGACGGGTTGCACCGGTGTTTCCCGCTTTTGGTTTATTAGTTAAAGAGTTGGAGACGCCAACTGATCACTTGGTAGATGACATAGATTCAGATGCTTTGAGCAGCAGGAGTTAAATGTGCTCAACTTTAGATTAATGTTGCCAACAAACTCTGGACAAATATGTTCCATTCAATAATTCAACTATATTATCCACTACTCTCCACTTTCGTCTCTGCATTGCGTTCCACAACCGTCGGTCACAAATTCTAATGGACAGTGGTGAACTCTCTCTGTTTTGACCGGTATTCAATGAAGCGACAAAAAATTCTACAAAACGACAGTGCGCATGTGTGGACATTCTTATTACGGAGAGTATAATTAGCACTTGAAGACCAAAAGACTCTCAAAAATGTTACTTTCAACAAATTCAAACTGGCCGGAACACTTATGCATTGTAATTTACAACTTCGACAGTTCTCTGCTTGACTTTCAAACCAAAGCAGAGAGCAAACTTTGGCTCGCTACAACTCGTTGGACCAACGTGCGAATTTAACTGTTTTGCTGTTGGTTGCCCGCTCGCTGGTCGTATGTTGCAACACGTGTACTGCCTATAGATATTTGTTTGGCAATGAATATGTAAACAACCGGTTTGCCTGCGCGTGATTGTTGCGGTGGTGATGCCAATGCCGGTTGTTGGGCGTAATAAGAATCAACAAAAAACGTTAAACGCCATGGAACCGGTGTTTGGTGACGGTTTTGCCGTTATATGCCGCCACCCTCTGATTGATTGACGATGCCAGTTGCAATTACCGTTGTTTCTTATGTGCAGCACTTTGTTGCTGCTGCTGCGTTTATTGTTATTATTGTTGTGCTGGTTTTCTGTTGGTTTTTTTCCCTGTTTTTATTGAGCACAGCGTGAATTTATTATAGATTTTATTTAAATTTTTGTTCCTCGAGTTGTTTATTTCTTAGTGTTTAACAAGTTCATTAATCGTATGTTTGTATGTATGTTACATACATATGTATATAATTTGCATTTGTTGAACTTGCTTAAAAGAGTTGTAAAATGTAAAGAATTAATTGCAATTAAATTGAGTACATGTGTTTTATGCTAATTCATTTCCGTAGGCGACAAATACGAGTATTTATTGTTTTTTGTTTGCTTCTAAACAAATAATAGTGATTAGCACTGAATTTAAATATTTTTAATTTCCGAGTACATTATTATTAAAAAAAAAAAAAAAAAAAAAAAAAAAAACGATAATACTGAGCATTTGAAATTATTTTCAAGACACGACCGGTAAAAAATAAAAAAATCTTATTTTTCAGTTATTTTTTTTATAATTTCTTACAGAACCAGTATCAAAAAATTTCAGATCAAAATTTCGAGAAGCAAACATAATTTCGACAGGCTTGCAAAGCTCATAAAATAAACTTGAAACGCGCTGTAAGATTTTAGACTGTCAGCAAGGAACAAACATCGAAAGCAACTCTTGAAAGTTTGATTCGATTAATATAGCGTTTTCCAATAAGAGTGATATGATTTCTTTAAAAAAAATAATTGTTAAGGAAATTCAAATGTTTTTTATTTAATGTGAAGTACAATCGATACAATTAAGTTCTGAATATAACATCATTCAAATGGCCTCCGCGACTTCTTTTGCTGGAACGAATTATATTAACCCAATTTTTAAGCACTTTTTTCACTAAACCAAGCCGTATGTCATTAAGAGCACGTTCAATATTGACTTTTAAAGCTTGCAGAGAGTCTGGTTTATCCAGACCAATGACTTTAAATAACCCCACAAGAAGTAGTCTATATATATATATATATATTTGGCGCTTTGTAACCGCTGAAGCGATTTTCGGCCGAACTCCTCCTCCCATTTGTGGTTTTGCGTCTTGATGTTTTTTACAACAAATGGAGGGACCTACAGTTTATTCTAAGCCGCCTCCGAACGGCTCATGGATTTTTATCAGGAGCTTAATTTCATGCCAGAAATACACTCGGAGGGCTTGACATTCCCTGCCGAGGGGCGACCGCAATTAGAAAAATTTATTTTCTATAATTTTGGTTGTTGGTCGAACCTGGGCTTGAACATAGGCCTTCCGAATGTTAGTACGCAATGCTAACCACTCGGCTATCACGGCTGCCTAATGTTGTTGTAGTCTAATGGTGTTAAATCACAACCTCTTGTAGGCAATTCAATGTCACAATTTCTTGAAATAATCGAATTTCCAAACCTTTCCCGCAATAATTCGGTTGCTGCACGTGCTGTGTGACACGTAGCCCTAGAAATCTTGTTGGAACCAGATGTTGTTAAGATCAAGTTCTTACAATTGTCACAATAAAAAGTTGGTTATTACCTATCTATACCGCTCTCCACTGACAGTAACGGTGCTACCAGCTTCATTTCGAAAAAGGGACGGACCGATGATTCCAGCAGACCAAAAACCACTCCAAGCTGTCAATTTAGGTGAATGTAAAGGTTGTTTATGAATAATTTGTGGATTTTCTTCGCACCAGAATCGCACCACTCAGATGAAAGGGAACCTCAGCGGAGAAGATGATTTTCACACATAGTTTGATTCGAGTAATACTTAAGAATACTGAACAGAAACCCAAAAGCAAATTCTACAAATTTAATCTCAAGTTAAAGTGCTTTATTTAGATTTTCAAACAAATACATATTGACAATTTTTAATTTAATTTCTTCGTTGAATTATTTTCTGCCGATTTCCTCGAAACATTTCGAATGCAAATATTACAATACTTAAGGACCAAAGAAAACCTAATACTGGCCACATAAATGATATAAAATCCATATCTAACGGTCTCTCAATTTCAGGGCCTTCATAGTAAGTGCGATTCATTTTCCCAGCCTTTGAAGCGGCCAAATATGAAAAGTCAATCCAAGCTTTCTGAAAGCCATGATCAAAGGCTCTTATGATAAAGAGATTCAGTGAGTCTCTGAAGATGGAATTCTTGTGCAATTGCACACAGTGATAAATAGGCTTCCTCACACAGAAATCACTTAAAGTAAATACTTTCCTTCCAGACGCTTCCATTTTCAATTTGAGAAAGTTCCAAATAAACATGTCTACCGAATATGCATAATTGGTATTCAATTGATAAACATTATTACCCAATTCCTCAGAAGAATCGACAAACGTGGCGGCGTTCTCAATATTTTCACACAACTCACCACACCAATCGGTAAAATATTTATAAAATGGTAGAGTGAAAAGCATTTTGTAACCATTTGCATTGAAATCCTGCCAAGTCTTTGGACTCGGCCCCAATGGTGGTTTTGTGACGAATGCACTTAAATTCGCCGTAAAATGTGTGGTAGCGCATAGGAACCAGATGAGGCTTAAAAAAATCAAAATTCTCAACGATATTAAGTACGCCAGGCGCGCTGTATGCACTACCGCCAAATGGCATGACATATAATTTGGTTCTGTAAATGATGTCAAGAGATTGTAATGAAAAACTTTGCCAACGCGCATAAATTCCAACCGACGGATGAAATGAAGCAACACAAATGTTAAGAAAACGCCCACTGATACAATAACAAAATATGTTTGATTCGTGTATATGGCAATGAAACGTAAAAAGGAACGATATCGTTTTATGGGCATTATAATACAAAGAGCGCCAAAGGCGTAGGGTTGTGAACCCTCTTCGAAGGCATAATAGAGTTCCATGCGAGCAGCTGGTATATCCACCTCATTCCTTTTGAGCAACTCATTGAACTCGTTCTGATAACGTAATTCACCTATCTTCACCGGCATTGGGTAGGTAAGTGTTGCATTTACACTCGCGGCATATGTTTCTAACAATATTGGCACCAAACCTGCAACTTTTAAGCGTCCATCGACGTCGTAAGCAAATGAGTAGGGAAATATTTGACCGGGTATTGATCGTATGCCGTAACCATGTAGATCGCTCATACGTGGTGGAAATACTTCAACAATTTTCGTGCCGTACAATTTTCGCTCCACTTGAAATGTTGGAAATACTGTGTAACTGTAAAATATCTTTGTCCTCGGAAAATCTTCAAAAATCAGTATGACATTTAGCATTTTTTCCATTTCGCATAAACGAAAGAGTCGCGATAAATACGCTTCGAGATCTTTCTTAATTTCCTCTTCTTCACATAAGAGTATTATACGTTTTTGGCGCATGAGATTTAGTGTTTCGGCGAGTACAGCTAGTTCTAAATCAATATTCACCACTCGAGCAATTGTAAGTATATTTCTATTAAATGTTTTTACAACTTGATAATTCGACGCCATATTTTGCAAAAGTATTGGCTTCTGCATATCTTCAAAAATGATTTTTAGAATCTTCTCTAATTGCTGACTCTTTCGTAAATCTCCGTAAATCAAGCAACTTTCAAACTTTTCTTCAGCGTCTATATTCACTAAAAAATTCGTATAAAATTTTTTATCCTCCTTTCTCACTTCTTTGATGAAAATTTCTGTTTGTCCGCATATCGCACAAAATAACACAGTTAAAATTATGAAATTCAAATATTTAAACAGCCACATATTGAGAGAATTTAATGTGGTCCTGCAGGTAATAGCTCTATTTAGATTTTGGCATCGGCAACTATTTTGTTGCACTTATATAGGGGCATTACTGTTATTTGTCATTACATTCATTATAAGCTAACATCTAAGCACTAGCAAGAAGTAATTTTCTTTGTCATGCATTTGGTCTTAATGATAAAATTATTCACATATATATATTTAGGGTATTCACAATATGTCACAACATATCATAAGATTAGCTGATATAAAAATGCTATACTATCATTTTGCAGCGAAGAAACCCACACAGGTTCTATTCTTTTATCCAAATCATACCAATGCGTGAACGATCTCTTGATCGAACCGATATACCATATTTTCCGAAAATCAACCCTTAAATGCGATTTTTTCGATCAAACGAACGGAGGTTGAGCAGGGAGGGTGTGTTACGTACTAATACACACTGCCTATTTAATCTTGTTGGAAAATTTTTACACAGATGATTTTTTATTTACGATCGAGTAGGCTCTTACGTCGTTGCTGCTCATTTCAGCGGGAGACTTCAATGTCAAGTTTGCACCTTTTGACACAATTTTAAACACGCAACAACAATAGATGCAGTTTTCTCCAGATGTCTTTCCAAGATGTACTCGATATCATAAATTTTAATTTTCTCCAAAATCGGTCTAGTTGTGAAGAATTAGTTGAATTACAAACACACGCCCAAGAGAGTGGCAACTATTTCCTAAATAGCCACACTTTACAGTACTACTCCCTGGTTCGATGAAGCTGATCTAGATATTTGTACTAGATTGCCTTAGTACATATATACATATATAGAGATATATATTTTTAAATATATATTTATATATTTTTTAACTTTATTAGGTTATATGAGTACCCTAATTCTCAACATCAGGAATATTTTTAAATTTCGAATGTAGGATTTATCGTGTAACTATAAAATATTCGCCAAAAATCACTCTAAATAAATAATTTTTTGGGCTTCGGATGAACGAAAGAGTCGCTTTAAATACGATCTGTCTCTGTTTGCTCTTGATCGCAGATGAGTTTTATACGTATTTATCGCATGAGATTTTTGATTTCAGCATTTTCGATGAAATCTTTCGCGGCTACCAATTTTATATAAAAAGTTGCAGTAAAAAAATTTAAGGTTTTTTTATTTTTTTATTTTTTTTTTTAGAACCAATATTTTGTATCCGTTTAACGTGTTTCTTTTTTGGCGATTTACTTTTATTATGACTCTGTGGAAAGTAATAAAATTCAATTTGTGTGCAATAAAATTTAAATAAAATGCACTTAATGCTAATTATGGGTTGGAAGGAGTTTATTAAGTAACATTTCATTACAAAAATTACGGTATTTAACTGTAATCACAGATGGCGGGTGAAACGGAAATCGTTTTTGTTCTCTGAGAGCACACTGTACAACAACTGCAATTTGTGTTGTTCTAGTGCTATATGGTATGGTATGCCCAGAGATACATATATTAAAATTTGTATTGTAACATATTGAAATTTATTCTCATTCACATTTCATTTCTTCCACATATATTAGGCCAACGTCAAAGAACGTTTTAAATATAACTCTTCCATCCGATCAGGGAGTTACTGTAGAGAATTGAAGAGTAATTGATAGACACCTCTTCTCAGCACAGGCACATAGGCATTACCATTCTCACAGAAGAAAGCAAAAAGCTCAATAACTTTAGAAACCCAAGGTTGACAGACTGGTCGAAGTACAGATAAAACTCTAAAAGTGCCATCAAGATCGCTTAGGAATCGTTAAATCGTGAAAGTATATCAGAAGCTAATAAGCATCTTTTTGACACCTTAATTAGTGTCTTTAGGTCCTTTTACTCAATACTGAAAGCCAAGGGCAGACGGAAGCTGATTTGGTGGAACCCGGAAGTGGAGTCAATTACAAGAAAAGTGAAAGAAGGCTATATAAAAGGCCATAAGGCTAGCCAAGAGAAGCTCTTGGAAAATTTTCTGTACCACACCAAGACTAAAAAAGTGTTGTCCAAAGAGCTCACAGTTCAAGGACTTATTAAATCGGAGGATGACCTATGAGCTAGTAATGGAATAGAATTGCTTTAAATGGTGATTAATGCTCACCTGCACGCCGGAGCGGGAGCTGCTAGACACAACGACAGAACAGGACAGTAGTGGGGATGCTTCGAGGGCTCAGAGACCTTTTCAAATTATAAGTCATCAGGTGCGGATGAAATTTTCTCCATCATGCTAGGGATATAAAGAGATAGGATAACAAAATTCCTAAGCAAACTCCTCGATGGATGTATAAGGGAAAATTATATTTCTATTACATGGTGAGCAGCGAAAGTTGTTTTCCTATCCAAGGCAGGGAAGGCATGACATATGTATCCGAAGAACTACCGCCCAATCAGTTAATCTCCGAAGTACAACATGCCTACTCGAAAGGTAGATCAGTAGACGAAGCACTACAGAACCTAGTGAAAAAGATAGAATCGGCGCTCGAAAATGGGGAATATGTCGAAATAATCTTTCTCGACATATCTCTAGCGTTTAACAACGTACTAACACCTCTTCCTTGGATTCTCGTAGTAAACAGATTGCTGAGGAAGCTAGAGGGGCGCTACCATGCTTACGACTTACCCGTCCCATTAACGGAAGTAAACACACTCAACAAACAGTTTTGTAATATGGCGAAGATTATTTGCAAACAGTCTTTCAGATACGACGATTTTAGAGTGGTAAACAAGAAGAAATTAAAAAATCTACTTTAAGAGAAAATCGTAAATAGGCAGAGATCATCGGCATCGGAGAAATGGTCAAAAAAAAAAAAAAAAAAAACCCATCTACTGTGCAGTCAGTCATCTGACGGGATATTCAGTGCAGTAGAAGGCCTGAACTGCACCGTACGTACCGTACACCCTATAATCCTACCGTGTAATTGCTTTTACACGCATCAAATAACTCAATTCATCTATGAAATTTCTATACACGGAGAAAATCAACAAGAGACAAGCTCGAAAGCAAAATTTTCTAAGACAGGTGTAGGCTTGCAATGCTCTTTCAAAATAAAGAATAAATAGGGGACGTTCTTGCGACATCACCAAAGGCTCCGTATGTTTCTTTGAATTCTTTACAACGAAAACAATTCATTTGGAGGCTGCTATTTCCTCAGGTTAGGTTAAATTGAAGTGGTTTCCGGACAGTAGCTCACTTAGGCCACCAAACGAGACCATTGTGATATCACTGATAATCGCAAGTCCTCCCCACCCACTTATCAAACCGTCTCAATGTGCTTGCAAAATTGAGCAATTCTCTAAAGGTAACTGGCTTTAGAGAATTCAGTCTATCCATCTAAAGTGTGGTGCAGGCTTTAAGTTTTTTCTTCTCTCTAAAATTTCGGCAGAAGTTGACTGATGCTACGCCCAACCTTTTTCCGCGCCTACCTAATGGAAAATGCCGCGTAATAAGGGTAATAAATGAAGATATCTTCATCATTTTTAGTACGTTGAATTAAAGTAACCTTTTTTATCCTGTGACCCATTATCCCGGTCACACTACAACCATTTAAACTTTCTCATCTCTTGCCATTGTCTGCAAGTTCTTCCACCAATTACGCCTGAAAAGTAATACAGTGAACCAGTAAACGAAAATATTTCCCAAGACCAATCCATCTTGAGTAGACTCCGCCAACAACCTCGTTATTAATCAAATATTCATTAGCTGGTACTAGCTTAAAATCTGTCGTAAATTCAGTGAAGGTTACGTTGCAGTTTGTCCTTTTTTCTTACTTTTAGGAATCAAGGAACCTTCCTTCAAAACCTTCTTCTTCAAAAACTCCGTTGCGTGTGTGATGCAGGAAAAGAATTATGAGACAATATTCTGCAAGGCATCCGGTGGTGTAAAATTATCTTGAAATATTTAGTTTTACCAACTTCTTTCTCTTCAGTTTGATATTCGAAGTCATCATTTGTGCAAACCCGACTAAACTCGCGCTTCCCAAATCCAAAATATTGCGTCTTTCCTCCAATAAGAAATTGTATTAACATTACATAAAAACCGAATCATTAATTTTAGTTGGATAGAAAATCTCATAAAACTGAATTGGCTTTTGAAAAGAGAAAATTTATGGTGAAGGATATTATTGCAGTAGAAGAAGCACTACCACACTTAATTACATATGAAATTGTTGCAGAAACCAATATTTCATTTAACTAATATATCATTGAGGAGTCAATTTTTTTACTGTTTTCCAAAGTGCAAAGTTATTCGACATTCATGGAACCTCTAAATTGGTTTCTAATAAAGTTCTTCCTTCATGGTTTCAACGAATTTTTGATTGATGCCACTTGGAGGCAAAATTATCTAGGCGCATTCGTTATGGAAGTCACGGCGATCAAGTGGAAGCAACGAGCACTCGATTTGGAATATATGACCTTCAAAAATTAGTGCACAACCTCGCTAGACGAGTAGATTTGGATTTTGCACACATTTCTATAGCGAACCGTTTGCTGCAAGACCGACGCCTGTTCGCAGTCGCACCACTGGTGAACAGATGTTGCAATTAGACTTCATCGAACCCTTAAATTGAATACGTCGGAGTGTCACTACTGAAGCTGTCTCTCTTTTAGCCGTGACCCAAGGCTCCACGCGAGTTGATTACCGCATCTTGTTGAAGGGTTGCCCACGTTTCTAGGGTGCGCGACATGGGCGTAAGAGTAAGAATTGAGTATAACACTGCGATTGTAACTGCGTATCAAGTAGCATCACTGCACCCCATTACACCACATCAAGATAAAGATCTTCAACGGAACTGTACAAGCCGCTTATCATTCCCATCTTGCTATATGGTGCGGAGGCCTTGACGATGACAACATCAATGCTATAGACGATGAGTACGAGAAATATGGACACATTGAAATACTTCGCTGGTTCAAATAGCAGGGAAGTTAATACTCAATGGCTTCTGAATTATATTTCTTTTATATTCGACATTTTTCAACGACAATGAGTAATATACATACATATGTATGTACATATGTTAATAATGCAAAATTTCTCAACAACAAAATATTTAATTTTTGAAGTTGGATAGTTTTAATGAGATCACTTACTAAAAGTATTCAAGCGAAGAGTTGATTGATGGAAACATACATACATATTAAAAATATTTTCATCCCATATAACTTTGATTTTAAACACATCGAAATGATTACCTAAAGTAAATGTCGAATTCCCTTCAAATATTTTAACTACTTAGGAGGTATTTAAATTCGATGAAATCCTTATGTAACATTTACTCATGCTCCAAACCACCTTTAATCGGGCAACAAGTTAATCACAAATAAAGTCTAAACACTTTGTATCTACAAGTAGGCCTATCCATTTAACATAGTACCATATATTTACAACCCTACTGTACTCATACGACCATGAAAAGTGTCAGTCAGCACGTTTGATGAATTTCAAAACACTTACATTGTCATAAATCTCCGCTGGTGAGTGAGTTTATAGCAGATGACAAAGTACAGGAGACTAGGGATACTTTACCACAAACATTTTTGCCGTCGCATAACATTAAATCATCTACACATCCATTGATGCTGTCAACTTGGGGGAGACTTTTACTTATACCTTGTGATGAGTGTAGCTTACATATGTACTTACATGCATATATAATTAGTACATATGTTTGTTGTTTTTTTTTTATATTTTTTTTTATTTATTTTGGGTGCTAATGTTTGGTTACAAGCTTTGCAAGCGTTGATTTTATTACCACTTTGACAAATTTCCTCATTCCTTTGATGGAATGTCATTAAAAGTGCGTAAAAGGAAATTAGTTGGTGTGTGTGGGGAAGCTAATGTGAAGGCTGTTTCTGTTACAAGTAGATAAACAAGTGTTGTTGTCAACATTTAATGCGTTTACACAAGAACAACTTAGGCTTTGATGATAAGGGGTATGGATGCTTTTGCACAAGTGATTAATGAAAAATTATATATCCTAAAAACAAAAATGAAAAAAAAAACAATAAAAAATATAAAAAAAAAAATTAAAAAAATAAAAAAATGAAAAAAATATACAACAATGAAATAAGTTAAAATAAAATAAAATGAAAACAAAAAATAAAAATAAAACATTAAAAAAAATTAATATAAAAAAATAACATAAAATAAAATAAAATAAATAAAATTAAAATAAAATAAAATAAAATAAAAAGAAAGGAAATGAAATAAAATAAAATAACATAAAATAAAAATAACATAAAATAAAATAAGATAAAATAAAATAAAATAAAATTAAAAAAATAAAATTAATGAAATAAATAAAATTTAAGAAAAAATATAAAAAAAATTTAAATTAAAAAAAAAAAATTATATAAAAAATTATATTAAATTAAAAAATAAAGTAAAGTAAACGAAAATTAAATTAAGTGAAACAAAATAAAGACTGCCTACCTCGCAACTTTGCGATCGACTACAACACGTGCGGGGTGGGATAGATACCGAGAGCTGAAGAGGGAAGCGAGACGCATTTGCAGACGAAAAAAGAAAGAGGCCGAAATGCGTGAGTATGAAGAGCTTGAGAAGCTGGCCGACAAGGGTAATGCTCGAAAATTCTATGAAAAGATGCGGCGACTTACAGAAGGTTTCAAGATCGGAGCAAACTTGTGTATGTACCAAAGAGGTAATCTGGTGACAGATGTCTCGAGCATACTTAGTGTATGGAGGGAACATTTCTCCAATCCGCTCAATGGCAGTGAAAATGAAAACCCCGGAGATGGCGAACCCGAAACCCCAATCGATGACGATGGTATAGAAGTGCCATCACCCGACTATGACGAAGAGCGAATAGCGATTGCCCGCTTAAAAAATAACAAAGCGGCGGGAGGCGATAGCTTACCGGCTATCAGAACTATTCAAATACGCCGGCGAAGAGCTGACGAAGGGAATATAAGTGTGCTCTGCATAATCCAAAAAAAGGGAGACCCCACGGTCTGTGCCAATTATCGTGGGATAAGTCTCCTTAATATCGCATATAAAGTCCTATCTAGCGTATTGTGTGAAAGACTAAAGCCCAGCGTCAACAAACTGATCGGACCTTATCAGTGTGGCTTTAGACCTGACAAATCCACCATTGACCAGATATTCACCATGCGCCAAATTTTGGAGAAGACCCGAGAGAAAAAAATCGATACACACCGCCTTTTTATCGACTTTAAAGCTGCCTTCCACAGCACGATAAGGAAATGCCTCTACGCCGCTATGTCCGTATTTGATATCCCGACGAAACTTATACGGCTTTGTAAACTGACCCTGGATAATACCAGAAGCGGGGTCAGAATTGGGAAGGACCTCTCCGAGCCATTCGGTACCATTTATGTGATGTGTGATTTCTTTAATTTGATGCTGGAGAAAATAATACGAGCTGCAGAGCTAAACAGACCAGGCACAATATTCTAAAAGAGTGTGCAATTGTTGGCGTATGCCGATGGTATTGATATAACTGGTTATAACAACCGCACCGCTAGTTCTGCGTTCTCCAGATTAGACAAAGAAGCGAAGCGAATGGGTCTGGTAGTGAACCAGGGCAAGACGAAATATCTCCTGTCATCAAATAAACAGTCATCGCATTCGCTACTTGGCTCCCACGTCACTGTTGACAGTCACAACTTCGAAGTCGTAGATAATTTCGTGTATCTATTATGTATTAACAACACCAACAATGTCAGCCTTGAAATCCAACGCAGAATCACTCTTGCCAACAGGTGCTACTTTGGACTGAGTAGGCAATTGAAAAGTAAAGTCCTCTCTCGACGAACCAAAACCAAACTCTACAAGTCCCTCATCATTCCCGTCCTGACATATGGTGCAGAAGCCTGGACAATGTCTACATCCGATGAGTCGACTTTAGGAGTTTTCGAGAGAAAAGTTTTGTGGAAGATTTATGGTCCTCTGCGCGTTGGCTACGGCGAATACCGCAGACGATGGAACGATGAGCTGTACGAGCTATACGACGACATTGACATAGTTCAGCGAATCAAGAGACAGTGGCTACGCTGGCTAGGTCATGTCTTCCGAATGGATGAAAGCGCTCCAGCTTTGAAAGTATTCGATGGAGTACGCACTAGCGGAAGCAGAGGAAGAGGAAGACCTCCACTCCGTTGGAAAGAACAGGTGGAGAGCGACCTTGATTCACTTGGTATACCCAACTGGCGCCGAACAGCAAAGAGGAAGGACGAGTGGCGCGCTATTGTTGATGCGACTATAATCGCGTAAGCGGTGCCCACGCCAAAGAAGAAGAAGAAGAAAACAAAATAAAATAATATAATTTAAAATAAAATATATATAAAAAGTCTAATGAAATTAATTTAAAAAATAATAAAATATATTAAAATAAAATTAAATTCATTCAATATAAATTAAATAAAACTTATAAAAAACTAAAAATAATAAAATACGAAAAAATAAAATTAATTAAATAAACAAACAACATGAAATGAAATAAAATAAAATTAAATTAAATTAAAGATATATAAATAAAATAAAATAATTTAAAATGAATATATATAGAATAAAATAAATTTAAATTAAATTAAATAAAACTAAAAGAAATTAAATACAATAGATGAAAATAAAATAAAATTTATTGAATAAACAAAAAATAAAAAATAAACAAAAAAATCAAAGTAAATTAATTAAATAAAAAAAAGAATTCAAAAAAAAAAAAAAATTAAAATAAAATTAAATAAATAGAGTAGTGACTGTTGTAAAATATAATAAAATAATTTCCTGGTTCGATTTAAGTTCTTATGCAATTTTCCTTTACATTTCCAAATTAGCCATAACTCACTCATTTTAAAGATTTCTTATTACACCGCCAAAAACGGCTCTACTGATATTCCTTTGGTAGTTGTGTTGACTTTGGCCAAAGTTGATTTGAGAGAAATGTCTGCTGTTTTGCGGTTTAATGGATTGTCGCAAATTACATAACAAATTTCAACTAATTAAAACTTAAAATGCCATCAGCAATAAAATAAGTAAGTAAATATATACATACATATATGTAGAAAGTGTTAATAAGGTTACGACAAAGTTTTAATCGCATTACACATGAAATTGAGGAAATTTTGAATTTATTTTATATCTCGCATAAATTCAAAATTTCTGCAATAAAACAAAAAGAAGAAAATATTATCTAAAGGATGCCAAGGGTAGATTTCGAAAACAATTAATAATTTAACGTTATGTCTTAGCTTTAAAATATATGTAAGTCAGTGTTAAATAACTGTTGTACAATAGTTAGATGGAGCTTATGTCCTTTAAATGCAAAATTTTGTGTAATAATCGATGAAAAAAAAAAACTTATTAGATTAAGGAGTACATAGAAGAACAACATGCTTTTTGAATAAAAAGAAAAAATCAATAAAATTGGAAAAATATTTTGAGTTTATTTAAAAATTTAAAATAGACGCTCTGCAGAGGAAATACTTGCAAAATAAACAAAGGCAAGTGTTTTCAGAAATATACGTATATTTATATTCCCGTAAAAGTTTCTCAACGTCTAGAAGTGAAGCTCTATTGCTTATGCCATAACATATTTACCCAAGTAAAGCTGTCGAAGAATGTATTTGTCTTTTCTCACTTAGCTAATTGAGTGCCTGTGTGAACAACATTTTAATTTTAACTTTATATAATAAAGAAATTTTATTCACACATATTATTGAAACAAGTTTTTTAAATCCAAGAATTTGACTTCTGTCTATGGTACTGTGATAGAAAAATATATCGCTCATTAGCAAAAATTAAAAAAAAAAGAAAAACAACACCACAATCAACCTCAATTTATTTTACTGCCCTTTTTGAGGTGCTAATTCGCTTTCGTTAATTTCGAGAATCAATTGAGCTTAAAAATATTTCTCCAAATTAACTGTTTATTAATATTTATTTGCTATATTTGCACACTTAAAATTATTTACAAATATTATCGACTCATTTATTTGCTATATTTGAACGCTACTGCTGCTACCGCCGCTAACGTTTGGCTTTGAGAGTAATGCAAAAATTTGTGTAATCAGCAATTGAATAAATATGTATGTATGTATGTATGAGCTTTTGCGCTTGGCTGAAACTGGTGTTGAACACTTTTCGTTTAGTTAGCAGCACACAGTACATATGTATGTGTACATACACAAATTTCCAACTTTAGTCAATTGCTGCTCCATTCAATAGTGTCATCATGATCATTGCAGTCAATATGCCAATTTATTTTGAAAATGCAGATGAAGTTAAAATCATAGAACAGTTGTTGTTTATATGACTACATATACATATATAAGTATGTATGTATACTCTTATACATGTATATACATACATATATGATATTTGCAAATTCTGTTTATTGCTCATTTTACAGCAGCCAATGTGGATCCGGCTAAGCACATATGTATGCATGTATATGAATGCATGTAAATATGCAAGCAATAAGCATAAAATATAAAGGGTGTTTTTTTATAGAGGTATAGAACTTTAAGTTGGCATAATTCAAAATCAAGATGGCGACCGATTTAACAGCTTTCAAGTGATTTATTCTCAGTTTGGTTTGGCAATTCATCATGAATAGACTCACGCCTGAACAACGCTTGCAAATAGTGCAATTTTATTTCGAAAATAATGGTTCTGTGCGGAAAACGTATCGCGCACTACGTCCATTAGCGATGAAGCTCACTTCTGGTTGAATGGCTACGTCAACAAACAAAACTGCCGCATTTGGAGTGAAGGTAATCCTCAAGTGTATGTTGAAACACCGTTACATCCAGAAAAACTGACTGTTTGGTGCGCTTTATGGGCTGGTGGAATCATTGGTCCGTACTTTTTCAAAGACGATGGTGTCCAGAACGTTACAGTCAATGGTGATCGGTATAGAGCCATGATTACTAACTTTTTCATTCCTGAATTGCATAACCATGATGTCCAGGAGATGTGGTTTCAACAAGATGGCGCAACATGTCACACAGCTCGTGCCACAATAGATTTATTGAAAGATACGTTTGGTGACCGCCTAATTTCACGTTTTGGATCTATGAATTGGCCTCCAAGATCTTGTGATTTAACACCGCTAGACTACTTTCTGTGGGGCTATGTAAAGTCATTAGTCTATGCGGATAAGCCACAAACGCTTGACCATTTGGAAGACAACATTCGCCGTGTTATTGCCGATGTACGGCCACAAATGTTCGAAAAAGTCATCGAAAATTGGACGTCCAGATTGGACTACATCCGCGCCAGCTGTGACGGTCATATGCCAGAAATCATATTTAAAATGTAATGCCACAAGATTATCTTTCGGATAACTAAAATTCATGTCAATCGAATAATCCATCGTTGTTTTATTGCAACTTAAAGTTCTGTACCTCTAAAAAAAACACCCTTTATTAAATAAATACTTGTGAGTGTTGAAAAATATTTTTGCAACACTTGCAACCCCTTGTGGCGTCAATCTGGCGCTTATTTTGTGGGAACTTTAACGTTGCCAAAGTGCTTATGTGGCAGCCAAAGTGTTAAATTGCACACTCAAATGTCTGAGTTGAAGCAATCGAGTGCAGAATGCTGAGTAAAAAATAAATTTTTTATAATTTAATTTTTTATTTTTATTATTAGAATTTTGCATTTAAAATATTTTTAATAATTATTTTGATAATTATTCATTCAGTGGCTATTTGGTACACAATAATTTGTTGAATCTGCATTGCGATAGATTTGAAAAATAACTTGCAATCTATAAGTAAAAAGTTAAAAATTTTAATCGAAATATGTTTCTGTACATATGTATTATATTTGCTACTGTTTGTTCAATCAATTTTTAGAAATTATTTCACACTTCAATAGTTGTTTAATATTTATTTTACCAAAGCAATGAATATCAAATTTAAATGAAAACCGAAGAATCATAACTAAATTCTGATAAATCACTTGCGTAATTTCAAATTTCTAAAAAAAATACTAAAATGAAATTGTGGCTTTTATGGTTGTTTAATTAAATATTCAACAATATGAAATAAATATTAGATAACCCCGAATTGTAATATGTTTGCTCACATACTTATACAATACGAATTGCGACCACAAAGTTTACATTTCCGGAAATTACAAAACCATATTCATAACCTAACTGAAATAACTAAATTGTAAATAAATTAATAATTTTGCATTTTTGGTTCAAAAATATTTGAAATTAAATTCTAATTTCGAAGGCAAATTTAGTATTTTGTTTTAATATTAAACAAATATATTTTAAATGTAAAAATCAATCTACTTTTTCCAGCATTTTTCTTTCCTCAGCTCTACGCCATGTGAAAGTATTAACTCCTTTTCGATTTTATCTCTTAGTCTTCCTCTTCCTCTGTTTCCACCAATGAAACAGTATAGAAAACTTTGAAATCTAGAATATTTCCATCCAACTGGACAACATTAGCCAGCAAGCTTGGTCGTGGTGTCTGAATTCGCTAAAGTATGACAATACGGGATTGAGGTGTTCTCTTATTTCTGGGTATGAAGTTACAGTAGCAGAGTTTTACTCAATTTCTACTCTTGCATGCATGTCGCACACCCTGTAAACGTGAGCAACCCTATTATAAGATACGGTAACCAGCCCGTGTATGGCTTTGAGTCATGGCTAAAATAAGCTTCAGTGAAGCCAATCCGATATATTCAGTTCAAGGGTTCACTGAAGTCTAATTGCAATGTCTGTTTATCAGAGCTGCAGTTGAGAGCGGGTGTGATCTTGCCGCAAGCGGCACGCTATACAAATGTGTGCAAATTAATATCGCCTGATTCAGCGCGGTTGTGTGTTTTCTTTGAAAGTCCAATCAATCAAACATAGATCAGACAAGGACAGGCAAGGTTAGGTTCTTGTGACATTTATTACAATGGCCTTATAAAGGGTGTATATTAAGTATCGGATTTGCGGTAGGTGAGAGACTCCGTCGTTGAGTTCTGTCATTCACCCCATTGGTTGAAAATCCAGCTACAATTCGCATCAAAGCGTAGCTCTTCACAATTTGTCTGATTTGTGTCTACGCCTTTAAGGAAGATAAAAAATAATGTGGCCAAAGACGCTTTCCATGAACTCTTCGAAAGCACTTATACGCGCTGCCTCGCATTTACGATGAATCATTCCTTTATGGGCTGAGGCTGATCGCGGTACCATAGTCCACCAACCTGCTAGATTGTCAACGGGATCGAAAGCATGAAACTAACTCGAACATGTTCTGGTAGAGGGTTGACATGTTTCAGAGTTTTAAATGTGCGTACTCTCAAAGATCCTAACATCGATTAGGTTCTTTTTCTTATAGCAGTACGTTCGCATTAAAAGCTAAAATCTTAGCAGACAGTTGAGCACTTTTCTACTCGACTAACACATCTGACAGTATTAGGGAACTGTAAGACAGCAATTCAAGCTCCTTGCAAACGAAATTATTGATTTTCGACAAAATTAAAAGAAAATGTGGTACGATGAGGATACCCGTGCCGCAGTGAAGAGCAGAAAAGACTGCCTGCCTCGAAGCATTTAAAACAAGAGAAGAGGCTGAAATGCGTGGGTATGAAGAACATGAGAAGATGGCAAACAGAGAACGTGATAGAAAATTCTATAAAAAACTAAGCCGACTCTCATAGGGTTTCAAGACCGCAGCTATTTCCTGTAGAAACAGAACTAAACGCGTTTTCCGACAGTGCTGAAGAAAATAATATGAACTACAGAGCGAAGCGGAGAATATCGTTGCTAGTTTTGCTTTCTCCATATTGGATAAGAAAGCGAGGCGAATGAGTCTAGTAGTGAACGAAGACAAGACGAAATATCGCCTGTCATCAAACAAACAGTCAGTGTACTCGCGTCTTGGCTCCCACGTCACTGTTGGCAGTCCCAACTTTGAAGTCGTAGATAATTTAATCTAACTTGAATCCAGCAGTAATACCAAAACAGACTTGAAATCCAACGCAGAATTACTTTTGCCGTTAGGTGCTATTTTGGGCTTAGTATGCAATTGAGGCATAAAGTCCTCTCTCGACGAACATAAGCCAAACTCTACAACTCGCTCATTATTTCCGTCTTGCCATATAGTGCAGAAGCTTGGACGGTGTTAATGAATCGGCACTACAAGTTTTCCAAAGAAAGATTTTGCAAACGATTTGTTACCGCGAATAACGCAGCCAATGAAACGATGAGCTGTACACCGCCATTGACATAACATAGTTCAGTGATAAAAAAGAATATGGCTGTGATAGCTAAGTCCTGTCGCCCGTGTGAACAACACCCCGGCTTTGAAAGTTTTCGATGCAGTAACCGCCGGAAGAAGAGGAAGAAGAAGAATAATTCACTCCGTTGAAAAGCTCAGGTGGAAAATGAGTGTATACAATTATATAAGGCGAAAGAAGAAGAATCGCGTGGGCAGTGTCTATGCCATTAAAGAAGAATATTTGGGGGACCCTGCTCACCGTTTGTTTTGTTTTTCTTTAGATGGGACTTGGCATCGCTCCGAGTGGATGTTGTTGTGGAGAGATCAAAACGAAGCATTTTTCTCATTCAAAAAATCTCTTAAAGATCGAAGATTCAAACGAGTTGTAGACAATCGTGTCAGCCATCAAAGCCAACAAAAATGAGAAAATCCCGCACAATATTGCTGTATATACAATTAAGAAGCAGAAATGTAGGAACTAACACATTTATATTCGATTGTATGCCTTAGTAACTCCGCATTTTAGGATATTTGTGACACAATTAAATAGAAAGGTTCTCAATTAGATTTATTGTTAATTATATAGACATATAAAATAGAACATTCGCATCCTGCAGCGTTTTATAACAAAATATGAAGGTAATTAAAATCTTCTCGTGGCACAGAAGCGCCCTTCTCAGCTTCAGCATTATTTATCTGCCACTTATGTTTGTCTGCGGTTTTTGGCTTGTGCCCCCCTAATCTGAGTGTCTGACCATTATCGTAATTTTTCTTGATTTTAATACTGTTTATATTATAATACGAAATTATGTGGTCTGTTAGAATTACAATTTGATGATTGTCGTTGCTATTTCTAAGCGCGGTGTTGCTATGTGTTCGGGTAATGCTATTTATTTTAGGCATTTTTATTAGATGGTCCTGCTTTTATGACGCCTTTATGGTAGAATTTAATGTTTATTGGTTTTTCTCATACGTTTGCTGTTTGTTGTACAGTGAGGAGCAGAAATGAGTGCACGCTGGATGATTACTATAAATATTATTTTTAAATATTCCGAGAGCAAAATTATAGTTGAAACTAAATTTAAAATCTTTAATTAATCTTAAAATATACAAAAAAAATTTTTAGAACTTCCAATATGTCTTGTATTCTGAATATAAATGGTTATCACATTAATAATTTCGAAATTGCGTGGCTGTAGTTTGACATCTACTAAAATTAACTGTTTAGTTTTGGTTAAAAGTGAGGCATTTATGAAATTGGATCGTAAAATAAAAAAAAATTTAATTAAAAAATTGAAGCGAATGGATCGGTTACAGATATTTTAAGGCCTGTGCATTTGCGTTTAACTCGTTCCACCTCAACTATCCCTGCTGTAAGTGAAATTGTAGCAGATTGTAGCTGATCTATTATTGATCTTCTCCTGAGGCAGATAAAGATGTATGAGTGGGATGTTTGTTCCACTATATCAACAAGCTCAGCTAATATGTTATGGCTCGCTTTTTATTCTCTTTTGAGACAGCTAAGATATAGAGATCACTGTACGGTTGATCATTTGTGCCATAGTAAGGTGAGAATTTCTATGTTAGAGTTAGCCGCTGTATCCCACAGCTGTATCCCATGGCTACAAATTGACTTTTTTTCAATGACGATTTATGAGCTTGTACAAATCTCGTCTCAGCGTAAATGTAATTTGAACAGACTTAGTTTCATTGGGCTAGATTTGCCAGTTTTCCAACCATTTTGTAATTTAATTAAGGTCTTTTTGGAGTTTCCGAGAAGCCAGATCGGGCAGTGCATCTATTACTGGAATAGTAATATAATCAGTGAAAGTTCCAATGGTGTTTCCTTCTAGTACAAGCAAGTCAAAAGTGTAAAGCATGCTTTGGGGTACGCCTTCTAAACTTTCGTACGAGTTCGTTCTGTTCAACTCCATGTTTAACATAGAAATGCTGGTTTTTCAGGTAAGATCGAATAAATAAATACATATATATTGATTCGTCGAGAGAGATTTTTTAATTTTATGGTTCAGTTCATCGTGCCAAGCACGCTCAAATGCTTGTGGGATAACGGGAAAAGCAGCTGTGCAATATTCTCCCCCCTCAAAGGCAGAATAAATATTTCCTCGACAAATCTATGCACCTGTGTCCTATTGAGCTGTGTTGTTGTCTAAAATCAAATTCATGGTGAGATATCAGACTTTTCAACAGCATTTTGAGAAATAGCACTTCGATAACTTTGGATATAATGGGTATAATGGACCAATGGATCGATATGGTTCTACTTTATCGGGTTTAAGGATCAGGACTTTCCATTTTAAGTACTGCGTTAAAAATTATGTTAAAAAAGTGATATCTACATCGAGTAATTGTTTTAATAGGAATGAAGTAATGTCATAACAGACATGAAACTTGGATTTTAATTTTTACTTCGGCTTTAGAGACCTTTATATATGGTTGGATCTATCTGGTGAGGGTGGTTAAGTATTTTGAACCTTTTATAAAATTAAAACATAAAAACTTTGCTTTGATTTTTATAATGTCTATATTACTATGGTGGGCTTATATTTCTTTTTTCTGTAATTTAAAATCGTGAAATAAGACAAAAACAGGTTTCAGAACATTTTTAAAGAAATTAATTAATTTTCATAAAATTCTGCTTATTTGAATAAAAAACGCAAACCATTGCTAAATACATATTTACTTAATAATAACCACAAAGATTTTAATTTTGTACCTCACTGTAACTATATATTATTAAAATACAAATAATGGAAAGATATCTTTTGTTGCCAGCATTTAATTTTTTATTATTTGGTCTTGTAGGAATTTAATATTTGAAAATTCATATTTTAACGACAGAGTCGCATTATAGTGTATTTTTTATGCTGTTATGATATGTATGTATAAAAGAATTGAAGTGAAAGCACTTTCTTAAGCATTAAGCATGTACACATATTTCCTTAAAAAAATATTTTAATTTTTAGTAATTATTAAAACATTTAATAAATTTAAAAATTTAATATATTTATGGCTTACTTTATATGAGTGCATAAGTGACCTTAAACATTGAATTTTGTGAGTTTTTTAAGTAATAAAGTTTTGCTAAAATAAAAAAATTCAAATATTAAAAAAAATTATTTAAATAAAAAACAAATGAAATTTTTACTACAAGTATGTAATTAGATTTTAAACCACAAATTCTTTTAATATTTCAGTATTTTGTTAGTTACTTAATAAATGAAATATAATTTTCTGTATAAGCAACACAAATCTTTTGCACAATTTAACCTATCCTAATGCAATCTTTATTACAAAAGTGTATTAAAATTTTTTAAAATACTTTTTAATAAAATATTTTTATGATGATATCCTTTCAACTCATTTAAAAGTAATTTCAAATTACGTTATGAAAATTGAATCTTGATAACTTTAATTATTTTACTTTTGGGGATCAAATACAGTAGAAGACTGTTGAGTGAAGGAAACGTTTAATAATTTATTAGCGGTACCCGAGTGCGTTTCGGTATACCAAAAATAATATTGTACAGAGCAATAAATACTAGCATTTTATTGGTATTGACATTTTAACCATTTTTGCTATTTCATAAGTTTTGTTCATTACTTATATAAATTTATATAAAATCATTCCCGAATGGTTGAAAATTTTTACGAAAATTTTAATCAGGAATCTTAGAAACAATTTTTTATGTTCCATTGGGCATGCACACCAAGCATTTTGTTTTTGAAGGTTTTTCAGACCCGTTGTTGCAAATTAAAATTTTCAAACATATGCAAGTTAAGAATGCGTCCAACTGAGAGTCTTCACGAGCCATCTGCATTAAGGGGTTAGGTGGGTTTGAAAATTTAAAAAAAAAATCGATTTTTTTGCCTTATCAAATTGTACAATCGATCGAAATAAAATTCTCAGAGCTAGACCCTTTGGAAGTTCCGCCCATCAGGCCATGTCTGTGCAATTTGAAACTTTAAACGCGTTTATCTCAAAACTCTAGTTTTTAAGTCGGTGGACACGATTTCTCGAAAAGTCACAAAACGATTTTGTTCAAATTTGGCACACATCTTTGTAATAACATCATCTAGTTACTGAACGAAAGATCTTTTTATTGCAAGGAATTTTTTCGAGCCAATGTATGGCGAAAATTTGATCAAAAAACGTGTTTTTTTGTTCAAAGTCTGTCCAAAATTCAAATTTTAATTATATTTTTTTTCCTTCGTCCAATAACGAGATTTATCCATGTACTAACGAAATATTTTTGGTTTTTTGAGTTTAGATGAACCAATAATGAGTTATGTTGTCCACGGCGAAAGCATTTTCTTTTGAGACATCATTGGAGATGAGGTACCAACGGCTCAGCATGAGAATTTCACAAAACACTGTTTAAATATGTATCTTTGATATAGTAAATTGTTTGAATAAAATATATGATTTTATATATAAATAAAAAAAATTAGTGAAAGTTCCTTTTTTTTAACCTCTGGAACCCACCAAACCCCTTAAAGCTTTTACATAAGCAATTTGCAATTTTCTTCGAACACCTTGTGAACTCTCGATATTTTGGTACCCATATTGCTACGAAGGTTGCATTATATATTTCGGGATTAGAGGACAAAAACGAATATTAATCATCAAAAATCGCTTAATTGTTCTTTTCAATATATTTCCCAATAAGATCTGTATAGTTTTGTATGCGTTCTAACCAACTGTCGAAGCAACTTTTGCCACTCTGATTGAAGTGTCTTCAAAACCGTTTCCTCAGATCTCGAATAATGCGGACACTTTATTTTTGTATATTTAATTTGTGAAATTAAACCTTTCAAATTAAAACTTTCAAACAGGTGGAAACTCTTTTCAAAAGTATTTTTGAATTAAGATTTTCTTAAATATATATGAATGAATATAAAATAAATACTTATTAATAATGAAAGTAAAATTTTTTTATATTCATCATTTATTATTATATAAAATTCATTTTCATTTCATTACTTATTTGCTTTACGTCGACATTAATAAATCTAGTATTTCAACTAGATGTATTTAAAAAAAATTACAAAAATAAGACATTTCATTCATATGTTACCAATAATACAGTTACATTAATTTTCCTTCAATATATCAGTTATAAACTTATTTGTTTCTTGCCGATCTTCAGCAAGGATATCACGCATGCTTTGCATGAATTCAGCGTCAACGTCTTTTTGGGCTTCAGTAAATTTCTTGTTTTCTTCCTCAATTTTTTCCAACCCACTTTTATAGTCCTAGCTCACGTTTGCCTCCTCTGAAATGAAAATATTTGTCATAAATTGATTAGGTTATTAATTATAATACCACATGGCAGAGGTACGTTTAAAGCACTTACCTTGAGTTTGGCGTCCCTTAGGTGTGTTAGTCTCAAGTACGGGAAATTCATAGCGGGACCTTTCAGTGGTGGTAGCAAATAATGTGGAATCACTGGATACTTTAAGTTCACCTTCACCATTATTATTTGCTTGAGCAAACATCTCTGCTTATGTATCCACACCGACAGCTTCGGAAACAGGGCGCGTGCCAAACAATTCATTTAGATCTTCAAAGTGGGAGCACGACTTTCTGCCAGCGCCACTAGTAGAATTATTCTGCTTTACTTCTATAAAAAAAATGGTTCAGCATTCTAAGCTATCTTTTTACTTGTTCACTTGTTTTGTTAATATTTTTAGCCTTAAATTTTCCTGCTTTCCTTTTGTTCCTTTTTATTCTGCCATCAAGATGTGCCAACACATTCTGTTCCTTTACATTATCTAATAGTTCCATTATTCCTTCTTCTGTCCAATGGGTTTTGTTATTTTGCTTTTCCATGATATTACTTTTCACTTAAATGCAAAACAATGCGCAGATCAAAATAATATACAAATGAAAAATTATTATGTCCACAGCTGTTTTTGCGACGCGGTGTTGCCGTATTTTAAGTTGAAAAAATTCATGTATTTCGAAAAAATTCATGTATAATTTTTCTGTATTATAAAATGCGTAAATTGATGTTTATGCATGCACTCGTTGTTCTTTTTCATGAATTGTATTCATGAAATTTCCAATGCATAAACACAGTTTATAAATGAAAATATAACCGAGTTCTCGAATGTGCTCTCAACGTTCTCAGGAGCTGGAACTTTCTTACGGCACATTATGGCGTATTTTGTACTTGGATTTACACCTACATCCATATAAGGTCCAGCTCAAATAACAATTAAAGGCAGCTGGCCATTCACAACGCCGTAGTTACGTTGATTGGGTGCTTGAACAACAAGCATTGAACCGCGAGTTTTCCATTTTCACCAGCGACTGGGCAAATTTCTCACTCAGTGGATACGTAAATGCCAAATTGTCGCAATTGGGGCTCCGGTAATTCTCAAATAATCTGAAAAAGGACAACGACTTCGACGACACCAACCATAATAGGGGCGATTATCTTAGAAGATTTTTGGCTAAAAACTGGTTTAAGTACTCGTCGCATTGTGATGATCCAAAGACAGCCAAACTATAAATATCAGTGAGCCTTGAAATACATTTGCCAACATAAATAAAATAGTATCAGACTAGTTTTATGCAATTTTCAAAAATTTGCCTTTTCAGTTTCTGACTTTTTTGCTTGCTTACTATCAGCTTTTCAAGGTATTTATTGATATAATTTTAAATTTTTTGTTATTATTAGAATCAAACAGGCAACCATTAGTTATTTCGGAGTTAGTTGAGCTTACTCTTCTAAAGTTTCTTTATTTTTCTACCAAAAAATAAACGAGCAACGCATTTGTCTGCATTTAGAGAGTTTCTCGTATCTTATTACATTTGTTTGCCATATATGGTGCGTCTGGTTCAAGAGTTGTAAATATTGGATCGCGCTGCTCCAACTGAACATGATGTATTTCTCAACAAATTTAATCAATTTTACAAAAATTAATAAAGATTCTAGCGTTTGCTGTATGCAAAGTGGGGTCACATTTCGAAATATATTTATTGAATATTTATATATAGATAGTTCTTAGGTCGCATAGCAGTGCTCAGCAACAGAGACTGGGGGTAGATGGGAACTCTGGTTTGTTATTTTGTTTGCAGATGAAAGCTGGTGGTGTGTGAGCCAGCAAAAATTCCAGCGATGATAGTGTTCAGAAATGTAAGCTTAGTCTGCTTTTCATTAAAATCTACTATCAAAGACATTCACCAGACATTTTTTTTTAGAGATAACAAGACAGCTTATATAGGGTGTTTTTTATAGAGGTACAGAACTTTAAGTTGGCATTACTTTTCAAGATGCCGACCGATTTAACAGCTGTCAAGTGATTTATTCTCAGGTTGGTTGGCAATTCATCATGAATAGACTCACGCCTGAACAACGCTTGCAAATACTGCCATTTTATTTCGAAAATAATAGTTCTGTGCGGAAAACGTATCGCGCACTACGTCCAATGCTACGGACCAATGATTCCACCAGCCCATAAAGCGCACCAAACAGTCAGTTTTTCTGGATGTAACTGTGTTTCAACATACACTTGAGGATTACCTTCACTCCAAATGCGGCAGTTTTGTTTGTTGACGTAGCCATTCAACCAGAAGTGCGCTTCATCGCTAAACATCGCTAAAATGGACGTAGTGCGCGATACGTTTTCCGCACAGAACCATTCTTTTCGAAATAAAATTCCACTATTTGCAAGCGTTGTTCAGGCGTGAGTCTATTCATGATGAATTGACAAACCAAACTGAGAATAAATCACTTGACGGCTGTTAAATCGGTCGCCATCTTGAAAAGTAATGCCAACTTAAAGTTCTATACCTCTATAAAAAACACCCTTCAAACAGTTATAAACGGCTGGAAATAATTTTCTCATCATATAAAATTAAGTTCACCTTATTTCCCGGTAATTGAATTTTTAATTATTCACAAACTTTGTTGCATAACTCATTTTATCTGCGTTCCCCTTTGATGTGTTTTACATTTACGCTTGGAATCAACTAGTAGAACTCTTTTGAGATGTGCGTTTGTGATGCACAGATACAAGATACATTTTATTTTGTTCAATTGTCCGTTGCAAAAGTTTTCTTATCGGTAAAGAGTTTTTCAACTGACTTTTTCTATTTTTCCTTACTTTCGCTCTTTTTCCTTTTCCTTTACTTAATTTTTTTTTTTTGTAATGTAATCCACTTCTAAGACTCTGCTGCTGCTGTAATGAAATTACAAATTACTGCTTTTTGCGCTTTTGTACGCTCGCAACTAGCTCATTCACTCACGCATTCATTCACTAACTCATTCATTCACGAGCGATGACTTTGAAAATGCATCAAAGTTTTAGCATTTTTTTTAAATTTAATTATTTTTCTACTATCTTGAAAGTGTAACAGTTTTATTTGGTAGTTTTTTTTTTGATTTTTTTGTTTTGTATTTACTATGCTTTTTGTAATACTTTTGGTTGTTCTTTTTTTCTTTGCGTTTGATCTGAGAATTTTCTAAATGTTCCCTTTTCACTACGTTATCCTTTATATGCTTGGCATATTGCTATCTGCGCCTATATGTGCTTACTTGAATGTATGTACTGGTATGTGTGCCTATATGCGTTTATCCTGTACTTATATTGGATATTTTTTTTTTTTTGGTATCCGGTTGACTCCTTTGTGCAATATGAAAGTGTCTGTATGTTTGTCTGTACTTGCGACGTTTTAGTACTGTTAAAATTGATTAAAATTCTTCTAGAAGATTCATTTGATTTAACCTTATCTGGAGAGGCAAACAAATGGAGCATATTTCTTCGCTTTGGTACCGTAAGTTGTGTGAAGTTTTTTGTTTGCACTTTTGCAGGAGACAAATTTTTCACACATGCTTTATTGGCGAAGACATACATACACAGCTCAATGTGATATATTCACCTTTATGTTTTATCTACTTTACACAGCTGTTGTCACTTTTGTTATGGTATATTCCTCTTCATTCATTTACTTTATTACATGAAAATCATGTAGCAAAGAGCTTTTGTAAGTGGAGATAAGTTTTTTTTTGTATGAGATTTTGTTGTGTTTTTAAAAGAAGAGTGAAAATAGATTAAAGTTGGGTTAAATTGATTTAACCTTAAAGGAACAGCCTCGCATAGATGACGAATATGTCTTTTGAGTTGTTAGATTGATATATGAATAATACAATAGGCTTGCATATTGAAACTGTTACTAGAGTAGAGCAGCTCAAGTTCCAGTAGAGCAGAACAGCTGCAAAAGAACCAATAGAGTAAGTCAGACCAACTCGGATCAGTAATCTCATGAAAGTAAACTTTCGGGCAAACATTTTTCAATTTATTTCTTTATTATTTAGTACTTTATTTTATATATATATATATATGTATATAGTAATTTAACAATATAATAACTTATAATAAATATTTTGAAAGATATAAACGGAAATATCGCCCATGTTGTACAAAAGAATGCGGGAAAACCTTAATCACAGCGCACACTTTAAAGAGAAAGGTCTTATCTCTTTAATCGCTTGGGATAGTTCTGCTGTAATAAACTTTTAGCCAAATTGTTCGGGTTATTAGATAACCATAATGAGTAATTTTTATGTGGTTTTTCTATCTCTTCTTTCAATTCCGAGGTCATTGTCAATGGCGGAGTTGTTTGTTTACATACAACGAAGTCTTGCATATTGCTCTTTAGACTTTAGACTGTATATTAAAAAAAAAAACTTTGTTTTCTAACCTCAGTTTGGGCGAAGAACCTATAATCCAATGCAAGCTCACGATTTTCAATTTAGTTTGGGCAAACTTTTTATCTATGTGGTTTTTCCAAGTGAGTATTTGAACCAATGTTCTTCTTCTTCTTCTTCTTCTTCTTTGGCGTAGGCACCGCTTACGCTATTATAGCCTCGTCAATAATAGCCCGCCACTCGTTTCTTCTCTTTGCTGTTTGGCGCCAGTTAGAAATACCAAGTGATACCAGGTCGCTCTCCACATGATCTTTCCGAACGGAGTGGAGGTCTTCCTCTTCCTCTGCTTCCACCTGCGGGTACTCCATGGAAAGCTGGAGCACTTTCATTCATTCGGACGACATGACCTAGCCAGCGTAGCCGCTGTCTCTTGATTCGCTGAACTATGTCAATGTCGTCGTATAGCTCGTACAGCTCATCGTTCCATCGTCTGCGGTATTCGCCGCTTCCAGCGCACAAAGGGCCATAAATCTTCCGCAAAACTTTTCTCTAGAAAACTCCTAGAGCCGACTCATCGGATGTAGACATCGTCCAGGCTTCTGCACCATATGTCAGGACGGGAATGATGAGGGACTTGTAGAGTTTGGTTTTGGTTCGTCGAGAGAGGACTTTACTTTTCAATTGCCTACTCAGTTCAAAGTACCACCTGTTGGTAAGAGTGATTCTGCGTTGGATTTGAAGTTTGACATTGTTGGTGTTGTTAACGCTGGTTCCCAGATAGACAAAATTATCTACGACTTCGAAGTTGTGACTGTCAACAGTGACGTGGGAGCCAAGTCGCGAATGCGATGACTGTTTATTTGATGACCAGACCCATTCGTTTCGCTTCTTTGTCTATATCAATATCATCGGCATACGCCAACATTTGCACACTCTTGTAGAAGATTGTGCCTGGTCTATTTAGCTCTGCAGCTCGTATTATTTTCTCCAGCAACAAATTAAAGATAAAGTCTTGTCTGAAACTTCGTTTGGTATCGAATGGCTCGAAGAGGTCCATCCCAATTCTGACTGCGCTTCTATTAACCAGGGTCAGTTCACATAGCCGTATGAGTTTTGTGGGGATATCAAATTCAGACATAGCGGCGTAGAGCCAGCCTTAAAATCGATAAAAAGGTGGTGTGCATAAATTCTTCTCTCTCGGGTCTTCTCCAAAATTTGGCGCATGGTGAATATCGGGTCAATGGTAGATTTGCCAGGTCCAAAGTCACACTAATAAGGTCCGAGCAATTTGTTGACGGTGAGCTTTAGTCCTTCACACAATGCTCGCTATTCGAACTTCTTCACAGTCGGGTGATGGCACTTCTGTACCATCGTCATCGATTGAAATTTCGTGTTCGCCATTTCCGGCGTTTTCACTTTCCCTGCCATTTAGCAGGCTCTTTAGTGTGCTCTGGACATCTGTTTCCAGATTATCTCCATGGTCCCTACACGAGTTTGCCACGGTCTTGAAACCTTGTGTAAGTCGCCACATCTTCTCACAGAATTTTCGAGCATTATCCTTGTCGGCCAGCTTCTCAAGCTCTTCATACTCACGAATTTTGGCCTCTTCCTTTTTTCGTCTGCAAATGCGTCTCGCTTCCCTCTTCAGCTCTCGGTATCCACCCCACCCCGAACGTGTTGTAGTTGTAGTCGATCGCAAGGTTGCGAGGTAGGTAGTCTGCTCTCTCTCCACTGCAGTTCGACATTCTTTATCGTACCAGCTGTTTTTCTGGTATTGTTTAAAACCAATTGTTTCCGAAGCAGCGGTACGCAAGGAATTTTCTATTTCGTTTCACAGGTTCCCTTATATCGAGTCGCTGATTAGCGCTCTCAGAGAGCAGGTGTGCAAGCCGAGTAGAAAACCTGCTGACTGTCTGCTGTGATTGCAGCTTGTCGACGTCAAAACTTTCTTGTGTTTGTTGACGGGTGTTCTTTGCCGCACAGAGGCAGGTGCGTATTTTTGCTGCTACAATATAATGATTTGAGCTGATATTTGGACTTCGGAACGTACACACGTCTAGCACAATTTTGACATCGTGGCGGGGGCAGCGCTCATAAGTACGTTCTAGGCTCTTATAGAAAGCATCTTTGGTCACATCATCCTTCTCTTCTGTCGGGGCGTGCGGCTAGACGTACATACACCGCGGTGAATGTCAGAACTCGGCGACGGGGTCTCACTCGCCCCACAAACGCAACACCAAATTTGCGCTCCTTTAAATGGCCGCCGTAATATATTTCACATGGACCCATCTTTTTCCATCCTTGTCCCGTCCATCGCATTTCTTGTACGGCGGTGATGTCAGCCCTTAGGCTTACGTGGACATCAACCAGCTGGGCAGCGGCACCATCCCAAATAAGTGAACGGACATTCCTGGTGTATGCCCTCAAATCGGGATCCTTTGAACATTTTGTTTGCCATCAAAAGGGGAATCTCTCACCCGAGGCATTTGTTGCTGTTTCATTGGAGTATAATTTTTATGTGGTGGGTGCCAAACCCTACGCACAACCGCAGGGGTTTCGCCCTTCTCATATTAGCTCGCCTCCAAAGGGATGTTTGTTGGCTACCCAGAGAATACTTGGTCTAAAACCGGAAGTCGTGAGCTGCTTGAAACATATGTAAAAGAATCGATTCTAGCCACTCCCAGGTGAATGGCAGTCAGAAGCTTTCATCACTTGCGTGAACTTCTAAACATGGCCCCATCCTCCCAATTGAACCAATGCTGCTCCGAAGTAAATAAGGAATTGCTTTTGTGTCATCGCATTACCATTTATAGAGATTGAAAAGCATGTGTCTTTTTTAAGGCTAAATGTTACTTGGATACACCTAGATTTATCGACATTAATTCTCCATGTAGTTAACCATTCCTCAAATATTTTTCAGTGTTGTTGTAATCTAAAAGTGGCCGTAATAGAGCTGGAATGTATACTAAACATTGCTGTATCATCTGCAAAATTTGATGTGACGAGGTTTCGGTTTGTTGGCAGATTGCTTATATAAATTATATATAAGACGGACCCTAAAACACTTCCTTGTGGAACACCAGCTGATATATCATAGGACTCAGTGGTGTAACTTTTTTACCTAAAGGTCAGTATGTAGCTCTAACGAAAAAAAAAACTCATATAAAGGGTGTTTTTTTTATAGAGATATAGAACTTTAGGTTGGCATTACTTTTCAAGATGGCGACCGATTTAACAGCTGTCAAGTGATTTATTCTCAGTTTTGTTTGGCAATTCATCATGAATAGACTCACCCCTGAACAACGCTTGCAAATAGTGCAATTTCATTTCAAAAATAATGGTTCTGTGCGGAAAACGTATCGCGCACTACGTCCATTTTAGCTATGTTTAGCGATGGAGCGCACTTCTGGTTGAATGGCTACGTCAACAAACAAAACTGCCGCATTTGGAGTGAAGGTAATCCTCAAGTGTATGTTGAAACACCGTTACATCCAGTAAAACTAACTGTTTGGTGCGCTTTATGGGCTGGTGGAATCATTGGTCCGTACTTTTTCAAAAACGATGGTGGCCAGAACGTTACAGTCAATGGTGATCGGTATAGAGACATGATTACTGACTTTTTCATTCCTGAATTGAATAACCATAATGTCCAGGAGATGTGGTTTCAACGAGACGGCGCAACATGTCACACAGCTCGTGCCACAATAGATTTATTGAAAGACACGTTTGGTGACCGCCTAATTTCACGTTTTGGACCTGTGAATTGGCCTCCAAGGTCTTGTGATTTAACACCGCTAGACTACTTTCTATGGGGCTATGTAAAGTCTTTGGTCTATGCGGATAAGCCACAAACGCTTGACCATTTGGAAGACAACATTCGCCGTGTTATTGCCGATATACGGCCACAAATGTTGGAAAAAGTCATCGAAAATTGGACGTCCAGATTGGACTACATCCGCGCCAGCCGTGGCGGTCATATGCCTGAAATCGTATTTAAAATGTAATGCCACAAGATTATCTTTCGGATAAATAAAATTCATGTCAAACGAATAATCCATCGTTGTTTTATTGCAACTTAAAGTTCTGTACCTCTATAAAAAACACCCCTTATTTCGTGGATGGAAAATAAGTGGACACGGAAATTTGACAGATGATTTTCTATTGGAAGAAGATATGCAAGCGTAAATAAACAAAACTAAAAACATGAGTGGAGCGCGGTAAATATTTGTCGCTGATTATGTATACTAATGTTTTCTCATGACTAAAAATAAATAAAAAATGAAGAAATTGATGATAAAACTAAAAATATAACATACATATATTGCTTTATAAGCTTGCTGGAATACGTTTGAAAATTAGTCTTCCTATTGTTTTTCGCGAAATATATATGAGACTATTTATTTCGCTCGGAAGCCTGTGTTGCCATGCTTTCGTATTTGTTTAATAACTTTATAAATAGGCAGTTGAAAATGGAGTTTTTTTTTCGAGGTGCGTACTGCTTCGTAAACAAATTTTTCGCGCACAGTTTTTTTGCACTTTTTTATACGGAGTTTTCGGTTTTCGTTAGAGCTGCATACCGACCTTAACTCGAAATTTTCTGCCAATAAGGGAGCTTTTTAGTGCGGCATAAATATTTGCGAGCAGCGTACCACTCAGCTTATATAATTGATGTGTATAGATTTCAAAATCGGTTGTATTTTTTTTTTTTAAGAAACGTTTTCGAAGATTTTGGAGGATATCGTTATTGAGCTAATCATATTTATTAAGCTTATCCGAAGTCTATGAAGAACTCCGTTTTTGCGGATATTTTTCATATATGCCAGTGGTGCTCGAATTTCTACAAGGTCTAGGAGTGGATGTGATAGACGCATAGTCAAAATTCTAATTTTTGGGTTCACCATCTTCGTTCTTTTTATTTACAACAGAAGTGTTCTCTCCATAAACTCAACAAGCTCCACTCTAAGGCACTTAAACGGAAATATAAAATACACATGTATGTATGTATGTATGTTATGTATGTTAGTACACATATTTTTCACTAAACAAAAAATAACCAAAACATTGCAATAAATTACAAAAAAACTTCACTGAAATTAAAGCGCTGTCATTGCCGAAAATCCAAGTGTATGCAAATCATGCAAAGAGCGAGAAACAAACCGAAGAATTCTCCAGTATTTACACGCTTGAATAAATTTGTAAAGAAATCGACCAATAAAACTTAGCAGACACGCTCGCTTACGCACAACCCAGGCAATGGCAATACACAAGCAATCATACAAAAATACCATTTGTATATATTTACACAGGTATTTATGTGTGCACAAGTATTTACAATACATAACTATCAATGCCAAAGTCATTTCCAAAGCAAATAAGCAAAGTTTAGTGGGAAATTGTGCGGCAGTCAAAAAAAAAAAACCGAATCTGCCAAGTACTTGGCAATTTTAATAGTCGCAAAAGTGGCCGATCGCTTTGTTGTTCGTATACAATGAAACATACATACATACATATATAGTATTGTACGCAATCGTTATTCATACGTCCTTTAGCTGCCGCATACGTCCTGCCAGTTCAATGCAAGCTCATCCTTTTTTGTCAAAAAAATTTACATCCCTTTTTTGCCTGAATATTTTTGGTTCGTTGCAGTGATGTGATGTGCTGGCACACTCCAAACACACATACATACACCTCGTGTCTGACTTGATCTGCTTGCTATGCGGCTGGCTTCCTTTAGTCTCGCTTCTGGTCCTGCCCCTTTTCAACTGCCATTGCTACTTGTCATTTACCAACAATTCATTTCACAACTTCGACTGCAACTCACACTCATGCATATATATATACATACATATATATGTTACAACCAAACGTACTGAATCAGTTTTGCTCGTGTCCCTGTGGTATTTTTTTGGCATTCCAGTAAATTATCATTACTTCATGGGGATAATCTTAACACAAACTCATATATATACAAGTATTTACATATGTATGCGCATAAAAATATAACTAATTTTTATGTGCGTGAAAAACAAAAGTAAATGAAAAAGTAAGGAAGAGCTTAGTTTAGGTAAATCTTAGTTAAAAACCGGAAATATACTGCCACTCTCTTTTACATCTATGGACATTTAATATAGCAACTTATCTCGAGATAAGATAATTGTCCAAGGCATATGAATTTTGAATGAGCATATTTCTGTCTTATCGCCATTTTCATACGACCTTCACTTCAAAAGTTATAGAGACCAGCATATGTGGCTCGTTCTGAAACGCATATACACATAGGCCATAAGTCTGCGTTCACCCAACACATTTTTTTAAGGTAAAGTACAAACACAATTGGAATAGTTAATTCAGTTAAAATTTTTTACACGCATTTATTCATTATATTTCTCAGTTCAAAATGCAAAAACAAAAACCTATATTCCTCTTTTCATTTTTGTATAACAACAACGGTATCTAAGTGTATCAACATGTAAACGTAGGCACCACAAAGTCTGCGTTCAGGTTTATAATTTTTTACAACATTGAATTTACCAACTTATCTGTTTCGTCAGCTGTAATTCGGGATCATTCTGGCAGCATAAATCTTCGCAAAACCTCTTTGCTTGTTATCATATGCTGACGAATTCTTTTTCCTAATATATCCGAAAGGTGCTCTGTAAGATTGAGGTCGGGTGACTGAGCAAGCGTTCTAAGCTGTCTAGGGGCATTGTACAAGAGCCAAAGTCTGAGCAGTATGTTTCGGATCGATATCCTGTTGAAACCAAAATGTCGAAGATAAGCCTAGATTCTCTGCACTTTGTTTCAATTTCTTCTTTAAAATGTTTAAATATCTCCATTTATCCATTGTCGATTCGGTAAATTCAATCTGACCCACACCATTAGCGGCCATGCACCTTCATACCATAATTCCACCACCAACATGTTTCACTGTACCAACAACTTTTTATTTTTCAAGGCATTTGCGCCTTGCGGAGACTTACATATGTATATAATTTTGAGCAAATTCACTGCGCTTTCGTCTTTTGACAAGTGAGATATGAAGCTTTTTCGGACGACTCTATCATGATATCCAGCTTTAGGTAAAATTTGTCTAGCAGTTTATGCACAACTTGTTTTTTTAAACAATTTTTTTTACGTTTTCAACTATATTTGTTGACGTAATTCGCAGGTTAACTTTTAACAGATTTATTATTTTGCTCTCTTTCCGTACTGATATTTTCGGACGGCCAGATCGGGGTTTCGACGTTAAAATACCGGTTTGCTTGAAATTATTTACTACGCGCTGGACGGAGGAATACGCTCTTACAATAGTTTGTCCAATTTTTCGGAATCTTTCCCCACCTTTCCACAGTTTAGTAATTATTTTTCTTTCTGAAACACTAATTTCTTCCCCTTTGGTTTCTTTTTTTTCAAACCAATATTAAAACACGTCACGAACTCTTTAAATGATTAATTAGAATAAAAGACAATAGAAAATATGCAAAACGAAGAAACGTCTTCATGAAAAGTAACAGTATTCTCAAATCAAGCAAACTGAACGCAGACTTTGTGGTGCCTACGTTTACTTCTTGCTGCACTTAGATACCGTTATCTCGAAAATGAAAATAGGAATATAGATTTTTGTTTTTGCATTTTGAACTAAGAAATATAATGAATAGATACATGTAAAATTTTTAACTGAAAATTAACTATTCCAATTGTGCTTGCACTTTACCTTAAAAAATGTGTTGGGTGAACGCAGACTTTATGGTCTATGTATATACTACTATAACTCTGAGCAATATATTGGACGTGCTCTTCCGCCATTTGTGGTGTGTGCGTCTTGATATTTTTTGAAAAATGGACCTACAGTTTATTCTAAGCCGAATGCGAACGGACGATGGAATTTTATGAGGAGATTTTTTGCTGCATGTCAGAAATACATTCGGAGGCTTGATATTGCCTACCCACCGCTGCAACAGAAAAATTCCATTTTCATGGTGTTGGATATTGATCATGCCAGGGCTAGAACTTTGATCTTCTGAACGGCAGTATGCACTGTTAACAAGTCGGCTATTGTCGTCACCGTTCTGAAAATAGCAAGACGTAAAATAAGAAAATTTTGCAAAAAGAAGTGGCTTTGCTTGTTGGTTGATTGAAAGGGGAGGTAGAGGACCATACTGTAAGCGGCCGAACCTAAACAGTTGAGTAGGCTCATTGCGAATATTTCGCTCGATGTAATAACCGATTTAATTCCTAACAACCATATGTACTGAGGATATCGTGCAAGATATGACGTTTCAATCGGCTGAAGGCCGGACACTCGCAAAGGTAGTGCTTCGTCGTCTTAAGTCCTGCACTGTGCTGATTCCACTTTACCCTGTTTGTATTGCTACTGAAACGCCCGATGAGGATGGAAACGAATCGCCCATCGTTGAACTGATGCGTATAACGAAAAAGTGAATGACTTTGGTAGGGAATGCAACAGTCAGACTGCGACTCGCCTTTGAGCTCCCACGTCACTTTTGACAGTCGTAACATAAGAATAAGCAAAACACAAAAAATAAAGTTGTTTTGAAAGCCCAATGCAGAATCTTTCCAAACAATTCTACTATGGGTGCAGTAGGCAATTGAAGAGCAAAGTTCTCTCTCGAGAAAATTATGTAGATGTAGCTCTGGAAATACTCATTAGCGTCTGAGCGCGCACGTTGCTGTTGTAGGCAATGTTCTCCAATGCAGAGTCTCTCTTACCAAGAAGTACTATTTCGGGCTGAGTGCACTTAAGCATGCATTTATGTATCTTTGTGTATGGAGCTCACCTTCCCAGCTCCTCTTTGAGCCAAACGCTTCGATGAATAGAGTCCAGAGTATCATTTGTAAATATCTCCTCCTACTTTCCAGTATCCTCTCCCTTTTACCCCTAAACTTAGCACTCTACCTGTGTAAAGATCGAGCACTGCTGTTCGGTTATCATATCCATACTGTTATAAGGTGTAAAAGCGCAGATGAGTCAGCGTTGGGAGTTTTAGAAAGAATGGTTTTGTGAAATATTTACGACGAAGGGCTGGGCGAGATTAGCACCCTCAATAAAGAGACGACCTCCTCTATAGAGTATTTTATATCTTGCTTATTGCAGCTATTAACTGGTTACACCGGTTCAGCATGCTGAGGACGAAATCGAGCACACATTTTTATCAAAGATTTTACTCGCAGATAGTAGAAGAATCTATCCTCTAGCGGCGGCTTTGAAAAATACCCATGGAGAGGAATTTATATTTCTTGTTACCTTCAATTTGCGCACAACAGCAATTTTAATTTGTGAATACTACATATCCGCGAGCAGCCAGCCGATCAAGGCAGATGGCGATAGCTCGTTAGATATTAGGCAGTGAGCGTAAAAGCTGCAATGTTAAGAGTGAGATAGGCAGTGAGTCGATGCTCTGACCTATTCAATACTTGACAACGGAGTTACAATCATATTTCGCCTTTCATGAATCGGGTTCCATAATAAGGCCAATATCGCAATAACGTCTTCACAAGCGCCAGCGGAAATAATACATCGAAGTCGTCGCAGACAACACGAGCGCCGATATACATATACAGGACAACGTCGTCGCTACGCAGTCTACTACCGCCGACATACATAGCATAACATTGCCTCCGCGGCCTACACCAGCGCTGTAATACCCAGCAGAGAGTCGCCACCGCCGTCTACACGAGAGCTGCAGAGTGTCATCGCCGCAGCCTACACGAAATTCACTACACTCAGTCGAGCATCACCACCACAGCAGACAATCACAGCAGGATCCTGCACACAGCGGGTATACCTCATCACTTAAGAAGAAGCACAGGGACAAGGGAGAGGCTTCGTTACAAATTATTTTTCGAAACGAGTTTTGTGGATACGATTTTCAAAAAAGTATGAATTCTTGAATAGCTTGAAGATGTACAACTGGTGGACGTATAGCGAAGATGTACGTGGATAAATTAATTTAAGTCCTCATATTCTTCATTTTGGTAGAAATCTACTGCTACATTCACCATTTTTCTCACTCATTTTACAAATTACCGTTAAGTGAGCAAAGCCGAAAAAATTCAAATAAATAAAGAAACAAAATATATAAAATATAAATAATAAACTTATTGATATAACCTTCGCTATTGTTGTTGTGAGCCCCAGAGTGTATCTTACATAAATACTAAAGATTTGTTTCTTTCTTCTACGTCAAGCATTTGTAGTTGTTGTTACTTTCTTCTAACTTCTTCTAACTCACTTATGCTAAAATACTTATTTTTGTTTTATATTCATTTCATTTCATCTGCAGTGTTTATTATATTGTTTTCACTCTAATTTTGGAAATTTATATAAAATATTTTTCCTTGTTGTTGTTGTCATTTGTAATACCCAAGTACTGAGCTGCTGAATTTGACTTGCTGTCTGGGGAATGAGTCAGTAGAATTGAGTGGAGTTGAGTTGTCTGCTTATTTGTAAGCTGCAAACACACTAACATACATATAAATAGGTTAAAAAAAAGCAAAATTTCCGAAACTTGTGATTGCAGTTCTAATGGTTTCGGCGTCTGTTCATTGCCATCGGAAGTGTGGTTATGTTTTTGGCGGCATATTTTTATATTATTACCATTTGCGTTTATGTATTTTTCTTGGTTATTTGTATTTTATTATTGGCAACAATTCGCAGTATCTAAGCTGAGCAACGCACACGCATACACTTACGCGCATAACTAACCTGCAAATATTTGTGGACCATATGATCCATTGGAGTAGCTACAAATATACTCCTCTGTGTGAAGTATTGTACCAACTCACGTTTCTATAGCAGCTTAGTGCGGTACGACTCTCCTCGTGTTTTACCGATCGCAATCACTACACGAAGTTACAATTGCACGATAAGTTTTATACTCGCATACCGAAAGTGTGAGAAAATGAAACTGAGTCAGTTTCGTTTCGCTGTTGAGCTCTGCTGGTGTACAAAAGGCATGCAGAATTTATTATTACTTCAATGAAAATACGTAGAACAAATGCGCAAACTAATATACACATGGCAGAAAAAGTCTGCGTCCATCTAAGCATATTCTGTTTGCACTATGAAGAGTCGAAAACAGTAAATCATTCATACACTTTTTTACATTATTTTATTTAGTTCAATAAAAAGTAACTGAAACTTAGGTACCAATAATTTACGTAAATTTGAAATGAGTTCATATAAAAACAAAATGATCACTCATACCGAACAGAAAAAAATAAAATATATATTAAGTCAATAACTTGTTAGAAGGCAGTTTCTCATTGACCCAACAACAAGTTTGGTTGTTACTTCTGCGCTTATAGCTTCCCATTCCTCTTCAGGTGCGTTCCTAAGCATTTCCTTGTTGGTTATAATATGCTGTCTAATTGTTCTTTCTAGTACATCCCATAAGTGATCAATAGGGTTAAGATCAGGTGGTTGCAGGAGTGTACTCAGTTGTTTAGGAATATTGTACAGCAACCAAAGCTTAACAATTTCTACTGTGTGCTTTGGGTCGTTGTTCTGTTGGAAAATAAATTGCTCACCGAGTCCCAGCATTACTGCATTTTTTTTTTAAATTTGTTTTCAAAATATTGAGATAATCATGCTTGCTCATGAACGACTCAATAAACTGAAATTTTCCTACACCCGAACTTGCCATGCAACCCCATATCACAGCACCTTCACCACTGTGAATTTCCTCCAAATAATATAACGGTCTTTTATCCCAAAATATAAAACTTACTCTCATCGGAAAAAATAACTTTATTCCAAAACTCTGAAGGCTTGTTTAAGCGCTCCTTCGCAAAGGTTCCGATTTACTCTCGATATGAAGGGCTTCCTTCGTGCGACCCTGCCATGAAATCCGGTTCTTTTCAGAATTTATCGTACCGTATCTGGATATAATTTCTTTTGGTATTTTAATTTAATGTCTTTTGAAAGTGGGCTTGCTGTTAGACGTGGGTTAGACTTCACAAGAATGGTTGGGTTGCGCTCTTCTCTTTCCGTCAGTTTTCTTGGACGACTAGAACGTGGCTTACACTCAGAAGATTTCGTTTGTTTGAAGTTGTTTATTACTCTTTGGATAGAGGAGTACTGTCTCGCAACAGTTTTCCCGATTTCCCGATAACTTTTTACCATTATGCCACAAACCAACAACGATTTTCCTTTCGTCAATTTCTATTTTTTCTCGTTTTTGATACATAGTCAAAAAACTTATGAGTTTCTCCTATACTTATATACGCTTTAGCGTCTTCCTAATCGCGATTAGTATCGTGTATCATTTAAAATTAAATTCAACATAAATAATTTGTATATATTTTCAATGCAACAAACCATCGCTTTTTAAAGTGAACGCACATTTTTTCTGCTTAACTTACTTAAGTAGCGGTACTACAATCCTGTTAACTGTTAAGAACGACGCAGCTCAAATTCTATCAAATTTTGCTCAAATATTCTTCAAATAGTTGTCTTCGAAATAAGTGAAAATAAAATAGTGATTGTTTTAAAATGCTTCAATTTTTTAGTTGAATACCTTAATACAGTGAGCGAACGCAGACTTTTTCTGCCATGTGTATATTATATATTTATTAACAATGAGTTATTAATATTAATATAAATTTATGTAAAAAATACTATTTTTACTTACTTTTCATCAAAGCAGATGGTATTTGAAACTAAAAAGTGTGTTCGAAAATTCTCCGTAAGTCCTCCATAATGTAGTCCCCTGTAGTTACTCCATGGAGTGCTTGAGTGTTATGTAGAGGTGAAGTATATCGTCCAGCCATAGAGCATCGCAATGCTAATTGGACAATATTTTGTGTATGGATTGTGGTTGGTTTTGGAATACTCTATTGTTCGCGTGGAGTATTGTATATCTCATGCGTGCATGGAGTACTCGCGTTGTTTACAGGGTACTTCCAAATCGCAAAGGTATTGAACTTTATATTCATATAATATGTACTAATGTATATATGTATGTATGTATGTATGTATGTATGCACTAAAATATTCAGCAAGTGTTGAAGAGTCTCTGGTGTGCATTTTATTTATATCCTTTATATGTTTTTATGTGTGTGTGTGTGCTTGTGAGTGGCCATGCTTAGTTTGTTTATGAAATATGTTTGTCCTTCCGGCAATCGTCTGCCTTCATGTTCTCTGTGGTACGTGACCTCGTGAAACGTGTTAAGGTCAGCGCATATTTAAGTACCTCGGATTTAATGTACTTACTTAGTACATATACATATATAGTTATATATGTTATATACATACATAAATAGTTCGGTTTTATCGTGTGAAGTGTTATGGAGTTTATTTGGGATTTCCTGTATTCCTTACATACACATTTGGAATTATATTTAATATTGTACGAAATCCTCAAACTAGAGAATATTTCAACTTGTTCGCTCTTTATTAAAGAATTTGAAAATATTAAAGTGAGTTTACGATAAAGGCGAAAGAGTTAGTTGTTATCTTTAGATTCTCTTTTTATGTTCTTTGTGTTTTTCGAAGATGTGGATTGAGCAGATATGCAAAAGTACGTGAAAGTAAAGGTTGTTTATGGCTCCACAGTTCACAACTTCCGGTCTGGTGTAGACTAAGTGTGTTATGAAAGTTGAAAAATATTCTATCGATCCGAGTTCGATCTGAGACTCTAAAGATTCCCCAAGGAAGAACTATAAGCCTCGGAAAATATTTTGGAATTTATCTTACAACCACAATCTCGAACACCGATCGCATAATAGCGAAGATGTGCTTACACAATTCTTTTTGTTGCGTTGTTGCTGTTGTAACTGCAGAAATAATTCATAAACTGAGTTTCGCGGAATATTGCGGCAGTAACAGTCCTTGGTCGATTAAAAATCCGAGTCGTTTCGGTATAAAGACCCGACTGTCGCAAGAACCATTGGATTTTAGTCGTCTCTTACGACAGGCATGTATTACTGCGGATTAATTCTTTAACCCCTAACTCGTAGGGGGCATTACATTATTTTCTTTACTGGCGTAGACACCGCTTACCCGATTAGAGCTGAGTTGATACAGATAGACTATATAAAAATTACTCTGACGTTTTATCACCATCTGAGAGATATAAGGCAAAATTAATTTCTGGAGTCATGATATTTGCTGCAGTGTTCATATAGCTAAAGAGGCTCTATTCAAGAGTTATAATTTCCATCACAGGGGATGGTTGAAATTTACTTGACTCCACTGTAGCGGAGCAATGGGTGCCACTATGCAGATCAATAGCCAAATTATAGACATTTTTTTTTTAATGCGGTCGCATTCACAGCGAATTTAAACCACTTTAGGTGCATTTCGGATATGAAATCAAATGCTTTTTAGGAATGTATTTAACGAGCTCTCACACATCGACGTAAAGAGCTGCAGTTCTGAGCACTCAAAACATCGATTTAATTAATAATAGTAACTGAGATGTCAACGCGTCGACACCTGAAGAGGCGGTTGATGCGTTCATAATGATATCTCCTGTTTTCAAAACAAAAGTCAGCACTTATATTCGAGCGACAACACCAACAACAATATCAGCCTTGAAATCCAACGCAGAGTCACTGTTGCCAACAGGTGCTGCTTTGGACTGAGTAGGCAATATAAAGGTAAAGTTCTTTCTCGACGAACTAAAATTTAACTCTAAAAATCGCTGATTATTTCCATGCTGCTATATGGTGCAAAAGCGTGAACAGTGACGACATCCAATGAGTCTGCGCAAGGATTTTTCGATTCAAAATTTTAACGAACGATTTATGGACCTTTGCTTATCATCAACGATAAAAGCTTCAGACTAGGAAAATGTTTGAAATTTCCGAAGACATTGAAATGGTGCAGATCTCCTTTTACAAACTCCATGGGTCTTGGCAGTAGAAGATGAAGAGGGATCCAAGAAGTCTTTTCTCTTGAAACATTAAAATTTTCAACACCTGTATGCTCAGGAACGGAGCTGCGCATTACTGAGTCTGCAAAATACCTGTGACTCATTCTGGACAAAAAAATTAAGTGGATGCGTAAAACATACTGTTGCTTATGCCGCGGTGAGACTATAAAATGTGTCTGATTTTAAACTAATAAATTACGATCATACTAACATCTTAAGGAGGTTAGGTTTAACAGAAAGGAAGGACTACTGTATATCATTCACTAACTTTACGACAGATTTAATGCAGTTATCTCGGATAGAAACTAATTAGGATTGGATAGTAACAGTAAATGCAGTCCAGATTGGAAAACGTTGTATACGGCTGGGTGAAAGTCAAAAGATAACAAGGTCGGTGGCGGAGTCTACTCAAATGAGCCTAGTAGTAGCATATACTTTGGTTTACTGTAGTACTTTCCAGGTGAAACGGTCGGAAACTGAGAATGCCAATTTTCTAGGCTTCATAGTACTCGCGACGAATTGAATCCATACCTTTTCGGATAGTCAGGCCGCATTAAGAGTGCTGGAATCTATAAAAATAAAACCAGAAGTAGTCGAGTATTGCCGCAAATCAGTTAGCTTGATGGCTAAGTAGTTATTTTTTAACCTGATATGGGGGCCTCGACACATTAACATACCGTGTAACAAGATAGCGGATGAGCTTGCAGGGAAGAGGATATTTCTTCTACTAGCAGCATGGAGTAAAGAAAAGTCACCAGAGCTTATTGCGCGAAAAACAAGGGATTTTTCTACGATTATGGATCTTTCTGTAGGACATCTTCTATTAGGCAGACACGCAGAGAGGTTGTGCCTACCATCAAACGACTTCTGCAGAAATTTAAGAGATCATACAGCACTTGAAACGTAAGAACACTTGCTTTGTGAATGCCACGCACTTTCAGAGAGTTGAGCGACACAGCGGTTGGAAATATAGAACTAACGATAGTTAGTGATAGATAGTGGTTTGGCTAGCGGTTGAGGGACTTAAGGATTCTCAGTGGCAACACATTGGGCCAGTTTGTTGGCCTAGGCGAACTGATGGCAACCACTTCAAGCTAACCGAACCCAAACTTCGTCAATCAAATGGTTTTTTGCAAAAATTATCGCAAAAATTAATTTGGTTTGGTGCTAAGGAATAATTGAACTCAAACTGCTTTTATTTCAGTATTTACTTGGCTAAAATTTATTGTTTCGCACTCAATAAATAAGCGTCATCTACATTGCACTCGCATAGCAAATAGATTTCAACAAAGCACAAAAGCAACATATATTGACTTAGGCAACATTTAGAGACATTTTTTGCTTCCTTTTTTCACGTTTCATCTCAGTCACTCCAACTCGCCGCCAAAGCAAGGAGTGTAAACAAATACGAATGAGTAAAAAGCTGGGATGCACTTGGTTTGGTCAACTTGCAAATTGAAACAGATGGATGGTTGGTAAATATTGGCATTGCAACTAAATAAGTGCATGTGGCATGTTCAACACTCGAAATTGTGAAAATGTTGCACTCGAGACCACAACAGCACTGCAGCGGTGAACAAGTGCAACTAAACGAGCGGCTATGACTTTTAGGCCGACAAGCTACAACAACAACAACAAACTAATGTTTGATGAGAAGAAAAAAATAAAAATTTTGCCGATCATCACATACATACATGCATACATACAGAAAGACATTGGGAGAGTGCGGGAGGAGCAGTCTGTTGATTTCCACTCGTTTTTGCACTGTCAAGCTTTTGCATTTGCCAAATGAAATTTGCAAAAACCGCTATTGTTGGTGGTAGACATGTGCATGGTGATGTGTGTGTCAACACACACACACACATACATATGGACACACTCGAAAACGCGTTCAAGTGCAGTTTATGTAATTTGTTTGCACTTTGGCTGGTCTGGTTGGTTTGTTTGAGATATTTGCAACAATTTGCATTGCAACCTTTGCTCTGCTAACAAAAAAAAAAAGAAGATTTTTCTGCATGTACAGGTGATTGTATGTGTTGCATGTTAAACGGCGCTCAAAATCGTTGAACAAATTTGTCACATAATGAAATTAAATGCCCAAAGAATGCATATGAATGGAGAAGTGGCGGTTATTGGGTGAGTGTGAGTGATAATAGTTTAGAAACCCTGCTCAATGTTATTTTTATATATCAGTGGTATGTGTATATGTGTGTGAGGGTGCCTAAAATGCAATTTACATTGTGTAATGTTTAAAATTTCAATGAATTTTATCAGCTGTTGTAAATTGGACAGACCAAAGGTGGCATGGGGAGTTATGCTATAATTTTTATTAGGTAAACGTCGATTTCATTGAAGTATCGCGACTTTTTTTCTTTCTGAAATACTTGGTAGGGACATAAATACTGTTACAACATTAAACACACGCATTTCAATAGAAGAATTGAGCATACCACATAATTCCCATATGATTTATAAAATATAACCTGTAAACCGTTAGTTTGAAATGAAAAAAGGTGATATTTTCAAAACACTCCGTCCGCCCGGCATTAGTTGCATGTTCGTCTACCGGTGCATAAAACTGTTTGAGGAGACTGGGGATGTTAAAGACCGCCACCGGTCGGCTGTCATATCAAGAATTCTGCGAAATCCGCTCCGAAAACAGAAAATCATGGCCAGGGTGATGAATGTTTCGCAAAAGTCCATGAGTCGAATTATTAAAAAAGACTTGGGACTTGGGGCTTTCAAACGCCGTACCGGACATTTGTTGACTGCAGCTTTGAAAAAAATAGGGTGGTAAAATGCAAACGTCTTTTGGTGAAGCACGCTGATAACTTGCACAGAAAAATCTTGTTTACCGATGAAAAAATTTTTACCGTGCAGGAAAAATTTAATAAACAAAATGATAGGGTGTATGCACGGTCATCTAAGGAAGCATCGGAACTGATTCCACGGGTCGAAAAAGGTCACCACCCAGCTTCAGTCATGGTTTGGTGGGGTGTCTCTTATGATGTGGTAACTGACTTACATTTTGCGAACAAAACATCGGTCAAAGTTTACCAAGAAACCGTTTTGGAAGCTGTTGTAAGACCACTTAACCATTCCATGTTCCAAAACCAATCATGGCCTTTCAGCAAGACTCTGCGGCGGCCCATAAAGCTAAAACGACCCAAATCTGGCTTCAAAACAATTTACCAGCATTCATTTCATCTGAAGAGTGGCTCTCCGGCAGTTCTGATTTCAACCCGCTGGATTACAAATTGTGGACAGTTTTAGAGGACATGGTTTCCCACAAAAGATACCCCAACATTGATTCTCTTAAGACAGCTTTGATTCGTGCTGTGGCCAATTTCCCAATGGAGGAGGTGCGTGCGGCTATTGATGATTGGCCAGTCCGACTTAAAGCGTGCGTGAAGTCCAAAGGCGGGCATTTCGAATGAATACTGCTTTTTTGTATACAATATATATCAATAAATATGTAAAAAAAATTGTCCAAAAACATTCATTATTTTTTATTTTATAGCATAAAATGTGTGTAACAGTATTTGTGTCCCTACTAAGTAGTAGTTTTCATCAGATGTCATACTCTATTACCGGCATTTTTCTAATTCAAAAGCTCTTTCAAAAATCGGCTCGTTGATTCCGTTCTTTTTATATTGATATCTATAGCTTTATGTGCAAAACTAAATAGCTTCATAACGCTTGAAAAACTGTCGGACATGATCAGTGCTTGAAAATTATATGAAAAGATGCGACGGCTTACAGAATATCTCAAGACCGTAGTATACTCATGTATGTTAGGAACCAAAGGGATCAACGGTATCCAGGGCATACTGAGTTATGGAGGTAACACTTCTCCAATCTGCTGAATTTCAGTGACACCTGGAGACACCTGGAGATGGTGAGTCCGAATTCCCATAATATTAAAGCGACAGGAGCCGATCTATTCAAATAAGGCGGCGCAGAACTGAGAAGGTGAATGCGTCAGCTTCATTGCAGAATATGGTCGGACGAACACATGGCCGTTTGGAATCTAATTGTGGTCTGCCCAATCCTTAAATAGAGGTCCCCTATGTCTTGCGTCAATTATCGCGAGAGAAGCCTCCTGAATATCGCATACAAGATCCTATCGAGCGGTTTGTGTGAGAGACTAACCACACCATCATCGACCTGATTGGCCATTATCTATGAGGCTTTCGACATTGTAAATCCACCATTGGCCAGATATTTGCCATGCGACAAATTTCGGGGAGAACATCTAAGAACATAATAGATACATACCCCTTTTTCTCTGTTTTTAAAGCTGCCTTCTATAGCGCAAAAAGGAGATGCCTTTATACCGCTTTGTTTGAATTTGGTATCCCTGCAAAAATTGGACGGCTATGTAAACTGACGTTGGAGAATACTATAAAAGCAGTCAAAAATAGGAGGAACCTCTCAGAGTATTTCGGTGCCAAACGGAGTTTCAAACAGGATGACTCTTTATAGTATGATTTCTTCAACCTAATGCTGGAAGAAATAATAAGAGCCGCAGAGCTAAATTACCAGGTACAATCTCCTACAAGAGCGTACTATTGTTGGTGTATGCGAATGTGGTTAGCGAGGACGAGACGCAATATATCTTTTCATCAAAAAATAGACTTCGCATCCACAACTCGGCTCTTACACTACTGTTGACAGACATAAGTTCGAAGGGTTAGCCTTGGCAGGCTTCGAGAGAAAAGTTCTGCAGAACATTCCGCAATACCGCAAACGGTCGAACGATGAGCTGTATGATTTATGCGGTTACGCTGACATAGTTCAGCGAATAAAAAGCCGAAGCTAGCTAAGTCGTGTCGTCTAAATGGATGAAAGCACTCCACCTGAAAAATTTTTCGATCGAGTATCCGCACATGGAAGCAGAGAACGATGAAGACCTAAACTCCGTTAGAAATATCAAGTTCATAAGGAACTGGTTTCGATTGACATTTCCTATTGACGCCGAACTGAGAGAAGAGGAAACGAATGGCGCAGTGCCTACGCCAATATAATAGTAGCCAAAAGACGGTGGAAATTTTTTGCACCTGGCGGACGTATCTTCACAGGCAAAGTAAAATTTTTCTGAAAGGGGTTTGCATAAACAAAAAGAAAGGGGCCTTATGTACCTCTATACGAGTATGGAATGTAGGCAGATTAATACGCTTTACTGGATAATTTTTATCTATTATTGACCACCAAACTAAGATACCGTATGTCACATTTGGCCCTGCAACTGCAGAGTGAAATCAATAATTTACAGCAGGCGGTTCTCCCCGTTTGAGCAACATCGTTTAGAGGTGCAAATAAAGTGCTATTGCAACCTTCTTTGCCCTCTCTTCTTAGTTTGGTTTCTATAAGAACTTTCTGTCTAAAGTTAGTCCCAAGTAGCTCGCATACTCTCTTACTCATAATAAGGTACCCTTCACTACTGCTAATGAGAAATTTGGTAATCCGTATTTCATAGTGATTATTACTAACTCTGTTTTGCTAGTATTTAAAGCCAAGCGATTTACGTCATTCACAACATTAGCTACCACATGTTCCCCCTTACTTTCAAGATCCAGCAACAGGCTATTCATTGTTAAGACTTTGTATTAAGAACTTATGACTTCAAGCTCAGCGATTTTTTATCGTATGCATTCATGCGACAGCTTCCATTGCGTGGATTGTCCTCCTGATTTTCCAAAGGAAGTATAGCTCTTCCTCTTCCTCAGATTTCCTAGACTTTCAAAGCTGCAGTGTTTTAATTCCTGCGAAAAACATGACAGTACAACAACGCTTTTGTAGCAAGATCGTAAATATTTTTCTGCCTGACACCATCTATCAAAACTCTTGATTTTTCAAACTGAGAAGAGGTCGCTTATGCTAAAACAAAGAATTGCTACGGCTCACGCACGAGGCAAACACTTTCCCCATATACAAAGCCATTTGAATATGTAACATAGGTATCCATCTTCTGTAGTATCACATACACACAGTGATTGGAGTAAGCACCAGTGCCTTTTCAAAACTTTGACAAGTCGTAAAAGCTTAACTCAGAAATATATTTAAAAAAAAACTTATGCAGTTCTTTAGATAAGACTATTGATTACACTGTGACACAAAATGAGGGTTCATCTCTCCGTAATTAATGAAACCAAATGGAGATGAAACTTTATCCCTCCCATATCAAAACCTCATACTGGGTTTTGGCCTATAGGTCTGATTTCATTTTTATTTTTATTTTTATTTAAAGTTGGCAACCCTGTGTATGAGAAAAGTTGATTAAAACTTGATCAAATGAAGCAATTTTAGATGGGTTTTTTTGTATATCGCTTTTTTTTGGATCGAGGAACTCATTTTTGACATTAACTTTTACCTAAATCTTACAATAGGTGGCGCTGTCATACAATTTGTCTTATTTTTGATAGTTTTTCATGCAAAAATAGTATTAATATACTTATGTAGTTTTTTTTTACCAAGCACAATTTCTGTGAGTTTCGTGTCAGCTCTCTTGCAATACCACAGCAAAATAAATTCTGAAAATTTTGGTAGCGTGAAGCGTCTTATAAAATAAATTTAAAATGAATAAATGTTTGCGAAAGTTAGCGCTTTATTGCTGTGTTTAGTACAAGTGTTAGTGCTAAAGAGTGGTATGAACATTATTTTGGGATGCCGGTTGTTCAAGACGTAAATTGGGCTCCCAAAGATATATGTAGAACCTGCTACGACGACTTACGTCTCTGGGTTAAAGGAATAAAAAAATCGCTGAAGATTGGTGTTCCGATGATTTGGACTGATCCAGGTAAGTTTATTTTATTTAATGTGTTGAATCTATGTACTCATTCAGAATGGTTGTGCATTCAGGTGAGTATAGTGAAGCGAGTTGTTATGTGTGTTTGAACGATGTAAATGGAAAAACTAAAACATCGCGAAGATCAATGAAATATATTGGAACAGATTATGTAAGCCTACCATTATCGCATTCAGATGCTATTCCTGTGCCACGGCCACCAAGCCCTACTACGATTCCATATATGGACTGCGAACTTGCAAAACCAGTTGCAGGATCCTGATTATGAAATATCTGAAGCTTCCAAAAATATGATACCAATATCTCAAAATTAGATGGATGACGTGGTAAAACATGTCAATTTATCAAAACGTTATGCAGAGTATATAGCACATAAGTTAAAACAAAATAATTTACTGACACCTGATGTTAAAGTTACTGGTTACCGTCATCGCCAAGCAAAATCTCAGCCATTTTTCTCTGCCAATGAAGAAAACACCTTCGTTTACTGTAACGATATTGAAAAACTTGTTGCAGAAATGGGTATGACTTATATTCCCCACGAATGGAGGTTATTTATTTTATTATTTAAAGAAACGTAGGAATCTGTGAGGCATCTACTAGAAGCAATAAACTATGAAAGCCATAAATGGCGTATATGTTGCGATTTGAAAATGGTAGCTCTGCTTTGTGGATTACAAGGCGGATATACGAAGAATATGTGTTTTATATGTTTATGGGGAACCAATACCAAAGACATGACTGGAAGAACAGAGAAGATTTAGTTGTTGGATCAGATAATGTAATACACACGTCCCTTGTTCCAATTGAAAAAGTGTTGCTACCTCCACTACATATCAAATTGGGTATTTTTAAAAATTTTGTAAAAGCACTTCCTGCAGATGGACCAGCTTTTATTACACTAAGGTCAATATTTCCACGGCTTAGTGCAAGCAAAGTAAAAGAAGGTATTTTATATTTACATATAAAATAAGATTTTTTAAGATTTATGTAATCGCTATATCGTTTTACAGGTATGTTTAATGGTCCAGACATAAGAAAATGATAAAAAATAGTAAGTTTGATAAATCTTTAAATGAAAAGGAGCTAAATGCCTGAAATGCCATAAAAGACGTAATAGCTAATGTTCTCGGTAAATATCGTGCCACTAACATCAGAGAAAAAGTAGATCACCTCATGAATATGTTTGAGAAGCTCGGTGTACATATGAGTTTGAAGGTACATTTTCTCCATCACCATTTAGATTGGTTTGAACACCAAATAGCAACGGAATCGGATAAACAAGGCGAACGTTTTCACCAGGTCGCTTTAACAATAAAGACACGGTATAGGGGGATAAAACTACTACCAATGTTAGCAGATCTATGCTGGTGGTTAGCGAGAAATGAAGAAGACAATACCGACGAGGAAGATGAGGAAGTAAACTTACCGCCTTCAAAAAGATTCAAGTTTTAGTTTTTAAGCACCGTTATTTTTGTAAGCTTTTTATGGCATATTTTTTCAAAATGTCAGAAAATAATTTAATTCTTAACAGAAATATTACTTTGTACGTATGTATACTTAATTTTTTATTTCAAACTTTTCACGCCTACATATGAGTATATGCATGCTATTTATCATCTTTTTTGTGTGCCAAATATAGTGTAATATTCCTTTCTATATGTATCATATATTTACGATTATTTCTACAATAAAACTAAAAATATTATTTTTCATGAAAAATAAGACAAATTGTATGACAGCGCCACCTATCGTAAGATTTAGGTAAAAGTTAATGTCAAAAATGAGTTCCTCGATCCAAAAAAAAAACGATATACAAAAAACCCATCTAAAATTGCTTCATTTGATCAAGTTTTAATCAACTTTTCTCATGCACAGGGTTGCCAACTTTAAACAAAAATAAAAATGAAACCAGACCTATAGGCCAAAACCCAGTATGAGGTTTTGATATGGGAGGGATAAGGTTACATCTCCAATTGGTTTCATCAATTACGTAGAATCTTGTTGCACAATGTTATTACTTTTTCAAATTGATTCATTTACCAATAATTTTTTAAGTAGCTCTAAGGTAATTTTTTTTACTCGTATTTTGCGTTTTGGAAAGTTTCTGTCCAAAATTACCCTTAAATTTTCAATGCCTTTCATGTCGTGTTACTGCGCCAGTGGTGGTATTACGAGTGAACAGTTCCATATCAGTTAGCATCTGAATTCTTCCCGCAGTTTCTCAGCACAATTTTTATTTTTCGGGATTTTCCAATTCTTGTTTTGCAAGCTGGAAACTGACAAGTACGTCGTAAAGTTTGAGATTTTCGATGTTATACTTCTATATACGTCTCGACATACGAGCGTTATGTATGTTGTTTATATTTAGTAACCTAAAATATCATCTCGAAAAAAAAATGGAATTAAATGACAAACATTTTCGTGCGATTATTTTTTTTACAACATTCGACGTGGATTCACTCAGCAACAGTGCATCGCTGAACTTAATTCAATTCTTGACGATGGAGCACCATCAAGGAACACCCTTTATCGATGGTATGGTGAAGGCATTCGAGGTCATAGATCACTCCAAGTTGAATTTAGTAAAGCTCGCTCAAAAACAATTGTTGTTCCGGAATCTAGTAGTGCTGTGCGCAAGCTAATATTGCAAGATCGTCACTTGACCTATCGTAAGATTGAGAAAACTATTGGCATAAGTGGGACTAGCATACATTCAATATTGCATGGGCATTTCATTGTAAAAAAAATATTTGTTCTCATTGGATCCCACATAATTTGTCAATCGCTCGAAAAAAGGCTGTTGTCGATTGGTCGAGAGAAATGAAAAACAAAATAGTGGTGCTTCGAAAAACGTCTATAACATCGCTACAGGTGGTGAATCGTAGATTTCCGCGTAAGAGCTCGAAAGTACAGAACAGTCGACTGTTGTTTCAGGATGTTTCAAGATGAGCAGAATCCAGCAAAAGTGTTTTGTACAAGCAGCACTTCTAAGTATATGGACGTGTCACAACCATACCACTAGAAAAAGGCAGAACAGTAAAATCTGAGTGGTATACAACCATTTGTTTGCTAGTTGTCTTTCAAGAAATCACAACCCATCCATTAACTGAAACAATTGCATTTTTGAGCACTCATTCACATCGATTTGAGGAGCCATCCTTTGTATAGTCCTGATTTGGCACCGAATGACTTCGTTTTATACCCCTACTGAGAGGTCAACGTTTTTCAACACCTGAAGAGGCGGTTGATGCATTCAGAATGCTTGTTTTGGGGATACCTCAATCAGAGGGGTAAAAGTGCTTCAAAAATTGGTTCAAACGCATGCGAATGTGTATAGATCTGAATAGAGTAAATGTGAAAAACAAAAAAGCAATTTACGATTATGGATATTTTTTTTCAGTTCTCTAACTCCGAAATACAGGGTTATCTATTTTGCGGCTTAAAAAAAATTATATTAATAAAATATATTTAAAATAATTTTTTTTCATGAAATTCCTTTTTTATTATAAAGTCCGAACCTTGGTATTGAATGTGAAACACTACATCATTCAAATGACCGTCTCTTGCATTTTCGCAAACCTCGATCCGTTTGACGTAATTTTCGACCACCTTTTCAGACATATTGGGCGGCATCTCAGGCCAAAAAAAAATGGGTTATCATTCGACTATAACGTTCCGATTTGACAGTGAGAGTCTCGCCGTTATCGTTTTCAAAGAAGTAAGGTCCAATCACACCTCCGAACCAAAGAACGCAGCAGATGGTAAGTCTTTTTGGGTGTAATGGCCTATTTTCAATTATTTGAGGATTACCTTTGCCCAAATGCGACAATTTTGCTTATTTACGCTGAAGAAAATTTTGTTGGAGGAATCGCGGTCCACTGCTTGTTATTCAACCGCCCAAAATCGACATAGCTCCGGCATTGTGAATGGTCAGCTGGTTTCAGCTGTTGTGTTAGCTAGATTTTATATGGATGAAGGTGTAAGTCCACTCTTGTATTTGTACACACATTCGTGTATATATACGCTACGTGTTCCAACCTAACTGGCCTGCAAAGATTTGTGGACCATATAGTCCATTGGAGTACTCCTCTATGTGAAGTATTGGACCAACTCGTATGTAATCCACTGTAGGTACTCCATAGAGTACTCGGGTGTTATGCAGCGGTGGAGTATATAGTACAGTCCTAGGACATCACAATGTTAATTGGACCATATTTTTTGTATGGATTGTGGTAGGTTTTGGACTAATCTATTGTCCGCGCGGAGTATTGTATATATTTCACACGTGCATGGTGTACTCGCCTTGCTTGCAGGGTGTACACACGAATATTGACACTATCTGAAGTCATATTTTATGCATAATTGTGTACAACTATAATATTTTTGCTTGTTATCTTCATTTGTCTACAAGTATTCGAAATGTGTATTACATGCACTTGCACATACTACTTATACATACACACATTAATACATACATGCAATCACATGCTCCAAACGCTCATCATATATAAGTAAGTGTGTTTAATGCTCATACAAAAGAGTAGAGTTAACTAAATGATGTTGTTGTTGTTGTTGGGGAAATTTCTTTTAATTAAAATGATATTCATCTTCACAAAATTTCCCCTTGTATGTTTGTGTGATGAGTGTGTGCTTATGTTGGATAGCATTTGAGCATGCAAAAATTGCATAGCTTCCATCCGTCCATCCCAACCACACACATATGAGGACATACACACATATGTATGTATATCTACTGAAAAGCAAGGCAAAGCAAAGCAAAGCAAAGTAAGCACTCTTTGATCTGCACTTTTCGGCGCTTCGGCCCTTTGCTGCAACACACTCGCTCATGTGCATTTCTATGTATGTACATATGTGTGCTCTATGGTGTGGCATAAAGAAATTGAAAGCATTGAAGTGCGCTTTTCTTCGTTCACACAATAAATAATAATGAAATTGCTGCATAAAGTAAATGCAACTGTATAAAATATTTGTATAAATACTCTACATAAAAATATAATCAAGACACATACATATGTATGTTATGTCTGTACACATATGAATCATGTGGTAAAAAGTATGTTAGAGATATGTATAAATACAAATATGTTTGTATGTATGTGAGTGTGAATATTTTGCAGTTCATTTGCTTATGAACAGCAAAATCGGTTGCGATGCGGTGATTGCACTTACACCAGCTGCAAATATGTATGTAAGTGTGTGTGTGTGTGTAACGCTGTGTATGTTTACAAAAGCATGTGAACAATCAGACAATGTGCATGCTAAGGTGTTCATTTGCACATAACTTCGTACATACATATGTACATAAGTATTTGTGAAGAGATTTGTAATTTAATTAAGCTTCTTTTTGATACCAACTAATTTCATATCTTGCGCTAAATTTATCTTACACACAATTTGATTCAAAGGAAACTAGCGTGCTAGTTACAATGTATGCACATATGTACGTGTATGTAAATATATTTTAGTAAATTTTTTACAATTTTTTGTGTTGTCGGAGGTGGAATCTTATAAACGGAATGCACGATTCATCCTATTCGCTAAAGATGCACCTCATTCGGGATCACGTCCTGCTAGTTTTTACGTTTGCGGAACTTCTGAGGTAGGACGTCTACGCACTAAGCCCTTAACTACGTCTCCTATAGCTTTTTTTTTTTAATTTTCCTTGCGGCACCGCTACCAGTCACTTCTTCACAACGACCAGCTTTAGACAATTGACTCTACGTCCGCATAGTTCTACTACTCCTGGTCCATCATCCGTTTCTCGCTGTTCCGTTGTCATTTTTTACTATTTAGCTCCGTTAGGGCTTTTCCGCTCCATTCCTCACAGGCTTTATCAATGTGCGTCTTGTAGTTTAACCTCGAATCTAACATCACACAGCAGTTTATAAGTGCTTAAGCGATTTTCAGCAAATCACCTGATCTGATTTGTAGTTTTAGGTCTTCAATGGATTGATTACCAATAAATTTAATGACCTACAGTTTATTCCTGGCCGGCTCCGAACGGCTAATGGATTTTTATGAGGAGATTTTCAAATCATGTCAGAAATACACTCGGAAGACGTGGCATTCCCGCAAATAGAAAAATTAATTTTCTTTACGTATGGTAGTAGACAAGTACAATGCTAAAAACTCGGCTATTTTGCCTCGTGATAAGCGACAGAAAAATATTATGATGCAGCTAACTAAACTGCACACGATCTATGCTTAATCCAAAACATCATTCTAATTTTTTTCACTCTTAGTTGGTGACCCCTTCCCCTAAATCGAAGCATAAATAATGCATAAATTTTCCCAATTAGATCAGAAACAATAAATGACATTCCGGGTAGTTTTACCAATGGCCCACTTCGGGGAAAGAAAAGTAGTATCCGTGCTAATCGAAGTGAAAAGCTGCCTATGCACTAAGTTTCAAGGAAGTCGAACCATGAATATGGTTGAACTTCCCGCACTAAGCGTAAAGCTATCCATAGACACAATAAATACGATTTCTTTGAATAGGTCGGACTCTGATCCACTTCTCGGATGTTTCTAACTCTTTAAGCTTTCCCTGAACTTCCACAGATATTTCAAAATCTAAAGAAAATTAATCGGTCCAGCCATTTTGGTGTTTCGATTATATATATACATATATATATATATATATATCAGAAAGGTCACAGCACCTAAAATCACACCCTGAATACGGCTCTGATCAAGAAGGTAATATGTTGACTTGAGCACGAATAAAGCCCTGCCCGTCTGGCCGTATGTTAAACTTAACTGCCAAGCAAACGTGTTTTTTGTTTTAGTTAAAAGTCAGACATTTATGAAAATGGATCGCTGAACAACCGCACCACGCGTTAAAATTGTTGAAAACTTCTATAAAATTGGTGATCCAAACGTGGCCACATTTCGTGCCAAATACACAAGCAACTGGTAAAATTTTAAGGAAATTTGACAAGACTGCATGGGGTATAGATACTGTAAGGCCTGTGCATAATCGTTTGGCTCGTTCTACTTCAAATGTCGCTGCTGTAAGTGAAAGTGCAGCTAAAGAGCCGTATGTGTCTATTCCTCGACGTTCTCAAGAGTGGGTACTTTCACATAAAATCCAGCTCACACGACAAGATGGTGCCACATGCCAGAAAACACCAGCGAATATGGCTTTATTGCAAAATAAATATCTCGATCGCGCAATCTCTCGTCTTGGCGATGTCAATTGGCCACCGAGATCGTGCGATTCGAAGCCGTTGGATTTTTTTGTGGGGCTACTCAAAAGACCGTGTTTATGCGGATAAACCTTTAACTCTTGAGTACTTGAAAGCAACATTCGTCAATTTATTGCTGACATTCTGCTCAATATGTGCCAAAAAGTGGTCGAATATTATCTCAAACGGAACGGAGCTCGTAGGCACACCACAAAGAGGGCCATTATTACCTCTTCTTTGGATTCTCTCGTAGTTAATAAATTGCTGAAGCAGCTAGCGAGAGAAAGGGAGCGGGATGTCATACTTACAGCTTATGATATTTCGATTATCGTAAGTGGTGAGTGCTTGGCAAACATTAGCTGCCTGGCGAGTCAGGCACACAAAACAATAAATAATTGGGCAAATTCATCTGGTTCAGTGTCAACCCTTATAAAACGGATCTTGTACTATTTACAAGGAAATACAAAGTATCCACTTGGAACAAACCAAAGCTGAGAGAGATATTTTACAGCCGATACTAAACAGTGTGTATCTAACTTGGAATTTTTGTATTAGATAGTAAGTTGTTGTGTAGACTCAATGTGGAGGAGCTAGTGAAGAAGTCATTGGCGAGCAAAAGGATATTATGCCGCACTTGGAGCCTATCACCGTCAATATCACATAAGATATTCGTAGCGATCGTGACGCTAACACTTTTCTACGGAGGTATAGTATGGTGGAAAGCTACAGAAAAAGGCTGGAAAGAGTTTTCAGACTAATAATGACCAACAGCACCAGAGCACCTGAAATAACATAGCACATGCAAACCTGGTAGCTAAAAACAGGGCATTCATAGCTAAGCAAACGGAAATGTTCTTCAAACTAAAGACACTTGGTTGCATGTCGTGCATCTGGTAATACTGCGGACATATCATCGTATATTTAAGGCTCACTAAGAAGGCAATCTGCTGAAACTAATCTCACCTTGAATGTGTGAATCAAATATCATTTCATTGCACTGCAGATGCATGTGTACCCTTATAATAATTATCTAGGCGAATAGCGCGGTCAATATTAACGCTACGAACAAACCATCATCAATAATTTAACTAAACCTCAGTTGGGAGTGTCAACAATGGTTTAAAAAGCTCTTTGTTTAAGCTGGTAAAAAAAAACAGATAAATTTTATACATATTTGCATGGAAATATTGTAGTAAAATTTTAATGCACATAAAACATTTTGAGTTCACGTGTAGAAAGGTGTAGAACTTTAATTGCCGCTGATTTTGATTTTTTTTTTGTTTTTCTGTGCATTAGTTCATAAATATCAATTTGTATGCAGTACAGAGATTTGCTTTACCATAGAATTTATGAAAACCAAAAAAAAAAAAAAAAAAAAAAATTGAAATAAAATTTCTCTTTAATTTTTATTGTAGTAAATAAGATAAATTTCATTAATTTTGCTCGTCCGAAAGCGCAAAAACTTTTTATTTGAAAACACACATATTGTATATGCAATATATGGGTATTTTGCACAGCATTTTAGTACCCATTAATTTTAATCTTGTGAAATATTTTAAAAAAATTTCATAGAATATTTTCAATATTTTGCTATTACCAATGGGATTGGCGTTAAAGTTTAGCATGGAAATTGTGAAAATATGAAAGGAAGTTTGGTACATATATGATATACTTGTATACTTTCAAATATATGTACATAAACTGCACTCCTCACTTTGTATTTTTTTTTTAAATTTTGTTAGAAATGAAATGCAAACCCATTTTTGAAAATTTTCAAATAACTTAAAGTTGTCCTTGAAATATTCTTACTACACTTTATATATGTACATACATATACAGTGGCGGACAAAAGTCTACATACACTCCCTGTTTTCGTTGAATTGAAAGTCCAAAAGTTTTATTGGAAAATTTAACGATACATTTTATTTCAATTATTTTCCCTTATCATAAAAAATAAATATTCTTTAATATAAAAGAGTAAAGCTATCACAAAAATAATAAATAAAAATAAAGTAAATCCAACATGGATAAAAGCCTACAAACATTACATACATAACTTATTTTAGCGCAAAAACTTTGATTAATATCGGGTAATATGATCACTTTAGTATTTAGTTGGTTGGGTTGACTTTAGAATTGTATCTCACTTTCACTGCTTATTGTATCTAAACGCGTGGACCGAATTAAATAATTTATAAAAGCATTGATAGGCAATGAATTCAACTTTTGTTCACTTTTTGTTCAATTTGTTGATGTGTTGTAGTTTTTCTATAATGGTTTAACAAAATTTGCATATTTTCCTACTTTTGCTATTTACGTTGTACTTCTTTCACAAATTTTATCATATTAAACTCATTTGTATTAAAAATTTATGATGGATATTAAGCTTAATTAAACAGAATATCATTGAATAATTAAAATTTTTGTTGTTGTTCATTTATAAAGTAGGGACAAATGTTTAAAAATTGCACTTTTTTTGACATTCGATACATTTGCGCGATTTTTTTTGGGTCTTTTTGATGTGGGAGAAATAGCATCTGTCGATAATTTTGTACTTGTATGCAACTTATTTATTTAATTTTATATATAAATTAAAAGTATGTGATTTATTCGATTGTTTTCTTGAAATTTTATGCTTTAAAGTGACACTTAATATAAAATTTTATACATTCACTGAATATCAACTGTCAAATTACGAGGAAAAGGAGAGCAAAAGAAAAGCAACATAACCCACTCAACCAAAATTAATGGTGAAATGTTCTTTATTTCAATGCTCCCTGTGGATATAGTATATAGTCGGTGTTGGTCTCTTAAGAAGGTTTTTTTTATATTAAAGCGCGGCCATAGGACGCCAATTCATAAAAGGGGTTCACTTACAAGTACTGTGCAAGGCGAAACTGGTGTTAGTAATAATGCTGGACCAACACCGGCTATATATTTGACAGTTGTTAGCGCGGCGCTTTAAAAAAATAACTCTGAAAAGGACCAACACCGGTTTCGCCTTGCACAGTATTTATAAATGAAACACTTTCGTGAGTTGGCGGCTGCAAAAAAAAAAATATATATAAATAAATAAAAAAAACACAAAGGCGCAAAGGCGCAAAGGCTATAATCAAGACAATCCAAAAAATATGTTAATCTAAATGCAAATGACCGCTGGGTTATATGTATACTTTCAACTACAAAAAAAAATTTTATATTTGCTGGTGTGTTTTTTTAAATTTTTACTAATTTTATAATTTGTTCTTGTTTTTTATGTTTTAAGCATTGAAAGAAATATATTAATTTTAATTTTGAACACTTATTTCCATAAATTATCGTGTAGTTAGGGCAAAATATACCAAAAAAGTTAAATTTTCTCGATTTTCAAGACCTTCCCTAGAGCTTTTAGGAACACCAATGGGGGTAGTGTTGCATTAATCAAAAGCTTAATTCATTGTCTTTCGAATGAGATTAGTTAGAGGTGCGCGCCTCCTCCGTTTGCGCCCCACACTCCTTCAAAGTGGGATACAATTTTAAAGATTTACCAGTTGGTTCACTGTTTGCATAAATTACAGCTTAAAGCCGTCGTGGCATCGAAACTACTAAATTTATCAATTTTATGGGAGTAATACCGTCCCAAGCTTCAACAAGACGTTCTTTGAATAATGCTGGGCTGGAAATCCGATTTTTTGTAATTTTTCGCTCAAAATTCTTCCAGACATATTGAATAACATTCAAATCTTGCCTTTTAGGTGGTGCGTGCGTGCCTTGGAGCATGATAAAGCAACCAATCCTTAAGAATGTGGACCGTGTGCTTTGGATCGTTATCCTGTTCAAAGATCTAGCCTGCGCCAAGCTCCCAAATTTCCACCGAAGGCTTCAGATTAGCTTCCGAAAATTACTTATATTTGAACCGATCCATATTACTCTCAATAAAAACAAGCTTTCCAACTCCAGATGCCGCAACCGCTCCTCAAACCATTATGTTGCCGCCACCCTTCTTTACTGCTGGTACTATATTTTTGGCGTTAAGTACAGTGTTTTCTTTTCTCCAAATTTTTGCTCTTTATCGCTGGCGAATATATTGAACTTCGATTCGTCTGTAAACAAGACTTTTTTGCCAAAAATCCATTCCCTTGTCTAAAAGTGTTTTAGCGAACTCCAAGCGAAGTTTACGATTGTTTTCAGAAATAAGAAGCTTTTTATGTGGTGTTCTACAGTGGAAGCCGTTATCGTTCAGAGCTTTTCGAATTGGTATTGGATGGTACTTCCTTGTTGAGCTAGCGATGTTTTCGGCTAATTTTGGAGTAGTAACTTTAGGAGCATCATTCACTTCCTTCAGAATAAAGCTGATGTCTCTTCGAGTTAGTTTCTTCGGGCGGCCAACACGCGACTTTTTTTCCGTGGATCCATTTATTTTCAAAGTTTTTTACAATGGTTTGTATTTTTGGTGGACTTAAGTTTAAAATTAATTAAATTTCACGATACGCATAATTTAAAAAAAAAATAGTAAAAAAGGGTACCTAATAGCCATAACAACACAGCATATCGACGTACCTGCTAGTAAACCCGTGGTGTATGTAGACTTTTGTCAAGGACATTTTTGCGTTTTTTCACCATAATTTTTATGTTTTATTTTATGATAGAGAATGGATTTTTTTTAAATATATGTGATTAGAAAAGGATTTAAAATAAAACTGTATACCCACATTTTTCAGCAAAGTTATAGTGCTTTCTACACAACGAATACTGGCGGTGTTTGTAGACGTTTGTCCGCCACTGTATATATTTATATGTATAATATTGTTTAATCGAATTAAAAGCTTTTCACTGCTCTTGACTAGAGTTTATTGAGCGGCGAAATGAAGGATATACGGGAAAAGTAAGCTTAAACATATACAAACATTCTGCATATATATAAAGGGTGTTTTTTAAAGAGGTATAGAACTATAAGTTGCAGTAAAACAACGATGGATTATTCGATTGACATGAATTTTATTTATCCGAAAGATAATCTTGTGGCATTACATTTTAAATATGATTTCTGGCATATGACCGCCACGGCTGGCGCGGATGTAGTCCAATCTGGACGTCCAATTTTCGATGACTTTTTCCAACATTTGTGGTCGTATATCGGCAATAACACGGCGAATGCTGTCTTCCAAATGGTCAAGCGTTTGTGGCTTATCCGCATAGACCAATGACTTTACATAGCCCCACAGAAAGTAGTCTAGCGGTGTTACATCACAAGATCTTGGAGGCCAATTCACAGGTCCAAAACGTGAAATTAGGCGGTCACCAAACGTGTCTTTCAATAAATCTATTATGGCACGAGCTGTGTGACATGTTGCGCCGTCTTGTTGAAACCACATCTCCTGGACATCATGGTTATTCAATTCAGGAATGAAAAAGTTAGTAATCATGGCTCTATACCGATCACCATTGACTGTAACGTTCTGGCCACCATCGTTTTTGAAAAAGTACGGACCAATGATTCCACCAGCCCATAAAGCGCACCAAACAGTTAGTTTTTCTGGATGTAACGGTGTTTCAACATACACTTGAGGATTACCTTCATTCCAAATGCGGCAGTTTTGTTTGTTGACGTAGCCATTCAACCAGAAGTTCGCTTCATCGCTAATGGACGTAGTGCGCGATACGTTTTCCGCACAGAGCCATTATTTTCGAAATAAAATTGCACTATTTGCAAGCGTTGTTCAGGCGTGAGTCTTTTCATGATGAATTGCCAAACCAAACTGAGAATAAATCACTTGACAGCTGTTAAATCGGTCGCCATCTTGAAAAGTAATGCCAACTTAAAGTTCTATACCTCTATAAAAACACCCTTTAGCTACCATTCAGTTCAGCTTAATAAAAACAAAAACAGTAATTGCAATTGTATTTTTAATTACTTTACACTCAGTTCAGCAATGTTGCCGAAAATATCCATGCCACTACATACATAGGGCGTATGTATAACGAAAGTACTCAGTGCGTGCGTGCTGCACATACAATTCTCTTGGTAGTATCTCTGCATTCACCTTGCCCATTTATCAGCCAGTTCATCATATTTCTCCCATTCATATGTATATATAAGAACGCTTCGGTTGCTAACGGACCTGCCCCCCTTTTGGCCATTTTTATTTTGTGTTAATTAAATTTACAGAAATTTCATTTGCAGTTCGTAATGTGCCAGACAGTCAGCCAAATAAGCAGAAAGCCAGCCGTCCTGGGGATCCTCGAAATTCGTGCGCGCGTTCCAGTTGAAGCCGTACGTGGTTGGCCAATGTTGCAAGGGGGACAATGCGTTCACTAAAAGCCAACACATGAATGAATGGATAAATTAGTGTGAGCATGTTTACATATGTGTAGGTGCTGATGAATAGGTGAATGTAATTGTGAGTATGAGTGTGACAGCTGTGTAAATTTAATTTTAATAATAATTTTTTTTTTTCTTCAAGAAATTACGTAAGTGGAAGTTTATGCGAAGAGATCCTTTTTAATTTACTTTCACTAAAATGAAAAAAAGGAATTCAACTTTTGAACTTGATATGCACGCAAGCGGAATGTTGCTTTGAAGGTCAAACTTGGTCGAATGGATGAAGTGAGGCGGTAGAAGCTTAACTTCTTGGGCTTTCGGCTGAAATCTTCTCTGACATGGTTTTCATTTCCAACAGAGGGTTTTTCTAATGTCATCTTTGCCTATAAGATCTACTATAAAAAAATATGCTCAACCACCGTGGTTGGTAAATAACGCAATTGCCACAATCCAAAATGTCGTAGGTTGTAACCATGACCAAATCTATGCCGGATAGCCGAACTAGCTGTTTTACATACATACCTGTCAGCCATACCATTTGATTGCAAGAGGGGTATTTTGCCAATTGTTAACGACAGTTCTTGCAAGGGAAAAATGTTGCCCAGAATATAAACGCAATCAAATATACATGATCTATATGATAATAAATAATTAATTACGATTTCAGTTCTATTATCCTTTGAAAAAAGTGCACTTTCTTAGTTTACCTAAATTTTATTTATAAAAGTCCATACTGGTAACCTTGTATAACAGTGAGCTATCAGTTAGGTCAGTTTTACGGAAAAAAATCAAATCTCCGCTCTTTGCTACGGTACTAACGTCAGTAACGGTATCGCCAAGCGGGGATAACTTTTCATTTACAATGCCCTCTCATATGATATTGGCTAGTTGCAGCTGAAGCTTCTCGATTTCGATGCTTTTCAGTGTAAATATTTCTATTTGAATTTTTGTGTGCAGAATATCATAGTTTACACTCTTTTCGCATTTTTCACGGATTTTTTTTTGCAAAACTTCTTCTTTGGCGTAGGCACCGCTAACGCGATTGTAGCCGAATCAACAATCGTGCGCCACTGATTCCATCTCTTCGCTGTTTGACGCCAGTTGGAAATACCAAGTGAAATCATGTTGTTCTTTATCTTATCCTTCCAATAGAGTGAAGGTATTCCCCTTTCTCTGCTTCCACGAGCGGGTTCTGTCTCGAAAAATTTCAAAAGCATGAGTGCTTTTATTAATACGAACCAGCATAGCCGCTGCCTCTTAATTCGCTAAACTACGTCTTTGTTGCCTTTTATATTTTACAGTTCATTGTTCCATCGTCTATTTTACTTACTGTCACACAAAGGCCCATTAATCTTCCACAAAACCTTTCTTTCGAATACTCGTAAAGCTGACTCATCGCATGTCGAGATCGTCTAAGCTTCTGCATCAACTATCAGGACGGCTTGTAGAGTTTCATTTTTGTTTCTTCAAGAGAGAACTTTTTTTTGTTTTTCAATTTTCTACTCAGCCCAACAAGTGCTACGGCAAGAATGATTCAGTGTTGGGTTCCAAAAATTTTTATATGAAAAAATCGGTTGTAGTGGACTATATGTTATAGTGTTCTGATCTGGTCGGTAACGACGAATGATACATACGCACGAAATTTGGTTGAAATATCTCTAAGACGGACGGAGAAACAGAAAAGCAGAAAGACGGACATGGCTAACTTGACTCAACCAGCTCACAATTTCAAAACTATAAAATTTTGGTGGGTCTCTCTTTTCCTGCTTGTGCTTACATACTAAGCACAAATGTTAATTTACAAAATTATCTTCGTAAGAAGTATACAGAGCGTTACAAGTTTCCTTCTTAATTCGTTCTCCCTACAGAGCATTCAGAGCTATTGGAAAACTGGAAAAGACTACGAAGAATTTGAGAAGACAGCAGAAATCCAAATGATATAAGCAAGCGTTTGATATAGTCTGGCACTCAGGATTGCTGCAGGCGACAATACTTATATTTTCTTCCTCGTTCTCTTCTCTCGATGCAGCAGAAATTAACTACAATTCTGACTTACCAGTAGGTACATTTCGGTGAATGCTTCCTCCGTCACTTTTATTAAAGAAGAATGTCCAAGCCTCATCCACAAACAAACAATAATTTCGCAAATTCGAAGATCGCTAAGTACATCGGACTACATTTAGATGGAAGACCAACATTGCATGAACAAATTAGAGTCAAGAGAACGTAGCTCAAAATTTAAACCAGAAATTAAACTTAGCCTTGAAAATAAAATGTTTTTTTTTTCAAACGATGTTGAAACCATTTTACGGAATTCAAATTTGGGGTACAGCAGGTAAATCACAAATCAAAAACACTTAGATTAATAGCAAATGCTCCATGGTACATACAAAAATATTCATTTGTATAGAGATCTAAAAACAGTCATGGTTTTAGACGACATAAAAATGCTCAATACAAGTTTTATCGAGAGACTAAACAACCGTCCAAGCACACAAGCCATCTACCTACTAGATAACAACTTGGGAGTACGAAGACTTTAAAGACTGAACTCTCCAGACTTCTCATTTAGATCCTAAGCATCAAATGGTCGTTCTTTCATATAGACTTTGGAGCCCTTATGTTCCATAAACCATGCGCTCGATAGGCGAATAAGCTGAGGGAGCCACATGAGTGAACGAGACTAGTATATATTTTGTATATTGCTTCAGCGTGAATCTAAAATAGAACTAAACTTACTTATTGTCAACTAACAAATTGTAAATAAACAAAGTAAAGAGGGTGTTTTTTTTTTGGAGACGTGGTTTTCAAGAAGATATCAAATGCATATAATATAATGTTATGACCAAGAATTTAGCATTATAATAGAGACAAGGGTTTGCCATTATAAGTGACCGCCGCAACTTGCTCGAATAAATTCCAGCCGAGAGGACCCATCGTTTCGGGCTTATCCGCCCAGACAAGCGACTTCAAATAACCCAACAAAAAATAGTCCAGCGGTGATAAATTGGCCACGCCATAAGCCCTCGACGCTAGATAATGCGCTCACCAAAATTTTCCTACAAAATATTGATTCCTTCATTTGCTATACCAAAAGTCGTTCACATCAACATCCTCCAATACAGGCACGAAAAAGTCATTAGTCATGGCGTACTCTATGGACTGTAACATTATGGCCGGCTTCATTTTTGAAGAAATATGGACAAATCATTCCCTGCGTCCATAGAGCACAACAAACAGTGACTCTTTGAGAATATGATGGCGTCTCAACATTGATTTGTAGATTATCAGCATCCCACTACTGGGCCGATTATACTGATTATGCCGACCGAATATTTTACTTAGTGCGTCGCTCCAAGTGAACCATTGTTTTGGTAATAAATTTTCACGATTAGCAAACGTTGTCCCGGAGTAAATCTGTTTAGTATGAAATGACAAAACAAACTGAGTATAAATCAAGTAAGAGCTATCAAAAATGCCAACTACGAAAAAGATATTGCCTAATTGAACCACACGTCTAAAAAAACACCTTTATGAAAAGTTAATAAAAAATATAGAAGGAAAGTCCGCCCAAAATCGTTTTGGCAGTTATGAAGGGTCCTTAATCATGAAAACCATCAAAATCTTTAGTAAAGAGTGTGATAGTATGGATAATTATAGACCTGTTCATCTAAAACGCTTGAAACCCTTCGCTTGGTCTGAACAAAGCAAATAACCAAAAAAAAAAAAAAAATACAAAAAAATTTAATAAAAAATTAGATACACAAAAGAAAGTCTCCGGAGTCTCTTCTTTAAATTAAAAGTCATGGAAAGTACCGAAAGTACTGGCGAGAGATGATATAACTGTGGATGAAGATAGATCCGTGACGTCAACTACTGCAATTATCTCGAAAAGAAAAACAGATGTTGAGTTTATGGTAGAAGAACTTCTGACGTCAAATATTCTTTCCATCCCAAGGAAGAGAAAAATACTTGATCAAAGTAAACATAAAAGAGAAATGCCTAACCAAAAAGTGGGATTGATGACTGTAGCACTTCTAAAGAAAAATATTTGCAATACGAAATCTCCGCAAATGGAGTTAAACCTACTCGTATAAAATGTCTGCATCACCAGATTTCAGCACCAAAAATAACTATCGGACTCCTAAGCCGCTTCGTGTCGACTGTCAGTTAGTACTGGACCCTAATTTCTTATTCTTCAGCAACTCGATGGATTTTCATTCGCCGTAGAAGCAATTTGATTTCGTTTAGAGCGAAATACGACGATTGTTCCATATTATACAAGTTTTCTTCATTACTAGTGGGCGAATGCTTTGAATATATAATTGCAAGCCTTGCAGAGGGCTTCAAATCACTGCTAAATCCTGTGCAAAGAATAAAGACAGCAACGTAAGCTACATCTATTGAAGGAACACTTTTCCAGTGTAATCTCTTTAGCCTATTGCTGAAACAAGAACCGCTATTTTACTTGGAAATAAATTTTCATTTTTAAAGTGTCTTTTTTCCGAAAATTTCCATTGAATACGAATAATTTTTTATTTGCAATATTTTTGTGATTTTATTGCCTTCGTACAACACGAACAAATCGAAAGTTTTGCAAGACAAAGTTCCAGCAAAGTCATTACAACAGCAGTCAACCGTAAAGTCGATCAATTTATTGACTTGATTCAAGGACGTCTTTGGTTAGTATGGCCTACAATTGACTAGCGATAGCCATTGGCACACGAATTATGTATGTGCAAGTGTGTGTAAATAAAGTGCCGTTTTATCGACGCCTAGCAGTATTGGAAGACTAAGCTTATCCGAGAAGAATAAGAAGAAGCAGAAAAAGAGCACGTGCAGCCCAGCAGTGGAATCAAAAGTTTTGTTATATTATATATCATATATGTACATATATATTGTATGATTGTAATGCGATTTTATTGCCCAAAAACAACGAAAATAATGAAATGCCAACAAAAAAAAAATTATTTGTAAAATTTATTTCATTTGAAAATTATGCCAAAAATTTCTCATCAGTATTAAAGGCGCTTCGTGGGCGGAAAGCACTCAGGAGGATGTAGCATGACCTTCAAATGGAAGGTTATACTCGCATTAAAGTTGCAAATATATGTTGAGAATTTATATTCGTTTATTATTTTTTTAAATTTAATTTAATTTCATTTCATTTCAATTTAAAAATTTAATATAACTTAACTAAATTTTATTTTATTTAGTTTTTAATTTAATGTAATTTAATTTTATTATTTATTTCCTTTTTTCTTTTTTATTTTGTTTTAGTTTTTTGTAATTTAATTTTATTTTATTTATTATTATTATTATTATTATTATTATTATTATTATTATTATTTTTATTATTATTTTTATTATTATTATTCCCAACGGTTTACCCACCTCCTACCCATCCGCACAAAAGGCGCAGTCCGCATGACGTACGGAACTTGTTTTTCATCACTAAGAGCCACGATGAGGAGGGTTTTGCTTAGTGTCGACAACTAAAAAGGTTCAGCTACAGAACAAAAAGTCATCAGCTGATTTTTAAGAATAATTTAAATTAAATATAAAATGTTATTTAACGATTAGTTGAGAGTCGACAAAATAATTTCCTCAATATGAAAAAGCGAGTCAGATATGTCAAATCAGCTTGAATGAGTTGAAATCAAGACAAAAACAATGCAAAGGCTCGTGAGATTCAAAATTCGTTTTATAAGTTTTCAGAAACAAGGGACAAAAATGTCTGGACAATCTAAACTGAACATTAAATTTTATTTCAGCGGGAAAGAGGCGGCTAGAAATTGAGCCTGTTATTATTTTAACCATGAAAATTACACAAAGCATTTCGCGGCGACTGGCAAGAGTAGGCAGATTGATAAGTTCCGCGACTAGTATAAGGAGGAAGATTGTACTGAGAGTCCCAGCGCAAGTTTTTTAAGGGGTAAGGTGGGTTTCAGAAGTAAAAAAAAGCAATTCACCAAACAAATTTTTTTATATATACAATCATATATTTTATTCAAAAAATTCACCACATCAAAGATACATATCTAAAGAGTATTTTGTGAAATTTTTATTAAAAAATTCCGAAAACTCAGCCATTGGTACCTCAGCTCTCGTCGTGGACATCATTACTCATTATTGGTTCAACAAAAATCAAAAACCCAAAAATATTTCGTTGGTACATGGATAATCTCGTTATTGAACGAAGGAAAAGGGGAAAAAAATTAGAATTTTTGACACACTTTGAACAAAAAAACAGATTTTTTGATCAAATTTTCGCCATGCATTGGCTCGAAAAATTTGTCGTAATAAAAAAATCCTTCATTAAAGGACTACATAATGATATATAAGAAATCATACCCACCGACTTAAAAAATAGAGTTTTGAGATAAACGCGTTTAAAGTTTCAAATTGACGCAGATATGGCCTGACGGGCGGAACTTTCAAAGGGTCTATCTCTTAGAATTTTACCCCGATCTATTTGAAATTTTAGGAGAATATTTTAAACATATTTACAATTTCACAAGGCAAAAGAAAAAAATCGATTTTTTTTAATTTTGAAAACCCCACCCTTAACCCACCATTAAGGCAAATAAGATGAATTGTTTTTGAATAGACTCTATCCTATCAGAGTAGATTTGTTACCTTGGGTTCCAAATTACCGAGCCGTATTCAAGAATAGGTCTTAATAATGTTGTACACAAAGCTTTAGTAACATAAGGATCATTAAACTCCTTTGACCAACGTTTTACCAAGATGCCTTTGGCTTTGCTAATTATCACACCAATATGATGTATGAAGTTCAATTTAGGGTCGATATTGAGCCCAAGGTATATAAAGCTGTGAACCTGCTCCCAATTGTAGTTATCTATTGTGCAAGTAGTTGTCTGTGTGGCTCTTCGGGAGAAACACATAACTTTAAATTTTTTATGATTTAGGGGCATCCGATTTATTTTACATCATTCAACCATGCAGTTTATGTCTGTTCGTAGTAAGATACCTTCAGTTGCTGAAGTGTAAGATTTATAAAGTTTTACATCATCCTCACACATTAAAAAGTTTTGAAAATTTTATCAAACATGATATATCATTTATAATAAGTAATTAATTACTTTAACTTTATTTCATATTATTTTATTCTCTTTTAAATAATATAATTTTAGTATATTATTTTATTTTATTTTATTTTATTCTATTTAATTTAATTTAATTTAATACTTTTATATAATTGCTTAATTTTTATTTCTTTGGTTAATTTTTATCTTATAATTTTTACACTTTTTTTGCGTTGCATTTTTATTTTAATTAATTTAATTTTAAATTTTTTAATTTTTATATAATTTTATTTTTTATTTTATTTAATTTTATTTACATTTTATAATTTAATTATACTATTTTAATTTTAATTATTATTTTGTTTATTTTATTTTCTTTATTTATTTATTAAATTTATTTTATTTTATTTCATTCTATATTTATTTTATTGTATTTTATTTTATTTAATTTTTTTTTAATATTTTTTTTTTAAATTTTTTATTTTTTTAATTTTTTTTATTTTATTTAATAAGTTTTATTATATTCTATTTTATATTATTTTATTTTATTTTAATTTTTTATTTTTTTTTATTTTATTTTATTTTATTTTATTTTATATTTCTTTATTTTATTTTACTTTTTTTAATATTTTTTTATTTTAATAAATTTATTTTATTTTTTTATATTATTTTATTTATTTTTACTTAATTTGCTTTATTTTATTTTATATTTTTTTATTTTATATCATTTTATTTTATTTTATATTATTTTATATTATTTTATTTTATTTTATTTTATTTAATTTTATTTAATTTTTTTAATTTAATTTAATTTAATTTTATTATAATTTGTTTTACTTTATTTTATTTATTTTAGATATTTTTATTTTAATATATTTTATTTTATTTTATTTATTTTTACTTTATTTTATTTTATTTTATAGTTTTTGTTATGTTTTATATTACTTTATTTTTATTTTTTTATTTCATTTTATTAATTTTTTTAATTTTTTATATTTTTTATTGTATTTAATTTAATTTAATTTATTTATTTTATTTTATTTAATTTATTTGGTTCAGTTTTAATTTAATTTATTTTAATTGTTTTGATTTTTTATTTTATTTTATATTATTTTACTTTATTTTTTCCTCTATTTTTTCTTTTGTTGTTATTTCATTGTATGTTTTGTTTTTTTTATTTCATTGAATGTAATTTTAATTCATCTTCAGGATTTTATTTCACTCAAATGTTCGTAGTTCAATTGACTCAATACACACATAATTATCACTGATGTACTCTGCCGCTTATTATGTTTACTCATATGTCTTGCCATTAGCTCGAAAATTATTTCATCAACATCAACGGCAATATTAAGAAGCTCAAATGCTTTTATTCCTTTTATGTATTTTAATTCAGCAACTGGAGTAATAATAAAGCCGTATTGAATTGTGCAGCTGTTCGTTTTCATTTGTGGTGTTTGTTGTTAATATTACTGTCCTTGTAAATGGAGCGCCTTAAAACTGTATACAATAAGTACTTGTATATGTGTATGCATGCATGTATGTGCATAGCAACTGGAATTAAGGTAAGTTAATTAAATTCTTATTCGCATAACAGACGCTTAAGCCTCGCGTCGCGTTGGTTTGTGCCGACTTTACTTACTCACGCATGCCGTTGATTATTGCGAAAGTATTTTGGTGGAAAACGGATTATTATAATTATCCGCGAAATGCTTTTGTAGTCGTAAAATACTATATGGTAATGCGATTCTGTTTCTCTTTATTGTGTTATTGGTGGTATGAACTGCGAAGTTACCATCCTCATTTGGTTTGAAGCGGCATGGTTGAGGTTTTAAATTTGTTTTGTTCGTATTGTATTGAATTTAGTGAAGGTTACTTTTAATGAAAAATTGCAGTTGAATGATTTTATTGGTGAAATTACATATAGTTATATCTTGGATATATTATAATTGCAGAATTTGAAAATGTAGAAATTTAATCCTGATTAATTTGTTTGAAAATAATCCAACTTTGTTCATATTTCACTTTGTACCGATTTCAATATTTAACTGTGTGATTTATGTTTCGATGAGAGATAACTTCGAAACATTAAATAATTTTCATATTGTTAGACCACATAATAGGGGGTCTTGCCTATCGAAAATAAATAATAAAAACAAGATTCTTCATTGAGAGGGGCAATTTCAGTGATTCTGGTGTAAAATTTTAATTACGTTCCACTGGCCGCATAATGACACTTATTTATTTACAAAATAATATAAATCCATAGGAAATCGGTAATTCATACACGCAAACTTCTGTAAAACTTCCACAATTTTGGACAATTTGCTGTTTTTGTTGTACCGTTCGTTCATACCGCCTAGGGTGAGACAAATATAGTCCAAGTCTTCGAAGTCATCTAAGGGAAGGTTCAGGAAACGTGCTGTTCCGATGAGTTCGGACCAGAGGAAGAGATGTGTTAGTTGAGTCGGTTTGAGTGGGCATGTAAAGAGGTGGTTGGTGTCGTACATGCAGGGCATACATTGGTTATGTCGGGGTCAAGTCTGGATGGATAGGAATTAAGTCGACTACAGTATCCAGACCTTAATTGTGCCGGATCTCTCGTGGCAGCTCGAACTATTATATTACAATAGCTGGTACTTTGGTTCTAAGAACGGCATGGAAGATAGTTCAAAAGGATGTTAACAGACCCTCTGTAAATGGTACATTGCTTTACGGAGTTGCATTGGTCAACTACTCCCTTCCTGATGTGTCTAGGCGGAAGTTCAGCTTCCATTAAATGTTTGCTAGAATGATCCTGATGGTAGCATTCCAACAGGTTTAGCTTACACAGGATAAATATTATGCTCCTTAATTTGGAGCATAGATGTTTCACTATGTAAGCGATGCGCCAGTGCCGTCAGGAGGCTTCCTGTCACGGCCCTTAGGGCGGTGTTTTGACTGGTTTTTAGCTTCTTCTACTGCATTTAGCTAGTCTCTAGCGTCCAAATCGTTACAGCGTAGTTTACAATAGGCCGGCCAATTGCCTAGCATATTCCGAGCAACGTTTCTTTATCTTTACCACCCCAAGTTCTGTCGGCTAACGACTTGAGGATTTTTTTCCGGCTCTGTATTTTAGTGGCAATTTCAGTCGCATGTGGAGTGAAGGAGTGCAGGCTGTCAAATGTGACAACCAGTAACTTTGGGAATTTTTACGTAATCCAATTTCACGACGAGTTCGAGCCGGTACACCTTCGTGCAGCTGGTCGTGGTGCACTTTCTCAGAAAGTAGCATAATTATGATGATTTCGGATTTTATTCATGATCCACCGAAAAAAAAACAATATATTTTCAACGTTAAAGAAAATTTTGTTTGAAAGTCAAATTATCCAAAAAATTTTTTCTTTTTGGCTTTAAATTTAATTTTAATTTTTAGAAACTCCCCAAAAAATTTGAATATGATTTTAACTAGCTCAAACTCTTCTTCGTAGAGTTTTCATTAATTTTCTTTACCTTTTTTTTGTGTATGTTTTTCTTTGCTGCAACTTGGTGCAGTGCCACAATTCGGTTATACTTCATATCTGTTATTCCTATGTTGAAGGGAATGTTGGAAATACATGTGAGTGGCAAGAATATCATAATAAATTTGGGAATATATGCACATACTACACACATAACCTAGATTTTTGTTTCACTACCACTACTTAGCCATTCCAACCAGTAACATGTGGTTAGCATGTACGTATATACATATGTATATTTTTCCTGAAACGCTCAATTGAACATTTTTTCTATTGTTCGAAATTTTTAAAAATTGGTTTTGCAGGGATCTCCGTTTTTCTTTTTCTTTTTTAAACCGCAAATGTGAAATGGTCGCAAGAAAAGTCCTCGAAGCGCAACATTTGAGTGCAAGCAAAATATTTCTATGCGTCGTGCTTGTATGTGCTCATATGTAGTTGTATTTCTGTGTGTGTATGTTTGGCTTGGAGGCGACTGACTGCTTGCTGCTGATAATAAGCTTGACTCAGTGCGCTGCTGGTGTACTACTGTCACTTTGGCACTCGATAGAGGTCAATGGAGTGCATGAGAGTACATTTCTCACATTTCGCACAGTTTATTTTTACTCAAGTGAAAAAAGTTTTTTTTTTAAGTTTTTCATTTTATTATATGTATAATTGGTGTTTTGTAACTGCTGAAGCGATTTTCGGCCAAGCTCCTTCTCCAATTTGTTTGTGTGTGTAATATTTTTCCAACAATTGGAGTGTGGCAGTTTATTCTAAGTCGCCTCCAAACGGCCATTGGATTTTTAATTCACCAGATACACTCGGAGGGATCGGCATTCGCTGCCGAGGGATTAGATCGGTTATAGATATTGTAAGGTCTGTGCATCATTGGTTTGCTCGTTCTGCCTCAAATATCACTGCTCGTTTCTCAATGTGCTATTTTTCGACGTTCTCAAAAGCAGAGACTTTCGTACGGCTCATAATGATATATTTTTTACTTGGACGTACACCTACATTCATATAAAACCCAGCTCACACAACTGAAACCGCAATTTTTCCAACTACAAAATCTTTTTCAGCGACGAGACACATTTCTCTCTCGGTGGATACGTAAATAAGCAAAATTTTCCCATCCAAGAATTCTGCGCTGATCTAGACCTTAGGCTTCGATAATCCTCAAATAACTGAAGAAAGGCCGTTACGTCTAAAAAGAACTTGCAATTGAAGAACATGACTCGAACAATATTTGATTTCAACAAGATGGTACCACATGCCATGCGAATATGGCCTTATTGCGAGAGAGATTTCCCGTGAGTGTAATCCGTCGTCTTGACGATGTTAATGGGCCAACGAGGCTGTGCGATTTCACACCGTTGGACTGTTTTTGTGGCACTACGCGAAAGACCGTGTTTATGCGGATAAACATTTTACTCGTGAACACTTGAAAAGCAGTGCCCGTCAAGTTATTGACGAGATACCGCCCAGTATGTGCCAATAAGTGGGCGAAGATTACCTCAAACGTATTGAAGTTTGCAAATTTTCACGAGGAAGTCATTTGTGGTGTTTCATATATAATGCCAAACTTCAAACTTTATAATAAAAAGAGGGAATTCATGAAAACATTTAGTTCAAATGCATTTTATTTACTTTTATTTTAGAAACCGCAACACTGAATAACCCTGTATAGTAAATAGGCTCCAGAAAATTATGAGGATCAAAATTTCAGGAAAAGTTAGTATCAAAAATAAACTTCGAGGCTGCAAGTTACAGATCTTGGCTGCTACCGTTCCTCAATTATTTGAAAAAAAATTTAATTTTAAGAATTCTCATCTCAGCACCTTACACAACGAAGCCTCTGATTTGAAATTCTAATTGATTTTATTTTATCGGTAGTAAGGCAAGGGAAATCAGGAGTCCAATCCATCTGCTGCGTGAATGCACAACGCCACGTAATTTTGTGTGTGGCATCCATGAACGGATATCTGATCGTACACTTGTTACGAACTGTCACACGAACAAAATAAAACAATCGTATGGATACGTAAAGGATGTCATCATACCCTTTACTTGTTACGTAATATTGTTTCGTACAAACGCTCATCCGTTCACAGATCAGAAGATTCAACCCCAGATTTAATGCCGATACTCTCACTCTCTAATGGAACAAATATACTTCAAAAAAATTTGCTAAATCCATGTTGTAATATATTTCATGAATTTTTCATAATAAAGAGAGCTCGGGTGTAGTCTGTCATCCTATCATAAAACTTTACTAACCTGTAGGAAGACAAACTGCTCAGGTTAGTAAACCACTCCTGTGTCACTCGTAGTAAATAAGCTTCTGAAAAATATTGAAGGTAAAGCACCTAACCAAGTTGCATATGCATGCGAATGAGCAAGTTCTTAGACACAATTACTAGCGCGACGAACAACGCCCTAAGGGTCATACACCGATGGGCGACATCTGCCAACATAGAGGTAAATGTCGATAAAATCCATGCTGCACATTTTACAAAAAGGTACAAGAGCACTGCTTGAAAACCTTCGGGACTCAATCAGGTTGAGCTAGCAATGGAGGAATATACGAAGTTATTTTGGAAAGCAAACTGATGTGGAAACTCAGTGTGATGAAGAGAGTGAAAAATACCAGTAATGAATGCCTTTTACTCAAGTTAAAAGGTACTAGCTTCTACGTGGGGTCTATCGCCTGGCCTCATGTTTTGTTATTACACAACGGTGGTCAGGCAAATATTGCTCTATGGTGCTTTGGTGTGGTGGACCTTTTTTTACCAGCAAAATCTCTTATACATATACAACCATTGCAGCGAGTAAAGCGTCCAGCTGCATATTGTACAATAGCTGTGCTAAGAACCACTCCAACGGCTGCACTTGAAAGGTTACTCATTACAGCAAAATTAGCTGTGAATATGCCGATGTTGAGCGAATTTTCTGTTAGAACCTTCGATCATAGCATACCCCCACGCTTTATCTGAGAAAGAAGTTTGCCAACCATAATAAAAGAGGGTACTCGCAAAATCTACACCGACGCTGATGTAGTTGGTGCCGGAATTTATTGCACTGATCTACTACTTAGGCAACGCTACAAGCTTCCGGAGTCCTGAAGTATTTTCCTGGTGGTGATTTAAGTTGTAGAAAAATGAGCTGGAATACGGATAAAGGCCTTAACGGATGGCAAGATCGCCAAGGGCACTCAAGAGAAAACACACCAACTTTTTTTTTACGTAGTCTTGAAAGTACTGCCAGACGATTGTTGACCCCATGACAGGGGACGACCAATTGACATCACAAACACAAGCAGATTGAGAGTTAGTAACAACCACATATGTAGCAAATGCAGAGCGAAAAACTTCATACACGACGACTACATTAGCCCGAATTAAACTAAATCTACATCTGACACCACAAAGGACCAGCGGGTATATGTACGGCTTAATAGCCAGCCAATATAACCTAACCTAAAAGAGAGCTTTTACCTAAACTAAATTATTATCGATTTATTAATATGAACTGATTGTTTTCGTTTCAAAAATGCTTAATTTTGGGTACAAAAATATAAAAAATTAATTAGATTCATATTGAATTTTTAGTAATTGTAAACGCAACGAACGCATCTTCTGCTCCTTAGATACATTTTGATAATGTTTTATGTAAAATTTCACGACTAAATTACCCAATTTTTTTAATATTAAACAATTTATATATATATTTTTAATCTCCCTTTGATTTGAAATGTGACTAAAAAAAAAGGTGTTCAATCGAATATACATATGTACATATAGTAATGTGAGTTCATATACAAATACACAATTTTCTTTCTATATGCACATACAATCATAATCCGATTAGTAAACATAACGATGAAAATGTGTGAAAAAGTTGCCACATTAAAAACTAAAAGTTAATTCTCCACACTCAGCACTTCTGCTGCTTCTTCTTCTAAAAGCACCTATACCAATCCACCTTCTTGATGATATGCAAATTGTCAGCGTGGGCGCTTTGTGCTGGAAAGGCAACAAAATGTGGTTTGGAAAAATAAAAACTTTTGCTTACGAGGTGATTTGCATATAATATGAGGCATAAATAGCTTATTAGCAAAGCGATTAACAGACAACAAACTTATGCAATGGGTTATAAACAGACAGATATGCTCATGTGTATCCATATGTGTGAGTGCATGTGCGTTATATCTCATAGTTATATAACTGTATGCTGCTCGTTGTGTCTTAATATATATATATATAAATTTGTTTAAAGTCAATTCACGTAAGCAAATGTTGACTGACAATCATAATGCTGAGACCATTGTTAGAGGTGTACAGTACGTATGAGTGATTTTTTTTTAATAGTATTTTTTTTTTAGTATTTTGGAGATTGCATGAAATTCGTGCTCATTAAATGAATGTTTTAAAGTGACATTTATGATATCATAATAATAATATAGCTATTATATCAGCAAATATATACAAACCTAATGTTGCATTTAACAGGTTCGGAAGAATTCAGTTATAAACAAGAAAGAACGACTGTCTTAGGTCATGCCGAAGGTTTTTTACCTTACACGAACAAATCAAATTAATTGCAAATTGGAAAATTCAATTTTGATAATTTTCAGTGTCAATATAAACTTGAATTTACGTCTGCAGAATACCAAATATCACACTCCTAAATGCTTTTTTGAGGGCTTTTCGACCAAAAACCTCATATCTGAGCAAATCGGTTGAATGGGGGCTATATGATATAGTATTCCGATTTCTATGATTTTCACTACGAATATGCATTTCATAATATATGTGTGTAAGATCCCAAATTTCACTTTCTTAGGTACTTTTTAACGAATTTATGACCCGATACTTCAAATCTGCATATTTGGTCGTATATATATTGTAGTGGTCAGATCTGGCAAATAATCGTTTAAACTTAAAGTTGCATCTTCTCACCCCGTTTGGTCGAAATATCTCAAAAATTGAGGAAATAATTTGCGTTAAAGCAAACAGACGGAGAGATGGACATGGCTAAGTCAACTCAGTTCGTCATTCTGATACGATCGGTATAAATTTCGTTGGGTCTATCATTTCTTCTTCTGGTGCGTACATAATTCTGACCAAAATTGATAAATCATTGCATGTACATGAAAGGTATAGAACTTCATTCTACCTACAACCAAATACATCGAGGATCTTAGAACTGATATGTGTACAGCAAGTGAAAGTCAAATCAATCAACAATAATACTGTGGGGCGCTACTAAATGATTTTGACTCCACCACATTACCGCTGTATCAGTATCAGTATCCGCAGGGCCCCCAGCTTTATTGATACTGTAACGAATTTGCTAAATTCGCCTCGATGATTTTCCAAATCCTTCGAGTCCGATCACTGGATTACTAAACAAACTCCCAAGATTTATTTGTTCGGCTTCTTAACCGTCAGGAATTTATTTGTACAATTTTGTCTTTAGCCAACGGCTTATTTAACAATTATTTATACACACTTATTATCTGCTTCACTCAGTTTATCCGTTTCTCAAACACACACAGCTCACAGCAGTGTTAACTTCACTAAGTTGTCTATTCGTCTCTTCTTGTGATAGCGGCTGTCTCTCTTTTTATACCTGTAGATGACCTAACCATTCTGTTCACGCGCTTAAGGATAGGCTGATTGTTCGTTTGCCTGCGGTAGCTGCAGCTACTCCGTTCATCCTTAACGACGTGGAATTTCCTTTAATCTGTCTACCCTTTTGTTTGTCCTTGGTATGGGATTTTTGTCACAATACCATTTGCCGATAATTGGTGTCTAACTGGGGTTAAAGTTTTATATATGTTCCTAATAAGGTCAAATCTCCGATCTCTTCCATTTATCCGCATCAAAATTTTCTGCATTTCGAGCAAGAACAAAGAACATGTTAATTATAATAGATAATCGACCGGCTGCTTATAACCTACGCCTTACCTATATCTTGAAACGCAGCTGGAAACCACATTGCTATGATACCACACTAAGGACCATAAAGGGAATATTCGTGTTGACGCCTTAACAAAACTTACTCAACAAAACACTCATGTTCTTTGTTGAAGAGTAGATACTTGTTTGAACCAGAAACGTCTACTGGGCACATAAGAAGAAACTTTTTTTTACAGACAATCAATTGACACGTCTTCATTATCTACTCATGAATGATGTTATTACAGTGAACGCATCGCCTGGCGGGGGGCGAAGAACTCGAACTCTTGCGATTTCATCTTAGTCGAGTAATAGATTGTCTATTCCATTGTCGATTTGGGATTCGGGTATTCCGGTTATCTCACTTTCATTGCAATGAAGAGGGCTGAATATTTGTTCACTCTATAAACTAACCATGTTCTGAATATCGGTCCCTAAATGATCTGTACGGTTCCTATGTACGGTTCCTATGTATGTTTCTTGAGTATGGTTCATTTTAGGTCTTACTTTTGTAGCAAGCTAATGTCCTATGACTCGACAATGACAAACCTAAGATTCATACAAACCACCTCGCTGATATTTATGGGTTTTATGTTGTTTGCTCCTAAACTAATTCCTGCTTAGGTGCCAGAACGGCAACCACTACAAAGTTATACCAAACGAGGCTCGGAGCTGTAATGAAGGTGAAACCCCTTTGGAATGATCGAAGTTTTTTTCCTTAAAAATTTGCAAAATTGTGGCTTCACGAATTTTTTCCTTATATTCGGGAAAGAAACAACGGCTGCCGGCCATCAGCTTACTTAAGCTACCAAACGGGCCTATTGTGATACCACTCGAAAGTCAAACTCAAGTGCGCAATCATCGTATCTTTGTACCCTGAAGTCCCTAAAGATTGCCATCCTCAGAGACTTCAACCTATTCTTCCAAAGTGCGGGACATTCTCAAAGGAAGAACCATTATATTTTAGTTCTCCGACATAAGTCGTTTGATGGTATGCCCAGCGACTCTGCGTGTCTGTCTGATAGATATGTCTATAATTGTAGATTTATTCGTTCTTTTCAACGAAATAAGCTCTTGCTTTTATTCCGTGTCAGCTACATCATCTTAGTCGCATTGGAATAACTTAAAGTTTTCTATCTTGTGTTAACATCTGCGATGAAAAACTATCTTATAGTGACCTTACAAGTTTTAAGCGACATGACTAGACTCTTCCAAGCTGGCAAAAGTGGATGGAAAGTTACTGTTTAATGTGTCCTGGCACCAACAATAGGTTCAAAGTGTACTGGCTAAGCAGTTTAGCGATTTGCGACAATTCTCTACTGTTTTTGATTTTGGAGTGAAAGTATTCAGGGCTCGTAGCAATGACTATCCCAGTACCATTACACCTAGACATTTAACAGCCTCATATATGGTCGCCAGTTCCGCTGGAAAAACATTCAAGTGATATCGTATGAGAAAGGACTTGTTAATCCCAAGTGCAGTCATGCTGGGCGCCACATCAAGGGGAGATTTGCCGTTCACATACGCTATAACCTGCATCGCTCATTAATATTTACAAAAAGAAGTGAATACTTCGATCACGCATTGTTTTTGTTTCACATTTGGCAAACTCTGTATAAATGCATTGAGCGGCTTTCGATTCACAGTGGTCATCAGCTTTGGAAAAACATGCCTTTACAGTTTACAGTTTTACACTCCATAGCTTTTGTCCGAGAGTCCTTTGTTAATAGCCGAATAATTCATATAGTTTTTGTTGGATTCTTTTAATTTTATCTTGCTTTTAAGATATAAATGGTGGTCCAAGTAGAGGTACTTTTTTCAATAGCCTTTTTTTGACAGATCACGAATGAGTCGTGCCAAGGAGTCATGTTATTTTTGTTCAGTATTGTTGGCATTTCATTATGGAAAGACTTACGCCAGAACGACGTTTACAAATCATTCAACTTTATTACGTTCACGTTCTGTAATAAATGTGTTTCACGCGCTTCGGTCAACTTATGGTAAACATTATCGGCCTACTGAGCATACTATTCGAAACACCATCACCCATCTTGAGACGCAGCATTCATTATTGGATATAGTTCAACCGAATAGACCATGTCCACCATGTAGTAAAGCAAATATAGATGCCGTAGCTGAGAGTGTACCCGAAGACCGTGGAGAGTCGATTCGGCGCAGTTCGCAGCAACTCCGACTGACGTATGGAACGACTTGGCGAATTTTACGACGAGATCTTAAATTGAAAGCGTACAAAATACAGCTTGTGCAAGAACTGAAGCCGCTCGCTCTTTCCAATCGACATCGATTCGCTCTATGGGCTCTTGAAAAGTTCCAAGGAGATCCGATGTTTTCGAGCCTGAAGCAAGCAAATTTTTTTCAACGAAGAGGCCCATTTATGGTATGTAAACAAGCAAAATTTCCGCATTTGGGACGAAGAGCAACCTGAAGAGTTTCAGGAGCTGTCATTTCATCCAGAAAAAGCAACGGTTTGGTGTGGTTTGTGGGCCGGTGGAAACATCGGTCCATACTTTGTCAAAAATTATGCCGGTGAGAGCATAACTGTCAATGGTGACCGTTATCGCGACGGCGCCACTTCCCACACATCTTATCAATCAAAGGATTTATTGAAAGAACACTTCGATATGTGTGATATCACACAGTTATACATTTTTCTGTGGGGATATATAAAATCTAAAGTTGCGGACAAATCCCGCTTCGATTCAGACCTTGGAGCAAAACATCGCGCGTGTCATTCGCCAGTTACCAGTGGAAATGCTCGAACGAGTCGTCTAAAATTGGACTCAAGAGATGAACTATCTGAGACGTAGCCGCGGCCAACATTTGAAAGAAATAATCTTCAAAAAATATATACCAAATAATGTTGTTTCGAATGATAATAAACATTTCCTATTAAGTTTGAATCTTCTAAATTTTGGCTTTAAAAAAGTAGGGAACCTCGAAATGAATCACCCTTTAAAACATAATGAAAATTCATGAAATTTTTTTTAAGTATCCCTGTTAGACAGACAAATGAAGAAAGCATAAAATGATTTCTAGATGTAATCATCATTATAAAAATATTAGAGATAGTGTTCGACAGACTCTTCCCCTCTTTCGTCTCTGCTGTTTCGACAAAAATCATTTTCTCACTAACCGCGTAGCATAATTAAACGGTGTCGAGTTAATATATTCGTTGTTATATTGATAGTGAGCTCGTTTAGGAGAAATTCCTTGACATTTTAGCGTCCAATGCAGGTTAAAGCTGTGTAGTCACGTTACGAGTTTCTTCATTAAGCCATCTAGTATGGTTTTTTTTTTTTGTGAAGACTTGTTTCAGCATGAGTTCTGCCGTGGGTCGAGGTATGCCCGCAACGTGTTTAGAATTTATTGTAGTTAGAGTGGCTCCTCCACTTGCCAACTCATCCACGCACAGTTGCCTGTCCGAGTACTCAAGCCACGACTGCATTTAGCCGAGAGCTTACTTAAAGTACTTCTGCATTCCAATGCAACTTTTAATGTAGTTTTATCACAATAAAAAAAGTGGTTTGGTTCTCTCCGAATGTATAGTGATTGATTTTTTTAGTAGATTAGTAGATTTGAGCATCCATTCAGCGGCTTTCGTGAATGCGATAAGCTCTACTTGGATAATATTTCAGCGGTCCGGTAGCCTAAAATCCAAACTAGTCGAGTTTTGAACCACCCGCGAAGATGGATATGTCACTTTCATCCAAAGTATTTGTATTTTCCCATTCATTCCTGTCCGAGATTCTTGTATATAAAAAATTGTCAAAACAGAAGGTGGAAGGGGTGTAGTCCAGCTCATGTTGAAAATTGTACGAAAAACAATATTACGGCGTGTCCAAGGCTCAGCCACGTTCAGACTCTGTCCAGTTTGCTCCTGAAGGTAGTTTTTTCAGCGCCGACCACCAGGCGGTGACTCCGTGTACTATATTTGTATATATAAATATATGACGCTTTGTAACAGCTGAAGCGATTTTCGGCCAAGCTCCTCCTCCAATTTGTAGTTTTGCGTCTTGATGTTCTTACCAACAAATTGAAGGGACCTAGAGTTTATTCTAAGCAGCCTCCGAAGGACCGATGGATTTTTATGAGGAACTTTTATTTCATTTCAGAAATACGTTCGGAGGGCTTGACATTGCCTGCTGAGGGACGACCACAGTTAGAAAAATAAATTTTTTATAATTTTTGATGTTGCTCGAACCTGGAGTCGAACATAGGCCTTCTGAATTGCAATGCTAACCAATCGACTATTGCGGTAGCTAACTTCCGCTGTTTAAATTCAGTGAACAAAAAGTGATCTTATGCCCCATCTCCCTTAAACGGCCAACTTAATGTGTGATTTCCATGCCTTTAAGTTTGGTTGCTTTTACGGGAAGTGATGGATTAACAACCAGCCCACTTATCTTGCACCAGTTTTCTATTATGTATAGGGCGTTTTGGGGTGAATCACTTAAGATTTGGGGATGTTTCCCTGTCGCTGTTAGGACCATTTCATCTGCTATCTGTGCTATCTAAATAGTTACTGAATCAGGATTTTTTTATTCTGTGAGGCAGTTGAGAAATACCTCTTATAGTGTATCTGATAATACCGGCATTGCCCATCTTAGCAAAGACGACGCTGTTCCTAAGGAGAGATTCAACGTGCCTTACGATGGACTGTTGAAGATCCATTCCTTAAAAAGCGTCTATTATAGCCTCCTTCACAGCCAGTCCTTTCTCGATACCTCCAACTTTGTCGTTAAGCGCCTTATCGACAAACTTTCCTTTATAGTAGGCGTGTTGCTTTCCTCTTTAAATCATGATACGATTTTTTTTTTATAAATTCTAAGAAGTGATTAAAATTCTCAGAAGAACAGTTAACAATAAAAATCACGCAGCTGCGTGCCTTTAAATCCTTACGGCTAAGCAGTGTTACACAATGTCGATTTAAAAAAACACACAATCTTTTCAAATGCTTTCCACAAAACACATTTAGTTACAAATTTTCAAATTATTTTCTTCTTTTTTTTTGCGAAGCTAAGCTAAAAACTGAAAAGAATCAAATTCAATCGAAACGACACGAACTGAATAGAACACAATACATACAAGGAGGTGAGAATAGACAAAAATCATTTTGTTAAAAATGATATAAATTCAAATGGATTTCCTGGAAATGGCGTGAAACACAAGTGGGGGAAATGACAAAGCATAATGCCGACGAAATAATTTCTAACAAATGAGACCAACAAGTATTTCCATAATGAGTAGACGACGAATAGACGGTTCAAGTGTTGGTTAGTTCGAATTTGAGTTCGTTGAAATGATGAAATGAAATGACGAAAGGTTGCCTGCATTCATGGTTTGTGCTGATAGTTGCGGTTTAACGGTGAAAATGAAATAAAAAAACTCACACATCAATGGGGGGGGGTGGGGTCTTTAAATGTATGTATGCATGTGTGCGTGTTTTGCTGTGATATGAAGCATTGACATATCGAAAACCCATTGAAAAGTGTTGACAAATTGGAAGTCACGGTTAGCAACAAACGCACGCGCAAGCATTAAATACAAGCTAAATTTGTGTTTTTGTGTGCGATTATGCCAGTGTGTACAATCGAAATTATTTTTCGAACTGTTTAATGACGTGGTATTTGAAATTTTTGTTACATACATACATATGTAGGTAGAGATGTTCGAAAAGTGTCGCCGGTTGACGACTGAGTTTTCGAACCCACAATGCATACACACATACACACGTAAGGAACTTGTACTATATTTATATATGTATACATATGCACATACTTGATGTAGATTGAAATTTGATATATTTAGTAACTAGTTTTTATGTAATTAGTTGTGCTCTCATGTGGCCGCAATAGTCGAGTGGTTAGGATTGCGTACTACAATTCGGAAGGGCTGGGTTCCAGCAGCATCCAAAATGGAAAATAATTTTTATTAATTGCGGTCGCTTATCGGCAGGGAATATCAAGCTCTCCGAGTGTATTTCTGGCATAAAATAAAGCTCCTCATAAAAATCCATCGGCCGTTTGGATGCGGCTTAGAATAATTTGTAGGTCGCCCCATTCGCAAAAACCACAAACTGGAGGAGGAGTTCGGTCGAAAATCGCTTCAGCGGCTACAAAGCGACATATAAATATATATGTATATATATAAAGGGTGTTTTTTATAGAGGTATAGAACTTTAAGTTGCAATAAAACAACGATGGATTATTCGATTGACATGAATTTTATTTATCCGAAAGATAATCTTGTGGCATTACATTTTAAATATGATTTATGGCATATGACCGCCACGGCTGGCGCGGATGTAGTCCAATGTGGACGTCCAATTTTCGATGACTTTTTCCAACATTTGTGGCCGTATATCGGCAATAACACGGCAAATGTTGTCTTCCAAATGGTCAGGCGTTTGTGGCTTATCCGCATAGACCAATGACTTTACATAGCCCCACAGAAAGTAGTCTAGCGGTGTTAAATCACAAGATCTTGGAGGCCAATTCACAGGTACAAAACGTGAAATTAGGCGGTCACCAATAAATCTATTAAGGCACGAGCTGTGTGACATGTTGCGCCGTCTTGTTGAAACCACATCTCCTGGACATCATGGTTATTCAATTCAGGAATCAAAAAGTTAGTAGTCATGGCTCTGTACCGATCACCATTGACTGTAACGTTCTGGCCATCATCGTTTTTGAAAAAGTACGGACCAATGATTCCACCAGACCATAAAGCGCACCAAACAGTCAGTTTTTCTGGATGTAAACGATAAAATGGAAGTAGTGCGCGATACGTTTTCCGCACAGAACCGTTATTTTCGAAATAAAATTGCACTATTTGCAAGCGTTGTTCAGATGTGAGTCTATTCATGATGATTTGCCAAACCAAACTGAGAATAAATCACTTGACAGCTGTTAAATCGGTCGCCATGTTGAAAAGTAATGCCATCTTAAAGTTCTATACCTCTGTAAAAACACGCTTTAGTTGTGTCATGTATTTTACTGCCATGTAACTACTCCTGCTTGTGTCCATATAAAAAAGGAAGCAAATAAGGAAGACTAAGCTCGGATGTAACCGAGCATTACACATTTGGTATTTATATTAAACATCAGGCATCTTAACTGATTTTCACAGAAGAACTAGTCCAGTTATATGGGAGGTAGGCCTGTTTGTGGACCAATGATGGTATTTTTTTGGCGGATCTTTGGAACTCGCTATAGACCATGATAACTATAAATTTAAATTTAATCGAATTTCCTCCTCATTCCATTAGTTTATCAGTTATACTTTGACACTCAAAACTAGGTGGTTCCGAGTCCACCAAAAATTTTTTTCATCCCTGATATGATGAAGAGCTATCGTCCTTAACAAATATGACTTTAATTTCACAATTATTTACTGAATTATTACGTGTGTCGTGCTTTTAAAAATTGCCGTTATATGGGAGGTGTGGGCGTGAATTTTGTCCGATTTCACGCGTTTGCAATAGCGTTTTCTTGACCCAATTAATATGTGAATCAAATCAAAATATCTCAACCCGTATTTCAGTAATCACGTAAACGGAGGAATGAAGAGACGGACGGATAAACATACATGGCTAAATCGTTTCAATAGCTCTACTTCAATCGGCAAGTTTCTTCGACCCCATTTCTATGAGCCTCACAACTTCCAACCAGCGAGTGGTCATCTTTAACTCGGATTTTTATTGTTCGACGAAAGAGGGCTAAATACTCCGAAATTAGCTTGCAGAATAACATGAAAGCATCTATAGCCATGAGAGCAGCATAAATATTGGAATAAATGCTAATTTCCTGTAAGGAGGTGATGTTTTCTAGAGTAGTAAATCTACCACTGACTTAATTTCTGCAGCTACCGCATGAAAAGTAATACTCTCGTCCTAAAACGTTAACTTGTCGAAAGTTATATCTTCTCAATAATGATTTCCATTCTCTCGACTCTGCCATGAAAAAGCTTACTGCTCTAAGGTTTCGGAAATTTCGCATAGTACCGAATATAAGAAAATTTAGTTACCAACGTTCTGAGGCTGAAGAACTAACACTTTTATGTCCACTAATATCAGATATCTCGGGTATTTTTCTTCAATTTTGTTTAATTGAAGCGGGAGGTTGAAGACCTGACCGCAGGCTGCCGCTTTAAGCCAATAAGTAGGTTCATTGTGCTCCCCAACGTTTCCAAAATGTACGACTGCGAATACTTCGTCGATTTAACAAACTGTTTTAATTTCTACCAACCTTGCGTGCTCAATCGGTTGAAGGCCGGACACTCGCAATTCTCCTTCAGCGTTTCATTTGGTCTGTATTAGCTTAACTGCCTTAACTTCCATTTAGATGTCTACAGGAAATCTGATTTCTTCTGAAGCGGTTACTCATTCGGTAATGCCTTGATAGTTTTTGCTTGGGAAACAGAGTTGCAGTCATTGAATCAGCAGCTATCGTTATTAAGGCGGCCACAGAAGACCTCTACTACCAGGGCTGCCCCTCATTTAGACCCATAAGTAAAGATATAAATATCTTCAATAATGTTTTGCGGACAAGTAAGTGCCTTTCACCAGGCAGATGGTTTCTTTTTCTAAGTTCTTTTAAAGGGTTTATATGGTTAGCCCGTGTTCTATTATAACTTTCTATATACAGCCATGTCCTTCACAGTCAATATGTTGTAGCCAATAACCTAGGAATCTGAAACGTCTATCTGCTATTGTTGGTCTATACATCACTTGTATTTATATTAGTTAAACTGATGTCGGGAAATATTTCAAGGCTTTTGTTGAGTAAGTTTCAATCGTACTATATATGTAAACGGGTGTGGAAAAATTGGAGTCCAAAGCGACTGGATTTCCACTTTCGTGTGTATCACCTTTCTCACATACGAGTATATCCAAAGTTGCTACGGTCGCTTATGCATAGTTGGGTTTATAGTTTAACTTTACTGCCAAGGTGTGCGGCTTTTCAGAGAAAATGGTTCCAGTTATTATTTTACTTCCAGAATCGCTTATTACACCCCAATCGTGGTACTTGTTCCAAGCCTCTTCCTTTCCCAAAAAGTTATACATCAACATGTATGAGTACGAAGAGATAGATATAGGGTTTTCCAATAAGAGTGATATGATTTCTTTAAAAAAAACACACTAATTTTTAAGGAAATTCAAATGTTTTTTATTTAATGTGTATTACAATCCATACAATTAAGTTCTGAATATAACATCATTCAAATGGCCTCCACGACTTCTTTTGCAGGAACCCGAATTCGATGAACCCAAATTTTGAGCACTTTTTCCACTAAATCAAGTCATAAAGTCTTATATCATGAATAGCATGTTCAATATTGACTTTTAAAGCTTGAAGAGAATCTGGTTTGTTGCTACAGACCAACGACTTCAAATAACCACACAAGTACTAGTCTAATGGTATTAAATCACAACCTCTTGGAGGCCATTCATTGTCACAATTTCTTGGAATAATCGAATCTCCAAACCTTTCTTGCAATAATTCGGTTGTTGCACGTGCTGTGTGACACGTAGCCCTAGAAGTCTTGTTGGAACCAGATATTGTTAAGATCAAGTCTTTACAATTGTGGCCATAAAAATTTGGTTTTCATCGACCTATACCGCTCTCCATTGACAGTAACGGTGCTACCAGCTTCATTTCGAAAGAAGTACGGATCGATGATACCACCAGATCAAAAACCGCACCAAACTGTAAATTTAGGTGAATTTTATGGTTGTTCATGCATAATTTGTGGATTTTCTTCGCACCAGAATCGACAGTTTTGTTTATTTACTGCACCACTCAGATGAAAGTGAGCCTCATCGGAGAAGAATATTTTCCTAAAAGAAATCGTTATCGTTTTGTAGTGGTTCCAAGTCAAAATCAGTAAATTCACGACGTTTATGGTGGTCCATGGATGAAATTGTAAACATTACTGAATACAATGAAAAAAAAGATGTGCCAAAACGACACTTAGAAATCATATCATCCCTACTGGAAAACTCTTTATATGGAAATAACTAGTTGTTCTTTTGACTGATTTGGATACCACTTAGGAATATAGTAAGGAACGATGACACCAATATATACATTGGTTTAGCTTTCCCTCTTCAAACTAAGAACAAGTTCCTGTTATACCAGAGACATAGATCTAATAGAAGAGCCTTCAGTGTGGTCCAAATAAACTTTTGCAAACGAAATTTGCAGTTTTGACATAAAATGAAAGCATAAATACTGTTGATGCCACAGATCGAATGAGAAGCTCACAGTGACGATAGAGAAAAGCTCAGTTGAAGATAGATCGGTTTTTTATGGACGAACCGATTTTCGAAAAGAAGAATCTGCTCTGAAAGTGAGAACTATATGTTTGAGCTAATCTACTATATGGTAAAACGAAAACTCCGTAATTTTTTATTTTTGACGAGCACAGAGAAAATGTGTGCCACACAGCTTATGTAAATAACTACATCATTCTACAACAACTACAACAAAAATTCACACCTCAGCACATCCATAGTTGCTATGGCAAAAGCCATATGACATACATGTACGTACATACTCATATTGTACCAACAACAACAACCAATATATCATCGGCGGCGGCTCGTTTTGCAACATTTTACATTTTTTAAAGTGTCATGTCAAAGCGTTTAGAATTTTATGGGCCACAAAATTGACACCACATGTGACGTGTGAATGATGACAGTCGACTGTTGAGTAACGAAGCGTCGCACATATCGAAAGATACAAATATACTATGTATAAATTTGCATTGATAAAAGCATAACAGGCTGCCAGCTACCAGCTACCCTGTAGGAAAAAAAATACCAAGAACTGGCATATGAAGTTATGTGTTGAATTTCTAATTCACTAAATATTAAATTGAATATAAAAATGAAAATGAATTGTCCAGCAGCGAGAACGAACCGCGATCCTCATGCGCTATACCGATAAAATGTAACCACTCAGCTAACACTACGATATAAAGAGCAGCGACATACTTCGCACTTCAACAGAATTTATTAGGAAATGAAACTCGTTTTTGGCGTACTGAAAATAACAACAACATATGAAATGTGATATGTGGTGAAAATGATTATTATTGTTCCCGTTACTAGTGAACTACTATACATATAACGAACTGGCATGATTTTATCCTATTTCATAGTAGTATCTGCCTCGAATTTTCGCATACTAGTCTACCTTCTCACTGCTGGGTAATAACAAACAAAAGTACCGTAATATGTTCCATTCATATTTTCTACATATTCATATGACTGAATCGCAAATTGTAGCCTATGCCAACTACGTGTCGAGTGTTATCTTGCATGGATCGTCAAATTTTTGAGTTTTTAGCAAATATTTCATACAAAAAAGAAAAAAAATTGCTGCTTCAGCACATTTCCAATAAATATGAAATGTTCATCTCGTTAAAATGTTACAACAGCTGTTGTTTTGTTGTTCGAATTTGTTGTCATCATTATTGTGTACGCAAGCAGACAAAAATGGCTATAAGTGTTATGCTTTAATTTGACTGAATTTTTATGAATTTATTTGTTACATATTTTTGTAATCATCCTTTCTGTATGCTCCAGACATTTATTTGCCTAAATGTAGGCAATAAAAACACGTGATTTAAATACGTTGCCTACATTTAGGCGCGAAAGAATACTTATAACGTAATTTTGTTTTATTTTTAATGCTTATTTAGAACAATTTTTATTTAAAAAAACGGAAAGTTTACTAAACTTCAGACATATTTTCCGAAGATGCATCCAAGTACTATGTACTTTTCTTAAATTACCAAATGTTGCTTCTGGTATCGTGAAAAGTCTGCGATCGTAGCTGGTGGTCTCCACCACTCGTAAAAAAAAAAATAATAATTAATTGGCGCTTTAATATCGTTGAAGGCTGAACTTCTCCTCCAATACACTAGGAAGAAATAAAGCAAGTAAATTTCTCAAGGGATCATTCAAGCGATATTCCTAAACGCCGATCTCTTACCTTAACTACTGAAGTATAGGTTCATTGAATTTTTTTTATTTTTTTCTATCTCCGTAGACTTCAGAGGAATATGTTTTTGATTGTTTGGGTGCGAATTTACATTTTTTTCCCAACTCAAAGTTTTGTTCTGAGGAATTATATAATGAATCGATTGAGCAGCTCTCTGTTTGGCGGACTTTTGCTAACTTCACACACTTATAGTGTAATTAAATCGGTTGCGATACTGAACCATTGCGGAATCCATGGGAATTGCAAAGTTCATTTGAATTTCCAATACTAGATATGTTTAATTCACCATTTGTGATTAATTTCTTCTCAGTTCAATTGGTCATCATAGAAAGAAAAATATTCCGAGTCCAAGTCATGTTCCAGCAATAGAGGCGTTAAAAAAAGCAGAACCTGTGCTCGTGTACAGTCGTTCAAGCCACTTGTGTAATCTGTTTTCATGTTTTTCTGACGTTAGTATACTTGACCATACTAATATCCAAAATAATATGGTCTATCTAGTGAAGTTTGTCAATAGATGGCGATCCATTATTTCGATCCAATATTCCGAACATCCGTTGGAAAGCTACTCTTATTGTGTGTCTGTTCCAGTATAGGTCATTCCTTTGAAACGTAAACAAAAATATTTTTTTTTTTTGGAAAGACATGGAGCCTCTCTAATTTACTCCTCTCTGCTAGCGCTTGTTTCTTGTTGTCATCTGTGTGGCATTGAGAACCACTTCAACCGCACGTGACATGTAGCTTAGTACTAGTATATATTGCTGATAGATCTATCGTAACTATAGTTGCGGTTAGAGTAAGGAATTATTTTTAAGGGGTTCAACTTCATTCTCGAACGGGTGACTTAGCCTTTCAGCTGATACCATCACAATTTCTTCACGGGGATACAGTATTGTACAGAGTCACTTGGAGAAATACCTCTAAAAATCTTCACTAATGGATCATAGCTTGGCGGAATTATCGGTAGGGCGATATTCTGCGTTAACTATCCATCGTCTAGTCTAAGCCTAAGTTTCTGGACCATTTCAGTTCTTTCTTTCACGTGGGTTTGTTGCTATTACAGAAACGGCATACGGAGAGTGGAGGTTAATATTTACTCAGACGGCCAAAGGGCTATTGCTGCCCTAGGTTTATTGTTGCTGAGTTCCAAAATTGTAACAGCGACGATAAGTCGCAGTTCGTGGCATATGGGTACGAGTTATAGCGAAATCGGCTAGAACTGCAAGTCTGATAAACTTACGAGTATGGAGACCGCCGTTTCGTTACTATCGGATTAGGGCGCACGTAGGTGTTGTCATGTTGGTGGTTTCTTCTGTAATAGTGGGCGATGAGTCAGCTCAATGAACGCTTTGCTATTAACACCATGTGCGTGGTTACGAGATTATCATGCTTATAAAATCAAAGCTCTCACTCTCGTATAGAGCTCTGTTTGGGCAGTACGATTAGCATTCACGCAAGTGAGGTTTGGCATTTTATCAACACTGGTTGTTAATAAGTGATCTAACGTTAAGGATAACACTTCAATCTGGCACCACAACGAAATGAAAAATTTGAAAAATCGGTTGCAGATATGTAAGGCCTGTGCATCAGAATTTTGCTCGTTTCACTTCAAATATCGCTGTTGTAAGTGAAAGGGTAGCCGAAGAACCGAATGTATCTATTTCGGGACATTCTCAAGAGCTGGGACTTTCTTGCGGCACATTATGGCGTATTTTGTACTTAGACTTACATCCACATAAAGTCTAGCTCACACAACAACTGTAGCGCTTTTCTCATTCGGTGGATAAAAAAGCAAAATTGTCGCATTTGCGGCGCCGAAGAAAGGCGATTGCACGTTGAGCGTTTTTTTTGGTATGAAGGTGTGAGTGGACCTTACTTCTTTTTTTTGGCCTGCAATTGACGCACACGACTTGGACAATATGTAGTTCTAACACGAGCGAATATGGTTTACTTACGAGAAAAATTTCCTAGGAGTTTATGCGAATAAAAATTCAACTTTTGAGCACTTGAAATTATAGTTGAGATGCCGCCAAAGATGTGGTCGAAAATTATCTCAATTTGATCGAAGTTTGTGAAAATTCACGAGACGGGCATTTGAAAGGTTTAAATGTTATAATAAGAAAGAAATTTAATGAAAAAAATATTTTAAATGCATTTTATTTGCGTTTATTTTGAATACCGCAAAATGCATAACCCTCTATATTTATGGTTCGATTAAATTAAATTTTTAGAACATAAGCCTAAAACGAATATTTTGCTTCCTGGAAATGGACCAGGGACCAAGAAAGGGATTACGGACACAGCGACAAAAATGTATATGATTTCGATATGCTTTTCGGGTTACAAGATATTCTTATTCAAAAAATATAGAGAAAGTAGTATATTTATATAATTGCTATTGAGTTCTTAACCCGCAATCATGTAGCAAACACTGTCACAAAAAAAAAAAAAAAAAAAAAAAATTGTCGGCTTTAATTCATATCATAAACACGAAGTCACTCACTTTGTTCTTTATAAAAATGCAAGCGCCATTGGCAAAAGGTGTATTCAAAATGATTGCATAACAACCATAAAAATGTTGCAAACAAATAAAAAATTGAGTACAATTTAGCTAAAGGGCAGCTTAATCATGTTTTTAGGGTAGATATTTTTTATGACAAATTCACATTTGTGTTGCAAAACCAATTTGTCTACACAAAACCACTCCACCACTACGCATTTAATAACTGCTTTTTTTCTAATATTTTTTTTATTTTTATTTATTTTTTTATTTATTTTTTTCTTTTTGTTAAAGTGTAATAGGCAACTTTAGCTCAGCTTTGGAGGCACTTTGTCAAAAAGTCATAAATTTGTAACACCTTAAATAAGCTTAAGAGTAGCGAAACAAAACGAACAACTCAACACCTTTCACACACACCGACTACCGACCGAGTGAGAGAAATCTTAACGCATACACGTGTTACGCTCATATTTTTGGGGTATGTGTGTGTGTGTGTGTGTGTGTGAAAGTGAACTGCAAACGCTTGTGGATCATACCGTCCATTGGAGTACCTACAAACATACCCGTCTGTGGGAACTATTGGACTAACTCAACTTTCTATATAAGCTTAGTGCGGCACGACCATCTTTCGTGTTTTATCGATCTCAATCACCACACGAAGTTACAATTGCGCAATAAGTTTTATTTTCGTATACAGAAAATGTGTGAAAATGAAACTGAGTCAGTTTCGTTTCGCTGTTGAGCTCGGCTGGTGTACAAAAGGTGTGTGGAATTTATTATTATTTCAATGAAAATACGTAGAAAAAATGCACAAACTAAAATGTATTATATATTTATTAACAATAAATGATTAAAATTAATATAAATTTTTACGGTAAATAATAAATTTTAATAAACTTTCACCAAAGCGGTTTGTTATCGAAACTGGAAAGTATGGTCGAATGTAATTTTTCGCAGATACCCCAAATAATGTAATCCCCTGTGGGTACTCCATGGAGTACTCGGATGTTATGCAGAGGTGGGTCCAGCACTAGGACATCACAATGTGGCAAGTTTAGGATTACTCTATTGTCCGCGTGGAGTATATATTTCACGCGTGCATAGAGTATTCGCGTTGTTTGCCGGGTGTGTTCTCTTTTTGGAATTATGCAATGGGGATGAAGGCACGGCCCCCACGAATATTTATGCATATACTAGTAGAGGTGAAAGTATGTATGCGCGCATGAAAGCCAGTATAGTATTTATGATATCAGTTTTGGGACTTGGGTGTCTCTTAGCCACTATTTGTGCCAGAAATATCGTAAAAATGTTTTACGACTTACGCATTGCACTTTATGAATATGCAGACGCACAAAGGCTACCGTATGGTTGGCGGGGTGAAGGTTAGAAGCAAATAATAAATACTACACAATACACCAAAGTACACAGACACCTATGTTCCAATATATATATACATATGTATGTGCTCGCCTAAATACTTTGTGTGTTAGTTTAAGAGAGCTTCTTGAAATGTACGAAATTAACAAAAAAAAATTTATGATCTACACAACAATGTTGATACGAAACGCTCTAAAAATGTAGATAAAAACATTCCTCGATTATTTTCTTTGGGCTGGTAACAAAGCCAAGTGAAGGAACTTTAAATAGCTGATGGTAAACAAGCCTTAGCACCACTTAGATAGTGACAATAATGAAACGTAACATTTTTCATCAGAAAAACATTTTAGGTTATCAATAAATTTTCATTAAGCACCGTAAATTTGTATGTTAAAATTAAGAACAAATATTGGTTGTTTTTTTTGAAGCCACATGTTTGTCAAACATAGTTGTAAAAGTTCAAAAAATATTCTTTTGCACAACCCTTTATTGTCACAAAATATCCAAAAATTCTCCATAAATCCAAAGTGGCACTGTTGGAAAATGTTATAAAAAATGTGGATTTTTTTAGCGTTCTCACAAGATGAAGAGTTTCGTATTTAGTCATCTTTGTTATAAGAATTGAAGAGAAATTTACGTAGCTTACGCCTAAGAATAATACCAGGTTAACCGGGCTATTGCTCTGCATGGTTGTAGTGGCTGACCCAATGAGGGTTGTACTTTGCTAATTCCTGAATTTAAATTCCACTACTCGTGTTTGAATACGGACATTTCAAAGAATATTTTTCGCCATTTGTGTGAAAAGTTACTACGATTTGAAAAAAATGAAATTGATACTTGTGATGTTCCTTTTACCACGAGGGCTGTTTCATAAGTCACTGAATTTTGAAATTTTCCGTGCAGTTACTGTAAATATAACATTGCTCCCCTCAGCTGTTAGTAGACTGCTGTGAAATTTGAGCAAGCTGCGCCATTTACTTTGTGCTTGAGTCATTTCAGCCATTGAAAGCAGACGACCTCTTGAATTTTAAAGCAATGGAGAAAATGGAACTTCATGTGCTGATTAAGCATTATTTTTTGGGTAAAAAAACGATTACCGAAACAAGGAAAGACTTGATATATAATCATACTATGGGAACACTGCACTAGCAATTTGAATGGTTAAGAAGTGGTTCCTTGAGTTCCGTTGTGATCGTACAAGTTCAAGTGACGCCGAAAGTTCAGGGCGCCCAACAGAGGTCGTCACGCCAGAAACCGTCGATAAAATCTATGGAATGATATTGGACGATCGGAGAATAAAAGTGCGGGAGTTGATTGATGCTGTAGGCATCTCAAATGAGCGGGTTCATCACATTTTACATGAATATTTGGACATGAAAAAGCTCTACGTGCTATGAGTGCCGCGATTGCTCACACACGACCATAAGCGCAAGAGTGTAACCACTTCAACGTAGTATTTGGCGATGTTCATCCGTAATCCAAACGAATTTTCGCGCCATTTCGTTACTGCAGACGAAATGTAGATCCACCAAACCACACCAGAGACCAAAGAAAAATTGAGACAGTGGATTTCTCCAGCTGAACGTGCACCAAAGAAGACCGGGATGGGTCTGTCGAACAACAGGGTCATAGTCATAGTTTTTTTTTTTTTGGGATGAATGAGGTGTCATTTTTTTACCGAGCGAGAATGAAACATACCATCAACGTATTGGTCAAGTCTTATCACTGTGGCTCCATATCTAGTGGATGTAGCATAGACGATAGAGCAGCCCTTATACCGCAAAGCATTTTATACTAACACTGAGAAACACCAATAGCATGGTCGGGAATGGGAAGGACTTCTACGAGCCGTTCGATATCTATGTTAGTGCTAGAGAAAATATTACGACCTGCAGAGCTAACCACAGAGAAGGAAAATGCTTCTACGAGAGCGTATAATTGCTAACGTACATATGCCAATGATATTGACATCATCGCTCTAAGCTACTCTTCGTAAATTCAGCTTTCTCCAAACTGGTAAAGGAAGCGTAGCGAAATATCTTGCACTGTTAACAGTTATAAGGTTTTAGATATTTTTGCGCAACTAGGCGCCAGTGTTTTGGATCAGTAAAAATGCTAGGCCTGATATCCAACGCAAATTACTTTTGCCTACATGTGCTATTTCGGACGTAGTTATTGAAAAGTAAGTTGGTAAAAACGTCCCATCATTTAAAATTCCATGCTGTACGTGCCGGTGGAAGCCGATGAAAGACTTTCATGAATTTCAAAATTTCTTATTCATATTTAGGATTAGAAATTAAAACTTCTTACAATATTTCTGCCAAACCATACCATAGGCTGTTACCGAGACGAATTTATTATACACCCAGCGACAAAAAAAGTTTCCAATTAAAACTTTCTCGACTTTGCTGATGTTTTGCATATTTCTGTTAGAATCATTGGAATCCATACTCAATACTGCAATTAATAGGATATTCAATGTGACGTTTGGTTGAAAAAATAATCAATTTTGATTCGGAAATTTTAGCGTAAAGTCCGTTTGTGCCTCGCTTGTTTGACATTAGCCACACACCAGTAAGAAAATTGTAGCAAAACGAGAGGCAATGGGCATTCATGAACGAAAATTCTTCGGAAAGTAGAAATTCTTCACCCCAAGAGAAGCAAATCATTTAAAGCGCTTGTGCATGACCGATCCATTCAAACCGGCAACAAAACATTTTAGCAAATAAGATCAGTCGGAAATAATATCTTGCAGTGTTCGCAAAGTACGCTAAATACGATGATCTTTATATCCAGGAAGTCTGCTAGGAACAAGTCAGTTGGAACCAAAAAAAAATTAGAAAAAGGTAATATTTTCCAACGAATCGAAAATAAAATTTTTTGCACCATATGGAAAACTAAAACTTTGAAGGAAAACCGAAGATTGTCACATTGCTGGTAAAACATTTAGCGTAGTAAAAAATTCCTCGTATTTGATGACATGGGGATGCATCTAATCACTTGTAATTGGCACTATTATCATCCCCAATATATCAATGAATGCAAACAAATACACAGAAATTATAAACGAAGATGTGGCAACCACAATTGAAGGGATTTTCGATGAATATGAAAACGTAATATTTCACGCGGACTTTGCTTCATGTCATACTGACAAAATCTTTGAGTACTTCAACGTTTCTTTTGGAATGCCAGTTAGTTTTACTGTCACTTTTAAGTTTGCTGTATTTAATTTGAAAGACTATAAAGAAAAATTGGGCATAAAATCTCTTTTTTGACTCGGAAATAGCCCAGATCTCAACATAATCGTTTTCTCCCTGTATTTCAAAAAATGTTTTTATAATTGAATGAAGCAAATTTTTTTCTAACCAAAAGTCATCATAAATGTTTATATAACAAGAAATTTAAATAATATATTGAGATTTTGGTGTTATTTTTCAACTTAACATTGTTACTTAATAGCAAACTAAATTAATATCGCACGATGAGAGCAGAGTTGTTTTTGTCGCTGGGTGCCAGCGGTATATATAAGTAATAGCAAGTAGAACAGTGGTAGAGTAGTGGTCCTCAAACAGCCTTTATTCCCGTTCAACTAACCAGTAATGCTTTCGAATTTCTATCATTTCAATATTATGTTTACAAAGTATATGCAAAATATAAAAAAATAATAAAATTTTTATAACACATGTCTGCAGATGTTCATTCGAAATTCAGAAATAAAATTCGTATAAAATTTTTTTTAAATACTCAGTGGCATTTGTAGTTAATTTAATATATATTTTTCTTTCTTCATCAGATGTTATTCTCAGACTTCTTTACTGCAATAGAAAAGAGAAAACAATAAAAAATCAACTAACGGTATTATGGTAATACATCACATGGAATAAGCGCGTTGCTAAATGTGGCGTTAATGGCTACAAACTACAAACATAATTCTTAGACATAATACCAAACAACAACACCAACATTAACCAATACTATCTATCTTTCTGCAATTACTATGGAAAAACAGGACGACAATGAATGAGGATAATAGATAAAATGAGCGACAAACATATATATATATATAGATATAATTCATTTAAAACACCAAACACGAAGTAAAAGCAAACAAAAAGTGCCATAAAAAGTGGTATAGTAAGAAAAATGGAATAAAAAAAAAACGGACGCATTAATTCCGTTTGCGATGACCACAGAAGCATAATACAGAAGAAATAGGAAATAAAAATATGTACAAAGTCAGAGAAATATGAGCAACTCGGCGTCAGTTTAACTGATAAAAATGCAAATTGTCATAGTAAAATTATGATTTAGCACACAGTAGCGCTGTACAAGTCGCGCTGCTAAGCCATAAACCGTTAAATTGATGGCTCATAAATCGTTTGACTGTGAGATAGGAAAAGTAACACTTATTGCGCTGTATGACGCAACGGTTGAATGACCAAGCTAGAACGATAAGCTGGTGATAATCTCTATTAAATATTATTTATGCCGTTAGTTTTCCGTTAAGTGAATTCAAAATATTGTTTTATTTATTTGTAAGAGATAAATCAACTTTTTATAATTTGTTAAAAAATATCAAGACTTTATATTATATACTTTTGCGTCTTGATGATTTTTACGAAGAAATGGAGTGACCTACAATTTATTTTTCGAACGGCCGATGGATTTTTATGAGGAGTTTTTCAATTCATGTCAGAAATACACTCAGAGGACGTGATATTCCCCGCCGAGGGGCAACCGCAATTAGAAAAAATTATTTTCTATAGTTTTGGATGTTGTTCGCAATGCTAACTAGTCGGCTGTGTCAAGGTTTTAGGCAATAAAATTTAAGGTGATTTTAAGAAAAGTGAATCTGTGTAAAACAAAAGGTTTAAAAAAAGCTCGATTTTCTAAATGTTTTCACTTCCCACACATCACTAAAATATTCCGAGCTTAGACTTTCTGGCATCTAGTTTCCGTCGAGATGAGATCATTTTATTAACTCTGGGACAGAAGAATGTTGAAAAAGTATGAAATGCAAAAGGAGAATCACTGCCATTTACAAGCATAAAGAATATCCAAATTTCGTTATCCACAATCCGAAAATTTTTATTTTCCAATTTTGTAAGATGTTCTTTTGAATCGAATATTTAATTTTTAATTTCAAAAAACCAATAAAACAAAAAACTCCCATTGTATGGAAATGAAAACACTTTGGAAATATTAAGAAAAACGATAAATATCGAAAAACGATTGTTTTTCTGCCGCCGACTAGCCAATTTAAGTAATTATTGTAGCATAAAAATGCTGGCTAATTTGTTAAAGTTGAATGACCCACTTGACGAAACGGCCAATACAGTTATACATCAGTATGTACATATCTTCGCTCAATAGTCAGCAAACCTACTAACCAAGTAGTAATGTATGAGAGTCGATCAGGGAATATATATATACATATATAATAGTATTTTAAAGGGCATCATAAACTATTCATTTGTATGAGCAATAGAATAAATGAAAAAAAAATTGAGTAAATAAATATATAAGTACATATATGGCGACCATAGTATTCGACAAGGAAGCATTGCGTACTACAATCCAAAAGGCCTGGTTCAAGCAACATCCAAACTTATAAAAAAAATTAATTTTTCTTATTGCGGGCGCCCCTCGGCAGGGAATGCCAATCAATCCGAGTGTATTTCTGACATGAAATAATAGTTGCTCACAAAAATCCATGGGCCGTTCGGAAACGGCTTAGAATAAACTGTAGGTCCCTCCATTTGTTGGTAAAAACATCAGAACGCAAGGACCACAAATTGAAAATTAAAAATAAAAACAAAAAATGGAAAAAATATAATAAAAACTAAATAAATAAATAGAAGAAAATTTAAATTATTTTGAAAAAAATTAAACGAGTTGAAATGAAATAAATAAATTTATTAAAAATATAATAAAATTTTGATGAACTAAATAAAATAAAAAATAAGCAAAAAATAGAAAGATATAAAAAAAAATAAAACAAAATAAGTAAAATAAAATAAAATTAAATAAAAATTAATTAAATCAAATAAAAACATGAAATAAGAAAAATTTATAAAATAAAATAAAACAAGAAATAATAGCTGCTATCGGCCATGTCGAAGTTGTCATACCTTCATGAACATATAAAATTTATTGAAAATTGCCAAATTCCATTTCGGTGATTTTCAGTGTCAATATAAACTTCTGTAGAATACCAAATTTTATGATCTTAGATGCTTTTGTTACATATTTTTTATCCAAAACCTCATATATGATTAAATTGATGGTAACCGATTTCGATGATTTCCAGAACCAATATGCAGTTCGTAATATTTGTGGATAATACCAAGTTTCATGCTCTTAAATGCTTTTTGGTTGAGTTTTGACCGAAACCTTTCATCTGAAAATATCGGTGTATGGGAATTATATTGTGATGGAAATCCTAAATACAAAGAACAGACAAAAGGAGTGGCAATGTGATAGAAATTCCTAGTACAAAGGACAGATGGCAGCTGTTACTGCAGGCCGACGAGTTAGCGCATGAACTGAATGTTTCGACCATCGTCAGGCATAAATGGAGCGGCAGCATCTATCGCAGGCCAACGAATAATCAGCCTATTCTTGAGTCCGTTAACATAAGTTACAAAATAATTATGTGTTATAAAAAATTATAAAATAGACCTTTGAGCGTGTCGATTAAGAGGCCAAACGAACAAATCTTGGGAGTTTTATTGAGCAATCCAGCATACGGGTTCGAAGGAGTTGGAAAATCATCGAGGGTAGCTACAAAGAAACGTTACAATATTTTATATTCATCCAATTTCTTTGATTTTCAGAACCAATATGGAAATAATTGTGTAGGTGCAGTATACCAAGTTTCACGTTCTTAGGTACTTTTTTGACGGATTTATGATCCAAAGTTTCAAATCTAAATAATAGGTCCGATCTGGCCGGTTCCGACAAATGATAGTTTAAACGTGATTCATCTCTCTACCAAGTTTGGTTGAAATATCTCAAAAATTGAGCGACTAGTTTGCGGTCAAACAGACAGACGTACAGGCGGGCAGACGTATATAAGGACAGACCGAGAGACGAACATGACTAAATCAATTCAGCTCGTGATTCTGATACGATCGGTATAAATTTCGGTGGGCCAATCTCTTCTCTTTCTGGCACCTACATAGGTACTTACATACTTCGGACCAAAGTTGATTTCATGTACATGAAATGTATAAAAAAAATTAGATAAAATAAAAAAACCTAAAATTAAATTAATTAAATTGAAAAAAGCCAAAGTAAATTGTATCGCTGTCTGAATAACCACCAACCAATTTGCATCGTTTAGGCCACCCATCATGTACATTTACTTTTTATTTTGGTGGAAACTTTAAAATTACACATACATACATATATTGTTACATGTGTATGTTATGTATAAGTTTACGCTTTTGCATATACATATGCATGCGTGTGAACGAAATGGGTCGGTTTTTCGAGTGTGCACTTAATAGCGCATAGGAGCATACTTATGGGTAAAGGTGTAGGTAACTCAGGTAAATTCGCATGTAAATCAGCAACAGAGTGCCTATGTATACATATGTACATATGTGTGTGTGTGTGTCTTTGTGTACAAGTTTTTACATTTGCGGCGTGCAAATTAGTCTACAAGCATGCTCTTGCTCCTACAGTTGTTGTTGTTTGTTGCTGTTGCAGTTTTTTTGCAAAAGTTTATGGCTAACGAGGAGTAGTAGCCGGCAAAATGTTGAATGCTCTCAGCAAACATTAATAATTTATAAATTAATTGCAAGCAACAACAGCTGGTAATGACAACAACAATCCAGTTAAAGCGCTGGTAGCTTAAGTTGTTGTTGTTGTTGTGTAATAGTTTTGTGCAACTTTCTTTTTTTCACTCTTATTAACAGCAAGTCATCGAAGCATTTGCTTTTTTGCTCTTATTTTTATTTAATTATTTTTCTTTGTATTTGTTTAAGCTTTTTTTTGTCGTTTTGCCTTCCATTGTTCTCGTGTGTGGGAATAAGTGCATGTGAGTGCAGTGCATTTGGTTCGGTTGCAGCTTTTTGATTTTATGGGTAAATAGGGTTCTAGGTGAAATTCTGCATTAATTGCAAGAACAATACACATGCATACATTCACACACACATACATACATACATACATCTATACATGCATAACAGCATGTGTACACATTCACAAGAATCAGAAGAATGTTGTGCGCAAAATGAGTGGCAAATTCAAAATATACGTTTTAAGCAAAGTTGAAAAAGCATCGAATGAGAAGAGAGAATTAAAAAAAAGTCTATGCTAAAGAGGATTTAATGGATTTAACTTTTTTTGCCATTTCTGCGCGCATTTTGCCTTCGCTGGCAATTAACTGGATTATATTAAATTCACACGCATTTCAATATGAATGTAAGCTCAGTAACATTTAACGGTAAAATTAAATATCTTGTTTTTGTGGCTTGCTAATTTCTGTAGAATAATTTTTTTTGTGGCATCGAAGCATTTAGGTATAAAAAAGACTAATTATATTAAAAAATATATATTTTTTCGGTTTAGTGTTGGATTGACTCTAGGAGTAGTCGGGGCTTTTGCTCAGGGCGGCAAAATTTGGAAAGTGGAAGCAATTTTTTTTAGTATTATCAAAACTTTTCTAGAGAATTTTATTAATTACTAGATAATTCAAGAAATTCAACTCATACCTGATTTGTCTAATCGATGTTGAATAAATTATAATTTTTGCACTTTACGTAAAAATTAATAATCGAAAGAATTTAATTAATTCATTTCTTTGGGTATTTGAAAAGGTAGTATTAAATTTATTTTTGTTTTCTGGAATCAAAATATTAAAAGTTGTTTTTTTTGTGAAAAATTATAATGTTTTTGTGTTATTTCAATTTTGTTTTAAATAAGATTTCAAAACTATATAATTTTAAGTAAAATTTCAATTAAGTAAAATTTCATTGATAGTGCGGCATTTTTTCCACAGCCCAAAGGAGGCAGACATTTACATCCGGACCTGTGCATAAGTAAAGGGTGTTTTTTTATAGAGGTATTGAACTTCAAGTTGTAATAAAACAACGATGGATTATTCGATTGACATGAATTTTATTTATCCGAAAGATAATCTTGTGGCATTACATTTTAAATATGATTTCTGGCATATGACCGCCACGGCTGGCGCGGATGTAGTCCAATCTGGACGTCCAATTTTCGATGACTTTTTCCAACATTTGTGGCCGTATATCGGCAATAACACGGCGAATGTTGTCTTCCAAATGGTCAAGCGTTTGTGGCTTATCCGCATAGACCAATGACTTTACATAGCCCCACAGAAAGTAGTCTAGCGGTGTTAAATCACAAGATCTTGGAGGCCAATTCACAGGTCCAAAACGTGAAATTAGGCGGTCACCAAACGTGTCTTTCAATAAATCTATTGTGGCACGAGCTGTGTGACATGTTGCGCCGTCTTGTTGAAACCACATCTCCTGGACATCATGGTTATTCAATTCAGGAATGAAAAAGTTAGTAATCATGGCTCTATACCGATCACCATTGACTGTAACGTTCTGGCCATGCCCATCGTTTTTGAAAAAGTACGGACCAATGATTCCACCAGCCCATAAAGCGCACCAAATAGTCAGTTTTCCTGGATGTAACGGTGTTTCAACATACACTTGAGGATTACCTTCACTCCAAATGCGGCAGTTTTGTTTGTTGACGTAGCCATTCAACCAGAAGTGCGCTTCATCGCTAAACATCGCTAAAATGGACGTAGTGCGCGATACGTTTTCCGCACAGAACCATTATTTTCGAAATAAAATTGCACTATTTGCAAGCGTTGTTCAGGCGTGAGTCTATTCATGATGAATTGCCAAACCAAACTGAGAATAAATCACTTGACAGCTGTTAAATCGGTCGCCATCTTGAAAAGTAATGCCAACTTAAAGTTCTATACCTCTATAAAAAACACCCTTTATAACGGCCATGAAAAGGTCTCAGCCTAGTTCAAATCTAAAATCTCGTAGAGGTGAAAAATAACTAGCCCAGAAATATTGTCGAACTAATAGTGAAATGTGGCTGATTTTGGGTTATTAATGGAGATAGGTCATTTTAGAGTTCGTTGTAATCTACTCGAGATCTCGCAAGATAGGTTACCCAACTTGAGTAAATAATTTCTGAAATAGTAATTTCTGACAAACCACTGTAGTACAGTGCCTAACATTATATGGTATTACTAAGAGAACAATGTTTCAGTTGAGAATCAGCAGAGCATCCTAAAAAATATTCGGAAAAGTTTTTTTTCGGAGTAGTAATTTTTCATAACTCAACATACTTCGAACGCAAATTCCTGCAAAGAAGAATTTGAATATCACACGCGTGCAAATCAATCCTTTAGGTCGTTATGTTGTGGCTGATAATGTGCCGATGCAAGTACTCTTTTAAAAGTTTCAGACGGAGTATTTGAAGCATTTTAGATTAACATTAACTTAAAAGAATTTTTACCGCTTTTAATTATAACCTCAAAATTTCAAGTCATAACTTTGAAGTTGTAGACGATTTCGTCTATCTTGGAACCAGCATCAATACCAAAACTAATGTCAGCCCTCAAGTCCATCTGAGAGGCAATTGACAGACAAAAAACAAACTTTACAAGCTTTCCTACAGATGACTGGTGCGCTGATGCTACCTCGGCTAAAAGTTCATTTTTAGGAGCGTTCGGATTTGGCTTTTACTGCAAAAACTGCTCGGCTTCAATTTTATATAGCCTTACAAAAAGTACTTCAGTGGCGTTGGATCACACGGTCTTTTGGTATGTGGTGCCGTTATGTTGAAACCTCATGTCACCCGAGTACAGCTCAAGCCATTGCGCTTGCCATTCAATGTAACGTCCCCTGCCGTCGTCGCCTTTGAAAAAGGACGGCCAAGTGAAGCTACCGGCCTTTAATCCACACCAAAAAGGGACTTTTTCGGGATACATTAGTAGAAATTTTGGTTGTTGATATATGCATTCAACGAAAAGTGGGCTTCATCGCTGAACACAATTTTTCGATAAGAAGGATGTGATTTTCACCCTAGTTTTCCAGCGGCCAGTGGAGTAACAGATGCCCAATTACTGCGTACGGCCCCTAATCGATAGCTCACGGTAATAACTAACACTGGCGGATATAGGTGCGATATTTTTCTCTGTCTGCTCTCCACTTAAAAGTAAGTTTCCAAAAAAAACTTTTATAATCACTAAGCGGTGTCTCCGCCAATAAATAATGTTTTTAAATATATAATTCATATTTTTTTAATAACTGTTTAGATATGTATGTATAACAAATCTCAGAATTCAAAGTGCGAAGGTAGTAAATAAGCAAAAAGAAGTACTGATGCGGTCACGCCGAAGTCCAGCATCAGCTTCAGTCAAAATTGGGAAGGACCACTCCGAGCAGTTCGATACAAAACGAGGTTTCAGACATGGTTATTCTTTATCGTGTGATTTCTTCAATTTGATACTGGAGAAAATAATACGGTTTTTTCTTTCGTATTATGGCTTGTATGGGTGCTATGGGATGTAGTCATCCAGTTTCGATGATTTTCAGTAAGAATGTTTGAACAATTATATGATTGTATTTTGAATATCGACGAATTTTATATTTTTAGGAGTATTCAGGAGCCTTAATTACGTATCCGTCATATCCTGTTTACTAAGTTTTATCCAAATATCTCGAAAGCAAGAGTCAAATTTACGTTCAAACCGACAGACGAACATGGTGAGCTATTATATTTCCTAACCAGTTCTTGGGGTGGTCTGATTTTGGTTGGGCGGCCTGTTCCTCCCGGAACTCCTCCAATTATTACTCTCTATAATTATTTGTTCTGGTTTCATGCTGTTGATGTTGAAATACTGATAATACCGCCTGAACAACGTTTACACATCATTCAACTTTATTGCGAAAATTCACGTTCTGCAAAGAATGTGCTTCGCGCGCTTCGCTCAACTTATGGTCAACATAATCGGCATACTGAGCGTACTATTCGCAACACCATCACCCATCTTAAGACCCAGCATTCATTATTGGATAATGTTGGACCGAATAGACGACGTCGAGAATGTGAAGTAAATATAGCGGCCGTAGCTGAGAGTGTACACGAAGACCGTGGAGAGTCGATTCGGCGCCGTTCGCAACAACTCAGACTGACGTATGCGTAAAAAATAAAGCTTGTGCTTCGCTCTATGGGCTCTTGAAAAGTTCCAAGAAGATCCGACGTTTTCGAGCCAAATTTTGTTCAGCGATGAGTCCCATTTCTGGCTCAATGGGTATGTAAACAAGAAAAATTGCCGCATTTGGGACGAAGAGCAACCTGAAGAGAGTCAAAAGCTGCCATTTCATCCAATCATCGGTCCATATTTCGTCAAAAATGATGCCGGCGAGAACGTAACCGTCAATAGCGACCGTTATCGCACCATGATAACCGACCATTTGATGCCTGAAATTGAAGCTCGTGATCTCCGTGACATTTGGTTTCCACAAGACAACGCCACTTCCCACATATTGCATCAATAAATGGATTTATTGAGAGAACACTTCGGTGAGTAGATAATTCCACGAATTGGGCTGGTCGATTGGCCCCAAGATCATGTGATGTCACACCGTTAGACTTTTTCCTGTGTGGATATGTAAAGTCTAAAGTCTATGCGGACAATCCCGCTTCGATTCAGGCAAAACATCACGTGTGTCATTCGCCAGTTACGAGGGAAATGCTCGAACGATTCATCGAAAATTGGACTCAACGGATGGACTATCTGAGAAAGAGATAACACATTTTGAAAGAGATAATCTTTAAAAAATAAATGCCAAAGAATCTTCCTTCGAATTACAGTAAACATTTCCCATAAACTTGGATTTTCAGTGTTTTTCTTTAAAAAAGTAGGGAACCTCAAAAGGGATCACCTTTTAAATCATTCGGATGAGTATCAATATGGCTACATAAAATCACGGTTCTTTAAATATCAGAAAATATCCATATAAATACAAAGTGTAGCATAAGCTGAAGAAAGTTGTAAAAATAATCTAAATATATTGTTATGATTTTGCTGATTCAACCTCGATGATTTTCCAAATTGTTCGGGTACGACCTCTGGATTGTTAAATAAAATCCACCAACTTTATTTGCAGAGTCTTTAGTTATAAAAAATTTATTTAATGTCCTTTTATTACTCAGTAATTCATAATTCAATTACAATTCACTTTACTATTTACAATCACTTTTATTACAGCTGTAATGTAATCACAAACGCGTGTACTTTACGACTGATTCACTTACTCACTCTCTGCAGTTGTATGTCGCCCTTATATATCACGCGGTTGTTCGCAACCAACCTCCTGGAATAATCGAATCTTTCGCTTTTCGAATGTTCTCGATTTACGCTTTAAAATATGGCAGCTATCGGCTTCTCTCTTTCATCTGACATTTGCTTCGCATTTTCGCCACAATATCAATATTTTTATATTAATCTCTTAATTAGTCCTAGTAAAAAAGCTTGGACGAAATTTTATTTATCCTCCTCAAAACGAGATGCTCTCCTCATGCCATTTGTCGTTGGCTTTGCCTGCCTGAGACAAGTCAATACCCTATTAAATTCAAAGAAACGTGGCTGCCAATGAAATGTACATGGCGGCTCGCAGTCTCGGCAGTATACTTTCGAGACCATTTCGTCTGGCTTGCGTACACGTTGCTTTCAACGAGAACACCATCGCCATTGTCTCGTGTTTTTCAGTCCAAAAGCAAGGGCATGGTGGCATACACCGACAAGGTGTGAGTTTAATAATTCTTGTCGGTTCTGTTGGCGGTTCCGGCTTGCATTTGTAGATACGCTCGACACCGCTCGACACCACCATCCAGTCTGTTGTCCCCTCTAGTGCACCATCCAGCATTCGAGTAGCTCCCAATGCGAGTAGTTTGAACGAACCAATTGCATTTGTCGCCAGATTTCGGAAAGGGTGTATCTCCACTTTTCGTCTCAAATAATTTATACAATTCATAAAGTGTTCGCGTGGCAACGATATTTTGTCATTTCATGTAGAAATATCTGACGTATACCGTTAGCGATATGGTTGATATCGGCGGAATTATTTTTATTCATGGCGCTGAGGCCTGACGCGTCGAGCAACAAGTTTTTGACCTGTTATAAAATTAAAGCGGAAAGTTGTTTGAAAAGAGTATGCCCGTAGGTAAATAAGAAAGTAAAAGTTTGAATAAATAACAAGAAAATTTTAAATATTTCTATTATACGGGTTTTCATTTTATTTTATTTTTTTGAAGTTTTGCTGTCAATATCGAAGTTTATTTTTGTGTATTCGGTTTTTGTCAAACAACTTTTGTGAATCATCACTTTTCTCAATTTTATGGCGTATTTAAGTCCACGTGCTAAACAACTCGGAGTCCATTATTAACCCTCTGAGTGTAATCTGCTCAATTAACAATTATGTTTGAGTAAATGTTATGTACGAGGCTAATATTCGATACTAGGGAAGTCCCGTATAGGTATTCCGTTGGACGAAGAGAACTTCTATATAAGAAGACCAAACTCTCTCCCTCTTAAAGAGATGAAAAAATTAAGAAATTCTAATAATACGAGCATTATCGCCAGCGGATTGAACTGTTCTTGTAAGCTCTGAAAGCACTCACTTTTCGACAAGTTTCCGTTAGAAGAAGACAATATTTTATTCAGTAGCGACCGAAAGTGTTTCCGGTCAAAACTTCGGTATTTTAATATCACTAATACTCCTTTCAACTGAAAGCAAGATCTATCTATATACCTATCCAAGACTTGCGTTGTTAATTGGTGATAGTTAGAATAAACGTCTACAATTTTAAGGCAGCCTGATAGCTTTAGCGGATCTGTACAGTCTCTTTCTCTATTCTATACAATACAAAGTAAGGCCTTAAGGATATGTTCAGAAAAACGGATCTTATTCACATAATTCAACTTCTCAGCTTAATAACTAACACCACATAGACCCCTTTGGTTGATAACATTGCGAGCGAATAACATGAATTTAGCTGGAAGAGCTGTTTGACATGATTAAAAGCAACAGCAGGAAATGCAAAATTTCCGAGTAATATTTAAGATGCATTTATTTGGCCAAGCTACGCTATGTCCGGTAGATCCGCCAATAGCAAGGCGGGTTGAAGGCAGATTACTAGCAATGACAAGTCTTCTCTTCTTCTTTGGTGTAGGTACCGCTTACGCTAGTATAGCTGAATAAACAATAGCGCGCTCTTCGTTCTTTCTCTTCGCTGTTTGAAGCCAGATGGAAATATCAAGAGAAACTAGGTGGCTTTCCACCTGATAGTTTCTCGACATGACCGCTGTCTCTTGATTCAGAAGACTATGTCAATGCCGTCGTATAACTCATCCAGCTCATCTCTCGCCGATGTACAAAAGACCATAAATGCTGGCTTAATAGATGTCCGCATCATCCAAGTCTATGCATCATATATCAGGATGGAAATGATGAGCGACTGATTCCGCGTTGGATTTCAAGGCTGATATTGTTGGTGTTGTAAATGGCGGTTTCAGGATAGAAATTGTCTTCAACTTTAAAGTTATGACTGTTAACAGTAACTTAGGAGCCGAGCCGTGAATGCGACGACTGTTTATTTGACGACAGCACATATGTCGTCTTGCCCTCGTTCACTACCAGACCCATTCGCTTCGCTTCTTTCTCAAGTCTTTAGAAAACAAAACGGCGCGGTTGTTGAGGACAATATCATCGGCATATGCAAGCTGCAGAAGATACCATTGACTGAGTTTTAAAGGGCTCCTCTATAATTATTTCTCGTATAATCTTTTGTGAATAGTATAGCAGAGGCCGATACTTTCTCTAAAAGTGATCAAGAAGAATATTAGAAGTGAGACAAGTTGGAATCCTATAGGATGGATAGTTTTAAACCGTGGGTATAAACTTGGAATGGAGGGGAAATGTTTCGCGATATCTAATAGACTTGAGACTTTTTTGATAATTTAAAAAGAAAAGCCACTTTGAAGTGTTTAGACTTAAGTTCGGAAGGTTTTTATTACTGCCATCGCTACAGCCTTTGACTATTTGCCTCAATTTGCATAACTCACAATGCTCTCCCTGTAAACGCTTGAGAAGATGTGTGCTCTACTCCTCGCTTCAAAACCATACTTCGCTGGAAGTTTTTGCTTCAAATATTTCAGTAATTCATTGCTCTGGTAATATCTGCTGGGCCATTGGCATGTACAGGGTGGTAAACAAGTCTTACAACGAGCAGTTGCAAGAGTGTGGCTCTCCTTACTTCGATACGGTTTCAATACTGACAGCAGCGCCGGCTGCTTATAGTGAGATGGCGTCAATTTACAAATACAATAACTTTCACATTTACAAGCAGGCGGCACAGGTTCTGCGGTAACCGTCTCCTGTGCCACTTTGCAACGGTAGAGCTTACGACGTGGCGCTCCACCAGTCATCTCAACAGTATCGGGTTTGAGCTTGAGCCAACGTTCAAGCAAATCCCAATGTGTGGCCGGTTTAGTGAATTCACGCAACACTTGCAGTTGACGCCATAGATCTGTGGGACGAGTGGCATCATATCGTGGTCCGGTCTTCACACGAAACAATTTGTACAGCTCCATTTGATATTGGGGAGGCAGTGAAATGCTTCGTGCAAACTTCGTCATTTCAAAGTAAAAAAGTTTACGTATGCCGTAGGCTATGTGTTTTATGTGAGTAAAATCTTTGATGTTTATCGCTGAGAGTGATTGGGCGTCGAGAAGTAAAAGTTTGCGACCATTGATGAGATTTACGCGTAGCGTGTTCTGAAAGTATAGAACATATTTAGGAAATAATTTGCATATAAAATCAATGCTCACCTGATATTGTGGATAACCATATTCGCGCATCCATTTACAGCATTCGAAGTTAGTCCACTCATAGACTTTCGGTAATGGAAATGCGTCCACTACTTTGGCGGCCAAATTGAGTAGAGTATCGGGCGATGCTTTGAACTCGATCGGCACATCATTTCTTCGGATACTCTGCTCTTTCGCATGGAATATGTTTTTTCTGTATTCGAACGTGTGCAATTTACTTTGATATTCCTTTGGGATCGGCTTCTTTCTTGCGAATTTTTCATCGGCTAGTGAATAGATGCCACGCCAATTTATGGAGCTATTTAGCCTCACAACATGATGAGAGACAAATTTCTGGAAATTATCATGACTCATTTTGAAAGTAGAAAATAAATAAAAACTGTTCAGTTCCTTAGGTCACGCGCATTCAGATTTCAGAATTCGAAATTTAAGATGTATGTAGGCTCTTCCGAGATTTATTTATCTATTAATATATTTTTAATTAAAAAAAAAAATGTTTGATGTGAGTCAAAAGTTTAGAACACGATTCTCATTGCTATAAGTTTTGAAATTTTACAAAGAAACACAAAACTGCATGACTCAAAGTTGTAACAAAATAAAATTGGAAAAATTTAAATTTCTTTGCAGTTCATTCCAAAAAAGTGTAATTATAATGTATTTCAGTCAGGATGGTCCATGAAATGCAAGGTTATTAATTTTACGGTTTCCAAAATAAACGTAAATAAAATGCTTTACAAATAGTTTTTTTTATTAAATTTCTATTTTATAAAATTTGAGCCTTGCAACAAAAAAGTTCAACGTTGTCAAATCGCACGAACTCGGTGACCAATTGACATCGCCAAGACAGATTACGCGGCCGAGATATTTCTCTCGTAATAAAGCCGCTCATGTTAGTGGCATATGGTACCATTTTGTTGGAATCACATATTGCCCAGGTCGCTTTCTTCACTTGCAGGCCAAAAAAAATCGGTTATTATACGACCATAACGCTCCAAATTAACAAGGACAGTATCGATTTCAAAGAAGTGAGGTCCAATCCAGTAAGTGTTTTTGTGCGTAATAGCCTCTCTTCAATAATTTGAGAATTCTCGGAGTCCTAAATGCGACAATTTTGTTTATTTACGTATTCAACGAGTGGGAAATGTACCTCGGCGTTGAAGAAATTTTTTTTTTTGGCGAAACCGCGGTCCACTGCTTGTTGTTCAAGCACCCAAACGACGTAACTACGGTGTTGTGAGCGGTCAGCTGGCTTTAGTTGGTGTGTGAGCTTGACTTTATATGAATGTAGGTGTAAATACAAATGCAAAATATGCCATAATATGTTGTAAGAAAGTCTCAGCTTTTGGGAACGTCGAGAAATATATACATTCGTGTCTTCGACTACCCTTTCACTTACAGCGGCGATATTTGAGGTGGAATGGTCAAAACTATGATGAACAGGGCTTACTATATCTTTCACCGATCCAATCTTTTCAAATTTCTTTAAAAATTTATAATTTGCTTCAACAGTTTTAACGTGTTTTGCGGTTGTTGAGCGGTCCATTTTCATAAATGACAGACCTTTATTTAAAACAAAACATTTTTGATTTGAGGGTTAAGTGGGTTTGAAAATTAAAAAAAAAACGATTTTTTGTCTTATTAAATTGTACAATATGTTTAAAATATTCTCATAAAATTTCAAATCGATCGGAGTAAAGCTCTAAGAGATAGACCTTTTGTAAGTTCGGTCCCATCAGGCCATGTCTGTGTCAATTTGAAACTTTAAACGCGTTTATCTCAAAACTCTATTTTTTAAGTCGGTGGACACGATATAAAGCGATTTGGTTCAAATTTGGCGTCAAAAATTCAAATTTTATTTTTTTCCCTTGCTCCAATGGCGAGACTTATCCATGCACTAACGAAATATTTTTGGTTTTTTGATTTTAGATGAACGAGAGAGCATTTTCTTTTGAGACGTCAAGGGAGATGAGGTACTAATGGCTGAGTTTTCGGAATTTTTGAATAAAAATTTCACCAAATACTTTTTAAGTATGTATCTTTGATATGGTAAATTGTTTGAATAAAATATATGATTGTATATATATAAAAACAAATAGTAAAAATTCCTTTTTCTTTACCTCAGAAACCCACCTAACCCCTTAAGTCTCACAAATGTCAAAATACAGTCATGCACTTTCGAAATCGCTAAATGGATAATCTTTTAGTTTGTGGGAAAAACTCTCTTTCTTTCTTTAATTTTTCTGATCCCCAAATTCCCAATCGGCAAATTAAAAAAATGGACAAGCCAATTTGCTTCTAGATTTTATTTTTTATTATTATTTTTTATTATATATTTTTTTTAATGTGTAAATAAAATTCCTTCTCATCGTTTTCCTTTTATTTAATTTCAATAATACCCAAAAGCTCTGAATAATATTCGCCCATGATCGTTTTATCCTTGCACAGATAATCGAAGTGAATGACATCTCGTACATCCCAAGACACTGTGCCCATAGCCTAGTTGGCCGACAAACCAAATTTGGCCTTCTTTGGTGCACGCCCATCCAGAAAAAAAACCACTGTCTTGATTATTTCTTGGTCTGATTTTATCTTGAATTTTGGGCGACTTGAAAGTTCGGCGTTACTTGTACTGGTACGACCACAACGAAACTCAATGAACCACTTCTCAACCATTGAAATTGATGGTGCAGAGTCCTCGTAGTATTTATCAAGTCTTCTCTAGGTTTCGGTGATGTTTTCTTACGCAAAAAAAAAAAAAATCTTTATAAGCACGAAATTCACTTTTATCATTTTTGTTACAATTCACGAGGTCGTCTGCTTTCAATGGCTGCAAACACAAACTAAATGGTACAGCTTGCTCAAAATTTTACAGCAGCGACAAGTTCAAAAAGTCACTGACTTATCAAACAGCCCTCCTACAAGTGTTTAATTAAAACTGTTTTATTTTTTGTGACTTCATTTGCTACTAGTAGATTATAATTATAAACTTCGACCTTTTTTGTATTTTTTTTTTATAAAATCAGCTACGAAGTTAAGTCTCAAAGAAAGAAAAATGTCGTTATGAACCGAAATTCTACGTTCTACTATTCTTTTAGTTAAATTTTGTGGTTGATCACATTTCAAAAAAAAAAAAAAAGAAACAGAAACTCTTACCTTTGTAAGATGTCAAAAAAAGGAAAGAAGCCACCGAATACCGTTAAAAGAATTCGAATAATTTGTAACGAAAATCCGTAAAATTCTATTTTCTCTTTCCTCAGATGAGGCTTTAGCATTCTTTCTTGCAACCAAACATAAAATTCGCAAAGAGAACGTGTTCATTTGAGTTATAGTACAATGGTAGGAGCTGAATCTACTAACATAGCGATCTTCAAAGTCTATCTTACTGGGATGGATCAACAGAAATCACCCTTCACGGCATAAATAGAGCCCCTAACAGCATTGAAATATAAGTCAACAACACAAACAAGTTACGAAACCAAGGAGACTCCTGAAGGAGTTGTTTTGTCCTCGGCTTTTTTTTTTTGGTGGTGGCGCTACTTTCTTCCATAATCAGTGAGCTTTACGAAGATTATATTCATTGACCACGAACAATGGTCTAGTTGTTAATCCTAGTGAAACGATTCTGATGCTATTCGCAAATAAAAAAAGGTTCATCTTCCTTTACTAAGCGGTATATTAAGTGATCTGCGCAGATATTAGAGGAACTATTGAGTCATGCTCACAACATATTTAAATAAATCAGACTGAATTCTCTCAAAGTGAGAGATCCAAAGTTGCTTACGGCTTAGTACATCCTTTAGACGTGAATGGAGAAGAGATCTAGTAGGTGAGGAGGATATCGCCTCAAACTATAACGACGAATTAAAAACGGATTGCGGAATGAGGATGGGGATGTACTGAAAGGATAATGACATCTCTCTCCCTCTCTCTCTCCCTCTCTAAGCTTCGACCAAATTCAGCAAGCATTTTCAAAGCGGAAGTACTGAAAGTCTGTGGAGCTTTATTGAATAACTACGGGAGAATGCAGAAAACAAATCGGACAGTCAAGCGACAGTCAGTCGTAAACAGCACTAAGGTAGTTCGCTGGCTCTTCGAAAACATAGTTAAGCCTATTCTGTTTTATGCATTTTGCACTGAAAAGAGCCAGACAAGCTAAGCGGCTAGAAGTCACCAACTGTGCTCATTATTGTTAGGGTCGCTGAGCTTAATCAGGTTATCAGTTCACTCCACTATTCAAAAACTCGGCTTAACTTTATTTCTCAGCTTACCGCATAAACCCTTTCATTGCATTGGTGGTACGAAGCTACCGAAGGAAGCGAACACTGAATTACAGTTGTAGCTTTGTCACTAAAGTTGTTGTTGGTTCCTTCTCTTGAATCCTATATACTTATCATGTAAATATTTGAGTTGAGATTATTGGCTCTTTTCCACGATAGTTCTTCACGAGAACACTGAACAGAGCTTAGCTTCCCTAATTGCGGTGCCCCTCGACCCTTAATTTTGTTGGAAGAAGATATATATATATCGAGAACACTGGGGCCAAGGAGGGCACCGCTATTAGGGAAACTAAGCTCTGTACAGGAGACTCTGATACCAACTTTTCAGACAAGCCCCTACCTAACTGTAGAAAATCTCAGTCTTCTCTTCATCTGGTCAGTGTTCTCGGCTGATGGATTTTTCTGAGGAGCATTTATTTCATGTCAGAAATACACTCAACTTGGCATTCCATTTTCTAATAAGTTTGTAAGTTGGTCGGACCAGGACTCAAACCCTGGTCGTCTGAAAGGCAGTACTCACTGCCAGCAACTCGGCTATTGCTGCCGATATCTATCCATATGTAACTATATGTAACATAAGAATATATGCTTAGCATATTGCTAAAGTGCGCATTTGCCAGCTCCGTAACTATTGTATTAGTCATTTTTTTCACTTTAAGTGGTTGACAAAACAGAAAAAAGCTCAATGCCATTTGTACTTATACGCGCACTTTGGAATCATCATGTCCTCATGCACTCCCACAAAGAGTGTGTGTGTATGTTATCTGCATACGATTTCCTTTCACATGAACATAACCTCATTCACACTTTTACAACTTGAGTCTTAATCGATCCCAAGTATCCCATTCAACATCACACTTTCGCTCAATTTCTTGAACGTTGACAAGCACGCCTCAATGATGTTTTGAAACTTCGGCAATCGCAAATGCAATGCAAAACCAAAACGTACAATAAGCGAAACAAGTGTCAAGAGAACAATTTAAGAATTCTTTGCTGACAAGGCATTGAGCTATCACACATTCAAATACACATGTAATTGTACTCGCATTGTTTGCATACTCTTATGTGTTTGATACTTTTCGAGTCTTCAGAGTGCCGGTATTCAAGAGTTACGCAAGGAATACAAGTATATATGTATGTAAGTATCGGTATGGTTGTGGAGTTCAAGTAGTCAGCTGATGACATCGATTATACAGTCGGGATCTTGTTATATTTTAACAGTGTATGTTAATGCCTGGTTTATTTCTCTTCTCTATAAGTGATAAAACAAATATGTGATTCGATCCTTGAGGAGAGTTTCGTTGAGAATCTCTACTTTCCAGGAGAATCCATTATCAGCAGCCCAGCGTCATTGCCTGAAAGAGCCTAATTAGACTTACTTATGCCAGAAACTTTTAGTGCCTTGTACTTGCCGCCATTGTATTTTAATGTGTATAGGAAATCAGAAATAAAATAAAATAGATAAAAATATAAGACAAAAAAAAATAAATTATTTACATTTAAATTAATTAAATTAAATTAACTTAAATTAACAATAAATAAATAAATAAATGAACTAATGTAAAATAAACTTATATATAATAGTATAAAATAATTAAAATGAAATAAACTTAAATTAAATTAAGCTAAATTAAATAAAAAGAAATAATAAATTAAAACAACTAAAAAAATAAATTATATAAAATAAAATAATAATTAAAATACTTATAAACAAAATTAAATTAATAAAATATATTAATACAAAATCCGAAAAAATTAAAAAAAAATTAACTTAAAATACAATAAAATAAAATGAATATAATATAATAAAATAAACTAAAATAAATTAATAAAAATAAAAATAAGAGAAATTAAACTAAATTAAAATAAAATTAAACAAACAAAATAAAATAAAAACAATAAATTATATGTATTAAATGTAAAATACAAAAAAAATAATTGAAATCAAATTATTCTAAATATAGGGTGTTCCAATAAGAGTGATATGATTTCTTTAAAAAAGAAACACACTAATTGTTAAGGAAATTCAAATGTTTTTTTATTTAATGTGAAGTGCAATCCGAATACAACATTATTCAATTAGCCTCCACGACTTCTTTTGCAGGAAAGAATTCGATGAACCCAATTCTTCAACACTTTTTCCACTAAATCGAGTCGTATGTCTTGAATAGCACGTTCAATATTGACCCTTAAAGTTTGAAGGGAGTCTGGTTTATTGCTAAAGACCAATGACTTCAAATAACCCCACAAGAAGTAATCTAATGGTGTTAAATCACAACATCTTGGAGGCCATTCAATGTCACAATTTCTTGAAATAATCGAATCTCCAAACTTTTCTCGCCATAATTCGGTTGTTGCACGTGCTGTGTGGCACGTAGCCCCGTCTTGTTGGAACCAGATGTTGCTAAGTTCAACTTCTTCCAATTGTGGCTATAAAAAGTTGGTTATCATCGATCTATACCGCTCTCCATTGAACGTAACTGTGCTACCAGCTACATTACGAAAAAAGTACGGACCGATTATTCCACCAGACCAAAAACCACACCAAACTGTCAAATTAGCTGAATGTAATGTTTGTTCATGAATAAGTTGTAGATTTGTTTCGCACCAGAGTCGACAACTTTGTTTATTTATCACTCAGCTTATAGTGGGCCACATCGGAAAAGGTGATTTTCTTAAAAGAATCGCTATCGTTTTCAAGCTGTTCCAAGGCAAAATCAGAAAATTCACGACGTTTATTAACTTGCCATGCTGAATTTGAATACAATGAAAAAAATGACAAATCATGACATATTAAAAATGGCCAAAACGACACTTAGAAATCATATCAGCCCTATCCTTTATAATAAAATTCAATACAATAAAATCCAATAAAATAAAATAAAATGAAAGAAAATTAAATAACTAAAAAAATTAAACAAAATAATATAATATGAAATAATATCAAATAGCAACATTAAATAATATAAGCTAAAACAAAAGGAATTTAAAAAAATAAAAAATAAAAATTTATAATAAAAAAAATTAATAAAAAATGAAAAAATAAAATAAATTATTATAAAACAAAATAAAAAATTAATTAAATTAAAAAAATAATAATATAAAATAAAATAAAACAAAAACTATAATAAATTATAAAATAAATAAAAATAAATTAAATAAAAAACACGAAAATTATTATATTTAATTTCATATATTTTATTAAATTTTCAATTAAAGAAAAGCAAGTTAAATAAAATAAAATAAAATAATGTTAAAAAAATTTTAATTAAAAAATTTAGAGACAAAATTGAATAAGTGAACATCAAATTAAATTTAAAATATTATAATTAATAAATCAACATTAAAGAAAAAAAAATAAAAAAATAAAAAAAAAATATAAATGAAATGTAATAAAATAAAATAACCAATTTAAAATTAAATAAAAATAAAAAACAATATAAAAGAAAAAAATAGAAAAACAAACAATACAAAATAAAATATGTTTTTACTGCAGCTGTAATCGATCGCTGCCCTTTTCTGATTGTGCTTTTCAATGCGTCAAAAACAGGAAATTAATCTGATGGCAAGTGGAACACTTTTTTCCAACTACTTTTCTTCAACCACAAACCTGGGTTATTCGCATACTAGTGACCAGTCGGCAATTGGAACCCAAACAAGTATATACATAAGTATATATACATATGTATTTACATATTTGTTGTATGTACATGAACCTTCTGTAATTATTTAAATGCGCTTATCGGCATTATCAACCTAGTAAAGAGCAACACCACTGACCACTGTGGCTTTAAAAAACCACAACGAGCCATTTAGCCAAGCATTCGTGCACTCAATCAATCAATCAATGAATCAGTCAGTGAGTCAATCGAGCGCGGCCATACTCGTAGCATGTAGTTGAGGACAAAATATAGAGAATTTACAAAATGAAAATAAAAGGAGTTGCAAAAAAAGAAGAGAATAAAAGAAGTAAAAAAAAAAAATGAAAAATAAAGCAAAAAATAACAAGTAAAAAGTTTAGCTTGGAAAGTAGATGAATAAATGCGAAAGTGCGCACAAAATGGTAAGTAGAAAATGAAATTGCAACATAAACACATATGCATATACATATGTACATACAAATGTACGCCTCCTGCTAACCGACATTTAAATAATTCAAAGACTTTACTGGTGTCATTGCACTCGATTCTATTGAGGATAATTTACACATGCATATTTCGAAGCCTAGCAAAATTAGATGGTCTCTTCTTGCCCATACTCACATACCAACAGATGTTAATCGTTATATATGTATGTTTATATGCCTCACAGGCATATGTCGTGCTCCCATGTCGAACTCTTATTGACTTTTTCTTGTTATACTCATTGTGTGTGTACATACATATATGTACATATATGTACAAATGTTTATTGATTACATTTCAACAATTTACATACCAATTTGATATTTAAATTACTCTAGAAAATAGCCCGCATGTCCCATGTGTCGGTCGGTAGTCAAGTCTCATTGCTCAACTAAACTGGCTTATTTAAGTAACTAAGCTTGATTGGTTAAATATTACATATATGTATGTGTATATGTGCATGTGTATGTACATACACTTGTTTACAGTTTCTTGGAATTAACCACATATGACATTCTCATTGATTGGTCGTAATAATTTTCGTAGCAATATTTTGCGTATTTTTATTTAATGTCCGGAAGTTATCAAGGAGAAAAAAACGCCAATTTTTGATTGATTTAATACAACAGCAAGTTGTGTATTGAAAAAATTGAGGAAATTGTAGTTTTAATTAGTTATCTAATTTATCACAAAAAAAAAAAAAAAAAAAAAAAAAAAAAAAAAATACTGAAAAACGACAGTTGAAATCGTTATTTAACAGTAAATTAACTAACTTTTGAATAAACTATGGTAAAATAAAACGGGTCAACACAAATTTTGACCTCAACATTAAAGTATGAAATTTCGATGAATTAGAGAATAGTTTAACGAAAAAAAATTATTTAGTTTCAAAAAGTTCGCTTTTGTATCCAGAGGAACGTTTTAACGATATTTTTGAAAATCTGTAATTTTTATTTTTATTTCATCAAAAAACTATACAAATATAAATGTACATTTTTTTAAATAAATAAATAAAAATAAATTTTAATATTAATTTCAACTATTAAATTAGGTTACAAAAAAGTGGGAAATTATTCAAAAATACAAAGTTTTCTTTTTTCTTTTATGCACGTAAGTACTTTCCCTAAATAAACCCCAAAAATATAGTCTCCCATCATATTTTCATTGTATTGGCCTTAATAACGTTGTTCGAAGTTCATGATACGTTCTCCTTGCTCTTCGGAATACGCTGCCATATTATTTTTAAATTTATCTAAATGAGCATGCAGCGCAGCGTATGTACTTTTAACACTAGGTCTACCAGCATTTGTTGTATACCTATCCTGTTGTATCAAAATGACCGCTTTGATGTTTCGTTTGAAAAATAATAAAATTTGAGAAAAGTTTTATAAGATTAAGTTGTTTTTAACTAAATTAAAATATATTTCAGTAAATAATTAAAAGTACATGGTATATATATTTATATAAACAGACGAAATATTATACATTTTTTTAGGTTATATTTTGATTATCGCATTTTTTGCAAATAGAGATTTTTTCAAAGTACATACACCATAAACATATTTTTTACAACCACCACAGATATTGGTGGTTTTATTTTTATTGCATAAACCTATTTGGCAAGTTTTTCGTATATTAGAACTTTGATAGTTTGTCAAAGGATTGGTAAAGTTTTCTAGTTCAGATGAATCTTCATATTTTGAGGAAAGTTCTTCAGCTAATTGAAACAGGAAATCTTTTCTTGATATATTTTCTCCACATGTTTCATTATACAAAACCCATGCATTTATTGCTGCCACGTCGAGAATATTGATAAATATTTGGAGAGACCATCTTCGGGAACAGGATTTCACAGTGTATTTTCTGACCATTTGATCGGTAATATCTACCCCGAATTTAGTTCTGTTATAAAATATTATAGTTTCAGGCTTATTTTTTTCCCTTTCAGTTTTGACCGAATTATGTTTCGTACCAGCACCACCAGCACCTTTTTCGTTGGCTTACTTTTATAAACGGACAATGTAGCATTACTTGATCTATAAATTACAGATGAATATAGAGGTAATATATCTTTTTTTTGTGTAGCAGATTTAGGTAATTCCCTTCTGTTTGCACGGATAGTTCTCACCAACGTAGTATGTTTCTGCAATAACTTTGATGCTAGTGATAAGCTAGTAAAAAATTATCAGTCGTTACATTTCTCCAAGAAAAGGTAAACGGTGGACAATTTGAGGACGACAAATTCACCCAGAGGAATTGTTGATGGCTTTGTTTCGTCCTTTCCCAAATAAGGGAACCCATTTACAATATATTTACTATTTACATCAGATGCCAACCAAAATTTTATTCCAAACTTATTAGGTTTGTTTGGCATGTATTTAGTGAATTTGCATCTTGCTTTCGTTGGAAATAATTGCTCGTCAATTGTAATGTTCTGTCCTGGTACATAGCAATTCTGGCTGTTCTTGATAAAAGAAAGAAAGAATTTTTCACTACGTATTATTATTTCAACTCTACACAAAAAGCACCAACAAGAAAATGATATTACATTGACGCAGAAATTTGAATTATGAACAAAGCACAAAATCTTTTTATTCGTGGGAATCACCGTAATCAGAATAAACAATATGCTTTTGGATATGCTAAAATGCTGCCACAGTTTGCAATACACTCTAGCAATATTATAATAGAGTTTTGTTCGCATTTACACAGGCAATCGTAAACTTTGCTAATGTTTTTATATATCGGTCAAAATGACCGCTTGGTAGAAATAGGTATACCACATACTTATCTCTGTAAAATAAAAGCGCACGAATCTAGCAATTTGTTATATTAAAGATTAGATAAATTTAGTAAAATACATAATACATTTACAAAAAATTTTTTTTTATTTAAAAAATTTTGTGATGAATTCATGCAAGCGGTCATTTTGACCGCTTGGTAGACCTAGTGTTAAAGACATTCTGCAACCCATGGCTTAAAAATTGTTCAGCATATTTTCAACCAGTTCTTCATAGTTTTCAACTTTGTTATTTCCTAAAAATCCAGAGATTACTGCTTCGAAACTATTCCAACTTGCTTTTTGAACTTTATCAAGTAAACTTGGAAATTTTGTGTCAGCAAAAATTTGCCGAATTTGTGGACCAATAAAAACTCCAGCTGTAAGCTTTGCCTCTGACAGTTTTGAGATTTTTTTTTTTTTTAATATTCAAAAGCTTTCGATTTTTCATCCAGTTTCTTCACAAATTGTTTCATCAACCCTATCTTAATATGCAAAGGCGGCATTAACACTTTTTCCGCTTCAACAATCGACTCAAATTTTACATTCTGTTTTTCGATTTCCAAAATTGTGTTCTTACAGGCCATGATCGTTGAATAAAATGTTGAGCGTCCGCCCAGCTGTCCCATAAACACAAATGACACGGATATTTTGTATGTCCACCCTGTAGTCCCATTAAAAATCTTACCATTTTAAAGTCTCCAATCAGCTGCCAGTTATATCCGTGATTCTTCACAGATTTTAGTAAGATTTTAACACTTTCATAATATTCTTTAAAAATGTGTAGAGTGAGCTATTTGAAGAGATGGAAATTCATTACCGTTGTGTAACAAAACAGCTTTCAGACTTTTTGTAGAGCTGTCAATAAATAAATGCCATTCACTAGGAACACAGGGAATTCCAATTTATTCAAAAAAAAACTTTTATATCGTAACAAAAACGAGGCCAATCTTCTTTCGTAAAAAATGATGAAAATATTTCATGCCGAGTTCGCTGGTCCGTGATACTGACATCAATCAGTAAACCCCATTGTTTTCAACGAGAACCCAAAAGCTCTGCTTTACTTTTTGGCAGATTTAAATCACGTATTAAATCGTTAAACTCTTCTGAAGAAATAAGATGGTGTTTTGCTACTTCAGGTGTAGGTAAAAATTCTTTATCTGAACCACTACTATTGGACCTGTGAGATGAGCTTTTTTGAGACAATTTCATCGGAGATTCAGGTACTAGAAGTGTCGCGCTATGTTCAATTGAAGCAGAAGAAGAAACAAGGTCAGGGTATTCAATAAATTTTGCATTTTTACCACTACGTCATTTACGTGGATTGAAAATGCAAAAGTAGCTGTCACTAATGTGGTCTTTTGGTTTTCGCCGAATTTCATAGACCTACTCTCACGTCGATACCAACCTAAAATAAATGGAAATAATAATTAATGTGTTCATAGTATTTTGTCATCGCTTGAAAATTACTCACCCTCCAAAGACCCTTTACAAGTACTACATGTGACATGCGGAGCCCATGGCTTCCTCTCTCAAAAAATAATTTTCTACATCGAGGCACTTAGCTTGGCAAGATGTCGGGCGAAGTAACTAACTTTCGTCACTCGGAAATGATATAAATTTATACTGTGCAGATGCTACGCTCAAACTTTGGTTTTAGAAGATAACTTTGAAACAGTGATTTCCGACGGAGAAGATACATTTCTGACAATACATACTTAAATATAGCATAAGGCCATTCTAATTATTCCAAGCCTTAAAGGTGTGTAGATGGAAGTATTTTCTCGGGAAATTCATTCAAAGAACTTTCATTTAAGCTACCGAATAATTTAATTTAAAAACGATTGTTCAAATCCGATATTTTCTTTATCGGAAAAACTATGAAACAAATTGGAATCCAACTCCGAGGAGGGATATCTTTATTTTTCGTTTCGACTGTCAAAGATTTCTTAAAGAGGTGACCGAGTAGAAGATACTACAAAACAGACGAAGGCAAGGTACGACCAAACAGACTCTTCCAAATAAAGACCGCTTTGGAATGCTCTCTGTGACATGCATAACAGTTTGCAGCAGGAAAAAACTATTTTTAACGAATAGACGATATCAAGGTAGGAGCAAAATATGGTTTCTCGCACGTCTTCCATAAAAAAAGGAATATTTATAACATAATTAGGTGTTTGACGTGTCATTTCTAGATGGGAGAATATGTTGGAGGTGTGATGCAGATATGATGATATCTCAGCTGTTATATCAAACCCTGGTGATTCCGCTTATACCTTCGACTTTCTTAGAATACACCTAGATCTCTGCCGCATAGGAGTGTTGTTCACTACAGTTATTCATCATCAATATGCTGGCTTTTCTTTCTTACGCGATTAAGGCCGACTTGATAACAGCGCGCCATTCCTTTATTCTTTTCAATATTTAGCGCTAATGAAAAATAGCAAGTGCAGCTAGGTCCTTCCTTCTCTACTTGACCTTTACAACGGAGTGAAGGTCTTCCTCTGCTTTCATCGGCGGATACTACAATGAAAGCTTTCAAACCTAGAGTATTCTCATCCATACGAACCACATGACTTAGACAACGCAACTGCTGTCTTCTGGTTCTTTTGGCATAATGCTAATGTCACCGTATATCTCGTACAGCTTATTTTATTGTTGTTATTGTTGTAGCGGCTTACTGAACTCCCTAGTCCAAGTCATCGAGGTTATCTAACGGGAGACTCAGGAAACGTGCTGGTTTGAAGGGTTCGCACCAAATGAATATGGTTGTTAAATGAGCCGGTTTTAAGAGACATGCAAAGAGGTGATTAGTGTAGTGTGGGGACTCATTGCCTGCAGGACATGCGTTGGGTATGTCAGGGTCGAGTGTGGATAGTAGATAATTAAATCAATTAAAATATCTAGACCTTAATTGTGCCATATCCTCAAGGCAGCTGGTTCTACTCGCCGGAGTTGACCCGGGTTTTATCCTGCCAAAGGCTGTAACCCTTTTGGCGATTTAATCGTGCTTAGATTGCCGGATAATTGTGACAACATTATTTGCCATTACCATACATCTTCCGCAAAACCTTTTTCTAAATCTTCTAAAGCCGACCCATAAACTGTTCTCATTATCCATGCTTCCACATTATATAATAGCACGGGATTGATGAGTGACTTGTAGAGTTTGATCTTTTTAAGTGTCTGCTCAGTCCAAAGTAGCATCTGTTGGCAAAACTTATTCATTTTTGGATTTTAAGCATGTCTGTATTAATACTGGCTCCTAGATGGACGAAATTGCCTACAACTTTAAAGTTATAACTGTCAAAAGTGGTGTGGTAACCTAGTCGCTTAAGTGATGACTGTTTGTTTAATCTCAGGAGATATTTCGTCTTGCCCTCGCTTTCTTATGCAGCCTGGAGAAAGCATAACTAACGGAAGGGTTGTTATTTGAAATCGATGAATAGGTTGTGCCTATTGATTTTCTTTTTCACTGGTTCCTTCCAATATCTGGTCAATGGTGAATTTATTATATCTACAGCAACTACGAAATATTTTTGTAATCAGCAATACTGTGGCGAAAATGCGAAGCGAATGTCAGATGAAAGTGAAGAAAAAAGCCGATAACTGGCATGTTCTAGAGCGTAAACCAAGAGGTTCATTAGCGGAATAAAGGACATACATATACACCAAGCGAGAGGCATATGCGAATCCAAAGTCAACATTCGCTGAAACTGTCGCTTATGCCCAAACACGTGAAACGGCAGCACTCATAGGTAAACCAGCCTACAAAGTGAATCGTTTGGAGGTGGAAAGTACAGATGTGAAGAAGAAGATGAAGAAAACGCCGAAATTTATCAAGGAGAATATTTGTAGTGGTGCAGGCGGTAAAAAGATCAGTACCGGGAAGTGCTTCAGTTGTGGAAAAGCAGGTCACTTCGCACGCGAATGCAAACAGGCTCCAACAGACAGGAAAGAGGGCGAAAACAATGCTCAAAAGCTGAGGGCATAATAGACATCCGGCGAAGGACAATTAAGAAAATGTTAGCAGGAATATCCGGACTTGGAAGTGTTAACGCACGGATTAGAGATAAATAGACGGCCAGTCAAGGAACAAATTTCTACGGAAAGTTCCGAGGTTAAGAATTTCGAATGTTCTTAAGGGATTCCATAATGGTCCTAGTGGAGGGCATTAAGAAAATGCTGGAAAAGATCAAACAGCGGTTCCATTGGGTTGGTTGTCGTCAATCGATCGCTGAGTGGGTTGCCAACTGCAAGGAGTGCACAGCAGCTAAAGGTCCAAAATCACGAAGTCATTACAAACTGAAGGCCAGCTATGACAAGGCGATGGACTGCGAAGACTTCCAAAATTGAGATTTGGTATTGCTGTATAATCCACAACGGAAACAAAGTTTGTCCCCGAAACGTCAATGAAATTGGAAAGGTCTATATAAGATAATCAAACGGCTAAACGATGTAGTGTATCGAATCCAGACTGTTGGGAGACCAAGAAACAAAATGAAAGTGGTCCACCTAGAGAGGCTTGCTGGAGGGCAGTGTGGCTTAGGTGGAGAGCAGTGTAGCGAAAATGCGAAGCGAATGTTAGATGAAAAAGAGAAAACGATAACTGGAATGTTCTAGAGCGTAAACCGAGAACATTCGTTATGGAGAACAATTCGATCATTCCAGGCGGCGTTTTCGAGCAATCGAATTAAGTATATAAAGGCGAAACTCAAAGTGAATACGTTGGTGATAACATTACTGTGAAATAAAATTGGTACATTGTGAAAGTTGTAATATAAGCGATTGCAAATAGTGATGTGAATTATTTATTAGTTATTGAGTAATAAAAGGACATTGAGTAAATTCTTTTTAAATAAAAAACTGCAATGATCGGATTGGAAGGATTTGGGAAATCATCGAGCTATTCAGCAAAGTCGTAACAATACATTATAAGCCACTATTTGCGGGCATATGAATTATCTAACAAACATACTGAAACATACATATATACATGTGTACTTGTATATATGTAAAAATTTGTTTTGTACTGCTGGCCTCATACCACACAATACACAGGTGGGCCAATAATGACAATGAAATGAACAATTTTGCCCAAACCAAGAGAGTAATTACCTTAACTGTAAATTGGTAGAGAAGTTTTCTCAAGTGACACATTTCATTTGGTAATTTACTTAGATATACAATATATGTGATATATGTGTGCGTGTGCCAGTATGTACGTGCAGCAACAATTATTGATTACTCAATGAAGCAACAGGTTGATATTTTCTTTGTTGTTGTTGGCTTGCATGTTTGTTTGTTTGTTCGTAACTAAAACCGCTACTTATTTAGAATTGATTAATGATTCTATGCCAAAGATATCTGAAACTCCCTGTTGGTCAACAGAGGAGTGGCGAGAGACAGAGAGACAAAGAACCGTCTACGGAGGCAACATTGGCAGGCTATCAAGAAGAAGAAGAAGAAGAAGAGCCAAAATCAATTATTGGTGTTTGGCATCAACACTTGGTCAACAAAAACAACGTGCAGCAGAGTTGTAGCTATCAATGAGAAATGCCCGGGAGAGCACAGTTGGCCTGTCACTTGTCCATACAAACATACTTACATACATATGTACATATATTTGAGCAAGAATATTGGAGAATGTCACAAAACGATATTCATGTACTATTTATGTATGTACATATGTATATCAAGCAATTGAGCAGTTTGTCATATCTGAGCTTCAGTTGTGATTTACGCTGACACCAACAAGGAAGCCACGTCGACCCGTTGATTAAATGGCTGCGGGCAGAGATTGACAGGCAGGCACAGGCAGGCGTACAATTTGAATTACAACAAAATAATAGTAAAGCGTTTTACCATTTATTTATATGTAGGCGTGTGTGTGTGTGTGTGTTTAAGGATAGTCTGCCTCTTCACTTCTCCTCTCTCCTTCTCACACTCATTCGGTTTTGTTTACATTTGCAAATATTCAAAGTATTATATTTATGTATTTATAAATTCAAATTTATTTATGTCATGCCATGACGGTCAGTTTGTCGCATCTGCTTAAGCTCGCTGTTATGGTGTATATATAGTGGCGGACAAAATTCTACATACACTGCATGTTGTGATTTAAACACATTAGCATCAACAATGGCTCCGCGAAAAGAAATATCCTTTGACGGAAGGAACTTGGTTATTCAACACAGAAAAGAGAAGAAATCGTATGGTAAAATTTCAAAAATTTTAAACTGAAGTCCACCAATGGTACAGACCATTGCAAAAAAACTTTGAAAAAAAAATGGATCCAACGAAAATAAGCCGCGTGTTGGCCGCCCGAAGAAACTAACTCGAAGAGACATCAGCTTTATTTTGAAGGAAGTGCATGATGATCCTAAAGTTACTGCTCCAAAATTAGACGAACACATCGCGACCTCATCAAGAAAGTGTGTTCATCCAAGAACAATTCGAAGAGTTCTGAACGATAACGGCTTCCACAGTAGAGCGTCACGTAAAAACCTCATTTTTCTGGAAAAAAATCGTAAACTTCGCTTGGAGTTCGCTAAAGGACATCTAGACTTGGGAATGGGTTTTTGGCTAAAAGTCTTGTTAACAGACAAATCGAAGTTCAATATATTCGGCAGCGATGGAAGAGCAAAAATTTGGAGAAAAGAAAATACTGTACTTAACTCCAAAAATATAGTACCAACAGTGAAGCCATCAGGCGGCAACGTAATGGTTTGGGTAGAGGTTGCAGGATCTGGAGTTGGAAAGCTTGTTTTTATTGAGGATAATATGGACCAGTTGAAATATAAGTCATTGTTGGAAGATAATCTGAAGTCTTCGGTGAACAGTTAGGAGTTTGACGCAGGCTGGATCTTTGAACAGGATAAAGATCCAAAGCATACGGTCCATATTGTTAAGGATTGGTTGCTTTATCATGCTCCAAGGCATGCACACACCACCTTAAAGCATAGATTTGAATGTTATTGAATATTTCTGGGAGATTTTTGAGCGAAAAATTAAAAAAAAAAACAGATTTCCAGCTAACCATTACAGAAAGAGCGTTTTATTGAAGCTTGGGGCAGTATTACTTCCTCAGAATTGACAAATTTAGTAGCTTCGATGCTACGATGGCTTCAAGCTCTTACTGATGCGAACGGTGGATCAACTAAATACTAAAAAGATCATGTTACCTGATATTAACCAAAGTTTTTGCGCCAAGATAAGTTATGTACTTGTACGTACTGTATGTAGACTTTTGTCAATTTTGGATTTATTTTTTGTTTGTTTTTATGATAAGGGAAAATACTTGAATTAAATTGTATCGTTAAACTTTCCAATAAACCCTTTGGACTTTCAATTCAACGAAATCAGGGGGTGTATGTAGACTTTTGTCCGCCACTGTACGTATGCACCTTTATTTACCTACTCCCATTACCACTTCATAAACAGTCCGTCGGGTCGCGGTGTCGTATGCACTGACTCTGCTGTCTCCTTGATTACTGAGTCATTTGTATTATGCTTTTGTTTATTTGTTGGTGGTATCTGTTGTTATGAATATTGAAATTCTAGGCACGTTTTGAAATTTATTGCATTTATTTCTGTTGATTTAGTTTATTTTAATCTTTTTTTAATAATTTTGTAAGTAACTTTTCAGTAGACCAGCTGTTGGGTTTGCTTTAGTGGTGAATATACTATATTAATGCATCATGGTGTAATTTACTTTCCGGGTTATTCTACTCATTAAAATGGATATGCAAACATTTTTATCATCTATCGAAATGTATGTGTGGTTTCCCAAAAAGGGTGATATGATGTCTTTAAAAAAATTTTTTTTAAAGAAAATCATCTTCTCCGATGAGGTTCACTTTCATCTGAGTGGTGCGGTAAATAAACAAAATTGCCGATCCTGGTGCGAAGAAAATGTACAAATTATTCATGAACAAACATTACATTCACCTAAATTGACAGTTTGGTGTGGTTTTTGGTCTGGTGGAATCATCGGTCAGTAGTTCTTTCGAAGCGAACCTGGTACTGTCAATGGAGAGCGGTATAGATTGATGATAACCAACTTTTTATAGCCACAATTGGAAGAAGTTGATCTTAACAACACCTGGTTCCAATAAGACGGGGCTACGTATCACACAGCACATATAACAACCGAATTATTACGAGAAAGGTTTGGGGATTCGATTTTTGTGACATTGAATGGCCCCAAAGAAGTTGTGATTTAATATCATTAGACTACTTCTTGTGGGGTTATTTGAAGTCATTGGTCTTTAGCAATAAACCAGACTCTTTTTAAGCTTTAAAAGTCAATATTGAACGTGATACTCATGACATAGAGCTTGATTTAGTGTTTTTATTTATTTTATTTTAAAGAAATCATATTTATCTTATTAGAAAACCCTATATATAAGTTAGTGTATTCAAATCCTTTTTTAATTATTTCTAATTTAGTAAACTTTCCTCATTACCCGAAGATTGAACTGTTTTCCAGTTTTGAACGACGCACGAATTCTGCGCAATTGACTCAACAGGTCTTGCGGTCTAGCTCAGATTTTCTCGGAATGCTCCTCGTACGCACTTACGAGCGCTCTTCCGCTATAATGTCAAAATCGTGTTTGGCGATTCTAACGCCAGGGTTGGCAAAAGTGGTATTTTTTGCGCAACAGTTGGCAAATTCGGCCTTCACGAAAAAACATCACCAAACGGGCTGAGACGGATCGACTTCGACCGGACCCGAAATATGGTTGTCTGTAGTACTAGATATCAGCATACGAAAAATCATGAAGCATATGAAAATCATCTGATCGACCCGTATCACAACAAACACACAGAAAGTTTCGACGTCGAAAAGCTGCAATCACAGCAGACGGTCGAAAGGTTTTCTACTGGGCTTCCACTTCTGCTCTCTAAGAGCACTCATCAGCATCTCGATAGAGGAAATGTGGAAAAAAGAAAGAGGTCGAAATGCATGAGTATGCAGAGCTTGAGGATCTGCACACAAGGGAAATTCTCAAAAACTCTATGAGAAGATGCGGCGACTTACGGAAGGTTTCAAGATTGGATTATACTCATGTAGGGACCATGGAGGTAATCTGGTGACAGATGTTCAGAGCATACTTAGTGTATAGAGGAAACACTTCAATCCACTTCTGAATGGCAGTGAAAGCGAAACACCCGGAAAAGGCGAATCCGAAAACCGAATCGATAAGGATGGTATAGACGCTCCATAACCAGACTATGATGAAGTTCGAAGAGCGATTGCGGCAGAGCCGACGGCTAACCGGCAGAGTTACTAAAGTATGGCGGCGAAGAACTGGTAAGGTGCAAGCATCAGCTTCTTTGCAGAATGTGGCCGGACGAAAGCATATCCGACGAATGCGCTCTGCCCAATCCAAAAAAGATGACCCCGATTGGTCGGCTTTAGGAGGCTTCGAGCGAAGCGATTGAGGCGAGAGCCGATGGCTAATCAGCAAAGCTTTCCAAGTACTGGAGTGAAGAACTGGCAAGGTGTAAGCATCAGCTTCTTTGCAGAATATGGTCGCCAACTGGTACCAAAAAGCAAAAAGGAAAATGGTTGGCGATTGAAGGATACAATTCCGCCCATTGTTGGGTTAAGATAGGTTAGGTTGAACTGGTTGACTCCACAGAGTCTTACTTAGCTAGTGTTACCAGATACACTACATACGATAAAGCTATACTGCTACACTCTTTGTTATGTACCAGGTTGAAGAACATGTCTGTTCTTCTCGCAGAATAAAGTAGTCGTTTAGGCCTTAGCCTAAGCTAACCTTTTCTTCTCTTCTTTTAACTGATTGGACTTACAGCTAAGTCTTCCATGAACTTTTAACGGAGCTTAGTAAAATGCTTTTGCCTTTCAACTTGTTTCGCCAAGTACCACATTGGCAATGATAGGCAAGTAGGCAGGGCAGACACCTCCTCTCTTAGTGTCACATGCAAAACAAGTCACCAGGAAAAGTACTTGTAGATTAGATACATGTCCTGACTTCGCTGGGCGCCATCTGCTCGCATCGTCATGCCCTGTTTTAGGTACCAATGTAGACGTTAGTTATCGCGACGCCTCTTTCACAGCCAGCACCGGCAAAAAGGATACAGTTTGGAAGGTTTTTCGTCGATTCCCTGCTCCCTGCTGAAGCTCTGTCGTCATTTTAATCTTTAGTTGAGCGTACTATAATGCAGCAGGTTGAAAGTCATTTCTCGTCATAACTGTGGCTTCGGCTACATTGTCTGAAAGGAAATTGTAGTCTTTTTAAATAGTATAAGTGACCCGAGCTTGTTTTGCCAAGTTTTGCTACCACCGTGAGGTGGCGTGGCCGTAAAAAGTCTTCAAGTAACAGTTTTCATTTGGAAATGACCATATCAATGCTTCTTTTTAACGTGGAATAATATATTTAATTCTACCTGGCCCAGCGAATTTTTCTGCTCTGCAAGCCTCCTCAATGTATTTGTGATCAGGCACCAAAACGCAGGATAATTTGCTCTGTTCAGACATTTTATGAAGATATATGCAGTCTGGTACAATTTAAAAATTCATTGTTGCCACTGGAGGTGCTCTCATCAACCTTGAGTTGAGAAGATCTGCGATTAAGAGCAACTAAATAGATCTGTTGCATCGTTGTCATACCTTTTGGCACTGTGGAAGTCCGTCTAAACTAAAAATTTATTGCACTTCATGAAATTGGTAAGATTTCTTGCCACTGGTAAATCTATTTGAGCGAAGTAATTATAGTGATACTTTCCGAGAAAACGATGTAGAGATTTACCGACATGGGCAGTGAGGACGATGGTAAAGGGAGTTTTTTTATAGAGGTATAGAACTTTAGTTGGCATTACTTTTCAAGATGGCGACCGATTTAACAGCCGTCAAGTGATTTATTCTCAGTTTGGTTTGGCAATTCATCATGAATAGACTCACGCCTGAATAACGCTTGCAAATAGTGTAATTTTATTTCGAAAATAATGGTTCTGTGCGGAAAACGTAACGCGCACTACGTCCAACGGTACGGACCAATGATTCCACCAGCCCATAAAGCGCACCAACTAGTCAGTTTTTCTGGATGTAACGGTGTTTCTGACTTTGATATGATATTTTCCTCTAAGGCACAAAATTCAAAAATTCTATTAATCAAATGTAATATCAATTCAATAGTTTATAAACAATTTTTACATTCAAAACTAATTTTTCTTTTTGAGGCCCCATAGCGAGTTACATCCTTATATATTATAAGTAACCTAAATTGATGTTTACTTTGCCTGAAAATGCTTTATACATTTTATTTAAATGAATCTTAAAAGAATTGAATTTTTTAGTTTGAAAAAATATTATAAATTTTCATTATAGTTAGTTGATTTTGATTCGTTGTCGTAAATTGTATTTTTTTTATACAAAAATAAATTTTAAAGGCAATTAAATTTTCTTAGTTTATAATTTAATCATTTTATTTCTTATTATTTGGAACTCCTTAAGAAAGTTCCGTAAATATATTTATTTGGCGCACTCGATTTCAGACCTATAACTGTGGAGGAATATCTTCCGTTACCACATGTGAAACAGAGGCACATCAATAACGTCGATAGCAGAAATAATTTGAACGAAGAGTTAGAAAATGAAAATGTAAAAAGATAGGTCCAGGGAGGCCAGGAATATGTAGTTCGCGACGGGAAAACAGGTCGACCGCGAAGGCAGCCCAATATCGTTAGTGCACTAAGTTGCAATGAGGATAATGAAGTACCTGAAACAGTTTAATGCACTCAAAGCGGTAAGTTACATGAATTCCAATGTCGAAGGCAATAAACTAAAGAGAATTTTGAAGCTTAAAGTCAGGCATTTATGAAAATTGATAATTAAACAAGGTCACGTATCGTGCTTTAGTAGGGGATTAGGGTGCCAATAATCGTCCAACTACTAAAGCAATTGGTAAAATTTTAACGAAGTTGAATAAACTGGGTCTTTTAGAGACATTGTAAGGTCTGTGCATCATCGTTCTGTTCGTTCCACCTCAAATATCGCTGCTGTAAGTAAAAGTAGGCATATTTCGCACTCGGTGAGAATGATTCCAACAGCCCATAAAGCGCACCAACCAGTCAGTTTTTCTGGATGTAACGGTGTTTCAACATACACTTGAGGATTACCTTCACTCCAAATGCGGCAGTTTTGTTTGTTGACGTAGCCATTCAACCAGAAGTGCGCTTCATCGCTAAACAAAATTCGCTTATGAAAATCGGAAACAACTGTACCGCACAGAACCATTATTTTCGAAATAAAATTGCACTATTTGCAAGCGTTGTTCAGGCGTGAGTCTATTCATGATGAATTGCCAAACCAAACTGAGAATAAATCACTTGACAGCTGTTAAATCGGTCATCATCTTGAAAAGTAATGCCAACTTAAAGTTCTATACCTCTATAAAAAACACCCTTTATAATAACCGACTTTTTTGGCCTACAACTGAAGAACACGGATTGGACAATATGTGATTCCAACGAGATATCAGCACATGACACACAACACGAACGAATATGGCTTTATTGCGGGAGAATTTCCGGCTGCATAATTTGTCCTCTTGGCGATGTCAATTGGTCACAGAAATTTTACGATTTGACAACGTTGAACTGTTTTAGTGGGGCTACGCGAAAAACCGTGTTTGTGCGGATAAACCTTCAACTCTAGAGTACTTGGAAACCAAAATTCGCCAAGTTATGGCTGAGATACCGCCCAGTATGTACCAAGAAGTGGGCGAAAATTACCTCAAACGGATTAAAGTTTGCAAAAGTTCACGAGGCGGTCATTTGAATGATATAGTGTTTCACATATAAGATTCAAGATTCCAAGATTCAAACTTTATAATAAAAAAGGAATTTTATGAAAAATATGTTTATTTATTTACGAAGATTTTCGTAGAAGTGTTCAAACATTCGGAGTTGCATTGGTATATTAAAAAGAGAGTTTAGACAAATATTCAAACAAAAAAAAAAAAAAAAAAAAAATCCCAAAAAAGGCAAATATTGATTTAGTAGTAATATCAAAAAATCTATTACTTTAAAATTTTCAATATTTTTTTTTGGTGTATCGAAACAAACCAGGGCACGTTATTATCCTATAAATTGTGCTGACCTTTCAATGAAGTAGCCGACAATGTTATGAATGAAATACCAAATAGCCAGCGAAAAGTCATCCAGAAAACTTATAATACAACTGCGAGTTCTTTGGCAGAATTTTTTTTCATAAAGAATAGAGAGAATTGTTGCAAGCATTGTTGCAACTTACAACACTTCAAGCCAATTTCATACAATCAAACCAAATCTGTTCTACAACCTGTGGAACGTGAGAGCTTCTGACGCGACAGAACTCATGTCTCCCTGTTGTTATTCACCTCACCACTTTTTTGATTGAGTACTCCAACGTGAACAATTGAAATTGAATATATTGCCCTAAAGTGTGGTGAGCAACCTTTCAATTCTACTCTTAAATTTTTGGTGCATTATTTTCGGAAGTGGATTGTTTTTTTTTTTTTGGAAAGATAATAAGGAATTTTCTTATTTGCGCCAATTGTTGGCTGCGACTTAATGTTCTGTTCCCAACAAATAGTATATAAAGTTTATTCTAAGCCGCCTCCGAACAATTGATGGATTTTTATTAAGAGTTTTCCTGTCAAAAAAAAAAAATAAAAAATAAAAAATTATAATAAATTTTCTATTATTTACGATATTGATCTGGTCATGAATCAAACACGTAACTCATCGCATGACAGTAGGCATTGCTAACCGCTCGGCTGATGGTTATTAATTTTCCAAAAATGAGTTTGAGAAGGCATACTTTATTAAAATTTTCGACGCGGAATATCGAAAGAAAACAGAGATCGCTGAGATAATTAAATCGACAAAATCAGCCGGATGGTATTTACAAATAAACACACATCGTATTCTGTCAAAAATGTTTTTAAAAGAAGGATAATTGTTTGGATCAGCTTAGTCGAATGCTGCCAGAAAGCTTATAACGACGAGAAGGTGCAAATCATTGCAACATCGAACCTTCTTCAAACAATTTCTGAAAAATCTGGTAAAAGGAACTCAATCCTGAGTTTATTTGGTTTTGTGTTTTTCCGACAGGGTGGATACTAGATTTATATTGGAACGAATTTTCGTCATCCCTTGTCAATTTTGGTTTGGAACGAAATCAAGCACTGAAGATGGCGGTTCGCCGAAACCGGTTTGCTACAAAACCAAAATTGACAAGGGATGACGAAAATTCGTTCCAATATAAATCTAGAACTCAATACACTGTTAAAATCCAGTCATCTTGAAATGAAAAATTTTGCTATCACTAAACTAGTCCAAATACATTTAGAAATTTGCAAAAACGACATCCTCTCAAATCTCCACCAAATTATTCGAGTCAGCGAATGAAAGCTCTTTTTCAACGATGCTACGCTTAAAATCGTACTTGAGGACTACAATGAGAGAAGATTGTTTGAATGGACTTGCTTCTAACCATCGCAACGTGATTACAGACATTGACTTACTATTGAAATAATTTTTTTCCTCGAAGAATCCCAATATTTTCGGCACATTGACCTGCACACGATCCTTATACATATGTATGTATATTCAAAAATACGATAATTTCTTCTTTCCCTACTCATTTAACTTATACGAAAAGAGGAGAATCGTACTCATAAAATTCTATTCGTGAAGAGAATTTCAATCTAGAACCAACCCCGTGAGTTGAGCTCTGAGCATGCCCTGTTTATCAGCTGGGTTTCAGGTTACAAGGTTATTATGTAGAGTAAAATATTTGCTGATATTGTCAAAAGTGGAATCTATCTGGCGAAAGACGCTGTACAGCGAAGTTTCTGAGAGAACTAGAAGATGGATAAGTGCAAGATGAAATGACTAAACGGTCTATAAGACTGCCGGAATTGGTAGTGAGGGAAAACAGATACACATTTTGACCGCACGGTATCTAAAGGAGTGTACGACAGTTATAGATCCAACGACAGGCCACAACCTACCGGCATGACACCCAATCAGAATGGGCATTACTAGCAGTAGTACATGCTGGAAGTGTAGAGAGGCAGAAATTAGTGAGACGCTGAAATATCTCCTCACTTTCTGTCCGTCCTTATGAATAGCATGTTTTTATGTACAAACTATGAGCTTCGCTGTTTAGCGGACTAGTCTCAAACTGGATAAATAAACAGGCCTATCACTACTTCACTTTTAATTAAATTGCACCTCCATCTAGCATTACAAAAGTCCAACAGGTCTATGTAAGGCCTGTCAGCCAGTCAAAGTAATCTAACTAGACCTTTTGAGACAGAAATGCAATCATTAAGTTCTTCCGTTTTTTTTTTTACTTATACGTTAAAGCAATCTATTTGGTCATTGTGAATTTCATGTTGCCAATAGATAAACTAAATACACTCAATTCTGATCATATGGCGATACAAAGGGAACCAACCAACCCAAACGAATCATCCATCATCAAGGCAACGTGAGTTCACTTAAGAAAGTTTCGAACCCTTTAAAGGTCACCTCACAGTCACGAAATGTTTGTTTCCCTACTTCAAAAAAAAAAAAAAAAAAAATATTTCACGCCTGAATAAGCTCTTGAAACTTTTAAAGAGTTTTTTTTAGAAGTAACCATTTCTGAGTGGCAAAAGTCCTTTGAATACTGGTTAAGCGATTTTAGAAGTGTAATTCGTGAGTTCGACGAATAAAATAAATGACGGAATTTCGGGTATATTATGATAATTATTGGGCTGCTTGAAAGATATTTTCGCTTAAGAATTCGCCATTTTTGAATGTGGAAGAAATCAGATTGGTCACTGCCTCAGCAGTACTCATAATGTAAGAGTGAAATCTGGGCTCGTTTTTGTGCTTTCTTCTCGATTGCACTACTTTGGATTCCTTTAGTAAAGGTTCTAAATAGGATTTAATTATCCCACAAATGAAGACGAAATAATTATGAGGCCATAAGTTTTCGCCTTTTGCCACCGAATTTTCATGGAATGCCTGATAGCCTCAACTTGACAGTCAATAACCTTACACAGCATTCTCTACAAATAAAAAAATATTTAACACTCACGAATTAATCAGTTTTGCACTTTGCACTCAACGAAGTGTGTGTGTGTGTGCACGCACTTCTTCGAATCTCACTCAAGCGCCTGAGCGCGTGCCTTTAATGCGCATTTTTAACGCTGATCGTCGTCGTCACATAAATTCCCAATATATTATGCAGTTATATTATGTGCATGTTTGTTTGTATGTCACAGTTTCATGCTAATCGTAACTAAACACGCACTCGAAGCGATTCTCAGGGCGAGCAAGTGGATGGACACAGGCGAGCGATGGACGGATGTGTGTAGAGCAGAGTTTGCCGGTTTTGGCGTAAATGTCGACGTACTTATTCATTTCAACGCCTCTTTTATTGGCTCACAAAGATACTTAGGGCCACACGCAAGCGTAACTAAAGTCACCGTCTGCGTCGTCCAGCGTCGTCCACCGTCGTCAATGGAAGTGATCAACGGTCAACGAGTTGCACACACAAAATTCGTACCAACAACACTTTCCGAGGGTTATTGTAGTGCGTTCGTTTGTATTCCGAACTATACATATTTATATACATATATACTACATACATACGTACATTTGATTTTACGCGCTCAGCAACAACAATTAATACCCTGGGGACATTTAAGCTTAAAAAATCAAAATCACCAAACGATGCGCTTTAGTTGGTCGCGGCGTCTACGATGTTGATGAAGACGACGAGCCTTTGCTGGTAAGGACGAGTTAGCTTCTGCTGGCGCAGAGTACAAAGTCTACGGTTTTTTTTTTATCAATTTTAAACAACAACAAGCCTCTTTGGTATTTCTTATACCAACTTGAATCCGACGAATATTACCCATAAATTCGTCGATGGCCGCCAGTAATTATCAACCGTCCATTGAAGATCATAATTCCGCCGCCAAAGTCAGGATCCAACGCCAACCATATTTATTTTTTTCTGACAAATTTCTTAATTATTCGACGCTAAGCCCAGAAATCGATCAAAGATAGGATGCCTGTTATATGGCAGGTAGGTCTATTTCTGAATTTAAAATCCCTATTTTGGTCCCCATTAATTGCGTAATACCTCGAAAATTCGGTGTTGAGTCAAGCAGGTGGTGGAAAGCGAAAAACGCTACTTATGTGGGATCAAATCGTAGTTTTTACCCGATTGTATCCATTCCGTGTTCTTATCACACCACAGGAATGCAAGTATCACAAGTTCATATCAACCATTCGCTGATGACCAGAATTCGACTGCCAAAATCAGGACACAACGCGAGCCATATTATTGGCGTATCGGCGCCTGGCTAGAATGGGGTCACCCTGTATTCAATTAGTGCTCTCACAGTTTTTAGAGTAAATTTCACAGTCCTTTCATTTTGATTTGTCGTGTCGATAGAACTAGTCGTCCATCCTATTGGGTGATTGGAAAATTTATTCTTAAATGATTCTAGTAAGGTCTGAGCGACTTTCAGCTTCAATGTTTAGTGTTAAGTTAGAAGTTTTTGGTAATACGATTCTCAATCCAAGTCTGGAAAATATGTTTATAACTTTCGTCTACATTCCATAAAGCTACCATATAGCTTCTAGCGGAATTGTAGAGCTAAAAACATCTAAACATAACAGCTTTATCATTTTGGTGCTCAGAGATTCTCTTAGTGGCTCTCGAAATAAATTTCTTGTACCCAATAATAGAATAATCGATTTCAATCTGAGTCAGTCGATGTTTTTGACTGACGCTTTAAGCGATTTTCGGCCGAGCTGCTGCACCAATTGTGTTTTCTGAGTTTTTATTATACATCCAGAGATCTAATTTTATAAACCGTTTCTACGCGGCTGATGGATTTTTGTCACAGCACAAATATATTCTCCACAGAAGAGCGACTGGCTTAGCAAAGAAACTTTTTAGATGTCAGTCTGCTGCGGCTCGATCTCATGATCTACCACAACGTTAGTTTGAATACTTTCTTGATTTTTCCAAGTCTCATAAATCAACCCTTCAACAAATCTAAAAACACCGCTGCACTAGTATGCCCGGGTATAAGCCCAAAAATAAAGGAGGAAAAAACAGTAACAACAAGGCGTCATCGCACCACAGGAGTGAAAATAATCAATTCAATTAAATCGCGCTGCTAAAAGGCGATGCGGCAGTCCAAGCAGCAGTTCCACAGATCCAGCCGCCACTACCATGACCGCGACCGTTGCGGTAGCCAAAGCCAAAGCTGAGGAAACGCATAAAATATGCGATATTACATGCGACATGCCGCATTGCGAGCGCAAAAAAATATCAACCAACAACAACAACAGCAACATCTCACAATGTTGAGTAGGAGCTGTTTGGCCATACCAGCCACAATCAGCCAAACAGATTATGACCAAATGACAGTGAATGGCGAACGATAGCGATTGTGAAGGTGATGGTGATGGCCCAGCCGCTGATGATGCTGGCGCTGTTGAGGACACATATGCGAACACGATTGCGGCCGTGTGCTGATGCTGATGATGACGACGACGACGAATGGTGCTGGTGGTGATAGTGATGATGATGATGATGATGATGATGATGCTGATAGTGGTGGTCCAAAAGTCAATGTTACGCCACTGCTCATATTGTGTTGCTGTTATTGTCTATTTTCGCGCTGATGGTGTTGGCGATGTGACCAGTGACGTAGTAGTTGATAGGACGCCGCGATGTGGCAATGTGGCAGCTGATAGTGTCGCATATGATGACGCTGCCGCGTTGAAGACCACGAGTGTTGCCCTGACGTGGGTCGTTTGCGCCTTTTACTACCTTACATGATGAAGATTGGTGTGAGTGGGTATATGTGGCCGCTGGCCAACAGCCACCAACCAAGCAGCTCAACAACCAGTGACCAAGTCACCAAAAGCTCATGAAAAATTCATTTAAAATTTATGGCGTGGAGTTTGACGCATAAATGTACGAACACAAACAACAACACTTTTTATTTTTCAGTTTTTTTTCACTTTTTTCACTCACTCACTTGCGTACTATAAAAATATTTATGCATGCTAAAATCAGGCAGCTACAACAACATTGGAAAAAATATTAAAATCATATAAAAATAATAATAAATATAAATTGAAATAAAAAATAGAAATAAAGCAAAATAGAAATGTACATATGTAAAGGGTGTTTTTTTTAGAAGTATAGAACTTTAAGTTGCAATAAAACAACGATGGATTATTCGATGGACATGAATTTTATTTATCCGAAAGATAATCTTGTGGCATTACATTTTAAATATAATTTCTGGCATATGACCGCCACGGCTGGCGCGGATGTAGTCCAATCTGGATGTCCAATTTTCGATAACTTTTTCCAACATTTGTGGCCGTATATCGGCAATAACACGGCGAATGTTGTCTTCCAAATGGTCAAGCGTTTGTGGCTTATCCGCATAGACCAATGACTTTATATAGCCCCACAGAAAGTAGTCTAGCGGTGTTAAATCACAAGATTTTGGAGGCCAATTCACAGGTCCAGAACGTGAAATTAGGCGTTCACCAAACATGTCTTTCAATAATTCTATTGTGGCACGAGCTTTGTGACATGTTGCGCCGTCTTGTTGAAACCACATCTCCTGGACATCATGGTTATTCAATTCAGGAATGAAAAAGTTAGTAATCATGGCTCTATACCGATCACCATTGACTGTAACGTTCTGGCCACCATCGCGTTTGAAAAAGTACGGACCAATGATTCCACCAGCCCATAAAGCGCACCAAATAGTCAGTTTCTCTGGATGTAACGGTGTTTCAACATACACTTGAGGATTACCTTCACTCCAAATGCGGCAGTTTTGTTTGTTGACGTAGCCATTCAACCAGAAGTGCGCTTCATCGCTAAACATCGCTAAAATGGACGTAGTGCGTGATACGTTTTCCGCACAGAACCATTATTTTCGAAATAAAATTGCACTATTTGCAAGCATTGTTCAGGCGTGAGTCTATTCATGATGAATTGCCAAACCAAGCTGAGAATAAATCACTTGACAGCTGCTAAATCGGTCGCCATCTTGAAAAGTAATACCAACTTAAAGTTCTATACCTCTATAAAAAAACACCCTTTACATATATACACATGTATATATGTATTCAAACTTTTTTTTTTTGCGTGAGAGAAAATATCAGAAATATTTTGCCATCATTTGATGATCTTCTTGTTATTGTTGTTGTATTTTTTATGATATTCAGTTACAGATTTTTTATACCAAAATCACATTAATTGGCAATTTGTTCTTTGCCAGCGCGAGCGGTGTGTGGTCTTTGATTGGCATTGTGGTAGGTTAAGGTGAATTTAAAGGCTTTTAATGGTAAGATATTGTGGAATTTCATTTTAACTACACACTTATGTACGATTTCCTAATTGGTTTCTGTTATGAATTAATAAAATATTAAAGTCTGAAAGGCTATTAATGCGCATTAAACTTTTTTGCTTCTAGAAAGCTTTTTTTACCAGATTCCGGCAGAAGAAATCTCATAAAGCTACTTGGCTGTCTGCGTATCGAACACGTCGTAACCAATTCAAGTAGTGTACTAGACGTGAGCACGCTCCGAGGCCCAAATATCGACTCGGACCACTATCTTCTTGTCATAGCCAAGAAATGCACCCGTCACTGCGCAGTAAAGAGCGCCAATCAACAAAGACAGGGAAGGCTAGACGTAGAGAAGATGCAGCCATAATGGACAGTCGAACGATTTTCTAGTCGACTTACTCTCCTGCTCTCTGAGAGCACTCAAAAGCACGGAATTTCAAGCTTTCTACTGAAGCAATTGATTTTATTTATGAAAAAGAGTTTCATACCAGCGTATGAGGTATATCGAGTTGCAGTGGAGAGAAATCAGGCTGTCTACATCGCAACGTTGCGCTCGGCTATAGCAAGTGCGCGGTGGGATAGGAACTGTGAAGAGGGAAGAAGAAACAGTCGAAAATCTGTGAGTATGAAAAGCTTGAGAAGCTGACCGCATATCGCATATAATCTTTCATCGAGTGTACTGACTAAAGTTCACTGTCAACGATCTGATTGGAGTTGTCAGCCTGACTTTAGACTTGGTAAACTTACGGTTGATCAGGTATTCACGATTCATAATATCTTGGAAAAGATCTGTGAGAATAGAATAGGCACACAACACCACTTTGTCGATTTTAAGGCACGAAAAGATGCTGCACCAAAACACCAGAAGCCTCATCAGAATCGGGAAGGAGTTCTCTGAGCCGTACGATGTCAAACGAGGCTTCACACATTACTCTACAAGTCGTTGATCATTATTTTCCTGATATATAGAGCAGAGCAGATGAGCTGATGACAACATCGAATGAGTCGGCACCAGAACTACTCGAGAGAAAGGTTACGCGGAAGATTTATGATCATTTGCGTATTGGCGCAGACGACGCGCTATGGCTTAGTTGACCACTTTTTGTGCCCAAAGTAATAACTCGTAAAGTCGTGAATATTTTTTGATGGTGTTTTTTCTTCTTCAAGAAACACATACATTACAATTTTTTTTAGAAAAGTGGCCGTGTCACCGACACCCCTCCCTATTATTTAGTTATAATAATAAAACGTAGTAGAAAGTTCAGAAATTAATTAAATAGTATTCGAAGTACAACAGATACCACAAACGCTAGACGGAAACAACTCGATCTCAATGATAAGAGCTATTACAAATTTATTATATATAAGGGACGGCACAAAAATTAGCTTCGATCGCAGAGTCGTAAGGATCACATCAGCGTTGGTGTGATCAAATAAAGAATGTCTTTAGTTAGTAAACCGTAGCTTAAAGCGAATGAAAAATTTTTACGAAAATTTCATATTTTTTTACATGAAAACTACACTTTATTCCGACAAGTGGTCCTGGGAAGCAGACGAGGCAACGATTTTTACAAAAAAAAAAAAAATATTTATTCCCAAAATTAAGGTAAGAAGCACCTTTTCTTCCGGAAAATTGATCCGGGACCTATCTATCCAAAGAAATCTTATTTATTGTTAGCTTTATTTGAAATTTGGTATATACATACAGCTAGCGTTTTGCCTAAATTAAGATGAAGACGACTGTTTCCACGGGTATTGAACCCGGAACCGATCTTAATTAATTTATTTCCAAAAATCGATCTTATGGCGACAAATATGCTGAAGGCGGATCATTCTTCACCACGACAATGGGAGTTGTTAGATATCGCCTAAAAACTGCGTTTTTGAGCACTCAAAACATCGATTTGATGAGTCATTTGCCATATAGTCCTGACTTGGCACCGAATAACTTCTTTTTATTCCCGTATGTAAAAATTAAACTAAGTGCTCAACGATTTTCGAAATCTGAAGAGACAGTGAATACGTTTGGAGCGTATGTTTTGGACATAGCTCAAACAGGGTAGCAAAAATGGTTCGAAAATTGGTTCAAATGCTTGCAAAAGTGTATAGATCTTAATGAAGAATATTTCGAAACACAATAAAGCAATTTTCGATAATTAATATTTGTTTTTGTGCTTCAATCCCGAAATATACAATGCAACCCTCGTATATACATAAAATCAGCTGATAACGAAATTACGGAACTTTCTGACGTTATACAAAATTTTATTTTTCAAAATAAATTCACGCACTGAAAAACTATTTTAGAAGGAATCAAAAAGGAAAAAAAAATATTCTCATAATAACCATACTTTACAACCAATAGATTTTGTCAAATTGTAAAACAGTCAATTATTTTACTCGCTGATCATCATCCTCCTTTCTTTTCATTTCCATTCAATAAAATTTACAATTCACGAAAATTTCGACTGTCTGCTTGTCTAACAAATTTTCGTTGATGTTTTTATGTGTATGCAATGAAGTGCAAATACAGTTTCGAATTGAAAATGTTGTCTTGACAAGTTTTCGACAAATCAGACACCACAGGCATGCATACAAATAAATGAAAAGTGCGCAGCAGCTCCTCAGCCAGTCTCAAGTTGCTATCACATAATGATGAAGACTGCTTTTGGTGTAACCGAACCAAGCGACGCAGCGGTTATCTTAGCATTATTTCATCGCTTCTGCTGTTTCTTCGCTTCATTTGTTGCAGCTTCAAAGTCGCTCTCTGTGTGTGAGTGCTCCTTTTATATTCATATCATAAGCAGTCTTAGGGAATTTTCGGTAGCATATTGGTTGGCTTCGCTACTTATTATCTGATATTCAGTGATATCTTTTCATGGACTTTTTTTGCAATATTTTGCTGAGGATTTTTTATGGCAGTCTCACATTTTTGTAAACACAAATAAGTGTAGCAATACAGGAGAACTTATTAATATTACAAAACCTGCGTGGCTATTGAGTTGAGGTAACTCTTTAATTTTGAGTTAATTAAACAGTTTTTTATTGACAAAAAGCTATTTTGAGTTCATCAAATGCAGTTGAAAAATGTTATATGTTAAAAACATACTCGGGATTTTCAGAAATTCATTTGAAATATAGTTAGAACAGTAACCGATTCTTTCGAGGCAACATCGATTTTACTCCATATTATATTTAAATCAGCATAATTTTACAACTTAACTTCTCATTTTGAGCTTCAGGTCATATTATTACATTCGAACTCTTGTAGCTATTCACTCTCTCTTAAATTACATTTTCCAGTTAACCCTTTTGAATGTTACTACTTAGAAATATTCCCAAAAACAACTAGCTAATATGTATTTATTCTTGTATTATCCTTTTGAAAGACATCGGTACCCAGTTGTCTCTTCATTTCATTGTACATGCCCACATATTCCTTTGATCACTGTTTTGCTCTAATTAGGAAGCACTTTTTTGTGTCGGCGAATTTCTTAGCATCATGTAAGCGACCTTAATTAACACAAATCCTTGTTTGAGCAGCAAAACGCTTGGGGAATACACGCTTACTTTGTTGCGCTTACATTTGCACTAGCATATGCAGCACGCAGTTCAATTAAGTTAGGGCTGTCCGCTGGTTAAGAGAATGAAGATTTAAAATTAAAAAAAAAAAATAGGCGATGCACCTCAGCAGCACAATATAATAAAATAAATAATTTTAAATTACAAAAATTAATTAAAATAAAACAAAATAAAAAGTAAGTAATATAAAACAGGAAAGAAAGGCAGTCTTCGACCGAAACAGAAGTCTTTATAACTTGCATGAACATAACAAATTTATTCTTATTATTATTATTCGCCATGCTTTCTTGGCGGATTTTTGACGGAAAACCTCATATCTGATTAAGTTTTTTGTATAGGGGTAATGTGATACAGTATTCCGATTTTGATGCTTTTCAGAACCAATATGCTACTGATAATAAATGCATAGTATACCAAATTTCGCGACCCATGATTTGGAATTCGTATATACGCTATAGGGTCCGATCTGGCTGGCTCCGACAAATGATCGCTTAAAGGTATAGATGCATCTGCTTAGTTTGCTTAAAATATCTTAAAATCTGAGCGACTAGTTTGCGTTCAAACAGACAGATAGACAAACGGGCAGACGGACATGGCTAAATCAACTCTGATACGATCGGTATAAATTTCTGTAAGTCTATCTCTTCTCATTTCAGGTAATAAATGCTCAAAAAATAAAAAAATTAAGCAAAGTAAAATAAAATATAAACATAATTAAATAAAAATTTTAAATTAAAAAATAAAACAAAATAAATAAAATAAAATCAAATAAAATAAAATAAAATAAAATAAAATAAACAAAAATAAGATAAAATAAAATTAAGTTAAATTAAATAAAATTAAATTAAATCAGATTAAATTAAATTAAAAAATACCAAAAAAATTTAATAAATAAAATAAAATAAAATTAAATTAAATTAAACTAAATTAAAAAAAAAAGTAAAAAAAATAAAATAGAATAAAAAAAATAAAATTAGTTAAATTAAATTAAATTAAATTAAATTAAATTATGTAAAAAATAAAATAATAAAAATAAAATAAAATAAAATAAATTAATATAAAATAAAATAAGATAATAAGAATAAGAAGACGTACTACATTATTGGAAAAAGAAATGCCTTACTTACTACAAATATAAGCCTGTTGGAGTTCTAGAGAATGAAGAGTATAAAATCCACTGGGATCGCACGATGCTGACGGATAGCAGCGTCCAACATAACAGGCCAGATATTATTCTTGTAGAGAAGAACGAAAACCGAGCTCTTCTTATCGATGAACAGAGAAGGTAATACGGTGAAAAGAGAAGGAAATACCAGCATCTGGCATTAGAAGTGAAGCAAATATGGCACTTGGACAAGCTTACAATTGTTCCAAACATAATTTCGTCGACAGGTGTATTTCCGGAAACGCTGCTGAAGATGCTGGACGAGCGCAAATTAAGTGACAAGTTTTTAAGTATACAAAAAGCAGTTATATTATCAAAAACATCAAGTGTTCGTTCGTTTTTAGAATAATGAAATGTAAATAGCTGTATCTGATTTAGCAATAGTTTTATATATCTTGTTGTAAACAATCGATATGTGGTAGGTAACCCAAAATAAACACTGAAAATAAAATAAAATAAATAGAATAAAATAAAACAAAATAATTTAAAAAAAAATAAAATAAAATAAATTAACTAAAGTAATATAAATTAAAATATAATAAAGTACACTAAAATAGAATAAAATGAAGTAAAATGCATTAAAAAATAATTTAAAAAAAAATAAAAAAAATAAAATAAAATAAAATAAATTAACTAAAATAATATAAATTAAATTTAATAAATTAAACTAAACTAGATTAAAATGAAGTAAAATACATTAAAAAAATAATTTAAAATAAAATAATATAAAATAAAATAAAATAAAATAAATTAACTAAAATAATATAAACTAAAATATAATGAAGTATACTAAAATAGAATAAAATGAAGTAAAATGCATTAAAGAACAATTTAAGGTAAAATAAAATAAAATATAATAAAATAATGTACAAAAAAATACAAAAAAATGAAATATAATAAAATTAATTAATATTAGATTAAATATCTCAAATAAAATTAAATTAAATTAAAAAAATTGAAATATAATATAATGGTATATATGTATTATAATTAAATTAAATAATATAAAAAGGTATAAAAATTACATAAAATGAAAGAAATTAAAAAAAGGAAGTAAAATAATATACAATAAAAAAAAATCGTTGCCATCTTTGTTACATCCCCAGTGTTACATTGTATTGGGAATTAATGGCTTTCTGTACATGCAAAGCATACATTCAGCTTTTCTTGAAGCACTCTTTTTTCTAGTAAGCTGAAAGGTGTTGCGCTATTTTTTTCATTATTTATTATGTATATGTACATATATGTTATATGTGCCAAGTTTTGTATGAACAATTACAAGTGATCAAGGTAATGGAAAATAGAAAACCGAAGGTTACGCAATGAAAAAATGAGATAGGTGAATGCTTTGCAAGGGATTTTTGTTTTTAAAGTATTCAGCTTTAATAAATCTAAGAAAAATGGCTGAAAATGAAAATTAAATTTGAAAGCAAGTTAGTAATGTACAGTAGCAGTAACGATAAAGTGATTATTTGCTGCTGTTAAGTTATTTTATTGTCTTATATGCCATAAAATTATTTAAAACAAAACAAATAGATTTACTATTACATATTATTTCCAATTCAGAAAGTCACACACAAGCGAGAGCTATACTTAAATACTTTAAATTCTTCAAGCCCATGCAGTTATTTTACAGGTGATTAAATAATTTAATTTTCATCAAGTGATCTCATGCTGTTTAATGTAAATATGTAAAGCTATTTAAGAATTCTTTGTGTAAATATTTAATCTATATGTGCATATAAAATTATATCGGCCGCAATAGCCGAGTGGTTAATATTGCGTACCACAGTTCGGAAGTCCAGGTTCAAACAACATCCCAAATTATGGAAAATTAATTTCTCTGTCAAGCCCTCCGAGTGTACTACTGACATGAAATAAAGGCTCTTGATAAAAACCCATCGACCGTTCGAAGACGGCTTGGAATAAACTGTAGATCCCTCCAATTTGTTGGTGAGAAAACTAAGACGTGAAACCACAAATTGGAGGAGGAGCTCGGTCGAAAATCGCTTCAGCAGTTAAAAAGCGAAATATATATATATATATATATATATATATCTATATATAAGTATGTGGGTGATCCATTTCGAGATACCCTACTATTTTAAAGAAAAAAATAAAAATTGTAAATTAATTGGGGAATGTTCATTATCATTCAGTTCACTTCAAAGAACATTCTTTGTCATTTACTTTTTGAAGATTTTCTCTTTAATATGTTAGCAGCGACTAAGTTCGGATGGTCCATCCGCTGAGTCCAATTTCCGATGACTAATTCGAGCATTTCGACTGGTATTTGGCGAATGATACGCATGATGTTTTGCTCCAAGGCCTGAATCGATTATTCGCATAGACTTTAGACTTCACATATCCCCACAGGAAAAAATCGAACGGTGTGACACCACACGATCTTGGTGGCCAATCGACCGGCCCAAAACGTGAAATTATCTGTTCACCGAAGTGTTCTCTCAATAAATCCATTGATTGATGCGATGTATGGGAAGTGGCGCCGTCTTGTTGGAACCAAATGTCGCAGAGATCACGAGCTTCAATCTCAGGCATCAAATAGTCGGTTATCATGGCGTGATAACGGTCGCCATTGACGGTTACGTTCTCAACGGCATCTTTTTTGAAGAAATATGGACTGGTGATGCCACCGGCCCACAAACCACATCAAACCGTTTTTTTTTTCTAGACAAAATGGCAGATCTGGAATCTCTACAGGTTGCTCTTCGTACCAAATGCTTGTTTGTTTACATATCCATTGAGCCAGAAATGGGCCTCATGGCTGAAGAAAATTTGGCTCGAACACATCGGATCTTCTTGGAACTCTTCAAGAGCCCATAGAGCGAAGCAATGCCACTTGGGAAGGTCGATCGGCTTCAGTTCTTGCACAAGCTGTATTTTGTGCGCTCTTGATTTAAGATTTCGACGTAAAATCCGCCAAGTCGTTCCATACGTCAGTCGGAGTTGCTGCGAACGGCGCGGAATCGACTCTCCACGGTCTTCAAGTACACTCTCAGCTACGGCTACGCTATATTTTCTTCACTGCGTGCTGGACGTGGTATATTCGGTCGAATATTATCCAATAAAGAATGCTGGGTGTCAAGATGGGTGATGGTGTTGCGAATAGTACGCTCAGTAGACCGATTATGTTGACCATAAGTTGAGCGAAGCGCGCGAAACACATTCTTTACAGAACGTGAATTTTCGCAATAAAACTGAATGGTTTTTAAACATTGTTCAGGCGTAGGTTTTTCCAGGATGAAATGCCAAACAATACAAAAAAAAATAACAGACAGCTTGACACAACTTACGCGTGATCTCTCAAAAAAAGGCTATTGAAAAAGTGCCTCCACTTGGATCACCATTTATATCTGATATTATATCTATTTATTATAATATAGAAACCATTTGCAGTTAGGACCTTTATTTAGACTAGAGCCCTGCCACTGTATAGAGACACAGTTATCTATCCAAAACTACTTCAGAGCAATTAAAAACTAAAATGTGGAAAACTTAAATTTAAAATTTAAAAATTCACAATGTCGTTGATTTTTTTATGTTCATATGTATGCCTTTGTTTAAATATTGAGCCAATCTGCCTTCCTTCAACTACCATGCACAACATAAGCAGCTAACTTAACATACTAATTCTTCGAGAATCTTCTGTGCGTTGGTCTTCCATGTTCTACAAATCGCTTTTATTTTCCGCCTTATTTGTTGATTTCAATTCTTTTACATTTATTTAATGCTGCTTCTCTGGCTTCTGTATTCACTGGAGAGGATGGAGTATATATATATATGTACATAATATTGCATATATATTTAAATTTTTTTTTTGGTTTTAAATCCACTTGTTTAACTTTCTTTTTTTGTTCTTTTTTTTTTTGAGAAATGCATTGGTGCTTGTGTGCTTTAGCTGCTTTGCCTTGGCGCTTAGTCGTGATTTTGGCCACTTTAAGCGCAATGATAATAAAGCCAAATGGCAATGGCAATGACACTGCCAGTGAGTAGCTGCAATGGAGAGAAGCATTAGCAACAACAACAGCAACAACAACAGCAACAACAACAATGCTATCTTCAATATCAAAACAGTGGAAAATCATCAGTAGCGGGCAAACGGCACGCGAGCATCTCGATGGGCATGTGTGTCGTGACAAAAGGTCGTAACGAGCAGTTTTGGAGACAATTGGACCAGACGACTGTGACGACAACGAGCTGTGTGCATTGCACTGATGTAGAGCGTTGCAAGCGGTGCGCCTCTGCCAGCGCCAATAAATAGTCGTAAGCAAAGCATTAAACTCGGGGAAATACTTAAATGCTTTTACTAACATTTCAATTTTAAATTTTTTAGACCGGCGTCGCCGAGAATCATATTCGAAATGTTGCCAGACCAATTGACTTCCGCAAAAGCACCTGTGGCACACAGAATTTTAGGTAAAGGGAGCAGCTCATTGAATTGTTGTTGTTTTTGTTTTTGCTTTTTATTTCTAAAAAAAAATTATAAACTTTTTTATCGTTACCCATTTCAGAGAAATGCATTTTTCTATTAATTAACCATTGTATACTCGTTTTTCACCACTCACTCCATATTGCTTTCCCACAGCAATCTAGCGTCAGCGTCGGCCACACGACGTTCAGGAGCCACACCGTTCGATGTCACTGCGAGATAAGAGCAAGTGGCGGCAGTTCTTCGGCTGTTTGATAGCAGGTTGTTGCCAACTTTTCGCCAGAAAAACTCACTAAATAGCTTTACCCATGTTACCTTAGAAATGGCCACTCAGTCACTAACTTATTTTATCTTGCTCTTTGTGCAAAAAATTGGAAGCCAAGTTGGCGGCAGACAAAATCTGTTACATTTGTTTGATAACAAGCAAAGTTTTCGTATCTTTCTTGCAACTAGCACTTGTGCTATTAACAACAATAACAACAACAGCAACAACAACAATAACAGCGAATATTAAGAACAAACTATTAGTGCAGGAGAAAAGACAGTTAAGGGAAAAATTGCAAAAAAAACCATCGCAAGTAATTTATTTATATGTATATGTGTGTATGTGTATGTATATGATTGCAGTATATTTTCCATATATGTAAATTTACAGTAAAGTGGTAGTTTTAACTAAGCGGACATGAGGAAAATCCATTGCGAAAGTGCAATACAGAAGGCTTGCAATGAAAGATCCCACGGGTTGGTCTAACTCTCGGCAATGCCAGTTCAAAGTTTATTTTTAACCTAAAAATCGTTCGGCTTCCAATCCAGCATCCAAATGAAAACAAGTTATCTTATGATTATCCGGAATCCGGGGTTATTTTCAAAGAAGAAAAATATATTTTGTAGAGTTCCTTTTGATTGGTTCTACTTGCCCGTTTTCGTACAGGTTATTAAAGGTAGACGAATAGATCCTTGTTACTACCTTTTCAGAGTCGGTATTCTCCACCACCAAATGTCTTTTAATTTTGTTATATGAGAAGGGAGACGCGAGGAGGCTCCTGCGAACTCGTATTGTACTTTGCAAAGGTCATTGGCTCGAGCTCATAAAGGAGAAATATCTGAATTTTGAAATTCTAATTTTTTTCTCTATACAAAAATAATCAATAATTCGGAGTTCATTTCTGAACAGAGAATAATAACATCTCATAAATATCTACCGTGTGTAGAAGATATATATGTAAATATTTACGTTTATGCTCATATTTAGCGCAGAACTATGCGAATATTATTAGTGCCATATAAAGGGTGTTTTTTTATAGAGGTTTAGAACTTTAAGTTGCAATAAAACAATGATGGATTATTCGATTGACATGAATTTTATTTATCCGAAAGATAATCTTGTGGCATTACATTTTAAATATGATTTCTGGCATATGACCGCCACGGCTGGCGCGGATGTAGTCCAATCTGGATGTCCAATTTTCGATGACTTTTTCCAACATTTGTGGCCGTATATCGGCAATAACACGGCGAATGTTGTCTTCCAAATGGTCAAGCGTTTGTGGCTTATCCGCATAGACCAATGACTTTACATAGCCCCACAGAAAGTAGTCTAGCGGTGTTAAATCACAAGATCTTGGAGGCCAATTCACAGGTCCAAAACGTGAAATTAGGCGGTCACCAAACGTGTCTTTCAATAAATCTATTGTGGCACGAGCTGTGTGACATGTTGCGCCGTCTTGTTGAAACCACATCTCCTGGACATCATCATCATGGTTATTCAATTCAGGAATGAAAAAGTTAGTAATCATGGCTCTATACCGATCACCATTGACTGTAACGTTCTGGCCACCATCGTTTTTGAAAAAGTACGGACCAATGATTCCACCAGCCCATAAAGCGCACCAAACAGTCAGTTTTCCTGGATGTAACGGTGTTTCAACATACACTTGAGGATTACCTTCACTCCAAATGCGGCAGTTTTGTTTGTTGACGTAGCCATTCAACCAGAAGTGCGCTTCATCGCTAAACATCGCTAAAATGGACGTAGTGCGCGATACGTTTTCCGCACATAACCATTATTTTCGAAATAAAATTGCACCATTTGCAAGCGTTGTTCAGGCGTAAGTCTGTTCATGATGAATTGCCAAACCAAACTGAGAATAAATCACTTGACAGCTGTTAAATCGGTCGCCATCTTGAAAAGTAATGCCAACTTAAAGTTCTATACCTCTATAAAAAACACCCTTTACATATATAAACAAGTGCAATTTTTACTTGTTTACATATACATCTACATGCATAAACATATAAATAGCTTTTCCCGTATGTTACCTTTTTTTTGGAGCCACTTTGTTTGCCGTTCAACTGAACGAGGCAACAAATTTACAGAATACGGAATAAATAAATATAAGAAAAATACATTAGTAAAGAGCAAGCAAAAAAAGGATAAAAAAATCATATAGCAACAAAAAAAAGTTATGTGCTATAAAATGTCCATATCAGGGTCCATTTTTTTGTTATTTTGCTGAACATTTTTTGTTATTTTACTTGCGCTACCATAATTTTGCGGTTTATTTAAATTTTTCCTTCTGTGCGCATTGTGGTCGGTCGAGTTGAATGTCCGTAAAAATTTAGTCAACAGAAAAACTTGACGTTTTTCATTTAATTTATTTTATGATTGTTTTCATAGTCATTTAAATATACAACTAACCAAATATACAAAGTTATATATAAGTATGTTAAGCTTTGAAGTTAATAATGAAATAGTTTTAAAATATAATTTATTTATATTATTTTTTAATTTATTTTTGTTTTGTTAGAAATTTATTTTATTTTTATTTTTAATTTGTCAATTGTAATTTATTATTTTATCTTATATTATTATTTTATTATATTTAATACAATTTTGTTTAATTTATTTTACGTTATTTTAGTTTATTTAAATTTATTTAATTTAAATTTATATAATTTCATTATTAATTCTAGTTTATTTACTTAATTTAATACAATTTTTTTCTTCCATTTTATTTTAAGTTATTTTATTTAGTTTTTCATCCATTTTATTTATCCTATTATTTGTTTTTATTTTCATTTTTACTTTTATTTTTATTTTTATTTTTATTGAATTTTTAATTTTTTTTTTTACTGTATTGTATTAGCTAATTTTATTGTATTTAGTTTTTTGTTATATTTTCATTATTTTTATTTTTATATATATTTTTTATATATTTTAATTTTATTTCAATTTATTTTAACTTAATTTAATTTTGCTTACATTATTTTTTTAGAAATTTTAATTTTTTAATTTTTTTAATTAAGTTTATTTAATTTTATATTATTATATTTTTTCTTTATATAATTTTTTATTTTTTAATATTTTTAAATTTTTGTGTTTTATTTTATTACATTTTTATTTTTTTAATTTTTTTTTTATTTAATTTATTTTTTTTTCATTTTTTTGTATTTTTTTATTTCAATATTTTCAGTCAAATAAGTACATTTCGTTAATTATAAATTTGCTTAAAAAATATCGAATAACTTACATTAGACTTGATATTGTAAATGTTTACTGCAAAAAATTTCTAAAAATATGAAATGAATTCAATAAGGCTGCTTCTTTCCCATGTCAAAGATGATGTGATCTGGTTTCGTATGTTTTCATTAAGATTAATATGCACCAGCCCGTGCGCAGATATGATGATTGGCAGTAGATACACTTTTCTTAACTTCCATTGGCGTTTTATATCAGTACCTAAGTGGGAGTACTTTTTGGTTTTTTCGGTATATGTTTTTTGAATGTTTTTGTTGAGGGAAACCGCAATATCAATTGCCTTGGCCTTGTCAACGACAAATATATCTGGCTTATTGTTGTCTCTCGTGGCATTCGTCAAAACGGTTCAATAGAAATATAGAAGCATGCTGGCATCTTCGTGTACTGGTTCCAGAATATATCTGTATCACGGTGTCTTATTTTGATAAAAGTTGTACTTCTGGGCAATTTGTAAATGAATAATTTTGCGATGTCATTATGCCGCTTAAGATACATGGAATTAGCGAGCGTAACACATCCAGCCGTGGGCGTATGCCGATGATATTGATCCAATTGGTCATAACAACCGCACCGTAAGTTCTGCATTCTCCAGACTAGACAAAGAAGCGAAGCGAATGGGTTTGGTAGTGAACGAGGGCAAGACGAAATATATCCTGTCATCAAATAAACAGTCATCGCACTCGCGACTTGGCTCCCACGTCACTGTTGACAGTCACAACTTCGAAGTCGTAGATAATTTCGTCTATCTGAGAACCAGCATTAACAACACCAACAATGTCAACCTTGAAATCCAACGCAGAATCACTCTTACCAACAGGTGATACTTTGGATTGAGTAGGCAATAGAAAAGTTAAGTCCTCTCTCGACGAACCAAAACCAAATTTTACAAGTCGCTCATCATTCCCGTCTTGACATATGGTGCAGCAGCCTAGACGATGTCTACATCCGATGAGTCGGCTTTAGGAATTTTCGAGCGAAAAGTTTTGAGGAAGATTTATGGTCCTTTGCGCGTTGCCAACGGCGAATACCGCAGACGGTGGAACGATGAGCTGTAGGAGCTATACGACGACATTGACAACGTTCGGCGAATCAAGAGACACCGGCTACGCTGGCTAGGTCATGTTGTCGGAATGGATGAAAGCGCTCCAGCTTTGAAAGTATTCGATGGACTACCCACTGGAGGAAGCAGAGGAAGAGGAAGACCTCCACTCCGTTGGAAAGATCAGGTGGAGAACGACCTGGTATCACTTGGTATTTCTAATTGGCGCCAAACAGCAAAAAGAAGAAACGAGTGACGTGCTACTTTTGATGATGCTATAATCGCGTAAGCGGTGCCTACGCCAAAGAAGAAGAAGAAGAAGGAGAAAAAGACATCCAGAAAGCACGTGGTCTAGAGTTTCGCTTCCGACATCACATCTAAAGCATCTGTCTGCAGGAGCATTATTGTCACGAATTACATACTTGACATAATTTCTGGTGGGAACGACTCCATCCTGCATTGCGAAAATAGTCCCTTCCGCTTCGGCGAATATTGCTCTGTTCGTGAGCCACAAGTGCGACGATTTTGGCTAACATGCGGACTCAGCAAATCTTTCCGATATACGCCGTGGACTATCATATCAGACCATTTCTGCAGTTTTTCATCCGTTGATATCGTATTTTTGCTTTCATAAGGTTGGTTCATTCTTTGTAGAGTATAGTTGTCATCACCCTGATGAATTTCAGACTGTGATGACTTTTAGTGGAAATAAGTTCTGAGATTTAAAATTAGTTTGTCAAGCAATGCTCCAATGTCAATCTAGCCCTTTCAGCCCTCCTTCCTGATCAACGTCGTTCGAAAGACAGAAACTTTGGGGTGATGAGCTTATGTTTAGACATGACTGTGCGTATTATCCGCTGCATATTTCCCGGCTCGGTTGTTGACCATTTTATAACTCTAAAACTGTACGATACCACGGGTATAGCAAACGAATTTATGGCAAGTGTCTGGTTTCTTCCACTTAATTGAGTTTTGCATATAGCATGACGCCATCTCCTAAACTCCACCACTAGTTTTTTCCACATATGCATAGTTTCTACACAATTGCTCTGCATAACTCCAAGATACTTGTATGTCTTATCTGGTTCCATTTCTTTAATATCGAGGCCTACAGGTTCAATGGGATTGTTCCTGGGAATAACCTTTCCTTTCAAGATAATTATTTTACGGCATTTCTCAAGACCAAAAGGTTTTTTAATGGCATTGGAAAAAGTTGCGATACATTTCAAAAGTTTTTTAAGATAGTTTGGTTTGCTGGGATTAGGCTTCAGATCATCGTAGAAGAAATACCTCAAACGGTATCTTCCAGTCTGGCCATGTTTCACCACATATCCGTAGCCTATTTGATTTTAATTTATTTTATTTTACTTAAATTTTTTCAGTAATTTTTTTTAATTATTTTTTTTTTTCATTTAATTTAATTTTACTTTTATTTTAGTTTTTTTTGTGATTGTATTTTTTTCATTCTATATTTTGCTCCTTTTTGGGTTACATACCACATATCGGTTATTTACAACAAGATATATAAAACTATTGCTAAATCAGGTACAGATATTTACATTTCATTATTCGAACACTTGATGTTGTTGAGAATATAACTGTTTTTTGTATATTCAAAAACTTGTCACTTAATTTGCGCTCGTCCAGCATCTTCAGCAGCATTTTCGGAACTACAGCTGTCGACGAGATGATGATTGGAACAATTGAAACCTTATCCAAGTGCCATATTTGCTTCTCTTCTCATGCCAGCTGCTCGTATTTGCTGGTATGTATTGAGTCACACGATCAAATTGAGATCGTAGATTTCAACCTGCCGTACAAGACGTTGTTTCCAGGCTGATGCAGATTTTCGTTCAGCAGAGTTAAACTTATTCCTTGGTCTGATCTTTCCACTAATTGAGTGCCAATTGCGACAGATGCAGCGTAAATCGTTGCTTGTAAATCACTAAACGTATCCACTTTCTCTTTCAGATATATTGGAAGAATTCTACTGTTCATACAATTTACTGCCTTTGCTAATTTTCTAGTTGAACTTCGTTTTTGAATAGGGTCAGTTTCAGAAAATTCTGTTATTACTGCTTGAAATTCGAAATATAAATTTATGTACAGCTCATCGGTGTTACTCTGGTTAATACTTGACTTGTATGTTCATTTGTTATGACTGGTGCTGAAATAGCATTAAGGGGTTAGGTGGGTTTCAGAGATTTAAAAAAAAAATTTCATTATTTTTATATAAACAATCATATATTTTATTGAAACAATTAACCATATCAAATATACATATTTCAACTGTATTTTGTGAAATTTTTATTCAAAAATTCCAAAAACTCCTCCGTTGGTACCTCATCTCCCTTGACGTCTCAAAAGAAAATTCTCCCAACGTGGACAGCATAACTCATTATTGGTTCTTCTAAAATCAAAAAACCAAAAATATTTCGTTAGTACATGGATAAATCTCGTTATTGGACGAAGGAAAAAAAAAATAAAATTGAAATTTGAATTTTTGACAGACTTTGAACAAAAAAAAAAAACACATTTTTTGATCAAATTTTCGCCATGCATTTGCTCAAAAAATTAGTTGTAATAAAAAAACTCTAAAAATTAGTTGACACAGTCCAAAGTGTATTTTTTTAGGATTTTACTCCGATCGATTTGAAATTTTATGGGAATATTTTTCACATATTTTAAAGTTTAATAAGATAAAAATATCCATTTTTTTAAATTTCAAAATCACCTAACCCCTCAAGGTTGTTGTTGCAATTATCATTTTCTTGTCGAGTTATATGTATGATCTCTAATTCCCTAGCGACTTCTTGCTTTTACTCAGCTAATCTTCGTTCTGGTATATACTTATTTCTTAATATTGCACTTCTTTGATCGCCTATTCGTTGGACATTGGCCGTCATATTTGGGAAAGCTTCAAAAAGGCGCGGTCTGTATCCGTTCGTTTTTGTTTCATTGCAGGTTATTTCGTAATAGCTCCGCATAATAAACTCGTTCATTTCTACAGTTCACTTTATGCATTGTGAGGGGGATTGAGCTCTGGTGGTTATTGATTGAACCAATAAAGCACTTGGAGCTGCTTATTATAATTTACTTTATTTTATTTTATTTTATTTTGTTTTGTTTTATTTTATTTTATTCAATTTAATTTTACTTTGGTTTATTTAAGTTCTTCTATTTTATTTTGGTTCATTTTTTTCTATAACATAAAATATTATATATTTTATCTAATATTTATAATTTTTTTAAATATAATTTTATTTTACTTCATATTATTTAGAAAATTTTTTAAATTTTAATTTAATTTAATTTTATTTAATTCTCTCTTACAACATTTTATTTAGTTTTATTTGTTCAATTTATTGCTTTTCAAATTTTTTCTAATATTTGGCACAAGTTTTATCGATCTCTAAATATTTTTGCATTACAAAAGCCACTTTCGCGTTTTACTTCAGGCAAAGGATATTTGCAAAAGTGAAATGAAAAGCCCGTTTCGTTTTTGTGTGCATTTTGCGTAAGAGGCGCTTACCGCACATATAGTAAATTAAAAAAAAAAAAATTGTATATTCATTCAAATGTGATCTTTATATGTTAACTGTTTCAACCTACACATACACCATATGAGATCAACTAAATGCCTGCAAGAGTTCCGATAGACATCGTTTGTGTAAATACTAGAAGAAAAAAACAAAACAGAAAAAAGTGAAAACGCGTAATTAAGCTTCAGTTTTTTTTTTAGCTACTTTTTATGTTCTGCAAGTAGAAAGGATGTAATATCGTGCTCATCAATCTCCCTTTTTTGTTCAAATATGCTCAAGGGCATACCGACTGTGGCTTGCCTCTATGGAAATTTTCCGAATGCTGGCACAAGTGCTCAATGAGTATTTGAAATGCGTTGACCCAGTTACATTTGTCCATGTGTAAAGTCGACACACACACTTCTATATACTATTTACACACTAAGATGAATATGTACACTTACATGCACATATATTTGGTTAAAGTGTTACATTGCATTTAAAGGTATTACATAATCATATAACGAGTGATCCATTTCGAGGTTCCCTACTTTATTAAAGGGAAAAAAAACATAGAAAATTCAAATCTAATGCATAATGTTTATTATCATTCGAAAAAGCATTCTTTGGCATTTCTTTTTTGACGATTTGAAAGAGATAAATGTTGGACGCGGCTACGTCTCTACGGTGTGATATCACACGACCTTGGTGGCCAATTGCCCAAAACGTGAAATTATCTGCTCACCGAAATGTTCTCTCAATAAATCCATTGATTGATGCAATGTGTGGGAAGTGGCGCTAACGGTCGCCATTGACGGTTACGTTCTCACCGGCATCATAACCGGCCCACAAATCACACCAAACCGTTGTTTTTTCTGAATGAAATGGCAGCTCTTGAATCTCTTTAGGTTGCCCTTCGTCCCAAATGCGGAAAATTTGCTTATTTACGTACCCATTGAGCCAGAAATGCGCCTCACCGCTGAACAAAATTTGGCTCGAAAACGTCGGATCTTCTTGGAACTTTTCAAGAGCCCATAGCGCAAAGGCTATTTTGTACGCTTTCAATTTAAGGTCTCGACGTAAGACGCACCAAGTCGTTCCATATGTCAGTTCGAGTTGCTGCGAAAGGGCGCCAAATCGACTCTTTACGGTCTTCGTGTACACTCTCAGCTACGGCCGCTATATTTTCTTCATTTCATGCTGGCATCGTCTATTCGGTCGAGTAATGAATGCTGGGTCTAAAGATGGGTGATGGTGTTGCGAATAGTACGCTCAGTAGCCCGATTATGTTGACCATAAGTTGAGCGAAGCGTGCGAAACACATTCTTTCAAGAACGTGAAGTTTCATGATAAAGTTGAATGATTTGTAAACGTTGTTCAGGCGTAAGTCTTTCCATGATGAAATGCCAAACAACACTGAACAACAATAATATGATAGCCGGACAAGACTCACGGGTGATCTGTCAAAAAAAGGTTATTGAAAAAAGTACCTCTACTTGGAACACCCTTTATATGTGCTAAGGTAAATTAGTGTCTTTCCATAATTACATACATATGTACATCCTCTTATTGGTATTTTATTTCGTTTGAAGGAGCAAGATAGACATGTTGACACATTTCAAATGAGTGCTTTGGTTTATATGACAACAATCGGTAATTATGTGTGCAATTAATTTTTATTTGAAATTATTGATTTCTCCATAATATCTTCCTCTTCCTCTTTATCGGTGTAGACATTGCTTACGCGGCTACAGCCGGGTTAACAACAGAGTTTGGTACTTGTTTGTTGAAAGAGGGCTTTATTTTTTCATTACCAGCTTTGTCCAAACTAGCACCTGTTGGTGATTCTGTGTTGGACCTCAAGGCTGTCACTGTTAGGGTTTGTTGATGAAATTATCTACCACTCCGACGGTATGTTTGTCAACAGTGACGTGGGAGTCAAGACACGAAGGCGCTGACTGTTTATTTACTAACAGGTGATATTTCGTCTTTCTCTCGTTCACTACCAGACCCATTCGTTTCACTTCCATATCCAGTTTGGAGAAAGCAGAATCCACGGCGCGGTTTATAGCTCATGATATTAATAACACCGGCGTACGCCAGCAGTTGTACGCTCTTATAGAAGATTGTATCTTCTCTACTTAGCTCTGCAGCTCATTTTATTTCCTCCAATATTGGATTGAAGGAGTCACACGATAGAGAGTCACTTTCTCTGTAGCCTCGCTTGGCACCGAATCGTTCAGAGTGGTACTTCCCGATTTTGACTTAGCTGCTTTTCATTCGGTAAAGGTGGCTTCAAAATCGAGAATGTGTGTCGATGCTTATCTCATGGAACTTTTTGAGGATTTAGCGCATCTGAAGCCACACCGATAAGGCTCCATCATGAGTATGTTACAATCTTTGTACCTTCTTCGCATTTTTACATACAATTTTCGTGCATTACCCCTCTCGGCCGACTTCTCAAACTCTTCATGCTCACAGATTTAGTCTTATTTCTTTTTTTGTCTGCAAATACTTCTCGCTCACCTCTTTAGCTCTGAATATCTATCCCACACCGAAAGTGGCTATAAATCACTTATCATGATTTTGACATAGTGGCGGGGTTAGCGCTAATAGATGCGTTCTAGGCGCTCATAGAAAGCATCTTCTCTCATATCATGAGTCTCTTTCGTCTTGGCGTGGCCGCAGTTCAGCTATATATTGAAGAACCTAGGTTTGATGCGGATTCTGGCCAGGTATTCGGACAGCGGGGTGAACGATGTCTGAGTTTATCTCGCACCAAAAAACCAACACCAAACTTGAGCTTCTAGGAGCTGCAAAAAAGTCGAAAGTATATACAAGTATATCTCCTTCCGTCCTTGTCCTGTCCAACGCATTTGCTAGAATGCGGTGATATCAGCCTTAATTTTTGTGAGGACAACAACGAGTTGGTTAGTCACACCTTCACTATTAAGGCAGCCATGCGAGGATTTTTGTTGTTTTTCATTAGAGCAGTTATTTAATGTGGTGGTTCCCAAACTGTGCGCATAACCACGAAGGGTCTGCCGCCAAACGGTTGCTTGTTGGTTACTCGGAGGGTAATTGGTCTAAGACCGGGAGTCGTGAGCTATTTGAGACCACTACCAGGTAAATGACAATCAAAAATTTTCCTCCTTTGGTAGAGCTTTTACTTATGACACGATCCTCTTAGTACTTAAAAAAAAGGATATGAATTTAATATACTTTTCATGTAAAACATGAAATGAAATTTTCTGAACTTTTTCATTCATCCGTTGCACTTTGCATGTCGACATGTTTACAAACGTTCACGCAGATACAAACTCAACACACTTTCCTTTACACACGTACAGTCGGCTCATTATCACTAAAGCAGTTGTCACCAATAGTTACTAAGTTTATTATAAAGCAGAAAAGCAGGGCAAAAAGTCATTGAATTCACATAAGTGTCACAAATGAATGTCTTTACTTAGAAATACACATACATATACATACACATACACGTATTTATGAATATGACAACTATATTCATTTGACATGCCACATGAGCTCCCGGAGTGGTGCTGTGGCAACAAGGAATAAACACACAAAGCATATATATATATATATATATATACGTATATATTGATATAAATGCATCTATGTATGTATGTATGTATATATATATAATTTTCATGCATACACATTTCACTTGTATTCATTATTAAAATTGCAGTCATAATATTTTCATCACTTTTCGTGTGAGCTGACAGTTGGAAATGTTTTTGCATAGTCAAGAAGAATGCAATGAAGTCAACAAACAGTAAGTGACAGAAATGAAAGACACTTTAACGCTATTATTATTTTCATTATTAATATTATTTATGAAGTTATTGCAATACTGAGCAAGTTGATTGCAACTTGGTCGTATTTAAAATGCAAATATGTTCCGAAAATTTATTTAAAAAATTACAAAATCATTTGCATTTCCTTTTTAAGAAAAAGAAAATTGTTTTTCTATTTGTTATATTTAATCTATGTCCGAACATGACATTTGGCAGAAAAAAATCACAAAACAATTGTGATTAAATATTAATTGTATTGTATGCACATACATAAATATGAATTTATTTTATTTTATTTTTTTTTGTGTATTTAATTTATGCAGGTATATAGATATATATATATGTATGTAAAGGGTTATCCATTTAGTGATTTCGAAAGAGCAAACATGTTTTGTTTTACTTGAAAGTCAAGCATTTATGAAAATGGAACGCTTAACAACCGCACAACGCGCTAAAACCCACTACAAAAATGGTGATTCAAATCTGAACACGTTTCGTGCTTTAAGAGGAGATTGTGGTGCACCTAATCATCTAACTACTCAAGCAATTGGTATAATTTTAAAAACATCGTTTTGCTCGTTCCACTTCAAATATCGTTGTTGTAAGTGCAAAAGCAGCCGAAGACCCGAATGTTTTTATTTCACGACGTTCGCAAGAGCTGGGAGTTTCTTATAGCACTATTTGGCGTATTTGTCACTTGGACTTACACCTACATCCATATAAAGTCTAGCTCACACAGCAACTCACTGAAGCAGCTGACCGCTCACAATGTCGTAGTTACGTCAATTGAGTGCTTGAACAGAAATAAAGGGACTGCGATTTTACCAACAAAATTTTCTTCAGCGACGAATCACATTTTTCACTCGAATTTTGGGCCCTGAGAATCCGCAAATAATTGAAGAGAGGCGATTGCATCCAAAAAAACTTAATGTCTGGTGCGCTCTTTTGTACGAAGGTGATGACGGCGAGACTGTAACTAGTCAATTCGTAGCTTATAATCGTATGATAACCGATTTTTTTGGTCTCCGATTGAAGAAAACGACTTGGGAAATATATGGTTCCAACAAGATGGTGACACATGTCACACAACACGAGCGAAGATGGCTTTATTGTGAGATAAATTTACCGGCCGCGTAATCTCTCATGTGGGTGATGTCAACTTGCCACCGAAGTCAAGCGATTTGAAACTGTTGTATTTTTTTTTTGTGGGGCTGCGCGAAAGACCGCATTTACGTGGATAAGCCTTTAACTTTTGACCATTTGAAAATCAACATTCGTCGAGTTATGGCTGAGATGCCGAAAAGTGGTCGAAAATTATCTCAAGCGGATCGAAGTTTGCAAAAATTCACGAGACGGTCATTTGATGATGTAGTCTCTCACATATTATGCCAAGGTTTATTATAAAGATTTAAAAGAAATTTCATTAAAAAAAAATATTTCAAATGCATTTTGTTTACGTTTATTTTGAAAACCACAAAATGAACAACCCTGTATATACTGGTCAGCGCAAGTGCTTAGTTGCATATTTGTTTATATTTACTATTCACATTTGTTTGTTTTGTATTTGCTGTCATTAGCAAAACCTTAATTTTGTTTTAATTACTATTGTTCTGCGGTGAGCATCAATACTCGTATACATAGTACTTCAGTACCAGTTGCAGTAAGTGAGGTGAAATAGTAAGCTATAAGCATACAAGGAAGCAGAAATTATTGAATCAATTTTTGCACGCTCCTACCCTGCAGCGAATAATGCTAGTTGTTAACTAGTATCCAACTAGTTTGCATTTTTACATTAACTACTCATCTTTCATATATTTCCCATGCAGGCAGCTCGTATTTTCAACATGTTTCGCACTTCAACAGATCTTATTAGGCAATGAAATTCAGTCATGAGAAACTAAAATAAAATACAACACCATTCGAATGGCGTGGTGGTGAAAATTATTATTATTTCCGTTATTGGTGAACTGTTATAAAAATAAAGAATGGTATGATTTCATCCTAATTTACGTTTTCATACATATACCTACACAGAAGTCCTCGCAGTCAAATGGACTAGTTAAGAACTATTTTGAAAGTAGTATGCTAAGCAATACTGACTAGTCAATGAACTGTTCCATGCAAATAAGTGGTATTTTTTCTAAAGATATTGCTTTACATTGGAAATTTTCAGACATTCTCTAGCCGTACACTAGTTCAAAATGGACAAACAATCAACTGGTTCAGTTTTGAATTAAAAGCCGGTTTTAATCGTTAGAAAAATTAAAATAATTTCAAATAAAGCGCTAGAGAATAGTTTTATTACTAGTATCAGTTTGGTACTTTTCGGATAAGTTTAATTCCGGAAATTTCTAAATTCAAACTGCGCTCATTTGACATGAAATTATATTTAATAACGTTTCAAATAATGTTGAATAATTAAAAAAGTATCCGAGCTTTTGAACAACATTTTTCTTTATTAAAAATTAATTCTAATGAAGTACATATTGATCTTAATTATCTATATTTTTTTTTACAGTTTTCAGGTAGCTTCATTTATCCATCAGTACAGAACTTCTGTAATTTATTGACAAGGAACTTGGTCAAATGATTTTCAACGACTCTTCGGTAGCCCAATTTTTTCCACCAATAGAGTTTTGCAGAGACCGAAACAAATATTCCGAAAGATACGTGCTAGTGGGTGCATCAAAACCTTCCAACCAAGCTGCGTCAAATTTTTGCCTGAATATCAAAGATGTATGTGGTCATTCGTCGTTTATAATGAAACCCAATACTTTTTCTATTGAACAATTCTGGAGGCTTTTTTTTTTTTTTTGAAGAGCTTGTTGTAATCTGCCTAATTGTTGACGGTAGAACTTCGAATTGACTGTTTCGCCTGTTTGCAGCAGCTCATAATGGACAATTCGAATACCACCATACACTCAGCATCAGCTTGCTTGACGTCAATTCAGACTATGAAATCGTTTTTGGAGGGTCACTAGTTTCTGACCATAAATTTTTTCCATTTATATCTCGTATAATTTTTCTTCGCCCCTGTGGAGTTGCTTCAGAATGATTCGAATGCGGCGCGCTTCACAACCATTCCTCTGAAGGTAATTCGGTTAAACAAATTATTTTTTGTCTTAATTCATATGGCATGGAAATATCCGCCTACTTTGAATAGCAGATCCTTTTTAGATGCTTTCAAATTATCACGTTAGTGGTGTCAAATGTCTCTGCTATCTGCTATCAGCTTGCATGCTGGTCTTGTCTACCAGCGTGCCTTGCTCCAAAAATTTTACCGACTTTTTCAGTGACTGACCGACCAGATCGAGGTGATTTTTTTACCCCAATATATCCGGAACCGAATCGACAAACCACTTCTGGGTCTTTTCGGCACACTATTGCAGCGCTTTTACTTTTTTTTTTTAGTAAAAAATAACATCACATAACCTATTTCTTCAGAAATTTCTCTTATTTTTAAATGAAAATAACTTTTCAAACGAATTGCTTGAAATGTCAGCTTCCAGACACTTACTTAGCTAGCGCAATCGGATTAATATTGCTCAAAATAAATGTATCCTATCGGAGTAACCCCATCTAGTGACGAAAACCGCGCAGATTTTTTTACTAATCCAATAGTTTTGTAACTAGTGGAATTTTGATATTTTTCGGACTAGTGCGATCACACTAAGGAAATGAATCTTGTATTCACTCCAGTGGTATTGAAGTGTATTTCTCAGTTAGCTCACACATATTGACAGTTTCGTTCATATGAGTAGAAACACTGCAAATACTGGAAATTGAGCTGATTGTAGACACTGTTACCATATGTTAGCTTTATTATACGGGTTTTGGGATACAGCCGTTGACATTATTGGTAGTCAGCACGAGGGTTGGATGCTTGGATAACCGAAAGTCTCGACTAACCTACAAAATGGCGTTTAGAAATCTCTTCTCAATCCTTATTGTTTCAAGGGCTGCTTAGATTGAGTGTGAAAGTTTGAGTAAAGAGCTATGTTACTTCTTCAAGAAAGCTGGAAGATGGTCGGCACTTGATACGATGTCAAATGATAATATCAAGATCACTAATGAGGCACTCAAAGTTGTAAAGATACAATTTCTCAAAGAGACTGTTTTTTAGTAAAGAGTAACATATGAATATCTGCAAACTAGAGATCAAGATTTCTACAGGGATGGAAAAAATGGTCATTCTAAAAAACTAGACTCACTGAGGTATTGAGGACGATGTCTATGTTAGCGTATCATTGGATACTGCCGTCGAACCTAGTAACTCCCGATATATCGCCAAACTTTACACAAAAGTACGGTTCAGAGTGAAGATGTTTAAGATACTGATATGAGGATAACTTACAGAGTTGAGTAGGAGGTGACGTTGTAGATATGAAAACTTCTGCTCTGGTCTAGTAGCTCTAAAATTGTAATACACGACTGGCAGTGCGTTAAGCTGGAGATCGTAGCTGTAACTGGTCAAATGTGTTTATGAGAGCTAAAGAGATTCCAGATGATGTTACTTTACTAACAGACGAATAAACTCTCGTACTAAAACCCCTCTGCCCCTTGTATTAGATCATTAAACAAGGGCAGCTATGATTATTCTGCCCCCGAGCCAGATATCAGTATACGTTTGCACAGGATTTGGTCTTGTTTTGTTTGAGCGTAAGGCCTAAGTATTTGTTTCTAAGAACAAGTATTTATGTGTCGGGCAAATCAAGCTGGATATGGGATAAAATCTGTTATAAAGTATATATGTAAGTTATATATACTTTATAACAGATTTTTCACTCCATACTACTCCACTGTTTGATGTGTCAACATAAAATTCAATCAAAATAACAAAATTAACTGAGCTGGAACTATAGTGAGCATACCATTTTCCTTGCCGAAAAAATCGCTAAGATCAGCCTACATCAGTAGAGCGAATATCTGATAGCGGGAATGAAACTGCAATTAATGTAACCAGCCATATCTGGCCATTGATCGAACAGAAGAAAACAAAGTCTCTACTTCTTCCAAACCAGATCTCGATTAGCATCAGAAACGATGTAATAACGGGACACTGTATGATGAAGACTGACGGTAGGAGAATGGTGTACTACTCCAACGATTTCAGTCGCAGCTGCGTTGACATATACGAGGTGGAGTCGGCAGAGCATACGCTTTACTACTGTCCAGTTCTCAGTTCAATCAGGTCGTTTAAATTAATGAACTTTAACAAAGGTAATTGTATTTTGCATAGAAATTTATGAAAATACGCTAAAGAGGCGTTTTAAAGCACTTTATTTAGCTGCTAAAATATTTGTTCTTTCTTCTATAAGTATATACACGACGGTGGTTTGATAAGTCAGTGACTTTTTGAATAAAACATAATTCTTTCGGCAAATTACCATTTTATTTCCCAACATAGTCTCCTTGTTGCTATATACAGCTGGTCCGGTGTGTTTTATTTTTATTTTTTGTATTCCTTCTAAATAATAGGGTTTTCAAGGTCCTTAAAATAGGCTTTTGTTTCGGCGGTGATCCTTTCAATTTATGTTGACCTCTTCATTCGATCCGAACCTCTTACCGCCCAGCAATTTCTTCAGATTGGAAAACAAGAAGTAATCGCAAGTTGCTCAATATGGGGAATATGCTGGATCGGGTAGTAGCTCGTAACCTGATTTATAAATTTCTGCATAGGCCCTCGTGCATTGTCCTAATGGAACAGCACCTTTTCTCGTGAGATGAGGTCGTTTCCGCATCAAATCAATATTGAATCTGCTCAAAAACTTTGAATAATATTCGCCGGTGAATGACACCTTGTGCATCCCAAAAGACTGTAACGATAGCCATGTTGGCCACCAAACCCACCTTGGCCTTCTTTGGTACAGGTTCACTCGGAGAAACCCACTGTTTTGATAGTTCTTTGGTCACTGGTGAGATGTGGTGGATCCATGTTTCGTCTACGGTAACCACTCCTTTGAAGTGGTTTCACGGCTGCGCTGTGTGTGAGTAATCGCGGCACCCAACTCACTTTTTTCAGTCACTATATAGATACAGACATACCCATTTCGAAGTTCCCGACTTTTTTAAAGAAAAAACACAGAAAATTCAAATTTATTGTTTATTATCATTCGAAAGAACATTCTTTGGCATTTATTTTTTAAAGATTATCTTTTTGAAATGTTGACCACGGCTACGTCTCAGATGGTCCACCCGTTGAGTCCAATTTTCGATGACTCGTTCGAGTATTTCGACTGGTAACTGGCGAATGACACGCATGATATTTTGCTCCAAGGCCTGAATCGAAGCTGGATTGTCTGCGTAGACTTTAGACTTTACATATCCCCGCAGGAAAAAATCTAACGATTTGATATCACAGGATCTTGATGGCCAATCGACCGGCTCAAAACGTGAAATTATCTGCTCACCGATATGTTCTCTCAATAAATCCATTGATTGATGCGAAGTGTGCGAAGTGGCGCCGTCTTGTTGAAACCAAATATCGCTCAGTAGGCGAAGCGCGCGAAAAACATTCTTTACAGCACGTGAGTTTTCGGAATAAAGTTGAATGATTTGTAAATGTTGTTCAGGTGTAAGTTTTTCCATAATGAAATGCCAAACTATACTGAACAAAAATAACATGACAGCTGGGCACGACCCACGTGTGACTGTCAAAAAAAAAAAGACTATTGAATAAAGTACCTCTATTTGGATCACCCTTTGCATCGAAAATATTTTTTTAATTACTTCTATTTGTTTATATACCTACTGTTTTGACTTTCTTCTCCAATAATATGAACAGGACTAAATATTTTCGCAATAAGATTAAAGCTGCCTAAGGAATACCAAGGAATATGCTATCGTGTAATCGCTAGTAAAGTAGAGACAAAAACATGCTGGTTCATTCTATACATATGTATATGTATATATACAGATATTATACAACATCCTATCTATTGTAAATATACATAAATCCATACATACATACATACAAATATATGTGCCGTTACTAACAGCAAAGCAGCGATAAAACTGAAATTACACCACACATTACAAACATATGTATGTATACATACAAACACACACACACACACACCTATGTATAATTCAACAATTTTCCATATTTCCATATTCACTTAGAACCCAAAACTCCAATACACAGCTTTCATACAGTTCGATGCCATAAAATGACAGAATTACGCATAAAAACAAATACACGCACACACACACACAAGCAACTTTTTCCATTGTTTCCTTGTCGACGGAAAGATTTGCTCAAAATGTTTTTGCCAGCTTTTGGCATTACCAAAACAGGTGCGTGTATCCCTCACCACAACTCAAGTGACTGGCAGTCAGTGAGACCCTCTGGCAGCGCATTCCTAGACATTCCCAACGAGGCACAGTGGGCGATTTGATATCCCTAGCGGCGTCCGATCAAAATAAAACTCGGCAGGATAGAAGTTTTCATAAAAGGGAAGGCGGCTGCCAAAATTGAATGGAATCGGCTTAACCCTTTAGTGACCACGCTCACTTTTACACAGGCGTTATCGTATGAAAATTTTTAATTTGATATCTTTGTCAAAACTAAAGGTGCTTTGCTGAAATTTGTTTCCGCTTATAGAACTGAAAACCTTAATGCAAAAGTGTATACATTTTTGGAAATAAAAGTGACACCGCCTGTTTTATAAGTATATCTCCAAGAAAATCCATTATATACTTAGATATTTTTATAAAACAAAATTTTAAAAATTAATATTCACAGAACAAAATATCATTATGCTGAATCTGAGCTATCAGAGTCAGACAAATCTTTTTCAGGATTCTCTATTAATAGCAAGTTCATAACATCCTCGTCCAACATACTATTTTTTGCAGAGGAAACTGAAGAGCTATTGGACAGTGAAGTTATTAAAGGATCGGAAGAAACTAAAAGTGCATTAATGGTATCCTCCATTGTGTTTTTCTGGTGTGTTTTCTTGTGCTGTGCTCACGTATATATCGGTAGTTTTTGTTTCTGGCTTCAAGGACTTCCTCCGACATCATACCAAGTGGAAGAGGAAAATGGGATATAATGTCTTTTCCATGAATCAAAATTCTATGAACAGAGGAAGGCATGTAAAACCAGGGGTACAAACGAACAAAATGTTCGGCAGTGTCCAAAGCGTATGACCCAAATGCTTCCGGGTTAATGTCACTCCCGCAGACCAATGCACGTAGGATTACACTGAATTGGCGAAAAAGAAGTACAACTACAGCTTGCAGCAACGCTTCGAATGATACTTCCTGTACAAGGTCAGACACTTTGTCAACTTGTGTCTTACTAGAAAGTTCTGCAAAATCTTTTTTTTTGGACGACCAACATCTACTTTAATTAACGATAGTGGCGTATCTAACCATTCCTGGTGTCGTTTCTCAAAATACATTTTATTTTTAGCACAACTCTTCCACCTTTCAACAAGCCTGCTATTAAAATTTCGTAGTTTCCTACCAACTTCACAACGCTGCTGAATACTTAGGTTATTATTTTTAAGAACTGTGCCGAAAGCGTAGTTTTCGATGGCAAGAAACTTCTTCCTGGGTATTTTTTCCTCCAGCCATACTAAGTAAAAATTACGTTTTGCTACTGAGGTCATTGTGTCTAAGAAATGGTAAATTGATGGGTAGTGGGTAGTAGCGCTTCAACTAAGACATTTTGAACACACAATAAAACACGCTTTCACAAAATTTTTAACTTAACTTGAATACGCTTGAATTTTATTAATTTCTAATCCACGAAATACAGGTGTAGGCTACCAATATCATGTTGTTAATACAATTAAATTCAACCGAGTTTTATAAGTAACACATACATAAACAGATCAACCAAACATATTCTACATATAGTACTTACCTTGATGTAAGCTATGAAGTAAACTTTTAAGGTAATAGGAAAAAATGTTATTATTTACAGCGAAATGAAAAGAACATTCTATAAGGCAAACAAAATCGTAAAGCACTTGCTAAAAAATATGTTATGTTTGATTGGTAACAGCTGTTTGTATTTGCTTGGAAGTGGTAATTAACTATCGATTATTAACTAATTGAAGTATGCGTTATCGATAGGAAATGCAAAATTTCTGCATTATTAAATTGAATAAAACGCCGCTAGCGCATCCAAATCGCCCACTGTGCGAGGCGAAGACAAGTGTACTTATAGATACATATTTTGTTGTTGTTGAAAGAAATTTTTTTAACAGATGTCTATAAAATAATGTGCTTCATTTTACTGTTATCTCTTGTTGGTGATCTGCCTTGGAGGTAGCAAGCAATAAGGCGTATGTAAATTTTTATGATTTTTTTTTTGCAAGGAAATAAAATCTAAATTTTTTTTTTCTACACTTTAAATTTATTGCTCTCCTATGTACTGTCTGTAATTGCAATCATCTGCTGCATTGTTATTAAGAAAATTGTTTTCGCAAACGCTCGTCTACATACGATATACATATACGGTGCATGTACTCGCATGCTTGAGTCCTTTGCTATTGTATTTTGAGACTGTTGAAAAATCATGATTTTTTGGTAAATTGATACAGTCGGTAGTATTATTGACTAGCGCACAAATAAATATGAGAAGAAGCGTGATGTGAGCAAATGATGATTATTTTGAAGAATTTCAGGGTGCATAATTAATGGTGTAGTTTAGGGTTGCCAGATTTTTTGTATCATAAGTAAAATTGCTGTTAATGTAATATCCACTTTTAATGGTTAAAAACTCGTCTCACTGATAATTACTAAAAGTGTGAAAAATTATGAGAATATTCTCAATCCGCAGGAACAATCTGTTTCAAAATTTACCAAGGTCATGCTCACACATCTCTAAGTGAGTTAAATCAGCAAGTTGATTTGGCGATCTATGTATATGATCTCATTAGTGTTGAGTAAATATATATGAATCAAAAGTCTAAGAGCAACCTGCTCTGATCCTGGCGGGAAATAATGAGATGGAAAATGACATTTTAAGCCGCCTTATTCATGTGCTGCAACATACTAAGATAGTTGCCAATGGTAAACTTAATAACACTACAATCAAATCAAAGGTTAAGCCTAAATATTGTTCATCTTATGACCAAGCTGAAAATATATAAAATGAGAGACATACAGTCCCATAATATGAATAATATTTTTTTGTTCATTTTCTTCAAGCTGGCATCCATAAAAATAAATAAGCTTCATTTGCCTTTGTGATAAATCTACAGTAATCCGAGAATAATTAACTCCTGCTTGAATTTTGAATACATATTGTAAGATACCTGATGATAATGGAATGAATTTTGAAATAAAAGTTAACGAGACACAGCTTGTGTATAGATTTTTGCAAAATTATGAATTCAAATGCAATGAATGAAATTCACTTCGGGTATGCATTTGTAAAGGGTGATCCAAGTAGAAATACTTTTTGGGTTGTGTTAAGCTGTATAGTATTGCTTGGCATTTCATCATGGAAAGTCTTACGCCTGAACATTGGTTACAAATCATTCAACTTTATTACGAAAATCGTTCTGTAATACGTTCTGTAAAGAATGTGTTTCGTGCGCTTCGCTCAACTTATGGTCAACATAATGGGTCTACTAAGCGTACTATTCGCAACACCATCACCCATCTGGACACCCAGCATTCTTTATTGGATAATATTCGACCGAATATACCACGTCCAGCACGCAGTGAAGAAAATATAGCGTAGCCGTAGCTTAGAGTGTACACGAAGACCGTGGAGAGTCGATTCGGCGCCGTTCGCAGCAACTCCGACTGACGCATGGAACGACTTGACACATTTTACGGCGAGATCCAGAAAAAACAACGGTTTGGTGTGGTTTGTGGGCCGGTTGAATCATCGGTCCATATTTCCTCAAAAATGATGCCGGTAAGAACGTTACCGAGGATGACGACCGTTATCGCGCAATGATAACCGAGTCATTAAATAGACTGAAATTGAAGCTCGTGATTTCCGCGACATTTGGTTTCAACAAGAAGGCGCCACTTCCCACAACAGCACACGTCATCTCATCAAATAATGGATTTATTAGGAAGACACTTCGGTGAGCAGATAATATCACGTTTTGGGCAGATCGATTGGCCGCCAAGATCATGTGATATCACACCGTTAGACTTTTTCCTGTGTGGATATGTAAAGTCTAAAGTCTATGCGGACAATACCGCTTCGATTCAGGCCATGGAGCCTTGGAACATCACGCGTGTTATTCGCCAGTTACCAGTCGAAATGCTCGAGCGAGTCCTCGAAGATTGAACTAAACAGATGTACCATCTGAGACATAGCCGTGGCCAACATTTGAAAGAGATAATCTTCAAAACAAAAATAAAAATAAATGCCAAAGAATGTTCTTTCGAATGATAAAAAATGTTCCCCATTAAATTTGAATTTTCTGTTTTTTTTCTTGAAAAAAGTAGGCTACTTCGAAATGGATCACGTTTTATACACATTATGCAGGTAGGTCTTCCTCTTCTTCTGCTTCCACCAGCGTGTACAGTAGCGAATACTTTCAAACCTGGAGTGTTCTCATCCATTCGGACAACATTAACTTGCCAGCTTAAAAGTTATCTTTTGATGCGCTGAACTATGCCAAATGACATCGTATTCGACCATGCGTCGGCACCATATTGTTCGTCAAGAGAAGAATTAACTTTTTAATTGCGTTGTTGTTGGTGTTAATGCTGTTTCCTAGATAAACGAAATTATCTACGACTTCAAAGTTATGTCTGTCAACAGTGAGGTAGGAGTCGAAGCGCGAAAGCGATGACCGTTTCTTGATGACAGCAGATATTTGCTCTTGTCATCGTTTACTACTTCCCTTTTTTATCTAGGCTGGAGAAAGCATAACTCACGACGCGGTTGTTTAGGTCAATGATATCAATATCAGTATACTCTTATAGAAGATTGTACCTTCTCTATCCAGCTCTGCATCTCGTATTATTGTCTTTATCAATAGATTAAACAAATCACACGATAATGGAAATTTAACAGCTCGGAGAGATCTTTTCCCATTCTTTGTACATTTTCCAGGTCTAAAGAATACACTGATGAGATCCAATTGGTTTGTTAGCGATGCGCTTTAGTCTTTCACACTTCAATTCACTTTCAATTGGGTATCGGGTCCACTGTCTCTTGGTGTTTAATTTTTACTGGAATTCAGCAGGCGGAAATTTTCCCTCCTCAAATTCAGTACACTTTGGGCGTCAGTCGCTAAATTACACTTTTGGATCGCCAAAGAGTATGCTCCGATCTTGAAACTTTCAGTAAGCTGCCGCTTTTTTGGTAGAAATCTTCTGCTTTACGCCTGATAGTCAGCTTCTCAAGCTCTTCATACTCACGTCTTGTTTTTCGCTTCAATTCACGGCATCTTCCCCATGCCGGACACTTCCACATAACAAATTTCTTCGTTTTAGCTGGTGACCTTTCAAAAACCAATTATTTTGTTTGCAACTTTACGGAGAGAGTTTGAAGTGTAGACCCGCAGTCCCTTTATGCTGAGTTGCTGATGATTGCTCTTATAGAGGGGAAGTGTAAGCCAAGTAGTAAACCGTTTGGCGTTATGCTGTGATTGCACCTTTGCATTTCTTTGCTGCTACAAGATAATGGACTTCGGAGCGTATGTACCATTTATTGAGCCCGACAAAATGGATCAGCCTCAAGTTATTTGGTTATGTTTCATCATGAAGGCTAAATTTTCTGACAGTTGTGCCAAAGATAATTTCAGCCTCAAGTTATTTGGTTATGTTTCATCATGAAGGCTAAATTTTCTGACAGTTGTGCCAAAGATAATTTCAGCCTCAAGTTATTTGGTTATGTTTCATCATGAAGGCTAAATTTTCTGACAGTTGTGCCAAAGATAATTTCAGCCTCAAGTTATTTGGTTATGTTTCATCATGAAGGCTAAATTTTCTGACAGTTGTGCCAAAGATAATTTCTTCACCCACCCTGGCGTTAAATTTGCCTCAGTAGGGCAGTACTCATAAGTATGCTCCAATCGATAATAAAAGGCATGCTTAGTCACACCGTCCTTCTCTTCCGTCGGTATGCAAATTGACGATGTGTTTTAGAAAAATTCGGTTTGGTGCAGATATGCGAATTGCGGTGAGACGTTCTTCCACCGTGGTGACTGCCAAGAGTCGGCGACTGAGTTTTTTTCCCACCACGAATACGGCACCGAATTCGCGCTACTTTGTATGGTCACCGTAGTAATTTTCACAATCATCCACTTTTTCCGTCCGTCTACCTGCTGGCCAACGGCACCATCCCAATTAAGGGAATGGATAAGTCAGGTACATGTCCTTAAATTATAATCCTTGATATTTTTGCAGGGGTCGTCATCAAAAGTGGAGTCTCTCATCCGAATCATATATTGATTTTTCATCGGTGTATATTTTCTATGAGATGGGTCCTGAACCCTACGCTTAACCGCAGGCGTTCGGCATGCTTATTTTAACTCGCCTCCAAATAGATGCTTGTTGATTACCCAGAGGATATTTGGTCTAAGGCTGGATGTCGTTAGTTGCAAAATTTCCTCATTTTTCTTCTTCTTATATTAGTTAGAAAAAAATTAATAATTATATAAACAAATATTTTCTTTACTTTATTAATATAATGCGAGTTGAAGCAGCTACTAAAAGTAGGCAACAGGAAGGTAATGAGCAGAAATGTGCATACAATTAGGCGCATTGCTGCTTCTTCATCTTATTTCTATTCCTTGTTGGTTTAAAAAAATTTTTTTTTTTCATTTTTCACAAGATTTTAAATTAGATTTTTCAAATATCAACTTTTTACAAATCTTCGATCAAAAGCATTTTCTATTAAAATTAAAAAAATTATATATACTTTCCTTTCTGCATGAGCTGCTGAGCTACATAAAGTACAAGAAAATTGTTATAAATAAATACACTTTCGCTTTCAAATGTAACAAAACTTCTTACGTTCTCTACCCTCCTCGTTTTCTATTAGACGAAGTATGTACATATGTACATATGCAGTTCGAATGACATAAATTAATTTGCAACTCAAAAGAAACCGACTTTTTCACCACTTACCATGCGAGCAGATGCATGACTTGGTATGACAATGCAACTACAACACACTCCACCGGCTGCTGTAGCACCCACGCAAACTATGCAATGAAATATGTGATGTATGTATGCGTTTGTAAGCAAGTGTGAATTCATTCTTACATGTATGTTTACGCAAAAGTTGATAACTTCATTTGTAACAAAGCATATTTTGCTTGTTTTCTACTCCATAGAAGTGCAGCATTCGAGGCGTAACTCGAGCGCAATTTGTGTCAAACTAAACTACGAAGCTTTCACACACACACACACACACACACACACACACACACACAGATTCGCCCTCAAATGCTTGAGAGCACGCATGGGCGCGGGAGAACTTCAAGCATCAATGCATCTATACTTCAGACCACTTTTATTGTGTACGAATGTGGAGCGGAATTGATTATGGATGATTTCGTGTATTTATAAGTAAAATATTGCTAAGGATAAAATTCTTTGAAATTGAAAACAGCATAAGTGGAGCAGGGTAAATGGGGAAGTGAAAGTTGGAGACGTTGTTGTGCGTGGATTAGATTGTTTGGTGTGAGGCCTAAAGTTACGAACGCCTCAACAGATTTGGCTGCGCAGACGTTGTTTCTACAGTTAGTGAAAAGAGAGACTTAGAAAACTGTGTATAAGTACCATTCAATGGCTCACTTAAACGACTTGACTTCAAGGTATAACTTAAAAAAAAAATTCGAAAAGCCTAAAACAACTGAGAATACATGATTATTTATTGGTGCATTTTAATCGTTAAAGCTAAATGGGCGGACCTTCCTCTTATTCTTGTCCGCCACTGAATAGCCGACCAATTTTTGTAAGGCGCCATTATTGAAGAAATACAACCGAAGGGCTTGACCTTCCCTGCCGAGGTATGCCCAAAATTGGGAAAATTAATTTTGCATAATTTTTAATGTTGCTCGAACCTGAACTCGAACCCTGGCCTACCGAGAGGTGGTAGTCTACATTATTTCTTCTTTTGCTTTGCTGTGGGAACTGCGTACGTGGTTATAGCTAAATCACTAATAGCACGCAACTCGTTACTTCTCTTCACTTGACACCTAGTAAGGCCAGGTCTCTCTCCACTTGATCCTTCCAACGAAGTGGAGGGCATCCCCTTCGACTGCTACCACCAGCAGGTACTTCATCGAATACTTTCGAAACCAGAGCGCTTTGATTCATTCGAACGACATGACCAAGCAGGCGTAGCTGCTTTCTCTTTATTCGCTGAACAACGCAAATAGCTGTGGTATTCGCCGTGGCCAACGCGTAAGTCTTCTGCAAAACCATGCTCTCAAAAACTCATAGTGCCTATTCATTGGATGTCCACATCGTCCATGCTTCTGCACCATATGATAGGACGGAAAGGAAGAGCGATTTTTAGAGTTTGGTTTTGTTTCGTCGAGAGATGACTTCACTTTTCAATTTCCAGCTCAGTGCAAAGTAGCACCTGTTAGCAAGACTGACTGTGGGGTCCCCCAATTTTGAATTGGGCAGAGAACACTGAGGTTTCATCGATGAGGGAGCCATCGACACCCCCCCCCGTGTTATTTTATTTTTTAAGCAGGCAATCGTTATTCGAACTTCATCCTAGTCGGATGATGGAACTTATATACCATCTATACCATCGTCATCGTTTTAGATTTCGGTTTCGCCATCTTCAGTTGTTTCACGTTCACTGCCATTGAGCAGACTTTAGAGGTGTTCCCTCCATACACTAAGTATGTTATGAACATATGTCACCAGATTACCTGCTTGGTTCCTACATGAGCACGCTCCGGTCTTAAAACCTTCTGCAAGTCGCCGCATCTTTTCATAGAATCTTCAAGCATTGTCGGCCACGCTTGTCGGCCAGCTTCTCAAGCTATGTCTCGCTTCCCTTTTCAGCTCTTGGTATCTATCCCACCCCGCACGTGTTGTTGTCGACCGCATCGTTGTTAGGTAGATAGTCCGTTTTCCTTCCACTACAGTTCGACGTTAATTATCGTACCAGTTGTTTTTCATACATTGTCAAAAACCAATTTTTTCCATAGCGGCAGTACGTGTGATATATTCTTAGCTCCCTTATTTCGAGTGGCTGATGAGTGCTCTCAGTCGTATAGAAAACCTGCTGTCTGTCTGCAGTGATTGCAACTTTTCAAAGTCGAACCTTCCTTGTGTTTGCTGACGAGCGTTCTTTGCTACGTAGAGACGGGTGCGTTTGTTTGCTGCGACAAGATAGTACTGCATAATTCGTCTTTGATATGTTGTAAAGATAATCAAATACTGTAAATTGTTTTAGTTATATATTTTCGGTCGATTCACAAGGCATAAGCTTGTTCTCTCAGAACTGGGATCTTTTTCTTTAATTAGGAAATTGAAAAGTCAAGTTGGTGGAGTTAAGTAAGGGAGACAAACGTGCAGGGAAGAACGCATAACACAGTGACGACGGAGGACTAGGTTAACCTGTGGGGAATGGTGTGCCAGACAAGATCTAAGCCATGCTCCAATGCAGTCTCGTTACCCGACATAACCAATTATTGTCTCCAACTGACTTTACTAAATATAAACAGTGTGGGAGATATGAATTTATCGATTAAATAGCTCAGAAAATCCCATACACTTCGCACAATTGCAATGAAATTCGCCCTGATAGACCTTGGTCAAAAGCATTTTTGAAAAAATTTTGGTATTGTTTGTGAAAATTCTGTAGAGAATTCGTTCTTTAAGATCTCTTCAGTGTTGTAGTCCCTTGCAATCAATGATTGCTTTTTCGCTCTTGATATCGTCGTTGAAATCACTCATATCATTTGAGCCTAATACGCTCCACTTACGAGTTCTCGTATTGTAACATCTTCACAATGTGTTCAGATATTTCTACTGTATATCTAAACAACAACAACAAATGACATGACATCCGCAATTAATGCTGGAACTGCAATTTTCTCAAAAGGAAATGTCATGAACTTAGCCACTTAGTTTGTCCCATAAAATAGCATTCACCCATCCGGCTGTCCATAAAATTGTGTCAACAAGTCAAAGAATAAATCCCAAGCAATGGAACTTTAAGAAGAAGAGCAGGAAGGAGATGAGTAATAGTAGAGCTGTATATGCTATGAAATTATATATAAAAGACATTCGTATATACATAAATACATACACATACACATACAATTGCAACCTTAAGTCATCGGTTGTCAAGATGCTCATATCTTTGATTGCTTTTCATTAAGTGACTGCAATAAGGACACCCAAACACACACACACACACACACAGAGAGACACACACGGCATAAACGGATGTGAATTTATAAGAATTCCAAGTTTTCTTGCTATGCATTCAGCGAGTGTTTGCTTGTGTGCATATGTCACACGTGTATGAGGCATGTGGCATGCTGATGTTGCTGATGTTATGTGGCACTTTGCTACGTCTGAAAACAACAAAAAAAAACAATCATACATTTTCAACTGCGCATAGTATAAATTAAAAACTTAAAATAAAGCAAAGTTTTACGCATGCAGCAAAGGAAGAAAATTGAAAATGGTTCGAAAGGAAACGGAAAAGTTATGGAGGAAATTACGAAACGAAATGAACTGTAAGGATAAAGATTAAAATGTTTACAAAGCCTTACGTAAATTTATATGTAGAAAAGTACACTTAACTTTAAAGCAACGGAAATTGAAGAATTAAATAAAATAGTAAGAATTTATGGAGCACAAATGCTGCTTGCATCTGAGCAAGCTGTTATTCAATTACGCCCTTTGCTCTTTTAAAGGATGTCAAAATAAATAAATAAATAATTTTATGTGGGACAAATCAAAAAAGTTAATTAAAATTAAAATAAAACAGAATAAAATAATTAAATAAAATAATATAACAATAAAATAAAAAAATAAATAAGAAAATTTAAAACTAAATTTAAAAATCATATAAAATAAAGGGGGAAAATAAATAAAAAATAAATAGAAATAAAATAAATATAAAATTAAAATAAAATAAAACTCATTCACTTATAACCACAAAAAAATTGCAGGCCAAGTAGTAAACAATAAAAATAAAAATATATTGAAACAAAGTCAGACAATATAAAAGTAAAAAGAAAAAAGGAAAAAAAGTAAAATAAAAATAAATAATAATAAAAAAAAAATTAAATTAACTAAGAAAAATAAAAAACAATAATTAAATTAATATAAAATTTTATAATATAATAAAAAGCAAAATAAATTAAAAAGATAAAAAAAAAAAAAATAAAAAAAAATTAAAATAAAAAGAAATTCGCAATAAAATAAAAACAAATTCTATTACATAAATTATATAAAATAAAATTAAATAACTTAAATAAATAAAATAAAATAAATTATAGTAAAATTAAAATTAGAATTTATTCAAATAATTAAATTTAAATTAAAATAAAATTAAATAAATTAATGAGAAATGAAAAATAAAAAATTAAATTATATTTATTTAAAAAAAAAATAAATAAATAAATAAATAAATAAAATTAAATAAAAAATAAAATTAAATAAGAAAAGCAAAAACAATAACTAAAATAATATAAAATATTATAATATAATATAAAGCACAATAACTTAAAAAATTTAAAAAAATATAATTAAATTATATTAAAAGAAATTCGCAATAAAATAAAACCAAAATTTATTACATAAATTATATAATATAAAATAAAATAACTTAAATAAATAAAATAATATAAATTAAATTAAAAAGAAAATTAAATCAAATTATTTAATTTAAATTTAAATAATATTAAATAACTTGAAAAATGTTAAATAAAATATCGTTAAATTATATGTATTGCAAACTAAATAAAAATAATATATTTAAAATAAATTAAAATAAAATAAAATAAAATAAAAAAAATAAAATGAAAAATAAAGTTGAGTAAATTATTAAAAATTAATTAAATTAAAATAATATAAAGCAGAATAGAAAACAAATATTAAAAAAATTAAAAAAGATAATTAAATGAAACTAAGAAAAATAAAATAAAATTAAATGAATAAAAGAAAAGAAAATATTTTAAAACTAAATTAAATAAAAGAAAGAAAAATAATATAAATTCAAATGAGCTTTATTAATATTAAAAATAAAGTTAATTAAAAAATAATAAAATACCACTAAACAAAAAAGAAAAAAAATTCGTTTAGGCCACCGGCCAAAATTATTAAGCCCGCTAAATCTATTACGCGTTTTTGTAAATATTCACAACGATAACTGACGGTTAACATTTAAGCTGTCAACTGTCTTTATGCCGCTAAAAATAAGTGAGTTTTTATCCTTTTTGGCGCTAAACAGAGCCATTATTTTCGAAATAAAATTGCACTATTTGCAAGCGCTGTTCAGGCATGAGTCTATTCATGATGAATCGCCAAACCAAACTGATAATAAATCACTTAACAGCTGTTAAATCGGTCGCCATCTTGAAAAGTAATGCCAACTTTAAGTTCTATACCTCCTATAAAAAACACCCTATATATATATATATATATATACATATATATATTTGGTGCTTTGTAACCGCTGCAGCGATTTTCGGCAGAGCTCCTCCTCCAGTTTGTGGTTTTGCATCTTAATGTTTTTTACCAACAAATTGGAGGGATCTACTGACAAGTACAGTTTATTCTAAGTCGCCTCCGAACGGCCGATGGATTTTTATGAGGAGCTTTATTTCATGCCAGAAATACACTCGCAGGGCTTGACATTCCCTGCCGAGGGGCGACCGCAATTAGAAAAATGTATTTTCTTTAATTTTGGATGTTGGTCGAACCTGGTCTCGAACCCCGCCCTTCCGAATGGCAGTACGCAATGCTAACCACTCGGCTATCGCGGCCTCCAAAATATCAATACCAATATGAAAAAAAAGATAAAAGATTTATTATTATTGACAAGTCAGCTGGAACAGCGAGAGAAACACAAGGGTTGTCCCGCAAAAAACGATACTAAGAATTTTTTTTTTTTGAGAAAATTCAACTATTTGGATAAAATAATATTTCCTTTTCGCAGAATATGGCATTGTGGTTTAAAATCAAGAAATAAAGTTTTGAGCCTTCAGCTTCCAAGAACTACAGATTTTCTGCTGCCGTTGTGTCTTAAGGGGTTAGGCCACTCTAGAATTTTCGGAATATCGACTTTTTTCTTTTTCTGTAAAAATGATACATTATGGTCTCCAAAATGTTACCCCGAAAGATTATGACAGATAAAAAATTCTAAATGTCCCATTTTCGTTCTCTAGTTGAAGCGTCTGCTTAAATCAGTAAGGCCAAACTCAAAACTTTAAACTTGTTTTTCTCAAAACTGCTTTTTTCAAGTTGACCAGAAACATAACTAAAATAATTTACAACCGATTCACTTGAAATTTTGACAACATCTTCATTATTAGATACATTATCTACAGAAGTTCGTTGGATTTTTTTTTATCTTGCATAGTTTTTTTTTAACAAATTTCGAAATATTTTTAGACCAGTTTGTTGCTTTTTCCTTTATAGACCTGCCATTTTGTCAAAAATTCATATATTGAAAAAATCCTACGTACTTCTGTAGCTATTGCTATTTACAAGCGCAAGCCATTCAACAACTTATTAAAATAAAAAAATTACAGAAACCGTGTGTCCGGCCGTGATTCCCGAAAAAATGGAGACATCCTAGAGCGAAAGCTGTGTAGCCGCCATTTTTATATTAATTTTTCTTAAAAAATAGTTAAAAAATAGTCAAAAATCAGATCTATTTAATAGTTTTCTGTTTCGTGGCCCTCTTGAGTGGCCTAACCCCTTCAGATAATTAAACATGAAAATTTAAATTATATTTTTTTCCAACCACAAATTTCTGCCGCAGAAAGTTATGCTTTTGCACAGTCTCGTTTTCCGCGGGACAATATTATCATTCTGTACACATAGTGAAATAGATAGCCAAATCATACACGCAGTAATTCACCACAGCCAGTTGGCGTGTGAAATTGGCGAAAAAAGTGGGAATATTCAAGGCGCATTTTAATTGGATTAATATGAATTTATTGATTTACGCATGCAATGCAACAAATGCCAGTAAGTGTAGCATGCAACAAACCAAATATGCAACATAATTACAGAGCAAACCAGCAAGCAACTGCTGTAGCGCAAAAATACAAAAAAAAAAAAAAAAAAAAAAATACAACAAAAAAAATAAAATAAAATAAAAATAAAAATAAAAAACTTGCTACTGATCGAGATTGCAGAACCGATGCGGTTAAGTCTACACGAAGTAGCTGTGCCTGCGTAGGTGTGCGTTATAGCAACAAAAACAACAAGCAACTTTATAATTATTTACGCCGACACACTCGCCACTTGCCACAGCTGTTGCTGCTGCATGCCCGCTGTAAAATAATGCTTTTTTGTTGTTGTTTTTTTTTCTTTCCCTTCATATGTTATTACATTTTGTGCATGCGCACACGCATTGCCAAGTGTAAATAACATTGTCGAGAAGCTGACATTTTTATTGACCACATTTAACAAAGTCACCCACTGCACGGCCAGACTGCGTTTCGATTCGCTTCAACTCACTTCATAATTTGTTGTTTCGCATTGCAGTATTGCTTTTGTTTTTGCGTTTTGTTTCTTTTCTCAATACTTGAGTATCTTATGTGGGTGAGAGTTTGTGCTTATTTGTCGACTGTTGGTCTGTCCGTAGACACGAAGTCAGCTAATTTAGTTTTGCAGCCATATATACTTGTACATACATAAAGGGTGTTTTTTATAGAGGTATAGAACTTTAAGTTGGCATTACTTTTCAAGATGGCGACCGATTTAACAGCTGTCAAGTGATTTATTCTCAGTTTGGTTTGGCAATTCATCATGAATAGACTCATGCCTGAACAGCGCTTGCAAATAGTGAAATTTTATTTCGAAAATAATGGTTCTGTGCGGAAAACGTATCGCGCAATACGTCCATTTTAGCGATGTTTAGCGATGAAGCGCACTTCTGGTTGAATGGCTACGTCAACAAACAAAACTGCCGCATTTGGAGTGAAGGTAATCCTCAAGTGTATGTTGAAACACCGTAACATCCAGAAAAACTGACTGCTTGGTGCGATTTATGGGCTGGTGGAATCATTGGTCCGTACTTTTTCAAAAAGCGATGGTGCCCAGAACGTTACAGTCAATGGTGATCGGTATAGAGCCATGATTACTAACTTTTTCATTCCTGAATTGAATAACCATGATGTCCAGGAGATGTGGTTTCAACAAGACGGCGCAACATGTCACACAGCTCGTGCCACAATAGATTTATTGAAAGACACGTTTGGTGACCGCCTAATTTCACGATTTAGATCTGTGAGTTGGCCTCCAAGATCTTGTGATTTAACCCTGCTAGACTACTGTCTGTGGGGCTATGTAAAGTCATTGGTCTATGCGGATAAGCCACAAACGCTTGACCATTTGGAAGACAACATTCGCCGTGTTATTGCCGATATACGGCCACAAATGTTGGAAAAAGTCATCGAAAATTGGACATCCAGATTGGACTACATCCGCGCCAGCCGTGGCGGTCATATGCCAGAAATCATATTTAAAATGTAATGCCACAAGATTATCTTTCGGTTAAATAAAATTCATGTCAATCGAATAATCCATCGTTGTTTTATTGCAACTTAAAGTTCTATACCTCTATAAAAAAACACCCTTTATATGTATGTATGGGGAAAGGTTTCTGTGCTGTACTTTTCATATATGAATATATTCCAAGGCATATGTCTCACTATATATATACATAATACTTACAATGTATGCACATGCTTGTATTTGTATGAATATTTATGCCTTTTGCAGAGATTCACGGTCGTAATTGCAGTTTATGTGTTCACTCACGTGTCGACTTTGAAAATTTACGCCACTTTGGAACTCCCATTTCCATATATATGAGTATTTACCTGGTGAGCTGCAATCACCTGTACAAATTTATTTCTTTATTTATATATATGTATGTGTACACGTATGTGAATGAATGTCTTTATTATATTTTCGAGACCTCTAAAGATGCTTTCTACATTTGTATGTACATATGTTATGCATGATATTCAGGATATGCATATGCACGAGTATATTAGTCTGCACAAGCAGTCAGTCAGTGCTTCTAAATAAACCAACCAACCACAGATTCAAGTGATTTAATGACTAAATGTGGATTTTACAACTTAATAAAGCTGCAGTAAGTACTTTTGATTATTGGCATTAGAAGCTTTCGTAAGGATCTATTAGCATATATAGTGAAAGAGCTTGAATCTTTTTCCGTTTAATTCTCAGTGTCTCCGATTTCGATGATTTTCACTACCAATATGCAATTCATGAAATGTGTGCGTAATACTAAATTCTACGCTCCGAGATGCTTTTTTTTGAGGGATTTTTGACCCAAAACGTCAAATCTGAACGAATCGATGGTATGGGGGCTACATGAAATAGCAGTTCGATTTCGGTGATTTTCAATACCAATATGAAATTTATATTTATTTCTCGAGAATGCCAAATTTCAAGCTAATAAATATTTTTTTACTGAGTTTTGACCAAAATCTCACATCTGCAAATATCGGTGTGTGGCAGCTTTATGTTACATATGTCCGATTTCGATGATTTTCAGAATCAATTTGCAATTCACTATGTATGAATAGTATACCAAATGTTAGGTACTTTCTTATTGGATTTATAACCCAAAATATCTGAATAATTGGTAGTATATTTGCTATAGTTGCCCGATCTGGCCGGTTCCCACAGATGATCGCTTAAACGTATAGGTGCATTTTCCTACTAGTTTGGTTGAAATATCTCTAAAACTGAGATACTAGTTTGCGCTCAAGCAGACGGACAGAAGGACAGACGGACAGGCGAACATGGCTAAGTCAACTCATTTCGTCATTCTAATACGATCGGTATAAATTTCGATGGGTCTATCTCTTCTCCTTCTGGTACTTAATACTTTGAACCAAAGTTAAGATTACGTTTCCTGTACATGAAAGGTATACAAAATCGAAGTCGGCTTGTGGATCAATGTTTAGAAGTATAACTTTTTCAATTTATTCTTTCATTTTTTTTATGAAAAATTTTAACAAAATGTGCATTAGTAATTATGACAAAACCAGAAACAGAGAAAAAGACAAAGAAAATGTGCGTGCGCATCTCACTTTCTGTCACTTCTATAGCATGTCTGTACTATCATTGTGTAACGCAGGCTACCCCGCCATAACGTACAAATACCTCTTAAATCCGGTTCGTCTGGCCTGATTACGCTTTTCGTAACAACTCCTCCGTAGTAGTTTCGATTAGATTTGATTCCCTATTAGATTAGTATCAATTAGTTTTCCCATTCGAAAATCATCTTTTCTTCTCGCTGTTTGGCGCCAATTGGAAATACCAAGTGAAATCAGGTCGCTCTCCATCTGATGCTTCCTCTTCCTCGACTTCCACCAGCGGATACTCCATCGATTACTTTCAAAGTTGGAATGATTTTATCCAGCCACATGACCTACCGCATCTGATGTTGACATCGTCCAAGCTTCTGCACAATATATTTGGAAGGGAATGATAAGCGAGTTGTAGATTTTCATTTTGGTTCGTCGTGAGAGGACTTAACTTTTCAATTGTCTACTCAGTAAGTCTGACATTTTTGGTGTGATTGATGCTGATTCCAAGATAGACGAAATTGTCAACTGTTATGACTGTCAACAGAGACGTGGAAGCCAAGCGCGAGTGTGCTGAAAGTCAACAATTGTGCACACCTGTAAAAGTTTTTATATACGTTTTCTCCAGCATCAAATTGAAGAAATTACATCATAAATAGTGACCCTGTCTGAAGCATCGTTTCCCAATTCCAACTGCACTTGGGGTGTTGTCCAGCGTTAGTTTACACAGCCGTATAAGTTTTGTAGGGATACGAAATTCAGACCTAGCGACAAGATTTTTCGCTTTGTAATGCCTGGTCATTGTCGGATTTACCAGGTCTAAAGGTAATCAGTTCGTTTGGTGGCGAACTATATTTTTCACACAATACGCTCGACAAGACCTTGTAGGCTTATAGGTTTGGTGGTGAACTTTATTTATGGGCGATATTGAGGCGGTTTATCCCACGATAATTGGTGCAGACCTTTATAAAGATTTCTTTTCTTATTGTCGAGCTTGCTTTCGTAAGCTCAAAAATTTGTAAAGAAGCTGACGCTTGCGCCTTGTCAGTTCTTCGCCGTCGTATTGGAATAGTTCTGCCTGTAAGACGTCAGCTACCGCCATTTCGTTGGTTTTTTAGCGGACAATAGGTATGCGTACCTCGTCGCAGTCGGATGGAGGAACGTCTAGGCCAACGTCATCGATTGGGATTTCGGGTTGTTCATCTCCGGGTGTTTCACTTTCACTGCCATTCGGCAGGGTGGAGAAGTGTTCCCTCCAAACACTAAGTATGCTCTGGATACTACATGAATATGCTTCGGTCTAGAAACCATCTGTAAGTCGCCGCATCTTTTCTTATAATTATCGAGCATTGCCCTGGTTGGCCAGCTTATCAAGCTCTTCATACTCACCCATTTCGGTCTCTTTCTTCTTTCGTCTGCAAATCCGTTTTTCTTCCTTCTTCAGCTCTACAAGTATTAAGTAGTATTTTAATATACATAAGTGAACTAGTATTTTACTACAATGCTGGAGCTTCCAAAAAAAATTAATTCATAATATAGACGAAAAGAAATCTCATATTGGATAATTAAGAAAGAATTTCTCTTTGTTGAAAATTAATTTTAATCAAGTACGTATTGATCATTATGTTCTATGTGGAGAACTTCTGAGGACTATCGGCGATGAACTTTCTAATGATTTTCAGCGCCACTTCGGACGGCAAATTTTTTACCATCAAGAGAGGTTTACAGAGACCGAAACAAACTGTAGTCAGATGGTGCAAGGTGCGGGCTATTTTGTGAGTGAATCAAAACTTTTCAAACCGAGCTTCGTCAATTTTGCCTGTTTATCAGAGATATTCGTGGTCGGGCGCTGTAATGATGAAACATAAGAACTTTTCTCCTAATCAATTGTGGACGCTTTCCTCGAAGAGCTTATTGTCAGCAGGTTATTTTATTATTATTTACAATAGAGCTTAGCATTGGCCGTTTCGCTAGTTCGGAGATGCTTATAATGGGCAACCGACTTGTTCAGATATATGATTTTGGTTCATAAATACTTAAGTAAAAAATCTGAAATTCGCTATTCTACACATATATAATGATCTAAACGTTAGTCCTGAAAATCCAGAAAATCAAAAGCTCCCATGTAACCAATTTGTTCAGATTTGAGGTTTTTGGATAAAAAATCCGCCAAAAAAAGCATCTAATAGTGTAAAGTTTCGTACGCCACTCAAGTAAATTCAAATAAATTGCAATAAATTTGATGTGTTCATGAAAGGTCTAAATACTTCATCATGACCGAAGACCTCCCTTCTTTCTTGTTTCATTTTATATTCTCGTATTCAGCGCATTTTTCATCTTCCGTAGCTTCTGGAACGATTCGATTTTGTCGCATTTCGGTAGCGTTTATCTGATCAATCGATCAATTTTTTTTTTTTTGCCTTTTCAGGTCACAGTTCAATAACATTAATTCATGTGGCACCCAAACATCGAGTTTCTTTGACCAGCCAGCTTTTCTTTAATGATTCCAAACTGCCGGGTAGGTGATGGTTAATGCATGCGCCATCGTTCAACAGCTTGCATGCCGACCTTGCTCTATCTGTTGCAGAATTCCATCGGCTTTTTGAGTGAATGGCCGACCAGAATGAAGGGTAGGTAGTCTTCACATCGAAATTTTCGGAACAGTATTCATTAACAAGGTCAGCTTTCAGACAAGTGCTAAGAGACATAATAGGATTGGTTATGCCCGTAATAACGGTATATCCATCATCTACTGACAATTAATTATATTATTTATTACATTTCAGATCGGTTGAAAAGTCCCCGCCAGACCATATGCAAACAAATTTTTTTGACAAAACTCTTTTTTTTATGTTCAACATAGTTCTTTTCAAGAACATGTAACATTGATAAATTGATTATAGCGACCCTCCAAATTCTCGATACCATTTTTGTAGTATGATTTGTTCTTTGCTTCATAATAGGCCTCAGTTTCGGCGATCACTTCTTTCTTCTCAGCGAGCATTCTTTTGAGATCGTGAGAACAGGAAATAGTCGCTGGGGGCCAGATCTGCAGAATGTGGTGGACATATCGACGCAAAAAATATGGGGTTATTACGCTCGGACATCTCCAAACACTGCTTCGAATCATCAACTCGTCGTTGTTTGTGGTCAAAAGTGAGCTCGTGCGGCACCCATTTAAAATGTTCGTAAATGATATGATGTACATGTGCAGTTGATATGTTTCATTCAATTTCAATTTACGGTCATTCAAAATCTTTTCAACCTCTTTTGGGCGTCCACTGTGTTCACTGTCTTCGGTGCGCAATTCACTACGTCTAAACTTAGCGTACCAATCTTTGAAGATTGGTTTTCCTGGGCAGTGTCCAGAAAACCGTCATCAGACCAAATATTTGCTTGAACTGCATTTTTTCCTTACAAAAAGCAATGTCTATTTATGCACGCGTCTTTTGGTGAGGTTAAAGCTAACTTAAAATCATATGTATTTAATTCTAATGGCTCCATCTATGTGCCAGACCGGGGACTTTCCAATTGATCTGTTATTAGTTCATTAAAACCCAGACAAATGCATTTCGAAATGCAAAATTAAACGTCAGCCAGACACAATTGGAGCAAAATGCAAAGAAGCATGTATGAAATAGCATGAATGTGGGTAATAATATGAGCAAAGGTAGCACACAGCGTCTTAAACGAAAATCAGAAAATCTCAGAGCAAAAACAAATAATCAATTAGACAGGTGACCAACAGACCAGCAAAATGAAATCCCCAACTTTTGCCGCTGCAGACAACAACATTTTCTATTAATTTCTGCAATTATTCATAAACTTTTTTCATTTTATTTTGCTTTTTACTTGCATTTATATTTCATTTGTTTTTCAATTTTTCTATTTTGCTTTTTCCAAATTCCAATTTTCACAAAATCAAAGCAGAGCTTGTTGATTTTGACAGCAAGTAATCTGGCGTCTGGTGATGTGGTGTAGATGGCGTTGCAGGTGGTGGTGGGCAAAACTTTTGTTGTTGGTGGCTGGCGAGTGGTTTTGTTTTATTGAGGCATGCTTTCATGCTTCAATCGTTTTCGTGTTTATAGTGTATATACATATGTATATACATATACATTGATTTCTTTGTACATATGTATATATGTGGCGCCGTGGCCTTGTTGCGCCACCAACAACTTGACCACAATTGCAACCAATGCCTCGATTGCTAGTCATATTGTTTGTATGGCATTGAAATATGCAATACTGCAAGAAAATGAAAGAAAGAGCAACAACAACAACAACAACAACAAAAACAACAACGCAACATAAGAAATAATCAAAACAACAAAACGAAGGAGATTTCGTTGGCGTTGTAGGTGAAGAAAGAATTGCTTTTCGTTTTGCTGCATTGACATTAAGACAATAAAATGTGACTGCGACGTGCAAATGAAAACCACACCAGCCAACAATAACAACAACAACAACAACAACAACAAATTAAACAACGAGATCAGCCAGCAGCACGTGCAGTATGGTCATTGGCAGGCAATGCGGGCTCAGCATTTCTTAGTAATTTCTCTGCAGAAATACAAAAATACTTAATCCTACCCCTTGCTCAGTGACCACAATTGTCGCCACCTCACTAGCTGCTGCCGCACAGTGATGATCATCGCCGTACAAATTTGCCTTAAACAATAAAATTTAAATGCAATGCAAAGATTAGCTGCGGTGAGAATTTTGCAATTTCGCAATTTCACTGGCATTCACTTGCTGTACATACATATAACTGTGTGTTTCTCTGTGTGTGTTTATGCAAAACTACATCCTCATTGCCGAGTGCGCCTTGGTGTGCTGAGTTAAGGTTTCGCCGTTTTGTACTCTTTGTGGTTGTAGTTGGTGTTGCTATGGCGTTTGCGCGGCCTGATTTCTTGGCATTTGCATTTCCAATTGCTTCTTCCACTTCCCCTTCGTCTTCGCCATCAACTATCGTCGTTGGCGTCTTTGCATCGCTGATTGTTGTCTGTCACAGATTGGTGTGTTTGATTTTAATGCAGTTTTGATGGCACGCGCTTGAGTATTTCACCTGCAATCTATACGGATCTATTGAACAATATTCAATTCATTTTTTTTTCTAGGAAATTATTATTTTTGTTCTGTTTTTTTTTTTTGAACATCTTTAAGTTGGCCTTCATGAAAGTTAACTGTATTGTGCAAGTGCGCGCAGCTCAGGTGTGCTTTCTGCTGCGTAGAGGTGTATAAATATTTAAAGAGACATTTTTTCAGTCACAGAAATTGGTAGTGATGTGTGAGAAATTGTTTTGGTTCGCTGAATTTCAGTGATGATGTGATTTAGGTTGATTTTTGTGCGACTTTTTTAAAGCTGTATAAAAAATACTTTAGAATGTAGTCAATACATTTGGATTTTATAGCAAAAAAATAGTGGGATAACCAAAGCCATATACCACATATGGTAGATTCATATGATATATTGCTTTCACCTCTATGTCAATCAGCGCATCGCATGATATTGTGTCATGCGAAAATTATCAAAAGAAAGACATCAAATTTAATCTAATTGTATATATATACATTTCTGTACAACAAAATCATGTAAAAAAACACACGCACACACACAAATTCATGTCACAAAACATCACATGACATAATATCGCATCACACATGACATCTCATCACATTACTTTACAATTTTGTGCCATTACTTGAAGACATACATTCCGAAGGCATCACTTGACATTGCATTATGTCACATGGCTTTGCACTACAATAGTAAATAAGTCCAAATATGCATAAAAAATTTATTTTTAAATAAAAGAATAAAATAAAAGATCTGTAAAAATAAAACATTACATGAGTACATGCAAACATCATATAATGCATTATCACGTCACATCACATTATGGAAATAATGAAATATCAAATTTAAATTGTCTGAAATTAGCTGCATAGTAAAATAAATACAAAAATCCCATATTGAAGTTTCAATCACATCACCTTTTAAAAATGTGAGCACATCACACGATTTTATGTTACAGGGCGGGCATCACATGCTGTAATATCACAATCCAGCACATTCTAAAGATAATGATGTGCAAAGCTTACAAATATTTTTATTCTAATTTTATTCTTAACTACGCTTATATAGAAAAAAATCATTCCGAAAACATCATAGGAGCTCATGCAACCTAACATCATGTGATGTAATAACGCAACATAAAATATTTTAAAGGCGCTTATTTCATGTTGTATAAGCTTTAGACAAATCACCAAAAACAAAAAATTTAACATTCACTTGTAACTCAAATCACATAAAACGCAAATATCATATGATATTGCATCACATCATTCAGATAACAAAATGCGCAGCGCGTAATAAGTATACTTTTATATATCGATATATCGTAACATCTTTTAAGGAATAAAAACATTTAGATAATATCAATAGAGTTGGCATCACAAAATATCATATTTTATAATATTTGATCACACCAGACTCTGAAAATATTGTTTCGGCTAAACCATTCAAACGTTCCTGTCCGGTCGAGTTTCGCAAAAAGGTTTTCAGACGTTTCGTAGTTGAAAAAGAACATTCTGATGTACACGTAGTGAGAGGCAATGTTGCGTATATTTTTATTAAATGGAAAATGTTTGTGACATATTAACTTTGACACTCATTTAGTGTCCCTGGGGGCTTTCCTGACTTCATATCCCTTTCCATAAAGAAAACTCTTCAACAATCATTACTGTGTCAATATTCATTCAACTCGTTGAATTCAAAGTCGTCCAATACACATACAGTGGCGGGCAAAAGTCTACATACACCGTCTGCATTCGTTGTGTAGAAAGTACTAGCACTTTTGCTGAAAAATTCAGGTATACAGTTTTATTTCAATTAATTTAATCGCTTTCTAATCACATGTATTAAAACAAATCCATTTTCTAACATAAAATAAAACAATTATGGTGAAAAAACGCAAAAATATCATTGACAAAAGTCTACATACACCACAGGTTTACTAGCAGTTATGTCGATATGCTGTGTTTTTATGGCGGCTGGGTACCCTTTTTTTACTATTTTCTCTTAGTTATGTTTTCTAATTTGCTAGTATTGAATTTAGTTGGGGTTTAAACATATTAGCATCAACAATGACTCCACGAAAAGAAATATCCATTGACGTACGACTCTTGGTTATTCAGCACAGAAAAGGTAGAAATCACATGGTAAAATTTCAAAAATTTTTAACTTAAGTCCGCCAATGGTACAGACCATTTTAAAAAACTTTGAAAAAAAAATGGATCCACCGAAAAAAAGGCGCGTGTTGGCCGCCCGTAGAAGCAAACTTGAAGAGATATCAGCTATATTCTGAAGGAAGTAAATGATGATCCTAAAGCTACTGCTCCAAAATTTGCTTAAAACATCGCAAGCTCAACAAGAAAGTAACTCCATCAAAGAACAAATCGAAGAGCTCTGAACGATAACGGCTTCCACAGTAGAACGCCACCTAAAGTCTCTTATTTCTGAAAAAATTCGTAAATATATCAGCGATGACATATCAAAAGTATGGAGTAAAAAAATACTACATCTAATGCCAAAAATATAGTACCAACCAAGCATGGTGGTGGCAACGTAATGGTTTAGGGAGCGGTTGCGGCATCTGGAGTTGGAAAGCAGGTTTTCATTGAGGGTAATATGGATCAGTTCAAATAAAAGTCATTGTTGGAAGCTAATCTGAAGCCTTCGGTGGATAGTTAAGAGCTTGGCGCAGGTGGATCTTTCAACAGGATAACGATCCAAAGCACACGGTCCATATTGTTAAGGATTGGTTGCTTTATCATGCACAAAGCAATTACACACACCTCCTCAATGCCAAGATTGGAATGTTATTGAACATGTCTGAGAGATTTATGAGTGAAAAATGAGAAAAAATCAGATTTCCAGCCCAGCGTTACTCAAAGATCGTCTTGTTGAAGCTTGGGACAGTATTACTCCTTCAGAACTGATAAATTTAGTAGCTTCGATGCCACAACGGCTTCAAGCTTTTATTGATGCAAACAGTGAACCAACTAAATACTAAAAACGGTCCGGTTACTTGATATTAACCAAAGTTTTTGCGCTAAAATAAGTTGTGTACGCACTTTATGTAGACTTTTGTCAATGTTGGATTTACGTTTTTTTGTCATATCTTTACTCTTTTATATTAAAAAAAATTATTTTGTTTTTGTTTTTTATGATAAGGAAAAATAGTTGAAATAAATTGTATCGTTAAATTTTCCAATAAACTTTTTGGACTTTCAATTCAACGAAAATAGGGGGTGTATATAGATTTTTGTCCGCCACTGTATCGTCAAGAAATGGCACTTTTACGACCACCTTATAGTAAGCTTCTGGATCCTACTATGTCCTTTTCTGATGAAAGAATTCACGGTAGGTTTACTTCTCCATTCACATACTTCAGGGTTTCGGTCGCTAATTGAAAAAAAATTCGAACATTTTTAATCGATATTTATTCGAAAACTTACAAACCGAGTACAATATTCGTATTAGCATTTGCTAAGTCTAAGTTAGGTGAATGAAAACGTGAGCTCGAATATTGTTGATGTCATTTTTACACTGGATCTCCACATATCTATATGATCGAACTCAAAGAGTAATGTTTAAAAATTCCATTTCAGATACCTTTAATGTTTCTTCAGGAGTACCTCTGGGTGCCATTTAGGTCCGATTCTGTTTTCATTATTTAGAAACGATATATCTTCCCAGATGAAGTTTTCAAAACTTTTGATGTATATCATACGCATACAACTTTATAAATCTTACATTTCGGCAAATGAAGGTATCTTACTGCAAACAGACATAAACAGCATGGTTGAATGGTGTAAAATAAATCGAGTATCCCTAAATCTTAAGATATGTAAAGTTATATGTTTCCCCCGAAGAGCCATACACACAATTACTTACACTATAGATAATTACAGTTTGGAGCAGGTTCACAGCTTTATTGACTTGGGGATCACTATGGACCCTAAACTGAACTTGACACATCACATTGGTGTGATAGTCAACAAAGCCTTGGCTTTTGTCAAACGTTTGTCAAAGGAGCTTAGTGATCCTTATGTTACAAAAGCTCTGTATGTAACATTAGTGAGACCCATTCTTGAATATGGCTTGGTGATTTGGAACCCTAGGTATCAAATCTACTCTGACAAGTTAGAGTCTATTCAAAAACAATTTCTCAAATTTACCTTAAGAAATTTGCATTGGGACTCTCAATACAATCTTCCCTCTTATACTAGTCGTCTGAAACTTATCAATCTCCCTATTCTCGCCAGTCGTCGGGAATTGCTTGGTGTAATTTTCATGGCTAAAATAATAACAGGCTCAATTTCCAGCACCCTCATTCTCTCTGAAATCAAATTTATTGTTCCGTTCAGAATGTCCAGACATTTTTGCCCCTTTGTTTCTGAAAACTTGTAAAACGAATTTTGAATTTCACGAGCCTTTGCATTATTTGTGTCTTGATTTCAACTCTCATTCATGCACATTTGACATATCTCATTCGCTTTTTCATATTAAGAAAACTATTTTGTCGACTCTCAACTAATCGTTACATAACATTTTATATTTCAAATAATTCTTAAAAATCAGCTGATGATTTTTGCTCTGTAGCTGAAATCACGACACTATGCAAACCTCTCCTCATCGTGACTCGGCATTGATAAAAAATAAAACAAGTTCCGTACGTTATGCGGACAGCGCCCCTCGTGCGTACACCGTTGGGATTAATAATAATAAGAAGTCTCACAACAAAATCCCCGCATTCAGGGCTATCCATTTTTCGATTTCCTAAATAAGCATATGTAAAATGTATTTACAATTTTTTTTTTCATGAAATTCCTTTTTTATTATAAGGGTTGAACCTTGGCTTTATATGTGAAACATTACATCATTCAAATGACCGCCTCGTGAATTTCTGCAGACTTCGATCCGTTCGAGGTAATATTCGACCAGTTTTTGACTGCTATATCTCAGCCATAACTTCGCGAATGTTGATCAAGTGCTCAAAAGTTAAAAGTTTATACATATAAACACGGTCTGTTGCGTAGTCTCACAAAAAAGGTCCAACGGTATCAAATCACACGAGCTCGGTGGCCAACTGACGTCGCCAAGGCGAGAGATAACGCGGCCTGGAAATTTCTCTCGCATTAAAGCCATATTCGCTCATTTTGTGTGTCAGATGGCACCATCTTGTTGGAACTACATATTGTCCAAGTAGTGTTCTTAAAAGGTCGGTTATCATACGGCCATAACGCTCCGAATTGACAGTGACAGCTTCGCCATTATCGTTTTCAAAGAAGTGAGGCCTAATCAAACTTCCTGACCGAAGAACGCACCAGACAGTAACTTTTTTATAAGAGATTTCAGAAAACCATTTGCCTTCCATGAAAGTGAATCTGAACACACCAACTCTTCAAAAGCATAATGATTGGGATATACATCTCTTTAAATCTAAGTAAGCTATCGTGGTTTTCAACCAAACGAGTAGCACCGCCTATTAACAACTTACTTGATTTGGCAACAGATAATGCCCCCTTAAATTTTGTAGTAAGTATCTGAGAACTTTTGGCGAATTTATTGAGAAAAAGGCCTGAGCATGTCCACGTGTACTTGTACATAAAGGGTGATCCAGGTAGAGCTACTATTTTCAATAGCCTTTTTTTTTGACAGATCACGCGTGAGTCGTGTCAAGCTCTCATGTGATTTTTGTTCAGTATTATTTGGCATTTCATCATGGAAAGACTTACGTCTGAACAACGTTTACAAATCCTTCAACTTTATTACGAAAATTCACGTTCTCTAAAGAATGAGTTTCGCGCGCTTCGCTTAACTTATGGTCAACATAATCGACTTACTGAGCTTACTATTCGCAACAGCATCACTCATCTTGAGACCCAGTATTCATTATTGGATAATATTCGACCGAATAAACCACTTACAGCACGCAGTGAAGAAAATATAGCGGCTGTAGCTGAGAGTCTACACGATGACTGTTGAGAGTCGATTCGGCGCCGTTCGCAGCAACTCGGACTGACGCATGGAACGATTTGGCGCATTTTATATCGAGATCTTAAATTTAAAGCGTACAAAATACAGCTTGTGCTAGAACTGAAGCTGCTCGACCTGCCCAAGCGACATCGCTTCGCTCTATGGGATTTTGAAAAGTTCCAAGAAGATCCGACGTTTTCGAGCCAAATTTTGTTCAGCGATGACACGTATTTCTGGCTCAGTGAGTATGTAAATAAGCAAAATTGCCGCATTTGGGACGTAGAGCAACCTGAAGAAATTCAAGAGCTGCCATTTCATTCAGAAAAAGCAACGATTTGGAGTGGTTTGTGGGCCGGTGGAAGCATTGGTCCATATTTCTTCAAAAATGATGCCGGTGAGAACGTAACCGTCAATGGCGACCGTTATCGCGCCATGATAACCGACTATTCGATGCCTGAAACTGAAGCTCGTGATCTCCGCGACATTTTCATTTCATTTTCAACAAGACGACGCTACTTCCCACACATCGCATCAATCAATGGATTTATTGAGAGAACACTTCGGGGGGCAGATAATTTCACGTTTTGGGCCGGTCGATCGGCCACCAAATCCTGTTATATCATACCATTATACATTTTCCTGTGGGGATATGTGAATTCTAAAGTCTATGCGGGCAATCCCGCTTCGATTCAGGCCTTGAAGCAAAACATCAGGTGTGTCATTCGCCAGTTACCAGTCGAAATGCTCGAAGGAGTCATCGAAAATTGAACTCAACACATGGACCATCTGAGATATAACCACGACCAACATTTGAAAGGGATAATCTTCAAAAAATAAATGCCAAATAATGTTCTTTCGAATGATAATAAACATTCCCCATTAAATATGAATTTTTTGTGTTTTCCATATATCAATTCATATCATATCACATCGTGTGGCTTTACATAACAACATTAAGGGTGCATTGAAGCAAAGGATTATGATATGACTTGATACAATATCAAAGCACTCGTTATCATGCTAACTTAATTAATCAGCACAAAAGTGAACTGCCATAAAATTTACGAAAAAAAGTGATAGTAAATTGAGTTACGCAATCAGTGCCGAGAATAAATTACAATAAGTGAACTATGAGCTTGATGAGTGTGCAGATGACACATCTCACCACACCTCACCTACATAAAGTCAGAAGGTATTAATTTTTCAATTTTTTATAAAAAATCCTTATAAAAAATTTTTCTAACCGCATAAGAATGGTTATATTGCAAAAGTTTTTCAGACGTCAATGTGGATATTCATATTCAACTGAACGTCATAGGCAAAAAAGCTACCGGTTGTGAGTTCAAAAGGCGACTAGTGCAATATGTAAATAAATTTTTAGATTGCAGTCAAATCTCGGCAGAGAATACCCAGTACCTTTGATGTTTCTCTAAAACAAGTCTTTCTTAGGCAATATACTACTGCGAGTACTATCAAATCAATCAAGGGAATTTTGGCCAAAGGGTTCTTCAGCGCCAATGGCACCACCTAATTGCATATATTTGTACAGTGCATTATTAGCATGCTGCTTTAAGCAAAAATTTAATATGAAAAGTTTTGAATTTACTAAACTTTATTCATTAACAAATTTCTCACCGTTGTCATATACAGCCATACATATATGTACGTATGTACTCGTCTTTTACTGTGATATTATTAAAAAAAAAATATTAGTTGTCAAACTACTCTTTGCGATTAACCCACCGCTGTAAATTTAAATAAAGTTACGACATTTTTTTTAAAATAATTTTTTTTTAATTTGCCTTGTTTAAATTTGTGAGTTAGAAAAGTATTTGTAAATAATTTATATTAAATTTAATACTTTAATTTGTTGCTTTTAATTAAATTAAAATTTTTACTCTTACGAATTAACAACAAAATTTTTTTTTTTTAAGATAATAACATGCAAACGGTCAGTGCCTTAATAATAAGATGTGCGAAATGCCTTCAACAGCGTCCAATGGAACAACATTATAGCAGCTCTGGAGGCAAAGTTCAAAATAATACCCAAGTACCTCAACTAAATCTTAAGGAGCTACCTAAAGGACAGAGTACTCCTATACCATACAACATAGGGTCCCCGCAACATCAAAATTACGTCAGGTGCAGCACAGGGCTCGATATTCGGCCCTGATCTCTGGAATATCAGTTACAATGACATATTCAGTTTCAAGATGCCTGATGATACATACCTAAGTTGGATATGCGGATGACATTGCAGCAATAATCACCGCCTGCGATACAGAAGACGCACGAAGGAATTAAACCAGGTCATACGAACCCAACTGTGGCTTGACTCACGCAGTCTCAAATTAGCAACAGAAAAGACCGAGCTGTTACTGCTAACAATGAAGCACATACCGTTAGAAATAAACATGTAACCTGAAGACAGGGTTGTTAACTATTTAGGCATAAGATTGGACCCAAGGTTAACTTATTGGGCACAAAAGCAACTCGTCGCGGAAAAGGCCTCTAAAATAACATCTCGACTCATCAGGCTGATGTCCAATATCGGGGGACTTAAGTAGGAGAAAAGAAAAGTACTGATGACGGCAACTATAAGTATTCTACTTTACGGTGCAGAACTATGGGCAGTTACATTAAAGCAAGAAAACCGGCGCAAGACTATAGCCAAAGCTCATTGTACGGCAGCATTAAGGTTAGCTTCAGCATACCGTACGGTGTCAAGTGAAGCCGTTCTGATGATAAGTGGAAATGTACCTATAGAACTCCTGGCACTAGAGAGGAAAAAGATTTGGGACCTTAAGAACCAAGGAATGTGGGAAAACGCAAGAGACGATCTAAAACTGGACACCCACAATCGATGGCAAAGCCGCTGTGAGCAAGGTACTTGCGGCAGGTGGACCGCCAGGCTAATTAAGGACGTGAAACTCTGGACACAGAGAAAATTCGGGGATGTGAACTACCTTGTCACTCAGATGTTATCCGGACACGGATATTTCCGAAAATACCTGCATAAAATTGGTAAAACAGAGGAGCCGTCCTGCATATACAATGACGTTATCGAGGAAAGTCCAGACCACACATTTTTTAAATGCGAACGATTGCGAGCAGAACGAGAAGCACTTGGAAAGCTGGTAGGTCCGCTGGATGTGGACAACATAGTATCAGTAATGCTCCAGAGTGAAGCAAACTGCAAAAATATATCAGACTACGTAGAGATCGTACTAACAATAAATATTTTTATTTTTATAGATAATAAAGTCCAAATAATAAGTTTTTTCAAGGCCCTCAAATTAGGCGTTTGTTTCTGTGATGATCACTTCATTCGGCCCGAATCTCTTACCGCACAGCCACTTCTTCAGATTTGAAAACAAGAAATAGTCGCCGAAGGCTGAATCTAGAGAATATGCTGGATGAGGAAGCAGTTCGTAGCCCAATTTATGAATTTCTGCCATGGCGACTACGCATGTGTGCACCCATGCATTCATTCAGCATTGATGGAACAGTACATTTTTCGCCAAATGCGGTCGTTTCTGCTTGAAATCAATATCAAATCTGTCCAAAAGCTCTGAATAATATTCGTCGGTGATTGTTTTACCCTTTTTAAGATAATCGATGTGAATGACACCTCGTGCATCCATAGCCTTGTTGACCGACAAACCTGTCTTGACCTTCTTTCGTGCATGTCCACCCGAAGAAAAGTACTGTATTGATTGTACTTTGGTCTCTGGTGTGGTGTGGTGGATCCATGTTTCGTCTACGGTAACGAAACGATGAAAAAATCACTTGGATTGCGGTTGAAAATCACCATTCTCCTGAAGTAGTTACGAACTTATCGTCCTGTGTGAGTAGATGTGCGGAGAGTATTTTCATGTCCAAATATTCATGTAAAATGTGATATACCCACTCAGTTGAGATGCTTACAGCCTCAGCCACCTCACGGACTTTTATTCCCATTTTATTATTTTATAGATTTATTGAGGATTTCTGGCATGACGACCTCAATGAATTTTTTCCTTAGATCGGACGAAGGATCGAATCGATTTTGAAGAGTGTTTTGCTTAAGATCTAGCTTTATTTGAAGGTCGTCAATAAGTATCATGCCAAAAGTCGCTTGCACAAAGTGCAGGATTCAAACTTGTTCAGAAATAATAAGTGCAGGAGAGACAATGCCAAAGTGACGGTAGAAAAATTACTCAAACATGGCCAGGTTGTGTAAATAAAGTCCATATTTATATAAGCCCATCATGCGGGTGATGAAAAATTAATCGATCCTTTCTTCACAAACGATTAATAACTTCTAGAAAATCTAGGTTAATAGAAAATCTAGGCTCATAGCCCAATGGTCTTTACTTCAGATTTTAGCAGGCCGTCGTTTTATGATAGGACTAAACTTGAAAAGACAGGAAGAAGATGTCGACACAACATTGCTTTATTTATCATTCTCTCCGAAATAGAAATTTTTCAAAATAATTTGCCGAGTAGTGGCGAAAGAATAAATGTGTTTCTGATCTAAGTAGAAGTGCTGCCCGAGAGATATTAACCTATGGCTTTTTTGTGGCTGTAAGTCGATGTTTACTTTTTCTGTACCTATTTAATAAGTAGGCTGGAAACTCAAGTTATGTATAAATCGAGTTGACCTGCCAGCGAGCTCAAAGCGTTCATATGATTGCTGATGATGTAGAAATTTGTTATTGATGATGACCGCCCGGCTGTCTGTGTATATGGTTGCTTTCTGTATCCTCTCGCAGTTATTCACGAATGCTCCACAGAACTTTTCTATAATGCTATCAAAGTTTGGTAGATGGAGAGAGGGGAAAGAGAGCAACAGATGTCAAGATCCCATCCCTTCTACGCAGGCCATTTTAGCCCCTCGGTACAGATTGACCTACTCGTCCTCTTATCAATTCTTTTGTACCAAGTTTCCGCAGGTTCGTTTAGGGATTTGCTTCTTCTCTGGGAACTGTTTTGTTTGCTTTCTTTTTCTTCTTCATCATCAACTGAGGCGCCGACAGCCTGACCTATGGTTATCTTTGCTTTCCTCAATTGATTTCGACTTATTTTAATTTTTTGTGCTCTCTTTTACTCTCCTATACTCCTGGTAGCTCTGTAGGTGGGGGCTTTTGAATAATTTGGCTGGTATCCGTTTTTTATACTGCAGGTAGTACCGACATACTATGGTAGTACTCATTATCGTCTACTGGCTAGAGTCAGGAAGGGTGTACATGCTGTATCCTGAAGATCGATATGTCGTTGTCAGAGCCGTTGCTCCTTTCGCTGTTGCGTTTGTCATCATTATTTTTGATTTTGTTTTGTTGTTGTTTTGGTTAATTTAGTGGTCTCACGAGTCAGCCTGCAAGTGTTGGCCACTCGTTCACAGAGATGGGACTAAAATTGACGGTGGCTTATTCGTTCAAGTCCACATTGTGGGAATTATGAGGGTTCTCTCTTAGTACGTGGCAACAATAAGGCGTTCCCATTATAGGTGCGTCCACAACTATTATTTAAGAGCCTTCGATATAGCCAACGCTGAAAGAGAATATGCTCGTAAGTTGGATGTAAAATTTGGAGATTCGAAATATAGATAATATTTTGCCTAATGCGGTCGCCCTCTGCGGGAATGAACATCAATTTCTGAATTACAGATATGGAAGGAGATCTCTGAACTCAAACATCTTTGTCCAATGTCATTCTAATGAAAAGTGTAAATGTAAATAAGTGCAGTCTTCTCAGGAGCATTGTGCCTTAAATTACACTCGCCGATGAATGGGTTAAGATACATATATATAATAATAATTGTTCAATTTCAATAAACTTTTTTAATTAAAGTGAATTTTTCGCTACCGCAAAGGGTATAAAAGGTTTGTTGGCGAAGAAAATGTCTGCAGTTTAAGGTCAACTACTAATTTGTAGAGATCAAGGGATTTTGACAAAAAAAAAAAAAAATTATTTTCGGCGTATTCAATTTGTTCAGCATGTTAGACTTATTACGTGGGCGTGGTCGTGAAGTTTACAAATCGCGGGACGGGTTAACATATCTCTTTAATGTTTTCACTTTTGTCGGTACAAATCCAAGCAAAGCGCGTTCGCTGAATTATTATATATTATATTACTCCTATTCTTTAACTGTAAATTTTATTTGCTGTCTCTTTTGCCCACTCTCATTTCACATTGGCTACATAAAATCATGGCATCTCCTCAACACCACTGAGCTGCTCGCCGCCATACAAAATGCCGTGCAGGTGTCGGGCATACCAATAAAAATTCTCTTCATCACATGGAATATGCAACGTTTGCAAAGTGTTATACCAATACTGGATGATTTGGATCAGAATTACACACGCGCTGAAGATCTATTGAAAATACGAAAATGTGTGCGAGGTTGCTGCAAAATTATAAGTTTCTTCTGCTTGCCCTATTATAGTTATGAAATAACGACCATTGCGCTGGGCGTGTGGCAGAATCGTGCGCCACTGGCTGCTTGGGTGCCCTACCTGGATGGGCAACGCGCTACATGGGAATATTGGACGATTGTGACTTGGGATATATTTGTGATGTTCTTTTTATTGTCACATCAGTTGGGTAATGATACTTATCCGCCGATTTATATTAATATTATACGCACACATGTGCAATTGTTGGTGAAAAGAGTTGAGCTTTTGGGCAGTGATAAAACGAAGACAGCGGAGGAACATTATGCAGAGCTCTTGGCGTGCATACGGACTCATGGCCAGATCAAACGGTAAGTAGACTCAATTTGATTTAATTTTGAAACTAAAAAAATAAAAATTTATATATTGAAAATTCATCTTTCTTCCTCTCTCTCTCTTTTTATCTCTCTCTCTCTCTCTCTCTCTCTCTCTTCCAACACCATTTAGCGTTGTTAACCTTATTGCGCCCGTTATATCAATCACTCTCTTCACTCAATTCGCTACTACTGCTACAAGTCTCTTGAATTGGTTCGGTGATGTGGAGTTTCCGGAGAATATTATCTCATTTGCATATTTTTCTTGCCTCCTTTTACAAATTTTACCCTGCTGCTCTTCAGCTTCATATCTAATTAGCGATTGTGAACTCTTACCCACTGCCATTTTCCACTGTAATTGGATTGATCAGGATCGTCGGTTTAGGAAAGCTCTCCTATTCTTTTTGCAGCGTACCCAAAAGCCAATGCAGTTTTCGTGTCTGAAACTTTTCGTGGTCAATTTGGAGACAAGTGTGGCGGTGGGTTAGATGAATTTTGTTCCTAATTATTATTAATAATTTGTTTTATTCAAATCAGATTGGAAAATTCGCTTTCTCGCTGTACACTCTCATACAAGGAACAGAAGTTGGAAGCAAAACGGAGAATTGAAAGTTGAAAAGTTGTAAAATGTCTTGAAATATTATTTAAATATTTAAATTCTCGAGTTTTAATAAATTTTAAATAGTTCCAACACTAACAAAGTTCTCTGAACTTATTATTATTATTATTATTTTAGAATATAATATCGATTAAGGGAGTATACCAGTCTAGAGAGATGAATTTTAGGCAATATGTGAAGCTCCGTGAAAAGAAAGCAATCAATATTTTTACTATACATATTTTTATAAGTTATTTATTGACTTGAGAAAAGTACAAAAAAGAAAAAAATTAAAAAAAAACAAAGTTTTTTAATTCCACGAATTAAAATCAGATAAAGTAGAAAATTTTTACGTGACCACACCGACGATTTCAGCCATTCTAGCAATTTGAAAAAAAAAAAATTATTAATCTAGAGGAATGTCGCAATGTCTGGAACTGCGGAAAAGTCGAATAAAAAATTTCACAAAATGGCGACTGTTTGAAAAAAAAGATTTATTTTACCTTTTTTTTGGCTTTCAAATCTGTTTGAAAATTAGGGGATGAACGTACTTCCAGACAAAGAGAAGATTATAAAGATGACTCTCCAAAAATTCCAAGTAAATCGGTACAGTATAATTTAATAAATCATGAGTATCGTTTAGAAAAAGACAGTTTCGAGAAAAACGCGTTTAAAGTTCCACGTAAAGGCCGAGCCGATATGGATGCCGAGTCAGAAAAATACCTGTAACTCTAAAAATAATTTGAATTTTGAAAAATACTCTTACAGACATATTTTTATGTAGTTTAACTGTAAAAACATGCAAAAAAATCAAATTTTCCAAAATTCTAGACCCTTAAGCACACAGGTCTGACATGTAACATGTATAAATTTTTTCGAAAAATCATTTTAATGGATAAATTCGGTCAAACCGTAGCTTAAACATAAACTTTAATGAAAAAGTAGACTAGTATGCAAAAATTCTAGTCAAATACTGGTATGAAATATGTAGAAATCATACCAGTTCGTTATTTGTATAGCAGTTCAGTAGTAACGGTAACAATAATAATAATTTTCATCACCGCGCCATTCGTATGTTGTTATTATTTCTAGAACGTCACGACTGAGTTTCATTTCCTAATAAATTCTGTTAAAGTGCGAAGTTATTCCTTGTAAATTTATATCATAACGATAGCCGAGAGGTTAGAGCTTAACACTGTAACACGCGAGAGCTTCCTTTTTCGATCCTCGCTGCAGGCAAATTCATTTTTATTTTTATTTTTATTTTTGATGAATCATAAATGCAATACATACTTATATTTGACAGGATGTAGCTTATCGACGTGTTAAAAAGATCAGTTGCTTACATAGTTAGTATAAAAATACAAACTAGTAGGATTCTAGTTAACAACTAGTATTTTTGCCTGCAGGGTATCTGCGCGTGTGTGTATGTAAAGGGTGTTTTTTATAGAGGTATAGAACTTTAAGTTGCAATAAAACAACGATGGATTATTCGATTGACATGAATTTTATTTATCCGAAAGATAATCTTGTGGCATTACATTTTAAATATGATTTCTGGCATATGACCGCCACGGCTGGCGCGGATATAGTCCAATCTGGATGTCCAATTTTCGATGACTTTTTCCAACATTTGTGGCCGTATATCGGCAATAACACGGCGAATGTTGTCTTCCAAATGGTCAAGCGTTTGTGGCTTATCCGCATAGACCAATGACTTTACATAGCCCCACAGAAAGTAGTCTAGCGATGTTAAATCACAAGATCTTGGAGGCCAATTCACAGGTCCAAAACGTGAAATTAGGCGGTCACCAAACGTGTCTTTCAATAAATCTATTGTGGCACGAGCTGTGTGACATGTTGCGCCGTCTCGTTGAAACCACATCTCCTGGACATTATGGAATGAAAAAGTTAGTAATCATGGCTCTATACCGATCACCATTGACGGTAACGTTCTGGCCACCATCGTATTTGAAAAAGTACGGACCAATGATTCCACCAGCCCATAAAGCGCACCAACCAGTCAGTTTTTCTGGATGTAACGGTGTGTCATCATACACTTGAGGATTACCTTCACTCCAAATGCGGCAGTTTGGTTTGTTGACGTAGCCATTCAACCAGAAGTGCGCTTCATCGCTAAACAAAATTCGCTTATGAAAATCGGGAAGAACGGTAATCTCGTTTTGGGCCTTTCGACGAATCTACGCCTTACTTGATGATCGTTTGGCTTCAATTCTTGCACGAGTTGGATTTTGTAAGCACGCAAACCAAGATCCTTCCGCAAAATCTTCCATAAAGTGGATGGACACATATCCAATTCCTGTGCTCGATGGCGGATGGACTCATTCGGGTCTTCCTCAATGCTACGCACTACAGCAGCAATAGATTCTTCTGTACGCACCGTACGGCGTCTGCGGGGGTGCGAGTTATCAATAAGAGTAAACGTGGTGCGAAAACGTTCCATGGTTAATCGAATTAACTGCTCTGATGGACGATTTTGTCGACGATAAAATGGACGTAGTGCGCGATACGTTTTCCGCACAGAACCATTATTTTCGAAATAAAATTGCACTATTTGCAAGCGTTGTTCAGGGGTGAGTCTATTCATGATCAATTGCCAAACCAAACTGAGAATAAATCACTTGACAGCTGTTAAATCGGTCACCATCTTGAAAAGTAATGCCAACTTAAAGTTCTATACCTCTATAAAAAAACACCCTTTATAACTAATTTACTCTTAAATAAAATATTTACAATAATTATCATCGAAATATTAGCCCCCAAATTCAATTCAAACCGCATGATGTCAGTTCACATCATATGATATTGAATCGCATCGTATGAGCATCACACAACAATAAGCGAATATCATTGTTTCCACTAGAAATAGTTATGATAAAAAAAAATTTATATCAGCCAAAAATAAACGAAATATCAGACGCCAATTATAAAATAATTTTATATATAATATTTATAATTTTAGAAAGAACTACATTGTCGTTGGCACCGCTAGCGCGGATATAGCCGAATTATTCCTTTCTTCTTCTCGCAGTTTTACGTCAATCACAAATACCAACCGAAACCAGGCGTTCTGAACTTGATATTCCCAAAGGAATATACGTCTTCCTCTTTCTCTGCCTGCATTTGCGGTATTGCTTTGATCCACTCGCTGAACTATGTCAATCTCGTTGTATAGCTCGTATAGCTAGCTCATCGTTCCATTGCCTGCGGTATTCGCCGTTGCCAACGCGAAAAGGGCCATCAATCTTCTGCAAAACCTTTCTATCGAAAACTCTCAAAGGCGTCTCATTGGATGTCGATATCGTACTTCCTTCTAGTTCCAAGATAGAAAAAAATTATCTACAACTTCAAAGTTATGACTGTCAACAGTATTGTGGGATCATGGTGAATATCTGGTCAATGGTCCGAAGGTCCAATCAGTTCGTTGACGGTGGGCTTTAATCTCTCACACAATACGCTCGATAGGACCTTATATGCGATGTCGAGGAGGCTTATCAAATGATAATTGGCCGTGGGATTCCTGTTTTTATAAGATCAGACTTCGTCATAGTCGAGTATTGGAATATTATTCTATCATCTTCAATTGAGGGCATCTCTGAGTGTCGCACTTTCATTTCATTCAGCAGTTTGGAGAAGTGTTTCCTCCAAAAACTCAGTATGCTTTGGACGTCAATGATTAGATTACCTCATTTGTTTCGACATATGTAAGAATGTTTCGGTCTTGAAACTTTCTTAAAGTCTCTAACTCTTCATACTCATGTATTTCGGTCTCTTTTTTCGTCTGCAAATGCGTCTCAACCCCCTGATCTCTCAACCCTCGGTATATATCCCACGCCGCACGTGTTGCAGGATGATTAGGTGCCACATGACCGAATTACCATCAGTGAAATGTTTCTGAAACGTAAAAAAATCAAATGAGGATTAGGTTAAATAGGAGGATATAAAATGATAAATGAAAAAATCATGACCAAGAACTAATAAGCTACCAAAATCGACTTCAAAGCGTTAATTGACGGCAAATAAGGTGAGACTAACTTTATGGTGGGATTAGAATGTAATTGTCCGTTATAAGCGGCTACAACTTGGCAAAACTGTCAATTCTGAGCTCTACTGTCAACAGTTAACTAGCTTACACTAAACTCTAGATTTCATCAATAGAAAAGGTGTTTTGTTGCATCATGACAACGCCAGATCACATATATTTATGTGAGCAGACATAAGTTGACGGAACTTGGTTGAGAAGTTTTGTGCACCCATTGTATCGTCCGGGCCTTGCATCCTCTGATTACCATTTTTTTCGGTCTTGCAAAGCTCTCTTCTCTATGCCGATAAATCACAAAAGTTCTACAGAAAAATGGGAAAAGGTCATAGAGAAAGACTGGATTTCAAACTTGAGTTCAAATCATTAGTATTTTCCGCGAACCACAGAAATGGCATTATTCTCTGTCGTAAAACTAACTACCGCTCTCACTAAAGTTGATTGGGCAGCTCGAGTACACTCTTCGAGAATTAAGTTGTGTCAATTTCGAACACAAACAACTTCTTTTGCGAAGTCAAAAAACTTCTTCTCAGTAAATTTCAGTGCTTATAAAGAGACGAGTCAACTTTGAGTGTTCAATCTTGCTGCTCAAGCCACTGGCCCATCAGCAGTTCGAGGCTTAGAACACCGCCTCTGTGCTTGTTCCCTAATATAAAGAAAATGTTTTATATATCGCGACGACTACTTCATCTAAAATTAAATTGAATCTCCATTTGATACTACAAAATAGATACATATACGGCATCGCAGCCAGCCAGTTCAACCAAGGCTAACGTAACTTTCCACAATTTTGAAGACTGCTTACTTCTCATACGGCTGAAAACGGCCGGCAATGTACGCTTCTTGAGTTTTTTTGCATGTAGTGGCTATCCTGATAGCCTTTACTCTTCGTTTCTGTCTATTTGAGTTTACAAGGAAGTCTAATATGTGAGTGTACTTTCTGTAAGCTTTCTAACAGAATTCTTTGTGAAGTTTCAAGAGCCGTGACAAAAGATTCTATGTGAAAGAATAGAGGTTCTGACAATTATCCGGCAAATTCTTTAAAGACAACCCAGCTCGTATCACTAACGGACTAAACAAAACCAAATGTATCTAAACAAAACCGTTAACTTACTAACCACATCAGCTAGCGCAGCATAAACTCACCTAACTCTCCAACTGTGCACAGCAACATTGAAGCAACGAATATGCGAATGTCTTCTCTCCACTCATGTTACCCACCACACGAGCGCCACTTTGTTCCACACAGCTCCAACGCTATGCTGAATATGTTTAACCACACTTACCTAGCATAGCCAACGCAAATGCCGCTACTTTGGGTGCTTCAGTTCACCGTACCTCGAATTGACTCCACAAATTCAGTTGCAGTTTGTATCTCGCGCGCGACGGTTCGTTTGCGGTGAACTAACTAATATACGAGTGTTAAGCTTTTCACTGCCGATTGTAAAGCAGACAAATATGGGGAATAGACTCCCAATGCACGACCGATGTGTTTGTTTGTGATTCGTTCGTTGTGTTTTTTGTGTTTTTTGGCGTTGTACACACTCAGTTGGAGTGCGTTGTGTTTTGACAGTGCAAAAATTTGGCGGCGCAGCAACAATATGCATCGGCACCGGCACCGGTAACTGTTCGTAACTCTCGCCGGCTGATCTGATTGTTGTGGCTGATGTTGCAAGTGCGTTCGATGCGTTTATTACGCCAGAGAAAAGTGCGGCTCTTGAGCTGTAACTTTGTGCAAGTGCAGTGATTGATTGACGTTTGTCAGATACAGTTGTCGTCGTATGTCGCTGACATTGGACAAGTGCAAGTACGTTGAGTGTGTTGAACGAGTAAAGGCTGAAGTACGTTCCGTTTGAGTGGGCGTATAGTGTTTACGATTTAAATATATAAATAAATAAAAATGAAATCAATTTAAAAAATTAGCGACAGCGCATTTTGTGCAAGCGAAGTTTATGTGAAATTGTTGCGTTTAACGGTAATTTGATACAATTTCTAATGATAGTCAAATGTACGTGAGTTCCTTAGTTTAAAAATGCATTGAAAATACACACACACACAATAATTTATTTTTCTATTTTAAAACTTTTGTGCGTCTAAATACTGCTTAAAATCATATATAGTGTTTCTTATGTAATTTGAAGAACGTGTTGATGTTGAATATTCAGAAAGAAAAAAATTTGTTTACAGATGTTTTTTTCTTCTATGTTGTGGTGGTGCTAGCGTCTGTTTATATGTTTTTAATGTGCTTTCGGCTTACATATGTGTCGGAAATTTGGATTTGAAACGCCTCGTTGATTTCCATTAAAATAATATCACAATTCAGCGGCTTTCAAATTAGACTTTCAATTGGTTTCTTATTTCTTCTTCTTCCTCGTGCTTATTTTTATATTTTGTTTATCGTTCTTTTGTTTACATTTTTTTTAAATTAAGTTGAAAACGCGTCTGTTGACTACTTGTGTTGAATGATCATTTTTATTGTAATAGAGATGCTTGAAAATATTATCAAAAAAAAAAAAAAAAAAAAACATAAATACGTGGTTAAAATAAGGAAATTAATTTCAAATTTATAATTTTCACAAAATCCAAGTAAATTTATCTATAATTAATTCTCTTTTTTTTTTTTGATAATTTTTTGTTTAAAATGTTTGTGTTGTAATTAATTATATAACATTAGTTCATACTGTAATTTTGGTAAATATTAAATAATTCGGCGCGTGGTTTGAAAAAATTAAATATTAAATTTTTTTTTTGCTAACAGACGGTTTTTACGTTTTTTCTTAAGTTTTGACATTTTTAAATTTTAAGCACTAAATTTAATTATTCAAAATTACGCTGTTTTGAAATTTAAAAAATTAAAATATTAAAGCTGAAGTAAATATTTATTAAATACTGAATAACTGCATTTCAAAAAACTAATTATGAATATATTTTTTCACTTAACAAGTTTTTATTAAAAAAAAACTTTAAAATTAAATACATTAATTTAAAGTTTATAAATTTAACATTGATAATTTCGCTACAAAAAAAAGAATAAATTAATCAAATTTAAGTAGGTTGAACAAAACTCGAGTATTTAAGAAAATTTTTTTAATTTATTCATTCAAACTCGAGTTGTAAAAAAAATTAAATTTCAAATTCAAAAATAACTAATAATAAATAAAAAGCTAAACAATATATTTAATATTCTTTATTTTAAAAAAACTATATGTTTTTTATAATAAATATATATATATTTATATATATATATCTATTGTAAATATATATATGTATCGAAATAAGTAAAGTTTTGTTTTTGTTTTTTAAATAATGTACGTATTTATAATATTAAACAATTTATCATACAGAATAATCCTTTTTACGAAAAAATTAGTTTTGAACTGCTTTAAAAACTATTACCAAAAAAATTATATAATAAATAAATTAATAAAATGATAAATTTTACAAAACCAAAAATAAATCTTGAATTATTTAATTTTTATAAGAAAATATTTATCTCAAAGTCATAAAACATACTTAAATTTATGTTTTTTTTGTTAAAAAAATGTCTTACCTTTTGACATAGAAATATTTTATATAGTTCTAGTGGATCCCAGCGTGCTTTGCTACACCTATAAAAAATTAAGAAAATCTAACGGAATTTTTTTTAATTTATTTTTTTTTTGAAAACGGAACGAAAAAAAATATTAAAATTTTAATTCCAAACTTTTTTCTATTAATTTTTTTTCTAACGGTGTGTATTTGATATCACACGATCTTGGCGGCCAATCGACCGGCCCAATACGTGAAATTATATGCTCACCGAAGTGTTATCTCAATAAATCCCTCGATTGATGCGATGTGTGGGAAGTGGCGTCGTCTTGTTGAAACCATATGTCACGGAGATCACGAGCTTCAATCTCAGGCATCAAATAATCAGTTTCCATGACGCGATAACGGTCGCCATTGACGGTTACGTTCTCACCGGCATCATTTTTGAAGAAATATGGACCGATGATTCCACCGGCCACAAACCACACCAAACCGTTGTTTTTTCTGGATGAAATGACAGCCTTGGACCCTCTTCAGGTTGCTCTTCGTCCCAATTTTGCTTGTTTACACACCCTTTGAACCAGAAATGTGCCTCACCGCTGAACAAAATTTGGCTCGAAACGTCGGATCTTCTTGGAACTTTTCAAGAGCCCATAGAGCGAAGCGATGTCGCTTGGGAAGATCGAGCGGCTTCAGTTCTTACACAAGCTGTATTTTGTACGCTTTCAATGTAAGATCTCGATATAAAATGTGCCAAGTCGTTCCAAACGTCAGTCCGAGTAGCTGCGAACGGCGCCGAATAGACTGTCCACGGTATTCGTGAGCACTCTCAACTACGGCGGCTATATTTTCTTCATTGAGTGTTGGACTTGGTCTATTTTCTCGTGTTTTATCCAATAATGAATGCTGGGTGTCAAGATGGTACGCTCAGTAGACCGATTATGTTAACCATAAGTTGTGCGAAGCGCGCGAAACACATTCTTTACCGAACGTGAATTTTCGTAATAAAATTGAATGATTTGTAAACGTTGTTCACGCGTAAGTCTTTCCATGATGAAATGCCAAACAATAGTGAATAAAAATAATATGACAGCTTGACACGACTCTCGTGTGATTTGTTAAAAAAAGGCTATTGGATGAAGTACCTCTACTTGGATCAACTTTTATATATATGTATATATATATATATATAATATTTATTGATAATGTATTTTTTTATTTTTTATTTATTTTTTCTTTTTGATCTTAAAGACTTGATCTGCACACAACAAAAAAAGTTTTCAAAAAATCTGAGAAATATGAAATTCACAAATTACATTACGGACATTGTTTTAATTTTCATTGAGAAGCAAACAAAATGTTAGAATATGCATTTTGTAGAAAAACTGTATATTTTGCTGGTGATATTCAGAGAAAAATAAAATTAAAATTAAGGGAAAAATTTAATTTTTCTGAAAATCAAAAAAAAAAAAAAATCGTTTACAATTAAAAAAATGTTTAATTTTGTTTTGAAATGCATAAATGACTTAATTTTTATTTTTGATTTTAATGAAATATAAAAAAAATTTAGGCTATAAATTTCGTTAAGAAAATCAGTATTAGACATTACGTAACAGAAATTTTTTTAAATTAAAGAGAAAATGAAAAAAAAATATTTTTTTTGGTGTTTTGTAAAATTAATCTGACTGATTTTATGCTTAGTTTTCATAGAAGAAGCAAATAGAAACGAGTTTGTTACATATATAAACAACCTAAATAAAACTTTTTTAATAAAATTAAAAAGTTTTTATTGTTTACTCGAAATTAATTTTTTCGAAAAGCTGGTGAGTGTAGAACTAACCTCAACATAATTTTATTTTAATTTTTGTAAGAAGCACATATTTTTTTATTTAAAAAAAATCGTGTTAAAAACTTTATGGGATTTTTTAAATTATATCCTAATACGAATATTCATATTACTTTTGAATCTAGTACTGCAAATTTTCAAATTGTGTATTTAGAATTCTTTTTTGTTGTTGCAATTTTTCACTATTTATATATAAAGTAGACCTCCGCCTGTTAATGAAAAATGAAATAGATAAAATATCTTCTAAATCAACAAATCCAAAAATAATTTATTTTTATTTTGCAGATACTAAGTCAGTGAAAAAATAACGAAACTAAAACAAAAGCAAAAACAAAATCCTCTAAAAATGTACGAAATTGAAGTAATGCGAAAAAAGGCAAAATAAAAAAATCTGCGCTTCAGTGAAGTCATAAATTTCTAAATATAAAAATAAATAAAACACGAAAAGTGCATTTAAATACGACAAAAAAAACCAAACGAAAAAAATTGAAAGCAAAAAAAGCCGCCAAACCATAAATGGTAAATTGCTACAACAAATTTATGGCTAATTTAAAAACCGAAAATAGTGCTTAATAATTATTATTTAGTGTTAAAACATACATCAAAAAGAGAAAAAATAAATAACAATAATAAAAACTAATGTCATTTAACAAGCCACCATCGCATTGACAACATATTAAATTATGTATTAACAAATATAATGCTGCGATAAAATCTATTATAAAAAAAGAGAATCAAGAGATTAATGTTGCCATAAATCAGCAATAGAAAACTGGTAAGTCGAAATTTATGTAAATTTATTTCTGTTTTTTTTTCATCTGCTACTTTGGCTGTGCGAGTTTAGTTAATTTTAGTGAGCTTAACGAAAATTTATTTACGCATATGTTTTTAATTGCAAATGCATATTAAATTTTGGCAATTAAAATCTGTAAAAAAAATTACAGAAACTTTATAATCAAACAAATATGTAAAATTTATTAATATTTAATCTATAGCTGGAAAAGGCTGAAGTTATGACGCGTTTTTGTGTATAATTTTTTCGTTTCTATTAAAACAATTTTTGTTTAATTTTCAATTTTTATTTTTAATTTTTTTAATTTTTTTTTTTGATTGCATGTATCATAACATAATTGCAATTTTTAATAAGTTATTCAGAAAATATACTCAAACATTTCTGCTTTGTTTATAAGTAGCTATGTAAGGGCTGATCCATTTCGAGGCTCCCTACAGAAAATTTAAATTTAATGGAGAATGTTTATTATCATTCGAAAAAACATTCTTTGGCGTTATTTTTTTGAAGATTATCTCTATCAAATGTTGGCCGCGGCTACATGAGCCCAATTTTCGATGACTCGTTCGAGCATTTCGACTGGTAGATGGCGAACGACATGCATGATGTTTTGCTCCAAGGCCTGAATCGAAGCGGGATTTTAGACTTTACTAAAGATATGTAAAAAAAGAAAGAGTCAAACGGTGTGATAACGCATGATCTGGGTGGCCAATCGACCGGCCTAAAATGTGAAATTATCTGCTCAATGAAGTGTTCTCTCAATAAATCTATTGATTGATGCGAAGTGCATGGCCAGTGGCGCTGTCTTGTTGCAACCAAATATCGCGGAGATCACGAGATTCAATTTCAGGCATCAAATAGTCGGTAATCATGGCGCGATAACGGTCGCCATTGACAGTTACGTTCTCACCGTCATAATTTTTGAAGAAATATGGACCGATAATTCCACCGGCCCACAAACCAAACCAAACCGTTGTTTTTTCTAGATCAAATGGCAGCTCTTGAGTCTCTTCAGGTTGCTCTTCATGCCCGATGCGGCAATTTTGTTTCTTTATATACCCATTGAGCCAGAGTATGGGCCTCATCGCTGAACAAAATTTGACTCACTAACGTCGGATATTCCTTGTACTTTTGAAGATCCCATAGAACGATGCGATGTCGCTTGGGAAGGTCGAACATCTTCAGTTCTTACACAAGTCGCTCCATACGTCACTCTGAGTTGCTCCGACCTGTGCCGAATCGACTCGCTACGGTCTTCTGTAGACTCTCAGGTATGTCCGCTATATTTTCTTTACTGCGTGCTGGGAGTGGTCTATTCGGTCGAATATTATCCAATAATGGATGCTGGGTCTCAAGATGGGTGATAATGTTGCGAACAGTACGCTCAGTAGGCCGATTATGTTGACCATAAGTTAAGCGAAGCGTGCGAAACACATTCTTTACAAAACGTGAATTTTGGGAATAAAGTTGAATGATTTGTAAACGTTGTTTAGACGTAAGTCTTTCCATGATGAAATATCAAACAATACTGAACAAAAAAATAACATGACAGTTTGACACGATTCATGCGTGATCTGTCAAAAAAAGGCTATTGAAAATAGTACCTCTATTTGGATCACCCTTTATGTAGATGAATCAATTGTTTGTAATTTTTTTTGGTTTCGGTTACTTGTTTTATCTCCTCTGCATTACAGATTTATTATTCTTTATTAATGTTGTTTTAAATAAGGTTTTTTTAAAATAATTTTTTTATGCGATTTTCGTTGAAAAAAAACTCGATTTTAGGAGATAATTATAACATTGAAATAAATGCAATATATTTTTATATAAAAAAGAATAAAAATGTTCCACATGCGAATATGGTCATAGACTCAATTTTATATGAAAGCAATGATCTCACTGCAAAGCTAATAAATTGGTGCCAATTGCACAATAATTTATTTACTCGGCTACTGCCATATATTCTGTATGTTTATTGCACACAAAGATACAACAAAATGTATGTATGCATATAAGTATGATATGAAAAAAATTTAAATTTTTCTTTTTCTTACACAAACGCCAATTTAGAATCAAATTGCAAATTCTCTAAAAGCATTATTTGCAAACTATTAATTTACATATTTTAAAAATTGCAAATTTATAAATATACAAACAAGTAATTTTAAGTTAATATATTTTGATTTTTTTTTTCAAACAAGCGTATCTTATTTAAAAGCAAATTATGAAAAAGAGAGCTTAGAGCTGATGAAAAAAATACTTTTATTGTTTTGCATGCCAATTTTAAAGTTAAAAACTTCGTTTCGGTTTTCAAAAGAAATAAAAATAAAAATATAAATAAAATAAAATAAAAATTATAATAAGAATAATTCAAATTCGAAATAAAAAGTGAAAAATAAAAATAAAAGTAAAAACAAAAAAACTCAAATAATACTTTTTACTTTACAATATTCCTTACGGTTAACCGGTATGTATATGGTTTTGTGTCTTGATGGTTTTACCAACAAATGGAGGAACCTACAATTTATTCTTAGCCACCTCCGAACGGCCGATGGATTTTTATGAGGAACTTTTATTTCATGCCAGAAATACACTCGGAGGACATAAAATTCCCTGCCAAGGGGCGACTGCAATTAGAAAAATCTAGTTACTATAATTTTGGATGTTGCTCGAACCTGGGTTCGAACCCAGTCCTTCCGCATTGTACTAAGCAATGTTAACCATTCGGCTATTCCGGCCGCCGAGATATAGTTGTGTGAAAGTATCAAAAAAGTGTTCAAAATCGACTTAGTGCCAACAAATATACGAGGTTATAAAATCCGAGCGGCTGTTTAACTGCCAAAAGTAACGATGCAGTAACTTTAGTTTTGATAAGTACTCTTAGTAACAATTGCCAAGACCCTATGCCCGAAACGATGAACTGCAAAATTTTTGCACAGTGTAATAAGTCTTTATACCAAACTTTGTCGAACGCAATACTCTTTGTTCTCGAATACCTTACTCATTTCATTAGTAATTCGGTTAAAGTGTTCGATAGTACAATGGTTTTCATGAAACACGAATTGGTGTTCCGGTATCACTTTGTTACGATGGAAAAAATATAAACTTTGAGAGCAGATTTCTTTCGCATAATTTGGAAAGTAGTAGGCTTATTGGTTTGTAAGAAGACGCCTAATGATGGTATTTTTCTTTTTTGGCCATCATTAATATTTGCGACCTTTTCCACGCGTTCAGAATGGCATTAAAGTGTTCAGCTCTTGGAAGCTCTATTAGGATTTTGGTTGTGATATGATCCATAGTCTCTTCTGTGTGTGGAGAATCAACTTTTATTATGGAATTTCTGTGAAGAATCAGTAAAAAAGCTTGGGTTCCACATAAATTCTATTAACGTCTGTGCGTCTTCTATTAGGTTGGGCTAAACACCAACCTAGAAACTTGCCATTTGCTATACCAATAATTTGTACTCAACTAAGGGATCACGTGGATAACTGATTGCTATTTTTGGTTTGACTCAAACAAAAATCAATATTATAACCAAGTGCATGCTTACCATCCACTATCCAAACTTGCTTTCGGCCAAAAGATCCATGTTATAACGTGCCGACCTGCCTGTGACAAAAGCTCCAAATCGAGCAGAAGGAATAGATTCTATTAAAGAATTTGTCAACACGATACTGTATCTTTATATAGGGACCCATGTTACGAACTGTCAACTTCAAAGACAACGCACTTTTTGACTCAAAGTGATTTAAATGATTAAAAGCGCTGAAACAAAAATTTCTTATTTTAGAAATCATTGGGATAAAATGAAAATAGTTTTCTAAAGCAGGTGATTTAGTTTTATGTAGTACAAATTTCATTGTTTTATTTGCGAAAAAGCTCAGTAGAGAAAGAAAGAGTCACTATACAAGGAAAGTGTGGTCCAAGCGTACCACGCGTCATAAAAATTAAAAATAAAAAAACATCCTTTTGTGAAAAGACAATCTGAAGACAATCTTTTACCAAGGTTGCGCATAAAGCCAGGCTTTATAAAAAATTCTGCAAAAGTTATGACTGAATTTGATAGTGGAATTTATATCTAAAAGAGAAATGTCCAAAACTCAGCGAGGTAAAAGCTTAAGAGCGAATATTTGTAGGTCCACCAATATGGCAACTGTTAAAGGATAAAACGTTTGAAGGAGAAAATTGCCTGTCAATGTTTCACAAAACATGCTCCTGGAAACCATAAATCAGAAAGTTATAAAGAATTAAGAAAGGAACGTATAATGCCATATACAGGATATGGATAATATTCGACCGTGAAGAAAATATAGCGGCTGTAGCTCAGACCGTGGAGAGTCGATTCGGCACCGTTCGCAGGAACTCTGACTAACGTATGAAACGACTTGGCGCATTTTACGTAGAAATCTTAAACTGAAAGCGTACAACATAAAGCTTGTGCAAGAACTGAAGCCGCTCGACCTTCCCAAGCGACACCGCTTCGCTCTATGGGCTCTTGAAAAGTTCCAAGAAGATCTGACGTCTTCGAGCCAAATTTTGTTCAGCGAGGAGGCCCATTTTTGGCTCAATGGGTATATAACCAAGCGAAATTGCCGCATTTGGAACGAAGAGAAACTTGAAGAGATCCAAGAGCTGTCATTTCGTCCAGAAAAACAACATTTTGTGTGGTTTGTGGGCCGGTGGAAACGTCCATTTTTCTTCAAAAATGATGCCGGTGAGAACGTAACCCTCAATGGCGACCGTTATCGCGCAATGATAACCGACTATTTGATGCCTGAAATTGAAGCTCGTGATCTCCGCCACATTTGCTTTCAGCAAGACGGCGCCACTTGCCATGCACTTCGCATCAATCAATGGATTTATTGAAAGAACACTTCGGTGGGCATATAATTTCACGTGTTGGGCCGGTCGATTGGCCACCAAGATCGTGTGATATCACATTTTAAGACTTTTTCCTGTGGGGATATTTAATGTCTAAAGTTTATGTGGACAGTCCCGCTTCGATTCAGGCATTGGAGCAAAACATCGCGCTTGTCATTAGCCAGCTACCAGTCGAAATGCTCGAACGAGTCATTGAAAATTGGACTCAACGGATGGAGCATCCGAATTTTATTTCAAATGATAGTAAACATTTCCCATTAAATTTTGATATAAGTTTTCATGTAACAAAAACAAATGTTTAAAATTTCGTGACCAGTTTCGCAATACAAGACCATACGCCAAATACTCTGAGTCACTGCAGGTTAATGAAAATGATTGAAAAACTAAGTCCAATCTGAAGCGAATTCAAGACGGTTTTTACAAGGCGAAGTTACTATTACAGCCAAGGCGAATTTTAAAAGGTGCTGTTACTATGGCGGCGAATTCAACTCTTTTTTTATCCATTCTTCGCAAAGATTGTCAAAATTATTTTTAGTATGTTTTTTTTGCTTGAATTTCATTTGATTTTATATGTGTAAACGTGAAAATTATTAAAATTATGTGCTCTACGCGAAAAAAATCGAAAATAGGTTTGTGCAGTTTTAAAAGCCAAAGAATTTTCCATGATTTTGGCAAGCAGAAAATAAAGAAAGGTTGTATTTGTTCTCGTGCCCCCACCTTTTTAAAATCTTTTAAGCCTAATCAAGGCGAATATAACAAGGTGAAGTTTGAATGGCAGCGAATTCAGTTTTTACTTTCATTGAACATTGAAATTTTCAAAATAATTTTTCAGTTTCTATTTTCTTGGCTTAAATTTGATTTGATTTTCTATTTTTTAATGCGAAAATATTAAGAATTGATTTTTTTTTTTTTGATGGCAATTCGTTCGAAAAAGAGTGGAACAGAAGGTTTGTGCAGTTTTAAAAGCCATAGAATTTCTATAATTTTGACAATAACTACTCAAAAGCAAAAACAAAAATCACGGGATTTGTTGTATTTTTTCTCCTGTTCCCACCTTTATAAATTCGCCTTGTTCGAATTAGGAAATTTCTAAAATAATTTTTGGATTTCACGAAAAAGACATTTAAAAAAAAATTGGTTCACATACTTTATTGAAAAAAAAAAGTATATTCAAAATGTAATGCTTCAATTTCGTTATTAAAGAAGTGAAAGCTATGCGGATCACAAATCGTGTAAGAAATCTGAAATCTGTAAGTGTATGTTTTTCTAATTTCTTCAACTCCTGTTTCACAAAAAAAATCCGCCAAGATCAGCGCAAAAGTGAAAATCACTAAAGGATGTTCATCAATTATAATAATAAAAGTTAATCCACGCGCTACTCACCGCGCAACACGCACAAACACATTCATACATAAATACACACACACACACAAAGAGTGTGCGAGTTAATTTGCTATCACTCCCCCTTAGCTACTGCCTGCCAAATCTCTGCAAGCTCACCTTCTCTGCCAGCTGTATGTAGCATCAGCAACCAGCAGCAGCTCATCATTATTACGTGAACGTGCGGCACGTACATTTTGCGGCTGTGAGACGCACTTGTGCTACTCAAAGGCTGTCATGTCTTGCTTTGGTTTATGAGTGCAGGAGTATTTTATGTATATGTGTGAGTATGTGTGTATGCGTTAGTTAGTGTGTGTGTGTGTGTGTATTTGTATTGGCATATTTCTATGTGTTTGCACACTTAAGTGCTGCAATTAGTGCTCCTCCTAGTGTCTAACTGCACTTAATGAATAAATAAATGCCACTAATAGTTGCCACATTTCCTGTTTTGTTCCTACGTACATATGTATGTACATACGCGTAGTTATGTTTGTACATTGAGCGATGCTTGTTGAAGCGTTAGAGGGGCTGGCGTGGTATGCAACAACTAATATTGCAATGCTAGCCTGATGAACATGTCTGTGTGTACGTGTGTGTATTTAATGCACACCTGAGTCTATACGGCAAGAGCAACAAAAATAAGAATAAGCAATAATAACGACAACAACAACAATAATAGCTGCAGCCACAGCCACATCCGGCAACATTGAGTGCGCCAAAACGTGCTCACCAAATAGCGATGGAACAACAAAAACAACAAATACACAGGGGGGTTTATTATGAAATCAACTTACACACATACGCATACAAACACACGCACACATATGCGAGCTGATAGAATCAACATTGCAAAAATTAAATCATAACCATAGCGGCAATAGCAACAACAACAACAACAACAGCATCTCAAAGTGCAGCTAAACCGCTTTTACGCATATGTTGTTGGTGCTTATGTTGGTGTTGTTGTGATTGTTGCAACGGTTCATTCTCTTAGTTTTCCGCTTTTCCGCTGATGTTGTTGTTGTTGTTGGTTTTTTTTTGTATTCGCTTTTGTTGTTGTTTTATTTATTTATTTTTTGTTTTACTTTTGCTGCCGCCAATCCACTTACATAACAACGTCACATTGCGAGGCCCGATCGACTGTTGCGTCTATGTGGCAAGTTTGTTAGATTTGTTCTTGTTGTCATCGCGCTGGCATTTGCACTTCGAATTGCTCTTTTATGCAGCGCATACAACAACAACAGCAACAACAGCACGTTGCTGTCATCAAGCGAAATTGTCGCCAACTTCATCGTCATCATCAATGTATCGTCTGAGGGACTCGACAACAAAATATATCCTCACATACATACATACATACATGTATATATAAGTATACATACAACCGTATTTACTGTTTTAGTTACCCAGTCATGTTGTCTAGTTTGTGGGGGTTACAAGACGCACACACACACACGCAAAAAAAGGTGTATTAGAAGAATCATAGAAAGCGCACGAAGGAAGATTATGGCTGAAAAAGCGATTTTACATTGCTTGCTTTGTTTTTTTTCACTTTTGTTACGTTGTTATTTTTGCTTTACACTGTTTGGTGTGTTCTTTTACGGTAATAGCCATTTCGTATATCCGCTAGCGCCAGTTACATCAGAAAAGGAAAATGAAAAAAAAAACAGCATTCAATATCTTTCCCAGAGGAAGTGATATAATAAAACATTATGAATTTCTTAATTTTGATTTTACGCTTTTGTTTCCCTTTACAAAAGATACTGCTGAGGTCTAAAGCTTGCCCTTTTAGGACAGAAATTAAGAGTTTTATCAAGCAATACTCAAAGGTAAAATGATTCCTTCCTGGCAAAAGAAGTCTGGTGAGGAGATGTGATGATTTCCGAAACAGCTGTCACTTCTACATTTGTTCTATAACAAAATATTCTATCAAAAAAAAAAAAATAAAATAAAAAAAATCCTAACCTAATAGGCCTTTAATAAAGCTCATTTACTTATAACCACGAAAAAAAATATATTTTACCATGTAGGTTTCGTGTAAGGCATAACAACCAGCTAGTATAATATAACCTCAGGAAAACCAGACCTCCGTTCTTTATACGCTTTGAAGGACTTATCTATTGCCTTGAACATACTGGCAGATTAACTCCACGTATGTATGTTTCCAAAATCTGGGTTCGCGGTCACAGGAATATTTTCGACAACAAGAAAGCAGACGACTTGGCCAAGTCAGGAGCCCCTCTAGACAAATTTGCGGTGAAGTATATACCATGTCTGCAAGAAATGATCTAGAGAGACCTTTATATGCAATAAAAACAAGTAGCTCAGAACAGCAGATGGAATTCTCTAACCAAATGCAAGGTAACAAAGCAGTTATGGTCAAAGTATGACAAGACATGATTTGAGGACCTATTCAATAGGTCCATGAAAAGTATATACAGACTTAAAGCTACTATAATGAGGCATTGGCCATTTGTAGTACAAAAAAAGAAAAAATCGTTATGCTCTATAACAATATTTTCCGGATAATTTGGATGCAAGTCTTTCACGAAAATGCCAATATGAACGGATCCATGATCATATTGACATCTTCGTGAAAGACTTTGAGTAGTGAATCAGCGAAACGCACTTACAAACACGTAGCTAGAGATCAATATTACAAAATAATGGAAATAATGAAAAGATTTAAAGTTTTGATTTAGATGTTGCTTAATTAGAACTTTAATGTCCCTTTGAAATACCAATTAGAATAAAAATTGGAAAAAATACAGAAAGCCACAACAACGTGTGGCCGGTTTAGCTAATATATAAATCAAGCAATTCCAACGAATTCAGAAATTGAATGTATTTCAATCCACCAATTCGAGCCTGAGTTTTTATATCAAAATCATTTACGTCCTTATTTTTCGCTGCTTAACCAACTCTGAGTTTTATATTTCACATCAATATTTGGAAAAACTTTCGATGTTAGTTCTTCCTCTGAGGTTATGATGTGACAAAAATTTTGGTGGTAACGAAATCAGGCCAGTAGAAGTGTGAACAGAAATTTTTCCTATTCTTCAAATGAAGTCATTTATAAAGGGTTTTTTTTTATAGAGGTATAGAACTTTAAGTTGGCATTACTTTTCAAGATGGCGACCGATTTAACAGCTGTCAAGTGATTTATTCTCAGTTTGGTTTGGCAATTCATCATGAATAGACTCACGTCTGAACAACGCTTGCAAATAGTGCAATTTTATTTCGAAAATAATGGTTCTGTGCGGAAAACATATCGCGCACTACGTCCACTTTAGCGATGTTTAGCGATGAAGCGCACTTCTGGTTGAATGGCTACGTCAGCAAACAAAACTGCCGCATTTGGAGTGAAGGTAATCCTCAAGTGTATGTTGAAACACCGTTACATCCAGAAAAACTGACTGTTTGGTGCGCTTTATGGGCTGGTGGAATCATTGGTCCGTACTTTTTCAAAAGCGATGGTGGCCAGAACGTTACAGTCAATGGTGATCGGTATAGAGCCATGATTACTAACTTTTTCATTCCTGAATTGAATAACCATGATGTCCAGGAGATGTGGTTTCAACAAGACGGCGCAACATGTCACACAGCTCGTGCCACAATAGATTTGTTGAAAGACACGTTTGGTGACCGCCTAATTTCACGTTTTGCACCTGTGAATTGGCCTCCAAGATCTTGTTATTTAACACCGCTAGACTTCTTTCTGTGGGGCTATGTAAAGTCATTGGTTTATGCGGATAAGCCACAAACGTTTGGAAGACAACATTCGCCGTGTTATTGCCGATATACGACCACAAATGTTGGAAAAAGTCATCGAAAATTGGACGTCCACATTGGACTACATCCGCGCCAGCCGTGGCGATCATATGCCAGAAATCATATTTAAAATGTAATGCCACAAGATTATCTTTCGGATAAATAAAATTCATGTCAATCGAATAATCCATCGTTGTTTTATTGCAACTTAAAGTTCTATACCTCTATAAAAAACACCCTATAATACACTGTATTTTTGGAATTCTGCAAGAAATATTTTGGTTGAGGTTAATGCCCAGCTGGCGCTAACAATTTTCTTTGTTGTATAAAAAAATATTCAATTCAAAATAGAAAAATAGGCTTTTCATTCATATACCGCTAAATATATATAAATTAATCAAAAAATAATTTCGGTTAATAAAAATAATTTCTTTTTAACCATTATAACATAAAGGTGAAAAATTGAAGTGTCAACAAACCTTAATTTATTGTCATTATCATTAAATCTTTGACACGCAATGTACTTGAAATTTCATACAATATATTTACATTCTGTTGAAAAAGCACACACACACATATATATACATATGCATTTTTATATATTTTAAAATTAATATAATCTTAACGACCACACATTCACAGTGTTTGCGTATTTACGATTCTAGTCGAATATTAATTTATTCCGTATTTAATATATTCTTTATCGTCTTCATCTAACAACTGTAGATATACAGTGGCGGACAAAAGTCTACATACAGTACATACATAACTTATTTTAGCGCAAAAACTTTGGTTAATATCATATAACTTGATCTTTTTAGTATTTATTTGGTACACCGTTTGCATCAATAACAGTCAGGCGTCGTGGCATCGAAGCTACTAAATTTGTAAATTCTGAGGAAGTAATACTATCCCAAACTTCAATAAAACGTTCGTTGAGTAATGCTGAGGTGGAAATCTGTTTTTTTCTTTTCTAATTTTTCGTTCAAAAATCTCCAGACATATTCAATAGCATTCAAATCTGCACTTTAGGTGGTGTGTGTAGTTCCCTTGGAGCATGATAAAGCAACCAATCCTTAACAATGTGGGCCGAGCGCCTTTAATCGTTATTCTGTTGAAAGATTCAGCCTGCGCCAAGCTCCTAACTGTCCACCGAAGGCTTCAGATTATCTTCCAACAATGATTTTTATTTGAACTGATCCATATTAACCTCAACAATAGCCAGCTTTCCAACTCCAGATGCCGCAACCGCTCCGCAAACAATTACGTTGCCGCCACCATGCTTCACTGTTGGTATTATATTTTTGGCGTTAAATGCAGTGTTTTCTTTTCTTCAAACTTTAGCTCTTAAATCGCTGCCGAATATATTAAACTTCGATTTGTCTGTAATTAAGACTTTTTGCCAAAAAACCATTCCCAAGTCTAGATGTCCTTTAGCGAACTCCAAGCGAAGTTTATGATTTTTTTCCAGAAAAATGAGGCTTTTACGTGACGCTCTACTGTGTAAGCCGTTATCGTTCAGAACTCTTCGAATTGTTCTTAGATCAACACACTTTCTTGATGAGGTTGCGATGTGTTCGTCTAATTATGGAGCAGTAACTTTAGGATCATCATGCATTTCCTTCAAAATAAAGCTGATGTCTCTTCGAGTTAGATTCTTCGGGCGGCCAACACGCGGCTTATTTTCGGTGGATTCATTTTATTTTTCAAAGTTTTTTACAATGCTCTGTACCATTGGTGGACTTAAGTTTAAAATTTTTGAAATTTTACCATACGATTTCTTCTATTTTTTGTCTACTGACTAACCTAGTTTCTTACGTCAATGGATATCTCATTTCGCAGAGCTAATGTGTTTAAACCACAACTAAATTCAATACTAGCAAATTAGAAAAAATTATTTATAAAAATAGTAAAAAAAAATGGTACCTAACCGCTGTAACAACACAGCATATCGACATAACTGCTAGAAAACCCGTGGTGTATTTAGTCTTTTGTCAAGGGCATTTTTGCGTTTTTTCACCATAATTGTTTTATTTTATGATAGAGAATGGGTTTTTTTAATATATGTGATTAGAAAAGGATTTAAAATAAAACTGTTTACCCACATTTTTCAGCAAAGTGATAGTGCTTTCTACACAACGAATATAACATTAGTAAGACCTATTCTTGAATATGGCTCGGTGATTTGGAGCCCGAGGTATCAAATCTACTCTGACCGAATAGAGTTTATTCAAAAACAATTCCTCCTATTTGCCTTAAGAAATTTGCATTGGGACTCTCAGTACACTCTTCCTCCTAATACTAATCGTCTGAAACTAATCAATCTCCCTACTCTCGTCAGTCGTTGAGAAATGCTTGGTGTAATTTTCATGGTTAAAATAACAACAGAAACGCTGTTTCATATTAAGAAAACAATTTTGGCGATTCTCAAATATTCGTTACATTACATTTAATATTTTAAAAAATTCTTAAAAATCAGCTGATGAATTTTTGTTCTGTAGCTGAACTTTTTTAGTTGTCGACACTAAGCAATCCCCTGCTCATCGTGACTCGGTATTGATGAAAAACCAAACAAGTTCCGTAAGTCATGCGGACTGCTTCCATCGTGCAAATGAGCGGGAGGTGGGTACACCGTTGGGATTAATAATAATACAGGCGGCGTATGCAGACTTTTGTCCGCCACTGTATGTATTTATATGCTGGTTCAAATTCTGAAGCTAGTTAGTGGAAAACTACATCTATGACAAGACGATTTTGAACTGATAAAAATGCCGGTGACGAAACACCGTGAAAATGGAAATTTTATGCAACAAAGAAGTTGTTTATAAAGTGAAGAAATTTGCTATCAATACGAAAGATTATAATTATTAACACTAGAAGAACCAAAATTTTATTGTGGCCATATAATATATCAAATAATTTTTTTATTCAATTATTTCACATCCTACCAAAGGAAACATGGATTTTTTTTAAATTATTTATTGAAATAAAATTAATTATTTTTATAAGTTTTATTTGCGTAAATAACAAATCTGTAGATACTTGAAATTCTTAAAGTTTGTATTTTATTTTGACTAATTGTCATAATTCTGATACGTTTGAATTATCAACTTAAAAAAATCTATAAAAAAAATTATTTTAAAAGCCATGGGATGATAAATATATTGAATTGGCCCCAGAAAGGTTTCGAGCTCAGCATTTTAGGAAATGTTGGACCCATAAGATAGTTCATTACTGCAATTTCAACATTTCTATTCATTACTGTTTTCGAAACATTGAAAATTTTCTCAACAACATGAAAAAATTTTCTTCTCAGCACCTTGTGAAATGATTGGTCTTAATTCTGGGTGTTTTCTAGGTAATAGTAGTAGCTTCTAGGAAAAAAATGAAGAGCTGAATCGGTTCCAAAGGTTCTTCAAAAAAGCGAGAATACATTCAAAATTTCCGTAATTTGAATTTTTAGTAATTTTCAAAAACGGTAATGTGTAACTTACGTATGACAGTAATAACACCTAAGTCAACTTGACAATCGCGATAATATGAAAGAGAATTGAGAAACTTTGCAACTTAAACAGAGCATATAGAAAGTAAAAACCATCTGTGATATGTCCAAAACAACATACCAGAGCCGTGTGGTGGAAATTATTTCTTTTTTGCCGTGATTAGTGATTTGCGAAGAAATAACGAAATGGTATGGAAATGAAAATGGATTACATCTTTAAAACACTAGTATCTTACTAGTGTTTCTTTTACACATTATGCTAGGTTTTCACTCCACGAAATGTATGGTTGTATATACATATATACATATATATTTATGCATGCATAAAGAAAATTTACTGAGCACGAGATTTACGCTTCTCCATCATCGTCGCCTTGTTTTCGTTTTTGAAATTATCTGTTTTTTTTCGTTTTGTTTCTTACCGTTGTTAACCATGCCACATACTACAATATAGGTTGTTGTTGTAGCAGCATCATTATTGCGGATATTATGTTACCCACACAGTACATTAAACTGCTAAGTGCTCATTAGAATATATCATTTTAATGTTGTTGCTGTTGGAAATGTTGCAAAGATTTACAAACCTATGCAAACATACATATTCTTACACATGAAGATTACATAATTTCAAAGACCGCTAAGGCTGTTATGCTAGCTTTGTAGGTTCCTCTCTGTACTCGCGGTATCCGGCATGGTAAATTGACTTTTCAAGTATTCACAAATTTTCATTATTTCTCCTGCCATTGCCTACTTCAATATTTTTACCTTTCACCATATATTCAGTGTCTACTTGTCGTCTCTCTGTATTCATTAGCTGTCACTTGCTCGTAGATTTCCTATATTATTTTTATTATTTTTGTTAAATCAGAGCATTTTGCTGAAATACCTACCAACAACACCTAGCTTCAACGCAGCAACAGAGGTTACACGCAGACCTGAATAGCTGTGAGGCGACATAACAACACTTCTCTGTGTGTATATTTGAAAAGAAAAGGATAAAAAATAAAAATAAATTAATAGTAAATGCTTTTGAATTACATATTTACTATAAATAAAATTTATTTATCTGCATTTATATATTCTACTTTTTGTCTTATAATTTTATTTTTTCCTTCGGTTCATCAGCATTTTTTGCATTACCTTAATTATGCATATGATGTAGCGGAAATTGGCGTCTTAATTAAAAATGTGCCTTTCAACGTTGTATTCACTGTTGTAGTTGTTGTTGTTGTTATTGTTGTTGATGCTGTTTGCTACGTTGATGGAAATCATGAGCAAACGCCGGATGAAACTTTATGTTACTCCTAATGAAGACATTCTAACATATTTTTGCTCTTATTCTCTGCACTCTTTATATTTTTCTCCCGTCTATTCATTGAAAAAAGTACCACTGCACGTACAGAAATACAAATATATGTATACTGAAAAGCAGTTAAATGTATGTTTGTTACTATTACCTTTCGGAATATTTACCTATCAATAGGAGAACAAGAAATTCGATCTCAAGGAAACTGTGGGTTGTTAGCGGAAATGTCACAATACAACAACTAACAATCAGAAATGATTTCCATTGGAAAAGTAATACGCAAATATTTAATAAAATACTTCTTATTTAGCTCAGTGATTTACAAAATATTGTATAAAATAAATAATTAATAAAAAAAAAATTAAAATAAAATAAAATAAAAAATTTAAAAAAAAATTAAATAAACTAAAATAAAAAAATAAAATAAAACAAACGAAAAATAAAATAAAATAAAATAAAATAAAATAAAATAAGATAAAATAAAATAAGATAAAATAAAATAAAATAAAATAAAATAAAATAAAATAAAATAAAATAAAAAAATATAAATAAAAAATAAAATAAAAAAATATATTTAATAAAATAAAATAAAATAAAATAAAATAAAATAAAAGAAAATAAGATAAAAATATAAAAAATAGAATAAAAATGAAATGAAATGAAATAAAATAAAATAAAATTAAATAAATTAAATTAAATAAAATGGAAAAAAATTAAATTAAATAATTTAAACTAACATAAAGTGTAATAAAATTAAAAAATACAAAATAAAAAAATAAAATATAATAAAAAATAAAATAAAATAAAATAAAATAAAAAAATTATAATAACAATAAAAAAAAAAAAAAATAATTAAAATTAAAAAAATTAAAATAAAATAAAAAATAAAATAAAAAAATTATAAAAAAATAAAAAAAATAAATAAATTAAACTAAAATAAAAAATGAACTAAGATAAAAAAAAAAAAAAAAATAAAAAAAAATTAAAATAAAATAAATATATAAATAAAATTAAAATAAGTTAAATTAAAAAAATAAAATAAAATAAAATAAAACAAAATAAAATAAAATAAAAAGATAAAATAAAATAAAATAAAAAATAAAATAAAGTAAAATAAAATAAAACAAAATAAAATAAAATAAATTGAAATAAAATACAAAAAAAAAAAAAATTCAATAAAAATAAAGTGAAAAAATATAAAATAAAATTAAATAAAAAAGTAAAACCAATTAAAACAAAATAACGGAAAACAAAAATAAAATAAAATAAAATAATAAAAAAATAAAATAAAATTTAATTAAATAAAATCAAAAAATAAAATAAAATAAATTAAAATAAAGTAAAGAAAAATAAAATAAACTCAAGTAAAATATCATAAAATTAAATAAAATAAAAAATAAATAAAATAAAATAATTAAAATAAAGTAATATAAAATAAAATAAAATTAAAATATAATAAAATTAGGAAAAATAAACTAAAATATACTAGATTCAAATAAAATATATTAATATAAAACTAAATTAAATCAAACTAAATAAAATAAAATAGAACAAATTAAAAAAAAAATAAAAAATAAATGAGTATTATGTAAAGTAAAGTGAAATAAAAAAAATGAAAATAGTTAAATAAAATTATAAAAGATAAAATAAAATGTAATAAAATGAAATAAATGAAACCAAATGAAATAAAATGGAACAAATAAACACAAAAAAAAAAAATATAAAAAAATAAAGTGAAATAAAGAAAAGTATGAAAAAAAAAATAAAAATATAAAAAATAAAATAAAATAAAATAAAATAAAAAAAAATAAAAATAAAAAAAATATTGAAGCAAAATATAAGAAAAATAAATGAATAAAAAAAAAATAAAATGATAAAATATTATAAAATATGTCTCCTCAACTTATCTCCTTCCTGTCCATCAAGTTTTCGATAAAGCTAATTAGCATCAATTTTGCGTCATTTTGCCGCTGTCGGCAAAGACAAAACATATCAGCAACATTAGTCAAAGCATTAATAAAGAAAAGAGCAATCACAGAAATTCTCCTTAAAAAAGACAAAAAATCACTCATCCTTCTCAACGTACAGATATAAATTAAATTCTAAGCATGTTTTATCAGTGCAACTGTCAACGCTGACGATAAATTCAGCACTCCTGTTTGGCTGCTTTCAACACCAGAATCAAGTGGAAGCAGAATACGGCTGCAACATCATTAGAATCAGGTAATTGAAACCACAATCCAGTTAAAATTCAAAATGTCCCAGGTGTGTTTCCTAATACAGCAATAAAGCGGAACATTAGAATAAAAATTCTATTATTGTTGTAGCGCAAAAGTTGGCCTTACATCATAGGAACTTGCCACAAGCGGCAGAGACAGCTATGAAACGAATAATCTTGCCATAAAAAGAGTGTTAGATGAAAGTGAGCAAAGGAGTAATGAAAGAAGAGTAAAACAAAAACGAAAAGAAACCTCAGAATAGTAACGTTATAACCGACAGTGGCAAAGAAAAAAAAAAAAGAAAGCAAAACGATAACGCGCGACCATCCGCTATGATAACGCGACAACAGACTAACGAAAACGCAACAAGCGCGATAGTCGCAACTATGTAATAGCGATTTGTTGTTGTTGTTCGGGGAAAAATAATTGTACCAGTTTTGCGCAAAATTGCTTTAGTTTTATACGCTATTCCTCCACTTCTTTTATTTTGATACCATATTTGTGCTCCCGTTTGGTATTGCAACGTGCCCGTTGTGGCATCATGCAACAGTTACGTTGCAACTGTTATTGCACAAAGAAACAAGCAAATAGAGCTGACTTAGAGAAGAAATGGTGCGTTCTTTACACGCAAATTGAGGTGAATCAGTAGACCGACATATTAGGGATGCTACGAAGGTGAGTTTTTTTTTTTTGGAACCGAATAAGAGGTCGAAACCGAAGGCAGAGATCCATGGAAAAGAATTTGTGTAAAAGGTTAGAGCACCTGCAAGCAAAAAAGATCCACAACTTTTTATAAACGACAGCCAAAGTCGAACGGAGGCCTGATCTATAGAATCTGAAGGGGTTTAAGCGCTGTCCCAGTTACGCTCACATTTCTGCATCCTTCGGTGTGCAAGACTTGTGTCTGAGAAGCTTCACTCACCGAAAAATAGCCTGAAAGAATCCTGTTGCAACTGCAGTCGATCAGAGAGAGAAACAAAAATGAAAGCCCGTTACATCCCTAGCACCTGTAAAGATACAAACATTCATTGCAATTGCCAGTCAGTCAGTAGCCAGCCATACAGTCACCTACCCAGCCATGCTGTCCATCCAACTTAACGTCAATTGAAACAGCGTTTGTCGACGCTTTGGCCACAATTGTGTGCAAACTTCGTGATTCACGCTCTTAGATACCGGTGTTGCGCCGTCGTCCTCTGTGTCTGTGCCGTTGCAGCTTCTGTCTCATCTCTGCACTCGAACTGGAATTAGAACTAGAGCAATTGAGTCAGTTTCAAGTGTTTTGTGGCAAATACATCTCCACCTTTACCACCGCTATTCTGCAGCCTCTGAAATGTCGTTACACATTTAGTTCTTGCTGTTGTAGTTGTTATTGTGTTACTGATTCCGTTCGGCGTTGCCTTAATTAAACCATAAATATAAATAATGCAATGCTCGCGAGCGCGTCTTGATGGTAAATGACGGAAGACAGACAATCGTACCAAAGTCAGTTCAACCAAAAAGGTAATCTACTCCATTCAAAGCTCGTGGAATGTCGCTGTTCGTCGCAGAGCTGAATTTTGTTACCTTTTACAGGTTTAACTGTAACATGGTGCATGTGTTGTTGTTGGTGGAACTTGATAATGTTTACATGACAACGCGCAAATGCATTTGGGTGCTGTGCCAATTGGGTGCAGATGATTAACAGAAACTCAAATGATTGGGCAATATTTGTACGTAGTCATTTAAGCCTGCGGGTACTCGTACTCGTATGATTATTTACAAGATTAAATCGGTTCTGGGTAGTTTGATATTTCGTTAAATATCAGTATTGAATACGAAGTAGCCAGAGTCCTTCATTAATCATACTTAGTTCATTTAATTATTATTATTTTTTTAAATTTAATTTGGTTTTATTTTATTTTATTTTATTTTATTTTATTTATTTTATATATTTTAAATTTTATTTTATTTTATTTTATTTTTTTTATTTTATTTATTTTATTTTTTTTAATATTATTTTTTTCATTTTATATTATATTACTTTATTTTATTTTATTTTACTTTATTTTATTTTGTATTATTTTATTTCATTTTATTTCTTTTATTTTATTTTATTTTTATCTTAATTTTGTTTTATTTAATATAATTTTATTTTATTTTTTTATTTTTATTTTTTTTAATTTTAATTTTTTTAAATAAACTTCTTTTTTTAATTTTTTTTATTTTATTTTATTTTATATTATCTTATTTTATATATTTATATTTTATTTCATTTTTTGAATTTAATTTTTTTGAATTTATTTTTTTTAAATTTATTTTATTTTAATTTTATTTGATTTTATTTTATTTTACTTTATTTTTTTTTTAAATTTAACTTAATTTTATTTTATTGTATTTTTTTAATTTTAATTTCTTTAATTTTATTTTATAGTGTTCTATTTTAGATTTCAATTTTATTTTATTTTGTTATTATATTTTATTATATTTTATTTTTATATATTAATTTTATGTGTTTTATTTTATTTTCTTTTAATTTATTTTTTTATTTTATGTAAATTTATTATATTTTACTTTTTTTACTTTATTTTATTTTTTGTTTGATTAAATTTAATTTAATTTTATTTTATTTTTTTATTTTTATTTTTTTTTTTATTAATTTTATTTTATTTTATATTATTTTTTTAAAATTTTTTTTTTATTAATTAATTTTAATTAAATAATTTTATTAACTTTAATTTATTATTTTTTTAAATTATTTTATTTTATTTTAATTTTATTTTATTTTATTTTATTTTATTTTATTTTATTTTATTTTATTTTATTTTATTTTATTTTATTTTATTTTATTATATTTAATTTTATTTTACTTTATTTTATTTATTTTATGTTATTTTGTTTTAATTTTTATTTTATTTCATTTTACTTTATGTATTTTTATTTTATTTCATTTTATTTATTATTATTTTTATATATAATATTTTATTTTAGTTTATTTTTTTCTATTATACTTTGTTTCGTTTCGCTTTGTTTTGTTTTATATTATTTTGTTTTATTTTTTTAATTTACTTCTTTATTTTTATTTACTTTTTTCACTCTGTTAATTTGTTTCAAATTTTTTATGTTATTTTACCTTATTCTATTTTATTTTATTTCATTTTACTTTATATTTTTTATTTAATTTAATTTAATATACTTTATTTATTATTATTTAAATTAGTTTTTTAAGTTATTTTATGTTATTTTATTCTATTTTATTTTATTTTATTTCTCTTCTTTTTATTATATATTTTTTTGTTTTAATTTTTTAATTAATTTGTTTCATTATTTTATATTGTTTTTTCGTGTTTTTAAATTTTTTTTTTAATTTTCTATATTTTTAATTTTATTTTACTCTGGTTTATTTTTTTATTTTATATTTCTTTATTTTTTTATATTATTTTATTTAATTTTGTTTTATTTTTTTTTATTTATATTTTTTTTTAATTTTTTTTTATTATTATTATTATTTTTTATTTTATAATTTTTTTTAATTTAATTTTAGTTTTTATTTTATTTTATAATCTTTTAATTTATTTAAATTTAATTTAATTTATCTTAATTTTATTTTATTTAATTTTACTTATAATTTTTTAATTTAATTTTGTTTTATTTTAATTTTATTTTTCTATTTAATTTTATTTCATTTCTCTTAATTTCATTTTATTTTACTTTATTATTTTATTTTGTTTTATTTTTTTTTGATTTTATAATGTTTATTTTTATTTTCTTATATTTGTTTATTATTTTTTTATTTTATTTTGTTTTATTTTCTTTTAATTTATATTATTTTATGTTATTTATTTTATGTTATTTTGTTTTAATTTATTTTATTTTGTTTTATATTTATTGAATTTTTTTTTAATTTACTTAATTTAATTTAGTCTTATTTCATTTTGTTTTTTATAGTTTTATTTTTATTTTTGTATTTTATTTCATTTTACATTTATTTTTTATTGTGTTTTGGGTTTTTAGTTTACTTAACTTTTTAATATTTTTATTTATCTTATGGTAATGTAATTAAATTTTTTATGAAGTAAAACTTCACGAAAACTTGCTCATAAAATTTCTCAATTTCTGTATGGTTTTGCGGAAATTTGTTAAGCAATTTTCCACAGTTTAAAAAAAAAAATTAATTACCTTTTTAACGAGCGTAATTTAGTTGTCCACAGCAAATATACAAATTTATCATGGCAATTCGTAAAACATTTTCAAATTATCTTAAAGCGCACAAAAGGGCGCCCACAATATACCGTATTATTCATGGCGCCACACAAAATCCATAGTAAGGGTACAGACAACAACAATCGCAGCATTAAGGCAGTTAATTAAAGAGATGCCATTAAAGCTGACAATTGTGATCGGCAAACGCTGGAAAAAAATTATAAAAAATTGCAGCAATAGATGGAGAAAACTGTGAAAAAGTATTATTAGACCACAGATGTTGAATGAGTGGGCAACTTCGTCTTTGTATTGTTGGCCACAAGGACGGAAGTGTACCGTAAGCGCTGTAGTGATCAGTAGCACAACGAAGATCATTAACACTGCGGCGATCTCGATCGTAAACACAATTGCTATAATTTCGATAATTTTTTGCCGCTTGTGAGTGAGCACTCAAGCTAACGATCAATTAGCTCAATTTCCGCACGATATAATTTTTTTTTTCAAATAGTTTGTGTTAAGTTCTTGTTGTATACGCAGTGTAGACACAGCTCAAAAAAAAGTAAAAAATAAAAATAAAATTACGACTTTAAATGTTAAATTATGTTCGTAATTTATTTCGCTTTTTCTTTTATATATTTGAAAGCATTATTACTGTCGTAGCTTTGACCGAAATGCTTCCAAACAAAAACTGCACATATTAAGCCTTAAACACGCGATCAGCCGGCTGGTATGGACCTGTATTCTTCGATTTGTACACTCATTTGAATTGTTTGGAGAAAAAAAATTTAAGAAGAAAGAGTTGAGAAAGCAGCATAAAAGTATGTGTAGATGATTAAGCCGACGAAACAAAGGCAAACATTATCTGCTAATGTAAACAGTGAGAAAATTCAGGGTACGAAGAACGAGATGAGAATGCGCGCTCTCTATTGCGGTTTGTGAAAAATTGGGTGAAATTTTCTTTTTGTACGCATTCACAGGAAGAGCACCACCGTTCGCCGCTGCTAAGAATTCAATGAATAGATTAATTAAATGTGAGTTTGTATTTATGTCTCATTTACTTTTCTTAATTTGAAGTGTGTTAACGTTGACTGAATATGGTGAACAGTACATGGAATTCCTAAACTACTGTGTTTATGTTTTATGAGTTAAAAAGTAAATGTCCTTTGTTGGCTTTTTTTTGAGTTTCAAGATAATTATATTTTAAACAAAAAGTCGTCGTTACATAATCATCCAGGGATGTGCGCTCAATAAGTCGGACCTATGTTTAGGTAACATTTAAATTAGTTACCTACATAAGGATGAATTTGGAAAAGAGCAATAGTAGAAAAAAGGAATAAAGTAACCAAATCCCTCCAGAAGGGAAGATTTGTCCGAGAATGTGAAAAGGTACCGATTTAATCCAGCCATTCTTGTTTATAGATTTCCTGAAATGAAATATAAATAACCGTATAACGGCAACAATTGATAAATCTAATTAAGCGTTCGGCCAGTATTAACTAGCCTATATTTATTAAAAAAGAATTCCTTATTTATAGTTCGTTCATGGAGGAAATGACTCCAGTTAGTTGCTGAAATCAGCTAAATATATTTTGTACTCGTATAATATAGGCTTGCTATACATACAAATCAATTAATTTTTATTTTTTGTTATTGAAAGCACCAAGCGAACCAGTTCGCTCGCCAATAGATTCTTTCAAGGGACTGGAGGTATTCTACTCATCATTCCATCGCCTGCCTACTAAGTCCAAAGTAACACCTATTGGCAAGAGAGATTCTGTTGTTGTTGAAATTATCTACGATTTGAGAATTGGGAGCTAAGACCGAATGTGCTGACTGTTTGTTTGATCGCCAAATGTCAGCAATTGTACACTTTTTTAGCATATTGTACCTCTTCTGTTTAGATATGCAAATTTTATTGTTTTCTTCATCACTCTGTCTGAAGCTCCTTGTTGCTTTGAACAGGTCGGAGAGTTCTTCCCCATTGTGAAGGAGTAAGTTTACAGATATACCGGCATAGAGAGAAAGCTTATTTTTGTGCTTTTGAAGGCTACTTTAACATCGATAAAAAGGTGCTGTGTATCGCTCCTCTTTTCACGGATCTTTTCCGAAATATGGCGCGTGGTAAATATCTGATCGAATCACCAGGTCATCATCTTTTCTTCGCCGACATATTTAAATACGAAGTGATTTTTTGAATAAAATACATTTTTTAGACAAATAAGCATTTTATTACTTAACTTAGTCTGCTTTAAGCCATAAAATTGCTCCAACGTTTTTCCAATTTTTGTATTCCTTCCAAATAGCAGGTTTTTCAAGGCCCTCAAAATAAGCGTTTGTTTCTGTTATAATCTATTCATTCAATCCGAACCTCTTACCGCCCGGCCTTTTATTCAAGTTTGGAAACAAGAAAAAGTCGTAGGGGACTTAGTTGGAGAATATGCTGGATGCGGTAATAGTTCGTAGGCAAATTTATGAAATACATTAGGAACAGCATTTTTTTGCCAAATGAGACCGTTTCTGCTTCAAATCGATATCGCATTTATTCAAAAGCTCCGAATAATATCCGCCTGTGATCGTTTTATCCTTTTTGAGGTAATAGCGGGGAATGGCACCTAGTGCATTCCAAAAGCCTGTGACTATGAATATGTTTACCGACTTATCCTCTTTGTCCTTCTTTGATGTATATTCACTCGGAAAAACCAACAGTCTTGACTGCTCTTTGATCTCTAGTATGGTGTGATGGATTCATGTTTCGCTCGCGGTAATAAAACGGTGAAAAAAATTCATTTATTTTGCGGTTGAACATCACCAAACGCTCCTTTGAAGTGGTTACACGATTTTGTTTATAGCCGTGTGTGAACAATCGCAGCTTATAGTTTTTTTCAGATCAAAATATTATGTAAAATGTGATGTACCCACTCAGTTGTGATGCTTACAGCCTCAGCCACCTCACATACTTTTACTCTCTGATCGCCCACTATCATTCCATGGATTTCATCGACGATTTTCGGCCTGACGACCTCCTTTGCTTTGAATGTTCGGCGTCACTTATATTGGTATGACCCCAAGGGAACTTAGTACATCACTTCTTAATCATTGAAATTGATGGTGCAGATTCTACATAGTATTTATCAAGCCTTTCCTTGGTTTCAGTGATGATTTTTTTGGGGAAAAATAATGCTCAATCAGCACACGTAATAACTTCTTCCATTTTCCTTCACGAGATTGTCTGATTTCAATGGCTGTCAAACACAAACTAGATGGCGCAATTTAATCGATAACACTAGACGGAAGCAGCGTTGCATTTACAGTAACTGCGTGTCAAATAATAGAAGTCACTGATTTATCAAGCATCACTCGTAGCTCAGCCGGAAATCCATTCGCTCCCGCCGCTATCTTATTCTTCAGTCCGCAATCGCCAATCGACTTTTATTGTAGTTAGGTTTTGGAACTTAGTTTTCGATGATTTGGGTTCACCATATCCGCGGCTTCCGCTTCAGGCTGGAGTGTGTTTCCATGTCAGTATACTCTGGACATCGCTCACCAGATTACTTACTCTTGGTAGGAGCCTTTCTGAGTAGTATACATAGAGTTCTTTGAACATTATAGCTAACTGAGTCAAGTGCGAGTATTCTAAGTGTGCCTGACTGCGCTATAAGTATTCCAAGAATATATTTCATTCAAAGAATTTAAAACAATTTTTGAATGCCTCGAGAACACAGTGCCATTTGAATGCTGTACACAAAAAACAAATTATCTGGCCTTTCTCCTCGCATCTTTCATTCTAATTTTGATTTTCCCCAATTTCTGTTTTTCTCCTTTTTGTTTGCATACAGTGGCGGACAAAAGTCCACATACACCGCTTGTATTCGTTGTGTAGAAAATACTATCACTTTGCTGAATTTCAGTCTACATACACCACAGGTTTACCAGCAGTTATGTCGATATGCTATGTTTTTATGGCGGCTGGGTACCCTTTCTTTTACAAATTTTTTTTTTTTTGAAATTATGTTTTCTAATTTGCTAGTATTGAATTTAGTTGTGGTTTAAACATATTAGCATCAACAATGACTCCTCGCAAAGAAATATCCATTGACATAAGAAACTTGGTTATTCAGCACAGAAGAGAAAAGAAATCGTATGGTGAAATTTAAAAAAATTTAAACTTAAGTCCACCAAAGGTACGGAACATTGTAAAAAAACTTGGAAAAATATGTCTACCGAAAATATCGCGTGTTGACCGCCCGAAGAAACTAACTCGAAGAGACATCAGATTTATTCTGAAGGATGTGAATGATGATCCTAAAGCTACTGCTCCAAAATTTGATGAAAACATCGCAAAATCATCAAGAAAGTATTCCATCCAAGAACAATTCGATAACGGCAACAGTAGAACTCCACATAAAAAACCTCTTATTTCTGAAAAAAATCGTAAACTTCGCTTGGAGTTCGCTAAAGCACATTTACACAAGGGGATGGATTTTTGGCAAAAACTCTTGTTAACAGACGAATCGAAGTTCAATATATTCGGCAGCGATGGAAGAGCAAAAGTTTAGAGAAATGAAAATACTACGCTTAACGCCAAAAATATAATACCAACAGTGAAGCATAGTGGCGGTAACGTAATAGTTTGAGGAGCGGTTTCGGCATCTGGAGTTGGAAAGCTTGTTTTTATTGAGGGTAATATGGATCAGTTCAAATATAAGTCTTTGTTGGAAGCTAATCTGAAGCCTTCGGTGGACAGTTAGGAGCTTGGCGCAGGCTGGATTTTTGAACAGGATAACGATCCAAAGCATACGGTCCATATTGTTAAGGATTGGTTGCTTTTTCATGCTCCAACCAACTACACGCTCCACCTCAAAGCCCAGATTTGAATATTATTGAATATGTCTGGGAGATTTTTGAGCGAAAATTAGAAAAAAATCAGACTTCCAGCTCAGAATTACTTAAAGAACGTTTTATTGAAGCTCGGGACAGTATTACTCCCTCAGATTTGACAAATTTAGTAACTTCGATGCCACGATGGCTTCAAGCTGTTATTGATGCGAACGGTGGACCAATTAAAAACTAAAAAGATCAAGTTACCTGATATTAACCAAAGTTTTTGCGCTAAGATAATTTATGTACTTGTATGTACTGTATTTAGACTTTTGTCAATGTTGGATTTACGTTTTATTTTGCCATAGCTTTACTATTTCATGTTAAAAATATTTTTTTTTATGATAAGGGAAAATAATTGAAATAAACTGTGTCGTTAAATTTTCCAATAAACTTTTGGGACTTTCAATTCAACGAAAACAAGGGGGGTGTATGTAGACTTTTGTCCGCCACTGTATATCGTCTCTCGCTATGACTTTACATTCTAACAACACATTGACATTAGTTTGTGGCGCTTTCTTCTATTGCTGTTGTATGTGAGAATTTGCTAATATGTACGTACATATGGATATGTATGTATATATGTATGTATGGGAAGTTTAGGTGAATGGTTTTTCACGCTTTGAACTCAAGCAAATATACATACACAGATATATATGTAAGTGCATGTGTAAATTTGTATTTGCTTAAACTTTTTTTCTTATTTAAGTTTTTATTTACATTGAACACGTGAACAGGCTTCATTTTCTTCATAACGGTACTATATTCTATTCGTCCACCGAACTTTTTTTTATAGCAAAAAATCATAGTTTGTTTGAAAACGTTTTTGTGCGGTTATCGGGTTGGTTGGTTTTCTTTTTTCGTTTGTGTTCTTAATTTGGTTATGCAAATGCTTATGTACCTACATACATATACGTAAATCTACCTTTTGAAGAAAACAATTTTTTTTTTTTCAAAGCCGTTTTGTACTTTTTATTTAAAGCTGAGTTTTTCTGCTTCAATACTTAAATAAAGCTGACATTTTTTTGTTTTTTTTTATTTTTCCTTTATTTATTACTAATTAAATTTTTTTTTTATTATTTATCGTTTGTTTAAGTTATTTAATTTGTTTATTTTATTTAAACTTTTTTTCCAAAATTTATTTTCTACAAATCTTCTAGTATAAGCAGTTTCTTTTCTAAAATTTTTTATTTTTTGGTTTTTGGTTATATGTTGTTGTTGTTGTTTTTATTTTTCGTATGTGTTTTTCCTGCGTTTATTGCCATTGTTTTGCCGTTTTCTTGTTTATTAGGTAACAACATTCACATTTCACTGCAAAAGTAATCTTGATTTACGATTGGCCGTTAAATTTAACTACCGTTAGTCACTCTTTCTCCATTGGACCACAAAATTACATACACATGTATGTACATACAAACATATTTGTTCTCAAGCACATGTGAGCAGCAGCTGCGTCCACAAGTGGACGAACATAAACGCTCCTGACCATTTCTGGCCAATTTTTTCTGGCTGCATTCACACACACACATAACCGTTATAAGCATTAGAAAGCTCAGAAGCATTCTGCTTGCTAGTCGCATATCTTAGCTCACTCAACTCTATTTTAAATATGTATATTTTCGACTTATTTTTTTTAGTTTTTTGCTGTTGTTGTTGGCTAGTAAAGTGTATGCCGTGAACAGTATTGGTTACCTGATAGCCTTTTTGCTTGCTGCAGTTTTTGCGTTTTTCGCCAATGTTTTATTGGCAATTGCGAAAGTTGTGATTTTGTGGAAAATCGTATTTGGTCAACAACTCATTTTAGTTTTGTTGTTGTTTTTTTGCTGTTGTATTCCTCGAAATTTATTTACGAACACTTATTTGCAATTGGTTAGTATAACGTGACAGCTGGTCACATAACCAAAAAAAAAAAATATATATATATATATATAATGGAAAAAGGTGTCAAATATCCAATAAGTAAATTATTTGCGGTCAATTTTGTCCTTTTTCTATTAATCCCAAACCCCCCCCCCCCCCGCTCCCAGTTGCTCCGTTGATAATTTCATTTTGCATTGAAAATAATTGAGTAAATGTGAGGATTTGCACACAAATGTATGTAGATATATTTAAGTACATACATCATACATGTATAAATATTTTTGAGTATTTTTGAATATTTTTTCATTTTTTTAAATATTTTTATTTTTATTTATTTAGGTATTGTGCATGATTTGAATGTAAATTCAAGTTTATAAGAAAATTATTCACACTAAAATTTTGTAAAATTCTCCATGTTTTCACTTGGAGACCAATCGTGCCTTCTATTAGAAAATTTTATTTTTTCCCTTCTCCCCAGCATTAAGTTCAACCTAATCACGCAAGCAGATAGAAAGTCACCCTGTCGGAAACTTCATCGGGTACCGAACTACTCGAAGAGGTTCTGATTTTGTTCAATGTCACTTTACACAGTATACGACTGTCAAAAAGTCAAATTTATACACAATGACGTAAACGAAGCTCATTTTTATGCTGTCGAAAGTAGATTTAAAATGGAGAAATGAGTGGGATGTATCGATTCATTTCTCACTCACAGCTCACTTACGGCGGGCTTTAATTTTTTACACAACACGCTAGATAGGACCTTACATGCAATATTGAGGATTCTAATCCCACGGTAATTGGCACAGACTCTGGGGCGGCCCGATGATGCATGATACTGGAACTTCTTTTTCATCATCATCGACAGGGCATTCATGTTTATCATCTGTGGCAGTTGTTCTCTCATAAGCGAATCGGAAAATCCATGAACTTAATGTGCTCTAGATATCGACTACCAGATTACCTCTTTAGTTTCTAAATAAACCTTCTGTAAGTTGTCGCATCTTTTCATTGATTTTTTGAGTATCAATTTCTTCATACTTACGAATTTCAGCCTTTTTTTTGCATATACGTCATGTTTCCCTCTTCAGCTGAAGCCATCCTTCCCAATCCTCACATATTGTGAGCGATCGCAGCGTTACTAGGGAGGCAGTCTATATTTACTATGACTTTAGACATCCTACCAGCTCTTTTCTCGGCATTGCCGAAGTATCATTGTTTCTGTAGCGGTTACCGAGCTTTAAATGCTGTTCCTCAGTTTTTTTTTTTATGGAAAAAACTAAGTTAGTATAAAATTTCAAACTAATCGAATCTGATCTTTTGTAGTCTCCAAGAAAGAAGAGTAATATGGGTATACATCTTAAGTTCGATCTAACAGAATCATACTACATACGATCTTTTCAAATAGATTGCTTCCAAGTTCCCGAAGAACGTAAAATTTTCTCTCATTAAAACCTTCTGCTTACCAAGGTTATGTTAGGTTGGGTTACAGTAGTCGGCTGATGCGACTTACATAGACTCGGTGGTCCTTCGCAGTACCCGATGAAGGTCCTTTGTATTGCAATCTATAATAGTCGTCGTATAGGATGTCAACGCCTTTCGCGAAGCTCTGAAGCCAACTCTGGTCCTTTGCACTTCTTACGAAGAAATAATAAAAAAATGTCAACCTTCCATTTTTGGTGATGTTTTTTTAACATATGTAGATTTGAAAATGTTTATGTGATGATTTTCATTGATTAAAGGCAATAGCCAGCTCAACTTGGATTGATCTTTATTTTTGTTGTTTATTTTTCAGAAGACTGTGTTCAAAAATTAGGGAAATCAGTGGTTGAAAACCCGAGTTAGAAATAACCAATTTGAGAGGTGTCTTCCTGAGATGGATTTACAAAAAAAATTTAACAAGCAAATATTTCGAAATTATACAGTCACACGGGATCCACAATATCTAATTTAAACACCAATATCATATATTATATATCTCAATTTTTGATGAGCTTTCCAAGTGTAATTTTAGAGTTCTTAAAAAAGCGTACTTCTTCCATGTCACACGGGACAAATAAATTTTCCCGTATTCCGCAATGAGAGTATGAGGAAATAAATTTGTATAAATCCATCGGTAAATTAAAATTTGTTTTATCCCTTCGAGACTCTGCTACTCTGTAACTAGACTTTTTCCCGGAAATGCCCATAAATGTAGCGTACATATGTACGTTTGTGTATATTATCCTTAAATATTGAGATTACAGTCATGTTAAACTCATCAGACGAGTGTAAATATGTGTATAAATTTAAGTGTATGCCTTGCTAACCAATTATTAACCACTTAACAGTCAATCAACAAAACAATTTAAGTACAACAATAAAAATTTGGAATAAACAAACGAAAGTTTAAATACAATTCCCTCATATAATAAAAACAAAAGAAGCTAAAACAAACCAATATAATAAGACAAGTAGCAATAAAATACATATGTAAGGAAATTTCTCTATCGAATCTATGTAAGAAAATTTCTCTATAGTCACAATGCACCCAAACAGAGGAAGCCACCCGATCCACTGCACAGCTGGATAACTATAAGTGGTGATCATTATCGAAGGCTCGACAATCAACTATCGATCAGCGATCAAATCAGACAACGAACGCTATGCTATCATTAAAAAAAAAAAAAATACAACAAAAAAAAATCAGGAAGGATGCCCTACAGCTCTGTAATTGGCCATAACAGTCAGGCGGTAGTGCTGGTTACGGCGACTTCTGCTACTTGCAACTTGCAACTGCAGCAGCGCATGCTATGAGTACACAGAGCCTATTTGAGTGAGTATTTATTAAATTGTTGTTAATTTTGTTGTTGGCGGCTGTTAGTAAAGGTTCTAGTATAATTCTAATAGATGTGCGCTGCCAACCGAACACATTTCAAGCAATTAATTAAGCAGTTCATCACGCAGCCAAAGTACGAGTATGATTGTGTATATGTGTGCGTTTCTGCGTGTGTGCGTGTTTCGGGCCACTTGTTATTGCTATAAAAGCTGCTTTGATGGGAAATCACATCTTCCTCATCGTTTTTGTAAATACTTTCTAATATCTCCTTATGTACATACTTACATACTATACATGCACACAGTTCATTTTCAACTAGACAATGTTTAATGTTTTCCTCTTTAAATTTTTTTTTCTAATTTTATTATATTTTTTCAATTCAACTCTTCCCATTCCTCTACATTTACTCCAAAGCACAAACATTTTTCTATTGCTCGTCGGCCACAGTGGCGGCATCTTTCAACACTAAAGTGACTTAGTAGTAATTTAAGAAAAAGAAAAGAAAATCAAAAACAACAATGTGATGGCATACCAACACATACTTACTGCAGTACAGTCACAGGCACTTGTAGGCAGCAATAATTTCAGTTAACTACTACAACGTGCTTATATATAGTTTACCGTGAAGTTGCAACAAAAAGAGAAAAAGAAACAGAAGAACGGCAAGCACGAGTTCATATCTCAAACTATATTTCTGAGTAGTTTTTATTGTTGTTGATGGAAAAAAACGTTAAGTGATTAATAGAATTTCGATTATGTGCTAAAGCAATGGAATTGAAAATATTTTTGGGCGTGAAATTTTCCAATGAACAATGGAGCGGCCAGAAGCAACTTGAAACAAGCGCTAAACGCAACAGCGACGTGAGGAAAAATTATAATTATTTATTTATCTGCTGATTTCTGCCGTGCTAAGTAATTGGAAAATCAATTATAGCATTCATATTTAATTATTCTCCATGAATTAGTAGTAAAAATATAAGAAGAAACTATGCTGAAGTCAATCCAAAAAGGAAAAAAAGAAAAGAAATAATTAAAAAAATAAAATAAAACAAAATAAAATAGAGGAAATCAAAATAAAGTAAAATGAAGTGAAATAAGATAGAATAAAATAAAATAAAATAAAATAAAATAATATAAAATAAAATACAATAAAATTAAATAAATAGAATGAAATAGAACAAAATAAAATAAAATAAAATAAAGTATAATAAGATAAAATAACATAAAATAAAAAATAAAAATGAAGCAATATAAAATAAAATAAAATGAAATAAAAAATAATAAAATATAAAAAGATTAAGTAAAATAAAAAAAGCAAATGAGGTAAAATAAAATAAAATAAAATAAAATAAATAAAATAATATAAAAAATGCAAATGAAATAACATAAAATAAAATAAAAGAAATAAATATAAAATGAAATACAAAAAAATAAAATAAAATAGAATAAAATAGAACAAAATAAAATAAAATAAAACCAAAATGAAATAATATAAAATAATATATAGTAAAATAAAAAAAAAATAAAAAAAATTATATAAAATAAAAAAAAATAAAAAATAAAAAAAATATAAAAAAAATTAAAAAAAATAATAAAAAAATAATAATAATAATAATATGAATTAAAATAGAATAAAATAAAATAAAATAAAATAAAATAAAATATAATAAGATAAAATAACAAAAAATAAAATATAAAATGAAGTAATATAAAATAAAATAAAATGAAATAAAAAATAATAAAATATAAAAAGATTAAGTAAAATAAAAAAAGCAAATGAGGTAAAATAAAATAAAATAAAATAAAATAAATAAATATAAAATTAAATACAAAAAATAAAATAAAATAGAATAAAATAGAACAAAATAAAATAAAATAAAACCAAAATGAAAAAAAAAAATTAAAATGAAATAAAAGAAAATAAATAAAAAATTAAAAATAAAAATAAAATATAATATAAATTAAAATAAAATTTAAAAAAATAAAATATATATAATAAAAACTAAAATAAATTAAATAAAACGAAAAATAAAATAAATTAATATAAAATAAAATAAAATAAAATAAAATAAAATAAAATAATATAAAATAAAATAAAACAAAATAAAATAAAATAAAATAAAATAAAACAAAACGAAATAAATTAAAAAAATAATAATAGAAAAGATTAAAACAAACTAAAATAAGCATAAAATGAAATAAAACAACATAAAATTAAATTAATGTTTGGTTATAAGTAAAAGAGCTGTATTCAAAGGCCTATTTTTGTTAGAAAAATTATTTTATTATTTTTGAATATTTTGTTATACAACAAAGAAAAATTGGTAGAAGTGACAGCTGATACGGAGATCACCACATCTCCTCATCAGGCTTCTTTTGCCAGGAATCGAACCGACAGATTCTGGCATCACAGGTGAGTACTCTAACAACTGAGCTAACGTCTGCCATGTAATCTGTTGTTGTATTATTCAATTCTTTACTAAGCAACAACTATTAAGTGCGCTAATATTTAGCCGCTATTTTTACTTAATGTTGGATTAGCGAGTATTTTGCAATCCTGCATACATTCAGGCATTAATAGTCTGAGAAATGTATATAAGTAGGATTGCTTGTCGGGTTCGACTTATATTTATGGGTATTTTTAATGCGGCCTCTAATTGTTTTTGATTATAAGTAAATGAGCGGTTCGATTCGTGGCAAAAGAAGTCTGTTGAGGAGATGTGGTGATCTCCGAACAGCTGTCACTTCTACCAATTTTTCTTTGTTGTATAACAAAATATTCAGTTGAAAATAATTTTTCTAACAAAAAATAGGCCCTTGAATACAGCTCATTTACTTATAACCAAAAACAATTACAGACCTCATTAAACAATCCTAAATTAATTTTTATTCAAAAATATTAATTTTCTCTAATGTCCAAGAAATTTATTAATGTGAGGTATGCAAAAGTTTTTGTGTATGCTGTTGTGCGAGCAATTCATTTTCACGCTTGCTTATATGTGAAGAAAATTTTAATTAGTAAACTTAATGAAAGAAGATAAATAGAAAAGCCAAAGAATCTTAAAGTGTAAAGCACTTACTAATCTCATTTGAAAAGCTGATGAATAAATATACGAGTATATGTATAAAAATAAAAAAATAACAAAATATCAAATACAGCAAAAGCAATTAACACCACTTAACCTAATCACCTCTTCCATCGGCCAGAGGGCCAAAGAGACAAATGGACCTGTAACCCAATAGATACATAACACAGGTAATAGTATTTAGTAGCATATGTGTGTTTGGGTATTTAAGAAATTATGTTATTAAACACTGTAAGCCACAAATTCAACAGTTATATGAAGAGATTAGTTAGTGAGAGGCACTTGCTCTCATCTTAAATACTGAACTTATGCGCCTTCTCTCAAATAATGAACGCTTCGTAATAATTTAATAAAAAATTTAATAATTTGAAAGTTTTTAAAGAAGTGTATGCATTTTTCTTCTTCAATTTTTTGACACTACTTAGTATATGCATTTTATTTTATGTAATTAATGAGTATATAATGATGGGAAAAGCACGACATATGTATATAAGTTTAAATTTCAACACTGTGTTATTAGCTGTTTATAGCTTTAGGAAAAATATGAAAAAGCTGCTAAAAGTTTACCCCGTTACAAACGTATTTGCATACGCATATGTATGTTTAGTTAATAGCTTGGAAGTTAGGGTCAATTGGCTCGTTTGTTTTTTGCTGCTCTCTTACAAGATTTTAATTACATAGATAAATCAGTTGATTTTAAAAACTAATATCATTTAATTGAGATTTTAAAATCAAAATAACAATTACAAAAAAAAATTAAAATTTTATTGATTAAAAAAAGTAAATTATACACAGCATGTAAAAAATATCATAAACTTCGAATTCTCTTTCGGTTAAGTATTGATAGTAATAAACAACCGTTAAAGCTGATAGCTAGCTGTGATGGAATTATGAAGGTACACGATAAAGGTCAGAGTCATAGATAATAATCATAAATATATTCTTGATTGAAATAAAATTTCAATAAAGGATAATTTTGCTTGAAGATACAAAAAAGGTACAAATTGTTTTGTAATTATCCAACGTACTATACAGGATTATCCATTTCCATTTCCGGTTTCCAAATGCATTTAAAATATTTTCATGAAATTAATTTTTTACTATAAAGGTTGAACCTTGGCTTTATATGTGAAACACTACCTCATTCAAATAACTGCCTTGTTAATTTTTGCAAACTTCGATCCGTTAGAGATAATTTTCGAACACTTTTGACACATATTTGGCGGCATCTCAGCCATAACTTGACGAATGTTGGTTTTCAAGTGCTCAAGAGTTAAAGGCTTATCTGCGTAGACATGGCCTTCGCGTAGCCCCCAACAAATTTTTCCAACGGTGTTAAATCGCACGATCTCGGTGACCAAATGACATCGCCAAGACGAGAGATAAAGCGGGCGGGAAATTTTTCTCGCCATAGAGCCATACTCACTCGTGTTGTGTGGCATATGACACCATATTATTGGAATCACATGTTGACCAAGTTGTGTTCTTCGAGTGTGAGCGTTTACAAAGAAGTAAGGTCTAATCACACCTCCGGAACAAAGAACGCAACAGACAGTAATTGTTTTATGGATGTAATGGCCTCCCTTCAATTATTTGAGGTTTCCCGGAGTCCCAAATGAGACAATTTTGCTTATTTACGTATTCGTTGAGTGAGAAATGCGCCTCGTTGCTGAAGAAAATGTTGTCGGAAAAATCGCGGTCTACTTCTTGTTGTAAGTAAGTACGGCGTTGTGAATGGTCAGCTGGCCTAAGTTGTTGTGCGAACTGGACTTTATATAGATGTAGGTGTAAGTACAAGTGCGAAATTCGTTGCCGTAAGAAAGTCCCAGCTCTTGACAACGTCGAGAAAGGGTCACTTTACAGTCTTCGACTACACTATCACTGACAGCAGCGATATTTGAAACCTATTAAAACACGAAACGTGGCCACGTTTGAATCGCCAATTTTGTAGTTCGTTTCAACAATTTTTACGTGTTGTGCGGTTGTTAAGTGATCATTCATAAATGCTTGACTTTAGACTAAACCATAACATGCTTGGTTTGACAGATGTCAAAATGCATCCCTGTATTTTCGAAACCACTAAATGGATATTTAAAGCGTCCAAAAAAAAAGAAATGTTGCTATAAGAAATTCCGATGGTTCATGGTGCAAATCTGATAAAAGAAAAGCGCACGCATTTGGTAAATACCTTGAAGAGTCTTTCAGGCCGCTTTCACTAAACAGGCTATGACGGTATTGACGTAAAAACGATCAAAGCGCTTTCAGAAAAATGCATCATGTATTTAACATTGTTATTCAACACAATTCTTCGACTTGGCCATTTCCCAACGCAGTGGAAATGTGCAGAAATAATAATGATACCTAAGCCTAACAAGCCAGAAAATGACATTAAGTCCTATCGACCAATTAGTTTGTTGGTGACGTTCTCCAAAATATTTGAAAGAATATTTCTGAGAAGAATGTTACCAGTTATTGAAAGATATAATATTATACCTGAGCATCAATTTGGTTTTAGAAACAAACATGGCACAATAGAACAATGTCATCGAGTCGTCAAAGTGATAACTGACGCACTAGAAAACAAAAAGTATTGCTCGGGAGTATTTTTGGATGTACAACAGGCTTTCGATCGTGTGTGGCACCCTGGATTGCTGTACAAAATAAAAAGGTATCTTCCTTCGCCATTTTATCTAATGCTAAAATCGTACTTGAGCGGTCGCAGCTTTTATGTAAAACACAGGAACGAGCGTTCAGATATACACTCAATTGAAGCCGGGGGCCTCAAGGTAGTGTACTTGGACCTGTCCTATATAACATTTTCACTTCTGACTTTCCAACAACTGACGAGGTCTTGATTGCAACATATGCTGATGACACTGCTTTATTATCACTGGGTGAAACCCCAACTAGTTCTACATCACATATTCAGTCCCACCTAGAGAAAATAGAAATATGTAACATTTACTACTCGAAGAGAAGATTGTCATCACGTATATATAAATGGTGCTCCAATTCCTCAAAAAACTTCAGTAAAATACCTTGGAATGCACCTACATCGACGACTTACGTGGAAAGACCACATCAAAGCAAAGCGGCAACAACTTACAATTAAGACAAACAAAATGTATTGGCTCCTTGGTGCGAAGTCTGAACTCAGTCTTGAGAACAAAATTCGAATATATAAAGCAATTTTAAAACCAGTATCGACCTACGGTATTCAACTTTGGGGCACGGCTTCAAAATCAAGTATTGAAATACTACAACGCTACCAGTCTAAAACAGTAAGAATGATAGTAAACGCACCATGGTTCGTAACAAATGAAAGCACACATAATGATCTTAAAACTCACTTTGTAAAAGAAGAAGCAAGAAAGTTGTCTGATAGATATCTTAACCATAAACTTAGGGAACACAAAAATACCTTAGCAATTTGCCTATTAGATGATAGTCAAGAAACGAAACGACTTAAGAGATATCACGTTTTAGATTTGCCTTTTAGAAATTAAGTATACATTATAGTACCTTAGATATATGGATACACTGTTATAATTAATTGATTACAATGAAATAATGTTATAATATTTTCTACACTGTTATTTATACTTAGTTACTCAAATTTGCTGAATGTTAATAAGGCAGATTGCAAATAAATGAATATTACACAAAAAAAAAAAAAAAAAACTAAATGAATAACCCTTTATAACAAAATTTTATCGGATAAAGCAATTATATATAATTTTTCATAAATTCACGAATTGTCTAGTGTTTGGTGCTCATCTATCTTCTGCTAAGTAGCTTGTAAAAAAAATGTTATGCAATATTTTTTTTCCAAAAATATAAAATTTATTTTAATTAACTGAATTTTTTAATAGTAGGTGACACGGCCTACATGCTTAGTCTGACATCAAAAAAAAAAAAATTCTATATATATATATATATATATATATATATATAAACATTGAAGTTGCCTCCAGAGTTAGTTAGAAACTAGTTGAACTCACTCGAATGCATCGGGCTGGCTGATGACTTTACCAGAACACTATTTTTTACGATTATTCGTGTCACACGTCAACGTCTTTTGGGTTGAATAAGAGATGTTCCAGAGTTAAAAATCCACAACTGTAGCTTATGGTATTTTTTTCTGAAATAGTCAGTGTCGAATTTCGGTTACGCACTCAGCACTTTTTCCTTGGCTAAATTGCACTTTATAAAGGATTTTCCAATAGAGATGATATGATTTCTGAGTGTCGTTTTGGCCATTTTTAATATGTCATGATCTGTCATTTTCTTCTTTGTATTAGTAATGTTTACAATTTCATCCATGGATCACCATAAACGTCATGAATTTGCTGATTTTGCCTTGGAACAACTTGAAAACGATAACGATTCTTTTAAGAAAATCATCTTCTCCGATGAGGCTCAGTTTCATCTGAGTGGTGCGGTAAATAAACAAAACTGTCAATTCTGGTGTGAAGAAAATCCGCAAGTTATTCATAAACAACCATTACATTCACCCTAATTGACAGTTTGGTGTGGTTTTTGGTCTGGTGGAATCATCGGTCCGTACTTCTTTCGAAATGAACGTGGTAGCAGCGATACTGTCAATATAGATCGATGATAACTAAATTTTCATAGCCATAATTGGAAGAAGTTGATTTTAACAACATCTTATTCCAACAAGACGAGGCTACGTGCCACACAGCACGTGCAACAACCGAATTATTGCGGGAAAGGTTTGGAGATTCGATTATTTCAAGAAATTGTGACATTGAATGGCCTCCAAGAAGTTGTGATTTAACACCATTAGACTACTTCTTGTGGGGTTATTTGAAGTCATTGGTCTTTAGCAATAAACCAGATTCTCTTCAAGCTTTAAAAGTCAATATTGAACGTGCTGTTCATAACATACGATTTAGTGGGAAAAGTGCTCAGAAAAGGGGTTCTTCGAATTCATTCCTGCAAAAGAAGTCGTGGAGTCCATTTAAATGATGTTTCATTCAGAACTTAATAGTTTCGATTGTAATTCATATTAAAAAAAAAAACATTTGAATTTTCTTAACAATTAGTGCGTTTTTTTTTTTAGAAATCATATTACGCTTATTTGAAAACCCTATATTACCGCATTTATTTGAATTCATATCCCAAGCTTTTGAGACTCTAAACTATTTTCTGCAGTTCTTCTAAGTCAACATTGTACTTTTTCAATTTTTTTATAACAAGAATTTAACCTTTTCTATTCTACGGATATTAATGCGTGGGTTTTTGCAGCGTAAAAATTTTTTTTCCAACCGAACCATTTAATGACTTAATATTAATAATGGCAAAATGCGGCTAAAATAAAATGCGAGCGAAACCTTGACATTTGTTGGGAAGTAAGGAAGACAAAAATAAACTAAAAAACAGCAACAACGACAACAACGGCCGCTTATTGTAATGTATCGCTGTCATTAGACAACAAAAGAGGCACTCAATTATACGTTTTTTTTTGAGATAATTTCCAAAGTTGATTTTTGTTTCAACCGTTTTTGTTGCTGAAATTACCTTTTAACGATTTGCTAAATTAAAACAAGAATTGCACACTAAATTTCTGACTCAAAGCAAATTTGGTTTTGAAGACTTAAGCCTTAAGAACACATTTTTTATTTTATTTTTTGCCTTTTTTTTATAGTTTTTTTTTTCCAATTGCCATGAAACGTTGAAAAATGTGAGCTAATTTCTAGCATGACTCAGCGTGCTCGCTTAGCTTCAAACGCTGCCTTGCGACTGGGCAGACAAGCTGACAGACAATTGCGAAATCGAACACGGCGGAGGCGGTACTTGCCAGACATTCGATTTGGTTTTTGTTGTTGCAAAAGCCATAGCTAAAACAGTTGCTTTAGTTGTGTTTTGTTGTAGTTGTTGTTTGTTGTTGTTCTTGCTATTTCTATTGCAATTGGCATGGCACTGTTGGCATATCTTGACAGTTTGCTGCAACAGCAAGCGACAAGAACGTGATTCTTGTGACCGCTTATTTGCTATATATCTGCCGCTTGTGTCTTGACTTCTGACTTGAGTGGTCGGATAGCGCACCGGCCGGCCAAGAGTTCAATGCTGTTGCGCTATATAATGCTTGCCAGGCATATCTATGTACATACTTATGTACGTAGTCCTAACATTTCTTTGTGCTTCGCATGCCATCATTTGTTTTCTTATTTTCCCCTTTTCATCGCACTTCATTTGCTAACATCTCTTCGACCAAAAATGGTCATTTGTGGCATTTTACCGCAGACCATTCACAGCAACATTCTGCTTGAGTGCAATATGCGTGCTGCACTGCGCCAAGCAATGATAAGAATATTTGCTCGCCACCAGCCGCCAGCCCCCAGCCGCTGGTTGCCTTACCTTCACCTTCGAAGCGCTCTACTCCCACCACAAAACTCATGATTTTTTCTCCCTTCTTTCTTTTCATTTCATTTCTTTCGATTTTTATTTTGCACTCCACCAACAACATCTGTTACCCACTACTACTACTTGTCCGCCCGCCTGTCAAGTCTGCTGGTTTTTTTTTTGTGCTTTTCCATTTGTTCTGTCTCTCAGATACACATTTCTCCGACGTCAGTCACCCTGTCACCGTTGTCGAGATTCGTTTGATTACACCCACTTTCTCAATTCCTGCGGCTAGAATGCAACATTTCTTTGAATCGTGTTGGCTTAGACCTAAATATTGTTGTTGTTTGTTTGGTATGGTCTAGTACTTCTGGTCAAGTATGCGTGCAACATTTGACCTTTTAATGTGTTACAGTTTGAGTCTCGAAGCGATTTTGGGCAATGTGTTGAGTTAACAGTTCGAATTTAGAGGAAATATTTAAAAGTACCGTTATGAGATATAATAACTTTAAAGGAAAAAAATAGATAAATTCTAATTTGCAGAACGTTTGAAATGGAAAATGAAAATTTTTGCTAATTAAGGACACAAAAGAACATTTTTCGTTTAAAACATTGAACGATAGATGGCGCTGAGTCGATACATTTCTAAAAGCTGCAATAATCATTCGGTTTGATGCAAATTGAGTATATTTTTCAATCTGCTCCTGTATATTTCGGGACTTGGCAACCCAAGTCAATCTTTATTATAAAGTTATCGTAAAGTTGACGTTTTTGATGTTATGCATATTCAGAAGATTTTAACATGATCGCTGTTTGTGTTGTTTATAGTAAAATAAAATATTCATTTCGGCCTAAAAATTGAATTAAATCGCTAACATTTCCCCGCGTTTATTTTTACAACTTTCGACGTGGATTAACTCAGCAACAGTGCATCGATGAAGTTAATTCAATTATTGGCGATGAAGCTCCATCCAGGACTAGTGTTTATAGATAGTGTGGTGAGTTGAATCGAAGTCATGAATCACTCCAAGAAGAATTTTGTAAAAGTCTTCCATAAACAGTTGTTGCTCCGGAACCTATACTGATGCTGATATTGCAAGATCGTCATGTAACCTGCCGTTATATTGAGACAACTATGGACATAAGTGTGACCAGCAAACATTCAATATTGCATGAACATTTTGTTGTAAAAACATCTGTTCACGTTGGATCCCATACAATTTGTGAAATGCTCGTGTCGAATGATCGAGAGTGATGTTAAAAACTACGAAAGTGATGCTTCGAAACACGTCCATGACATCATGACATGTCATGAATAATGAATTTACGCATAGGAGCCCGAAAGTTAACAGCATCAACTGTATGGGTGTTTCAATATGAGCTGAATCCAACAAAAGTTGTACGCATACGAAGCACAAATGGTTTTATTTTTTTTTTAATAAAAACTGAACATATCGCAGTCGTACCACAAGAGCAAGGCAGAACAATAAATTCTGAGTGGTATACAACCATTTTCTTTTCCCGTTTTCTTTCAAGGAAACCCAACCGCCGAACACTCAAAATATTGATTTGTGGAGCCATCCACCGTTTAGTCTCGACTTGACACCGAATTACTTCTTTTTTATTTCCGTACGTTAAAATTAAACTGAGAGGTCTACGTTTTCGACACCTGAAGAGGAGGTTGATGCATTCACAATGCATGTTTTGGAGATACCACAAACAGAGTGGCAAAAGTGCTTCGGCAATTGGTTCAAACACATGTAAAAGTGTGTCGATCTTAATGGAGAAGAAAACAATAAAGTGATTTCCGATGATTAACATTTGTTTTTGTTTTCTAATTCCAATACGTAAAAGACAACCCCCGTAAATTAAGTGAAGTTCTCGGGTAGGAGTGGTGGATATTATCCTAATTTCTGGTTTTCCACATTCTTCGGTTCTATGATTAGTTTCAATAAATCGCTTACATTGGCGGACATCCTTCGATATACAGAGTCTGCGTATCCTAATAATTTTTACAATTTTTGCCATATCTGCTGAAAGGGAAACCAGCTGCATGCTGTTCTATGCGACAATGGCCAGTCAGGATCCATATATAAATATCTTGCTCTTTCAGGGCCCATACGCAATAATATATATAAGAATATATATGTACAGTCTCTACTACTATCCAGCTATTTATCCATAGCCTAATCTATTATAGAACGAAATTTGAGGCAGCGTCTCAAAAGAAGCTAAAACTGAAGTGTTATTCGGAACCTTGATTATTTTCAAATGAGGCAAAATTTATTTATCTCTCTACTCTCTCTACTAAATTTTAGCTGCCTAGCTGCAGCACTCATCTGGCAATGGTACCAAATGTGAGGAAAGAAACATATTGGTTTCAGCTTATATTGATACGGTGTGTAAGATGCAAATGGCGATCACAATAGCCCAGAGGTTAGCTGTCCTGGCCAAAACAACCTTAACAAATATTTCTCAGCAAGGATTATCAAGCCGCCCGAGTTTATTTTTGATATTTTATTTCATATGCTTTTCATAAAAATTATCGGTCTCTCATTTTGTTGAAAACGCAGACATTGAATTTGAGGGCGAACTCGACCGAAAATCTCTTCAGCGGTTGTAAAGCGCCAGTCTCTGGTTTTATGGATGGTTTCAAGGACAGCGATCTGTCACATTGCTCACTGTGAGAGAGGATTATGAAAGTGATCCTAATTTACAAAATTGTCTTCAACTCCATTGTTACCAGTGCTGTCTGTTTAGAGATGTGAGTGAGTGCGCTGATTTTTTCCTGGCATAATATCTGTTTCTATCACTTCACACCTTGGCTAGTTCGAAGTAAGCAGGTTGTTGAAGTAGTGTGATCGATTTGAAGATCTTCTTCCCAATGCTGACGAAGCCTCTGTTATTGTCCGAAGTTTAGTTATAGACGAGTAGATACCACCTTTCCTATACGATGGTGGCTTTTCATCTTTCACACTTTATGTTGGATAGAACTTTATATTGGAATTAGGCCTTGGGAACTGAGTTTTCAATGGGAAGGTATGCTTTGATTCTATTGGAACTCATGTAAGCATTGTCACATTTGAATAGTTCAGACCGTTAGCCATCGCTCGCTGCTGCTTTCTTGTTTTTCAGACGCTCGAAAAGGTAGTAGAACTTTGATTGACTTTGAAATATTTCAGTTAAAATTGTGCAGGCTGAATAAACACACTCTCTCTCTCTCCCTATCTCTCTCTCTGAATTTTTCCATACAACTTCAGTCTTTTGTACTCACTATTTCGATACTTATCATTTCAAGAACTTTTCGGCAATTCCGCTTGGTAGCTTGACCTTTCGCTACATTAGTTTTTTGAATTCTGAAGCAATACTTACCAACGAGCTTTTTAAACATATTCCCTTGTTAAGGAGATCAGCGCTGAGGTTAAGGAATTGAAAACAGAGTCAAAGCAAACTACATACAAACAACTCTATATGAAAACCTTTACCTACCGCAAGAAAAAATTAAAAAAAAAAAACAATTAAATAAAAAGAAAAAAGAAATATTTATAAAAATCTTCAACCTTCTCCTGCATTCTCCCTCCCAGCACACACACCATTCCTCTTTATTTTTGTATTTCACCTCCACGCTGACAACTCAATGTATTGTTTCCAACGAGTCGACAACTTGCCACTTGCCATTTACCGCCTGCCACTCGCATACTCGGCGACACCACGTCGAATGCCACACTCGTTGTTTGCAACGTTTTGTTGTTGTTGTCTAGCAGTGTCAATAATGCAAACACCTTCCGCAAATGGCAATTTGTTTTGGTTTTTTATGCGAGTACATTTTTCGTTGAAAGGCATTTTTTCTTACTATTTGTTTCTCTTATGTATTGTTGTTGTTTCAGCTGTTTTTTTATTCGTGCAATTTTGTTGTTGTTGTATTTTGTTTTATACTTTTATACCTTTGACTAAATTGTGCTTTTCCCTTTTTTTTTTTGCTATGGCCAACAATGACAAAAGTGGCTCGCACTTACATACCTAAAGACACGCATACAGACATATAGTTATGTACAGACATATGTGGAAAGGCATGTACATAACACATGCACAAGTCAAGTATTTCGCGCTTACAACATTGCGACAATTGGCGGCGTAGAGTTCCGAGAACAGTGCGGTAGAGTAAGGCAGGGGAATTGAGAAGCTGTGTAGTTGGTCTTTTTCCCCCTTGAGGCTTGGATGGGAAGTTTTCGCGATAATGTACAAAACCAGAGAGTTATTTTAATGATTTAGCGATGCATCTATACAAAATATGATCATTTTTTGACTATGAGCACCGTACTAAGCTGATGTTTCCGTAGTAGAGAAAAAAGACTGAGATATGAAACTTACTTTGCCTCTGTTTTTCTATTATATGCCTTGTGGCCTGCAAGGCGGGTTTCCAAACTAAGCAGCGTGTATGGTTAATCTCACTAACCAAATGGAGCTCTCTAAAAAACTTTCCATCCAACACATAAAAATTCAGTTTGGATTATAAAAGATGCTTCGTTTTGTTACCCTTACACTCAAGAGCTTCGGAGAGGTCACATATTTTGCTGCCAACAACTTGATCGTCCCCTTATCCGTATTTCCTTTCGAAACTCATTGGGCTGTGTATTATTGTTCCATCACATGACATTATTATATCGTAAGTTTTAGCGTGATCACCATCATAATGTGACTGAGTTTTCAGTAGTTTCAAGTAGTTGATGTGTCACCGGATATGTTTTCTGTGGTGGAACAGAATGATCGAAAGTTGATAGTCTCAGAGGAGCTTGTTGGAGGTGTGAAACTAGCTTTTTTCGCCTTAGGGTATCTGCTGCGACATATCAAGGCAAACAATCAGTTTCTGAGACTCATATTCTCGATATTTTTTCTGATCTGTGAAGCATATTTTTTTGGATAACCTGATTCGTGTAGACACAATCTATATGAGACGAAATTTTTGGCGAAAAGCGGGTTCTTCTTACCTAACTTGTTCTTGCAGTGCTCTAAATGGAAATGAAGTCATGCCTTCTACCTTTTGATATTTTGATTTAGTTAGCTGATGTTACTTTCATATTTAAGGAATTCTTTAAAGTATGTGAATCGCATTGCGACCACTTGACTCTGGTCGCTCCGGTTATTTAGGTGTGCAAGCTAGTCTGGTGGACTACTGAAACACGAAAAACTCCGGAAAATCAAACAGAGAGCCAATGAGTGCAAACAGATATTATTATGCTCTTCAGCTTTGAGCAAAATCAACTGCATCTCGACTTCTCGGTCGGTCGGTTACTCATTCCCTCGTTGAATTCTAGAATAATCCTAGAATAATTGCGGTAATATTTCACTAATTGGCTTACATTTCCACCAAAGAATATAGTTTCCTGGCGATTGAGCATTGTTGGATCCTCCTCCTCAACAAAATTTCAGACACCACCTCTCTCCCACAGCGTACGAACTCCAAGTGTTGCAGTCGACTTACTCTTTCATTGCCACAATTGCCGGGTGCGATAAAGCGTGCAGGCGAAAAAAGGCTTCAAAAGAATGCAAACAAAACATAACAACAACAATAACAACAAAACAAGAGTATCTTACGCATAAGGAATAAGGAAATCAGACCTACATATGCACATATGTATAAGTACACAGAAGTAAAGCAGAAAGAGAAAGGGAAACAAAAGACAATTGAAATCGTTTCGTCGCTTGTGTACAAAACGGTAAAATGTGGTAAGATGCCTTATTGCTATAACGGTTACTGTTGTTTACATATCGGCATTTATGCTATGTGTGTATTTGTTGTTGTTCTTGCTATATTGTTTGTTTTGGTCAAGCACATAACAAAAACTGCAACAACAACAACGTGAAACACTAATTTGCAATATTTGCAACTGCAACGACAAACGGCCTGTCCGCACCATACAACCAACCGGCGGCCTACACCAGCCGCCGGTGCTTGCATGAACGACAGGGCAGCTACCAACTGCCACCAAGTGGATACGTAGTGCGAACAGTGTGAACCGTTCGAGCAATGCTGCAAACGGGAACTTACCTATGCTAGATCTTGTCTTTGCCGATCAATACGGTGTTGTTGTTTTGTTGTGTTTTTTTTTGTTGTTGTTGCTGCTTACTGCAGCATCGGAATGCATCATATTTCGCACGCTATAAATTTTCGCTCGCAATCCAAATGAAGTACGCGGAGCCTTTTCTGGGCTTTTTTCCTTCCAATTCGTTTTCTTCGTCAGATTGGCGTCTGTTATTGCTCTTCGTAGCAATTCATTGCCTTATGTGGTTATATATTTAGATGTGTGCGAAGGGAAGTGTGGCAGGCACAGGCTATTTACATTTGCATGCCAATTAAAGGTGAATTGTTTTTTTTTAATATTTAATATTTTTTGTTATAAATTGTGGGTAGTGATCGAGCGTTATGATTTCAAAAAATTGTTTTTTCCTTATTTAATTTGCTTGTGCGATCGCCCATAAATATATTACTAAGATTCTGAAGTATCCCATAAGGACCTTGAGTGTTTCTCTCACGAAGGAGTTGATCAATTAAGACTCGTAAACGTTCTAAGGTAAGATTAACGTCTTCTCGCTCTGACTCTGTAACATTGTGGCTGTTATTGTTGTTGTTTCGGTAACAAATAGTTTCGGCGAGCTCGGGCCAAAGAGAAAGGATAAATAAGAACTAAGTCTTACTTACAATTTACTAACCATTGTTGTTCCAAGTTAACTGCGATCTCGCGGGGCATCTCGATCTCCTTGTCTGCTGGAAGCTATAATGCTGCACAGCAGATATTGCCTTCACGGCATAACATTATTCTCCATAACGGGGATCATAGATATCTGACAATATAGATGATACACAGACGATTTCAAAAGGTTTCACGTCACGGTCCTCCTGGCGGTGTTTTTATGCTTCTCAGTGTTTTGCTTGTCTTTAACGTCGAGAGTGGCTTATAGCATTTGAAATGGTCAGGAATCTTTAATTTTTTCTTAAAATATCACCTATACCCCGGTTTCCAGATTCAACTATCTGTTCTGCTCCGAACTGTTGCACGAATCACTTCAAATAAACGTAAGCTTAGTGCTGGGTGGTGGATCCATCGAAATTTTTGGCTTTCGAACACCTAATGATGAGCAATTAACTTTTTACATTCTGCTTACTATTATTAATGGACTTCTCTGACAATATAAATTCAAAAAAAAAAACTTCATTTTACGATTAATTACTCAAGAAAATTTGTTAATGAGGGTCAACCAGGGACTTTCATGAGGACGCGTATCGAAATGAACTATGGTCTCACTGCTAATGCTCCTGGAAGCTCAGATGTTTGTTTATTTGCAAGAAAAATTACTGAAAAAATCAACTCAACAGTAGGCTGCTAGAGATCATAAACTTTATCAATAAAATTCTATTCGAATTGACGATGAAAAGAGTTTCTTAATTACGAATTTAACCAGTCTTATGGAAATAGAATCTACTTTAAACGTAGAGTATTATACTATGTCAATCTGTTGGAGCTTATAAATATTTGAAAGGTCTAACCTTTCCTGATATGCTTACAAAATTTCATTACATTGGGTGTTACGAAAGCCAAGTTCCGTTAGTCTGCTTATAGTTTCGGACGACAAATGAGATTCGCACAAGTAGACAATAACTTTTTTAACGCAATAATATCGAAGCATTAAATTTGCTAATCTTACTCCATTTGTCATTGAGATAAACCGGCAACCATTTTCTCTTAATGAAGCTTATCTAAAGGCGATTAATGAGGTCTTAAATATTGAAAATAATTGGGCATAGAAAATAATTCCATAATACTTAATTAAACCAGAAAAATGTTACTTCGAAGGGGAAGGATTAAGTGAATGATCATAAAATATAGTACTTCTAGTCTCTAATATGCTGGAAGGCTAACCCTTTTATAACCGCTTAAGTAATTTTTAGCTCTCCTCCGATACGGGATTAGCGTCTATATATATTTGCCTGCTTCAAGAGAGACTTACACATTTTTTATATATATATTCTAGTCTGGTTCTGTCGTCAAAACAATATGCAATGGCTCTGATAATTTTGTTGTTGTTAAGCATCTTTCCATTAGCTTGATCTTCGAGACACAATCTAAGTAGATAAAGTTGGTAACAAGTAACTAGCCTACAATAAGCTGTGCGACAAATCGAAAGGTGTTTAGACATAATATGTAAACATTAAAAAATTTCTAGACAATTTCGTAACAATATAATTATTATTATTATCTCCTACATTCCACTCATTAAACGGTATCCAGTTGCAATGCGTATAACCAAGTTAATAACTTCTTGGCTGCCACAGCAAGTGGTCAATTATTTTTTACTGTGCGTGGTCTGAGAATTGCGATAGAATAAATCTATGTACATAACTACATATCTGTAAACCGATTGACATATATGCACACACACTGTATACTACTATTATACAAGATTTTGCCCACGCGCTGTTGACCAGGTGCCTCGGTTTACAACTACAGGCTTATACATTTTGCGGTTTCCAAAAAAAAAAAAACGTTAATAAAATGGATTTAAAATAATATTTTTTTTCATGAAGTTCCATTTTTAGTGTAAATTTTGAAACTTTTCATTATATTTGAAACGCTAAATCATTCAAATGACCGCCTAGTTTTTTGCAAACTTCGATCTGTTTGAGGTAATTTTCCACCACTTTTTGGAACATATTGGGTGATATCTCAGCCATAACTTGACGAATGTTGGTTCTTAAGTGATGAAGAGTTAAAAGTTTAGCCGCATAGACACGATCCTTCACATAGTCCTATAATAAAAGTCCAACAGTGTCAAATCGCACGATCTGGGTGGCCAATTGACGTCGCCAAGACGAGAGATTACTTACGACAATTTGTTGGAACCACATTTTTTGTGCAAGTCGTGTTCTTCAATTGTAGGCCAAAAAATGTCGGTTATCATACGACCATAACGCTCCGAATTGACAGTGACAAACTCGTCGTTATAGTTTACGAAGAAGTACGGTCCAATCACAGCTCCGGACACATAAGCACACCAGACGGTAAGTTTTTTGTCTTCAATAATTTGAGAATTTTTGAAACCTCAAATGTGAAATTTTTGTCTATTCAAGCATACACCGAGTGAGAAATGTGCCTTTTCGTTGTGGAAAATTGTGATGGAAAATTCGCGGTCCACTGCTTATGGTTCTCGCACCAAATAATCGACGTAACTACGGCGTTGTGAATGGTCAGCTGGATGCAGTTGTTGTGTGAGCTGGACTTTATTTAGATGTAGGTGCAAGTCCAGGTGCAAATTACATCATAATATGCCGGAAGAAAGTTCCAGCTCTTGAGAATGACGATAAATAGACGTCGATTCGGGTCTTCGACAACACTTTCAGTTACACCGCGGTAGAAACGAGCAAAGCAATGACGCAAAGACCTTACAATAATGATCCAGTCGCTTCAAATTTCTTTAAAATTTTATCATTTGCTTGAGTAGTTGAACAATTATGTCCACCATAATCTCCTCTTAAAGCACGAATTGTGACCAGGTTTGAACCGGCATATTTGTAGTAGGTTTCAACAATTGCAACGCGTTGTGCGGTTGCTAAGTGATCCATTTTCATAAATGCTTGACTTTTAACTAAAACAAAACATGTTTGGTGTGACAGTTAATTTTCACAGATGTCAAAATACAGCACTGCACTTTCGAAACCACTAAATGGATAACCGTTTATATGTATCGATATATACGTGTATATTAATAGGTGTGTGCTTTGAATGTTTAAAATATTCAAAAATATCTACAAATATATAAAAAATTCGTTTAATTTGGCAATAACGCTGAGAGCAGTTCTTTGCTTGGTTAGTTGGTGGTCAGTAAAAAAAAAATATATGAGAAAAAAGTGAAACTTGGAGCTATTAAAAAAGCACGCTGCCTGGCGATATGTGTAGATAAGTACAAATGCATATGTATTAGTATATATATATTTTTATATAAAAAATAGGTACACATTCTGGTCTGTAGTGTATAGTTTTTTATCCACTCGAAGCTTGTGTGTTTTATTTACTTCTTTAATTTACATAAATTGCTCAAAAGCGTGGGCTTGAAAATTGATTTATTATTATTTTGACGAATTCTGGTTTTTTCCTGCTTTCCGTTTTGTGATTTTTATTTAATTTATTTAAAAAAGCGCGCTTTAGCTTTATGTTCAAAACAAAGCGTTCGAAATATTTCCTTTATTTAAGAATTTTTTTATGTTTTTGCTTATTTCTAGACTCTAAGATATATATTAATTTATGTTTGTGTATTAAACAGACAGAGACATCAATCAAATAAGCACAAGCGAGCAAGTAAGATAAATTTTTAAATGAAAAAATTCTTAATATTTTTGGATTTATGTAAATATATTATAGGGATGTAATAAATTTAGAAATGTGATATATATGAACATGGCAAGTCAGTCGAATAGAGCTACTAGATGAAAATTGCCAACAAAGCGCACGTATATTTTGCAGAACCCACTTTTGGGTCAAAGCGAACTTGCTCAGATTTGTAAAAAATTTATAATATAAAATTCAATCTGTTAACGGGACTAGATTCAGAGCATTAAAACCTTCATATTTATAGTATAATTTGTTAAAAGCGGATTTTTTTTTCGCAGACCAGTGTTATTTTAATTTTTTAATTAAATTTGATTAATATTTCTTGAAGGAATATTTGATGAGATATTAAAAAGGAGAAGAAATTAAAAATTATATTCTATCAAAACAGAAGACGTTTAGATGAAATCAAACATCGATAATTCTATTCCTTTCGATTATCTCACATAGAGCTTAGGCAGTGTTTGATGCCAATAACATTCCAAATTTTTCGATTGTAATCATCAAAATGAAAATAAGATAATAGTCGAAAAGATTAAGAAATATGTTTAAGGAATTAATTCAAAATTTTAAATTAATCACACAACAGAAAATTAATAAATTCATAAATGGTCTTGTCGCACGAATTCATAACAATATTTTTTTTTTTTAGTATAGAGAAAAAACTAGTCAATTTTGCAAAAAATCTATTAATTTAAACTAAAGGTTATTGAGTTTTCCATTGTTAGGCCTGCAATTAACGAAGAAACCCTCGTATTACAACTAATTAATAATTTTTTTTCTTTTTACTATTCCTTCGATTTTTTTCTCTTCATTTTAATTACATTTTAGTATTTGCAGTTCTGTTTTGTTACGAAAATTTTTATTTCCTTAAAATTTTCAAAACTACTTATTGCTTATAGAAGTTTAATTAGTATTTATTTGTGTTTGTATTACGAGTATCCCACATCTTCACGCATCCTTTGTCTTTACGGAACCAAAGCCACATTAATGTTGCGGTGAAATGGCAATTTGATTTCGTGAAAATTATTTATATGCTAACCACATTACCTGTAACTCATTATGAATATGCACATAATACATACTTGTATACGTACTTATGTAAACAGACCTAAAATTACATACATAATCGCATACAGTGACGGACAAAAGTCTACATACACTGCCTGTATTCGTTGCGTAGAAGGTACTATCGATTTGCTGAGAAATGTGAGTATACAGTTTTATTTTAAATCCTTTTCTAATCACATGTATTAAAACAAATCCATTTTCTAACATAAAATAAAACAATTATGGTGAAAAAACGCAAAAATATCATTGACAAAAGTCTACATACACCACAGGTTTACTAGCAGTTATGTCGATATGCTGTGTTTTTATGGCGGCTGGGTACCCTTTTTTTACTATTTTCTCTTAGTTATGTTTTCTAATTTGCTAGTATTGAATTTAGTTGGGGTTTAAACATATTAGCATCAACAATAGCTCCTCGCAAAGAAATATCCATTGACATAAGAAACTTGGTAATTCAGCAGAGAAAAGAGAAGAAATCGTATGGTGAAATTTCAAAAATTTTTAACTTAAGTTTTCATAAAGAAAAATAGATCCACCGAAAGAAAACCGCGTGTTGGCCGCCCGTAGAAAGACATCGAAGAGACATCAGCTTTATTCTGAAGGAAGTGAATGATGATCCTAAAGCTACTGCTCCAAAATTTGATGAAAATGTCACAAACTCATCAAGAAAGTATTCCATCCAAGAACAATTCGAAGAGCTTTGAACGATAACGGCTTCCACAGTAGAACACCATGTAAAAAGTCTCTTATTTCTGAAAAAAATCGTAAACTTCGCTTGAAGTTCGCTAAAGGACATCTAGACTTGGGAATGGATTTTTGGCAAAAAGGCTTGTTAACAGACGAATCGAAGTTCAATATATTCGGCAGGGATGGAAGAGCAAAAGTTTAGAGAAATGAAAATACTACACTTAACGCCAAAAATATAATACCAACAGTGAAGCATAGTGGCGGTAGTGTAATAGTTTGGGGAGCGGTTTCGGCATCTGGAGTTGGAAAGCTGGCTATTGTTGAGGTTAATATGGATCAGTTCAAATATAAATCTTTGTTGGAAGCTAATCTGAAGCTTTCGGTGGACAGTTAGGAGCTTGGCGCAGGCTGGATCTTTGAACAGGATAACGATCCAAAACACACGGTCCATATTCTCAAGGATTTTTTGATTTATCATGCTCCAACCAGCTACACGCACCACCTTAAAGCCCAGATTTGAATGTTATTGAACATGTCTGGGAGGTTTTTGAGCGAAAAATTAGAAAAAAAAACAGATTTCCAGCTAAGCATTACTCAAAGAGCATCTTATTGAAGCTTGGGACAGTATTACTTCCACAGAATTGACAAATTTAGTAGCTTCGATGCCACGGCGGCTTCAAGCTCTTATTGATGCGAACGGTGGACCAACTTAATACTAAAAAGATCATATTACCTGATATTAATTAAAGTTTTTTTCGCTAAGATAAGTAATGTACCTAATGTATGTATACTTTAAACAATGTTGGATTTACGTTTTTTTGTTGTCATAGTTTTACTATTTTATGTTAAAAAAAAATTTGTTTCTTTTGGTTTTTTATGATAAGCGAAAATAGTTGAAATAAACTGTATTGTTAAATTTTCCAGTAAATTTTTGAACTTTCAATTCACCGAAAATAGGGGGTATATACAGACTTTTGTCCGCGACTGTATATGCATTTAAAGTCACACTTGTTTCCATCTATACTCCATCATCTACATTAACGATTCGTCATTCTATAGCCGCCAACTGCCTGCTTGGGCTCATCAAGCCAACTTACCACATCTTCATTCCCCACTATTCTCGTTATACATAAGTTATCACGATGAGGATGTGGATGATGATTGTAATCGAGGCGATTGATTGCTTTACAGTATCATTTTGAGATAATTATGCTTTGGTCATGGATTTGTTAGTGATACTCGTATGTGTGATAGCATGCGTACATACATAATATTGTACGTAGTTACATGTGTATGTGTAATATAGTATAAATCACAGTGGCAACCTCATATAGCAGTTAGCAATCAAAAGTAATACTCAAACTCTTCATTGGGATTCACTCCTCCTATAACAAAACTACATTCGAATGAGCCACAACTGTTGATGATGGACAGCACAATCTCGATAATTGATCACTTACTATAATAGCGGATAATGTTGCTTTGATAGCGTTTTGCAATCGATAAGTCCCTCTCCATTTTCATTGTATCTATGTTATACTCGTACATATTGCATGTCAGTATTCTAGTTTATGTTAACTCTTTGCAACACTTTGCAGAAACAAATAAGTTGTAATGATTTAAATTGTTTAGAATTGCTATTGCTATTGGCGGTGCAATTGCAAAAACTATCGATATGCAAATGTATTTATTGTCCTCTTCGGATGCTTCTGTTCATGCCTCTGTCGATTTGATTAGATAGTGTGTTTGAGAATTTTCAAATAAATAATTTCCTTTTGCAGTTGAGTTATTCGCTTTATTATTGCATATGCCGAAGCCTTTAATAAATTTTTAAAAACATTTCACGAGCAGTGGAGACAGCTCTACACTGCTAACTGGTGATATCGAAAAAGATGACACTGGTCAACAAAATTGAAACTTTTTTTGTTACATGAAATTTATTAAATTTTTAATGCCAAACTTAGCTGTCAAACCAAACATGTTTTGTTTTAGTCAAAAGCCGGGAATTTATGGAAATAGATCACTTAGCAACCGCACAACGCGTTCAAATTGTTGAAACCTACTAAAAATGGTATAAATGGCCACATTTCGTGCTTTAAGAAGAGATTATGGTGCACATAATCGTTCAACTACTCAAGCAATTAGTAAAATTTTAACAAAATTTGAAGAGACTGTATCGGTGTAAGGCCTACGCATCACTTTTCTTACTTTCTTACGGCACATTATGGAGTATTTTGCGCTTAAACCTACACCTACATTTATGTAAAGTCCAGCGCGCTCAACAACTGAAGCCAACTGATGATTCACAGCGCAGTGTATCGCGTTTTTTCCAACAAAATTTTCTTCTGCAACGTGGCAAATTTCTCTCTCGGTGGATACGTAAAAAAAGTAAAAATTTCGCGTCTAAGGCTCCGAGAATCTACAAATAATGGAAGAGAGGCCATTAATGCAAAAAAATATTACTCTCTGATGCGCCTTTAGGTGGAAGGTACTTCTTTGAAAACGATAACGACGAGACTGTTGATGTCAATTCGGAGCGTTATGGTCGTATGATAACCAACTTTTTGTTGACCTGCAATTGAAGAACACGTCTTGGACAATACGTAGTTCTAACAAGATGATGCGATAGAAATTTCCCGGTCTTTATATGACATTATAAGTTCACTAATTAATTCTTTGTAATTGTGGTTTCCAATAGCAAACGATTGAGCAGACTTGAAAGACATTTATTTTCACTTCACATTATTAATATAGGGTTTTCCAATAAGAGTGATATGATTTCTTTAAAAAAAGAAACATACTAATTGTCAAGGAAATTAAAATGTTTTTTATTTAATGTGAATTACAATCCATACAATTAAGTTCTGAATATAACATCATTCAAATGTCCTCCACGACTTGTTTTGCAGGAACGAATTCGATGAACCAAATTTTTGAGCACTTTTTCCACTAAATCAAGTCGTATGTCATGAATAGCATGTTCAATATTGGCTTTCAAAGCTCAAAAAGAGAGTCTGTTTTATTGCTAAAGACCAATGATTTAAAATAACTCCACAAGCAGTAGTCTAATGGTGTTAAATCACAACCTCTTGGAGGCCATTCAATGTCACAATTTCTTAAAAAATAATCGAATCTCCTAACCTTTCTCGCAGTAATTCGGTAGTTGCACGTGCTGTGTTAAACGTAGCCCTAGAAGTCTTGCCGGAACCAGCTGTTGTTAAGATCAACTTATTCCAACTGTGGCCACACAAAGTTGGTTATCATCGATTTATACCGCTCTCCATTGAAAGTAACAGTACTATCAGCTTCATTTCGAAAGAAGTACGGACCGATGATTCGACCAGACCAAAAACCACAGCAGACTGTCAATTTGGGTGAATTTAATGGTTGTTCATGAATAATTTGTGAATTTTCTCCGCACCAGAATCGACAGCTTTGTTTATTTACCGCACCACTCAGATGAAAGTGAACCTCATCGGAGTAGATGATTTTCTTAAAAGAAATCGTTATCGTTTTCAGGTTGTTCCAAAGCAAAATCAGCAAATTCACGACGTTTAGGTGGTCCCTAGGTGAAATTGTAAACAATAGTGACGAGATTAGATGGGTTTGAAAATTTAAAAAAATGAATTTTTTGTCTTATTAAATTGTAAAATACGTTTAAAATATTTTCCTAAAATTTCAAATCGATCAAAGTAAAATTCTAAGAGATAGACCCATTGGAAGTTCCGTCATCAGCCCGTGCCTGTGTCAATTTTAAACTTTAAACGCGTTTATCTCAAAACTCTAATTTTTAAGTCGATGGACACGATTTCGCGCAAAGTTATAAAGCGATTTTGTTCAAATTTGGCACACATCTTCGTGATAACATTATCTTGTCACTGACCGAAGGATTTTTTTTATTACAGCTAATTTTTTTGAGCCAATGCATGGCGAAAATTTTATGAAAAAATGTGTTTTTTGTTCAAAGTCTGTCAAAAATTCAAATTTTTATATATTTTTCCTTCGTCCAATAACGAGAATTATCCATGTAGCAACGAAATATTTTTGATTTTTTGATTTTAGAAGAACAAAAAGTGAGTTATGCTGTCCACGGCGGGAGCATTTTCAGCTGAGTTTTCCGAAATTTTGAATAAAAATTTCACAAAATACTATTTAAATATGTATCTTTGATGTTGTGAATTTTTTGAATAAAATATATGATTGTATATTTAAAAAAAAAGTAGTAAAAGCTCTTTTTTGTTTTAACCTCTGAAACCCACCTAACCACTGAACACAATGAAAAAAAAAAATGGCAGCAACTATACTATTTTCCATTTCTAACATTTCTAATTAAAAACTTAATTTTTCTGAAGAATGCAAAAATTTTAATTTACTTCATACCAAAACAATTTTTACACGAACACAGTGACAATAAAAGTTCAACTAGCCAAAAACATACCAACTCAGCTGATACGACCGACATATCTTATGAGAGCGAATTTAATGAAAGAGACCACCGCTTGGCGATGCTGCCACTGGCGGTCATACATACAAGTATATTAAAAGCGTAAAATTGTTTTTTTGGATTACTCGAAGAATATTTTAATTCATTTTGAGTATATGAAATTTCCGTTTCGGTATTTGAGGCTCCATTGCTTATTTTTCTCATTTATTCAAGTTGATGTAAGAAACAAGTCTTACATTCGGCTACAATGGCGCGCGCTAGTTATTTCTTCTTATACCCGCACGGAGCCAATTGGTGACACCAAGCGGAAAAGAGCTTTGATATCTGCTTCCACTGGCGTGTACTGCGTCGAAAACTTCTAAGCTGAAGTGGTCTAGACCTCGGCCCCGTATAGCAAGGCGGTAGTGATGAACTACATATATTTACATAAATTAAATCCGAAACTTATCTTAAATTATAACTACAGCACACAAAAACATAATAGTTTGTGACATTATATCAAATGCAAATAATAATTATAACTATTATTCTATAAATATATTTGAGCATAAAAATTAAAAAAAAATTAAAATACAAATATATTCCTATGTAAGTATTCAGTTATTTAAAGAAAATGCAAAAAACTTGAAATTAAAGCTGTCATAGCTAATTTGCATCACACGCCGTCCGTCTGAATGATTTTGTTACGAATACCGAATACTCTTACAGCACTGTATATATTTGTGGATCATATGATCCATTGGAGTACCTACAAATATACTCTTCTGAGTGTGCTACTGGACCAATTCATGTTTCTATACCAGCTTAATGCGGCACGACCATTCTTCGTGTTTTACCGAAGTTTCGTTTCATTGGTACACTTCCCTTGTGACATGCACAGAAAGCGTGAAAGCTTTAAGTTAATATTTTCCAATTCACATAGAAAATTGCACAAACTGTAATATGTTTTATTCATATTTATTAACATCAAATTTATATAAAAATATTATGTTTTGCTGACTTTTCACCAAAACACATTGTATTCGAGAAAAAAGTATGTTTTTATATAATTTTTCGTAGATGCTTCATAATGGAGAAATTTCGTGGCGTAGTTTCAAAACTAATTTCCTATAGTTACTCCATGGAGTACTCGAATGTTATGCACAGTTGGAACATATAGTTCAGCCCTAGGACATCACAATGTTAATTGGACCATATTTTTGTATGGATTGTGTTTGGTTTTGGATTACTCTTGTGTCCGCTCGGAGTATATAATTCACGCATGCATGGAGTACTTGCGTTGTTTGCAGTGCATTGTCCATGTGTATTCGTATGAATTTACATTTATGAGTGACTGGTCGTAAATGGATGTAATAACCTATAGTTAAGAATAGCTTTTGTAGTAATACAACTAAAACAGTGTTTTCAAATTGTGTGATTGTCCTTGGACCAATCGAAATTATGCACTTAGATGCATATGACATATTTATTTATTTATTTATTTATTTAGTCTAAGGACTATAGCCAAGTGCTTAGCATTGCGTACTACTATTCTCTACTATTTGGAAGAACATTCAAATTTATAGAAAATTAATTTTTCCAATTGTGATCGCCGCTCGGCATGGCATATCAAGATCTCTGAGTGTATTGCTGACATGAAAGAAAGGGCTTCTCATAAAAATCTATCGAACGTTCCGAGGCGGCTTAGAATAAACTGTAGGTCCCTTCATTTGTTGGTAAAAACATCAAGACGCAAAACCACAAATTGGAGGAGGAGCTCGGCCGGAAGTCAACTAAGCGAAAAATACACATATTAAGTGAACTATGCATGCTATTAAATAGTTTATTCTCCAAAATAATTCTTAAAATTGTCCTTGACAAAGAAATATTGAACTTAAGATCTTATTGAGTTCGATCAACATTCTTCGAATTTGAATTATAAGTTGTAGTGGCAAAAGTTATATTAAAAAAGTCGAAGCTACCAAAATTTCTGGATCGAACATTTCAATTTACTTTAATAAGAAGAGAAGGGCAGTCTATTCTGCCAGATAGTATAACATCAAAAAATTCTCTTCGGTTATGAAGGGTCATTAGATTTATTAGCTGACATCTAGTTAAATACGATGATTTCGGTTCTGTAAAAGTTCGAGATCGAAGAGCAAAACGTACAAAAGTTTTCTGTATGTATTCAAAATGATTTATATGACTTTGGTGGTAGAGTCTCCAAATGAAAGCTGCATAATCTACTTTTGAATATACGAAAGCAGGACATTCGGTTTTTGGAGTGTAGGGATAATCAAAATCACTACTTATTCTACGAATGAAAGCAAGCGAAGTAAAGCTGAAAGATCTTTAATCTCATTAACTGATTTCAAATATGAATTTGAAATATGATCGAGAATTAGCAATGGCGTTTGAAGCTTTTTTGTAAATTTTAATGATATTCAATGATAACCGATTTCCTGTACACATTATTAAGCTCTACTTGAAGCGCAGTCGTGTCATATGACAGAGTAAATTTTTCAATTCAATATTGAATAACATTTACAAATAAAACGAAGAATAGGAGCCCCAGGACACTGCGCTGTTGCACACCAGACGAAGAGTCGAACTAAAAAATTTGGAACAAATTCCCTTTAAAGACACATAGCTTTTTCTTGTAACAAGATATGATTTTATCCATTTTAGCATAGTGGAATGAAAAACCCAAAAATCGAAAGCTTCTCAAGCGCAATCTTATGTGAAATGCTGTTGAATTCGTCGATTCAAAAAAAAAAAAAAAAAAAAAAGAATCGCTTCATAACCGTATTTTACATGTCTGTCTGAGGACAGTTTTTGGCTGATAACAAAAAAAAAAACTCAACTAAACCGAATGCAACTAGTTAAGGACTAGTTTAAACATAATTTTATTTACTGCCAGGCATGTTGCTCCAACAACTTTTTTTTTCCTCCACTAGATATGTATATATGCGACATTCATACTGTGTCGCAGCTGGATAACGTAGACCGAGAGCGCCCAAGTTGAATGACAATGTCAAAAGTTTTAAAGCTCGTGCTGTTTTTGCGCTCTGTACTAGTTGCACGCACATTTGTTATTATACTATTTGTCACACACACACACACACACACACACACACACACACACACACACACACATCTTTCTACTCATACTTGACTTGTTGCAAGTTGCATTATTGTCGCAACGAATAATTGCATTGACTTTGTTGCATTTGTGCGCTGCATGGAAAACAAGCGTGTAAGCACAACAACAACAACAACAACAACAACAACAACAACAACAACAACCGAGAAGAGAAATAATGAACTGCCACACAGTAATAAATCCCCATAGAGTCTACCAAAGTGCAACAAGTAAAAATAATTGTTGCATTAACTGCGCCGCTAATGTATTTATTATTATATTTGACTATAGTTGTTGTTGTTGTTGTTGTTGTTGTTGTTGTTGTTGTTGTAATGACTGCGCTTGCATTGCATTACAAAATAAATTGATTGTGAACTAAGCTGACAGCAAACAACAGAGACAGCAGAGACAGCAGAGACAGCATAGACAGCCAGCGCGAAGGCAATTGAGCAGTGTGGCATGCCCACATACATACACACATACATACATATACATACGTTACATAGTACATGTGGCACGCATTTAATCAAGCATATTACAGCGTGGCTGCGCATGCGCAATTATTAAAATGCAACGACATTGCCGCAGCGGTTTTAAAGCGATTAAAGTTGTTGTAAATACGTTTTAGTCCGAGGATTACAAAATGCGTAAGGGCGTTGATTAGTTGGCCGTTGGTGCTGTGGTGTGGTGGGGTGGGGTGGCATAGTGAACACGTATGGTGGCTTATGCCTTGTAATGTCATGGAATGGTTGATTGTATGTCGTCCAGTTGCCTCATGGCCTAATGCATATGGGGAATTTCTGGCATGAGAGAATGCCATGCGTGCCCAAATTGATTTGCTCATTGATTGAAGTGTAGCCAAGGTTGGGTAGAAAATATAGCCGTAAGGCCCAATTGCTGCCATATTATTAATATACAATATATATATAAATATCTTATACTTAATTTCATGGATTTTATTGAGAGGTATGTACATACATATATATAACGGTCTAAATTTTCTTGTCCTTTGCTTTTCCATAATGTTGCTATGACGTGAAACGTGAAGCCATATAGAGACCACCTAACAAAAATTAAATGCCTCGATTTAATTACCTATCTTGTTTCAGCTCTCTCGCGAAAACTTCTTCATCAACCCCACCTTCCAGTTGGTCTTGGACTTTGGTGCAGCTTAGAAGTGTTCCATAATCCAATGAAAAGAGTAGTTTAAAGTAATTAGCAGATATTTTCAATACAAATTAGAGATTATGACTGCTAGTAGTGTAATACTTATTTGAACTTGGATATTATCTGTCTTGCTTCGGAAATCTCACGGAGATCGCATTGGCGTTATGGCATTCCTTTTTCCCCAGCATAAGGGTATTTGTTTATGGTTATCTTAGCGATTAGACCAAATACTTTTGGACAACCTTTTAGGTTCTCATGTAATCTTAGTCTTAGTTTGTCAATGGAGCAACAACCTGCAGCAGATTTGCTCCAAATCCTTCTTATCAGGGCTGGCGTCGAAACCAATTCTGGACCCACGGATTATTTCTGCTGCGTGTGCCAAAGACGTCTCCATCATTCTTCCATCGCGATTAGATGCAACACGGGCAATGGCTGAAGTCATCTCAAGACCTGTTCAGACCTTTAGACCCACAGAGATTGGACCACGCGTTACGTAGCCCCATAGTGCCAGCGTCCAGCTGCGCCTTGAGCCTTCACGGGAGTGCCTTCAGCGCAATTACCCCCTTTGGGTAACTTTCCCCAGGTCTCTACGGCCCAACACTCTCACCCCCCGTATTACGAATGTCGCTCCAAGACATTTCCGACTCTTTCAATTTAACTGCAATGGAATCCAAGGAAAGATCGACGAGATAGTCGTCTTCATGAGCCGGGAGTACCTGTCAATATCTGCGATCCAAGAAATGAAACTGAACGTCCGCTAAGATTTTCTGAAAGAATCGCGAGCGAGATCATGGTGGAGGCTTGGCATTCGTCTTACATAACGCCATGCGTTATCGTCTCATCGACGGCGACATCGACCGCAGGGATACTACCCTAGAATATCAGGGCATAGCTATCCGATCAGGCGGTGTTGAGCTCGAAATATTTAATATATACATTTCGCCGGTTACTAGTTGCCCAGTTGAATACCGTCCTGATCTAGGTGCGCTACTCAGAGGCGAAAACCGTTTGGTTTTGGGCGACTTTAATGCGCATCACGATGTTTGGCATTCATGCCTGTCAAATGATCGTCGAGGAGTGGAGCTGGCGCAACAGCTAATTTCTGCACAATGAACGACGAAGCCTCTACGAATTGTGGGCAACTGCCATAGCTCGCCTGACATTACAATAGCTAGCGCTGATCTGAGAAACAGCATAGACTGGCGAGATATGCTGATGCTCGCATCAGACCACTTGCCCAAAATCATCTCGATGGACAGGCCTCCCGACTTTGTTTCCGTGGACCACCAGAATTTTGTTAACTGTAATAAAGCTAACTGGCCCAGCTTCACGGAATTTACCGAGAACGCCTTCAGTGCTTTCTCCACTCGCATTAATGTCACAAAATTATCACGTCTGCCGCTTGCTTCATTCCGGCTAGCCAAATCGCGAAAATCCGCCATAACTTTGCAACTGAAGCGGCGGTTTCAGCTTAGAACCTTGTATTAGGGAATTCAATACGGAGAATATACACCCACAAGTGGAACAAGTAGGAGGATCACTTAAGGTCCTGCATCTCAACAGACACTTAATGGAAGCTGAACCACCATATAGGCACATCAGGAAGGGAGTACTTGACTACCACGACTCCGTACAGCAATACAGACAAGACCTGCTGGACGAGACAGCGTCCAGACAGGCCATAAACACATTTGTGTTTAACACCTTTGTGAACTCTCTTCCTGTGAATAGTGTTCTCGGAATCCAATCACCACCCATCGCAGAACAAGAGCTTGAGCTGCCTCGAGAGACTCGCGTAACCCTAGCACATTTAAGATCTGGTTATTGTAGCAGGCTCAACTCCTACTTATCCAGACTCGACCCTGACATACCCAACTTATGTCCCGAATGCAAAAAATCCCCGCACGACACTAACCCCTCTTTGTAAGCCCACTCAACCCGACCCATCTAACACCCCTCTCCCTTTGGTCCGAACACGTCGAAGTAGCACGTTTCCTGGGCTTCCCGCTAGATGATCTCGATGATTAAGACTGCACCCACCTGACCCTAGGCGGGGTCGGCTAACCGTTACAACAACAACAAAAACAACAACGACAGGAAAAAATTATTCTGAAGCTGCCAAAATGCAGATGAAAAGTTTCAAAATAGCAGGGGTGTAGGGTGAATGCAGAATGGAACATCAAAATGGTTCCAGAACTCGAGAATGAAGATTTTCGAAGAAGAGTTCAACCATTCGAAAATGCAATGATGTTGTAAAAAGAGATTTTATACAAGTATTCACAAAAAACTAAGCAAAATTTAATAAATAAAAGAAATTATTGAAGTGTTAATATACAAAAATTCTGGGATTTTTTTTATTTTTTTCAATGTTTGTTTTGGTGCAACGAAACACACCAGGATGCCGCTATGGTTCTTCTTCTTCTATTGAGCGACTCATCAACCACGCCGGAAGTTAACAAAACATTATCAGATTCAATCGTTGTGTGAGCAGGTAGATACACCTGAGGTTTAGAGGTTTAAGAATTTACCCGCGGGAAGACAACAATAACTCCAATACAATAACCTGCCTGTACCGAGAGTACGTGACTTACTCGAGACGGTTTAATCTGGTTATCTTCAATCTGTAAAGCTTTCGTTCTTGCTACCATTACCAAAAAAGAGTATTGAAAGCTCCGAATGTTTAGTGTATCATTTCTGGTGAAGGCGGGTTTGCTTCAGTTATGCCCAGCATCACATTGGTGGTGGATTTACATCTGCCATTATTCTAATATACGGAAAATAGAATTCATTGATGTATATGTGGTGTGTACAAAAAATTGTGTATTTCTTAAAAAAATGTTTAATTTATGAATATCTATTTTGATTCCTTCAAAGTTGTCTCCCCCAGATATAATCCACTTATGCTAACTTTTTACCAATTCTCAAAGCACTTAAAACCGTAATTCTTGTGATGTTGTTTAGATCCTCCTTCAAAGCTGTTTTTATTGTCCGTTTATGGGCCTTCTTAGTTCAAGGAACAAAAAAAAAGTCACGCCGTACTAGTAGTTGGAGAGAGTCACCAGCCTGTAGAAACCTTGTTTTACTTTTACCCTCTGATAACTAATGAAAAAACTATCATAAGATGTCTGACGAAGTATACTATCTATAAATTAAAAGGGAGAAGTTGAGTCACCAGATTATCACTTAAACTGAAATTTTAATGATTTAAAAATTAGACTTTTATGAAAAATTAAAAAAAAAAAATTAAATGTATAAAGTGTCTTGTACTTAGTCGATGTTCATCTTACCATAGAAACAAGAAAGAAGAGCTGTCTTGCCATGTCCATGCCGAACTCTTTATACCTTTCAAGAACTTATTATTTGATTTCTTTGATTTTCAGTTCAATATCAACTCGAATTTGCATTTGTAGAATACCAAATTTTACGCTCTTAGATGATTTTTGCGCGGTTCTTGGTCGCCAAAGCCTCATATCTGAACAAATCGGTTGTATGAGGGCTATATGATATAGCAATCCGATTTCTCTGATTTTCACTACCAATATTTATTTTATTTTATTTGTATAGAATACCAAAATTCAAGCTCATAGATGCTTTTGTGACTGAGTTTTGACCAAAGCCTCACATCTGAACAGCTCGGTGTATGGAAGCTACATGTTACAGTGGACCGAATTTGAAGATTTCCAGAACCAATATGCAATTCATAATGATTGTGTAGTATACCAAATTTTACGTTCTTAAGAACGTTTTTTTCGACGGACTTTTGACCGAAATTTTCAAATCTGAAAAATCGATCGTATAGTGGGTCAATCTGATCTCAAAAACTGAGGGACTAGTTTGACTCCGGAAACTTTCATCCAACCGATTTGTTCAGATATGAGAATTAATATTCAATGCTAAAATGCATTAAAATAATGTTCGTGAAAGGCAGCATGCCCGAAGACATCACTTCTTTTATATTGAATATATTTGTATTATTATTTTTACATAGTACGATAAGAAAATAGTTTGTTTCTCATTATAATACGCATTTCACCATCCTCATATATGTAAATATATTTATAACGCTTATAAAGAGTTTTCCAATAGGGATGATATGATTTCTAAGTGTCGTTTTGACCATTTTTAATATGTCATGATCTGTAATTTTTTTTTCATTTTATTCAGTAATATTTACACACTCATCATTGGACCGCCATAAACATCGTTAATTTGCTGATTTTGCCTTGGAACAATTTGAAAACGATAACTATTTTTTTTAAGAAAATCATCTTCTCCGATGAGGCTCACTTTCATCCGAGTGGTGCGGTAAATAAATAAAACAGGCGATTCTGGTGCGAAGAAAATCCACAAATTATTCATGAGCAACCTTTACATTCACCTAAATTGACAGTTTGGTGTGGTTTTTGGTCTGTTGGAATCATCGGTCCGTAGTTCTTTCGAAATGAAGCTGGTAGCACCGTTACGGTCAATGGAGAGTGGTATAGATCCATGATAACCACCTTTTTATGGCCACAATTGGAAGAAGTTGATCTTAACAACATCTGGTTCCAACAAGACTTCTAGGGCTACGTTTCACCCAGCACGTGCAAAAACCGAATTATTGCGAGAAAGTTTGGAGATTCGATTATTTCAAGAAATTGTGACATTTAATGGCCTCCAAGAAGTTGTGATTTAACACCATTAGACTACTTCTTGTGGGGTTATTTGAAGTCATTGGTCTTTAGCAATAAATCAGATTCTCTGCAAGCTTTAAAAGTCAATATTGAACATGCTATTCATGACATACGACTTGATCTAGTGGAATAACGTGCTCAAAAATTGGGTTCATCGAATTCGTTCCTGCAAAAGAAGTCGTGGAAGCCATTTTAATGATGTTATATTCAGAACTTAATTGTAAGGATTGTACTTCAAATGAAATTAAAAAAAAATTTTAAATTCCTTAACAATTAGTGTGTTCCTTTTTTTTTTTAAAGAAATCATATCACTCTTATTGGAAAACCCTATATATATATACATGACGTTTTGTAACCGCTGAAGCCATCTTCGAACGAGCTCCTCCTCCAATATAATACTTATATCAAATAAATTTGTTTAATGAAAATGTTTTTTTTTTTTTATTTACAGTTGCTGCCCAACATGCATCATACATATATTCAGTGGTAAGTGGTCATACCGCACTTTTGTATAAGTAAATTTAATGAAGTGCGAAAAGCAAACTTAATTAGCGCAGAAAAAAATAATTTATGAATATAATAAAATTTATGTAGAATTCCCATCTTATGGAGTTTCTTTCTTATGATTCTTTTTTATGAGTATTTTTTAAGTATTTTTTTCTAATTAATAAAGTTACAAATTTTCTTTCTACAGCCATGTGTAAGTACTCGTACTAGGAATGTTCAAAGGAAAAAGTGAATATTTTACTCCCTGTTTTCTTTGATTACAATGGTGTGACGCATCATGAGTTCCTGCCAAAAGGTCTTACTGTTAATAAGGATAAATTGCATACAAATAAGTTATGCAACGTTTGCGTGAAGCGATACGGCTCAAACGATCGGAATTGTGGAATAACAAATCGTGAATTCTGCATCAATGCTTATTCGTGATTTTTTGGCCAAAAACAAAGCCGTAATTATGCCTCAACCACTGCATTCACCAGATTTGGCACTTTTTCCTATTCCCAAAACTAAAGAAATCGATGAAATGAAGGCGTTTTCCCACAATTAATGAGATCAAGTCAGAATCGAAGAAAGATCTGATGACCATACCGAAAAGCACATTTCAGAATTGCTTCGAGAAGGGGACAAAATAGATATTGATGAATAAATAAGTACTTTTCCAAAAAAAAAAATCTAAAATTCATTTTTTCCCTTTGAACACACCTCGTTTATGCATATGTACATATGTAAACTTATACTTATGTTTATTTTTTTTTTTTTTATGAACAGCAGTAATCTGTTGAATATGGATTTCTACAACTTCTCATGTTAGGCGAGAAATAAATAATTTAACAAGCACACACGATTTTATTTAAATCACCTTCGTATTGTACTTTACGCACAAGCAAATATGATGAATACCAACCACATACTCGTATGTAACCGTTATTGAATATTGAAGCTTTGGTTATTAACGACAAGCAAATCATGTTGTATATATATGTATGTATGTATAAATCAAAAATTACAAATTTTTCTGAATATTTATAGCATTTGATATGTATTGCTGAATAAATCCGCATCACCGCTTAAATCTCTTTACGTTTTCAATTTAGATTCGAAACGGTTTTTCATATTGCTTAGATATACACAAACATTACCTACAAAAGTCCAAAGTAAACAAACAAAAAAAGGGAATTGAATAATCATCATACAACTTAATTAAAAGTATTCATGTAGTGCAACGCAACAGCTACACGCTGCATGAGACCGCCGCAATAAAAACGAAAAAAAAACCAACAACACAAAAACTATCCATTAACACCTACCAGCGTTGCAACAACAACAACAACAACAGTAACACTGCTGCTAAAACATTATGCGTTTTCAGCGCGCGCATCTTGGCGTATACAATTTCATGCTGAAATTTTTATTTCTATTACTTATACGAGGGCTGCATTATATATTTCGGGGAGATTAGCGTACAAAAAAAAAAAACAAATATCAATCATCGAAATTCGCTTTATTGTTTTTCAAAATATTCTCCATTAAGCTCTATACACTCTTCCAATTGTCGGAAACACTTTTGCCACTCTGATTGACTCTCCAAAACGAGCATTCTGAACGCATTAACCGCCTCATCAGGTGCCGAAAAACGTTGACCCCTCAGTTTATTTTTTACGTACGCGAATAAGAAGATATCATTCGTACCTAGTGGATAACTGATCAAAACTCAAATGTTTTGAGTCCTCAAAAATACTGTTGTTTCAGTTGATGTGCGAGAGCTCGCGTTGTCGTGGTGAAGAGTGATCCATCTTCGGCGGTTGGTTTTCGTGAGTCCTTGAAAGACAACTGATAAACAAATGGTTGTGTACTACTCAGAATTTACTATTCTGTGTTGTTCTAGTGGTACGGTTGCGACAAGTCCAGTTTTTTCAACAACAAAAAAATATTAGAAAAAATATATAAAAATATATAAAACAATTAAAAAATAAAAATTAAATAAAACACGCAATCATTTGCTTAAAAGTGCTTCGTGCGGGAACATTTTTTGCTGGATTCGGCTCATCTTGAAACATCTATACAGTCGACTGCTATTTACTTTCGAACTGATACGCGTATATCCACGATTTATCACCTCTAGCGATGTCATAGAGGTTTCTCGAAGCACCGCTATCTTGTTTTTTAACATTTCTCTCGACCAATCGACAAGAGTCTTTTTTCGAGCGATTGACAAATTATGTGGGATCCAACGAGAACACATTTTTTTTTTTCTTAAATAAGATGTTAATGCAATATTGAATGTATGTTGATCCCATTTATGGCAACAGTTTTCTCAATCTCACGATAGGTCACGTGACGATCTCGCAATATCAGTTTCTGCAACAACAATTGTTTTCGAACGACCTTTACGAAATTCATCTAGGAGTGATCGACGACCTCGATTGCATTCACCATACCATCGATAAAGAGTATTCCTTGATAAAATTTAATTAAGTTCATCGTTGCCCTGTTACTAAGTTAATTCACGTCGAAAATGGTAAAAAATAATCGCGCGAAAATATTCGCGATTTCAAGAATGTTCTGAGTATGTCAACACCAAAAATGTCAAACTTTACGATAAAGTAGTCAGTTGCCATATTGCAACACTAGGATTGTCAAATCCGAAAATATATAATGCAACCCTCGTACATTTATATGTGTATGCAAAGATGATTTGCCTTGAACTAAATCGAGGTGTGAAGTTGAAAAAAAAATAATACAGAAAAGAATCGGAAGCTTAAAACGACGGTGCAACATAAAACAGAGTAAATAGAAAAACATATACGAGAGGAGCTACAAAATGTTGTGGCATGGAAAGACTGTGACTCTTTTTGAAGAACTCTTATTTAACGTTTCAGGGATAGACAATGAGGAGTTGACATTCTCTGCAAGGGGTCGACAACAGTTATGCAATTTTTGGTTATTAGTCAAACTCATGACCCGGAGTTCCTCACAAAAACCCATCAGCTTAGAATAAATGTAGGGACAAAAAAAAAAACAAATCGAGACTCACTACCAAATTGAAGAAAGAGCAACGAAAGGAATTGCTTCAGTGGTTACGGGGCGCCAATTAGATATATTGAACATGGGAAAAACTCTTTTATTCAAACTCATTGTTGTAGGAAAATTTCTTTCGCGTTAACCCTTTTTAATTGATCCTGACCAGCGTTATTAAAATAAATATATTTTCCATCACTTATTCCCTACGGCGCTTTGCACAATAGAAGATTTTCTTTAGTTTCAATTAATGGTATTCGCCTCCTGCTCTACTTGCTTCGTTTATTCTGCTCCATTGCAGTCACTTCCAGCAGTCGCAAAGTAGCAAAATCGCATATAGGAAACCTTTGTTCGACAAGAAAGTTCGGCCATAGCTCGAATAACCTGCTTATTGGTGGTGAAAATAGACAACATACTCCCAAATTTTATTTGAGAAAGAAGGTTTCAAGTCACATTAAAAGAGAGTGGATGACGCAGGAGCATGCGACCCACCAGCGGAATTCACAACACCTACACGGACGGATCTAAAATAGATGATGGAGTGGGCACCGGAGTACATTTCGTAGATTTATTTTGCAGGCAATCATTCAAGCTTCCGGAATACCGCAGTGCCATCTAGGCGGAAGTCTTTACAGTTAGTGAAGCTGCTGAGTTAGCTAACATCGTACACATAAAAACATCAGTATATACGTTGAAACGAAGAACAAGGGTCTGATAGTGAATGAGGGCAAGACGAAATATCTCCTGTCATCAAATAAGCAGTATTCGCATTCGCTACTCGGCTCCCACGTCATTGTTGTCAGTTATAACTTCGAAGTCGTCGATAATTTTTTCTACCTAGGAACCAGCATTAACAACATCAACAATGTCAGCCTTGAAATCCAATGCAGAATCATTCTTGTCAACAGATACTATTTTGAACTGAGTAGGCATTTGAACTGTTAAGTCCTCTCTCGACGAACAAAAACCAAACTCTACAAGTCGCTCATCATTTCCATCCTAACGAAATAGTTGATTAGATTGCCAAATATGCCAACCGTCTGGCTACCGTACCAGTGCGGGAAATAAACAAGACACTAAAAACGATGTACAATGAAATCTTCGAAAGGGCTGCCAGACGGATCAGGGTCAGATAGGATGCATAACTCAGACATTTTCCGCTTACGCGGTCTCGAAAGGATTGCAGGGCGATTGCAGGAAGTTCAGGGAAGGAGGCAGGAGTGACGCGCTGGAACACCTCCTCTACTTCTGCCCGGCCTTATCTAGATCTCGGATTAGATAAAATATCAAAATAAGATATCAAGACTCTCTCAAACTCAAACTTCGTAAAGAGCGTTGACGATAACTCACACTAAACTGAGACTCCACCTGGCATTAGAAAGGACCAACAGTTCTATGTATGGCATGACAGCCAGCCAGTGTAACCTAACCTAACCTTTGGTAAATCCGTCAAAACTTCCCAACCAAGATTCGCAAATTTTTGCCGGGACATTAAAAATGTATATGGTGTGGTGTTGTCATCGTAAAACACATTTATCTTTCCTATAGATAAATTCTGTATGCGTTTCACCAGATTGTATATAGAAGCTAATAATGGGCAGCAGAAACGTTTTACTGATGGTACTGCGATCAATAATTTTTTTATTGTTTCGTTAATTCATGTGGGACCCAAACATCGAGTTTCTTTGATTAGCTAGAATTTATAAATTACTCAATCACGTTATCACGTTAGTGTGCCTAATGCCTCCTCTATCCCCTGACAACTTATTGGCCAATATTGCTCCACCAGCACCAGAGTTTCATCAGTGTTTTGAGTGACTTACCAACCAGAACGGATGCAGTTCTGACATAAGAATTTCCGGAATCCAACAAATCACTCTCTGGTCTGGCGTTCAAGAAAAAAAATCTTTAATTTTTAAATTTTTGAACGTTTTGCAGCGTTTTAATCTATTTTATAGCAAAAAATATCACATAACCAATTTCTACAAAAATTTTCGCATTTTTAAATCAAACTTTTTACACGAATGACGATTTAGAGAACTGTCTTCACGAAAAATATTGCGTGAAATGGATTTTTATAAGGAATTCACTTCAACTTTGTGAAAGTTTTCCTGATCTCTACCATAATTATATTTGAGCTATAAAATAACAGATAATATCTTACTGCTGAGTGAATTTGATGAAAAAATTTCAAATATATTTTAGTACATTAGTAGCAGTATGTTAAAACTGATTTTATAAGAGCTTTTTTTTAGTAATTCAGCTGTTGAAACGCATGCCCACAAAATCCATCGCGTGTCCACAGGTAATACATATTAATTGGATACTAATGCAAGGCGAAGTGAAGTTTTAAGGAATATACAATTAAAAACTCCATGTTATTTGAGTAAGTGAAAAAAATACCTAAGTAAAAATAAACCTAAAAAATATGAGAAGAAAGTCACCACAAATTTTGAATATTAGTACTGAAAAAACGGACCTCCCTTGTTTACATTTTACGTTTTTTTTTTCAAAGAAAATTAGCATAAAGCGCGTGCTTCAAATAATTATAAATATTATGAAAAGAAATATATAAAAAAATGCAAATCGAAACCACAAATATAATTCTGTAACAATAAAGAAATATCAAAAAATAAAACCCGCAGAACAATTGAGAAAAGAACTACGGAATTCCAAATTAAAGAATTTACATATCAAGGGCCAACCATTCAGTGGTTTTGAAGTGCAGTGTTAACAACAACCGCACAACGCGTTAAAATTGTTGAAACCTACTACAAAAAAGGTGTTTCAAACGTGGCTACGGGGATATTCTAGTCCATAAAGATGAATTTTAGGTAATCTTTGAAGCTCCGTGAAAAGAAAGTAATCAATATTTTTGCTCTACATCTGTTTATAAGTTATTTATTGACATGAGAAAAATACAAAAAAAAAAAAAAAAAATTTAAAACAAATTTTTTTTTTAATTCTACAAATTAACATCAGCTGAAGTGGGGGTCGTGAAAAATTGTTACGTGACCATACCCACGATTTCAGCACTTCTAGCAATCTGAGAAAAAAAATTTAATCTAGAGGAATGTCGCAGTGTCTGGAACAACGAAAAAGTCGAAATTTTTTTTTCACAAAATGGTGATTGTTTAAAAAAATTTATAATTTAACCTTTTTGTTGGACTTTTTGAATTTTTTTAAAATACTAAAAATTGAAATTTCCGGATGGGCATAGTTCCAGACATAGAGAAGTCTATAAAGGTGAATCTTCAAAAAATTCAAGTAAAACGGTCCAGTAGAACTTGACTAGAATACCCCCTTAAGATGAGATTATGGTGCACATCATCGTCCAACTACTCAAGCAATTGGTAAAATGTTAAAGAAATTTAAAGAGACTGGATCGGTTACAGATATTGTGAGGCCTGTGCATTATCGTTTGGCTCGTTTCACCTCAAATATCGCTGCTGTAAAGTGAAAGTGTTCCCGAAGACCCGAATATGTTTATTTCTCGACGTTTTCAAGAGCTGGGACTTTCTTACGGCACATTATGGCGTATTTTGGACTTGAACTTAGACCTACATCTACTTTTACCTAAGTCCAGCTCACACAACAACTGAAGCCAGCTGACAATTCACGACGCCGTAGTTACGTCGTTTGGGTGCTTGAACAAAAAGTCGTGGATTGAAATTTTTCCAACAAAATTTTCGTCAGCGACGAGTCTCATTTCTCACTCGGTGGATACGTAAATACCCAAAATTGTCGCATTTGGGGCGCCGAGAATTCTCAAATAGTTGAAGAGAGGCCATTACACCAAAAAAAAAAAAAAAAAAAAAAAAAAAAAACACTTTGCACTCTTTGGTCCAGAGGTGTGATTGGACCTTACTTCTTTGAAAACGATAACGGCGAGACTGTCACGTTATGATCGTATGATAACCGACTTTTTTTTGGCGTGCAGAACAACTCTTGGATAATATGTGGTTCCAACAAGATGGTGCCAAATGTCACACATCACGAGCTAATATGTCTTTTTTTCAAGAGAAATTTTCCGGCCGTGTAATTTTTCTTCTTGGCGATGTCAATTGGCCACCGAGATTGTGCGATTTGACTCCGTAGAACCCTTTTTTTGCAGAACTACGCGACAGACCGAGTTTATGTGGATAAACCTCTAACTCTTGACTACTTGGAAATCAACATTCATCAAGTTATGGCTGAGATACCGCTTAATATGTGATAAAAGCTGGTCGAAAATTACCCTGGACAGATCGGTTTGCAAAAATTCACGAGGCGGTCGTTTGAATGATGTAATGTTTCACATACAATGACGAGGTTAAAACTAATTATTAAAAAAGCAATTTAATAAAAAAAAAATATTATTTTAAATGCATTTTATTTACATTCATTTTGGAAACCGCAAAATGGATGAAACTGTAAAACCCGCACAACAATTGAGAAAAAAATTTAAGGAATTACAAATTAAACAATTTCCATATGTATATAATACATTTATTCATACAAATTTACGCATTAAATAAAAATATACTAATTAAATAATCAGTGAACGTATGCCACACGGCGTCTCGCCACCTGCCCAAGCAACGCACAGTACATACATATGTATATACATTTTTTTTTTGTGTGCGCCAGACTGACCAGCGCTTTTACGCTACGAACAGGAATTTCCATCAAAATTCAACGCGCTGACACTCCATGAAAGCATAATATTTTTCTCTCATGTGTGTGTGCACACATATACACATATATGTATAGATGAATATAAGTATGTGCAGTTTAATTGTTTGAGGTGTGTTGTCATATAATTTTATGTGTGGCTTATACGTTTTATGCCGTAATTTTTATTGTTGGATTTTTCAAGCAAATTATTTCGTATGAGCCTATTGACTGTTGTGGGTGCAGCCGGCAATTTGAAAATATTAATTTTTAAATTCAGTTTATTTATATGAATATGAAGTTTTCCGCGAAATTAAAATTCGTAAAATGTCATTTACACCGTTACCTATCAAAGTGTTCGTTAAGTAAATATTGGCAGAAATCTTATCTTTAAAATGTTTAATATTTCTTATGTTGAATTGATGAGGATTGTTAGTTTTGTTAAGAAAATTTTCGGTGATACTTGTGATTTTCATAATATCGAACTTCTTCAGAATATTTTTATGTAAAAACACAAATTTATGATTCATTTCGATATTTTTTTACGAAAAATAGTGCGTCTGTTCTTTGTCAAAAATTAAACTGGTTTGCTACCGTCTCTTTCCTTATTTTAAAGATCGTAAATGAAAAAAAGTTTAAAAAAAATGAGTTTATAAGCTGACTACTCGACTAGAAATGGAAAATGCCTGACATTATGATAAATGTTTCTTTGAAATCTTCTTTTGTAAAACAAAGTGCGACCTCAAGTCTGAAAATATCTTATGGGTATACCGATCACTACTACGTATTATGATCTTTATATTGACCCCATTTTTTTTTAATCAAAGTATGAATTGAGGGTGTATTTTCGTGGTGTGATGTTCTTTTGCATTATCAATTAGTACAACCTTCGATTTTTATCATATTTTGCAAGCAGAAAAGTTATTTGAAGGAAATTGAAGTAATTTTGTGATAATTATGCTTTAGTCTCGCATATAGACCGGTCATACTACGTAACGGTGGATGTACGAAAAGGAACGGTGGGGTAGAAAAGGACTCAGTATCGTAGGTGACCGATTTATTTTCTAATTCCGTTGCTTAAATCTTTCCACAGAACATGATATTGAAGCGGCATTATGGAAGGCTACAATTTTCGTTCAATATTTTTCTAGTAAAATTCTTCGACTACTCCATTTGCCTTTTTTAAGAGCCTTTTCGCATACTTCTTCGGTTTGTTCTAATGTGTCATCTATCAGCGTGATTTGCGTTTTCCTTGCTTACTATTTACCGGACACTACTGAGTTCGCAATCAAAGGCATTTGGATGACGACCACCTCAATCTCGCCTTTAGAAAAACGACATACCAAAGCTGATAAGGTTATCATCGGCTTGTGGAGTTTGGTGTGTGACCTCAACTTATGAAGTTAGTTCGTTCTTTTACAACTGCGAGCTCCTTATAACTACAAACCAATTTCTCTTCTACGTATAATCCCTGCAGGGTGCCTACTTTTGTCGGGCTGCTCGTACCGATATCACTATCACATTGATAAGGCTTGGTAGAACGAGTCGCTGACTCTCATGTACATCGCTCATCGATTACATCTAGGTTTCTAACGCTTCTGGTCTACCATCATTCATGATCACCTCTCACAGCCTTCATATCACTACTTACGAAGTTCCGTGTCGCTCATATATCGATTGCGGCCGTAACTTGCTCTGCATTCATCGTTACTGTGTCTAAAATCCAACCGAATGGTTGTTTGAACGACTGCATGCTGCACGAGGGTATATCCCACCCCTAGATATTGGTGGTGTCCCAGACCGTTTCTATGTGACACCTGACAGTTCTCATATGTATGTACGCTACAATATCCATATCTCCATTAGAACTCTATTTCGTTTTACAATAACCGTGCGCTGAATGTCCTTCTCCTCTACACAATTTTTCCTCGCGAAAGTGCTGATAACGCTCTTCGTGCTGTTCATGTTCGAATAGGCTTACTGCTGTTTCTGATTTCATCTATTCCTCTCATTTCTCGCCCATGTTCAGGTATTCATAGCGGTATTCTAATTATCGTTGCTCTAACAGTCTTGCTATTGGTCTCACCGATTCCCTAACAGAAAGGATATTCTCAAAATCCCGAAAAGAAGCACTCTGATTTCTGCGAATGGCGGAGGTGAATTATTACAGAACTACAGAAGGCCTCTATCGTGTATCAACTCTGATAGTGTTCGGGAGATCTAATATTGTAGCGAGCGAGAACGTCGTTGGTGTCGGTGCTGACTGGAAGAACATACGTTGTGCAATTTCATAGTGTCTCCTGGTAAGGGTGATTCCTTCACTTGGTGTTTCTGCTTCCAAATTATGTGTTGGTCTGGAATATCAGAGGGACAAGTCCGCGAAGCGATTTTGTAGATATTCTGCTATACTCTGTGCCCGCATGCAACTTCTGAAGCGCTAACGCAGTTCTTTCACCATTCCATACTATTTGAATTTCTGGGGCTTATATCAGAGGCTTTTCTCTGCTGGTGTAGTATACCTTGTCGATTTCTGCTACGCTTTACTTCTCCTATCCAAAATCTGGCTTCTCTTTATCCTCCTTATTATTTAAGAGTATCTGCTCTTGCGCTAGTTGTAACGAAGTTTTCTCTAGCACATTACGACTGCTGTGTCTCACCTAGATAGACGTGGATATTTATCTTATACGGAATGTACTGCATAATGTTAAACTTGATGGTAGATTTAGAAATCGGATTTGAGTTAAGTCATACACACGGCCCGCCGAAGGCAATGGGGAACTTATTATTTGTTCACCTTATGGATGTTGCTCCTGAAGGTGTTGAAGATATTTAAATTATGGATTAAATGCTTTTGATGTTGTTTGAGCTTGTTAGGCCGTGCAGTATGAGGATCCTTTACCAACATAAGTCAAATCAGAGAACGTAGAATATACACTACGTTATCTGGTCAAATCACAAGAACATAAGTGAATACCCAACACAGCATCATGCAGATTTATTTTGAAAATTAAATAAATAATTTTTTTTAATTTTAAATTATAAAATTAAAAACAATTTCTTTTCTTTTATGAATATTTCGGTGGATGAGCGTAAACTTTAAAAACCTTTGTGTATAATCAGATAGTTCTGGATTACATATTTCAGATTTAAAAAAATTTTAATAATAAAAATTAAAAATTCTTCAGTACATACATATGTACATATGTGCGAGTACATTAACATATCAATGTGGTTAACTGCGAGTTCAAAAGTAAATGACACCATCACACTTTACCATCAATTGTAAATCTAGAATTTCATACCAAAACAAGGTAGAAATAAAAAAAATTAGAAAAAAAATCACTGAATGATGTGAGTAATTGACAAGCGTCGAAGTGAACGTGTGGTGTGGTCAGCATTTTAATTGCGAGCACGTACCGCAAAAAAAAAATCTAACAAGCACGAGCATACCCATGCCTAGACATATACAACATCTTCAGATATAAAAGTAAGTATGAATGAATGAAAATGGATAGATGATTATAAATGAAATTATTACAAAGAACTAAACTAAGCACTGTAACTGTATGTATGTACATACACATGTGGGTATATAGTACATTCTATGTACATACATATGTATTTACTGAAGACACTGTTCAACATGTCATGTCGCTCATTTCAAATGTCAATTCGAGAATATGCAAAGAAAAAAGGATATTACAAGCATCAATAGTTTGAGATGTGAAAAACTGAATAGAAAAACGAGAAAGAACAGCTGTCTTCGGCCATGCCGAAGTCATTATACCTTTAATGAACGTATCAAACTTTTTACAAGTTGAAAAATTCAATTTCGATGATTTTTAGTCAGAATATACACTTGAATTTACGTCTGTAGAATACTAAGCTTCACGCTTTTAGATGATGTTTTGGATAAATTTTGGCTCCAAACCTCATATCTGAACAAATCAGTTGTATGGGGGTTATACGATTTATTTGTCTGATTTAGATGATTTTCAGGAATACTTGTAATCAGAAATTCTTTATGTATATATACGCTAGTATACCAACTATCTGAAAATTCGATCGTATATATGCTATAGTGGTCCGATCTGACAAGTGATCATTTTAATATGTAAGTGCATTTTTTAATTTATAATAAAAGGTGATCCCGCTCGAAGTTCACTACTTTTTTAAAGAAAAAAACGCAGAAAATTCAAATTTGATGGCGAATGTTTATTATCATTCGAAAGAAAATTTTTTGGTATTTATTTTTTTAAGATTACCTCTTCCAAATGTTGCCCGCAGCTACGCCTTAGATAGTCCATCCGTTGAGTCCAATTTTCGATTACTCGTTCGAGCATTTCGACTGGTAACTGGCGAATGACACGCGTAATATTTTGCTCCAAGGTCTGAAACGAAGCGATATTGTCCGCATAGAATTCAGACTTTATATATCCCCACAGGAAAAAGTCTAACGGTGTGATATCACACGATCTTGTTGGCCAATCGACCTGTCCAAAACGTGAAATTATCTGCTCGCCGAAGTATTCTCTCAATAAACCGATTGATTGATAAAATGTGTGGGAAGTGGCGCCGTCTTGTTGAAATCAAATGTCGCGGAGATCACGAGTTTCAATTTCAGGCATCAAATAGTCAGTTATCATGGCGCGATAACGGTCGCCATTGACAGTTACGTTCTCACCGTCATCATTTCTGAATAAATATGGACCGATGATTCCACCGGCCCATAAACCACACCAAACCGTTGTTGTTTCTAGATGAAATGGTAGCTCTTGAATCTCTTCAGGTTGATCTTCATCCAAAACGTGACAATTTGCTTGTTTACATACCCATTGAGCCTGAAATGCGCCTCATTGCTGAACAAAATTTGGCTCGAAAATGTCGGATCTTCTTGGAATTTCAATTTAAGATCTCGACGTAAAATGCGGCAAGTCGTTCCATACGTCAGTGCGAGTTACTGCGAACGGCGGCGAATCGACTCTCCACGGTTTTCGTGTACACTCTCAGCTATGACCGCTATATTTTCTTCACTGCATGATGGACGTGATCTATTCGGTCGAATATTATCCAAGAGTGAATGCTGAGTCTCAAGATGGGTGATGGTGTTGCGAATAGTACGCTCAGTAGGCCGATAATGTTTACCATAAGTTGACCGAAGCGCGTGAAACACATTCCTTACAGAACGTGAATTTTCGTAATAAAATTTAATGATTTGTAAAAGTTGTTCAGGCGTAAGTCTTTCCATGATGAAATGCCGAACAATACAGAACAAAAGTAACATAACAGCAGGACACGACTCACGCGTGATCTGTCAAAAAAGGCTATTGAAATACTTGGATTAGTTTGGTTGAAATATCTCAAAAATTGCGTTCAAAGAGACAGACGTAGAGACGTACTAACGGACAAGCGGACATGGCTAAATCCATTCATTTCGTCATTATGATGTGATCGGTATAATTTTCGGTGGGTCTATTTCTTCTCCTTCTGGTATTTGAATACTACAGACCAAAGTTAATATACCATTTCGTGTACTTTTGCAAAAAACATCTATGGAGCATATGTAAAAATATTTGAGTGGCACAGAAAAGACTTTTACTAAGCAGTCACATGCCATAACTATATTAAAGTATGGATGAAACGTTTTAAATCGCAGACAACTTGAATATGTAGGGCCTAATCATGATGTAGTAAAAAAAATATTCAGAGATAATACAAATTTTTATATTTACGTTCTATCACACACTCACAGCTTGACCATTTACCGGCCACATGTTCGACTAGAATTCTCAGAATTTAATTATGTACTTATACACGCCCTCACAAATGCGTCTTTTATAATATATCTATAAATTTTTTTTATATTTTTTATTTTTTTTTGTCAACTTACATACATGTGTAAGTGCTTAGCTCCATGTAGTTGTGTATGTAAATGTGTATTTGCTTAAAGAAAATTAATTACACTCATTTCGCATGCCACTCGGGTTAGCGAGTTGATTGGCATTGTATGATGGAGCTTATCAGCATTTATACACTACTGTATTACATACATTTGTATGTATGTACGTAAAGTAGTGTCAATTAGTAGAGTGGTCGTTAAAAATTAATTTATTTTTTGGCACGAAGAAGAAATTAAAAAAAAAAGGTTTTAGTTAAAAAAAAATTTTTTTTTTTGGTTTCTAATAAGTCGATTTAAGTTCATTTATGCTAAAAACAAACAACAGAAATCTGCTGCTACACTCTGTATTATACATACGAACTCTACTCTCTCTCTCTCTCTTTCTCTCTCTTTACCAACATATATCTCTCCTCTAAACTACCCTTCGCCTCGACAGATCATACTTGTTGTAATTTTATTAATAAATTAAGGCTAGGTCTTACACTCCTCACGCCCAACGGACACGACGGGCACCAGCCGCATAACGCACGGAATTTGCCGAGTCAAGAAAGCATGAGTTGGTTAAGCGTCGAGATTTAAAACTGCTAAGCTGCAGAAAACAAATTCATCAGCTGAAATATAAGATTATTTATACAACCATATAAATTTAGTGAGTTAAGGTCGGTATGCAGCTCTAACGAAAACCAAAAACTCCGTAAAAAAAGGGCAAAAAAACGATGCGCGAAAATTTTTTTTACAAAGCAGTACGCACCTCGAATGGAAAAATCTTAACTTTCTACTGACTTTTTCTACAGTTTTTAAACAAATACGAAAGCACGGCAACACAGGTTTCCGAGCGAAATAAATAGTTTCACATATAGTTCGCGACAAACAAGAAGAAAACTAGATTTAAAACGTATTAAAGCAAGTTTATAAAGCAATTTATGTAATATTTTTAGTTTTTTCATCAATTTCTACATCTTTTATTAATTTTTAGCCATGAAAAAGGTAAGAATACATAATCAGCGACATATATTTAACGCGCTCTACTCATGTTTTTCGTTTTGTTTATTTATGTTTGCAAATCTTCTTCCTTTGTAAAGGCTGTTCACAATAGAAAATCATCTGTAAAATTTCCATGCCTACTACATTTTTCCATCCACGAAATATATGAGTTTTTATTCGTTAGGGCTGCATACCGATCTTTACTTGTTAAGAGAAGTTAGTGTAGTATTTTTTTGTTACGAAAAGTGAGTCTGTCACATCGAATGTGCTCGAAAAACAATTGAAATCTTGACATAAATGACGAAACGGTTCATATAGTTCAAAATTTGTTTTCCAAGATTTTAAGAATATTCATCTGAATTGTCGTGATAATCGGATGGGGACATTCAAGTTTACTTCACCTAAGGGAAATGAGCTGCATATCAGTGCATTTAGAAGCTTGACTAAAAAAACTGATTCCTAACATTTCTCTAGGGCTTGAAAGTGTGGTTAGATTTATAGGTTTTAAGCGACTAGTATACGGAGGAAGATTTTGGCGGGAGTCCCAGTGCAAATGACGTAAAGCGAACAACAAAAACTGTTTTTGAACGGACTCAATTTTATTAGAATGGATTTTATAATTAGGGATCCACACAACCTTACATTTGTTAAGGTTAAGATGCATATCATTGTTATTATACCAAGTTACGAAATTATTCAAATCGATTTGTAAAAAAACATCTTTCATTAACTGAGGTATACGATTGGAAAAACTTGACATTATCGGCGTATAATAAAATCTTTGAATATTTTATAACTGAAGAAAAATCGTTAATAAATAACAAGAACAGAATCGGTCCCAGGTGGCTACCTTGCGTAACATGTATGTATGATGTAACATATCAATTATGTCAGGAAAAGGTAATACTCTTTGAGTCCTGTTACAGAGATAGGATGATATCCATTGGAGAAGGCTTGGTTGAAATCCAAGAAGATCTAGTTTCTTAATAAGTATTATATGAATTACTCTGTCGAATGCTTTACTGAAGATTTACCTTTGCAAAACCCATGCTGGGAACTGGCAATTAGAGGAAATAGGGAAGAAGTTAATTGCGCAGTAATTATGGCTTCAAAAAGTTTAGGTATAACAGATATCTTTGCTATCCCTCTGTAATCGAAGATCTGCTACCATTTTCATTTTCTTATTGAAAAAAAAAATGTTGCATTTTCTCTCGAAAAGCTCCCATAATTTTTTTATAAATTCATATTTTGGAATGTATACTCAAATATAAAGTCCGCATGAAGTAAGACATTGATGTAAAGTCAAAATTTTTTTTCCGGACCAGTCTAATACCTATTTCGATGTATTTTCTGCTAATTTGTGGTTTTTCTAATGCAAAAACCGCCGCACACACTCATTTGCAGGAGGCAGCATAACTACTGTCATGGCTAATTAATTGAATTATGTATTGAAGTGTGGTTTTTATGGTTAAATAATATATAATTATTTACGCACACATACACACAAACACGTATGTATGCAATCAAATCTCTATGTATAATTGTATAATGTTATTTTTGTACAAAACCTCATAATTTTAGGTGCAGTTATTTGCTTTTGCGGCTTAGTGATATAATGTGATTGGATATTGAAAAAAAAAATCTAAATTATTGTGGAAATGAAGTACAAAATATTAAACCAAACAATGCTGTCAATCAAATGCGTTGAATTTATATTTTATTTATTTTTATATTTTTTTTTTTTTTGGCTTGATAATTGATCTGATTGCTAGTGATTTGATACCAGTTTTTATACACAAATTTAGTACTCAACTTTATTTATTGCTTACGGTCGGTATGCAGCTCTAGCGAAAAAGAACTCGTGGACGGAAAAATGTAAATGTTTAGTAGGCATGGAAATTTGACAGATGATTTTCTACTGTGAACAGCTCTTTACAAAGAAGAAGATTTTCATACGTAAATAAACAAAACGAAAAACATGAGTAGAGCGTGGTAAATATTTGGCGCTGATTATGTATACTAACGTTTTCCCTGGCTAAAAATAAATCAAAAATGTAGAAATTGATGAAAAAACTAAAAATATTACATAAATTGCTTTATACACTTGCTTTAATACGTTTTAAATCTAGTTTTCTTCTTGTTTGTCGCGAAATATATGTGAAACTATTTATTTCGCTCAGAAACCGGTGTTGCCGTGCTTTCTTATTTGCTTAAAAACTTTAGAAACATGCAGTAGAAAACAGAGTTTTTTTTCGTTTGAGGTGCATACTGCTTCGTAAAAAAACTTTCGCGCATCGTTTTTTTGCATTTCTTTCGTTAGAGCTGCATACCGACCCTTAACATAGCACTTTATTAACCTTGAGATATTTGGAACTACAAATATTTAATGAAACTAGATTTTATTGAAAAATATTTGAAAAAAAATTGGATATTTTTTATGTGCAAACAATAATAGTAAGATGCTTGTCACCGAATTTATACACACTTTTGCGTCAGATAAAAACATTACCTTAAAAAATGCATGTGTTATGTCAAAAAAAATTTAAAAGCAATTATTTTTGAAATCTAGATGGCTTACTTTTGTGCTAGGAATTTTTGCTTTGAACTGAAAATAATTCTTTTTGCCATTGTAAAACTTAATTTATTTGAAATGTGCTTATTACATAGAAAAAAAATTTTTTTTTAGATTTTTCAAATTCAGACTTATTCTGATACTCCAAATGCTCCGAATAAAAACACAAAATAGGTTTTCAATATAATTCATTATCTATTTTTATTTGCATAGGATGTAATAAATGCTGATTTCTTAGTTAGAAAACAACAAAAAAATTTATTTGCTTTACAAAGTCTGAAAACATTTGATTTTGACGTTAAGGGGGTTTGGTCCCTCTAAAGGGCCACGAAATAGGATTTTTTGAGATATTTTTTCGGGAAAACTATTAAATAAATCTGTTCGTTTTTGACATATAATTAACTGCTTATAATTATTTTCTTTAGAAAAATTAATTTAAAAATGGCGGCCATACAGCGTTCTCCGTAGGATTTCTCTATTTTTTCAGGAACCACGGCCGGACACACAGCTCCTGTAATTTTTTATTTTAATAAGTTGTTGAACGGTTTCCGCTTGTAAATAGCAATAGCTACAGAAGTACATAGGATTTTTTCAATATATGCATTTTTGACAAAATGGCGGGTCTCTAAAGGAAAAAGTAACAATTTGGCATAAAAAATTGTTCGAAATTTCTTAATAAAAAAAATAAAAAAAACTATGCAAGATAAAAAAATCCTACGTACTTCTGTAGATGTTTTTTTTTTTTTTGAAGAAGTTGTTAAAATTTCAAGTGAAGCGGTTGAAAATTGTTTGAGTTATGTTTCTGACCGACTTGAAAAACGCAGTTTTGAGATAAACGCGTTTAAAGTTTTGAGTATGGCCTTGCTGACTTAAACAGACGCTTCAACTAGAGAACAAAAATGGGGCATTTAGAAATTTTTATCTGTCATAATCTTTCGGGATAACATTTTTGAGACCATAATGTATCATTTGAAAGAAAAAGAAAAAAATCCATTTTCCGAAAATTTTAGTGTGGCCTGACCCCTTAAGGCATGTGGCAAGTATGGCAAGTATATATCTCTGGCTTTGACTCAAATTGGCTTGCTTCTGTTCCGATTCTTTTTCGCGCACTTAATGCGTGTGGCAACATAGAGTTCTTAAACTTTTTAAAATGCCCAATGATTCAGAATAATTACTGAGTTTCACTCATAGTCGTAAAATTTATATTTATATTGATGGTCACATTAATATACTTGATCGCATTTATTTGCGTTTGACTAAAGCAGAAAAACATGGTGGTAAAAGGAAAAAACTGCAATTGAATCATCGGCCTTGCCAAATTATTTACACCTTTCATAAACATTACCAAATTTATTGTAAATTGCAAAATTCGATTTTAATCATTTTCATTGTCAATATAAACTCGAATTTTCCTCTGTAGAATACCAAGCACTACGCTTCTAGATGTTTTTTTAGAGGATTTTTGATCCAATACCTCATATATAAATATATCGTTCATTTGGGGGCTATATGATACAGCAGTTCGATTTCGATGATTTTCGCTACCAATATAATATTCAGTGTAGAATATTCAAAATTTCACACTTCTAGATGCCTATTTGGAGGATTTTTGATATGATATAATTGTCCGATATCGATGATTATCAGAAACAATTTTCGATTCTTTATGTGTGTACAGTATACCAACTTTCACGTTCTTGGGTACTTTTTTGACGGATTTGTGACCCATAATTTCAAATCTGAACAAATCGATCGTATATTTGCTATAGTGGCCCGATCTGGCCATTTCCGACAAATGATCGTTTAAACTTGTTTAAAATACCTCAAAAATTGAGTTCAAACAGAAAAGCGGATAGACGGACAGGGCTAAAAAAAACTGAGTTCGTGACTCAGATGCGGTCGGTATAAATTTCGATGGGTCTATCTCTTCTCCTTTTGTTACTTACATACTTTGGGACAAAGTTAATATATGTACAAATTCAAGGCATAAAAATGCTTAGTTGATTGAAAATAATTTTATTTCCATTAGATTTCAGAAAATTTACAATTGACTTTTTTTGCTTTATTTTAGTTTTTTTGTATGTTAATAACAAAAATTTCAAAAAAAAATATGTACTTTGAGAGGCCGCTAAAATATCTAAAGAAACAGTGAATTTAGCTTTATTCTCGCATTATGCGAAATATTATATTTATCTGGACATTCTTATTCATTCATCTTGATGATCATATTCGTTATACTTATTGTCATACTCATACAAATACTCTTATACATACTCATAACCTACTCAATCTCATACTGCTACTGATACTTATAATCATACCTAGAATCATACCCGAACACATGTGTTCATACTCATATTCATATTCATGCAGATACTCATATACATGCTCTCATTCATGCTCTTAACCTACTCATACTCATACTGATACTCATACTCATAGTCATGTTTATACTTATCCTTATATATACATACATACTGTTACTCATAATCATACAAATGTTATTATTCCACTCATAGTCATTCCGATAGTCACTCAAATGTGTATGTATGTATTAAGTTATTTTAATATATTAAACGAGAAGTAATTAACTAAGCAATTTATATACTCGTATGTACGTACACAAACACAGAAAATTCAAATTTAATGGATAATGTTTATTACCATTTGATTCTTTGGCATTTATTTTTTAAAGATTATCTCTTTCAAATGTTGGCCGCGGCTACGTCTCAGCTGGTCCATCCGTTGAGTCCAATTGTCGATGAATCATTCAAGCATTTCGGCTGGTAACTGGCGAATGACACACGTAATGTTTTTCTCCAAGGTCTGAATCGAGGGGGTATTGTCCGTATAGACCTTTTAATACTTTACTTATCCCCACAGGAAAAAGTCTAACGGTGTGATATCACACGTTCTTGGTGGCCAACCGACTGGACCAAAACGTGAAATTATCTGGTCACCGAAGTGTTCTCTCAATAAATCCATTGATTGAAACGATGTGTGGGAAGTGGCGCCGTCCTATTGAAATCAAATGTTGCGGAAATCACGAGCTTCAATTTCAGGCGTAAAATGGCGATTATATGGACCGATGATTCCACTGGTCACTGAAGTGGCAGCTTTTGAATCTCTTTAGATTGCTCTTCGTCCAAAATTTGGAAATTTTGTTTTGTTTACATACCATTTGAGCCAGAAATTGGCCTCATCGCTGAATAAAATATGGCTTGAAAACGTCGGATCTTCTTGGAAGTTTTCAAGAACCCATAAACCCAAGCGATGTCACATGGGAAGGTCGTGCGGCTTCAGTTCTCCCACAAGCTGTATTTTGTACGCTTTCAATTTAATATCTCAACTTAAAATGCGCAAAAGTAAAAAGTCGTTCCATACGTCAGTCCGAGTTGCTGCAAACAGCGCCTAATCGACTCTCCACGGTCTTCGTGTACACTCTCAGCTACGGTCGCTATATTTTCTTTACTACGTGCTGGACGTGGTCTATTCGGTCGAATATTATCCAATAATGAATAATGCTGGTTCTCAAGATGGGTGATGTTGTTGCGAATAGTACGCTCAGTAGGTCGATTATGTTGACCATAAGTTGAGCGAAGTGCGCGAAACATATTGTTTACAGAACGCGAATTTTCGTAATAAATTTGAATGATTAGTAAACGTTGTTCAGGCGTAAGTTCCTCCAGGATGAAATGCCAAACAACACTGAAAAAGATAACATGTGAGCTTGACACGACTCACGGGTAATCTGTCAAAAAAGACTATTGAAAAAAGTACCTTTACTTGGATTTCCCTTTACACACTGATGTTGATTAATATTCTTACTTTTGAAATTCATTTTTTTTTTTTTTGTAATAAATTTCACAACTGTTCTTAGAAGTAACCATTTCTGAATTCAAAGGCTCTAGAATAAAGGTTGACAGATCATTTTGAAGATTTAGTAATTCAACAATCGAACTAGTTCGGTAGAGTAATTGGACTCTAAAAATCCTAAAACCTTCCTCAACTGGTTCGAGCAATATGTTAACTTTCCGTTACTGTTTAAAAATTGCCTAAATATCTTCAGGCTATACACAACATGTAACATATAAATGGCGCCTTATACTCGTTTTAGCGATTTTTCGTTGAGCTCCTATACATATATGTGCGTCGTGATGTTTGGAATGATCTATAGTTTTTTCTTTGCCGCCTCCGAACGGCTCATGGATTTTTTGTAAGAATTTCTTTTTTCTTCATTTGGATTCGAGCCCACAACCGTCGGCTCATCGATTTTTTGTAAGAATTTCTTTTTTCTTCATTTGGATTCGAGCCCATAACCCTCGGCTTAGAAGCACTGGCTGAAGAAGCACTGGCTGATATCTAGTTGGTTGCAGCGGCTGCATCTTGTTTTGCTTCAAAGCCAACCACAACGTTTTACTAAGAAGAAAACTGGATATAAATAAGCACGAAATATTCCTTTTGCTTCGTCTTATTAAAAGTTTAAAAAATCTTAGCAAAAGTAGAAAATACAAATTAAATCTATTAAATTTTCCTCCTTAAAATATTCATTAAGTCGGTCTGCTTCTGATGCCATAAATCGTGTTGTCAGCCACCTATGTGCTACAGAGAGACACAGACAGCGTTAAATAGCACTATCCTGTGTAGTAGCTCCCCTTAATTTTCGACAAAGCTTTATAAGACACCTCACACCTCACAACTCGGTGCTCACGCTCCTGCTTCAATATTCATTTCTTTCAAAATAATTGTTCGCTAGTCCTTTCACATTTGCCAATGAGCTGGCTTCTGGCATCAATTATTCCTAAAAAATTTCTTATCTTTCACGAAATGACACAACAACAACAACAACAACAACAACACACACACACAGCAACCGTAGTAATGTCGATAGCGTTGGTTAAGGTGATATCACAAATCTTCATTTGCTGACTATTCCAGCCAACGAACATTTACTAGATTTAGTCTCAAGCGCCATCCATTCACTTACACGTTTTCTGTAGTTCTCGCATGCACACACAACCAACCAACCAACCAATGCACCTCGGTGTGTACGTCACGTCCTTTCACAAAAATCCTGCTTACTTGAGTTTGGCGTCGGAGCTTACAACGCGTGTCATCATTAAAAAGACATAAATTAACAGCAAAACTACTGGGACGGAGAAAGAGTGTAAGACTGTGGCCCTCAATCTCGTTCATTCGAGTGCATTGCTGCTTACAGTCGCCTAACTCACACATGCTCGAAACGAGTTGATTTGGGGACAATTGCAGTGTACAAGTACAGGTGCTGGAGGATGAACTCGCACATGAAATGAGCGTCACAGATTTACCGCCACTATCAGAGAACCCATGCTTGTGGTGAGCAAGAGAAAAAAAAACAACAAAACAGAAAACACTATAGAACGTTCCCCCTTTGTTCTGTAGTAAGTAAGAAGATGACAGTTGGACAGACGGAAGAACGGTACGACGGTGGTGTGACTTCGGTCGTGTCGTTGCGTCAAACGGTGCAAGGTGCATCAGCGTACGTGACATACAACGGTCTTTCGAGCTATTTAACAGCTTAATGCCACATTTGGGCAGAGTTGAAACAAGTCACCAGAAAATCAAAGAAAAATCATAAAACAAAGTAAATGAGCTGCAGCAAAGAGGCTAGCAAAACAAGACAGACGTTTTCTGAGTTGCCCCAAAAACTGTTGACTGCCGACACACTCCACACATCTTATCCAGTGCAATAATTAAGCGTTTACATACATATATGCAGCATATATTGCTCTCATTGTTGCAAGTAGAACGCCTAGCGTATGCTCAAGGATACAGTTGCATGTCTGTATGTACGAGTCATATGTATGGCAAGTTATGTGAGTAAATGTTGCATGATGCATTGGCAACCGGTAACGGTGGTGTATGTTATGTGGTATGTTAGCCGCAAGTAATGCATGTAATTTGCTGGCGATAAATATCGTGTCCGTAACAACACGTTTCGGCCAGCACTTCTCTCTTTATATCCTCCCACCAAACTGGTTCACGTGGGATTTGGAGCAACAATTGAAAATAAACAATTTTCGTATATGTCTTGTTACAACAAAAATGTATACATTTTTATTGAGACAATTCTCTCAAGCCCCTCAAAATAGATGGCTGTTTCAGCGATGAACCGAACTCTCGACCGCATAGCCCTTTCTTCAGTCTTAGAAGCGAACAGGAAATAGTTGGAGTTAATTAAATTTGGAGCATATGCGAGACTGGGTAGCAGTTCGTAAAGCAATTTATGAATATTTACTATGGTGGACAATGAATCAGAGAGACAAAACAAAATTGCTGTCTTTCGAAGGAAAAATTCTTAGAAAAATTCAGAGTCGGACCCGATGAATGAACTTGACCAACTATTTCAAGGGGAAAACGTAATGCGATTTACGAACAAGATGGCTGCTAGTTTATGTTATAAGAATGAACTATTCATAGAGCGCAAAGAAAAGAAATTGTTTCAAAAGCATTCACCAGCAAAGCAAGACGGAGGTCAAGATCAAGAAGGTTGGACGGATTAAATGAAAATCTGGAAAAACTGCCAACTGAAGTAGCATAGAAGCGTACTGTTCAGCAGGACAAAGCCCACGAGAGCCTAGTGATGATGATGATAATGATGACTATAATAAATTTCATGATGGAACACCACTTCTTTCTTTACCAAATCCGGTCGCTTCTGCATTAATTCAACCTTGCATCTCTGAAAACTGATTTTAAACCTAAAAAAAATTGACAAATAATTACAAAATCTGCCGAAAAACTAATATTTTATAAAAATAATATTTTATATATAAATATTGAAAGTAAATTTATTAATTAATTATTTAATTAAGATCCTCGGCGTAAATGGACGCGATATGACGTTTCTACTGAAAATGTCAAGCGCACACGAAGTTAAGCGAGACAGCAACCCGAGGGAGCACATGTAAGGTTAGGGGCGGGTCTAGATAGAGAATATACAGGTCGAATTCCCTCCGAGAGCTCCAAGCCTTAAAAAGTACTTATATGTCATGAGAAATTTTGTATTTGAGATGAAACGAGTTCAAAAATTTGCTTTAGATTTATTCAGAAAAAGGTATATGAATTTGTCAACAACCGAAAATTGTAATTTGAGTTACCAAAGCTATGGTTCCGAAAAACGTTAGCTTCAGGTTTGATATAAAAAGCTTTTCTATTTTCGGAAAAGCAAGTACCGGAAACATCGCAGAAAATTCATCCCCAGTCAATCTGCGATCGCTACGGAGCGCTTTTTCGTACGACCGTTTGTAAACTCGCGACATCACTTGTACACACCATATGCAGTTTTCACCTCATTTTCAAATCTCAAACGGAGGTTTTCTCTTCCAAGAGAGATAACGGATGACACGGAAGACTGGATTGATTGGTCGCAGAGGGAATAAGTTTGGCTACTACACTACCCTGTTGCCAACATGACAAACATAAAAAGCCTCTAGCTGTGGGAGCCTCAGTAGAGTTGTACACTTACTTTCTGGATATTCAAAGTACTAGTTACATTAGTAATAGCATTCACTGTTACACAGTCTACTTCTACTCCACCGCACGGCAATTGCTGTAAACATACGCCAGCAGTACATTGCTCATTGCGAGCTCATTTATCTAACGGTTGACAACGGATCAATTGCTAGGTAAGTGGTGATAGCAGTAGCGGTAGTAGTATAGTTAGCAGAAATTATTTTCTTTAAAATATTTTGTATTTATTCTTCAGTCTTTTCTGTTCTCTGTTTGTCTTGCAGTTTTGAGTCAAACTCGATTTTCCTTTCTATCCTATTTCTAACGCGCCCCTCTCTTCTCTAATAGCCTTGCAGATTCGAAGCATAGTTGGTTTTCCCATAATTTCCAATTACTGCTGCCCTCTCTCTTCTGTTTCCCTCTTTTAGATTCGAAACAGAGTCGGTCTTCTCTTCATTTCCTCGTTCCGTTCATTTTCTCGTTCTCGTATTCTCTGCTACCAAACTGTATCTATACTAAGAGACCGCTGCCTAGCATGGTGTAATTATTCTTGTTTTTTATTTCCCGAATCACCCTTATGGTGACTCAGATACTATCACTTAGAGTTGTGTCCATGGGCGTGACGTTTTGGTTTTATTAAGTTAAGGGAGTATTCTAGTCTAGAGGTATGAATTTTAGCTAATCCTTAAAGCTCCGTGAAAAGAAAGCAATTAATTTTTTTACTTTGCATCTTTTTATTAGTTATTTACTGACTTGAGAAAAATACAAGAAAAAAAATTTGGAAAACAGAAAAAAAATTTTAATTCACAAATTAACATCAGATGAAGTGATCGCTCGTGAAAAATTGTTACGTGACCATACCCACGATTTCAACCCTTCTAGTAATCTGAAAAAAAAAGAAGATTATTAATCTAGAGGAATGTCGCAATGTCTGGAACTACGGAAAAGTCGAAAAAAAATTTCACAAAATGGCGACTGTTAAAAAAAAATTATTTAACCTTTTTGTTTGATTATTCGAATTTTTTTAAAATACTAAAAATTTAAATTTGCGAATGAGCGTAGTTCGAGATATAGATAAGTCTATAAAGGTAACTCTTCCAAAATTTCAAGTAAGTCGATACAGTAGAACTTGAGAAATCGTGGGTATCGTTTTGAAAATGACAGTTTCGAGAATAACGCTTTTAAAGTTCCGCGTAAAGGCCGAGCTGATATGGATGCCGCGTCAGAAAAATACCAGTATCTCCGAAAATAATATGAATTTTGAAAACTCCTCTTACAAACATATTTTTAAATACCTAAACTTTAAAAATTTAAAAAAAAAATCGAATTTTCCAAAATTCTAGACTAGAATACCCCCTTAAGCACGGAAAGTTCAGTTATCTTCTGAGCATCGAAAATATCGCAAGCGTTTTCTTCCTCTCTCTCTTTATTCAAAGATTTCCACACGGTGTGTTGAGTCAATTGAAAATACGTGTTTTATTTTCAACCATAGTTTTAAGTGTGTTGAACCACCACAATTCTGACACAGAAAATAATTTTCAGATGGAGATTTTATGATGAATAAATTTTTATTGTAATTGCATGAAAATTGGAGAGCGAGAGCTTTATTTTTCCATGCACAGGCAATCAATTATAAATTGGAAATATAAAAAAAATAATTCTTAGCTTTTCCTGTCTTTTTTATGTTATCCTGTCCTCTGTAGGTGATCCACTTCGAGGTTCCCTTCTTATTGAAAAAAAAAAAAAACACAGAAAATTCAAATTTAATGGGAAATGTTTATTACCATTCGAAAGAACATTCCTTGGCATTTATTTTCGGAAGATTATCTTTATCAAATGTTGGCCGCGGTTACGCCTCAGATTGTCCATCCTTTGAGTCCAATTTTCGATGACCCGTTCGAGTATTTCGACAGGTAACTGGCTTACACGCTTGATATTTTGCTCCAAGGCCTGAATTAAAAGCGGGATTGTTCGCATAGACTTTAGACTTTAAATATCCCCACAGGAAAAGGTCTAACGGTGTGATATCACACGATCTTGGTGGCCAATCGACCGTCCCAAAACGTGAAATTATCTGCTCGCCGAAGAATTCTCTCAATATATCAATTGATTGATGCGAAGTGTGTGGGAAGTGGCGCCGTCTTGTTGAAATCAAATGTCGCGGTGATCACGAGCTTCAATTTCAGGCATAAAATAGTCGGTTATCATGGTGCGATAACGGTCGCCATTGACAGTTACGTTCTCACCGGCATCATTTTTGAAGAAATATGGACCGATGATTCCACCGGCCGACAAACCACACAAAACCGTTGTTTTTTCTGGGTGACATGACAGCTCTTGAAAGTCTTCATATTGTTCCTCGCCCCAAAATGCGGCAATTTCGTTTGTTTACATACCCATTGAGCCAGAAATGGGCTCATCGCTGAACAAAATTTGTCTCGAAAACGTCGCATCTTCGCGGAACTTTTCAGGAGCACATAGAGCGAAGCGATGTTGCTTGGGAAGGTCAAGCGGCTTCAGTTCTTGCACAAGCCGTATTTTGTACGCTTTCAATTTAAGATCTCAATATCAAATGCGCCAAGTCGTTCCATACGTCAGTTCGAGTTGGTGCGAACGATGCCGATTCGACTATCCGCGGTCTTCGTGTACACTCTCAGCTACGGCCGCTATATTTTCTTCACTGCGTGATGGATGTGGTCTATTTGGTCGAATAATATCCAATAATGAATGCTGGGTCTCAAGATGGGTGATAATGTTGCGAACAGTACGCTCAGTAGGTCGATTATGTTGACCATAAGTTGAGCGAAGCGCGTGAAACTCATTCTTTACAGAACGTGAACTTTCGTAATAAAGTTGAATGATTTGTAAACGCTGTTCAGACGTAAGTCTTTCCATGATGAAATGCGAAATAATACTGAACAAAAATCACATGACAGCTTGACACGACTCACGCGTGATCTGTCAAACAACGGCTATTGAAAAAAGTATCTCCACTTGGGTCGCCCTTTATAAATTCAATTACATTTTTTTTATATTCATTGATTTGAATTGACTTTGAGCTCAATAATTTATTACATGAAATATTATAGAAAAAAATAAACAATTAATGTAAATATTTAAAAAAGAATATTAATAAAGTAAAATTTGTAATGAAATTTCTTACTAAGAATCTACGATCTTAGCAACTAAGCTGATTTTTATGTCGGCCTCTCGTCATGCATATGAGTTCAACACTCCTTTGCCAGTAGCTGGCATGTCTGTATGTTTGCAATGTTTTATTTATTTTTTGGTTATGTCGTTATTGCTTTTGCCATTATTAGCTTTCCCAGAACTCATCAATGTCTCGACAGAGCTTTATGGCATATTTTGTCTTAATAAGTTACGCCAGCAACAAAAGAAAAAAAAACAGCGCAATATACCATCAACCACAACAACCAGAGGCAATAACTACATATACTCGCATACATGCCTATACTTCTACGAGAGCAGACACCAAATGACAGTCAAGCATTTAGTAAGTAAGGAAAAATCTCAAGCACTCATAGGCAGTCAGTCCTTGCTAACCTGACAGCAAGGGGCCACCACATCACTGTCAGTGCCACCACAAGACAACATGTTGCCACAAAACGATGCGGCAGTAAAGTGGGGTTCTAGCGGCAAGTGCCACCGCGAAGCTGTTACTTGTTGCTGATCACATTTGTTGTTGTTGTTGTTTTTGCATTTTAGTCCTGCTTAAGCGAGAGAATGATAAACTATCCGCAGCCTTTTAAGCAGCCTCATTAATCTTATTCAGTCGCTTCTTTTACTCAACGCTTCTAATAAAGTAGCAAAGTAGCAATATCCGAGTGGATGTTGATTGTTGTTGCCGCATATCATTCCAAGCAATGGAGGTTGAGCTGTGGCTAGCAGCTTGGTTGACGTGTTAAGCCCCCAGATTGTGTTTACTATGGATGACTGGTAACTCCGCTCTCTTTTACGACTGTCTATTGTTGGCACTGTGTTTTTGCCTGGCAGCTGTTGCTAACTCTTTTTAATATTTGCATACACGTGTATAGAGGTTTTTCCAATGATTGTGAAATAATTTAATTTCCTAGTAAACAAAATCTATTAAAAATAAAAAATCAAAAAAAAAAAAAAATAAATAAAAATCTAAATTTAAAAATAGCAAAATAAAATTACAAAAAAATAAATAAACATGAGATGAATTGATTAAAAATATATATATAATAATATATAATAAATTAGAATTTATGAAAAAATAAAAAATAAATAAGAAATAAATAAAAAGAAATAAAATAAAATAAAATAAAATAAAATGAAGTAAAATAAAAAAAAATAAAATATATATAAAAATAAATGAAATAAATTAAAATAAAATAAAATACATAAAATAAAATAAAATAAAATAAAAATAAAATAAAATAATATAGAAAAAAATAAAATAAAACAAAATTAATAAAAATAAAATAAGGATTTTATTTTCCCAAAAAATATAAGAAAATAAAATAAAACAAAATAATATAAAATAAAATTAAATAAAATAAAATAAAATAAAATAAAATAAAATAAAATGAAAGAAAATGAAATAAAAAAAATAAAATAATATGAAACGAAAACAAAAAAATAAAATAAATTAAATATATTAAATTAAAATAAAATAAAATAAAATGAAATAAAATAAAATAAAATAAAATAAAATAAAATAAAATAATAGGAAATAAAATAAAATAGTATAAAATAAAATAAATTAAAATGAAATAAAATAAAATAAAATAAAATAAAATAAAATAAAATAATGTAAATTAAAATAAAATAAAATAAAATAAAATAAAATAAAATAATAGGAAATAAAATAAAATAGTATAAAATAAAAAAAAATAAAATAAAATAAAATAAAATAAAATAAAATAAAATTAAATAAAATAAAATAAAATAAAATTAAATAAATTAAAAAAAAAAAAATTAAAAAATTAAAAAAAAAAAAAATAAAATAAAATAAAATAAAATAAAATAAAATAAAATAAAATAAAATGAAATAAAATAAAATAAAATAAAATAAAATAAAATAAAATAATAGGAAATAAAATAAAATAGTATAAAATAAAATAAAATAAAATTAAATAAAATAAAATAAAATAAAATAAAATAAAATTAAATTAAATTAAATTAAATTAAATAAAATAAAATAAAATAAAATAAAATAAAATAAAATAAAATAAAATAAAATGGAATAATATAAAAGAAAAAAAGAAAAAATTTAAGTAAAGTAAAATAAAATACAATAAAATAAAATGAAATAAAATAAAATAAAATACAATAAAAAAATAAAATAAATTAAAATAAAATAAATATTTTTTATTTCAATAAAAATTAAAAAAGTAAAATAAAATTAATAAAAGTAAAACAAAACAAAACAAAATAAATGAAATAAAAAATATTAATTAAAATTAAATAAATTTACATTGAATAAAATATGCGGTGTATAATAGATTCGATCCGTCTTTTTTTTCTTAGTTCAAAAAAAAAAAATTGTTTTTAATTGAAAAATTAAAAAAAAACATCATCCAAAGTATTTTCTGTCGGAAGCCACTATTTTTCCCCTCTCTCTTTTAATTTTCAAATACCAACTCTAAAAAATGAGTCCTCGCTGTCCCCGATCCAATCATTGCGCTATTCTTCGATTTCTTCAAAAGACTCGAACCGGTGACTTGACAAATATTTTAGTGTCCGTCGAAAGAACTAGTTCTCAGAGGTCTGGGGAATACATCGGGTGGGGAAGTACCTCAAAGTTAGGCATTGCCAGGCATTTTTTGAACGTTACAGTCACGTGAGAGTGAGCGTTGAAATAAAATAAAACAACAAATACACCTTCGAATATAATTTTTCCAAAGTTTTTAGTAGCGATTAATAGACGTGAAAATCTGCATAGAAAGAGCGAAGAATTTTCGAACGCTTTTTAAACTTGAATACTTAGTTTAAAAATTTATTTAAATATCTTTCAACTTTTGATTTCTTCCGAATAACTTTCGCTTTCAACAACACGAATTCACTCTTCTTCTTATAATAACCCAAAAACGTTAACTAACTTCTCATGGTTGAAAACAAATAAAAACAATTATATTTTGGCTTTTTTTCTCATGTTTTTCAGTATTTTCTCATATTTATCCTAAAGAAAAAATTTCCATACTTTCTTTTCTGAATATAACATTTTTTTTATATTTTTTTATATTTTTATTTTAGAACATATTCAGCATCTTATGGCTGTTCTTTCTTGAGTAGATTCAGTATCTCAAGTTAATATGTTTACTTAACCCAATTGCGCGCCAAGCACTATGGATACTATGTACGCATATGTATGTGTGTATGAGAGCAATTCACTTTCAATAGATTTACGTAAGGTGCCACAAGTCATGTCAACAACTAGCTACAATGCAGCATATGCAACGTGACATGCAACTTGATGAATACTCGGTGGTGCGACATAAGAAAACACAGTTTTTTCCTTTTAAATGCTGAAAGTGGTGCGCAATTATGCTAGTGGTAATGTAAGAGGCTTAAAGAAATGACTTTAAAGTGACTTTAAGCTTTTAAGTTTTTAGAAAAATTCGTATTAAAACTAATAGCTGGTTATTAAATAATTATATTTTCTTGTGCGGCTGAAAAAAATCATTATTTTTCATTATTTTTATTATTTCATAATTCACAGCGAAGATTTATTGTGATTACAGTTAATTACAGATTTAAGGACATAAAAGTCATTTGACTATAAAAAGTGACTATAAAGTTTTTCAATATTCTCATTGCATTTATTTATATGTTTTTATTGCTATTGTTGTTGTTGCAAATTTTTTATTGCCAGCATGTCGTGAATATCGCAATTATTTCTGAAGATAATAAATTATTTACAATCCCCTAACGTGTCATATAAATGCACACACACACATATTTACTCATATATGTATGTATATAGATAAGTAAACTTACTTTTTCTGCGTGATGTTGCATCAACAAGCCTCCAAAGCAGCAAGCAAGCATCCAACCCAACAATATTCATGTGGCACGCCCTTTTGTATGCAACCATTCAGCTTGCCCATTCGTCCAACAGTCTGCCACATCAGTTGCCTCATCATCAGCAGCAGAAGCAGCTTCAGCTCCACCAAACCAACTCATCAGCATGTGATGTGTCATTCGTTGATGGCCAATGTGTCTGTGGCTTTGTACCCGGTGAACTGCTGCCACATTGCATATGACTGCACGCTTTCTGCTTGTGCTTCTTCTTCCTTCCGTTTTTCTCCTTCCCTACTTCAAGTGCAAACGGCAGTTGGCTGAATAGTGGTACGTGGTTATCTAAATGAAAAATTCCTTACTTGCCACATAGCGACAAATTGCATTTTGATTTATTTTCGCGAAATATCTGAAGAATTCACCCCGGTGCGTAGGTTTGAGCTCGCATGCTCGCATACAGTTGTGGGCAAAAAAAAAAATGCTTTCAGCATGAAGCGATTTTCGGTCGAGTTCCTAAGCCAATTTGTAATATTCACCGAGAAGTTTTCCTAACAAATGGAGGGATCTACAGTTTATACAAAATCGCCCAACCTGATGATGGATTTCTATGGGGAAACCTTTATTTCATCTCAGAACGACTTGACATTCCTAGCCAAGAAATGCTTGTGGGATCTAGCTGGAGATATTTGTAGACTCAAGGCCCCAATCAAATGCGAACTGACTGTCGTGACTTTCCTTGACTTACATTACTTTTAATGTTTGTATGATCAAATGAATGCTTCTTAGATAAAACATTATGGTTCACTTTTAGTCTGTTTCTGAGTTTCTGAGCGAGTGCCTGCATGCTGTATTACATGCTATCTGCTCTCTCTTTCTCTTTAACTTTCTCGCTCTTTGTCTCTCTGGGTACGCACGTCTCTCATACCCCGTTTGCTCACATCTACTCCGTGAAAATAATACTTTCGCATAAACACCTATCTGCCTCTTCAGAAGTAGATGTTCTCTAACAATTCAATTTGGAATAAAAGAAATAACATTTCATCCGTTTTCTGGAGCCTTCGGTTGAGTGAGCTTTTCTGTTGGCTGCTCGTGACGGGTACTACCAAACTCTCGCTACTTTTTTTGAGCACATTACTGTGAGTAAGTATGTTCGCTTAAAAAACTAGTATGCAAAAAAGTCTTATATACATATGAACATCCATGTGGACATACACACAGAAGATTGCTGTTATCTTCAGACAATGCTGATGCGCCACACCAAAAGACTCGTTGTGTTGTTCTTGTAGTTTCTACTACTGTCACTATTTGCTATTCTTTGTTACTCTTCCCCATGTGTATATATGTATGTGTATGGGCATATGTAAATTGTAGTTTTATGTTGTATTTTATGTTTGTTGTTGATGATAATGATGATGAATGTTGCTGCCACAACGTTTGAATTGTGCGGTTTTTCATTTATTCGCCTGTGTCTTGTTGTTGTTGTTGTTGTTGATATTACGATTGTTAATGAAATGCAACGCGTACTGCACTTGACTTTTGCATACGCGCTGCGAGCTGGGCTGAGTTGAGCTCATTTCTTTGTGTGTGCGGACCCTTCGCCACAAAAGCGGTTGCAGAGTTGCGCAGCGTAGTGGTTGCAAGTGCAACTGCATGTGCCTCAGATTGCAGTTAATGAGCATATTTATGCAGTCACACACACGCAAACACATGCACACATGCACATTTGCAAGTGTTCACCTATTTTTACGATCTGTCATGACTTGCAGTGTTTTCCCCATTTCCATTTGCTGTTGTTGTTATTGTTGCACTCTTTTTTTTTTAATATTTTTTCACTGCGAACGACTTCCTTCAGGTGCCGCAGCGGCAATGACATAGCGTTGCATGCATTGCACTGTTCATCATTTATTATACATATGCACATATGTATATGCATGTATGTATGTATGTGTTTTCGAATTTTTAGTTTCTTGGGTTTTGTAGGGATGGGCATTCGTGTTTTGACATCCTCCTGCTGTGCCATTTGCATTGTTTGTGTAAACAAAACAAAACCATAAATGCGTAATGAGGTCTTTCAAGGTCTAAAAACTTAATGGCGTATATGTGGGGGTGTTTGTGTGCACTTGGGAAGTGCGTGCGCGGGTTTTCCTCTGCTTCTTCTCTGAAGCTAAAAGTTTTTCCTGTAGATTTGCGTTTATTTCCCCTTCATAAATAATTAACTGGCGCTTGTTGGCTGGTACAGCGGTGAGAAATGGTGAAATGATACTGAGGAATTGCAATTTAAAATTAATTTGTGAGTTACGTGGCGAACATTCGCTGGTTCCCTGGTTGGATTCGACCTTGCATGTATAAATAGTCGAATTTGTATTGAAATTTCCCTTTAAAGATTGTCGGTCTCAATAGGCGAAAGCGGAGAATCTTGCTGAGCTCCCGCTCAAGCTTTTCATAACCCTTAGCACATGTTCTGTACTCTGGCGAATAGCTAAGGCTCAGGAATAACAAATATCCAACATAACCCTTAACTTGACCTAAATCCTTTTTTTTTAAGAGATCTGCCTGCCATGTCTCTTCTTCTTTTTTGACGTAGGCACCGCTTACGCGATTACAGCCGCATCAATAATAGCGCGCCACTCGTTTCTTCTCTCTGCTGTTTGGCGCCAGTTGGAAATACCAAGGGATACCAGCGGGTACTCCATCGAATACTTTCAAAGTGGGAGCGTTTTCATTCATTCGGACGACATGACATAGCCAACGTAGCCGGTGTCTCTTGATTCGCTGAACTATGTCAATGGCGTGGTATAGCTCGTGAAGCTCATCGTTCCATCGTCTGCGGTATTCGACATTGCCAACGCGCAAAGGATCATAAATCTTCCGCAAAACTTTTCTCTCGAAAACTCCTAAAGCCGACTCATCGGCTATCAACATCGTCCAGACTTTCGCACCATATGTCAGGACGGGAATGATGAGCGACTTGTAGAGTTTGAATTTTGCTCTTCGAGAGAGGATTTTACTATTCAATTGCCTAATCAGTCCAAACTAGCATCTGTTGGTAAGAGTTATTCTGCGTTGGATTTCAAGGCTGACATTGTTGGTGTTGTTAATGTTGGTTCCTAGATACACTGTCAACAGTGACGTGGGAGCCAAGTCGCGACTGCGATGACTGTTTATTTGATGACAGCACAGATTTAATGCTGCCTGCCGTGTACCTAAATTATTAGTCCCATCCGAGTTTCAATCTAGACATAAATTAACATGCAATATGGCAAGCTCGCCATTATTTTCAGAGATTCGTCAATATTTATTTACTCACACGAGGATTGCTAAGGCGTTAGGTATCCTATTATTTGCCCTATGATTATTGTGCTGTATTGACGAGGAGTGACCATTTTAAAACCTTTCCAGTCGCTGCGTATTTCAACTGGATCTTACAGGATAATATCGCCATATTTTCCGCAACCTTAAAGATGAGTTCAGGGAAGTTCAGTTGGTGTTTGTGGCTTGAGTTCTCCTGTCGGTTCTCGGAGGAATGGGTATTCTGAGATAGTCTCCTCTTAGACACTACGTCATGAAGCTTTTTTTACGGTAGGCGATGGAAACTAGTTTTCGATGGGCTCAGAACAAACGGAGTGACGGTAAATGATGGTTTGTATTGGCTGTATAGTGCGGATCTGCTACAACATACGGATCAGTAGGTGAATGATGAGAGATCGTACAATTGTGGTGGCATCCCGAACAACTTATCAAATTTGATCTTTGAGATCTTTAGTTCTTTCAGTGTTTTTAATGTCATCTCAAGCTGTAAAATGACAGCTCTTTAAAATTCTGTTTATTTTTGGAAATAGGAAAAAAGTTATGCGGCACCCGGTTTGGCTAACATGGGTGCTTGAATATTATTTTGGCCAAAAATTCACCAATAAGAAATTAAGTGTGATCACAAAAGCTATTAACTATTCCTATTAACTCCTTATTAACCGCTTGATCTGTTGGTATAAGTTCCTTAAGCGGTATGCCAATAAAAACGAAGAACAGACTTAACGAGCCTTTTGTTTCGTCATCTGTTTAAATGTTTCAGTAATCATCGTCGTTCACTTCACTCTTCGCTTTTTTCTTACAAAACCAACAATTTGGGAACAAATTTTGCTGCACCTCATGTCATAACCAAAATATTTGAAAATATATCTCGAAAACGTCTATACCACTCATAAGCTCTTGCTTTACTCACGGCACACTCACCATAGGACTTTTTTTGACATTTTGCAAAATTTGTTGCACTTTTTCTTAAACAAATTTTGGTTCAATTTCTTTAATTCGATTACTTCATCAAACACGTATAACCGAAAGAGAAAGAGAAAGAGAAAGAGAAAGAGAGGGAGAAAGAGAAAGAGAAAGAGAAAGAGAAAGAGAAAGAGAAAGAGAAAGAGAAAGAGAAAGAGAAAGAGAAAGAGAAAGAGAAAGAGAAAGAGAAAGAGAAAGAGAAAGAGAAAGAGAAAGAGAAAGAGAAAGAGAAAGAGAAAGAGAAAGAGAAAGAGAAAGAGAAAGAGAAAGAGAAAGAGAAAGAGAAAGAGAAAGAGAAAGAGAAAGAGAAAGAGAAAGAGAAAGAGAAAGAGAAAGAGAAAGAGATCATCTATATAAACATAATAAAAAAGTTGGCATCCGACTCTCGAAGCCCGCAAAATTTAAAAAATCTCGCTCCTCCATTTGTTTGTCAGGACGATCAAAAATGTTTATTAAGCAGATCCCAAGGAAATTAATCTCAGGTTATTAGATATTGTCACACGTCCATACTCATTGATCATATACTCAGATGAGAAATATGATGACTAAAAAAAAGAGATCCAAGAAATTTGGTCGACTATCGACCTCTGTTCTTATTCAGAGAGCAAGAAGCGAGACGCTCCTTACCACAAACAATCCCAATTGCGCCGACATATATTCAAAGCTATATTAAGATGACTCAGAAATTTTAACAATTTCCATGACTGCATGTACAATTCTAAGAATGCGATTTGTTTTTTTAATATTTAGAATTAACAATAGCTTACAAATTATTTATTCTTTTAGACATTCGGCGTAATTTGGAATCATCAAGCGAAACTAAATCTTTCTCCATCTGATTCTAGCAATGGAGTGAAAGTCTTCCGCTCCCCTGCTTCTACCACCGATTACTGTGTAGCGAGGACCTGTATTAAATCTCAATGACATCTCTTCCTTATTTAGTCTGAAGAAAGCAGAATTTAGGACACAATTGTTGAGCTCATTGATATCAATTTCATTGAAAAAATCCAGCAGTTACATGTCTTCTTTGTTTAACTCAGCAACGCGGATTTTTTTCTCGAGCATTATGTTGAATGAATCACATGATAAAGAGTCTGTCTGAAACCTGTTTTGTTGCCGAACGCTCGAAGAGGTCAGTCCCAATTTGGAAGTCGGCTGAAAATGCTAATGCTTAAGGTATATACATATAACTGATTAACTTTAACCTTATTTTATATATACAGAAAAAAAAATTAAATTATTTAGTTTACTAGAAGTCTGCAGTAGAAACCGTAAAAATTTTTACTCGACAAATTTTCAATAATCTTTCAACCCTTTATTTTGTTCAATATTTCATACATAAAACACTCCACAAACCCGGCAAGTAAAAATGGCAATGCTGATACCTATGCAAATGTATATGTACATATCTATGTGCATATATAAATATGTATTTAAGCTTGTGCAAACATATTACTTTACAGTCAAATGTCTCCATTTCCACAACGATTTATCTTACACTGTTTGTGGTAATTGCAACCACTTCAACTGACACCACCAGCAATAGCCTCAAATTACTTATTTCCCCTCAAGTCAACCACTCAATCAGCCAGTCCAATTGTCAGTCGATTTTGTGTAATTTTCGTTGTAACAAGTAAATATTTTAATAAAATTAAACAATTTATTTACTCAGTACCAAGAAAACCACAAGAACTTTAAAGCGAACCAAACAAAACGAAACAAAGCCAAATAAAGCGAAAAAAAAACCAAACAAACCAAAAGCTCAGGTGAATAAATGGCAAATTACGGTTTTGATTGAATAAGCTGTGAAACCACAAGAATGCCGATTGTAATTTTCAAAGTTCAAATTCAACTGAAATGTGAACCGCACTTCCCTATATAGGAGTATAGTTTGCATATACATATATTTATATATGTGTGTAGGCATGCAATTTGCTTGAGAAATATTTAAGCTTGAAAAATGCATTGCAATGCATTTAGTGGCAACTCCAAAGGCAGCAGCAAGGAGATTTTTGGGGTAAAAAATTTGGTTTAAATCTTTTTTTTTTTTTTTGTAATTATATGAACTCAAAATCAGCAGACTTAGTGATAGAAGGTTTCATTTAATTTCAAACTCACTTGAAAAATTGCGAGTTTACAAATTCTGATTTTAGGTTACCTTTGTGAAATTTTAAATAAGTTTTGAGGAAAAACATTTCTCATTTACTACATAGTTGGTATACTTTATTTTAAATTATCAGCTCATTTGAAATCCGTTTTCGAGGTTCCTTACGTTTTTTAAGAAAGAAAAAAAAACACAGAAAATTCAAATTTCATGGGGAATGTTTATTATTATTATTAGAACATTCTTTGGCATTTATTTTTTTAAGATTATCTCTCACATGTTGGTCGCGCTACGTCTCAGATGGTCATTCCATTGAGTCCAATTTTCGATGACTCGTTCGAGCATTTCGACTGGTAATTGGCGAATGCCTGAATCGAAACGAGATTGTCCGCATAGACTTTAGACTTTACATATCCCCACAGGAAAAAGTCTAACGGTGTGATATAACACGATCTTGGTGGCCAATCAGCCGCACAAAACGTGAAACAATCTGCTCTCCGAAGTGTTCTCTCAATAAATCCATTGATTGATGTGATGTGTGGGAAGTGGTGCCGTCTTGTTGAAACCAAATGTTGATGAGATTACGAGCTTCATTTTCAGGCATGAAATAGCCGGTTATCACAGCACGATAACGGCCATTGACGGTTACGTTCTCGTCGGATCGATGATTCCACCGGACCATAAACCACACCAAACCCTTGTGTTTTCTAGATGAAATGGCAGCTCATAATCTCTTTTGGTTGCTCTTCATCGCTGAACAAAATTCGGCTCAAAAATGTCAGATCTTCTTGGAACTTATCAAGAGCCCATAGAGCGAAGCTATGTCGCTTGGGAAGGTCGAACGGATTCAGTTCTTGCACAAGCTGTATTTTGTATGCTTTCAATTTAGGATCTCGACGTAAAATGCGCAAAAGTAAAAAGTCGTTCCATACGTCAGTTCGAGTTGCTGCGAATGACGCCGATTCGACTCTCCACGGTCGTCGTGTACACTCTCAGCTACGGCCGCTATATTTTCTTCACTGCGTGCTGGGCGTAGTCTATTCGGTCGAATATTATCCAATAATGAATACTGGGTCTCAAGATGGGTGATGGTGTTGCGAATAGTATGCTCAGTAGGCCGACTATGCTGAGCATAAGTTGAGCGTAGCGCGCGAAAGATATTCTTTACAGAACGTGAACTTTCGTAATAAAGTTGAATGATTTGTAAACGTTGTTCAGACGAAAGTCGAAATGCCAAATAATACTGAACAAAAATAACAAGACAGCTTGACACGACTCACAAGTTATCTCTCAAAAAAAGACTATTGAAAAAATGACCTCTACTTGGATCACTCTTTGCATAGAGAACTCCCGGGAGACCTCACTATCGTCTCTCACACAACACAGTGCAACATTTTTCAGGTCATCGTTTCGGCTGTAAAAATGGACGATTGTTGCTGAGCGTACTTGCCAAAGCTTGAGAGTTTCTATATCTTCATTTTTGTCAGTTTAGCTACAGTTCGGATTTTATGAGGTCATTTGTTGGAGGAAATTTGGCTTTTTTTTTTTGATTTTGAGTACTTTTTCGATATTTTCACACGATCATATCTCGGCTAACCTTAGATAACGTTGTTTTGGTGTGTTCCGCTAAGTTGTAGGTATTGAATGAGCCAAAAAATGCAAAACCAACTTACGCGACAAAAGTCGCAAAAATGTGAAATTTTCACCAGTTTTCACCATTTTTGGCTCAGAACTCGGCAACAAAATCCACAAATATGCTGTTTTCTTTGATTTGTGGCTTAATTTATAATCAAACTGTATCAAAATAAATAAAAAACCAGCACGTAAAGCTAAATGCTCATAAACATAAATAAATATTACTTCACTCCATTCATTCCACTCCACCAGCAATTCGCCAGTAACCTTCATTTGATTTGACGAAAATAAGCAATCAACAGAATTTCAGGTAATAAACTTCTCAGCGCACAACAAACAATTTTATTAAGTGTCATAAATATACGATATTCGTGCAAATTTTTATTATTTCTACGAAGGCCAGGCATATTTTATGACCCCAAAGGCAACAACAACAGTTTGAGTTAAGAAGAAATAAAACCAAAGTGGCGGTAAGCAAAAAAGGTCACAAAACAATAAAAAAATAAAATATAATAACATATAAATACTAAACAAATCACCAAAAATTATCATATTAAAATTTGGATATTTTCGTTATGACCCATGGGGCAAACAATAAGATTAAAAAACTCTTTGGAATTGCTATAAAATAAATAAATAAAATTTGTCTCATAAATGACCTATTTACTCGTAAATGTGTTATAATTGTATATAAACTATTGCTTAAGTATTAAACCGTGGTCATATTAAATTCGAATGCTTTTTGAGCTAAAATACATATTTTTTCCAATTTAAATCATACAGAAATAGACCAAGATGAAAAAAAAATTAAAGACATTTTTTAGATTTTATTTCATAAAAATTAATATAAATATTTTATGTGGTTCATAAAAACCAAATAAAATTTTCAAACATAAAGGTTATAGAAAAAATTATTTTATACAATTTTTTTTTTCAATTTGTATGAAACAATAAGGTAATTAAAAAATCTTATTTGAATTCATCTTCTTCTGTTTATGCATTAAATTTTATTTAAAAGGAATAATGAAAGAAAAATATCGATTTTTTATTTTGAAAACTGTGTTCTGGGTTGTATGCAAAGAAAAAACACTAGAAAAAAAAGAAAATAAATTTTTATATTTAAATTTTTTTTAAATATTTCATGTACATGAAAAGGTTTATTAACTTTGATCCGAAGTATGTAGGGACCCACCGAGATTTATACCGTTGGTATCGGAATCACGAGCTGAGTTTATTTCGCCATGTCCGTTTGTCTGACTGCCTTTCTGTCTGTCTGTCTGTCTGTCTGTCTGTTTGAACGCGAACTAATCTCTCAATTTTTCAGATATTTCAACCAACTTTGTACAAAGATGCATCTATACGTTTAAACGATCATTTGTCGGAATCGGCCCGATCGGACCACTATAGCATATATACGACCGACTTTTTAAAATTGAAATTTTGGTTCATAAATCCGCCAAAAAAGAAACTAAGAACGTGAAATTTGGTATAATACAATGAATTTGATGTGTTTATGAAAGGTATAAAAACTTCGATGAGAGGAAATTTAAAAAAATCGAAAATTAAAAAAAATTGAGACGGAAAATAGAGTAAAGTACTTATGCTTAGAGCAGAATGGCAAAGCTTTCGAAAAGCACACTCTCAGTACTATTTTTTGTTAAGCTTTTTTTGCAAACTTCGATCCGTTTGAGCTAATTTGTGACCACTTTTTGGTTTTCAAGTGCTCAAAAGTTAAAGATGTATCCGCATAAACACGATCTTTCGCGTAGATTCACAAAAAAAAAAAGGCCAACGGTGTTAAATCGCACGATCTCGGTGGCCAATTGTTATCGCTAAGACGAGAGTTTACGCGGTGGGGAAACTTCTCTCGCAATAAAGCCATAATTAGCTCATGTTTTGTGGCATGTGGCGACATCTTGTTGGAACCACTTATTATCCAAGTCGTGTTCTTCAATTGCAGGCCGGTTATCATACGACCATAACGCTCCGAATTGAAAGTCTCGCCGTTATCGCTTTCAAAGAAATAAGATCCAATCACATCTCCGGACCAAAGAGTGCACCTAACAATACATTTTTTTGGGTGTGATGCTCCCCTCACTTTTGCTTATTTACATATCCACCGAGCGAGAAGTGTGCGTCATGGCTGAAGAATTTTGTTTATTTACGTATCCACCGAGTAAGAAATTGCGGTCAACTGCTTGTTGTTCAAGCACCCTATCGATGTAAGTACTTCGTTCTGAATGTTCATCTGGCTTCATATTTTGTGTTAGTTGCACTTTATATGGATGAAGGTGAAAGTCCAAGTGAAAAATATGGCATAATGTGCAGTAAAAGAGCCGCAGCTCTTAAGGACGTCGAGAAATAGATACATTCAGGTCGTTGTTTACACTTTCACTTACAGCAGCTATGCTTGAGGTGAAACGAGCAAAACGCTGATACACTGGCTTTACAACATCTGCAACCGATCCAGTATTTTCAAATTTCTTTAAAACTTTACCAATTGCTTGAGCAGTTGGACGATTATGTGCACCATAATCTCCTATTAAAACACGAAATGTTGCCACATCTGAATCACAGCATATTTTAATACAGACAAACCTTTCATCAATTTCTGTTCAGAAGTTTAACGTAAGTTCATAGACAAACTTACAGAACACTTTATATGGTAAATACAAAACTTCGAAACAGGTGTCAACTCTGATAAATTATATTTTTAATTTTTTTTTCGAATTCTTTTGTAAACATGCAGAAAACGTCATTAAAATCGGCTTAGCTGATTAGGAGAAATTTAGTCAAAAACACATATACAGAATATTTGTATTTCTATTAAAGTTAGAGTTGCCACGCCCCCTTTTCAAAATTCGTGAATATGTAAACCATCTGTATGAAAGCTGAAATACCCTGTATAAATTTTTGACAATGCGGTGAAGCCGTTTGCGAGTTACCAAAAAGCTTGCACTTATTTTTATATATAAGAACAAATGTGCCACACCCCTTTTTCCAAATGGCAAACTCACCAAAACTGTCTAAGTAATAGTCCAAATATGGTGTGTAAATTTTTTCGTTGAATTTGGTGTACCAGTTTTCAAATTATAAAGTCACAAATCAACCGTTCACCAAATTTTTTATTTTAATTATTATGAGAGGTGCCACGCCCCCTATTCAGAATTAGGGAAAACTTCTTATAAACCATTTCCATGATAAACCGAGCATACTGCTTATTTTTGGTTAATCTCCGTGACACGAAGCTCGGTGGCACTTATTTTTATATATAAGAATATGTCTGAATTATAAACAAAAAAATGTCAAATATTCAGAATTGACATAATGATAACTCAATAATCTGTCAAAGTTGTAAACTTAAGTTATTTGCTTGTTGTTTTACAACTATAGGACTTAAATACGTGCCACAAAATGTGGTAGATCAGCTAAACCAGCGTTTATAGCTAATAAATTTGTTGCTATCACAAGAAAAAAAAACATAAAATTTACTACACCTAATCATGAGATCAATGCCTACTCGAACCCAGCAATAACTTTGTGTTGCGAACAAATTGCCTGAAACTTGTGTAGTCGTACATATATATTTATTTAAGTGACAAGTAAGCAGTAGATTGCAGCATAGGGTGGCTGAAGGGGAGCTAAAGAGCTAAAGACAGTGGATAAGTGTAAGAAAACTGTATGAGGCGGGAAGTAAGTGGTGCGATGTTCGTCGGGAGTTATAAAAAATTGTCTCGCGTCGAATCAATTGGCAGCGCTGCCGGCTGTGGCAAGAAATTAGTTCGAGAAGTTTGACGCAAATTACTATGTAATTTGTGCTTGTTGACACTTAAACCACAAATTAACAGTTATATGTGTTTGTTTGTATGTACACATATTTATTTTTGCCTTATTACACCGCCAGCAAACGGATATTTACTTACTTACCTTGCTGCCATTAATTTAAGCATACTTTCAGGCGCGCCAACGTATTTGTAAACGCCTCAAGGCTTGCTTGCGTTGATGGCAAACAGGTAATGAAAAATTTCATAACAAATTTTTGATGGATCTGTTGGCAGTCAAATGCAGTAAATCTCTCCCTTAGTGGTTATTTGCGCAACCAGGCGAGGTTGTTGTGGTGGTGGGTGAGCCACCCTCAGCCAAGCGCAACTTTCACGCTGTTATATGAGCAAACAAAGTTGTGCGGTTGTGTGGTTGTGTGGTAGTGAGATATTTTATTTTATATGCCAACGCCATGCATACATGCGCTCACATAGTTCTAGTTGTTGACACTTCCGTTTGAGCTGCCACTGAAATGCGCGCAACAAACAGCGTGTGTCGGCATGGTAAACTCGTGCAACATTGCGACAGAGTGTATTTGATTGCCACCCATTACTTTATGGCTCTGCGTATTCCTCTTCTTCCGCTCACGCTCTCCAGCAGTTCGCGTCACCACTCTACTACCTCTCTATCTGCTTGTGGCATGAAATTGCGCTGGAATATTCATAAAACGCTGCAGCAAAGGTTATAAACTTTTTTTACGACATTTTCTTCGAAATTTAGTTTTGGCCACCCACACATGCACACAACTTTATGGCAAAGCAAACATAGTCATACTCGCATATAAACGCATATTAGCGCGCATAAGACGCTGTAGTAAGCACCGTTATGGTTGCGGCAAATATGAAATATATACATATATAACATACTTATATATATGAATGATGCGGCACGTAGCATAAATACTGCGCTTATATTTACTATAGTGCCATCAAGTTGCGGATATTTGCAACGCATATACGCACTCATACATATACAAGTATAAATCTGTATTTATATTTACCTTTTCACCAAAGCTCACTCACTCACTTTGTCCGCAGCAACATTTTCATATTTACATATATGACTTGCGTGGCAATCAGTATATTATACTTGCCACAAACGTTGACTTACGCCTAGAAAAGAATTTAAAAAAAATAAATAAAAAAATAAAAAAAAATAAAAAATATGCGAAAATTCCTAACAGCATGCAACGCATATCCTTGTGGCTTTTGTGTCGCGTGTGGCGTTGAAATGTTCAAATCGTTGATGAATGTTTGTATATTGCCAAAAGCAGCAGCGAAGATGCGGTTTGTTGATCAATACTTTTTTTCTACCTTTTCTTCTTCCTCCTCAACGCTGGAGTTCAAGTAAACTGAGTTGCCAGACCAAAGTTTTGTTGAAGCTGCTATTGCCTGCTTAAAAGTCACCTCTCACCCTGCACTGCCGTTCACTTTGAAATCGAAACTACTTGTGTAATGTATGTACGTATGCATGTATATCTGGCAAACAAAATGGTGGTGAAGGAAGATGATGATTTTCGTTGGGTTATTAAATTTTCGGAATTTATGAAAAAAGAGTATTTACACAAATGGCATATAAAAAGCGTTTTGGACGCGTACGAAGGAATTGTAATGCTAAGTCGATGCTGCTACCTTAATTTAAGTTCACTACCATTTTTGGAGACCGCGATAGCCGAGTGATTAGCATTGCGTACTGACATTCGGAAGGCCTGGGTTCGAGCCCAGGTTCGAGCAACATCCAAAATTAAAGAAAATAAATTTTTCTAATTACGGTCGCCCCTCGGCAGCGAATGTCAAGCCCTCCGAGTGTATTTCTGGCATGAAATAAAGCTCCTCATAAAAATCCATCAGCCGTTCGGAGGCGGCTTAGAATAAACTGTAAGTCCCTCCATTTGTTGGTAAAAACATCAAGACGCAAAAAAAAACAAATTGTAGGAGGAGCTCGGCCGAAAATCGCTTCAGCGGTTACAAAGCGCCAAATATATATATATATATATCATTTTTGGAGAAAAAATATTTATAAGTTTACGAACGAGAATGATTCAGTTTCTTCTTCGTACATTACTCAGCAGCAAGATTTTGGTTGTTGCTTGGTGCCCAAAGTAGAAACCAAGTAGGGTCAGGTCCCGTTTCAGTTGAATTTTCCAATGGTGGGTGTTCTTCTTCTTCTCTCTCCTTAGGTTTCGTACATTCACTTACCTTCATCACGTGTTGCATGATCCATGTCAAGAAGATCACAAACCCTTTTCTAAAAAAAAACTTCTTGTCAAACTCAACCGATGTTCTTATTCTCCTCGCATCTACATTAAAATGTAGGACGATTATGATGAGCAATTTTTGTAGCTTGTTGCTCGATGGAGGACAGTATTTTTCAATTGCTCGAACATCTTCTTTTCGTCGAATGGATGGGTTCGATTTTCCTTCTGAACTGTGACAATTCTTCTGGTGTTGTTCCACGTCAGTTTACACAGTCGTATCAATTTTGGCAGCATACCAAATTCATACAAGCAGAACAACGCAGAGGCAGCGTGCTGTCGAAGACAGCTTTGAAAACGACAAAGAGATGCTATATGCTAATCCTTTTCTAACTACTTTTCTCCGAGGCTCAGTGGATATATAAATATAGTGGATCTATGAAATCTGAACCCACACTGATAAGAACAAGTCATTTTACTGACATTGAGTCTGAATCTTTCCAAGTAATTGCTAATATAACTCTATTACAGTCAATATGCTCTGAATGTAGTTCCAAAATTCCATGTCTTGATCATCAAGAGAAAGATCCGATCCTGAAACCATAATGTTTCCACATTTTCCTGTAGATTCTTCCCCGTATTTTTACGCCCGCATTTCGGCATCTCTCTTTTACTGTCTGTAATGTAAATGTTTCTAACTTCTATCGGCAAGTCTCGGTATTGTTCGTGGAACTAAAGTTCCCGTTACAGTCGATCGCAAAGCTACGAGAAAAACAGACCTCTTTCACACTGTTGCATTTTGACATTCCACAACCTACCAATATTTGGTAGTAGAATGTGAATATTCCGCATCTTCCGCCTAATTGTAATTTCTTGCGCACCCTGGATTTTGTTATAGCCATGGAGACGCCGTTATTGTGGCTGTAAGTCCGTGTATACTTTTCACAGACTTATTTAGTAAGTCGTTAGTTCTTATCGTGTAATACTCTGGCCAGATTTGCTTCACTATCTTACCGTTGGATCTGGACTTCCATCTGTTCTTAGCTATTTGTTCAAATTGTATATGGAGATCTCTATTGAACATTCATAGCGCGCATGATGTGAACTCAGCCTTGGATTCGTCTAAAGAGGCTCTCGGCTTGATCAACTCGTCATCTTTTTCGTTAGCTGAAAATATTCCCATCCCAAAGAAATCATATCATGGATAAGTGGCGTTGACCTGTCAGTGAGCTCAAAGTATTCGTACAATTGTTGACGCTGCTAAAATTTTTCATTAGCGACCCTAAGGCCAGTACTGATACCCGGCTGTCCGTGCATATGGTTGCAATCTCTAATCTCCCGTAGTTATTCAATACAGCTCAACAGGCCTTTTCTTTGTCTAGCATATCGGCTTGGAAGATACTAACCGAGTTGTGAAGGGGAATAGAGAGAGAGAAAGAGATGAAGGTTGTTGGAGTATATCCTCACTCTGCAGTCCAGTTTAGACTCATCGGTATAGACTCAGATGGCATCTTCCTCCCCTAAAAAGATCTCTTCACCATTCACATCTAGTGATTATCCTTACCTGGAAGCAATTGCCGGACTCCAAACTTGATAGGCTATATATACATATATATTTGGCGGTTTGTAAAAGCTGAAGCGATTTTTGGTGAAACTCTTCCTCCAATTTGTGGTTTTGCCTCTTGATGTTCCTACCAACGTATGGAGAGACCTACAATTGATTCTAAGCCACCTCCGAACGACCGTTGGTTGTTTATGATTAGCTTTTATTTAATGTCAGAAATATACTCGGAGGGCTTGACTTTGTATAATTTTGGGTGTTGTTCGAACCTGAACTCGATCACTGGTCTTCCGAATGGTAGCACGCAATGCTAACCACTCGGCTATTACCTTTGAGAGGATATAATGTGGTATACTTAGAGTTGTTATGAGCTATTTCAGGATATCGCTATGTCCACAACACTTTTGGTTCAAACCATCCTACTCCACAAGTCTGATAACAGATCATACTAAAAAAATTTGGAAACGAAAACTTCGAGAGCAAATCGGTCGAATTTAACTTAATAGCCCCCGAACATATTCACAGGCTCATCTCTGTATGACACCAAACCAGAGCACTGTAGATAAGAATTGGTCAAATAAAGAGTCACATCCACATGACCTTATTCGGGTTAAGACCTCAGATCTTGATAAGTATTTTCTTCAAAGTGTAATAGGCCATATAAGTTCTCTTTATTTTGTTTTTCAATGTTCATTTTCCAGTTCAACTTGGTATCAATCTCAACTAACAGAGGGAATTTGTTGTACCACTGAGTGGGGGTAGATGAAATTGTGACACTTCGTTTTCATTTGTGAATATTCATCAGCTGCGTTGTACTGGGATTAATGCCAAGTCTATTTCTCGCAGCCCATAAGTGTAATCTTCGTAGAGCTTTTTCCATAATTTCTTTATGTTTATGAAAAGAAACAGCCCTGATACCAACAACACGAGAACATCTGAATGCATTACTACTTTCACACTTTCTCCGTGGAGCTGGAGTTTAGCTTCGTTTAGCATCACAGAAGACAAGACAGCTTCTATAGACAAGACTCATTTCATAAATACAAGCAGAGACATGTGTCTATGCAGCAAAGGCAATCATTTCGTATCACTTAAACAATTTCCATTTCACACTTTATAGCTAACGGAAAAAAAAAATTCAGTTATGTCTGTTGCGCGTTGTTGGTGTTGTTGTAAACATATGTATGTATATGCATAACTATGCGCTTTCGTGCCACATTCGTTTCGTAAGTTATTTGCTCTTTTTTTCTATTCTTTTTCTATTTTTAATGTGCTTACAAATCGCGCGAAATTCAGTGCACATTTTTTAGCGTAAAAATACGAGCGGCAACAGGGCAACAACAACAACAAGAGCACAAAAAACTAACAGCAGCCAATCAGTGCAGTTGGTAAGTGCAGCAGCAGCAGCTGTTTGAAAGCGTGCAAAATAGGGTAAATGAGACAGAAAAAATAGTAAAATAAATAAAATAAAAATTACTAAAAGCATTATTTAGGGAAAACAACATTCATATGTATGTAAGTATGTATGTATGTATGCATGAATGTAAAGCAACCCACAAATAACTTTGGATTTATGCACAATTATTTTTGCCCACTTCGGCATGCGATTATGAAAGCGTTCAACTCGCTGATTAGCCACATTGCCAATTGTTGATTGGTTGATTTTGCAACATCATTTGCAATGCATATTCATGCAAATATGTGCATATGAACGTATGTTTGTGTGCTGGTGAAATTAGTTATGAAAAAGAAATGAGCGTGTATAGGAATATATACGACTTGTAGAAAAATTGTCATTAAATGGGAAAAAAATTAAAATGCGAGAGGAGCAAAAAGTGCAAAAAGAAATTGGAAAAGTGCAACGATATTAAAACACGTAACAGTTCACAAAAATGTAGCAGAAAAAAATGAAAAAATATAAAATAAGCAACCAAAAAAAAAAAAAAAAAAAATTTCAAAATAAAATGTCAAAAAAAACTCAAACTTTTAATAGTAAAAATTTAAAAAAAAATCTGCTTTCTATTTATTTGCATTAAGCTGAAATTCTAAAAATAAGCGCAAAATAAATAGATAAAAGCAAAAACGTATTAAAAAAAAAATTTAAAAGTGCATAAATGCAAAAAAAAAAAACAACCAAAAACTTCAAAAATACCCAAGGAAATACCGAAAATAAACAAGTAAGCTTTCAGCCAACCAGTTATTCAAAAAATATTCAAAATTGCAAAAATGCAAAATTCCAAATTTTTCAAAAATAGCAAAACCGACTAAAAAAATGTAAACAAGAAATAGATGAGCTTAAGAAAAAACAGTAAAGCAAAAAATATACATATTTACAAAAATGCAAGACTGCAAAAATTCAAAAAAGCAAAAAAAAAGTGCAAAAATTTAAAATTTAAAAAACTTAAACAGTTCAAAAACTGTAAATAGTAGATAATAAAAAATATCGTTATGCAAAAACTTCAAAAAATTCATAAACACAAATCAAAAGTGAAAAATACACATCAAATAAGAGCACAAAAAAAATATTAATAAATTAAAGAACAAACAGTAATGCAAAAAATATTCAAAATTGCAAATTTACAAGAATGCAAAAATTGCAAAACTTCAAAAACCTAAATAAAAGCAAAACAAATATAAATATATAAACGAAAAAACTATCAGTGGAGCAAAAAAAAAATCAAATATACAAAAATTCAAAAATTAAAGAACGTAAAAAAATCAAAAAATGCAAATAGTAGCAAAAGTGCAAAATACAAATCAAATAAGAGCCAAAAAAAAAAAAAAAATTTAACAACAATAAGTAATTCAAAATTGAAAATTTCAAAACTTCAAAAATCAAAAAAAAAAATTTAAATGATAAACGAAAAAACTTTCAGTGAAGCAAGAACAAAATCAAAAGTGAAAAAATTCAAAAATGACATAAAAAACGTTTGGATGTGCAAAATAAAAACCAAATAAAAGCAAAAAAAAAAATTGATAAATCAAAGAACAATAAGTAGTGCAAAAAAAAAAATATTCAAAATTGAAAAATTTTAGAAATTGCAAAACTTCAAAAACGAAAAAAAAAGAAAAAACAAATATAAATAAATAAACGAAAAATAATCAGCGATACAAAAAACAATCAAAAGTGCAATAATGCAAATCTTAAAAAACGCAAAGAGTTCAAGAAATACAAAAATAAGTAGTAAAAAATTCCGTTATGCAAAAATATATTAAAGTTCCAAAAAAAATAAAAAATTAAATAAATAAATGCAAAAAATTAATTAAAAATCGCGAAAGGAACTAGTAATGCTAAAAAATTAAAAAATTAAAAATTGCAAACAATTAAAAAAAATGTCTACCAAATGCAAATAATAAATAAATAAACGAAACAAAAAACAATCAGTTAAGCAAAAAACAAAGAATCAAAACTGCAAAAAAGCTCATTTTCAAAAACTTCAAAAAATGAAATATCAAATATATGCAAATATACATAGATAAACGAAAAAACAATCAGAAGGCAAAAAGTTTCAAAAATTCAAAAATGCAAAACTGAAAAAGCTTCCAAAAAAAATGCAAATAACAAATACATAGGTAAAAGCAAACGCAATCAGTAATGCAAAAAAAAAAAATAAAAAAATCAGAAGAGTAAAAATGCAAAATTTTAGAATTTAAAAAAGTCACAGAAATGCTAAAAATAAATATAAATAAATAAAAATTAGTAACGCGAAGGAATTCAATAATGCAAAATACAAAAGTGTAGAAGCAAAAAAATGCAAAATCATTAATTTCGAAAATTCTTGTTATTTTGTTTTGAATTATACGAAATGTTTTCGCGCCTACTTTTCTCTCTCTCTCTCTCAGTCTCGCTTCCATTTCGCTCTTTTGTCAATCTCTCTCTCTTTTGATATGCATTTGATGCATCTCAACTTAAAGCTGTTAATATTAAATGCAATTACATATATTATATTTTCGATGTCAATGACTTGTGCATAATGCATATACTTACATATACATATACTTATGCACATTTATGTTTATGTGTTTATATGTATTTACTTGTATTTATGTGCTTACTTATTCATAAGCACAAACTCCAAGCATTACTTAAGTACCTCGCCACCATCACCATTCCCATAGAGTCAGTCAACAAACTGGAAACTGTGTGTACATGCAACACAGCAACATGATATTGATGCAACTTGTATGCACGTACATATGTATGTGTGTATGCCTGTATGCTGTGTTCGGCTGAGGCGACAATGACAGTGACAGAAATGCATAAAACAGTTGGAAAAACACTTTACCAGACACACATCGTCAATGACTGTGCGCGTGTGTGTGTGTGTGTGTGTGTTTGTTGTTTAAATGACACATGTGCATACAAATCTATATATTTGCAACACTTAAAATTGTTGTTGAAGCAGAAGAAGTGGCAACGGCAATAGAGTAAGCAGCAGCAGCAGCTGTTGTAACTTTTCAATTTTCGCATACAAAAACAAATCTTTCCATCAATGCAATTCCCACCATACTCTTTAAGCGCAAGTTACACGCTGACATAGTCATCAAGCGATAATTCAGTTGCTGTTATATTAGGGTGAGTCGGTTCAAACTGAATGTGAGGACAATGACAGGAAACCTTTTGATGAAAGGTAAACTATGCTGCACCGATTTGGACGCCGGGGACTAGCGAGACGCAGTTGAACAAGCTTCAGACCTGCCAGAACACCGCCCTTCGAACCATGACGGGAAACCTCCCGATGGCGCCGGAGCGCCACTTACTCAGTGAAACATCCACGGTCTCAGTTAAGGGGCATAATGTTATGCTGTGTAAGCAATACCTGCTGGGATGCTACCTTATGGATCATCTTAACGTACATCTGTTGGAAGCCGAACCACCACTGAGGCATACCAGGATGGGAGTACTGGACTACCGGGACGACATACAGTAATACAGACAAGCCCCACCGAACAGGACGGCGTACAGACAGGCCATCAACACCATTCACCGAGAGTCCGTTAACATCTTCGTGCACTCTCTTCTAGTGAATGGTGTTCTCGGAGTGAAATCACCACCCATTATAGAACAAGAGCTCAAGCTGCCTCGTGAGACCCGCGTAACCCTGGCACAATTAAGATCTAGATACTGTAACAGGCTTAACTCCTACCTATCCCGACACGACCCTGACATACCCAACACATGTCCCGCATGCAACGAATCCCCGCACGACACTAACCAACTCTTTGCATGCCCACTTAACCTGGCTCATCTAACTGTCTACTGCTCCCTTAAGATTACCTCGGCGACATAGACTGACTTTACCTACTCTTAGGCATGGTTGAGCAAGACGCTGCTGCAACAACAACAACAATAACAACAACAACAACAACAACAATACTTCTCAAATTTCGGATAATTTGTTTTGGAACAAACATAATTTTTGGCTTACCTCCATCAAGTCCCCAGACCAAAAATTAATTTAAAACTGCACTTAATGGCCCTACGCCTATCCCTCTATCCGAGATACTCTAAAAGAATATAATAACTTGGCTATTTGGCTCAATATCTCTCAATTTTATAAGATTTTTTCTCCTTAAAATATCGTATTTCGTTCTATAGAAGCCTTTTTTGGTAGAGAAAGCACTAATGTGAGTCCAAATGAAGATCAAAATACAACAAAAATAAAATAAAATTGTTGAAATAAAAAACATTAATAAGTCTTCTTAAAAACATTAGTGAGGATAGAAAACTGACCCAAACCTAGCATCAAAGTCCAAATTTCTTGGTGCAGTTCTGAAAAAGAAATGGGGTTTAAATGTTAGTGACGCTAGATACAATATCATGAAATATGAAGCCTTATATGTGATCCTTATAAAAGGTGATCCAAGTACTTTTTTCAATAACTTTTCTTTTTTTTGTAAGATCACGCACGAGTCATGACAAGCTGTCATGTTATTTTTGTTCAGTGTTTTTTGGCCCTTCATCATGGCAAGATTTACACATGTACAACGTTTACAAATCATTCAACTTTATTACGATAATTCACGTTCTGTAAAGAATGTGTTTCGCACGTTTCGCTCAACTCGTGAGATTCCGCATTCATTATTGGATAATATTCACCCGAATAGACCAAGTCCAGCACACAGTGAAGAAAATATAGCGACCGTAGCTGAGAGTGTACAAGAAGACTGTGGAGAGTCGATTCGGCACTATTCGCAGCAACTCAGAATGACGTATGGAACGACTTATCACATTTTACGCCGAAATCTTAAATTGAAAGTGTACAAAATACAGCTTGTGCAAGAATTGAAGCCGCTCGACCTTTCTAAGCGACATCGCTTAGCTCTATGGGCTCTTTAGAGGTTCCAAGAACATCCGACGTATTCGAGCCAAATTTTATTCAGCAATGAGGCCAATTTCTGGCTCCATGGGTATGTAAACAAGTAAAATTGGCGCATTTGGAAAGAAGAGCAACCTGAAGAGTTTCAAGAGCTGCCATTTCATCAGAAAAAAAGGAAAAAAAAACGGTTTGGTTTGGTTTGTGGGCCGGTGGAATCATCGGTCCATATTTATTCGAAAATGATGCCAGTGAGAACATAACCGTCAATGGCGACCGTTATCGCGCCATGATAACCGACTATTTGGTGCTTGAAATTGAAGCTTGTGATCTCCGCGACATTTGGTTTCAACAAGACGGCGCCGTTTCCCACACATCGCATCAATCAATGGATTTATTGAGAGAAAACTTCAGTGAGTAGATAATTTCACGTTTTCGGCGGCCGATTGGCCACCAAGATCGTGTGATATCGCACCATTAGAATTTTTTCTGTGAGGATATGTAAGGTCTAAAGCCTATGCGGGTAATCCCGCTTCGATTCAGGCCTTGGAGCAAAATATCACGCGTGTAATTCGCCAGTTACCAGTCGAAATACTCGAACGGGTCATCGAAAATTGTTCTCAACGGATGGACCATCTGAGATGTAGCCGCGACCAACATTTGAAAGAGAAAATCTTCAAAAAATAAATGTGAAAGAATGTTCTTTCGAATAATAATAAACATTTCCCATTAAATTTGAATTTTCTGTGTGTTTTTTTTTTTTTCATTAAAAGGGTAGGGAACCTGGAAAATGATCAGCCTTTATGTAACCACAAAAATATTCCCCAAATTGGTTTTCAGGGATTATTAGGCTTTAGCGCTAGTCGCACTTCATCTGAGGTAGCTAAATTAATGGGATAATCCACGCTTTGGACACTCAACAACCCTTGAGAGGCACAATTTCATACCAAGCGGCATAGATCGCTCCTACTCAACTCTTGTTACTAGTAACAATTATATAACGTAAATCACTAACATTGAAGATTGGAACAATAACTTTTATACTCCAGTCGACAGTATTGAGATATATATGGATTTCGATCCATCGTATGTGGTATTTTCTCTAGACACATACCTTTTGAGCTATCTTTTAGGCTACTCGATTATTAAAATCAATTCAAAGCTGTAATTTAAACAATTATGCCGAACTCACGGATGTCTTTATTTTTTAGCATTATTCAGGCAGAGATTAAGTCGCTTCTTTCGCTCACAATAAATTCAAAAACTGTGCTATACTGTCAGCGATTTCTAAAGGGGATGACCAAACAGAACAGATTATCTCTCACTTCGGTTCCTACTCACAGGGAAATAGTAAGGCTGACGGACTTGCCAGGTAAGGCAACAACAAGCAAAATGCTACTCAAAGAATTTACTTGCGTATAAACATGAAATCCCACTGCTGCTGGCCCAGTATCTAGACGAACTTAGCCGAAATGAGATCGGGAAAGGTTATTCGAAATATATATACTCTCTCAAAGAGAGGACATCCCAAAGGTTATAGGAAACTTAGCAGACATTCCGACCACTATGTAAATATGTGGTGTCAAAGATACTTTTTGGGAGTGTTGCCACTTGTTTAAAAAAAACTAATAACAGTTTAGTTTACATACATGATATTGAAAGTTTTTCTTATTAAAAATGATTAAAAGTACTATATTTGACAACAAAAAAAAGGCGACCACCCTAATGCATGCAAATAGAAACAGTTGGGCCCACACCAACAATAATTTGACTGCAGTAACTGTTTTTCTATTTATTTACTTTTTTTCTCATTTGCTATTTTGTTTGTGTCATTTGCTGTGCAACTTTCTACTGCGTCAGTGTCCGCTACAGCCTGCCAGTGAGTGAGTGCACTGGCCTCTTGATAGGCGAACCAGCGCGAGCGAACTGGCAAGCGAAATCTCACGTGCGTTGTTGGGCTGGCGACGACGATGACGACGATGACGACGACGACTGCTTGAAGTGTTTGCGCAAACATGCATAATATACGCAATTACATAAATTTCCAGGTACATATGTATGTACTTGTATGTATGTACCAACTCATTTGTTAGTAGAATCATGCAGCGACATGATGACAGTTAAATGGCCGCTGGAAAAATGTGTAAATACTATACGAGTGCATAGCTCCACGCGCTAAACTTCTACATACTTCTGCAGGTGTGGGCGTACCTTTGTATGTATGTTTATATGTATGTATATGTATATTCTTTAAAATTGTCAACTAAGCAACTGTTGTAGTAGCTTACCTGGCACACCGTGATTTGTGCGCGTGGGCGTTGTGAGTTTCAACTTGTGGTTGCACGTTGGTCCCAAATGCAAGCGAGTGCAATAACAGCAACAACAACAATAACAACAAGTTTATTTGGATTGTTTTCCAGGCACTTACTTTTTTTCTTTCTCTGCAGTTTTGCATATGCGATGTCTACCGCTAAGCAAACGCTTGGCCTCCAAATCAACTTGAAGCAGTCGAAGCCACAGGCATAACCAATACGGCCGGCGGAAATCATTGCAATCAACGAAATGCCAAATGGTTTTTTTTTTAGCTTTTATTTTTATTGACAATTATCGGGCCAATGCATATTTGTACGCATTTATTGCTTATACATTTGGCTAAAGTGCGTAGAGAATTACGTAAAGGACTTTTAGGTCTTAAGTGACGAGAAAACTTGCAAATATTTAATATATATATGTATGTGTGTGTGTATTTATTTACACCATGTTCTGACTCATTTCTTCTGAATTTGGGTGGAGCCAAATTGGTAAAAATGAAGAGAATATTTATTGTGTTTATAAAAAACGAAGTGGCGAACTACATACGTATGGTGAAATTTAAAAAATTTTAAACTTAAGTCCACCAAAGATACAGAGCATTGTAAAAAAACTTTGGAAAAAATAGATCCATCGAAAATAAGCCGTGTGTTGGCCGCGCGAAGAAACTAACTCGAAGAGACATCAGCTTTATCCTTAAGGAAGTGAATGATGATCCTAAAGTTACTGCTCCAAAATTGGCCGAAAACATCGCAAACTCATCAAAAAAGTGTGTCCATCCAAGAACAAATTGAAGAGCTCTGAACGATAACGACTTTCACAGTGGAATGCCACGCAAAAAGCTTTTCACTTCTGAAAAAAATCGTAAAGTTTGCGTGGAGTTCGCTAAAGCACATTTAGACAAGGGAATGGATTTTTGGCAAAAAGTCTTGTTTACAGACGAATCGAAGAGCAAAAGTTTAGAGAAATGAAAATACTACGCTTAACGCCAAAAATATAATACCAACAGTGAAGCATAGTGGCGGTAACGTAATAGTTTGGGAAGCGGTTGCGGCATCTGGAGTTGGAAAGCTTGTTTTTATTGAGGGTAATATGGATCGGTTCAAATATAAGTCATTGTTGGAAGCTAATCTGAAGCCTTCGGTGGACAGTTAGGAGCTTGGCGCAGGCTGGATCTTTCAACAGGATAACGATCCAAAGCACACGGTCCATATTGTTAAGGATTGGTTGCTTTATCATGCTCCAACCAACTACACGCACCACCTCAAAACCCAGATTTGAATGTTATTGAACATGTCTGGGAGATTTTTGAGCAAAAAATGAGAAAAAATCAGATATCCAGTTCAGCATTACTCAAAGAGCATCTTATTGAAGCTTGGGACAGTATTACTTCCTCAGAATTGACAAATTTAGTAGCTTCGAAGCCACGGCGGCTTCAAACTGGCTGTTATTGATTCGAACAGTGGACCAACTAAATACTAAAAAGATCATGTTACCTGATATTAATCAAAGTTTTTGCGCTAAGTTAAGTTATGTATGTACTGTATGTAGACTTTTGTCAATGCTGGATTTACACTTTTTCTGTCATAACTTTACTATTTAATGTTAAATAATTATTTTTGTTGGTTTTTTATGATAAGGAAAAATAGTCGAAATAAACTGTATCGTTAAATTTTCCAATGAACTTTTTGTATTTTAAATTCAACGAAAACAAGGGGGTGTATGTAGACTTTTGTCCGCGACTGTATGTACTTATAATAGAGTTTTCAATTACTAATGAATTTGAAGACAGTTTTAAATATAACATAAGTATACACGGTTCTGTTGGACCTAGTCAAACAAAAGATCTATTTCACGTATTAAAGGCCAACAGAAAGTGCGTAGGATATGTAAAATTCTCAGAACCCGAAAATTAGGGCAGGGCAACATCAACTAAGTTCAATGCTGCCATCACTTGAGAACTTAGAAGCCAAAACCAATATGGCGAACCGATTGAAATATTCGAATTTAGCCAATCATATATTGTTAAGAATCGTTATAAACTGCTCGGGTCCAGAAGTTGGCTTGAATTCGTAAACTTGTGTAACAGAAAAAAATCTAATATTTGGTGTACAACTTAATTCGGTTCGTTCTCAAAAGATGACTCGATCTGCAAATTGCGACCGATCTTGGAATCGATTCATTGGAAAGCTTGGAAAACAACATTGTTTTTCGCCTGTTCGAAAATGTTCCGATTTGCGTCACACAAACAGGAGTTGCGGTAAGTTTTGATTTATACATTATTGAAATGAACACGTTATCGATTACAACTAATGCTTCTTACTCGAAAAATGACATGGATATGCTGAAATAATAGGTTTTACCCCACCCGCCGTATCCTTGGAACTTTGCTCCTTGCGGCTACGGATAATGATTGGATCGAGGACGGAGAGCACTAAATTTTTAGAGATGGTATTTGAAAATTACCAGGGAGATGGGAAAAAGAAGTCGCTTCCGACGCATATTGATTTGATTGTTGTAATTTTACTTTTTTCCTGATTCGATTAGCGAGTTGAGATTTTTTATTTTCGAAGTTGTTTACAATACCGCTTTCAATATTCTAACTCACATAATTATACCTTTATTGTACATGAAAACGATATCATTAGCTCTCTGTTTCTCTTCCATCCTGCCTGTCTCTGTCTCAGCATGTATCGTTCGCCTGTTCGGAGCCTTGCGGAATAAGTTAGGTCCTGATGCATTACAGATAGTACAAAACTTTACTTAGACTAAGTTTAGGTTAGTGCTTTGTTTTTAGGTGTATTGACGGCGCATCTATCACTGATTGATGATTAAACTCGCAAATAGTCTTCTATAAAACTAGATTCTACGGATAATATTAATTACCGTTTAGTTAGTTTATAAAATGAGAGACGTTTTCTCCATCTATCAATTCAAATTATCTTATTTTTTGTATAAAAAAAACCATCACCGAAACCACGAAAAAAATTGATAAATGTTATGAGTACTCTGTATTATCAATTTTACTGGTTAAGAAGTGGTTTACTGAGTTCCGTTGTGGTCATACCAGTACAAGTGACGCCGAACGTGCAGGTCCCTTCCTTAAAAGAGGTCGTCACACCTGAGAATAAAAGTGCGTGAGGTAGCTGAGACTGTATGCATCTCAAACGAATGGGTACATTACAATTTACATGAAGATTTGGAGATATAAAAGCTATCCGGGCGATGGATGTCGGAATTGATCACACGCGACCATAAGCGCAACCGTGTAACCACTTCAAAAAAAAAAAGGCTTGGCGATGTTCAATCGCAATCCAAACGAATTTGTTTTTGTACCAAAACACACTAGAGACCAAATAAAAATTAAGACGTTGAGTTCCTCTGGATGAACGTCTGTCGGCCAACAAGGTTATGGTAAAAATTAAACGATCACCGGCAAATATTATTCAAAGCTTTTGGATAGATTCGATTTTGATTTAAAGCAGGAACGCCCGCTTTTGTTTTTGTTCTAACAGAAGAATGCAAAAATTTATAAATTGGGCTATTGCGACCTCAACCAGTTTATTCTACAGATTTAGCCCTCTGCAACTATTTCGGATTGTTTCCAAACCTAAAGAAATGGCTGGACGATAAGAGATTCGGGTCGAATGAAGAAGTCAATACAGAAACAAATGGATATTTATTTATGTATATAATCGAGAAAACATTAGCACAATATCTTTTTAGTATAACCAAAAACAAATAAGAATAAGAAATGTAAGAAAATTAAGAAAATTAAATTAAAAAAATATTGAATGAAAGAAAATGAAAGAAAATAATAATATAAATAGTCTAAGTTAAATATGGTTTTCAAAATACGTGTAGAATCTTATATTCTTGAAATTGCTGCTGTTCAATTTTCTCTTTAAATTAGCAGAGATAGAGTTCTATAAACGAATAGCATTGGCAATGAACCTACTCTGGTGGATGTATTAAAAGAAAGCTTGGAATATACTTGGTAGGGACATAAATACTGTTACAACATTAAACACACGCATTTCAATAGAAGAATTGAGCATACCACATAATTCCCATATGATTTATAAAATATAACCTCTAAAGCGTTAGTCTGTATGGGGAATTCTAAATTGTGTGAGTTTTCAACATGGAATGGTCAAATAATGAAAACCGTATCGCTGTTATAGCGCTTTTTAAGTGTGAAATGAAAAAAGGTGATATTTTCAAAACACTCCGTCCGCTCGGCATTAGTCGCATGTTCGTCTAACGGTGCATAAAACTGTTTGAGGCGACTGGGGATGTTAAAGACCGCCACCGGTAAGGCCGTCCACGCACAATTCGAACGCCGCAAGTCATCAAAGCTGTCATGTCAAGAATTCTGCGAAATCCGCTCCGAAAACAGAAAATCATGGTCCGGGAGATGAATGTTTCGCAAAAGTCCATGAGTCGAATTATTAAAAAAGACTTGGGGCTTTCAAACGCCGTACCGGACATTTGTTGACTGCAGCTTTGAAAAAAATAGGGTGGTAAAATGCAAACGTCATCTAAGGAAGCATATGAACTGATTCCAAGGGTCGAAAAAGGTCATCACCCAGCTTCAGTCATGGTTTGGTAGGGTGTCTCTTATGATGGGGTAACTGACTTGCATTTTTGCGAACAAGGCCAAAAAAAAACATCGGCCAAAGTTTACCAAGAAACCGTTTTGGAAGCTCTTGTAAGACCACTTAACCACTTTACCATTCCATGTTCCAAAACCAATCATGGACTTTTCAGACTGCGCCAGCCCATAAAGCTTAAACGACCCAAATCTGGTTCCAAAACAATTTACCAGCATTCATTTCCTCTGAAGAGTGGCCCTCTGGCAGTCCTGATTTGAACCCGCTGGATTACAAATTGTGGACAGTTTTAGAGGACTTGTGGTTTGACACAAAAGATACCCCAACATTGATTCTCTTAAGACAGCTTTGATTCGTGCTGTGGCCAATTTCCCAATGGAGGAGTTGCGTGCGGCTATTGATGATTGGCCAGTCCGACCTAAGGCGTGCGTGAAGGCCAAAGGCGGGCATTTCGAATGAATACTGCTTTTTGTATACAATATATATCAATAAAAATGTTTAAAAAAAAAATTGGTCCAAAAACATTAATTATTTTTTATTTTATAGCATAAAATGTGTGTAACAGTATTTATGTCCCTACTAAGTAGATAGCTGGGAGTTTCAGTCAGAATGAGTTTATAAAGAAAAATGCAATTTCTGGCAATCGTACATCCCAAAAGTTGATGTTTCCAAGAAGAAATATGTTCACACATAACATGTGACGTTATTAAACAACATCAATTTTGTGCACGGATGAACTGTCATGTTTGCTGTATACGACAATAGAGCACATAATAACTGGAAAAAGTAGTTGTATAGCAAGCCGATGTCTGATAATGGTGGGCGTATATATAGCTGACTGCCGTAGATTCCTTAGAGTAGCGTAAACCTTACTTACGACTGAATTTACATGATCTCTGCATGTTAGATTAGAGTAAATGTTGTATGCTAAGTTTTTAATTAGTAAATTTATTAAGACTAATCGGCAATACACAGCACTTATTGCTGTATAAGATTAGACCACAGGAAGCCGCACAGCTCGAGATAGCAGACTGCTCAATATGAATACTTTTGCAGAGTCGAACTGTGTGATCGAAGGGTTCAGATAAGTACAATTGATTGTCATCAAAATAACCATGCAGGTTAGAAAATTTGCACACACTAAAAATGTCATTTATAAGTATGCTAAAAAGCAACGTTTCAAAGATGAAGCTTTGAGACCCTCCTGAAGTTACCAGTTTGAGTTACGATGTATCATCGCCAATTGCTGCTGTCACCTGCTGAAATTGGTCAACTAGGTAGCTTTGCACTAGACATAAGGCACTAAAACTGAAGCCAAAGCACGCTTTCAACTTAGAGCATAATAAATTGGGGTTAACCATGTCAAATGGTTTTCAAAAGTCAACAAAGTAAAGCAATGTGAGTTGATTATTATTCGTGATGTTTTGTGTAGCAGCACTGTTGCTGTGATTTTTAGTGAAGCCTAATTGAAGGGCAGAGATCAAGTTATTTTTATATTTATGCACTCATTGACTTGTTTAGCCATAAACATCTTAGACAAGGCAAAGAGGATGCTTATGGGTCTAAAATCGGGAATCTGCGTGTCTGGAAGAGTCTATTATTTGAAAGCAATACGAAAATTGAGAAAAAATTGTACTAATTATTTAGAGCTAATAGGATAATATGTTGAGAAATAAAACGCTTATTTGCTGAAAAAAATTTTTTTTTTTCAAAATTTCGCTGACTTATCAAATCACCATTGTATTACTCACTAGCGAATTTCGCAAAAAGGTTATTTTCAAAATTCTTCCAGCACAAAATTATTAAAAAAAAAAGAAATAAAATAATAATGTGATGCCAGAATCCGTCGGTTCGATCCCTGGCAAAAGAAGTCTGATGAGGAGATGTGGTGATCTCCGAAACAGCTGTCACTTTTACCATTTTTTCTTTGTTGTATAATAAAATATTCCATGAAAAAATATTGTTTCTAACAAAAATAGGCCTTTGAATACAGCTCATTACTTATAATCAAAAACAATTACAGGCCGCATTAAAAATACCGAAATAAAAAAAAATTTGCCGAATTATACTTTTTAAACAGCCATTAAATGCACCCTAATAGAGAGTCAGACATAGAGCCCTTGCTCACTTTAAGAAAATGTAAATAAAAACAACAGCTAGTTGTAAGCATTTTTTCTGCTATATTTTATGCATTTGTAGACTACTTGATACGACTTTTCACTTTTTCCCTTTTCTTTCGACTCTACGCCTTTATCGCATTAACTGTTGTCATCTTACGGCGCGAAAAGTACACACTAAACTCAAATATTCTTTTAAATATATTTAAAAAAAAAATTTACCACTATATTTCATACCTACATACAAATATGGCATGCCGTAGCATACATTAAGGCGCTGTGCCAGACTCTGCGGTTTACTTTAACCGAGTGAATGTACCAAAGAAATCTACATGCGCTGAAAACAGCAGCAACGACAGCAACAAAAAACAACAACATGCAATAAGCATTAAATAAACTAAAAATTAAATGAAACAAACAAACAGGATTACAAAGTAAGAAGAAGAAAAAGTAGTAAAAAATGGTTAAAGAAAGTAATAAAAAAACCGCAAAAAATACTTACACTGTGGTAGTGCAAGGTAGATTTCGTTTACGATATACACATACATACATTTGTATATTCATTGAAAGGTAAATATGAAATATGAGAAGTTTGTTGACACGTCAGTATTTCCGTTTTCCACACTCAGTCGTCGTCCTTTAACGCCTTTTTTTATTTTTATTTGCACTTAGCTGCCGGTTCCTTTTACGTTTTCACGTATTTTTAAGCTTTTCGTAATTTTTTTACGCATTTTTTTTTCCTGCCGTCCTTCATTTCGATACTCGCATAGTAAAGCGAGATATATGTAAATATTAGAGTTGTTACGGAGAAGACGAGTTTAACGAAAGCATGGAAAATTTGAATTTTCAAAAAAAATTATATTTTCAAATTCAATTGAAATCTCTCCTCGGCGTATCTTTGTGCATCCAACGAGTTAGACCTAGGTGGTATTGAGAGTATTAGGTGTTGCCATAGCTAGATATCAGAGTATTGGGTGGAGATAAATAGAAGGTTCAACTTTCAGGGACTGATTTGAGCTTTGTCTCTGCATAAAGTTGGTGCCAGACAAGAGGCGATGGAGAGTTAAATTGTCTGAGGATTGAAAGTTCTTATGTTTATTTATCAAAAACGTGGTCTAAGGTCTAAATTCAGATGGAGGTCAGGGATTCGATAAAGAGGAGTTCTTTTTTAGAGTTCTAAAATATCCGACACCGAAGGTAGACATCAAATAATTATAAATAATTGGCGCCTTAAAAGAATTAATTTTTTTCGGCTACTTGCGCACTAACCACGCAGCTATTGCGGTCTCCTATCAGAAATGGTTTGACCTTCCTGGACTGGTATGAGCTTTATTTCTGTATAAAGTTTATGACAGACAAGAGACGATAATTCTCCATGGTCTGAGGATTGAAAGTTCGTACGTTTATTTATCAATATCGTGGTCTGAGGTCTAAATTCAGACGGAGGGCGGTAAAGAGGAGTTCTTATTTAGAATTTTACGAGAGACGACATCTTTAATCGTTTAAAGCGAACCTTTCGGTAAATAAATTGAAAATCCGTCACAATTCTAATAAACATGTTCATATATGCCTTTCAAAGAGTGCTCACATGCGGCTAGACTTTGATTTCCATTTACTTACGCTTATCACAAAATGCCGACAGAGAACATAGAACAGCAGGGAAAGAAGTAAGAAGCAGATTCTGTCTGACGTAAGAGACCTTACTGATGTTTGTGACTCAACTCAATCTCTACAACAGTCAGTCAGTCAGTCAGTCACTGTCGCATCACTGAGGTGTAAATAAAGTCATACACGAACGAACTAACATGCATGCGTACATACATTTGTAGTATGTGTGTGCGTGTGTATGTATGTGTTCGACGTGTGATATCCTTTTTCCTTTGCCCATACAAATACTTATACTCAAGTTGTCTGCAACGCCTCGGCATTTCAGCTTAGCGCGAACGCGGTTCTCCGAGAAATTACCCTTGCTATCAGAGCGGCTCTGCAAGGCTGTCTGACGTTTGGGGTGCGATTGAAGTGTCTTTTTTGCTCTTAGCCTTCAGCTTTAATTTTTTTTCTTTTTTTTTTACCACCTCTCTCTCTCTCTCTCTCTCTCTCTATTCAGTGGACGTCTGGCTTAGCATCAGTTTTGTTGCAAAAGCTTTGTTGCAAATGCTTTGAACAGCAAGATATACCTCGTACGCTTGTATGTATGCATGTACTACTGCCTATCTTTCTCTGTGTCCATATAATTACCCGTACGTATTTGTTGTATTTACTTACTACTAATGTTGTCTAACAGTTGTTTTGTCTTGGTTCTATCGTCATTACACGCTATTACTGTTACATGCACACACTGTTCCAAGTGTATATATATATATATATATAAAATTTGTATTTAACCAAACTTTATGTGCGGCATTGTCAACTTTATTTGTCTCTCCATGGTCGTTGAGCACACTTTGTTATTCGAGTTTTCAAAAATGTTTTACAATTTATTCCATTTGGTTGAAACTCTGTTACGGTGTTTTTGTGGCATTACACAAACTTCATGTGTAAACATTAAATAATGGAATCACAAATACTTTACACTGCTGAGATGGAAGTAAATCCAGAACTGTGGTGCATTTGAGGTAGAGCACAAAATTTAGTGGCTGGAAAAGATTGAGCGAACAAAACACTTTATTTTTTTGAAACAGCTTAAATATCTAAAGGAAAAAAAATTTCTTTATGAAGTCGGCCTTTTGGCTGTGAAAGTCAAAAAAATATGAAATAGAAATCGTAAAATTCTATCGACTGAAAGTGCCTCAAAACACACTCCATCTTAAGGAATAAAATAAAGATGCGCAACATAAATCGGAGGAGAAACGATTGTTGGTCGAGCTCCCACAGAGCAACAGTTTACGCGCTAAGTTGCCTACACCAAATTTCATGTTAGAACTATACTCATAAGGGTTGACGTTTCCTATCGAGGGACAACTTCATTTAGAAAATTATTGTTTTTAATTAATTTTCTATAATTTTGGATATTGTTCTGTTCAGGAATCAAACTTATAAAGGGGTTGCCCATATATATTAGAAAACAAATACAAATAGGAATCACCGAAAATCGTTTTAGTGTTTTTCCAAATATTCTCCATTAAGATCTACCAATGGTGGAATATCACTTTTTCCACTCTGATTTAGATATCTCCAAAACATGTGTTCTGAAAGCATCAACTGTCGCTCAGGTGTCATAAATCGTTGACCTCTCAGTTCATTTTTCACGTACGGGATGAATACGAAATCATTCGGAGCCAAATCAAAACTATACGGTGGATGACTCATAAATTCGATGTTTTGAATGTTCAAAAATTCAGTTGTATCTGTCGAAGTGTTGGTTGATTTTTTCCTGGTTTCTTGAAAGTCGAAACAAATGATTGTGGACCACTCAGAATTTATTCCTTCGCCTCGTTCTAATGGTATAGTTGCAATATTTTCAGTTGTTCGAAAAAAACAACAACCCTTAGCTTGGAAGTGCTGCGTGCGCGAACAACTTGAAACACGCCCTTTACGTTCGGGCTCTTACGCATCAATCCACGATTAATCACAGACTTGTTTGGAAGTATTGTTATCGTATTATTTTAACATTTCTCTCGAGAATCAATCCAATTTGAACAATTTCTTTTTTTATACAATAAAATGTTCATGCAAAATTGAATGTATGCTGGTCACACTTATGCCTATAGTTGTTTCAATCTCGAGATAGATCACATGACGAACTTAAAATATCAGTTTGCGCACAGCATCAGTTGGTTTTGTTATAAGGGCGACCTTCACAAAATTCGCCTTGGAGTGATCTACGACTTCGAAAGAGTTTGACATACCATAGATGAACACTGGTCCTTGATGGAGCTTCATCGCCAAAAATTGATTAAGTTTATCCATGTACTGCTGCTGAGTTAATCCACGTCGAAAGTTTTTTATAGAGGTATATAACTTTAAGTTGGCATTACTTTTCAAGATGGCGACCAATTTAACAGCTGTCAAGTGATTTATTCTCAGTTTGGTTCGGCAATTCATCACGAATAGACTCACGCCTGAACAACGCTTGCAAATAGTGCAATTTTATTTCGAAAATAATGGTTCTGCGTATCGCGCACTAAGTCCATTTTTTTTTTTTAGCGATGAAGCGCACTTCCGGTTGAATGGCTACGTCAACAAACAAAACTGCCGCATTTGGAGTGAAGATAATCCTCAAGTGTATGTTGAAACACCGTTACATCCAGAAAAACTGACTGTTTGGTGCGCTTTATGGGCTGGTGGAATCATTGGTCCGTATTTTTCAAAAACGATGGTGGCCAGAACGTTACAGTCAATGGTGATCGGTACAGATCACCTTTTTCATTCCTGAATTGAATAACCATGATGTCCAGGAGATGTGGTTTCAACAAGACGGCGCAACATGTCACACAGCCCGTGCCACAATAGATTTATTGAAAGACACGTTTGGTGAACGCCTAATTTCACGTTTTGGACCTGTGAATTGGCCTCCAAGATCTTGTGATTTAACACCGCTAGACTACTTTCTGTGGGGCTATATAAAGTCATTGGTCTATGCGGATAAGCCACAAACGCTTGACCATTTGGAAGACAACATTCGCCGTGTTATCGCCGATATACGGCCACAAATGTTGGAAAAAGTCATCGAAAATTGGACATCCAGATTGGACTACATCCGCGCCAGCCGTGGCGGTCATATGCCAGAAATCATATTTAAAATGTAATGCCACAAGATTATCTTTCGGATAAATAAAATTAATGTCAATCGAATAATCCATCGTTGTTTTATTGCAACTTAAAGTTCTATACCTCTATAAAAAACACCCTTTAAATAATCATCGCGCGAAAATGTTCGCGATTAATTCCATTTCTTGTGGCCGAGATGATATTTTAAGTTACAGTAAGCAACACAAAAAGCGCTCGTATTTCAAAATATTCTGAATATGTATAACATCAAAAATGTCAAACTTTACGATAAACTTGTCAATTGCCAGATTGTTTTTATAACATGGTGTATGAACAGTAGTCCGTTTAAACAAATACTATATGAATAATACTAGTCGAGGAAGCCAATACTTTGAGCTGGTAAACTAGTCGATTTGTCTTCTAGGATCGACCCACATACACACCAACTAATTTTGCTAATTTTTTTTTGGAGGATAACCTTTATTAATTTTTGCAGTCTGGTAGCACTGTATTTTTTCGGCTATGTTCTTTTACAATATATCAGCAATATTCACTTAATCCATCCCAACAACGGTGCAGTAACTCCCACACTAGTACGCGGAAACCAATTAGGTAGATATTTGATTGATTACAACAATAATAACAATAAGCTTTACTAGATCAACTCATTTGTTTTTTAATGGAGAAAGGACATACATGACATACATTTATGAAAATGTATCACTTAACAAGCGCACAACGCGCTAAAATTGTTAAAACGAACTACAAAAATGGTGACTCGAACCTAGCCACGTTTCGTTCTTCAAAACGGGATTATGGTCGTCCAACTACTCAAGCAATTGGTAAAATTTTAAAGAAATTTGAAGAGTTTGGTTTTGTTCAGTTGATTCTCCGACAGGGTGAAAAGTTGATGAATATTGGAACGAGTTCCCGTCGTCCCTTGTCAAATTTGGTTTTGAGACAAACCGGTTTCGGCGTTCTGCCATCTTCAGTGTCGTTGATCGTTCTCCGAGAACGTTCTCCGATTTGAAGAGACTAGATCGGTTACAGATATTGTAAGGCCTGCGCATCATCGTTTTACTCGTTCCACCTTAAATATGGCTGCTGTAAGTGAAAGTGTAGCCGAAGACCCGAAAGTGCCTACTTATCGACGTTCTCAAGAGCTGGGACTTTCTTACGGCACATTATAGCGTATTTTGCCCTTGGACTTACACTTACATCAGTATAAAGGATATCACTGAAGCCAGCTGACCATTCACAATGCCGTAGATACGTCGATTGCTTGAACAACAAAGAGTGGATCGTGATTTTTTCAAACAAAAAAGTTATTCAGCCAAGAGGCACATTTCTCACTCGATGAATACGTAAATAAGCAAAAATTGTTGCACTTGAAACTCCGAGAATCCTCAAATAACAGACAAACTTACTGTCTGTTGTGCTCTTTGGTCCGGAGGTGTGATTGGACCTTACTTCTTTGACAACGATAACGGCGAGACTATCACTGTCAATTCGTAGCGTTATGGTCGTATGATAACAGACTTTTTTGGCTTGTAATTGAAGAACAAGACTTGGACAATACGTTGTTCCAACAAGATGGTGCCACATGCCAAACCACACGATCGAATATGGCTGTATTTCGTGGAAAATTCCCCGTCAGCCTAATCTCTCGTGTTGGCGACATCAATTGGCCGCCGATGTCGTGCGATTTGACACTGTTGCCTTTTCTTTTCTTCATCATCTCTGTGAGACTCTTTGGAGTCAACCGATACCTTGAACTATTAGTATAATTTTCCCTAGCATTAAGTTAAAGAAGTCGGGCCATATTAGTAACCTCGTTAGGTAACGAACGCTTCATTGGGGATACTCCTCTTTTTTTTAACGGAACTTCCTGTAATATTCATGGTCCATTTGCATAGCTGTATAAGTTTTGCCAAATATACCATCTCAGATGTATTGCCGGAGGACAGCTACTTTAAGTCCACGGTGTCTACTTGTATTTTGAGGCAAAAACGAAAGCTGAAATATTTCTTCTTATAGAAAACACAAATGATCCACACAAACTAAAATTGAAAAAAATAAAAAAAAAATTATATACTCACATAATTCATGTCTAGAAAATCAAGTGGGAAAAAATTATGGATTAATAAAAAATATGACATATCCCTATCCTTCCCTCCCCTCCCAAGCAGAGCTTAAGGGCGATATACAATGAACCTTGAATGCATTATCGTAATCAGTAATATTTTATGCTTCTCCGTAGAGAATGATGAGAGTAGCTGTAAGATGACAGTGAAAAAATATAAATACATTTACAAAAAACAGCAACAACATTTTTATCATCATCAACATTGAAACATTGTGTCATCATTATTATCAGCAAAGTCATCAGTGGCTGTCAACGCCTTTATCAAGACGACGAAAAGTAAAGCAATGTATAACAGCTACAACAACTAGACACTGTAGCTGGTAAGCACCGACAATGACAACAACAAACAACAACACATAACAGTAAACATGTGAAACAAGTACATTAACAGCGCCGCTCAGTGCTTTCAAGAGGCAGAAAGAAAGAACGTTGAATGACAACTTTTGCGGAGAATCATATTAAGAAAGATAACAAACAAGTAAAAGCGCTATGACAACCAACCGAACATGTCAGTCATTAAAGCCTGCGGTATATTCTACGAAACATCAGACTTAGCTCAGCTACGCTTTGCCGCTTGTATGCTGTGACTAAATCAGCTAGGAATGGTGGCTGAGAAGTTTTAAGGCAAGAGGATACAACAAGTACCATCAAGTGTTGGCGGTATCCTCTTTCTATAGTCGTGATATTTGACAGCAAGATAGAGTTGTAGTGAAGTGCTCGCATCTTCTGAAGAAACCAATGAGAGCTTCTAAAGCTTGAATATATATGTATTTATTGGAAAAACTTCCCAAAGCACCTTGAAAAAATCGCTTTCCCCTTTAAATAATTAACGAACTCATATCTTAAGAACTCTATTTCTTCTCCATTTTTTTTTTTTAGGTATACTTCGTCACAGTAGACAAAACTATGAGCCTTCACATACTAATTTTTGGCGAAAAATCCAGCCAAATCGTTCCATCGTCTGCGGTATTCACCGTTGCCAACGCGCAAAGAACAAAAAATCTTCCGCAAAACTTTTCTCTCGAAAACTCCTAAAGCCGACCCATCGGATGTAGACATTGTCCAGGCTTCTGCACCATATGTCAGGACGGGAATGATGAGGGACTTGTAGAGTTTCAATTGCCTACCCAGTTCAAAGTAGCACCTGTTGGCAAGAGTGATTCTGCGTTGAATTTCAAGGCTGACATTGTTGGTGTTGTTAATGCTGGTTCCATTATTGAGTAGTCATAAATAAATTTGTAATAAATAATATTTTGAACTAGTTACTTTGTATCCGTCTATGGAGTAGTTGCAAAAACACTAGTTAAAAAATTTTTCTCAGTAAATTATATGTATTAAAGGGACTTTTTCATACTCAAATAATCGAGTTTAAGCTTAGAAACGCGAACCCACGTATGATTCATGAAAAAATGGTCTATGCAAAACTGTCTGTATCTTAAGGTTTGAAATTCTGACTGTAGTTGGTATGCGTAAATAATGATAATCGTAATAAAATTGAGTTGAAAAGCTTTGTGTTGATGCAGAAAAAGATCAAAACAAAATAATTAAAATCACAAAAAAAATGTGTTCCAAAGACTTATGCGCCAGTGAAGAATGCGAAGTCTCTTATGAGTTGTAAAGAATAGAAAATTGACTTGAAGACATTTTGCAAGAAAATAGATTCACAAATATACCGTGTGTGTATAGAGATGGAGCTGGATATATATATCTAAGTAACGTAATGATTTGTTCAAATATGCTTGTAAACCTATATATATATATATGTGTGTATGTGTCTGTCTTCTAAGACAATCAGCTGGAGGTCTCTAGCGACTTTCCTGCAACAGCTACTCACTGAAGTGTTTTTTTTTTCTTCTCTTAATAACCAAGCGAATGCTTATGGCATGGCATGCTACACATATGGCAGAAGAACATAAATGCGCGCATACATATCTACATAGAAATATGTTTACATTGAAACATTTTCATTTTGGTAAAAGCCAAAAAATACATATATCCTTTGCCATCAGCCAAACAATAAAGTTCATTCATATCTGTGATATATCACACCTAATTTCATACTCGTTGAAAGCGCAGGAACCATACAGATACACACACCTAAGCAAACACACATATATGTGTGCATGTCATGCATGTCTGCTTTCAGATATACGCTATAAAGAGAATGCGAAAAAGAATGCTTACATAAATTTAGGCGCTTTTGCCTGGTTTCCACACCATGAACTCGGCACTATAAATATGCCAGCCTTTAGCCATTTTACGGCATTTCTTTTGCCTTTACAATTTTTTCGTTTACTCTATTTTTTCGCAATTTATGAATGATTACATATTTTCTCGCCCTCTTTTGCCATTATTTTGCCCGAAAGAAAGTAGTCGAAAAAGCTTGCAGCTGAGCGTTCGCAACAAATGATTTGAAAAACTAAGGCAAAATGTTGCTTTCGTCTAATGGAAACCGTTGCTAAATGACTGAGAAAAAGGTTATGCATTGTTGTTGTTTTTTTTTTTTTTTGGTTGACTTTCATTATTTGTGAGATTATAATTTTTTTTTTTTTTGGTAATTCACCAGACGGCTTTTAGTGTTTTTTTTTTGACTTATTGGTCAGTTGGCTTATCTTTGGCACAGTTTTATCACAAATTCATCACTATTACTTTCGTTGCTCATCTTAACGGTTTTTCGTGGGGCTTTTAGTAGGCAAACTTAAAGTTGAGTCCTTCCATAGAGATTTTTACTCAAAAGAATAACTTAATTTTAAGCTACAGTTTTGAATTGAAATTATTGTATTGAACTCAAAGGATGTTTGTAAAGCAACTACTCTAAAAAATTTTTCGGATTTTCATTATATGTATATATAAACCTTTTTTAATCTAATTTGATGCTCTCGTGTCATTTGTTATTTGCAATTGTATTCCATTGAAGTGTCTATCCAACAATATATTCACCTTTGTGTGCTGATGTCTGACACTAAAAAATATATATATATAATAGCGAAGGCAAATAGATATATATACATAAGTACAGAGTGAAGGTGAATTTTTTTTTTACATTAAATAGTGTTGAATTCGTAAAATTTAGCTAGTTATTAAGTAGTTATTTTGAGACTAATCCAAATTAGTTACATTTAGAGTGGTTTAGGTGTAGTTACTACGAATTTAGATGGCTTCTAATCATTATTCCAGTTTCTAAATGAAAAGCAAATCTGCAACTCAGTTTATATTTCATTTTACATGAAACGAGGTTGAATCTTTTTCTTAGCTGATATAGACAAAAAAAAAATTCAATACACAGCTATAAATGTTGATCCAAGTAGAGGTACCTCTTACAATAGCCTCCGGCCCACTGAGCCTACTATTCGCAACATCATCACCCATCTTGAGAACCAGCATTCATTATTGGATAATTTTCGACCGAATAGACCACGTTTAGCACACAGTTAAGAAAATTGAAGCGGTCGTAGCTGAGAGTGTACACGAAGACCGTGGAGAGTCGATTCGGCTCCGTTCGCAGTAACTCGCACTGACGTATGGAACGACTTGCAGCATTTTACGTCGAGATCTTAAATTGGAAGCGTACAAAATACATCTCGTGCTAGAACTGAAGCCGCTCGACCCTCCAAAGCGACATCGCTTCGCTCTATGGGCTCTTGAAAAGTTCCAAGAAGATTTATGGCTCAATGGGTATGTAAACAAATAAAATTGCCACATTTGGGATGAAGAGCAACTTGAAGAGATTCAAGAGCTATCATTTCATCCAGAAAAACAACGGTTTGTTGTGTTTTTGTGGGCCGGTGGAATCCTCGGTCTATATTTATTCAAAAATTATGCCGGTGAGAAGCGGTAACCGTCAATGGCGACCATTATCGCGCCGTGATCACCGACTATTTGATGCCTGAAATTGAAATACCTGATATCCGCGACATTTGGTTTCACCACTTCCCACACATCGCTTCAATCAATGGATTTATTAAGATAATATTTCGGTGAGCAGATAAACTCACGTTTTGGGCTGGTCGATTGGCCACCAAAATCGTATGATATCACACCGCTAGGCTTTTTGCTGTGGGGATATATAAGGGCTAAAGTATATGCGAACAATACCGTTTCGATTCAGTCCTTGGAGCAAAACATTGCGCGTGTCATTCGCCAGTTACCAGTCGAAATGCTCGAACGAGCCATCGAAATTTGGACTCAACGGATGGACCATCTGAGCCGTAGCCGCGGTCAACACTTGAAAGAGATAATCTTCCGAAAATAAATGCCAAAGAATGTTCCCTTGAATGATAATAAACATTCCTCATTAAATATGAATTTTCTGTGTTTTTTTCTTAAAAAAAAGTAGGAAAGCCTCGAAATGGATCACCCGTTAAAAAGCATAACCGGCAATATTTTCTTAGAGACATTTTCATTGACACGAAATACTTTTTCATTGGTGCATTATCTGTGCTTTGAGCACCTCCAATGGATTTAGAGTACTTCAACGATTATTCGAAAATAAAATAAATTTCGGAAAGAGTTTTTCAGAATTTTAGATTTTTTAGACGCAGTTAAAAGATGCACTGGTCCATTGACTGATTACATTTTATGTAGTTACTTTTGATCAAATAAAATAAAATAATTACCTATAAATTGATATACTTGTATATAACATACTGTCACCCTCACCAATGTTGTTCGCCTCTACGTACTTACCGCCATCGTTATGCCTGAGACTTTAAAACTAGCTATATTCGTGTTATTAATTATGTGAATATGCCACCGGTGTAGTGGTAGACATCAACAGCAGTTGGTGTGTAATGACTTCTCTCACACTCTATTAAATTTACACAAATTTATGACTGCATTCAACACATCAACGAAATTCCATACAAACTTCACTCAACTTCTTTCACTCTGCTTATTTTTGAATATATGTCGCAGCGGCTTTAGTGTAACGTCATTAAAATCAAATAGTAACACATGCTCGTACATGCCGTTACTTCATTTCTACACCTTCTACTAATGATGCTCGTATTTTTTGTTGCTTTCATTAGTTTTGTCGATGGGTGGGTTTTTGTGCAAGCCTCAGCATCATCACCTGGCATAGAGTTACATACATGGGCGACCTAATGAAGTTGCTTTCATTTTGCAACGTTAATTTTTATTAAAAGAAATCGAGATAAGGCAAAACAAAATGATGCACAACACACCAGTTCTTTTGAAACAAAATGTCGTGTAGTTGAATTCATTTGGTGGCATGCGAATTGTGGCAAGTGAATATTTTTATATGTATAGAAATGCGTTCACCTATATGGCTCATTTGTTGCACTTTTTTTTTCCTGCTATGCTTTCAATGAGCGTGTTTTGTGTGTTGAATTACTCACCTGATTTTTCGCGGGTAACTTTTTACTTCTGTAATATTTTTTTCTGAATTTTGCTTGATGATGTATTTTATCTCTACATGCATATGAATGCGTGTAATTACTTTCATGACGCTTTTTCATATTCAATTAAATTTTTAATTTAATTTTTACGCTGATAAAATGATTTTTGAAACCTTTGACTTTTTTTTTTTTTTTTTTTGGAAGTATTACTCATCAATCAGTCCAAAAGTAAAGCTGACGCCTGCTTTAGCCTTTCTATGGTCTATGCTCTCTGAGGATTTTTCATTCACTAAATAAAGGGTTAGCAATTTAGTGTTTCCGAAAGTACAGGTCTCTTTTTTGACATCTATCTAACTTAACTGTCAAACTAAATATGTTTTGTTTTAGTCAAAAGTCAAACATTTATGAAAATGGATAGCTTAACAAGCGCACAACACGTTAAAATTGTTGAAATAAAATACAAAAATGGTGATTCAAACATTGCCACGTTTCGTGCTTTAGAAAAAGATTATGGTGCACATAATCATCCAACTGCTCAAGAAAATGATAAAATTTTAAAAAAATTTGAAGAGCCTGGATCGGTTGCAGATATTGTAAGGCCTGTGCATCATTTTGTTGCTCATTCCACCTCAAATAGCGCTGCTGTAAAGTGAAAGTGTAACCGAAGACCCAAATGTGTCCATTTCCCGATGTTCTCAAGAGTTGGGACTTTTATACGGCACATTATAGCGTGTTTTGCATTTGGACTTACACCTACATTCATATAAAGTCCAGCTCGCACAACAACTGAAGCCAGCTGACCGCTCACAATGCCGTAGTTATGTCGTTTGGGTGCGTGAACAAAAATAAAGGGACCCCGTTTTTACCAACAAAATATTCTTCAGCAACGAGGCGCATTTTGCTCTCGGTGGATACGTAAATAAACAAAATTTTCACATTTTTGGCTCTGAGAATCCGCAAATAGTTTAAGAGAGGCCATGAAACTCAAAAAAAAAAAAACTGTCTGGTGCGGTCTTTGGTCTGGAGATCTGATTGGACCTTACTTCTTTGAAAACGATAACGGCGAGACTGTCACTGTCGATTCGGAGCCTTATGGTCGTATGATAGCAGACTTTTTTTTGGCTTGTAATTGAAGAACACGACTTGGACAATACGTTGTTCCAACAAGATACTGCCACATGCCACACAACACGAGCGAATATGGCCTTTTTGCGAGAGAAATTTCTCGGCCGCGTAATCTCTTTTCTTGGCCATGTCAATTGGCCACCGATGTGGTGCTATTTCACACTGTTGGACTTTGGACACAAGCGAAAGACCAACTTTATGCGGATAACCCTTTAACTCTTGAGCACTTGAACACCAATATTCGTCAAGTTATGGCTGAGATACCGCCCAATATGTGCCGAAAAGTGCAAGAACGGATATGGTCGAAAGATATAGTTACTGTCTACTATTAAGGAAAGATAAACGACATTTACACTGCTGTGTGCTAATCTAACATTTACTCGGCTCGCCACTGGCTCTTGATTCACTCAAGTGGAACTCCTAGATTGTGAAGGGATACTTATTATCACCGTCTGTGGCATTGACTTACTTCTGAAAAATAAATAAATCACATGGATATCGGTTTACAGGTGAATTGCTGTATGCTACGACGCGGATGAGTTCATACGCATCTGTACCATCGCTTCGTGAATGTCGGACAAAGCGCAAGTAGTTATGTGCTTCACTGCCAATAAGCAGTCATCTTCTGGTCAGGTGGACCTGGAATCGGCTCATCATATGTTAACGCCTTCAGGTGCGAGATAGTTCTCTCGCATGGTTAACACCAGAAGGTTGAAGAAGATGGAAAGACTTGAAAGTTTGTTGAATCACCACTACTGAAGTTATCTGTAGGAGGAGATGAAATCATTTGTGAATTTTCTTACGAACCAACCTGCCTTTGCGAGGCTGAGCCTGAAAATTATCGTATCGAATTATTTTAGAACGTAACAAAAGGTAAAATTTAAAAGACAGGAGTAAAAAAAATTCAATCGAAATTTAAAATTTTTTTCCTGCACAATTTTTTTTCGATTTTGCCAATTGCATCAATTTCGTGCAAAAAACTAAAAGAAATCAACCTACAAATTTTTCAAAATGTTTTCTTAGAAGATATAAGCGTGATCTAACAAAAAAATACGCTTTTTGTATTTAAAATTAGCTTCAATCATCTAAGAAGAGCCACACAATCATTTCAGCGCCGCTTCGATATTGTAATACCACTTTTGTAGAATGATTTATCATTTACCTTAAAATAAGCCTTGGTGTCAGCGATAAACACTTTATTTGAGCATATATTTTTTTTTTTTTTTGAGGTCAGCGAGCAGCCAGTAGTCCCTGGAAACCAAATCTCTCGAATATGGTTGATGTGGTAGCAATTCTAAGTTCAATTCATATAGTTTTGTCACTATTTTCATTGACTTGTGATATCGTGCGTTGTCTTGATGAAACCAAATTTTTTCCTTTGCCATATGCGGTCATTACTTTGCAGTTTCTTACTTCCAATGCTCCAATAAAATAATAAAATATTAATTGTTGGTAGTATTTCCATTTTCAATACAATCAATGAGCAATACAACGCGCACATCCAAAATACTGAGGCCTTTTTTTTTAGCTTTGGACAAGGTTCACCAGTCGTTGTCTACTCATATGTTGATCGTTTTGATTTCAGAGAGAAGTAATGGATTCATGCTCAAATATTGATATAAAATGTGATGTATCCACTCTGTTGAGATGCCTACAATGTCAGCCATCTCACACGCTTCTATTCTAAGATCGTCCAATATCATTCCCTTGAGTTTTATTGACAATTTCTAGCGAGAAATTTATGGTGCAGAGTCCACAGAGTATTTACCAAGTTTTTCCTTGATTTCGGTGATGGTTTTTTTTACGCAAAAAATAATGGTTAATCAGCACATGAAATTAAATTTTTTCGATTTTCATTAAAATTCACAAGGTCGTCTGCTTCCCATGGCAGTCAAACACAAAACCTAATGGCGCAGCTCGCTCGAGATTTTAAAGCATTTGACGGCAGCAGTGTTGCATTTATAGTAACTGCGCGGTAAAAAGGTTTATTTTTTCTAAGTATTTTCTAATAAACATACATATATATATACTGACTTCTTTCTTTCTATAACATTATATAAATCCGCCAATTTTACGAACTTCTTCATCGCACTCGGCAATACTAATTAATAAGAGATTTATGTGTATTTACTCAGCAAGTGTCTTGGCAAAATTGAATTTCCATTTATGCAAAATTGCGCCAAGAGTGAATAGCAACAAAAACAAGCAGCGCTTACCACTATAAAGGCGGCAAAAGTAGTAACTGTAATTTTATTGTATTAAGTGCAAGTTGGCTACTCCTTTGTGGTGCAGCTCTAAGTGCTACATAGAAAACTAAAGAAGAAAAATTCTAAACTACTTGAAGAAAGTGGGTCATTTCGTCATTCAAAATTCAAATTCAAATTCAAATTGCACTGAATTTCACCGCCTGCCAACAATACAATAACAACAACAACAACTAAAGACCACCTACATTACACAAAAAAAAAGTAATTGCCACTTACTGACTTACTGTGAGTACACAGTGCATACGGAAGTAGATGCAAATATAAAAAAAAAATTTAACATTTCTTGCTCTACTACCAGAATTTTCGTGCTTATTTCTAGCCAAACAAGCAAGCGAAAGGGCGCACAACAAGTACAGCGTCACAGCTGGCAGCATATAACTTGCGGCTGGAGCAAGCTCTGTGAAGTGTTTGGGGCCACTTGAAATTCGTTAGCGAAATGCCACTTTTGCGATTTGGCCTGATTTTCTAAGTGGTTGTTAATTAACTTTTTCTACAACAACTACTATTTTCATTGCTAAAATAGTATCAGCGGGCATAGTGAGTAATAAATAATAGAAGTCAGCGGATTATTGTTACTACTGCTGTTGTGTTGTTCTATAGTAATTTGTACACTTACTGCTTGCTTGCTTGCTTGAACTTTCATTCACAAAACAAAAACAAACAAAAAACAAAAAATAAAAATAAAAAAAAATAAAAAATAAAAAATAAAAAAAAATAAAAAATAAAATAAAACTATTATAATTTCTACTTTTACCCGCAGCTACTGCTGATTAAATCGCGGCGAGGAAGCCTAGCGCGCAATGTGCTCCCTCGCTCCTCTGTAAGAAAAGTCTCATGCTGCAAGTGGCGAGTGCGCATAAATTTGTTGAGTGTGGCATGCACCAGTTAACGTGATGCTGTGACGACTGCCACACTCAATTTTTACTCATTGTACAATAAGAAAAATATATATTTACATATAAATGCATATACATACATTATATGTATATATATATATATATATATTATATGTGTAGTAATGTTGGTAGTAATAGCAAATATTTGCTGAACATACCCTGCAAACAAGGCGAGTACTCCATGCACGCGTGAAATATATAACCCACGCGGACAATAGAGTAATCCAAAACCTGTCACAATCCATACAAAAAATATGGTCCAATTAACATTTTGATGTCCTAGGGCTGGACCATATAATCCATCTCTGCATAACACCCGAGTACTCCATGGAGTACCTACAAGGGATTATATTTTGGAGTACTTATATATGCGAAAACTTACATTCGAACATACTCTTTAGTCTAGAATACAAGCTGCTTTGGTGTAAAGCTATTAAATATACTATTTATGGTGTAAATTTATATTAATATTGATAATTTTTTGTTAATAATTATACATTATCTATTAGTTTGCATATTTGTTCTACGTATTTTCATTGAAATAATATTAAATTCTGCACGCCTTTTCCGTACCAGCAGGACTCGACAACGAAACGAAACTGACTCAGTTTCATTTACACACATTTTCGGTATACGAGTATAGAACTTATTGCGAAATTGTAATTTCGTATAAAGATTGCGATCGGCTTAACACGAAGAATGGTCGTGACGCATAAAGTTCGTGTAAAAACATGAGTTGGTCCAAAATTTGCCACAGTAGAGTATATTTATAGGTACTCTAATGGACCATATGGTCCATAAATGTTTGCAGGGTACCTCCAATCATGCTTATATGTTGGTATACATGCATACACTTACATATGAGTAGTTTGCCATACTTACCAAATACATGCATATACATACATATATATTTACATATTTACATATAGTATAACTCCAACTTGGTTAGTTAGTTAGTTGGCATCACAAGCAGCGAGCTGTGAATTTCTCAAGCCAGCAATTGTTTGCAAATTTTTCTCACGCGCCGACTGAGCAAATAAAATTAACGAGGCAAATGTAAGAAAACATAAAAAAAAATTGAATAAACATATTAAAAGGGGTGCAAAATTAAGAAAAAAAAGCGCAAAATTCATGAATGAAATATTGTAAAAAAAAATTAAATAAATTATTATAATTAAACGCATATAACGAAGCAGTGCGCTTAATAAACGCGATATTGTTTTTATTTCAATGTTAAAAAAATTTTATTATTATTTTTAAACACACACACAACAACATATCTTTGCATTTCGCACGCCAGCTGGTGAGCAATGCTGCAAATGCATGAAATAAAAAATATTTTTAAATTACTTAAAGCGCTTAAGCGCTTAACAGCCTTCGTTTTACGTATGAAAAATCCACAAAAGATTTAACTACAAATTATAATAGTCTTAATTTATAGAGTTTTACATACACACAAGCACATTATTTATACAAAAAAATACATATTCTTAACACCCATTTGTTTTGTACAAAAAATGAATAATAATGTTTAAGCGCTTTTTCTGGGTTGGGTGAGAAAATTCTTGTAAATTTTTTAACAATGTTCTACATTTGACTATTTACATAAATATTTCTATTGTGCAAACATATTAATGTACCTATTTGGACATGCTTACTTAATATAGTTTTGATTTGCGCACGCTTGTGGTTATAAAGAATTTTATATATATTTTTTTTCCAACTTTTGTTATGGGTTTGGTCGGTCAAGCCTTGGTTGGTTGCATGAATTTGCCATTATTGAAGACATATTATTACGGAAACCACGAAAAAATCTAAATAAAAAATAATAAATTTCTAAATTTCCCATCAAATAGACTTTATTTTTAACAAATGAAATGGAAGGTTATCAATTTGTCGCGGTTTTTAATGTATGACCACGCACAGTATACGAGCTTGTATGAAGCGAGCAGCCATAAATACTTTTAATAAAGTTATCTTAAAAAAAATTTTGTAAAATATTTACAAAAAAAAAGTAATAAACATACGCTGTTCATACCTGTCCAATTCCAAAATCCTACTTCCGCACCTATGACTATTCAACCCAAAGTTAATAAAGGGTGTTTTTTATAGAGGTATAGAAATTTAAGTTGACATTACTTTTCAAGATGGCGACCGATTTAACAGCTGTCAAGTGATTTATTCTCAGTTTGGTTTGGCAATTCATCATGAATAGACTCACGCCTGAACAATGCTTGCAAATAGTGCAATTTTATTTCGAAAATAATGGTTCTGTGCGGAAAACGTATCGCGCACTACGTCCATTTTAGCGATGTTTAGCGATGAAGCGCACTTCTGGTTGAATGGCTACGTCAACAAACAAAACTGCCGCATTTGGAGTGAAGGTAATCCTCAAGTGTATGTTGAAACACCGTTACATCCAGAAAAACTGACTGTTTGGTGCGCTTTATGGGCTGGTGGAATCATTGGTCCTTACTTTTTCAAAAACGATGGTGGCCAGAACGTTACAGTCAATGGTGATCGGTATAGAGCCATGATTAATAACTTTTTCATTCCTGAATTGAATAACCATGATGTCCAGGAGATGTGGTTTCAACAAGACGGCGCAACATGTCACACAGCTCGTGCCACAATAGATTTATTGAAAGACACGTTTGGTGACCGCCTAATTTAACGTTTTGGACCCGTGAATTGGCCTCCAAGATCTTGTGATTTAACACCGCTAGACTACTTTCTGTGGGGCTATGTAAAGTCATTGGTCTATGCGGATAAGCCACAAACGCTTGACCATTTGGAAGACAACATTCGCCGTGTTATTGCCGATATACGGCCACAAATGTTGGAAAAAGTCATCGAAAATTGGACATCCAGATTGGACTACATCCGCGCCAGTCGTGGCGGTCATATGCCAGAAATCATATTTAAAATGTAATGCCACAAGATTATCTTTCGGATAAATAAAATTCATGTCAATCGAATAATCCATCGTTGTTTTATTGCAACTTAAAGTTCTATACCTCTATAAAAAACACCCTTTATATTGAATTAATGAGTAAAAAATATCGGTACTTACGATATTATTAATGCTATGTATGCATAAGTATATTAATCACGTCCTCAATAGTTGTGTATGTGGTTAGCAGTGTGTACTACCATTGCGAAAGCATTCAGTTCCTGGTCCGATCAGCATCCAAAATTATAGAAAATTAAATTAAAAAGAAAAAAAAAGTTTCTTTTTCTAACTGCATTCACCCCTCGGCAGTGAATGTCAACCTCTCCGAGTATATTTCTCACATTAAATCAAAGCACCTCATAAAAATCCATCTTTCCGTTGGAGGTGGCCTAGAATAAACTATAGGCCCCTCCATTTGTTGGAGCAGGAGCTCTGCCTGATTGCCCTTCAGCAGTTATAAAAAAACTGATTATATATAACATACTAGAGTGATTTGACCAGTGATTTTTTGAATAAAATATTTTTTGTTTCGACAAATAAGCGTTTTGTTTCTCAACATAATATCCTTTTATCTCTATACATTTAGTCTAGCATGTTCCCACTGTTGTATTCCTTCCTTTTTCTATTTTGGTCTTTTCATTTATCGTTCAGGGACTAAATCTGGATAATATTCTGAATATTCTATTCAGAGTATCTCAGCCGAAATTTATTAAAAAAAAAGGAATGTAAGTACAAGTACCATTAAATACTACCCCGCCCCTCCGGTATATATTTTATATTGTATCTTGCTGTTTCAACCTCGATGATTTCCCAAATTGTCCGGGTACGATCTCTGGATTGTTAAATAAATAAAAATCCCCAAATTAATCTGCAGTTTCTTTATTTACAAATAATTTTTTTAATGTCCTTTTATTACTCAGTAATTCACAATTCAATTTACAATTCACTTTACTATTTACAATTACTTGAATTACAACTTTCACAATGTACTATTTTTACTACTTTACTGTAATGTAATTACCAACGCGTTTACTTTACGACTGATTACTCACTACTCCCTCACTGCAGTTCGTGTATCGCCCTTATATACAACTCCCGGTTGCTCGCAACCAACCGCCTAGAATAATCGAATCTTTTCTCTTTACGAATGTTCTCGATCCACGCTCTAAAACATGGCAACTATCGGCTTCTCTCTTTCATCTGACATTCGCTTCGCATTTTCGCCACAATATATATATATATATATATTTATACAGTTTTTGTGATCAGTTAAAACAAAAACAGTTAATTTTAACGCAAAAAGATGTCATTATTACTTTTTTTGTTCTGGATCAGACTCTATTTCATTTGGGATATCAACAACACGAACCAAAGGATATACCATTGGCTAAGTGTGCACCTGGTTAACCTATTGTTGTCTGTTTGTAGTAGAAAAAAATGTTTACTGTAAAAACATAATAAAACTCATCGTTGAAGAAGGTGTAGACGGACTTTAGAAAAAATATTTTCCTCCAATCGACTCTAAATTTTGGGGCGATATACTTAAAATGTAGCAGTAAAATAAAAAACAAAAATAAATTATATGCTCACCCCATCACCGCGTCTTAAAAACCTTAAAGGAGAGAAAGATAGGTTTATAATTATATTCTCCTGTATACAAATATCGGATAGGAGTTAAACCGGGACATAAATACGATTTATAGTGCTGATTCAACACGGGCGCCACCTAGCGGATGGAGTGTTTTTGATCGAAAAATTTATGCTGGTTTATTGTAATGAAAATCTCGCATGGATGGCATGCCTCTCAGTTGCTCTGTAAAACTAAAGCAAAAACAAACATGAGTCCAGTCGAGCTGAATTTAGGTTACTCCTATATTATGCAAAGGAACTTGTAGACACAAATTAAAGGCGGGCAGGACCAGAACGGTGCAATTTTTAGTAGTCATTTTATTTTCTTCTACATACAGTCACAATCAAGCAATACACTTATTCTCTAACATGGACTTCGAGATTCTAGAATACCGTAGTGGGGACTGGGGGATAAGTAGAAACCACTAGGACTCATCTATGACCAAATGGAATACCATACGCACATTTCTACTATCTTTATTTTAGGTTTTTTAAGAGATGGCAAGAGATTTCTCTTTTAATTCTTCTTCTTCATTGGCATAGGCTTCGCTTACGTGTTTATAGCCGATGAGACCATGTCAACGCCCCAAAAACAGTTTTTACCTGCAATTCACCAGGGCGGGGCCAAAAACTATTTTCTATTTATTTTATATATGGTTCAAGCACCTCACGACCTGACCAAGTGTCATCTGGGTTGCTAAAAAAAACATCCGTTTGGCGGCCCTCTATGGTTTTGCGTAGCGCCTGGCACCCAGCACTTGAAAAATATACTCCAAAAAAAAAAAACATACTAATAAGCCTGGGATAAGAGGCTCTCTTTTGAGGACTACCAGAACTTCGCTGGAATTAATAAATCTATGCCATTTTAGATTTCAGACTAACTGTCATTTCGAAAATTAATTCCTGCAGTGTTAATGTGCCCAAAAAAAATTACTATATATAAGGTGTGTTCAAAATCAAAAGACACTAGCTTATTTTTTTTATTTTTTGGTCAATAATTTTAAGAGAAAAATACAATTTTATTTTGGAAAAATAGTTTTTGAAATGAAATTAACCTATTTTAACAAAGACATCATTTATTTATTCCTCGTAACATATGTAATAAAGATAGTTTGGGACAAAAACGTTTAACAGGTTGTTTTAAAATAATAAGACACCTTCTACTATCATTTTAATTTAGCAAGTAATTTTTTTTTTTTTTTACTTTTAGCCATGTGTTTTTAATACCCAATACATGCACCACTGGTTCTTGCAAAACAAACTTTTTACACCGATTTAGACAGTTTCTTAAAAAGATTGACATCCAGATTAAACCACTCGATAATAATTGTAGCCTTAAGTTCATCTGTAGTAGCAGATATTCTCTATGGAATTTAAATCCGGAGCAGGCCAATTCTATAGAGCAATCAGTCAAAAATCGCCTTGCTCACATGAATGCGACCATTATTCTGTTCGAATACTAGTGGCTCCTCACTGTAAGTCTCAAAAAAAGGAAAGAGGCTGTTTTCAAACATTTGAGACGATGTGAACAGTAATTCGAGCATAGCTTTTGATGTAAAGGACCCCCATATTATCCCCCATCACCTCCTTCGAAATTGCGTTTAGAAAATTAAAATTTCGAAAATCTCTCCAATAAAACTGAAAACCATCTGGGCTATAAAGACTTAAATTTTTTTTGTCCTAGAAGATAATTTTTTACAACAAATAGAATCAAACAGTTGTACTTTAGCATCACCAGCAATAACTCACTGTGTCCTGGTACATTGGTGTTTATTTGTTTTTCTGCAAATCATAGACGCACTTGCCTGTGTCGTGGCAAAAGATGAGGTTCTTCCATAAATTTTGGATAGCATCAAATGCTTACAGCGGCGCAGATTCCACCAAATTGGTCGAACCTGAACCACCCAAACAGTGGCCTTCCGAATGTTAGTACGCAATGTTAACCATCCGGCATATTTAATTTGGTAATTTATAAATTTTCAATAGCAATTGGAATAAAATAGACCGTATTCATATATATGTATATCAAGGCTGAATCGTCAATCAATCAAAAAAAATTCCATCATTTCGCTTGAAATATTTGCGAATATATATTTTAGCGTTGAAGTAGTTATCAAATGAAAATTTATTTCATTTAAACCCGAAATGAATCATTTTTCGTTACTGTTAATTCGTTAGCAGAGAATGTTAAACGTTAATAATTAGGTGTGCTGACAATGCCATTTCAAGGCGCCATTTTGTAATCAACAATGGCGATGAATTTGTGCGTTTGCAACATTAATAATTTCATTCCGTTTCGATAACATAAGCTAAAAAAATATTTTTTTTTAAGTTTATTTTTCATATTTTCAAAACGAAATGGTATCGTTTCATAACATGATGCAATAAGACAAGGTGTTATACGTAGTGATAGCTCGTTTTGTCGGCTCCCTTAGCTCAAGGTTGTATTTTAAGGGGGACGAAATAGGAGAAAAAAGGGAAGAAAAAAAGGGCCCTTTGCGAAAAAGTATCAAAATTTAATACTCTTTTTCGCTTTTTATGCTTCAATATTTCTTAATATATTTTGTTTTGAAAAAGAGTTTAACGTTAGTTTTTTGCAAAAAGTGTACCATTAACTTTTATAATCTCAAACGTACTTAATAAAACGAGATAAATAAGCATATTTTATGAACGTTTTATTAAAGTATTTAACTTTTTAATGCGAAAATACATTCGACATTTAAAAAACAGTTTTTTTACATCCATTTCATTATCAAAACCTTCGCTTTTTTATTAACGTTTCAATAAATTTATTTTGGGTCTCGATGACTTGACCATTAAATTGATAAGACAATACCTCAAGTGTCTTTATTTTATTTAAAAATGCGGTGGAAGGTTTTATCAAAGCTCCCCTTGATATTTTGTCCACCCATGTACATACAATATGTATTCTTTTTGCTTAAATGGTGGGAGATTCCTAATTTTATCATAATGAAAAGCGATTTTTGTATTTTTATAATGAAGTTTATTAGTAAAAAAAAAAAAGATGATCTGCACACTTGTACTCTTTTGCGAACTGTAACACAATATAAGCGGTAAAAAGCGGGAGCGGTAAAAACAAAAACAAATTTAAGGAGATTTGTCTGTGTAAATCTAATTCAGCACTAATGCAGAAATGCAAAGAGGAATAGCAAAAGATGACATGTAGCGTTAACCCTTGTATGGGTCTTCTGATAACCAATATTTTTAGCAAGTAAACAAAAAAGCATATTTAAACTCAACACACAGAGCACAGTCCACGAAATAATCTGCATAGGAAGCAAAATGGTTGATATAGTTCACGAAGATGTTGGCAAATAGAGTTAGATCACACAGTTAGCAGTGTGAGCCACAGGGTCAGATTCAACTCCAATATTTACCGGTGGTATAATAGTTTCACCAATATGAATACAAACTTGGTTACAGGCGAGGATACATACACATATGTAGATACCACGCAAACAGGCAAGAAAAATCACACGGAAACCGAAACGATACAGATGAAAACCTTTGAAAAAATTTTATTAACGGCTAGTAAAATAAATTTTTCAAAAACACTTACGACTTTTGGTTAATTCTATTGAATTTTATTGTAAATATGCAAATTTTAATATATTTAAATTCAAATTTTCAACGAATATCAATAGCATAAAAAACGAAAAAATGTATCAGTGATGCTAACGCTTGTCGATCTATATTTTTTCTGAGGTGAGCACTATTTTTAGTACTTTTTCATAAAAATTATTCTAGCATAAAAAGTAATTTGTCAAAGAGGCAAATTGGACTCTGTAAGGGAGTTTAAGGAAAAAATTAGAGCGAGAGGGAGGCGAACATATAACACCTTGTCTTATTGCATCATGGTTTCATAAGTTGAGCATCTCTGATTTATAATAAATATTTTTTTTTTAATAAAATTTTACTAAAAGAGTAGAGTGCAAAAGCGCTGTCTTTCATATTTTTTTTTAATTTTTGTAAATTTTTCATTTAATTTGTAATATTTTGAAGTTTTTGTTTTACTTGGTTTTTATTTTTATGATAATCTACACAAATTTTTCATGAATATTCTTATAAATTTTGTTCAACAGTCCATATTTTTAATTAAATTTTTAAGCTAATACCACAATATCTATTTAATATGCAATTAAAATTCATTTTTTTTTGTGCTGTAAAGGTCTCCTTACCACATGCATCATTAACCAACTTTAATTTTCAATTTCTTTATTGAATCTACTTTCAGATACATCACCAGGAAGCATTTAAAATAGCTGTAAAAATGGGGAGCGTAATTAGTACTATTTTATAAAAAAAAAGAAATAAAATCCAAGCGAGTAATAAAAAAATAAAAAATTCAATATAAAGTGTAAAAATTCATTAAAATGCTAAAAACTCATAGTTAAATGTATGAATGTGTATGTATATATTTAAAAATGTGTAATATACCGTAAAGTATTACTACATATGTATGTATTTAGTCCATTAAGAAGAATAAGGCATTAAATTGAAAGAAAAAAAATAAATGAAAATATTAAAAAAAAAGTTAAGTGAATAATGAAGTGTAAAAAACAATTTTGCTAAAAGTCCATAAATATACACACATATGTGAGCGCGTGTGAAGAGTGTAAGAGCAACAACACAACAACCGTTAATCAAACGTGTTCATTTAATGCCAATTTAACAACAAATGCCCGCTGTGCATATGCTTCTTAGGTGTTTTTGCTTAAAATAGCAGTAGATCAGCAATAGCAGCAGCAGCAGCAGCAGCAGCAGCAGCAGCAGCAGTAAGATGAATTGCCTCTGCCGACCGTCGCGGATTATGTCCGTGCGCATCAATCTGTTGGACGAAACTGATTTCATACACGAAGTGAAGGTAAGTTGAATGCCAAAAGGCGTGAAATATTTGTTAATAATATTTGTTAACATTTTCAAGATTCTCAGTATGACCTTTAAAAGATAAATATAAATTTAGGTGAGACAAAATTTCTTCAGATAGAATTTGAAAAAAATTAGAGAAATATTAAATTCTTTTATCATACCAAATTATTGAGTTAATTTTGACTATAGTTTTAATTTTTTTTTTAATAAAAAAAAAATATATTTAAAAGGTCTATGTTTTGTTTTGAATTGAATATTGTGGTTAAAAAAAAAAAATAGATAGAAGCGACAGTTGTTGTATAATAAAAATGTATCACAAAAATATTAAGTTCAAAACAAAACATTGGCCTTTCAAATAAAGCTTATTTACTTATAATTTAAATCAATCAATATATAATTATACATCCGTATTTAAATTGAAAATTAAAAAAAAATTAATATAAATATGAAATTCTTGAAATTAAAAGTTCTGCTTTCGACAGCAATTACAAAACAATTTTAATAACCTCTTCTAAATAATTTCTTAATTCTGGAGATATGAAAATAATTATGTTTGTTTAAATCACTTTATTTTTTATCTTAATTTATTTCATTTTATTTTATATTATCATTATATTTAATAATGCCTTATTTATTTTAATTTTAAAGTTATTTTCTTATCTTTTTTCTTTACTTTTTTCTCTATTTTTTTGTTTTATTTTTATTCATAATTTGAATTTCTTTTATACTACTTAAAATCAACTAAAGCAAGCAAATAGCTTTAGTTGATTTTAAGTTATTTAAATTTGTTTTATTTTCTTTTCTTTATTTTATTTTATTTATTTTTTGTTATATTTAAATATATTTTTTGTTTAATTATTTTGTATTTAAATAAATTTGTTTTTATTTTATATAGTTTTATTTCTTTTACTTTATCTTTTTTTTTACTTTATTTTATTTTACTTCATTTGTTCTATTTATATCCCTTAATTAAATTTTATTTTAATTTATTATTTTTTTTACTTATTTTATATTATTTTTTTATTTTATTTATTTAATGTTATTTTACCTTAACTCATTTTCTTTTAATAGCTTTTTTTTTTGATTTTTTTAATTTAGATTTCGCTTGCATAATTTTGTTTAATTTTGTATTAATATATTTTAACATACTTTATTATATTTTATTTTATTTTATTTAAAAAAATAAAAGAATAAATTTTTTTTAAATTTATTTTATTTTATTTTACATTAAATTATTTTGTTTAATTTTATTGTATTTCATTTTAAAACAAATAATTTCATTTAGTTTTATTTTATTTTGTGGATTTTTTTTTATTTTTATTTTTTGTTTTATTTTAGTTAATTTGTTTTATTTTATTTCATTTTATTTGTGTATATTATATTATTTATTTCATTTTATTTATTCTACTATATTTATTTTTATTATTTTATATTAATTTTTATATTTTAAATTTTATTATAGTTGATTTCATTTATATTTTTCTATGTTGTTTAATTTTATGTTTTTTTAGTTTTCTTTTGTTTTATTTAAAAAAAAATTTTATTAATTTTATTGTATTCGATTTTAATTTGCAAACAATTTTTTATTTTATTTTTTTGGCTTTTTTATTTAATTATACTTTGTTTTATTTTATTAAATTTAATTTAATGTAATTTAATTTAATTTAATTTCATGATATTTTTATTTATTTTGATTCAATTTATTTTATTTATTTTAATTTGATCTATTTTATAACTTTTATTTTATTCTTTTTATTTTATTTTACTTCAATTTATTTTATTTTTTTTTACTTAGTTTTTTTTTTCATAAAATTTTTTTTATTATTTCACTTTCAATTAATTTTTTTATTTTATTTTATTTTTTTGTTTATTTTTTTTATATATTTAGCTTAAAGGGTTATGCCACTCTAGAGGGCCACAAAATAGGCCTTTTTTGAGACTTTTTTCCGAGAAAACTATAAAATAAATTTATTTTTTGACAAAAGGTATTTAATTTACTTATAGTTAACTGCTTATAACTATTTTTTAAGATAAATTAATTTAAAAGTGGCGGCTATACAGCGTTCTACCTAGGATGTCTCCATTTTTTCAGGAACCACGGCCGAACACACAGCTTTGTAATTTTTTTATTTTAATAAGTTTATAAACGGTTTACGCTTGTAAATAGCTATAGCTACAGAACAACGTGAGATTTTGTCAATATATGCATTTTGAGAAAATGGCGGGTCTCTAAAGGAAAAAGTAACAATTTGGCCTAAAAATTGTTCGAAATTTGTTAATAAAAAACTACGTAAGATAACAAAAATCCAACGAACTTCCATTGGAAATGTATCTCTCAAAATTTCAAGTGAATCGGTTGTAAATTGTTTAAGTTATGTTTCCGGCCAACTTGAAAAAAGTAATTTTGAGATAAACGCGTTTAAAGTTTAAACTAGAGAACGAAAATGGGGCATTTAGAAATTTTTATCTGTCACAATCTTTCGGGAGAACATTTTTGAGTCTAAAATGTATAATTTTAATTTTAATTTTTTTTGCTTACGTTTTTTATTTAATTTAATTTTTTATTTCTTTTTTTAATAAAATTGTTTTTATTTTTGATTTATGTAACTGAATTTTATTTTATATCTTTTTAATTTAATTAGTTTATTCTAGATTATTTAATTTATTTGCTTTATTTTAATTGGTTTTATTTTTATTTTTATTTCGTCCATTTCATTTATTTTTTTCATTTAATTTTACTTTTTATTCTTTTTTTTTGTATTTTAATTTATTTTATTTGCTTAGATTTTTTCTTTATTTTTTCTATCTCTTTTTTTGTTAAGTGCCATTGAACTTCAAAAATCCATTTAAAAATGTTGACATAATAATTTCCGTAAAAGCCAAAAGGAACAATAATTTGCGTTATCTCTAATTAAAAACTAAAAAAAAAACATAAACAAATTGAATTTTGTTTTAAATCAAATCAAAGCATAATTTGTGAGAATTCAAAGTGTGAATAAATTTCAAACAGTCAAAAAGCGCCAAAACCATGTAATCAATAAAAGTTCAAACAAATAAATTGGCGAACCGCAAAAATCAACATACAAGGCAAGCAATTAAATAAACATATGCATGTATGACTGTGTGTAACACAAACGAGGCAAGTGGGGCATTACAAGTGCTAGAGAAATATTTGCTCGATTAATAACAAAAATGAACCCACAAAAATGTTTGGCTGTGAAATACAATAATAAATCGAAATGCCAAAATCAAATTTGTGGCAACTCAGTGGTGTTAGCAGCAGCAGCAGTAATCGTTGGCAGAGGCTGATTGGTCTGTGTTGTTTCTGATTATAAACATTCATAGAAGTCATGTATGTACAAGTATGTTTGCATGTGGAAATCTACTGTTATTGTCAGCTTTTTGACTCATTTTGAAGCAAATACGCACATATATAGACCACGATTGGTATTGGATTGCCGAAATTATGATTAAATTCCAATTTATTGCATAAACCCCATGTGGTCCCCCCCTCAAGCCCACCAGAGCTACAACCACAAGCAACTACCGAGAAAAAAGGGAAACAAAATGAAATAAAATCTCTAATAATAATCTTTGAGTTATGACCACAAAGTGTATGTATTCTGCAAGCATTGATTGAGCATGCGTGTAAGCAAACGCACATGTAGCTGTGTGGGTCGGCTGCCCAGCTGAATGACCGACTGAGTGGCTGACTGGGCTGGTTGGGTGCCTCAATAGGTCGGTAATCACAAGTATCGATAACTTCAATGGGTGTTTGATTGTGTTTTTTTTTTTTGGAAAGGTAATAATTTTGTTTTATTTATGCGCTCACATTTGGGCAACACACACACACACACACACACATGTATATACATACGAAATGGAGTTGTGAGCATTTTTATTATGCAATTTGTACTTTTGTGTCCGCTCATTAATGTGTGAATATCGCAAACGCCCAATTTTACTATCTCAACACACGCTCTTACATATATATGTTTTACAAACATACAAATGTTACATATATCTGCATAAAATAAATTAACAATAGTTTTGAAATTGCGTTTGCGTTTGTTTTTTTGTACATTCACAAGGTACTCATAAATGCTACTAAATCATAATTCCAATTTCAAAATTCCTTTGCCGCAGTTGGTTATCATGCGTATGTTTTTGGCAGCTTTTTCGGCTCGTGTTTGAGCCCCGCAGCTGCCCTTTAGGCTGCTGAGAATTCTCACGGCGAGCACAGTAGGAGCTGAAAGTATATTTAACTAATAAATTCATCAACTCGAAGATGAATGATGATGATGAATGATTTACATCCATATATGCTATAGTTATAGTATGATAGGTCTGTTGAGCTCACTGACTACAGTTTATTGTTATTGGCCTGCAGTTGGCCACACATTAGCGAGGTATGAATTTATGTATTTTTTCGAAAAAAAAAAAATAAAGGGAATTATTTTCGTGAAAATACCTTAAAATATGTTCTCAAGGAGACCTGGGCTGCATTTGTCTTCTTTTGAAACGAAATGAAGTCCGATGATAGCGCTGATCATCTATTTATTTAATCCAGCCCGGAACGATATTTTTGGGAGGCATAACTTAAACTATAACATCCGCTTGATGTCGCCGATGTCAAATAATTATTGTAATTCTGGTTTATTTTCTGATATAGTGTTCTCCTCCTAAAGTGGTGTATTGGATTTATCCTACTGAAGTCCTGCCTCTCTTGTTTTATAGAGTTTTCGTCGCTAGAAAAACTAACTTAATGTAAGAAGCTTGAAATCGTTCGGTTCTGATCAGCGCATCTGATGCGAAACGAACTAGTCCAACCCTGGTGCATAACTTCTTTTCTAGTGCGATGCTTGTGGTTACTTCAGGTAAGTTTAACACTGCAAAAGTCTTCGTATGTAAGGCTCAGGGAGACTAGACCTTCGATCGGCTCCAGCTTGGGACACTCACCTATCGTTGAGGGGCTGGAATTCATTCCCAGTTACTTGGATTACTGAAGCTCCGAGCTTCAAGCGGGCACTGAAGGAAAACAGCACATTTGTTCTTCACGGATGGTTCGAAGCTTGGCAGAAAGGTCAATTCGGGAATCTTCTTTAGAGAAATATACACCAGTTCACAGTTTAGGTTTCGAGACTATTACAGTGTTTTTTAGGCAGAGGTGAACACTCACTCGGAAGCGGTGAACACACTGCTTCGAAGTGCTTTTCCTGTGATGCATACTAGCATTAACTCATTTAATGCGGGACAAAGTGGAAATTGGCGCTGCTGTATCAACTTGCGCTCTGGTTCTGAACAAGTGGGCATTAAACCAACTCATCAAGCCCTGAGCTAGCAGCTCAACATGCGCAGTTTCAAGATCTCTTTTTTGTTGCCTAAGAGGGGCCGTGGAAGATCGGGGCAACTTTTTTCATTTCAAGATCACAACTGTCGAAATTATCGGATGAGAATTCACGCGGTAAGGCTTGGAGCATTTCCGGATCTTTACTGTCGAAATTTTTTGGTTGAAGAAATGCATTTTTCGATGAGCAGTCTTGCGTTTGTCAGACTGAGGCAGAAACTTCTCGGATCGCATACGATTACCAACCCGAAGGAGTTAATACACATTCATACACTTCAGGCCAATTTGTAGATTTTAAACATTTCCTAAACCATTTACTTAATGAAAAGTGATAACGTCCAGAATATTAATAATCTTTTTGGCATCTCAGAACGGACGCGTCTTATGTTTATATATGGGATCCTCTTAGCACCAGTCAGATATCAGTAAATGGGTACAATACAGGCACGTATTCAGAGAGGGGTTATATGAGAGGACTACAAAAGAGGAAAAAAATCAACTTGAAAAAGCGAGATATAATTATTTTGTCTCTCATCGACAAAATCTTGCTTTGCTGAACTCAAAGTCTTTCCTTGTAAGTACTTACAGCTCTGATATGCTTCCCGAGAGAAAGAGACTCATTATTTTCTTACAAAGCGACAAAAAAACTTCCGCTTAAAGTTTTCTCAATACAACTAAGAATCCCATTAACCTCCATTCACTAGTCAAACCACTACGTGGAGTTGACAAAGCAGAGCAATTGCTTCACTCAAGCCTCGAAAACGAATTGCCTCAATATTTCTGGTTCTTCCTCCTCTCTACAAGTCCGGCAGAAGTCTCTGTCAGCGATTCCAAAGCTCCTAAAGCTACTTGGCTCTCCGCGAAGATATAGATAAAATTTACCGAGAGCACGATTAGATCTAGACAATTGACAGCCTCATGTATGGCTGCCAGTTCAGTCTGAGAAACATTAAAATAATCTGGTGGCCGAAAAGACTTGTAGATCTCATGTTACTATGAATAGATTACACTACCGAGCCGGTTGTCTAGTTTTGACCCATCCATATAAAAGTATGCATTTGCCGCAACAAACTGTCTGTCTCATTGATTTCAATTCGGTTTAAATACTCGACAGTCGCTTGTGAAGTCATTGAAGGTTATGCAGTGGTCTGCCCTTTCCGGTAGATGGAACCTTCTTAGCACGTTGGCACGACCATGGTTTGTCACCTTCCATTTAGCTATGTTTTTTTGATGCTGGGTATGCAATTACACTATCCTTAGAAGCAAAGTAAAAAAAAAAAAAATTTGCAAAAAAAAAGAATAAAAAATATGAAGAAAATAATAAAAATTTTGCGTTTTCTGCTCAAATATTTAACAACGAAAAGCGCTCAACGGTACTTCAAAATACAAAGCAACCGCTCACCTACGCAACGACAATAACATCAGAAAATAAAACAAGACAATCCCAACAACAAAGAAATTTATATAACACAGGTCTTAAGAATTGTTCGCAGCAACAAAAAATGACCTAAACCAAAAAATAAAATAAAATAAAATAGTAAAAAAATAACTCAAATATTATTGGGAATTAGTGTTGGTATTAGGGTCGGTCAGCAAATCAGTGAATAAAATAAAAAATAAAATAAAATAAAAACAAAATGAAAATGTTGTATGTATGTACCTGTATATAGGCAAAATTTATGTTATCAGTAATTGTAAACGTTTTATAAATATTCAAAGTAAAAAAAATTAAATAAATTGAAAATTGAATCTTCTGATGGCTCTATAATTTGGATGCCGATAAATGCCGGCTTATTTAAATATGAAACGCGCCAGCTCCAAGTACAGTCCATTACATTACATGCCTGCAAGCGTATTATATGCGTATTTATAGATATATATAAAGGGTTATTCATTTAGCGGTTTCGAAAGTTTAGCGCTGTATTTTGACATCTGTCAAACTTAACTGTCAAACCAAACATGTTTAGTTTTAGTTCACGAAAATTAACGAATGATAATGGATGGCTTAACAACCGCACAACACGTTAAAATTGCACAAACCTTAGTAGGTGATAAAAACGTGTCCACGTTTCGTGCTTTAAGAAGAGATAATAAAAAATTGGAATTGACTGGATCGGTTGCAGACATAATGAAACCTGTACATCATCTTTCTGCTCGTTCCGCCTCAAAAATCGCTGCTTTAAGTGAAAGTGTAGCCGAAGACCCAAATGTGTTCACTTATCGACGTTATCAAGAGCTAGGTTCTCTCTTATGACACATTATGGCACATTTTGCACTTCGACTTACACCTAAATCCATAACAACTGAACCAGATGACCATTGACAACGCCATAGTTACTTCGATTGGGTACTTGAACAACAAAGAGTGGGTCGTGATTTTTCCCAAAAAAAATTCTTCAGCAACGAGGCACATTTCTCATTCTGTAGATATGTAAATAAGCAAAATTGTCGCATTTGGGGCTCTGAGAATCCTCAAATAATTTCAGAGAGTACATTACACCAAAAAGAAAAAACTTACAGTCTGGTGCGCTCTTTGTTCCGGATGTATGACTGTGTGACTGGACCTTACTTTTTATAAAACGAACGATAACGACGATATTTTCACTGTCAATTCGGAGCGTTATTGTCGTATGATAACCGACTGTTTTTGGCCTACAATTGAAGAACACGAATTGAATAACATGTGGTTCCAACAAGATGCCACACAACTCGAACGAATATGGCCTTAGTACGAGAGAAATTTCTCGGCCGCGTAATCTCTTGTCATGCGATTTAACACCGTTAGACTTTTATTGTGGGGCTATCCGAAAGACCGTGTTTATGTGGATAAACCTTTAACTTTTGAGCACTTCAAAATCAATATCTGTGAAGTTGTGTCTGAGATATCGCCCACTATGCGCCAAAAAGTGGTCGAAAATTACCTCAAACAGATCGAAGATTGCAAAAACTCACGAGGTGGTCATTTGAATGATGCGGTATTTCACATATAATGCCAAGATTTAAACTTTAGAATAGAAAAGGAGTTTCATGAAAATAATTTAAATCCAATTTATTTACGTTTATTTTCGAAAATATAAAATGGATAACCCAGTATATATACAAATCCTACTTAGGCACATGCTTTACAAGCAGCCAGCCATCGATGGTTTCCTTTGCCTTTATTGAAATTCAAATTAGACCACAATTGGCCACGAACTCTTTACCGTCATTTGGCCTTTTATGCCGCATGTAGAAGAGTATGGGACAAAAGAATGTAAACTGGGAGGGATTGGGCTAAAACAATCTTGATATATACATATGTATGCATGTTATAGAAGCAAATCTGCGGCAAATCATATTCAAGTTTATCCACCCACTTGACAGGTTCAAATGCCACTTAACTTCATTCAATGTCTCCGCTATCGAGTTGAGTTGCATTGAGTAGAGCTAAACAAGTGTCTGGCTCTGGTTGCTATTGTTGTTGTCACTACTCACTTTTCTTCAAGCTTAAGTATTCAGCCTATGTGTGAGCAATCTTTTGTTTATTTAATTTTTTTTATATTTTTTTTTCATAGTTTTTACGCACAAGAAATGATTTAAGTGTGCTAAATCAGCATAGCATTGTGCAGTCCATAGGGCCTTGGCTGAAAGCTTAACCAATTAAGCTGCTAAAAAGCAGGAAATTTTGATATTCTATTTATTTATCTTGAATTCAATGATTAGTATAGAAATCAGAAAAACCAGTTAAGCATTACTTGTAGCTCCAATAGAAATCATTGTTCAAAAACTATATTTTGAAAAATAACTCCTAAAATTTAGCAGTTAGGAACAAAAAATTTGGTCTGCCGCAAGTTTATTATAACTAAAAAGTTGACAGTTGACAATTAGCAAATTACGTTTAGTATAATTCACAGCTCTCTTATAATACATTTTTCAAAAACACGTTAAAGAGCTCAAAAACATAGTTGGATAAAGAAATTCGAGCTATAACTTTGCTGTTCGGGTTATTTTTCCTATATAGACATTTAATAAGAAAAATAATCGAAATCGAACAATAATGAGGAATAGCTTTCATACAACTGTCTTTTCGAAAATGCGTTTTTATGCTTTAACTCCACGAAATTAGCATCCATAAGGGCAAAAATTTGTCTTCTATTTACTTATTATGTATTAATTAAAAGAGTGTAGTAAAAATACTCAATATTTGTTTAGCGAAATGTGATCGTGTTACCGGGTAATCAATTTCGGAGTTCCCTCCTTATTTATAGCAAAAAAAAAAAAAAAAAAAAAATTCAAATTTAATGCTGAATGTTTATTATCATTCCAAAGATAATTCTTTGCCATTTAGTTTTTGAAGATTATCTCTTTCAAATGTTGTCCACGGATACGTCTCAGATGGTCCATCCGTTGACTCCAATTTTCGATGACTCGTTCGAGTATTTCGACTGGTAACTGGTGAATGATACGCGTGATGTTTTGCTCCAAGGCCTGACTCGAAGCGGGCTTGTCCGCATAGATTTTAGACATTACGTATCCGCACAGGAAAAAGTCTAACGGTGTGATATCACACGATCTTGGTGGCATATCGACCGACCCAAAACGTGATATTATCTGCTCACCGAAGTGTTCTCTCAATAAATCCATTGATTGGTGTGGTGTGTGAGAAATGGCGCCATCTTGTTGAAACCGAATGCCGCGGAGATCACGAACATAAATTTCAGGCATCAAATAGTCGGTGATCATTGCGCGATAATGGTCGCCATTGACGGTTACGTTCTCACCGACATCATTTTTAAAGATCTTCTTGGAACTTTTCAAGAGCCCATAGAGCGAAGCGGTGTCGCTTGGGAAGGTCAAGCGGCTTCAGTTCTTGCACAAGCTGTATTTTGTTCGCTCTCAACTTAAGATCTCGACATAAAATGCGCCAAGTCGTTCCAAACGTCAGTCCGAGTTGCTGCGGACGACGTCGAATCGACTATCCACCGTCTTCGTGTACACTCTCAGCTACGGCCGCTATATTTTCTTCACTTCGGGCTAGACGTGGTCTATCCAATAATGGATGCGGGGTCTCAAGATGGGTGATGGTGTTGCGAATAGTACCCTCAGTAGGCCGATTATGTTGACCATAAGTTGAGTGAAACGTGCAAAAAATATTCTTTACAGAACGTCAATTTCCGTAATAAAGTTGAATGATTTGTAAACGTTGTTCAGACGAAAATCTTTCCATGATGAAAAGCCAAACAGTACGGAACGAATATTCTCAAAATCACCTAAAAAGTTTTCTTCTCCGCTTTTTTTCGGTTAAAATTTCAGCCCACTCACTATTTTTTCTATAATTTTGGGAATATTTTTTATAATTTTTTTTTAATTTTATTTTTATTTTTTTATTTTTACTTCTCTCAAAACTCAATTGCTTGCTGTGTGATTTCGTCTATTTTCTCAGCTACTTATGCTGCTCAAACTATTTCATGTACTTTTAGTTGCTCTTAAGCTTTTCTGTCAACCGATCTGCTAACCGACCAAGCAATTGCCACATAATTATTTATTAACATGAAAAACACTTTTCACGCACCACCTATTGTTGCCACAAGTGACAAGTTTGCTATTGTTGTTCTCATTTCTCATTACTTTGGCTTGCCTGGCATTGGTTTTGTGTTCCACTTGTGGTTAAACTGCCTAAAAAGGCCTATCAACGTCAAAACTTGAAAACGCGTGTCTGTTGATAAAAAACAGGGTAGCAGCAGAGAGCTTAAAACTACATATACACACACATATACACTCTTACGTGAGTATGTAAGCTAAAGTAAAGTGTCTATAATTATGCCTAAGTGTTTCAGTTAAGCTTGTGATTGCTTGGTGTTAACTTGTGTGTGTGCGTGGATATAATGTTCGTACTTTGGTACTGACTTATGTAGACTTAGAGTGTTTACTTTTTTCCTCGTGTAAAGTTGAGTGTTATTCTTTTCGGTTAAGACAAATTTTCACCTAAAAAGCGTTTTCGAGGTGATCGTGCTTGCATAAGAGCGACGTTGTTCAATATTATCACAAAAAATGGGGTTTCATTTATAAAAATGCTGACCTGTTTTTTGGCATATTTGATAACAATTTGTTTTTATTTTTATTTTACCTTGAAGAATATATGGAAAAAGCATAAAATAAAATAAATCCAGTAATATCTACGAATATTTTCCATTCGTTAATGTTATATTAGGAATCGGATTTCAGTTTTAATAAGTAGAATTTATATTTAAAAATTTATAAATTTTTTTAGAGAATTTTTTTTTTATTGGGCTTACCCTGTTCCCCATTTAAACACTTAAAGCTTAAGCCTACAGCCTAAGCACTTAACAGCATACCTGCACACTCTAAGTGAAAACTCACATAAACTCGGATAAGAGTAAGTAAATAAGTTAACTATTAACGAGCAAATGATAGTTTGAAATATTTGCTCTGAATTTCTACGTTTCCCCAAAGGTAAGCTTGCAAATGAATAGGCTTAAGCTTATAAAGTATATACATAAATGTATATGTATGTACGTATGTGTGAGAGTTGCATAACATTCCATGATGTAATCGAAAGCAACCCAGCAGTCAGTTTGGCAAGTTAAGAGAAAAAATGGTAGAAATTGTTTAATAATGAGAGCTAGGATTATAGGGAGGTGAAAAAAATTTGCGAGGAAACAATTTCTTAATAAATTCAGAGGAGTTCGGCAACATATTGGAAATACTTTATTGCCATTACGATCCATTTTTCAATATCATCATTTTAGCACATTTCTGGAAACTTGAAACTTTTTTCTAGACTAGTCCTCAACTAGTTCAAGCGAAACAAGAATCATAACTTACGCAGCAGTACGCAGTAAATGGGTATTTGTTAAATAGACAGCTGCGGCAATCGATCGATTCTAGACGCTCATTTTGGAGAACAAATCTAGCCTAGGCGAACAGCAGCCGATAGCTTGAGTGCATTGAATTTTCAATAAATCAATCGCTGCTGCACTTCACGGAATAAAAATTTCCTTTTATAAAAATCTTCTGGTAAATAGGAACCACTTAAAAAATTTTAGCCAAATTGGTTCACAATCTATTCATATAAAATTCTCCCGTCACAGTTTTTGTCCTCGAACTTCACCAAAACAGCTGAGCCGATTTTAATGAAATTTCATATATATATTTGTTAGGTCTTCAAATTACCTTTTTTCTTCATTTCACACCTGAAAATTGGCCTGGAACCGGTCTATTCGAATTTACGACTCGATTTACTTGAAATTTCACACATATATAGCATTTTGCTTTGATTAGAGGGAATGCTACTTTACTCTCAGGAAATTAGACCAAGAACCCTTCTGTTCACAAAAATCTATATGCCTAAAACGAATACTCTTGTTTCCCGTAAATGGACTAGGGGACAGGATAGGGATCACTGATATATTGAGAAAAATTAATTTGATTTCGATATCACACTGTGACTGCGGGTTACAAGATATTCTTATACGTTAAGCTTTAGTATAAATTGGCATAGGTCCGAATGGTGCGTTTGACTTACTTCTCGACATTTATATTGACATTTACGTAAAGACCTTGAGTAACGGATAAGCGTCTCCTCGTAGCTAGGTCAATAATATAATAAAAAATAAAAATTTTGTATCAGACGATGCTTAATAAAGGCTTTTTATGATTCTTTACAATACCAATAAGAATAAAAACTAGACAAAATGCATATAGCCACAATAACGTGTCCGGGTCTCTTAGTTATATATATATATATATAAATCACTGCAAAGTTTGATGAACGCCTATAACTTGAGAACCACCAGATTGGCGCAGCCGTTCCAGAGATATGACCATTTTAGTGAGCATGGGTCGCTAGCCATATAAACTACATGCAAAAACAAAAAATACTTGTAAGATTCCAAACTACGCGTACATTACGTTGTATGTGGTGTTGAAAGAGGAAGAGAAAAGAAAAAATTAAAATGAAAATTTTTTTTTTTAATTCTGGTTTAAGAATACATTTTTTTTCGATTAAAACAAATATTTTGTTATTTCTCATACAAAGCAGTTAACATTAGAATTTCTTGATTTTTTTTTAGGTGTAGCAAAGCACGCCGGAGTTCGCTAGTATATATATAGATTTTAATTTATTGAATTGAATTTATTTCTTTTTTTAATTTAATTTAATTTTCTTTTATTCCATTTATTATTTGCATTTTATTTATTTTTTTCGTTTTATTTCATTAAACATTTTTCATTTTACTTAATTTCATTTTACTTTATTTTATTTTATTTTTTATTACTTGATTCCAATTTAATTTTGCTAATTTTATTTTACTTGATTCCAATTCATTATAATTTATATTTTTTAAATTAATTTTACTAAAAATAATTTAAAAAATTTTTTTTTTTTATATATATTACTTTATTTCTTTTTTTTCTTTTAATTTGTTTTATTTTTTGGTATTTATTTCATTTTATATAGTTCTTTTTTATTTAATTCATTTCATTTTATTTCATTTCACTTTTTCTTATTTTCTTTTATCATATCATTTGTTATTGAACTTTATTTATTATATTTTTTTTTATTTCAATAATTCAACTATATATTTTTTTACTATTATTTTATTTGAAACAATCTTAAATATTCTAAATTTTATTTTTATTTCATTAAATTAAAATTTAATTAAATAATTTTAATTTTATTCATTTATTTTAAATTATTTTTTATCTTTATTTTATTCCATATAATTTTTTTGTTTTTAATTTTTTTAATTTCATTTCATTTTACTTCGCTTTATTATGTTTTATTATATAATATTTTTTATTTTAATTTATTTTATTTTATTTTGTGTTATTACATTTATTTTTTTTTAACTTTATTATTATTATTTCAAATACTTTTTTTTTAGTTTTTTTATTTCATTTTAATTTTTAATTTTTTTTTAGTTCATTGTAATTTAATTCAATTTATTGCCTTATAAGTTATTTTATTTTATTTTATCTTTATTTTAGTTTTTTTATTTTTTATTATAATTTTTTTTTTCATTTTTTTTCATTAATTTCATTTCATTATTTTATTTTATTTATTTTTATTTTATTTTATTTTATTTTAATTTAATTTATATTATTTAATTTTTTTAAATTTACTTTATTTTTTTTAATTTTATTTTATTTTATTTTATTTTTTTATTTTAATATTTTATTTTTTGTTTAATTTTATTTTATTTCCTTTTATTTTATTTTATTTTGTTTTACTTTATTTTATTTTATTTTATTTTGTTTTCTTTATTTTATATTATTTTATTTTATTTTATTTTATTTTTTTTATTTTTTTTATTTATTTTTTTAATTTATCTTATTTTATTTTATTTCATTTTATTTTAATTTAAATTATTTTATTTTATTTTATTTATTTTTATTTTATTTTATAATTTTATTTTTTGATTTATTTTACTTTATTTTACTTTACGTAATTTTACTTATTTTATTTATTTTTATTTTATTTTACTTCATTTTATTTTATTTTTAGTTTTATTTTATTTTATTTATTTTTTTTATATTTTATTTTATTTATTTTATTTTAATTTATTTTATTTTATTTTTTTTTTAATTTAATTTTTTATTTTAATTTATTTTATTTTATTTTATTTCATTTTATTTTAATTTAATTTATATTATTTTATTTTATTTATTTTTATTTTATTTTATTTTATTTTATTTCATTTCGTTTTAACTAATTTTATTTTATTTTATTTTATTTTATTTTATTTTTATTATTCAATTTAATTTTTTATTTTATTTTTTTATTTTGTTTTATTTCATTTTATTTTATTTTATTTTATTTATTTTATTTTATTTTTTTTATTTTTAATTTTTTATTTATTTTTTTTTATTTTAATTTAGTTTATTTTATTTTATTTTATTTTATTTTATTTTATTTTATATTATTTTATTTTATTTTCTTTTATTTTATTTTGCTTTAGTTTATTTAATTTAATTTTTTTGTATTTTTTTATTTTTTATTTTTTTTTTTTATTTTATTATTTTTTCATTAATTTTATTTTATTTTATTTTATTTTCTTTTCTTTTATTTTATTTTAATTTATTTTTATATTTAATTTTTTAAGTTAATTTATTTTATTTTATTTATTTTATTTTTCATTTTTTATTTATTTTATTTTATTTCATTTTATTTTATTTTATTTATTTTATTATTTTATTTTATTTAATTTTAATTTTATTTTATTTTATTTTATTTTAATTTTATTTTATTTTATTTTATTTTATTTTTATTTTACTTTATTTAATTTTATTTAATTTTTTTATTTTATTTTATTTAATTTATTTAATTTTATTTTATTTTATTAAATTTTCTTTTATTTTAATTATAATTTTTTTATTTTTTAATTTTTTTTGTTTTATTTTATTAAATTTTAATTTTTTTATTTTTTTTTATTTTATTTGATTTGATTTGATTTTATTTTATTTTATTTTAATTTTATTTTATTTTATTTTATTTTAATTTATTTTATTTTATTTTATTTTATTTATTTTATTTTATTTAAATTAATTTTATTTTTATTTTTTAATTTTTATTTTATTTTATTTTATTTTATTTTTTTTTTAATTTTATTTTATTTTATTTTAATTTGTATATTATTTTATTATTTTATTTTATTCTACTTGATTTTCTTTTATTTTATTTTTTATTTATTTAATTTATTTCTTTTATTTTAATTTATTTTATTTTATTTTATTTTATTTTATTTTATTTTATTTATTTTAATTTAATTTATATTATTTTATTTTATTTTATTTTATTTTATTTTATTTTATTTATTTTAATTTATTTTATTTTATTTTATTTTATTTTATTTTATTTTATTTTATTTTATATTATATTATTTTATTTTTTCTTATTTTATTTTATTTTTTTTATATTTTTTTATTTTATTTTACTTCATTTTAATTTATTTTATGTTAATTTATTTTATTTTATTTTGTTTTATTTTAATTTTCTATATTTTTTCACAATTTCTGCTTTTCTTGTAGCGAAGTTGTTGTGTGGGTTACCTCAGCTGTTTTAAATATCTGGATAGAGTACATATGTATGTATGTACAAGTTTGCTGTTAGCACAGAATTTCAAATTGTGCGCACTTTTTAGCGCTTAACGAAGCTAAAGTAGGAGTGTAATGTAATTCACTCAACGTTTGAACTTTACTTATTCACTTTCCTCCCGCCCTCCGCAGCTGGAAACGAGCACATGTAAAGACTTATTCTCTTATGTACATATCCACATACATACATATGCACATCTCTAAGTGAATTGAAGGGATTTAACGCGCCTTAATCACTACCAAGCTGATAGTAGGCGGACATAAAGTGTGTGTGTGTGTTGAGAGAATTGTAATTTGATGGAAATGTCGAAAAACTTACGATATAGTAGGCTGCACAGTAGAAAGGAATTTAGTACGTCAGCATGCTTTAGTTCTGAAGCGAATTTACTTATTTTACTTTTGTAGAATTTCTTTATGCTAAAGTGTGTAACATTATAAGCAAATTCGTAGACTAGGAAATATACATAAGTAGAAAAACATATTATTTACAAAAAAAATTTGTACAAAAAATTTTCCTCCATGAATTTTTATAGAGAAAGGGACATGACAGAGAATATTTAATATTTTTGTGGGGAATAAAATTATGATTATGGTGAATATAAGCTCATAAATGAATAACGGCAATTCATTTTCTCACTAACCTTTGATGTTTCCAAGACTTGCGACGAAAAATATATTAAGAAAATCCTTTGATGTGTCAGTGGGTATAGTAAGCATCAGATATTAGGGTTACATCTTCGATACATAATATACACACTCAAAAAACATAGTTCTTTTATACATTTTCTTTTACTTTTTATCAACTTTCTTTACTCCTGCGCCACAATTAGATTGTAGAGCATTAATTCTTACGCCGCACAACACCTGAAGACTCCTCCCTGCTACACTCTTAAAAGGAAAAACCCCAACCTCAGCAACCCGAAATGTGGTTGCTGTTTAGCGAGTTAACGGTGAAAGGTGTAATTAACAAAAGCGCGCATGAGTTGAATTGTGGTTGTGGAAATGGGCTGAGTTGAAATAGCTTGAGTTCATATATGTATATATGTATGTGTGTATGTTTAATTTTTGTGCTATTAAAATTCATTAAGTATTTTTAACCCAACGCTGCGGGCGTTTTTTTTTACATTTAATTTATTTTATTTTCTTTTACTTTTACTTCTTTTCTTGCATACAAAGCAAACAGTGAAAACCAATTCACGCAGTAAAATGTAATTATACACTTGTTGGTGGTAGAGGTGATTATATATCAGCTGGTGTGTGTGTGTGTGTGTGTGTGTGTGTATTATGTTCACCAATGCGTATACGCTACATTTAAAATCTTGCGCTTTAATATAGAATTTTTTCGTGCTCTGAGCTGAGATACTTCAAAGGTTTAAGCATTCAATTTTCATTAACTGATACTGATCACACCCAAATAGTTGTTTCGCTTATTACTTTTCCGAAGTAAACTCATTCTAGGTGTATAAACAAAAAAAATCAAGTAAGAAAATCAAAATAAAAAAAATTAAATAATTAAGAAAGTCAAAAATACAATAAAAGAAACTATATTAAATTGAAATTAAAAAAAAAATAAAAAAAAGTCAAATAAAATAAAATAAAACACATAAATGAAAAGAAAAGAAAACAGTGTAAAACAAAATAATATAAGATAAAATAAAAAATGAAAAATAATTGCAAATAAAATATGTACAAAAAATAATAATAAAATAAATGGAACTAAAAGAAAAAAATAATTGAAAAGAAAATAAAATAAAATAACCTAAAGAAAATAATACAAAAAAAATTAAGCAAAATAAATGAATTAGAAAATATTAAATGAATAAAATAAAGTAACACAAAAAAATAACTAAAATAAGTGAAGGAAAATAAAATATATAAAATATAAAATAAAATGAAATAAATAAAGATAAAATGAAAAAATAAACAACAAAAATTAAAATGGAAACAAAATAAACAACAAAAAATAAACAAAATAAAATAAAATATAATTAATAAAGATAAAAGTAATTTAAAAAAAAAATAAAAATTGAAGTAAAATAATAATAAAAATAAATAAATTATATTTAATTATACAAAATAAAAAGAGGCATAACATAAGTAGAAATATAAAATTGATTAAAATAATTACTTAAATTAAAAAAAAAATTATAAACTATTATAAATTAAGATAAAAACATTTAAATAAAAAGAAAAAATTAAAATACTTAATTTACTGTATTAAAAAAAATAAAAAAATTTAATCTAAATAACATATTATCAAATATAATTTGGTTTATTAAAATTAAATAAGTAATGATAAAACAAATGCTAGTTTATGCTCAAAGAAGTATTCTCCGAAAATGCTAATAAAAAACACTAGTACCTAGCACATTATTGTCAATTACTCCATAATTAGCTATTACTTTGTGATACTCTAGCCAAACTTTCAAAGATTATTTGAGAAATACTTCTTTAAGTTATTCTTAGCAACACTTTCTCTACTTCTACAAACATTTCTTTGCATTTCTTACACTCAATGGTTCTCGTTTGATGAAGTCCTCTGAAAAAAGCATAATAAAAAACTACAACGCAGAGTGAATTTAATTCTTTTTCCTTCATTTTATTAGTCAGAATGCAATTTGCTTAATTATGCTAAAAAAATGATAACTAATTAGAAATAATAACATTTTTGTCACCAACGCACACAATCTCTGCAACTGTTACGAAATTACATGGCTTTGAAGCATATTTTATGGCGTACAGCAGCTGTATTTGTGAGCCCACATTTTCTTCGTCAAAGCTTTAACTAATTAATAGTAAGCTGCATTTAATTAGTTTGCTGAGCAAATGAATGGAAAATAAGGCATAAGAAAAGGGATTCCATGAGATGATAGTAGGAAATAAAAAGAAAATAAATAATAATAAAAAAATTGCTGTGAAATGAGTTTTAAAAAGCAATAGTCTTAAATGTTGAAAAAGTTGCAATTGAAATAGCAGAAGTAGAAAATAATTCCAAAGTTTAACTTGAATTCTTTATAACTATTTCCTTGGCCTGTCTTTGACTTTAACCCAGTCACTTTGATGAAGGTATTAAAAGTGCAGAATATTATGAAAGTTATGGCGGAGAAAACTATAAAAAAAGGAAATAGTTCTGTATACTACCTAAATAGAAGACGACATTGAATGCCGCATTGCATTGAAAAGACGGCTCAGCTTAATAAGCAGTAAGGATTAAGCTAAAGGCACTTTTCTAGCAGTGAAAATGAAACAAAAGACTAAATCAAATAAAAAAATTTAAATAAAATAAAATAAAATAATGAAACGTAAAATAAAACCAATTATTTAAAAAAAAATACAAAAAGAATTAAAATTAAAAGAAATTTAAAAAATAATTAATAATAAAATTAAAAAAATAAAATAAAAATACAATACAACACAATAAAATAAAACCAAATAAGAATAAAAAAATAAAAATAAAAAATAAAATATAAAAAATAAAATCAAATGCAAAAAAATAAAAATAAAAATAATAAATACAGTAAAAAATAAAAACACGAAACAGATAAATTGACAAATATAATTATTATTATTAAAAAAAATTATTAAAAAAAATTGAATAAAGTAAAATAAAATAATGAAATCTAAAGTAAAATCAATTATTAAAAAAAAATTAAAATTCAATTAAATGAAAATAAATAAAATAAATTATTATGAAAATAATAAAATAACAAAAAAAATAATAAAAAAAACATAATAAAACACAATAAAATAAAATCAAATTAGAAAAAATAATAATAAATTACTATAAAAAATTTAGAAAAATTAAAAAAGTATAAAAAAAATAAAATTAAAAAATTAAATCAAATACAAAAAAAATACATCAAAAAATAAAAAGATGAAACAAATAAATTTACAAATATATAATTATTTTAAAATTAAAAAAAAAAATAAAATAAAATAATGAAAACTAAAGTAAAATCAAGTGTTTTAAAAATATATAAAAAGAACTAAAATAAAATTAAGTTATAATAAATTATATTATACATATAAATTTAAAAAAAAAAATGAAAAAATAAAAATAAAATTTAAAAATTTATAAAAAATAATATGAAAAAATATTTAAAAAAATTTTAAAAAAATTAAAAAAATAAAATATTAAATAAAATCAAATACAAAAAAAAAAAAATAAATAAAAAATACAGTAAAAAAATAAAAACATGAAAAATATATATTTACAAACATTATAAATATTTCAACAATTTAAAAAAAATATATATAAAATGAAATAAAATAATGAAATCTAAAGTAAAATCAAATATTTAAACAAAATATGAAAGAAATTAAAATCAAGTTAAATTAAAATAAAATAAATAAATAAAATAAATTATATAAAAAATATTACAATAAAATAAAATGAAAATAATAAAAAGTAAATTAAAAAAAATTTAAAACAAAATAAACTAAAATCAAATATAACTTAATATAAAAAAGATTAAAAAAAAAATTATTAAAAAGTTAAAAAATAAAATAGAATAAAAAATTAAATCAAATACAAAAAATTAAGTAATTAAAAATACAGTAAAAAAAAACACGAACAAAATAATAATTACTTCCACCATTTAAAAAAATAAAATAATATAAAAATAATAACATAAAATAAAATTTAAAAAAATTTTAATTTGAAAAAAATTAAATAAAACCAAATGAATTAAAATAAAATACAATAAAAATATATAAAAATAATTTATTAAATTGAACCAAAAAAAAACAAACATTAAATAATCTAATCTAAATTTAAATAAAATCAAATTAAATGAAACGAAATAAAATAAAGTAAATTAAATTAATAAACAATAACTTAACTGCTAATAATAAAACAAAAATATATTTAAAAAATGAAATCAAATAATAATTAAAATTAAATTAAAGTAAATTAAATTGTTAAATAAGATAAATTAAATAAAGCAAAATTAAATAAAGTTATTAAAACTAAATTAACAAAAGTAAATAAACGAAATAAAATCAAAAATAAAGAAACATAAAATTAAAAAAAATTAAATAAGTGAAGACAAAATACTTTACAGATAATAAAACATACTTTAGATGATATAAAATATGATAAATAAATTAAATTCAATTTAAAGAGAAAATTAATTTATATTAAGTAAATCGAACTAAAAAATAGTAAATAAAAAAAAACAAATTGAACTGAAATAAAATAAAATGAATAATAAAATAAAAAAATAAAACAAAAAAATTGAAATGTCATAAAATGAAAAAAATTAATATAAAATAAAAGGGAAATGAAATGAAATAAAATAAAATATATCAAATTAAATAAAAAATGAAAAATGAAAAAAATTAAAAAAAAGTAAAATTAAAAAAAAATTTCCTTTCGTTGTCTTCCTTGCAGTCATTTGTTGAATTTAATACAAAAGCATTCTTCAATTCATATAACAATGTTTTTTTCCCTTATATTAAATTAAATATTTTCCTCTGCAGACGTATTAAACATAAATACACATATTAAACATATATTTTTATTAATTCCTTTGATGTCTACAATTACACATACTAAATATATACACGTACATATGTTTGATTATAGAAATGACGCTGATGTCAGACAAAAATGAATTAATGCCATTTAATGGTGTTTAAATTTAAATTATTGTTGTTGCTATATCCTTTTGCCACTCACAGGCGTTCAATATGCGTTATATAGATTACCAAAAAAAAAAAATGTGTTGCGCATTTTTGAATCAATTCAGTTACAAATAAAGTATTAAATTACATGCAACAAGCAAAGTGTCGAATGTCGCTGGTGCTGGTATATGTATTTAACACACACTCGTACATCTACGTACGTACGTATGTACGCCTGTAGTGTGTAGCGTGTACTTGTAAGCGGTAAAATCGTGAAAATTTCATTTATGCATTAATTATGCACAAGCACAACCACGGTATATTACATTTTAAATGAACTCTGCTCATCCATAGAGATCTACATACATACAGGTAACATAAAAATACAGTGACAAACATTGCTTTTTAAAGCATAAAAGTGACAACAACAACTGCAAGTGACAATAACAAATTTATTTACATACAAGTACATATGTAGACGCGAATGCTCGCAAATTAAATGTTGTAATTGAGCATAATTAATTTCGTCGCTGTTCATTCGTCGTTTGCCAAACATGCGACGCACACATACCAATATACCCATATATAAATGAAATGACATAAATGAAATACTGAAACGTGTGGCGAAAATTCGTTGTAATTATTATTATTATTTTTTTTCTTTTTTAAAACACATTTTTTCACGCTTGCTTAAGCAAAGTTTTACTTAAATATTGATGATAATTGAAATAAATTAAATTTTATTTAATTACCTTTTTGGAGTAAATGACGTTAAATATGATATTCAGCTGATCGAGTATTCGAGTTTAGCGCATAAATAAAAAAATTTTGATTTTCAATTTTTTAATTACTTAAATCCCAGTAGCCCTACCCTGAACATAATAAAATCCAAAAAATGTTGCTTAAAATTTACTGAAAAAATCTATCAGCCTAACTATTGCTTTCTTTAATCGAAAGAAAATTTCAGTTTATAAAATAAGTTTAAAATAAAAAAAAATAAGTGTCTGTCCTTACAATTCAAATCAATTAAATATATAGTACTGCTGTCCATAAGCTGTAATAAAATATGCAAGAAAAAATTGTAAATTAAATGCATACCAAATCATTTCACATAAAAAAAGAAAATCATAAAAAAAAGAAAAAAAATCATAAAAAAAGACTACCTACCCTTCCTTTGAACCAAATTCCCAAAATCCTTCGGGTCCGATTGCTGTATTGTTAAATAAAAGTCACCAAATTGGTCGTACAGCTTCAAGCACTTTAATTATATATTAAGAGAAAGCTCTTGTGAAAAGTGAAAGCTTTGAACTTTACACCAGTGCTGTCGCTTACGAGTGTTCTACGCACTAAATTAGCAGGGCAGTGTCTGTCTTCGCTCTTATATACCCTCCAATTGCATATATAGTGGCGAGCATAAGTGGATGAATGTTTGTCACTGCTTCACTTACATATTTGTTCATAACATCCGTTGTACTTATTCAAATAAAACCATTTCTTTTTAAATTTTTAATCCATATATTGTACTAACATATTATGCAAGGAAAAGTCAAAAAAAAATTAAATGCAAAAAATTCTAAGGCAAAAAACTAAACATATCTCCATTCATCCAATTTTGCACCTTATGCTTTTTTTGAAAAAGTTGGCTTTGAGTTTACTGTTTTATGAAAATCTTGCGAATTTCGTTTACAGCTCAACACTTTGTTTTCAAAGGCACAATTTTTGTCACTTGTTCAAATATAATCGAGCGTTTAAGTGTGTTTAGTTCAACGATTAATAAAACAGTGTAAATATGCGAAAAATATCGCAAGATTTAGAAAATAGCATCGTGGCGTTAACAAAAAATGGACAGTCGTCTCGAGAAATAGCAAAAAAATTAAAAATTTGTCACAGTACTGTTTTATGCGCTCAAAAAAGACGGAATGTGAAGCCTGATTCAAACGTTAAAGGTCGTCGAAGGCTACTTACAGATGGAGATGCTCGCGTTATGGAGCGGTTAATGCGGCGTAAAGACTCCATAACACCAAAATTGGCTGCGGAGCAAATAAATAAGGATGTTAGTCAGTGGACTGCGCGGAGAGCCCTTCGACGCATCGGTTTGTTATCAGCAGTCAAGCAAAAAAAACCAGCTTTGTCTGACAAAAATTGGAGCGTTGACGACTGGAAACGAGTGATATAGTCAGATGAAACCAATATTAATGGGTTCCAATCAGATGAAAAGCAATAATACTGGCACCGGCCACAGGAAAAGTTACAAAGCATCAAGCGAAACAAACTGTGAAGCATGGTGGTTTGGGGATGTTTCACCTGGTGGCATGTCGGCCCACTTGTGAAAATAGAAGGCATTATGAAGAAGGAAGACTACCTTAACATTTTGCAAACATATTTGCCAGATTTTGTCGATCTAAGTGCGTATCCCGAAGACGAGGTGTGTTTTCAACAAGACGGTGATCCTAAACACACTGCTAAAATCGTGAAAAATCGGTTGAATGATCAACGTTTCCAAGTGCTATAGTGGCCTGCACAAAGCCCAGATCTCAACCCTATCGAGAATCTATGGGCCCTTTTAAAAAAAAGGTTGGCAGTGTATGAAAGAGCCCCTAAAAATATGGACGAGCTTTGGGCAAGGATTCAGACAGAATGGACCGAAATACCTAATGGAAGAATTGAAAAATTGGTAGAAAGTATGCCAAAACGAGTCCAAAGTATAATAAAAAAACAAAGGGTTGTGGACTAAATACTGAACTGATGTAACTAATTGAATTTTCACTCACGTGCAAAATTGGATGAATGGAGATATGCTTAGTTTTTTGCCTTAGAATTTTTTGCATTTAATTTTTTTTTGACTTTTCCTTGCATAATATGTTAGTACAATATATGGATTAAAAATTTAAAAAGAAATGGTTTTTTTTGAATAAGTACAACGGATGTTCTGAACAAATAAGTGCAGAAGTGACAAACATTCATCCACTTATGCTCGCCACTGTATGTATAACTTGAGAGTTCATTACGAATTCATCTTTTTCACCACAATCAAATCCGAGTTAAAAGCTTTGTCAAACAAACTCTAATATTCGATATTAGGAAAATTAATTTATTTTTTATTTTTAATTCGTTTCATTGATTCAGGGATTTTTTTTTTTTTTTTTTTTTTTACAAATTAAACGGTTTTCAAAATATTCTTCTAAAGACACCATTACATTTTCAGTTACTACAAAATCTCTACAATTTCTTTAAAGTATATGAAATTAACTTTTTTGGAAAAATTAACCATCAAATCGTTTTGTCTTTTGCGAAAATATGAGACTCACTTTTTTCTAATAAATTTTTTTTAATAAATTCTATAATTTAAACCTTGATTTGAGTAATTATTACATGTGTTTTCAATGCTCAGCAGTTGTCCCTACAGCGAAGGCCTTCTCCTGGAAAATACTTCAGAAGGCCGAAAGCTTAAAAGAGCTTCCTAGCTTAGCGCAATAGCGTTGTTCGGTCGAGTTCTGCCTCAAATTTGTAGTTTTTTTTTAACAAATCGAGAGACCTATGTTATAGTCCATTATAAACAGCCTTCAAAAGGCTGATGGATTTTTATGAACAGATTTTTATTTCTTAACTCGGAGGACCTAATATTTCCCGTCGAGGTGGTAACAAGTAAAAAAAATTTTTGTATCTTAGTCTGACTACAATTCGAAACCGTGAACTTACGCATGGCAGCTCCGTTTTCATTTGCACTTTTCCCACCTTATCAATGCTAAGTTGAGATTTCCTGAATAATCGCCATGGTAACCAGAACTTATAAACTTACTAGAAAAATAAATGCAGAATACTCCAACCATTTCTCCCATGTTGTTGTTATTGTAGCGGCTATCCAACCCCTCCTGGGGTCAGGTGGGTCCAGTCTTAATCATTGCGGTCATCTAACGGGAGGCCCAGGAAACGTGCTGTTTCAACAGGTTCGGACCAGAGGGAGAAGGGTATTAGATGATTCGGGTTGAGTGGGCATGCAAAGCGGTGGTTGGTGTCGTGCGGGGATTCGTTGCATGCAGTCCATGTATATGGTATATCAGGGTCGAGTCTGGATAAGCAGGAGTTGCGCCTGCTACAATATCCACACCTTAATTGTGCCAGGATTACGCAGGTCTCTCGAGGCAGCTAGAGCTCTTGTGGCGATCGGATTCCGAGAACACCATTCACAGGAAGAGAATTCACAAAGGTGCTAACGGACTCTCGGTGAATGGTGTTTATATACTGTCTGTACGCCGTCCTGCCCAGCGGTTCTTATCTATATTGCTGTACGGAGTCGCGGTAGTCAAGTACGTCCTTCCAGATGTGCCTAGATGGTGGTTCACCATCTAGTAGATACTTAGCTTACACAGCATAAGATTATACTCCTTAATTGGGAGCATAGATGTTTCACTGTGTAAGTGATGCTCCGGCGCCATCAGGTGGTTTCCCGTCACGGTCCGAAGGGCGGTGTTCTGAAATGCTTGTAGTTTCTCCAACTGCGTCTCGCTAGTCCCCGGCGTTCAAATCGGAGCAGCATAGTTTACGACCGACCGTCCAATTGCCTTGTATGTCGACAACAACGTTTCCTTGTCTTTACCCCAGGTGCTACCGGCTAGTCGTATGTGGACTGAAGAAGTGCAGGCTATCAAATGTAACTCCCAGTAACTTTGGGTTATTTATAGTCGGAATTTTAACATCATCGACCTTCATATTGAGTAATGTAAATTTAGTTGTTGTACAAAGTTCTCATTGCGCATAGTATTTGAAAAACGAGGTCAATTCAGATGTTCTGACTGGGCTGTGTCTAGCACAACATACAGAAAGATCGATAGTTCTTTTTAGCAGATGTAGGAGTAATTGTAAATATGATTAGGAGAAAAATGCCAGGGCAAACGAAGTAAATACTGCCTTGACTCTACCTCAGTCACTTTCACCAGTCCTGCCAGAAAACTTCATTGAAATTATTACTTGAACGGATGAAAAACTCTTTATATTACAATTAAATCGGACCGTAGTTACAGCTTTTAGAAATATATCGACTTTAACGCCATCTATCGGTCAACTTTCTAATTTATTTATTGAAAAGCTTAACGCCCTAGTAAGCTTTGTGGCCTTCACTTGGCATGATTTTAATTTTTAATTTTGTTGTAAATATGCAAGAAATTGAAATTTATTTATTTTATTTTATTTTGGGCTGTAATCGAGATTTCCATACATAACGGCACTTTTAAAGATTTCCTCTAAATTCGTAGGCACCCAATCCTTCTGGCATGTTTTGAACAGTTCGTGTAGTTATTGCGTGTAGTTTTAACTTCATTCGCCCTCTTTTAGTCTGGCTTGGAGTCTACCTTCTCAGATGAAGCGTTTTCCATCTTATCCTTGCCTATTGAGTTATGTAAATATACAAACCTATGAATTTTATTCACCGTTTTTGTTCATCTTAAGCAAGATTTTTAGTAAGTAATTTTATAATGGCTCTTCGTAAAAAACTTGCATCAAATTTTGAATTCAAAATTGTTTTCCAATTTGCTAATACAGAACATATGAAGAAAATTTTGATTGATTTTCGACGCTTAACCTAAAAAAAAGGAATATGTATATTTGCATGTCTAAAAAATAATTCATAAACCACCAAACAATTTGAATATGAAAATTATTTTTATCACGAGTCAATCCATCAAATGCGACTAACAAATAGCAATCCAGATTATACGTACTCCACATCACATCACTCAAGCCCACACACTTACTTACATACATATAATACATATGCACATATGTGTGAGTATATTTACAGATATGAGTACACCATTTTTCAGGTTAAACGAGTAATTTGTCAATAAAAACTGCCGGCGCCAGGCCATGCTCTTCCATTCGGACGATATTTAGCCAAGTGCCTAAGCACTAGTTACTACTAACAACACACAAGTACTTATGTATATGGTATTTGCAGCAAATGTCTATTGCACGTAGCAATTTGAAATTTCCCTCCATTGATGTAAAATTTATGCAAATATTTAACGATGACTATTTATGTGACTTTTTTGCTTTTTGTTTTTGTGTTTTTGCAACAGCAGGCCAAGGAAATTTATGGCTATACCAAAATTCTTAGAAATCAATACATACAAACATACATATGTATGTAGATAAATATATGTAGGCGATTAGGTGACGTTCTGTTAACAAAGTAAAGCGTATGTATGTAAATACACAAGCAACAACAACAACAATAACAACATCTGAAAACTATTCACTACCCATAATGATGTTGGCCACAAATCACGACAGTAGCCTTAAAGATCCCCCAGGGTAGATTCATAGACACCAACCGTCGAACGGCATGGCATACACACACACACACACATACATCATAAATTTGCAATTATTAACCCTTCAAGCGTTTCACCGAAACCGCTAAGAAGAGTGGGCAAAGTAGGCGCCTATGAGTTAGGCGTTCGATCATAGACCTATTAATAGACACACGAGTGCAGAAGCATGCTTCGCCAGCAGGTAAATCAGCTGCTCCAATTTTCTTATTTGTTTCCATAATTTTTCTTGTTGTTATTTTGCTGCATATGAAGTTGGTGAGACAGTCAGTTATTGCTTGCGTCTATATACATAGTACAAACATTATCAGTAAAAGTTGATAATCAGCGCAGCAGGCCGCAGTTAACCTGCTTGTACTTTTGTCATGGACGTGGTATAGTGGGAAAGGCATGATTTTCAAGCGCACACTGTCAAGTTGGCACGTACGAGCTGTTGGCTCTCTGCTTTCATATTTATATAAGTTTGTGTGTGTTTGCTGCAACGAAATTGTTAAGAACTCTGCGTAATCTCAGCGCGACATGTCGATGAGATTAGGAAACTGTGATTTTCTAAAATTTGTCTAATGTGTTCAAATATTAATATGAATGTTGGATAAATTAAGGCATTTTATTTTATCAAACGCGAAACAAAATTTCATTAAGCGAGTACTTATACGAGATTTGTCTCAAAATATATTTTTTTTTATTATTCATTTTTTATTTTGTTTCCTTTAGAGTAGTCCTCGCCGGATATAGTACGTTTGAGCCATGTTTTCCCCCACCCCTAGCTGATAAGCGCTTCTTGGTTAGTGTATTTATCTACTTAATATTTCCATAAACCAAGGCGAAAAGCTTGAACACATATGGCGCACAGCCTGAAAGGTAAAACTCCTTTTTAACTTAAAGCCCTTATAGTAAGGACACCTGATACATTACACAAGGATTATCAGAAAACAGTGAATTTGGTGTCAATGACATTTGGCTGATTCCTAAACAGTTATGAATAATTAAAGAAAATCAGAAATTTTACTGACTTCATTCAATAATTCTTGTAGTCAGAATTCAGATTCAGAACTATTAGTTACTTTTCGATTTTCAGTATTTCTTCCAAGAATAATATTTATACCTTTCATGAACATAAAATTGAACATCAATTTAGATGCACCAAAATGTATGCCGATCGGATCAAAATGGTGAGCTAAATTGATTTAGCCATGTCCGGTCGTCAGTCTTTTTGCACCTTTTTTTTTTTGTCGGAACTGGCTAGATCGGAACTCTGTAGCATATGTACAATCCATTTTACACTTATGAGCGAATTCGATAGATTATGTGTTTAAATTGGATTCAATTTTTAAGATTACGCATATGTACGAGAGTTGCCGTTTATATTTTGTGATTAAAGAACAAATACAAATATCAATAATCGAAAATCGCTTCTTTTGTTTTTAAATATTCTTTTTCCATTAAGATCCATACACATTTTCCTGCGTTTGAACAAATTTTCGTAGCACTTTTGCAACTCTGCTTCATGTGCCTCGCAAACATGCCTTCTGATGGATGATTCATCAAATTGATGTTTTGAGTTGGAACATGTCCAGCACGCAGTGACGAAAATGTAGCGACCATAGTATACACAAAGACTGTGGAGAGTCAATTCGGCGCCGTTCGCAACAACTCGAACTGATGTATGAGACGACTTGGCACATTTTACGTCGGTATCTTAAATTGAAAGCGTACAAAATACAGCTTGTGCAATAACTGACCTTCCCAAGCGACATCGCTTCGCTCTATGGGTTCTTGACAAGTTCCAAGAAGATCCGACGTTTTCGAGCCTAATTTTGTTCAGCAATGAGACCCATTTCTGGCGCAATGGGTATGTAAACAAGAAAAATTTTGGTACGAAGAGCAAACTAAAGATATTCAAGAGCTGTCATTTCATCCAGAAAAACAAAGGTTTGGGCCAGTGGAATCAGCGGTTCATATTTCTTTAAAAATGATGCCGATGAGAACGTAACCGTCAATGGCGACCATTATCGCGCCGTGATCACCGACTATTTGATGCCTGAAATTGAAGCTCGTGATTTCCGCGGCATTTAATTTCAATAAGACACACGTCGCATCATTCAATCAATTTATTGAGAGAACACTTTGGTGTGCAAATAATTTCACGTTTTGGGCCGGTCGATTGGCCACCAAGATCGTGTGATATCACACCGTTAGACTTTTTCCTGTGGGGATATGTAAAGTCTAAAGTCTATGCGGGCAATCCGGCTTCGATTCAGGCCTTGGAGTAAAACATCACGTATATCATTCGCCAGCTATCTGTCGAAATGCTCGTACGCGTCATCGAAAATTGGACTCAACGGATGAATCATCTGAGACGTAGCCGCGGCCAACATTTGAAAGAGATAATCTTCAAATAATAAATACCAAAGAATGTTCTTTCGAATGATAATAAACATTTCCCGTTAAGTTTGAGTTTTCTTTGTTTTTGTTTTTTCTTTAAAAAAGTAAGGAACCTCCAAATGATTCACCCGGTATAACATCCAAAATGTTAAACTTTACGATAAAGTTGGCAGTTCTCAGATTGCCAAATCCCGAAATATAAACGGTAACCCTCGTATATATTTAAACGAAATGTTTAAAAACAAATGAAGGAGTTCTAGAACTTGTTTATCTGAATTTTACAGAAGTACTAAAGTTCAGTTACAAGGGCCATGACATGTTTGTGGAGCTTTGTTAGTATTTTTTATGAGATGTTTGGAACTCGCTGTAACAATCATATTCATTAAGCAAGATAAATTTCTGTAATATAGATATATTTCTGAGTGTGTTTGGGTTCTGCCTTAAGTATACGATCTTGAGCTATAGACTTAAATAAAAAGTCCATTATACTGGACAAAGCCGTAGTTGCATCCATATTTGACTCATGCTTGTACTGGACTGTGGGAATTATAATTATCAACTTTTTTTTGAATTCTATCAAGCTGTCCAGTGGTTTCTGAGATATACTTTTTGACCCAAAAGCGAATGGTATCACGACGCCTAGTTGATAAATTATCGCGTTTTTTGTTCTTTTCAAAATTACCGTTGTTATGGATGTGCTGATGAAGCAAGTTTCATTAAAAATTTCTTTCCTGGGTTATTTTGTGCACGGACGAGCAGACAGACATATATTAATCTATTCGTCTTGTGATTTCATGAACTCTCGTATATATATATAAATATACTCACTTCCATCTCGATTATTTGATGACATTACATAGAACCATTAACCTAAAATGTACATTCAGTACAAGCGATTGTGGCCAAATATAATTTTTGTTAAAAATGTTGTTTAAATACCCGTAACAGAAATATATTGATTGGATGACAAGTTTTACGTTTGATTGAAAAAATAAAAATAAAATCAAGAATTATTATAGTTTTTGAAAAATAAAAACTGAAAACGCAGAAGAAAATAATTATTTCTAATGGAAAAAAAGAAAATTTCAAAAACCGGTTTTTTTTGTTTATAAGATTCTTAGCCAAGCCGCTAATGAAAAAGTTCGGTTGCGATTTGAGATATTCGAGCTACTCTCTAATCGGCCAGTCCGAGTTTAGATATCATAGAATGTCTGTCACTTGCGTTCAGTTTTTTCTATCTCTGATGTAGAACTCAATCTTATCCTAGGCCTGATTGTGTTGATCGTCATGCTATTACTGTTAGACTTATGTTTCATTTCACGTTAGATTCTTTGTCCTAATTGAGCAAATTATTGTTTTTTTTTTTAAGATTTGAACTATATCTCGGTGTGGATTTGGTTTTAGTCTCCAACTTCCTTGTTCTATCATCATATTCTTAGTTTCAGTAATTGTTTGCTTAAATGCCGAATTCTTTGTTCTGATTGTTGCGTTGTTTAACATTGATACAGAATACCGGTTTAAGTAATTGCTTAGTTCCTTCTATGTTCCGTTTAAGGAAACTCACAGCGATATATAGCAAATGTATTTTCCACCAGCTGCACCCTAATCTGCCATAATTGGTATCATACTTACTGTTGTTGGTTTTGTTTATTTTCCCCTGCTATACTTAAGTGCTAAAGCATTGCAAGAGTTTTCAACTCATTAATAACGACCCTAGAGGTTAATGTCAAAAACGTTAGGCGACAGTTAAGACAAGCGTGTGAGTCAATTTGTGCATATCTAATGCATGGAATGCTCTTTATGCACATATGTACATATTTGCATTTGTTTATATACTGAAATAGATACAAGACAAGAGCTTAGCCCAGAAAATGGAGCCATATGTTACATATATGGTTATGTAAGGATTTTAAGTGCGAGTTTGAAATATTATTTTACTGATCCATTATAGCATGTGTGTGTGTCACACACACGTTTATATCTATTGGCATCGTAATCCATCATTTCCATAATACTTGTAATTAAGTCCCATTTTGTTGTTGCAATTCACGTTGTAGTCTTTGCATCACTTACATTGTTATATAATAATTTAAAGACAAGACTTAAGACTATCTTCCAGGCAAAAGGTGAGTGGCATTACAAGTTGAATAAAAATATTTCATCCACGGGCATCAGAGTCAGTGAAATACATATTCTCTGGTATTGATTTTTCATCGATAGTATGGTGAATTCAATCGAAGTCGTTGATCACTCTACGTTAAGATTCGTGAAGATTGTCCAAAACACAGTTGTTGTTCCGGAATCCATGAGGCTGAGCACAAACTAATATTGCAAGATCGTCATGTGAGCTATAGAGAGATTGAGACAACTATAGGCATAAGTGGGGCCAGCATATATTGAATATTGCATGAACATTTCATTGTAAAAAATAAACTTGTTCACGTTGGATCTCACACAATTTGTCAATCGCTCAAAAAATTAAGGATCGTGTCGATAGATTGTCGTAAGAAATATAAAAAAAAATAGTTGAGGGATCGTGGATTTACGCGTAAGAACTCGAATGTAAACAGCAGACGACTTTATGGATATTTCAAGCTGATTCAAATCAAACAAAAGTTGTTACCGCTCTAAGAACTTCCACGCAAATGGTTCCCCGTTTTTTTTTTTTTGTCGTAACTGTACCTCTAGAACAATGCGGTAGAATAAATTCTGAGTGGTATTTAATTGTTTCTTTGCTAATTATCATTCAAGAAGGCAGTAAAAACCAATCGCCGAAGACGGAACATTCATCATCACGACAATGCGTGTTGTCACACCTCGCCTAAGAAACTGAATTTTTGTGCACGCTAAACATCAATTTGATGCGATATCCAATGCATAGTCCTAACTTGGCTCCAAATGACTTCGTATTAACCCAGCACGTAAAAAATCAACTGAGAGGTCAGCTTTTTTCGATACCTGAAGGGCGATTGATGCTTTCGGAACGCATGTTTTGGAGATACCTCAATAAGAATGGCAAAAGTGCCACAAATTTCCCAAATTTGTTAAAACCCATGCAAAAATATATAGATCGGGAGTGGAAAAAGAATATTTTGAAAACAATAAAGCGAATTTCAATGACTAATATTTGTTTTTGTTCCCTAATCCCCAAATATTTAAAGCAACGCATATTTTTAGGCAATTTGAGTCAATCCAGAACCAGAAGTCTAATAAAGCATAGAATCGATCCAAAAAAAATTAAGCTAACTCTTAATCGCAGCCCCTAAGAAACGGTACATAAATTGCCACTCTGGGTCCCCAGAAGGCACATATTGTATTAAAAAAAAAAAAACTCTAAGGCTATTACTATAACTTTCATGCACATGAAATGGTACATTAGTTTCGGATCAAAAATCCGTCCAAAAGTTGTGTGAAATTGGGTATTTTAGTATCATGTATATAATATGGTAACCGCAATTACCGAGTAGTTACTATCATTTGGAAGTCCAGGTTTCGAGTCCTGGTCTGACCAACATCCAAATTGATAGAAGATTAATTTAAGAAAGAAAAAAAACAAGTTAAAATTACTGCATTCGGCCATGTCGAAATCTTTACACCTTTCATGAACATAACAAAATTATTGAAAAATACAAAACACGATTTCGTTGATGTTCCATGTCAATATTTATTTTAATTTACGTGTATAGGAAGCCACAATTCCAGCCCTTGGATGCCCTTTACATGGAATTTTTACTCAAAAACTTATATCTGAACAAATCGGTTGTATGAGAGCAAAATAATATAATGGACCGATCCGGCCGGTTTCGACAAATAATCAATACATTACAAAAATACACGGCCATACGAAGTGTCATACAAATATCTCAAAAACAGAGCGAATATTTAAAATATGTAAACCACTCTGAGTATATTTCTAACAGGAAATAAAATCTCCTCATAAAATTTCATTGTCTGTTGGAACAGAATTTAGTTTCCCCAATTTTTTGGAAATATACTAAGTCGCATACCACAGATTCGAGGAGAAGCTCGGCCAGAAATCGCTTGAATGTTTACAGAGCGCCAATTATATATATATACTAGCAGGCCCGGCCACACGTTGTTGTAGTTTTCTATATTGGCTAAAATTTTTTTTCCTTATAGCAAAGAATGATAAAAAGCATCAAATAAATATCATCTAATACAAAATATTTAGGTTTTTATTGTATTATTGATCTAGCAACGTATTTGTACGGGTATCGGTATTGTCCCTGATCCGCTTTTGAGGATAAAAGTATTCCATTTAGGCACATTTTTTCAAAAACATCATTTCACTTCCTTGAAAAAAAAGGATTTCAAGTAAAAAAGTAAAAAAATAAATACGAATTTTTGAAAATAGATCGACCTATGGTCCACTTCTAGGTTCATAAAATAGATTATGGCCATCTCTCAGACCTAACGGATATGCACACAAAATTTCAACGCTTGTCCAGTCGTTTCGAAGAAGTTTGGTAAGAAACACCGTGATACGAGAATTTTATATATTGTCTACATATATACAAAAAATATTGTCAATGAAAATCACTTAGGCCCTCCATAACCAATTTTTAACTGTGGTGTAGCAAAAGTCATTACTTTCTTCTGGCCTTTTTTAATCATTTTTGTATTAAAGGGTGATCCATTTCGGGGTTCCCTACTTTTTTAAAGAAAATAAAACACAGAAAATTCAAATTCAATGGGGAATATTTATTATCATTCGAGGAAGCATTCTTTGGCATTTATTTTTTTTCAAGATTATCTCTTTCAAATGTTGGCCGCGGCTACGTCTCAGTTTGTCCATCCGTTGAGTCCAATTTTCTATGACTCGTTCGAGCCAGTAGAAATGGTAATTGGTGAATGACACGCGTGATGTTTTGCTCCAAGGCCTGCATCGAAGTGGGATTGTCCGCATTGACTTTAGACTTTACATATCCCCTCAGGAAAAGTTTAACGGTGTGATATCACACGATCTTGTTGGCCAATCGACCGGTCCAAAACGTGAAATTATCTGCTCATCGAAGTGTTCCCTCAATAAATCCATTGATTGATGCGATGTGTTGGAAGTGGCGCCGTCTTGTTGAAACCAAATGTCGCGGAGATCACGAGCTTCAATTTCAGGCATCAAATAGGTGGTTATCATGACGCAATAATGGTCGCCATTGACGGTTACGTTCTCACCGGCATTAATTTTGAAAAAAAAAATTGACCGATGACTGTTGGTTTTTCTGGATAAAATGGCAGCTCTTGAATCTCTTCAGGTTGCTCTTTATCCTAAATGCGACAATTTTACATGTTTACATACGCATTGAGCCTGAAATAGGCTTCACCGCTGAAGAAGATTTGGCTCGAAAGTGTCTGATCTTCTTGGAACCTTTCAAGAGCCCATAGAGCGAAGAGATGTCGTATGGGAAAGCCGAGCGGCTTCAGCTCTTGCACAAGCTGTATTTTGTACGCTTTCTATTTAATATCTCGACGTAAAAGGCGCCAAGTCATTCCATACATCAGTCCGAATTGCTGTGAGCGGCGCCGAATCGGCTCTACACAGTCTACGTGTACACTCTCAGCTACGGCGGCTATATTTTCTTCACTGCGACGTGATCTATTAGGTCGAATATTGTCCAATAATGAATTTCTGGTTTCCAGAAAGTCTAGGAAATAGGGTTGTTACGAGTTAGAGTTGGGGTTTGACTCAGGAAAAAAGTTCATGCTTAGAATATAAAAACATAAAATAATTCTGGATTAAAAATTCGCCGTAATCGCGAAAAGTATTTTAGCAAGCAGCAGCTCGAGCAAAAATGCGGAAGCAATGAAAATTTTACGACAAAGAGTAGAACTAAAAAATAAAAAATTCACAAAAAATCACATGCAAATGGAGAAAATTAAAATTAAAATAATGTACAACAAAAAAAAAAGTAAAAAGCAAAGGACATCATATTAAATGAGTAAACAGCTGCACTCTTCAACAACAATGCAACACCAAATGCCGCTGTGTGGCATGCAACAACACACACATATCACATACAGCAACGATGTTACACAAATGTAAAAAAAACAAATAAATGAATAAATAAAACAACAACAACATATAAATATGTATGTACATATGTAAATGAAAGGCGAAAATATGAGTGCAACGGAAGAGCCATTAAATGTTATTAAAACAAACGTTAGCAATTGTCGTCCGTTCGTCCATCCATCTCTACCACGTAGAGGACAACATGCACACAGAAGATCAAAAATAAGAACAATAAGAGGAGAACAGAGCACACGTGTGTCAAACGCTAATGTCTATTTGGAGAGGGAACAAAAACTCAAAAAATAATGAAAAAATATAATAATTATATGTATGGAAAGTAAGCAAAGAAATATAAATACGAGTATGTGCACTTATACATAAGTATGTATGCACCCAAGTACGAGTCTAGGCCATGGAGCAACATTGTTCGGCATGAGCAATGCAGTGGCTCTGCGGAATCAGCACTGAAGTTGCAAGTGCATGGGTTGTGCAGCATTTTGTTGTTATTGCTGTTATTGTTGTACATACATACATATGCACTTTTATTTTCTTTGTTGCACCAACTGTTCTGTTGTTGTGTTTTTTGTTTTATTTTATGGTTGCAATTGTCTTTCTTGACTTTTTCCTTTTTTTTGTGGCATTTTTCAATTTGTTCTCAAATATTTTTTTCTTTCTCTATTCGCTGTTTTGTTTATATTAAATTTTTTTTTAATTTTTTTTTGTTGCTGCATTTGTCATGGCTGTGTTTTGCCGACCGTTAGATGCTGTCAGAGGTCAGTGGACGTTTGGCACATATGAGAAAATGCAAAACTCGGTTGCCATTACAGCAAGTTGAAATGATGTGAAAAGGAGAACAAGAGCAATAGCATTAAGCAGAAGAGAATTGTCTAAATGGAAAAAAAGTATTCTTTAAAAAAAATATGAATATGTATTGAAAGTCTTCTAAAGCTAAATTCCACATAATTGAGATTTAGCATACCCATGGCACTGATATTTATGTAATGAAGATCTTAGGATTCAAACATTTGCAAATTTATAAGTTCTCCCTATCACAATCAAGCCATCGTTTATTTCAAAAAAAGACAGATAATTTTAGTATAGAGTTCAAGAGATGTGCAGATCTTGCGTTCACATCTTACATATGTACTTCTCAAATACTGGGTCTTCGACCGACATTTACTTCATCGCTTGTGAATGGATCTTATATACTTTGGTGGCCATTATTACACGTCATCGAGTTACGGCCTACCGCAACAGCTTTCGTCAGGCACTTTTGTTTTGCTCGTACCAATTCAGTACAACAAGCGTGGATAAGCTCTCCTCAACTTGGTCTTTCCATTGGAGCCGTGATCGTTCAATTCGTTGTAGTCCAACAGCTTTTGCTTCGAACATTTTTTTTGCCGGAGCTCGAGTAGAGCTCGTATAGTTCGTGATTAATCTAAATGCAATAGTCGTCCCCAATATGAATGGGATACAGATTTTTCGAAATATCTCTCAAACGCTTCAAGCGCGGTCGCATATATTTGCAGCAAAACCCATACTACACCGCCATATAAGAGCATGGACAAAATAACCGTCTTGTAGAGCGTTAGTTTTCTCGTCGTGAAAAGACTGTAGAGCGCATTTGCTTACAAAGTCCATAGTAACACCTCCAGAGTACCAAGGCACATTAATGGTTTGGCAAGACCGAAATTACAGCAGTCCGTTAGAGCAAGAGGTCCTAGTAGGCGCGCGTACAGACGATGTGAAAATATAATCTATAGTAAACTTACCAAGTATAAAGCCGTACTAAGAAGGTCTCATATATGTGTTAGAAAACTAGTTTAGGCCTTCAACATAGTTTCTACGCTCCACTAGAACTTGCATGATATGTTAATAGGACTGATTCCCTGAAAATTGGCCTACATCGCCGGGTCACGCTGGCACTGAGACTTGAACCATCGGGCATGCTTTCCATTTCCAGCCATATTTTACAGATAACACAGTTCCGCAGACAATTCTTCAACTCTGGCTGCTTTATTGTTCTTAAGCTGCATAATTGCAACTCGGAACTCGCCATTGTTAAGTAATGGCTTGTCTACACCATCGTCGTTGATTGGTGGCACCGGGTTGCTTCCACCTGCGGCAAGCTAATTGAAGTCATCCCAAAGAATAATTTTCTTCCATAACGATCTTTCCAACAGAGTGAAAGTCTTTCCTTGCCTCTACGACCCCGTCTGTGAAAGTCCTCGCCATCAATTTGTGGAGGAGCTTTCTTGGAAATTCCTAAAGCCGACTGATGGAATGTTGCTATCGTCCACGTTTCCGCGCCATATTGTAGAACGAAAATCATTAGCGATGTGTAAAGTATGGTATTTATTTGTCCAGAGTGGACTTTGGTTTTCAATTAGGTGTTTCTCCTTTCAATTAAAGCTGGAAAAAATTTACAACAACTGCTGTTGTACGCAAGTGGTATTAAAGAGTTCTGGTAGTAAATCATTAGAGTACGAAATATATCCAGTCATGAAACAGGTATTCTGAAGATTCCCGTGAATCCAATGATAATCTTATGGTCATTATACTATATATGATAAAGAGGCTCGGAAGATGTCATGAGCCTATAAGGAATGGTCTTCTTACAGTTCTCAGATATTCAAATGCTATGCAAAATCTACCTAACTCTGTTCTGGAGTGGTTAGTGGTAACCTGGGTTTTACGGAGCTTCTCAGCATACTATACGTCTTCCATTATGTTCGAAGCTTTCTTACAGGTTTCTTCCAGAGCAAATGTGATGACTTGGTGACTGTTTTTCCGTTGCTGCATTTACCGTGTATGATGACGGTTACGGCCACAAACACACATGTATAAACACATATGTACATATGAATATGCAACTGGAAATGTTTATTGCCGTTGCGCAAAGCAGCAGCTAGTTGAAAATAAAGTTGGAAAATCGTTGAATACAAAGAGTAAAATGAACTAAAAAAAGTTGGAGCAGAAGCTGCACATGCAAATGAGTGGAAATTACAGAAAAGTTACTACTGCCGGAACGTGAGTTGAGGAAGATTTTCAATTTGGCAAGAACAACAAGAAATTGAAATGAACTGCATATAATAGCCAAGCACACGTCAAAAATAACTCATATTAATTTTAATGACATACTCTCAATGTGCCACCGGACGCTGCTAGGGTAGTATGTGTTAATAACAGTATTCCATTCCTGCTAACAAGCACAAGCCCACACAACGCCCTAAAAGCTTTGACTAACCCATACTTTGCTGTTATAACAATGAAATTAAAGCTTTTCTTACCTTTCACATTTGCCTTTATGATGCTAATGATGCTTGCCTCACTCGCTAACTGACTGACCGTGGCAAACATATAATAATTTCATTAAGTTGCCAACACTAATCACAGTATTTGCCACAATAAATATGTACACTTACAGCGTAACCACTTACTCTCTACGTCATATGCTCATAACTAACTGAGCTTATTTCTCATTTACAAAAACAACACCACAGATCGTACGGGAAGCCACCAATTAGTGTTAACTTAGACGAGAAACGGGAAGGTAGCAAAGAAAGCAAAAAAAAAAAAAAGAATACGAAAAGGAAGGACAAGCTGCAGGAACACATTGAGCACTGCATGTTGCATATCAACACACAACACACACACAAATTTATTTCCGGTTCTTTAACGCAAAATAATACTCCTTACTCTTCCACGGCAGGGCAAGCTCTCTTTGTGCTTTTGGCTGGGCTGCTGACCGCTTGGCTTGCATATTTACATACAAATGGAAGCCTAGACACTTTTCAAGTAAACACATTTATTTCATAGTTCGATTTCAATGCCGTTGATGTAAAAGATTTTTTCACCTTTAAACTTTCTATGCAACACCTTCAGCTTCTTTGACTGCACTAGGCAATCACGATGCATTGGCTGCACTTGGCAATCAAACTCTGAACTTTGGCATTTCAAATGTTGTACGGGTAGCAATCATTGGGAATGTGAAGAAGTTATGAAACCTCCAAAATTAACTTTGAAATTTTCACATTAGCAACCGCTTTGATACTCGCTCTGAGGTCATTGGCCTTTGACATTGTGCATGCAAAAAGAATTGGGAAAACCTTCAAGTTTCCTTTGTAATTAAATTATTCATTCCTTTTCATTCATAAAACGAGCAGTTGGTGTTCATTTGATTTTATTGAGAACTAGATATTAACTTTGGTCCGAAGAATGTATGTGTAAGTACAAAACGGAGAAGAGATAGACCCAACGGTATAAATTTTCTTCGTGTCAGAATGATGAGCTGAGCTGATTTAGCCATGTCCATCTCTCCATCCTTCTGTTTGAACGCAAAACTGTTCCTCCGTTTTTGAGATATTTCAATGAAACTTAGTATGCGGTTGTATTTTTGTAATGTATTGATCATTTGTGGGAACCGACCGAATCGGTTGGCTACATAACATAGCTCCCATACAACCAATTTGGTCAAATATGGAATTTTCGGTAAAAAAAAATCCGCCAAAGAACCACCCAATAGTGTGAAATTTGATGTACTACTCACCATAATTCTACCTAATATTGACACTAAAAGCCATCGAAATCGAATTTTGATTTTTGCAAACAATTTGATATGCTCATGAACGGTATGAAGACATCTGCATGGCTGAAGACACCACTATTTTCTTGTTTTATTTCGCTTTGTTTTATTTTACTATAACTTGTTCATTTTCATTAATTTAATAAATTCTTATTTATTAATTTATTTTTAATTTCATTTTGTTATGTTGTTTTATTTTTTTATCTTGTTTTAATATATTTATTAAATATTTTTAATTTAATTATTTTATAAATATATTTTTTTATTCCATTTCATTTTTATTTATTTTTTTCATTTATTTTATTTTATACTATTTTTTTATTTTTTATTTTTTATTTTATTTCATTTTATTTAAGTTTTGTTTTTATAATTTTGGTTATATTAATTTCAATTTTATATATATTTTTTTTGAAATTTTGTGTTTTATTTTAGTTTATTTAATTATTTTCTTTTTTTAATTAATTTAATTTTATTTTATTTTATTTCTATTAATTTATTTTTTATTTATTTTATTTATAGAACTTTATTTTATTTTACTTTTTTTATTAATTTATTTTTTTAATTTTTTTTATTTTACTTATTTTTTTTTAATTTTATTTTATTTCTATTTATTTACTTTTTATTTATTTTCTTATTGTATTTTTTTAAATTTTATTTTGATCTGTTTTATTTTATTTTATTTTATACTAAAGGGTGATCCAAGTAGGGGCACCCTTTTCAATAGCCTTTTTCGACAGATCAAGCGTGAGTCGTGTCAAGGTATCATGTTATCTTTGTTCAGTATATTGTTTGGATTCTCATCACCACGCGCTTCGCTCAACTTATGGTCAACAAAATCGGCATACTGAGCGTACTATTCGTAACACCATCATCCATCTTGAAACCCAGCATTCATTATTGAATAATAATCGACCGAATAGACCGCGTCCAATACGCAGTGAAGAAAGTATAGCGGCCGTAGCTGAGAGTGTACATGAAGACCGTGGAGAGTCGATTCGGCGCCGTTCGCAGGAACTCGTACTAACGTATGAAATGACTTAGCGCAATTTTCGACGAGATCTTAAATTGAAAGCATACAAAATACAGCTTGTGCAAGAACTGAAGCCGCTTGACCTTCCCAAGCGACATCACTTCGCTCTATGGGCTTTTGAAAAATTCCAAGAAGATCCGACGTTTTCGAGTCAAATTTTGTTCAGCGATGAGGCCTATTTCTGATTCAATGCGTGCGTAAACAAGAAAAGTTTCCGCATTTGGTACGAAGAGCAAAATGAAGAGATTCGCGAGTTGCCATTTCATCCAAACAAAACAACGATTTGGTGTGTTTTTGTGGGCCGGTGGAATCCTCGGTCCATATTTCTTTAAAACTTATGCCGGTGAGAACGTAACCGTCAATAACGACTGTTATCGCACCATGATAAGCTAATATTTGATGCCTGAAATTGAAACACCTGATCTCCGCGACATTAGGTTTCAACAATACGTCGCCACTTCCCACACATCGCATCAATCAATGGATTTATTGAGAGAACACTTCGGTAAGCAGATAATTTCGTGTGATATCACACCGTTAGACTTTTTCCTGTTCCGCTTCGAGTCTCAAGCCTTGGAGAAAACATCACGTTTGTCATTCGCCAGTTACCAGTCGAAATGCTCCAAAGAGTTATCGAACATCGGACTCAGCGGATGGACCATCTGAGACGTAGCCACGGCCAACATTTGAAAGAGATAATTTTCGAAAAATAAATGCCAAAGAATGTTCTTTCGAATGATAATAAACATTTCCTATTAAATTTGAATTTTCTGTGTTTTTTTTCATTAAAAAAGTAGGGTACCACGAAATGGATCACCCTTATATTTTATTTTATTTTATTTCATTCAAGTTTATTTAGTTCAATTAAATTTAATTTTTTTTTATAAATTAATTTTTATTATTTTTTCTAAATTTTATTTTATTGTGCTTATTGTATTTTATTTTGTTTTATTATATACTTTTTTTATTGATGTTGCCTGCTCCAGATCCAAAAAGAGGTTAGTTGAGCTTTCTGATGTCAATTACAAGCCTTTCAAGCTTTTGGTTGTACAAAATAATCAACAATAAATCAGCAACATCAGTCTCAAATGATGACAAGCCCACTGCATTAGAGGGCGGCTACAATAAATAACTTCAAACTTCTTTCTTGATTCACAAAACATCGCAGAAATTCACAAATATGCCACATTCTTCGTAGGTAAATAAGAAAAACGATGACTCGTAAACAATTTGCTGCAATTCAATCAACATTTGAATAGTTTGAATGGCAACAGATCACCACCAATGTCAGATAATTCACTCGCTTGTAAAGACAGGCTTGCTGACTGTAGATTTTTGTCTCTCTTTCACTCATATATGCTTAAAGGACAATCGGCATACGCCAAATAACCAGAAGACAGATGTGATGAAGATGAAGAGCTTTCCCATTTCTTTATGTGTGTATTTGTGTGAACCACAATAGAAAACCGCAAATATCCATTGTGATAAGAGTCAAAGAATGATTTCGAGGTTGAGCGCAATAATGGACATGCAAAGGTCGTAAAGTTAGATCAGCAAGATGTATTTATGTATATACGTTTTTAGTCTTGCGGAGGGCAATAATGGTCAAGTGGCAGTTGAAGCCAAATCCACAACACAGGTCACCTTGAAGATATTTGTTACATTTTCAGAAATTGTGTAGCAATTTCGAAAGCTACCCTGCCATATTGAAGAATACATAACTAGACGTGCACTAAACCACTCAGTGCTTTAATGCTATGCACAGTGGACTACAATTCATGGAGGATTATTTTACTAGCCTTTTTTGGTAGATACATAAGAAGTGGGGTGAGTACGAAACGTTTTCCGTACTCCGCGAGTGTATGTGGTAGACGTACTCGCAAAGTCAAAAAAAAAGAGAAGGGAGGAGAGAATAAAGAAGCAATTCTCAGCCAAAGAGGCCATTAGCTCAAAGTCCCTATAAGGTTTGTGGTAGTCTTTATCAACTCAAAAAATACTCGTTGTCAATGGTACTCAGAGATTTTACTTTGATTTCTCTCATTTTACTTATGTTTATGTATATATATTTAGGGTGGATCCAAGCTAAGACACCCATATTAGTTTTCACACTATTTCGCTTCACACAATAAATGCTTCGAATTGGATATATTGAGAGTTCTCATGATCAAAATTTTCATCATTTGCATTGAATTTATCGCAGGATTCTAACATCCAAAAGAAAACTAAATAAAAAATATTTAAAAAGGGGTTTTGTAACAAAATATGGCTAAACATAAAATATTGCGATACATAAAATATTGCTTGACATAAAATATGGCTAAACATAAAATGTTTACAGACATGAAAATGACAACATAAAATGCTTTTGGGCATAAAATATGACTAAACAAAAAATTAATATAAACCATAGCTTGACATAATGTTTTTTCAACATAAAATTTAGCTGAACTTAAAATAGGTTTAAACATAAAATGTTTCTTAACCCCAAAGTTTTGTTAAACATGAAATGTTGCCAAACATAAAATGTTCCTAAACATAAAATATTTCTGTACGAACGTGAAATAACTCTTACTACAAAATATTGATAAACAAAAAATATGAAAAAACATAAAAGATTTTTAGACATAAAATATGGCTAAATATAAAATATGGCTAAACATAAATTATGGCTAAACATAAAATTTGGACCATACCGAATATCATGACAAAATGCTTTAAAGCCCTGGAGCGACCCTTTTCCGACCCTTTCCTGCTTTTAACTTCCTATGAGCTCTTTTCTGCTATTCCTCATTACATTCATTTCGCTTTTTTCACATCGCTGTCAAATGTCTATAGCTTCAATTCCATAATATTCAAGGTGAGCTCTTTATTTATGTTTTGGGGATAAGCGTAAAATTATTCGCAGCTGCAGGCTAAACGGCAAAGCGACAACAACAACAGCAACAACATTGAGAGGAACATCAAATAATAAAAACTAGAAAAGCCAAAGCAATAGCATTAATAGGCAGCAGCAGCAGTTAAAACAACAGCAACAACAATAGTCGCAGCAGCAATAAATGCAAACAATAATGCCATCCAACAAACCACATTGAGACATGCCTGTCTACGGGCTCGCTAGCAACAGCTCAGGCGTCTACCGACCACACGACCAAGCAACGGACGGATGAAAGCTGACTAAAGCTCTTTCAGTAAATCGTGTCTTAAGACATGAATCTTGGCTAGTCCTAGCGTGTGTGTGGTTTCGAAAATGCAAGTGAAACATAGCCATAGATACAAACGCACACACACACATATAAATGTGCATACATACATACCATAGATTAAGCTATGTACGAGTATGAATATCCATTCATTGCGATGTGCTCAGACAATCAGACTGCCGCTGAAGCATATAAACATCGCTACACGCTCATCTACTCGATTACAATGTATGACCGCGACAAGCTGGAGACGTGCACAAGCTGCTGATAGTATCAAATGCTGTCTAACGCCATTCAACACGCTTCAAATGCGCTCACCAACAACAGACAACAAACATTCAGTATTCAGCGTTCAGCAGGCAACGTGAAACGAATGATTGAAGTTTAGCTGCAGAGCTTTACAACCTCTCCTTTCCGCCTCTCTCTCTCTCTTATGGCTAGCCATAATTTCATTCCACACACACGTAGGCACACTCGCATGCAACCCATATAACAGCAAGCAGTTCCTATTCAATCTTCCTATGTCAATATTAAATGAATATATAGATTTACGCGATAGACAGCAACGAGGCGTAGCAAAAATGTCTGAGATCACCCGGTCGACTGGTCCGTCGGTGGGTCGATATACTGCCGCTTCAAGTTTGCCGTTTGGCGTCTGCCGGTGGTTTATGGCTGAATGTTGTTTAACGAACAGTTGAAGAAGAAGAAGAGGAAATAGTCAATGCAAGACTTTTGAGTATTTATGCTTTGTGTGTGAGATTTGTGAGTGAGTGCACTTAAGCTTATCAGATCTGCTTGTGGCTTATTTTGTGTAGAGAACGAGATGGTAGACGAAATAATCATGCAGGCACCTATTTGGTAATTTTTGGTATTTAATAGTATCTACGGAATTTTTAACTTTTTTTTTTTTTGTAGAATGCAAATTTTTTAAAGTATGGGAAAGAAAACGAAACTAAAAATTCTTAAAAAATGTAAGTGTAGAGTTTCCAAAAAAAATTTTTTTTAATAAAAAAAAACATAATATTTGGTGTAAAAATAAATTCAGTCCGCGTTTTATTGAAAATGATAATAATAATAAAAATCTCTGCATACAAAATATTATTCATCGGAAGCGACTACCTTTCCCCATCTCTCTAGTAACTTTCGAATAACGTCTTTTAAAAATGAGTCCACTCTGTCATCGATTTAATCATTGATCCATTCTTCGATTACTTCAAAAGATCCGAACTGTTCACTCCACAAAACGTTTTGCATACGTCGCAAAAGCCAGTAGTCGGAAGGAGCAATATCTAGAGATTACGGTGGGCGGTGTAAGACCTTCTATTTCAGCGTTCGCATATAGTTTTTGACCATTACAGTCAAATCACCTTGTCATGCCTTTCGGTCATTTCTGTCCGTTATTCACACAATTCACAGCGCAAACGCATTATTTGTAGTCGATAACAAGTTCAGTTTGCATTTGGAACGGATCTTGATTCAGTAAAGCCTCGAAGTTCTAATCTTCAAACGTTTTAGGTTGGTCAGCACGCTCTTTGTTTTCGAGGCTAAAATCATCAAATTTGAAGCGTGAAAACTATTTTCCGCATGACGTATCGGTAGGCATAGATTCACCACAAACTTCTACAAACATTCGACGGACTTCAGCTGCACTTTTCTTCCAAATAAAATAAAATACCAATACTTCCCGCAAATGCTGTTTATTTAACACAAATCCGGACTTTTTCGAAAAGGCAAAAAAAAAAACAATATTGTCCGAAATCAATGCTGATGCACACTAATTATTGTTGATAGCTCTGAAAATTTTCCCAATGAAATAGGTAATCGCTTCCAAGATCAACTAAAACTTACAAAACCGAATTAATTTTTGCATCCAATTTATTATTGAGACCATTGGGCATCCACTCCAGATCAGATAAGGTCTAGAAGCAACTCAGGTAGATGTAAAAAATCTGCTGAACTGCAGGAGGATTACCGCGGAATGGAATGAAGTCGAATTGCCCTGGCAGGTGCGAAGAGGTTTCTCGTAGCGAATGAGTTTCTGCCAAGCATCAGCCAACTTTCACAAGAACTTCAACTTTCAAAATTCCTGTTTGAAAACTGCCGAGACTCAACGGGGTTGAAGTATCAATCACGGATTACACCAATTACCTGGAAAAAATGTTGAATATCCAACTGATGTGGAAGCAAAATGTAAAGGAAAGTGTGAAAAATGTCAGTGGTGCCATTTAAGCCTGTAAAAAGATGCTGGGGCGTTCTGGCCTCAGGCATTGGTGTTACACAGTGGTTAAAGCCGATATTGCTCTATTGCGCTCTTGTGTGGTGGGTGAACTGCTGCCAGCAAGATCTCGTACAAAAAACCATTGAACCGATTACATCGTTGTGAATAGCTTTCAGAGATTGTGGTATTTTCTACGTGGAAGTTTTCGCTACAGGGAAAGAGAGCGCAATATATAGTCGATAGTCAGGCGTCAATCAAGGCCATAATCTCACACCGTAAGACGGCAGATGTGAAACTAAATAATTGATGAAATTGCCAAAAGTGTCATCCGGAATGCATTGGCGACATGCAAAACCACCATGATCATGTGCAATAGCAGCAAAGGAATCACCCATTTCTTGCTTAAATGGTCACGCAATGAATGCATGGCAGCGTTCGGCCTAACGACAGTCCACAAACTACTGGCACCCCATCTAAGCACAATAAGCCTATAGCAGCGACATATGTAGGAAATGTAGTGAGAAAGGCATGAGAAAGACGTTAGAACACCTCCTATGTTTTTGTCCGGCCTTAGCTTCGTTAGAACTCTTATTAGATTTAATTAGCGACCACCATATTGACAACTTGAAAACTCCTGGGCGAAAATTCTTTTATTAAATTTTTTTTTAAATCGATATTGATCGCATTACTACTAAAATTCTCAAAAAGCTTTTTGGCGAAGCTTTCAACTTCATCGCACATCTGTTGCATGCGTAGTAATTTTTTTTTTTGCACAGCGGCTGAGTAGCTGAGATTATTATGGGTTTGAAACAAGGAAAATCAGGAGTAGAAGTGAAGTCTTAATCTCCTTTTAGTCTTCTCCTCATATTGTCAATAGTGTTTTAAAAACTCTTTCTCAGAATAATGAGCACGTCAATCGAGCTGAAACATTTAATTCCTAACCAAAGAGCTTGTAGAAAAAGTTCAATCAGCGTTTGAACAAAACTTTTTGCATTGAAAATCTTCAAAATTCCCTTTAGTTTAGCACTCTCGGCATTACATTTTATTTAACTTACAAATTTAATTGTTATAAAATTGTCGTACTGGTGGCAACTCTCCTCAAAAATATTTCTACCATTAAGCTTTAAAAATCTGTTTATTCCGATACTCACATAATAATGTATATTATATTTTATCAATTCTTTTATATTCGAAATTTATAAATAGCTGGCAACGCTGCTTAAAACTATTTTATTATTAAGTCCGTTTTTATCTCTTCATCTTGATATCCATATGGCAATATCGCATTTAGTTGCCATGCCCCTTTCCCAAATTCGGAAACACATGATCTATCTGCATGATAGCCAAAATAACCTGCATAATATCTGTCGAATTCGGTGAAATCGTTCTGGAGTTATAAGGTAACAACCGAGACTTAAACTTATTTTTTGTAAAGGGGGATCCAAGTAGAGGTACTTTTTTCAATACCCTCTTTGAGCGTCTTGAGACCCAACATTCATTATTGAATAATATTCGACCGAATAGACCGCGTCCATCACGCAGTGAAGAAATTATAGCGGCCGTAGCTGAGAGTGTACACGAAGATCGACTGTCGTATGGAACAACTAGGCGCATTTTACGTCGATATCTTAAATTGAAACCGTATAAGATACAGCTTGTACAAGAACTGAAGCCGCTCGACCTTCCCAAGCGACATCGCCTCGCTCTATGGGCTATTGAAAAGTTCCAAAAAGATCCGACGTTTTCGAGCCAAATTTTGTTCAGCGATTAGGCCCATTTTTGGCTCAGTCGGTATGTAAACAAGCAAAATTGCCGCACTTGGGACAAAGAGCAACATGAAGAGATTTAAGGGCTGCCATTTCATCTAGAAAAAACAACGGTTTGGTGTGGTTTGTGGGCCGGTGGAAGCATCGGTTCATATTTCTTCGAAAATGATGCCGGTGAGAACGTAACCGTCAATGGCGATCGTCACCGTGCCATGATAACCAACTATTTGGTTTCAACAAGACGGCGCCACTTCCCACATATCGCATCAATCAATGGATTTATTGAGAATACACTTCGGTGAGCAGATAATTGCCACCAAGTGATATCACGCCGTTAAACTTTTTCCTCTGGGGATATGTAAAGTCTATGCGGACAATCCCGCTTCGATTCAGGCCTTGGAGCAAAACATCATGTGTGTCATTCGCCAGTTACAAGTCAAAATCCTCGAACGGGTCATCGAAAATTATTCTTAACGGATGAACCATCTGAAACGTAGCCGCGGCCAACTTTAAAAGAGATAATCTTCAAATAGTAAATGCCCTGAAATGTTCTTTCGAATGATAATAAACATTCCTTATTAAATTTGTATGTCCTGTATTTTTTTTTTCTTTAAAAAAGTATAGAATCTCAAAATGGATTAGCCTTTATATAAAAACCGAGGTAAAACGCCCCTTTTCAACAGCGGCTCTCAAGTTATAAAGCATAAAGTCGACAGTTCGCCGATTTTTATATTTTAGTTAGTATTGAAGATGCCACGCAACCTTTTCAGAATTCGGAAAACTTCTTATAAAATTTCTCTGTGATAATCAGTATATACTGCCGTACTGTATATGTATAAGACGTTCTCAAGTTGTGAGTAACACCAAAAATTCGCACTTATTTTTACATATAAAATTAAGTTAAATATTGAAAAAAAAAATTATATATTCAATACATAAATTATTAAAAAAAAAAATATAAAAAAATATTCTTTTCCTGGTACTTCATTAAATTAAACTTCAGTTAATTACTCCACATTTGCCATACAATCAATTCAAGAAAGAAAGTTAAGCAAACGAACAATCATTGCACTACTTCTGAACAAAGCTACCTAATATTAAATAAAACACCACAAAATACCTTCATCAATAAGCAAATTTATTCTCACTTAATAACTTCGCTCAGAAATTCTTAACCCGAATAGATAAAGGTACAAGCAGCATTCATTAAGGAAAAAAGCGCTCAATCAAATCTATCAGCGAGGGGAGACTGCAAGTACAACAATGTTATCAATGGCTTTAATCAATTAATCCCTAAAATATGCCTAAATATATACAATTTTGTGGTTCATTACCGTTATCGACTGAACAGAGTGTATAAGTAGGGATAAAGAAGTTGTTGTTGCTGTGTTGTAGAGTTCCGGCAACCTGCCAGTTAGTCTCCCAGCCACCGTCTCAGTAAGACCACAATCAATTGGGTTACCTAGTTTAGAACTTTATACATACAAAGTAATGCCGAAAAGTTCCAACTCCCACTCAGTGCTGCATAAGTAATGGCAAATAATTAATCAATTTTTCCAAACCTTTATTACGCCACCGGCAGTCAACCGCTCCGTTATCCTTTTTGCTCTTTTCTTATAACTCGCTTTCCTGCAATTTCCTACAAGAAAATCAGATAAAATTAAGTTGGTATTGGCCAAAATGGAAATACTAATGCTGGCTGTTTGGTAATTATAGCACAGACAGACTCAGCATTGAATTTCATTGAAATTCACAGCAATGTTTGTGTGTATGTATGTATGAGTGTGTATCCCTTTGTAAGGTTTAAAGCCTGAAGAGCTCAACACAGTTGTTGTAAATTAAGATTATAATTGTGATGATAGAAATGAAAATGAAGATGTTGATGCTGATGCTGATGCTAAGATGAATATTTTAAGATTAAGATGTGCGCTGAGATGAGTAGATTTGCGTTAGTTCATGTTAGGGTAGTCCGAAAATACGCAGCACAGGTAACTTTTTTTTTTGAATAATGCTAGCAAATATGAGAAAATTTTAAGCAAATGTTAATTTTTTCCCTTTTTTTTCAAATGAAAGTTAAAATAAATTAAAATAGAAAATTAATAACTAAAAAAGAGGCAACTTAAAGGAGTTTCAAAAAGAAAAAACATTTTTTTTTTGATTTTTTACTAATTTATACAGAGAAAAAATTTAAAATCAATCATGTTATGCAAGCTGTTCACACAGACTCACAATTGGCTAATTTGATGAATATTGGAACGAGTTCCCGTCGTCCCTTGTCAAATTTGGTTTTGAGACAAACCGGTTTCGGGGTTCTGCCATCTTCAGTGACGGGAACTCGTTCCAATATTCATCAACTTTTCACCCTGTCGGAGAATCAACTGAACAAAACCAATCAATTGGCTAATTAGTATTTAAAAGCATTGAATAAGAAAATTTACTTTAACTGACATTACAGTAGTCTTCAATAATAGAGGAAAAACAGATTTTCAAAATTTTTTAATGATAAATATCACATAACTGACTTTTGTATTTTTTTTTATATTAAATTTAAATTCTATTTCAATTAACGGTACAATAAACTTAATTAAAAAACAAACTAATATTTATGCAGGATGATTTGTAGAAGTATTTCAAATATTTTAACAAAGAAAAAGTTGCAAATCTATCATGTTCTGAAAGCAGTTCACACAGGTACGCAATCGACGAACTAAGAGCTTTACCACAATACAAGCAAATAATAAGCGGAAAATTAAAAACTAATTAACAATGAATCGCAATTAATTAAATAGCTGAGGTGACACTGTGAAGTTTGTTACATGCGAAGCGTAAACATTATGTTCTGTTGGAAAACATAAGGAACACAAATTATTTGATAAATGAAATATCATTAATATCAAAATGAAAAAAAAACTATGAAAAAATTAAGTTTAAATATTTTATAATTTCCAATTAAGAGTTGGTTAAATTATTAAATTACTTTAAAATTTTTATTTTTTATTGCAAAAAAAAAGCCAGAAAGCATTCACATTCGAATATGGTGAAAAAGTATGTTAAAAAATACCCAAATAATGCGCTGCAGTGCGTTCTCTACATTACTACTATAAAATAATTTCATATTTTATTTAATTCCTCCAAAAAAAACTCCTATTTTTATATACAATTTATGATAATATTTTGTACGTCGGTGCATTATTATCTATTTAATGTTAAAAATGTGAGCGTAGTTAAAAAATATTGAGCCAAAAGTAAACTTTTGTACCACCCTAACGTATTACAAATATTGTTGGTGTATTAAAATAGTGTTGCGGCTGAAGCTGTTGACCCAAAGTATGTGGTTTTTCTGTTAGCTGTTTTTGTTTTCGATTCTTTTTCTATTTTTCCTGCTGACGCGTCTGTTGACCGCGTTTCATTCAGCCCTGTTTGCGCTATTTTGCATTCTCTCTCTTTCTCTCACTTCCATCGGTCAAGTGTTGTTTTTATGTTTGCTACTTAGCCGCAGGCAATGTCTTAATTTAATTATGCTAAGAAAAGTATTACATTAACCATCATCATAGAAAAGAAAACCACAAAGGCGGCACCACAGCGGTGATTTAAGGTGAAATAAAAGGCTATGAAGAAATTAGAGGAAATAGCTAAAAAAAATATCAGAAGAAAGTAAGTTTGAATGCGCGGAAATATTTTTATAAAAAAATAAAAGCAAATACAGTTATATATCAAAATTTATATGACTGACTATAAACTTACTTGCCTACAAAAATTTCTAAACACATACGCGAAGATTTAAATGTGTTATTCAATATCTTAGAATTGACTGGGCTTAGCTTTAGACTTAACAGTTTTCATACTTTATTGTAAGGTAATATTTTTTTAAATAATTTTTTTTTAGAGATAATTAGGTATGTGTCTTCGCTAAAAACTTAACAGTTTTCATACTTTATTGTAAGGTAATATTTTTTTAAATAATTTTTTAGAGATAATTAGGTATGTGTCTTCGCTAAAATTGCCTAAATGTAGGCAACGTTTGGAAGAAAGCGTTGATTTTTTTTATTAGTTTGGTGAGTACAGTATGCTGAGTAAAGTCTTGTCGTGGAGAAAATTTGTTTAATTGAGCATTTTTAATCAGCGCTACGGATCATTAAAGGCTCTGGACTGTAAAATTGTGATCAACTATCGATAAAAGGTACATAAAATATGTAAACGTATGATCATGATCATTCAATTTTTAGAAAATTACAACAAAACCGCACAAATTTTTGCAGACTCTGGCAAAATTTGCCAACATGGTAAAGAAAAAGTTCGCCTGAAGTGTATTCAAAAAAATATATATATATCTAAAAAGTTAATAATGGAAACATCAGTCTCCACTTTCAGATATTGAGGAGGAGATTATCTCTTATGTCAAGGTTCTGCTCTATTTGCTATAAGGGTTATTATATAGAGCTATATATATATATATAGGTATATTCAAATGATGCTTTCTTTTTTTGCTAAAACATAGTAAAAGTATGTGACTTGGCTAAGATCGCCTAATTGTAGGCAAAATATTCTATACATCTCAACACGAATTTTTCTTCGCAGGGTAGCGACTATCACTTTCATAACCAGACAAAATACAAAACTAAATTAGCACAACAGCATAGCGAAAGAGTCGTACTCATTGTTGACTATGTTACTAGCTCAATGGTAGGCGGCGAGTTCTAAGGCAGAGACACAAAAAATAAACAAAGTAGAAAAAGCGTTGTTGAAAATTACAAAAATTTAAGTGAAAGAAAAGTTAAAGCAACTTCTATGTGCTTAAACTAAAGTAACATAAATGTTGAATAGTTTGAGGGCAACTAGGTTAAGCATATAAAGTTTTGCTTAAACTATCTATTAAATAAAACCATAAATATTTAAATAATTTTAATATTTTGACTAAAAATTTATATGAAAACTATTTAAAAAATTCTTTAATTTTTTGCAGCCACAAAAATTCACGCAACCACAAACACTTGCTAAAAATATTCCAATATGAAATTTTTTTCTCCATTTATAAATCAATTCCTCTTTTCTTAACGTCCATAAGCGGCAACGCCCGCCACAAAGCTAAATTGCCTGTCATCAATTTACCCGCTGGTTATTGACAGTCACCAATTTCTACGCTACACAAAACAAATCCATGAAAATTCTCAGCTTTCGCCATTAAACGTTTGATGTTTTTCGTTTTTTTTTTTTTTTTTTTTTGGCCAAAACAAAAAGGAATGTGTGTTTTATGTGCTTTTTATGATGTTCAAAATTGTTTGCAGTTTGGTGAAAGAAAAATCAATTTCAAAAAGTTGAAAATTTTAGAGAATTTACAGCTAGCTTGTTTTGAACTCAAAAGCAGTGATTTTTATGCTGTTTTTCTGAAATAAAAATTGTGTGGCGGTTTTTAAACTTTCTGCCGGAAAAACACCAAAATTTAAATATTAATATTTTTTTTGTAAACAATATTAAAAATATGTGTATCAATTTAGCATATTTATTCCTTAAAAAACAATATTCCTCCAAAGGTATGCTAAAAGAGTTTAAACTAAAAATTATTTTGAAAAGTTTATATTTTCAGATATATTTTAGAATTTTAGCCATTTTTGTCGGTTTTAAATTTAAGTATTTATTAGGGTCTTGAAAGGTAAATTTTTTTTTTTTTGATTTTAAGCAGAAATAGACATTTTTATCTTGGTACTAAGCCTTTGAATTGAATTCATTTGAGTCGAGTTGATTTAGTTGAACTGTTTTGAAATTAGTCGACTTGTCGATATCCAACATATTTCAATTAAGTGGTAGAGTACAGCACGAACGGCCGTCTACAAAGGCAAGGAAGTTTCGATATCGAAAAGCTATAATCGCTGTAGATAGCCAGGCAGTTTTCTACTCGACTTACAGTCTTCATTTCTGAACTAAACACAACAGCAACACAATACCGCCGCTGGAGACAAAATTGGGTTTCGACAAGACCAGAAGCAGAGCTGATACGATAGGAAGGAGAAGAAACTGAGAGTTGAAAAGAGAAGCAAGACGCATTTGCAAAAAAAAGGCTGAAATTCATTTGTCTGATTGAAGATTTTGAGAAGCTGCCTCAAAGGGAAAATGATTTATGATAAGATACGGTAACCTACAGAAGGATGGAATATCCAGAATATACTGAGTTTATGAAGAGATCACTTTTCCAACCTGCTGAATGGTAGTGAAAATGAAACACAAAAGATTGCGAACTCGGTGACGTAGCTCTAAAAGAGGGTCCCGACATTCTGCGCTAATCATCGTTGGATAAGCCTCGTCAATTTATCGTGCATAAGGTCCTATCGATCGTACTATGTGAAAGAATAAGTCCCACCGTCAACAAACTAATTGAACCTTAGAAGTGTGGCTTTAGAAATTAGAACTGGTAAATCTACCATTGATGAGATATTCTAACAAGAGAGAACACTAACAATAGACAATACCAGCAGCTCAGTTAGAATTGTGAAGCATCTATCCGAGCCTTTCTGTATCAAACGAGGTTTCAGGCAAAGTGCTTCTTTTTGAGTGATTTCTTCAACTGAAGTCTGGAAAAAATACTGCGAGACTTAGAGCTAACTAGAGAATAATATTTAACAAGAGCGTACAAACTGATGGCTTGGATCTGGGAGTTGGCGAGGGAAAGATGAAATATCTCCTGTCTTCAAACAAACATTCAAAACACTCTCTTCTTGGCTCCCACATCATTGTTAGCAGTCGTAGATAGTTTCGTCGCTCTTGGGGCCAGTATGAACACAAACAGCAATATTATCCTTGAAATCTAACGCAGAATCACTCTTGCCAAAAGATGCAACTTTGGACTGAGTAGAAAATTAAAAAAAAAATCCACTCTCGGCGATCAAAGTTTAAACTTTACAATTTGCTCAGCATTCTCGTCCTGCTATTTGGTGCAAAAGACTGGACGATATCGACATCCGACGAGATGGCACTAGGAGTTTTCGAGAGAAACATTTTGCATAAAATGTATTGACGACAATAACACAGTTCAATGAATTAAGGGACAACTGCTACGCAGGCCAGTCCACGTCGTGCGAATAGATGAAATCACTCCAATTCTGAAAGCATTCGATGCTGTACCCGGTGGTGAAAGCAGAGGAAGGGGATAGATCAGGCAAAGAGCGACCGTGTTTCGCTTGTTATCTCCAATTGACGCCAAACAGCGAAGAGAAGGAACGATTGACGCGCTATTTGTTATTCGGCAATTTGTGATTCGCTTAAGCAGTATCTACGCCAATAAAAAAGGGAGAAGAAGCGGAGTTGAATTTGAGCGAGTGAGGTCGAGCTAAGTTCTTCAGTCAACTTAAATTTAATAGTTTTGAGTCTCTATACTTTATTATAAATTTCTACTTCATAAATCAGTCAGGTTACCATCCAAAAACTCTCATTTATTGCAAGTTTCACTTAAATTTAAAATACAACTTTTGATTCATCAGTAAATTTTTGGTATCTTGTTGTTTTTGTTGTCCTCAGAATTTTTCCGCTCAACAAAAGCACAGAAAGAGAAAGAAAGAGAAAAAAACAACTAATACTGACCGCAGAAGAAGACCACAAAGACTAAATATGAACTGTAAAAAAATTAAAATGCGTTGCCTACAATTAGGCGCAGTCTAAATACCCAGCAAAGTTCCGTACCGCCTTAAATGTTTTGACTAATGAATGAATGTCAAGTGCTAAGCTGATACATTTGTTAGTGTCTCTTTAACGAAAAAAAAAAAAACAAATGACAAATTGTTATATGTTTCAAAACTGTAACCAAACCAAACTTATTGTGCGATGGTTGTGTGTCGAACCATAAACGTAAAACAATGAATAGCAAAACAAAAAGAATGGAGTGAAAAAATAAGTAAAAACCAAAAATTTGGAAACACCGACAGACAGAGCTTCGGGCATTTTTCGAACAAGTTTCCTATTGCGTACTTGGCTTGGCTCGGTTTGGCCGGCCGTCTGAGCATAGAGGAAGTCATGCATTGACTGCGATTCATACATATGTTAGAATATATGTATAAAGTGTAGAATATACAATAAAACGTAGACATTTAGTGGCATTCACCCAACTCTTTTTACGGCAATTTAAAGTTGTGCCTCAGCAAAGGGTGGTGTGTTCATAAGCCTTCACAGCAGCGAAGTACGACTAGCACTTTCATGAGTAATGACTTTGGTTAGCCCTTTGTTGATAACAAACATGAAAGTGCAAACATATATTTATATCTACATGCATACATATACATATATGCATATGGTGCGCTAGTTTATTACATAGCCAGCCAGGCTTTTTATTACATTTGGACATGTGAGCACTTGAAAATCTACAGTTAGTTCATTGTTTCATTTGCTGAGCCTACTCTCCACATAAGCTCTTTAGCCAGAATAGTAAAAAATGGACATGAACAAAAAAAAATTATTTTTTTTTGCTTTAGCGCAAACTGTTATTATATTGGCTGTGCGTGTCGTTATTTAGCTTCCGCTTTCATACTCATACATACATATGTACTTGGGTTTCTGTTTTTTTTTTTTTTTTCATTGTCCTTGTTGCCATTGGCATTGCGTGTGTGTCATCAGACGCAAAAATTTTTCCGGCTGCCAGAAAAGGCAATGTCAGCTATTTACTCAAACGGCACTTGTAAAGCCCTTTCATCTTTTATATGGTTACACATATGTATGGGTGCTCCTAACTGTGTGTGTGTGTGTGTGTGTGTGTGTGTGTGTGTGTGTGGGTAAGTGTGCTCGTATTGTGGTTGCTCATACGCTGCGGCGTGCTGTTTGTACAGCTGTCGTCAGCTGTGGTGAGTAGTATGAGCAGATAAAATTATAACGGTGATATTTCTTGTTAAAATATCTCGCTTTTATTTATTTATTTTTTCTTTTCTTTTTTTATTTATTATTATTGTTTCTTTTCTTTTATTTATTATAAATCAACTTTAGTTGTTGTAAATTTTCGTTGTCTTGCAAATAAATTCGTAAGGAAAACATTTTTTTTAGGAGTAACTGTTGTGTCTATTTTTACATTTAAATCTGCTTAAAATCTTTCCCTGGTACGAATTCTTTTAATGTTTATTTCGCAAATTAGTTTATTAGAAAATGACTTCGAAAAATTTTTTTTTTTACATTTTCGGCTCATTTTTGTTAAGAGCTTCTTGTGAGAAAGTAGCAAATTTTTAGTAAAATAATCCTTCTCTGTAACCTTAAAATATTATATATAAAATTTATATTTTTTTTATTATTTTATATTTTAATTTTAAATATTAATTTTTTTTTTAATAAAATTTTCAAAAATTTCTTTATTTACATGATTTTTTTTCACAAAAAAAAAAAGTAATTCACAACAAATGAAAAGTATATTTTTGGTCTGAAGTTTTTATTAAATTTCAATATTTATGTAAATAATCTATCGAACTTTTTTTACTTTAAAACCAAGTTTAATGAAGGTAAATCCACTTTTTTGTAAAAATTTTGCCCCATTAATGGAAGCATACCCTCCTAAATGCCTCAATCTTGAATAAAAAATTATTCCACAAATTTCGGTATACAGGGTTATCCATTTGCGGTTTCCAAAATAAACCCAAATAAAATGCATTTAAAATGATTTTTTACATGAAATTTCTTTTTTATTATAAAGTTCGAAACTTGGCATTATATGTGAAACACTACATCATTAAAATGACATATTCTCCAAATCTTGCTCTTCAATTGAAGGTCAAAAAAAGTCTGTTATCAGACCATAATACTCCTAATTGATAGACACAGTCTCACCGTTATCGTCTTTAAAGAAGTAAATGCCAATCACAGTTCCGTACCACAGAGCCGCACCAGACCGTAAGTTTTTTTTTTTTTTTTGGTGTAATGGCCTCTCTTCAATTATTTGAGAATTCTCGGAGTCCCAAATGCACCAGTTTTGCTTATTTCGTATCCACCGAGTGAGAAATAAACCTCTTCGCTGAAGAAATTTTTGTTGGAAAAATCTCGATCCACTGCTTGTTGTTCAAGCAACCAATATATGTAACTACGGCGTTGTGAATGTTCAGCTGGCTACAGTAGTTGTGTGAGCTAGAATTTATATGGATGTAGGTGCAAATCCAAGTGCAAAATACGCCATAATGTGTCGGAAGAAAGTTCCATCTGATTCCTGTTGTTGTTTTGATCTTCCGACAAGGTGGTAAGTTGTTTTAAAATGGAACGATTTTCCGTCATTCCTTGTCAATTTTGGTTTTTCGACAAACCGGTTTCGGCGTTGCCTAGTTTCGTTCGGCATTGAAGATGGCGGAACGGCGAAACCGGTTTGTCGAAAAACCAAAATTGACAAGGAATGGCGGAAAATCGTTCCATTTTTAAACAAAGTTCCATCTCTTGAGAACGTCGAGAAATAGATACAATGGGGTCAGCAGCAACACTTCCACTTACAGCAGGACATGCATTAGAATATGTTCAACCAATCCAATCTCTTCAAATTTCTTTGAAATTTTACTGATTGCTTGAGTAGTTGGACGATTATATGTACCATAAACTCCTCTTGAAGCACGAAATATGGCCACATTTTAATCATCATTTTCATAGTAGGTTTCAACAATTTTACCAAGTTGGGCGGTTGTTAAACAGTTAAATGGGTTTGAAAATTTAAAAAAATCGATTTTTTTGCCTTATTTAATTGCAAAATGCATTTAAAATATTTCCCTAAAATTTCAAATCGATCAAAGTGAAATTCTAAGAAATAGCTGCTTTGTAAGTTCCGCCCATCAGACCATATCTGTGTCAATATGATACTTTAAACGGGTTTATCTCAAAGCTCTATTTTTTAAGACGGTGAACACGATTTCTCGAAAAGTCATAAAGCGATTTTGTTCAAATTTGGCACACATCTTTATAATAACATTATCTAGTCATCGAATGAAGGATTTTTTATCACAACTAATTTCTTCGAGCCAATGCATATCGAAAATTTGATCAAAAAATGTGTTTTTTTTTTCAAATTTTAATTTTTTTTCTTTCGTCCTGTAGCGAGACTTATACATGCACTAACAAAATGTTTTTGGTTTTTCGATTTGAGATGAGCCAATGATGAGTTATGCTGTCCACGGCGAGAGCATTTTCTTTTGAGACGTTCAGGGAGAGGTACCAATGGCTGCGTTTTCAGAATTTTTAAATAAAAATTTCACAAAATACTGTTTAAATATGTATCTTTGATATGGTGAATTGTATGAATAAAATATATGATTGTATATATAAGAAAAATAGTGAAAACTCCTTTTTGTTAACCTCTGAAACCCACGTAACCCCTTAAGCGATCCATTTTGACTTTTAACTAAAACAAAATATGTTTGATCTGACAGTTAAGTTTGATAGATGCCAAAATACAGCACAGCACTTACGAAACCACGAAATAGATAACCTAGTTAAAAAAGTTTTGGAAAAGTTTTGCTTTCGAATAGGATTTAAAAGTAGTGAGACTGAAAACGATATATTTCTCCCATACACTTAATAAGACTAGAGAAATATGCGAAAATAATTTAAGTGCACCATTTCAATAAATGATGCATCTGCTATTATGCTGATATTATATTCAGTCTATCAAATTATTTCAAATATATTTAGCTTAACATTTTCATAAGGCTGTCGAAAAGTGTAAAGTAATAAAGCGCCTAACTGTAGGCAGAGTTTATTTAGCTTACATTACTGCTGGCTTATGTTGCTCAGCACAATTGAGTGAAACATTGCCTACATTTAGGATGATACTGAATTAGTAAAACTATCAGTATCTTTGGCTAATTTGATTTGTTTAAATGAGTGTTTCTCCGAATTACCAAAAAATTTCATTTCAACTGAATATTAATACCTTCGTAATAAAAAAAATAATGTTTTAGGCCCAAACATAATAACATAAACTACCAAACCTTCTGATATAACAATAATATTTTTAAATGGATAACTGTTGCCTACAGTACAGCCTGCCCAAAAAATAAATTTAATATCAATCCTCAATACATACCTAATATCTAACATAAAATCATATTCTTTATTATTTTTTTTAAATACATGCCCCATTGACTATCACACATATATAAATTTAAAAAAAAATATTTATACCCACATGATATATAAACAATGTAGTAGAAATTCTAACAAATATTAAATTAACTTCTTAAAATGACAATTTTTTTTTCAAATTTTCGCTAACCAAAATTATGCAGCTTTTTTAATATCAACACGTTCATATAAATATAAAATTTTCCAATTGATTAGCCACAAATTTCGCCTTGAGAGTTGAGAAAAAAATTTTTTTTTTCATGTGAAAAACACACTTCATATTTCACTGCCTTAATATACTTTTTTATGTACGAGTATATGTATATGTATGTATACATACATATATATTATTTATATAATAAATATTCTTTCCCCATATATACTTACAGGATGATTTACCGGGCCAAGCCTTGCTGGATGTTGTTTTTGCCAGACTTAATTTAATCGAAACTTCATATTTTGGCATACGCTATATTGACGAGGAGAATCAGACGGTAAGTGAAAGTGAAAAAAAATAAAAATACTAAAGAAAATATAGACAAACATACAATTTCTGTTTGCAAAGTAAATACATATTAGATTCAGCTGAGGGTTGTCGAAAACAGGCTGCAGTATTTCATCAAACTCAAATTCAAAAACATTTTTTGTTTATTTTTGATGAAGCATGCCTTTCAGCGTGACAGCACACCAACTGTGCCGCAACCGTTTAGGCTTTTAGACTGTAATTCGGTTTCCTTCTCATTTTCTTTTGGCGTCCATTGAGTCGTAATGTTGATGCAGAAACTCTAAAACAGCTGTCGCTATCCTTAGAATCATAAAGTTATTGGAGTGAAAGGAAAATATTTATTTGTATAAAGGTGTATAATAGGGTGGCTCTTATTTAAAAAAAAAATTTATGAAAGTAAAGAAATTTTATATTGAATCTAAATTTATATGAAACTTTGTCATTTTTCACAAAGTATTTCTATTGTCTATTGAAAAAAAAGTTAAAAAAAAATACATAAAGTATTGTCCGTCGGAAGCGACTACTCTTACCCACCTCTCCGGTAAGTTTCGAATACCATCTCTAAAAAATCAGTCCTCCTGATCGTATAGACATTGAGCCATTCTTCGATTTCTTCAAAAGACCTAAACCGGTGACCCCAAACGCGTTTTGCATCCGTCTAAAAAGCCAGTAGTTGGAAGAAAAAAGTTCTTGAGTATGCGGCGGGTAGGGTAAAACCTCCCATTTCAGCGTTTCCAAGTAGTTTTTTACCATTACAGCCATAAGAGGCTGAGCGTTGTCATGTTGTAAAATCACTTTCTCATGCCTTTCGATGGTTTCTACCCTTTTTTTTTTTTGCAATGCACTAGATGTCGTCTTTAACGAGTTCAGTTTGAGTTTGGTGCGGATCTTGATCCAGTTAAACCTGCAATTTGTAATCTTCAAACTATTAATGTTTCGGCGCAGATCCATTATAAACTACAACATGCATTCCATTGACTTTAGCTGCACTTTTCTTCTAATGCAAAAAAGAGCTCAGAATTGATCGTTTTTCCAGATTTTAGCAATATATAATAGACAATTCCCTTCTAATCTCACTCATTGGCCTTTGACCTTTGTTTTCTATATTCTCGTATTAAACCCGTTTTTAATACCCCGTGATGAGTCGTTTTTGAAATGTTTCGATTTTGTCGCGCTTTAAACGATATGTCGAAGAACTTCGGCGACGGAGCCTCTCTCCCACCACAAACCCAACACCGAATTTACGCTCCTTTAAATGGCCGCTGTAATAGATTTCACAAGGACCCACCTTCTTCCGTTCTTGTCTCGTCCATCGCATTTATTGGCGGTGATATCAGCCTTTAGTCTTACGAGGACATCAACCGATTGGGCAGCGGCACATTCCCAATTAAGGGACCGGACATTCCAGGGGCATGCCCTCAAATCGTGATCCTTTAAACATTTGCGGGGGTCGTCATCAATAGGGGGGTCTCTCATCCGAGGCATTTGTTGATTATTCATTGGGGTAGAGTTTTTATGTGGGGGTTCCAAACCCTACACACAACCGCGTGGTATTCGCCTTCTCAATTTAGCTCACCCTGAGGATACTTGTTCTAAAACCGGAAGTCGTGAGCTGCTTGAACCATATGTAAAAGAATCGTTTCTGGCCAACCCCATGTGAAGCTTTTCTCATTTGCGTGAACTTCTACATATGACCCCATCCTCCTGCCCGAATTACCATCAATCATATCGTTAATTTGCGCCCGCGAGCCGACAGAAAAGAAGGATGATGTGACCAAAGATGCTTTCTAAGACAGCCTAGCACGTAGTTATGAGCGCTGCCCCCGCCACGATGTTAAAATTGTGCTAGGCGATTTCAACGCCAGGGTGGGCAAAGAAGGTATTTTTGGCGCAACAATCGGAAAATTCAGCCTCCACGACGAAACATCCCCAAAAGGGCTGATTAACTATGCCGGGGCCCGAAATATGGTTGTCTGTAGGTTTCAACAATACCAGAAAACAAACTGGTACGATGAGGAATGTCGAACTGCAGTGGAGAGAAAGCAGACTGCCTACAAATTATCGTGGGATAAGTGTTCTTATCTAGCATACTGTGTGAAAGACTAAAGCTCACCGTCAACAAACTGATCGGACCTAATCAGTGTGGCTTTAGACAGATATTCACCATGCGCCAAATCTTGGAGAAGACCCGAGAGAAAATAATCGATACACACCACCTTTTTATCGATTTTAAAGCTGCCTTCGACAGCACGATAAGTAACTGCCTCTACGCCGCTATGTCTGAATTTGATATCCCCACGAAACTCATACGGCTTTGTAAACTGACCCTGGATAATAACAGAAGCGCGGTCAGAATTGGGAAGGACCTCTCCGAGCCGTTCGATACCAAACGAGGTTTTAGACAAGGATACTCTTTATCGTGTGATTTATTCAATTTGATGCTGGAGAAAATAATACGAGCTGCAGAGCTGAATAGACCAGGCACAATATCCTACAAGAGTGTACAATTCTTGGCGTATGCCGATGATATTGATATAATTGGTCATAACAACCGCAACTTAAGTTCTGCGTTCTCCAGATTAGACAAAGAAGCGAAGTGAATGGGTCTGGTAGTGAAAGAGGGCAAGACGATATATCTCCTGTCATGAAATAAACAGTCATCGCACTCGCGACTTGGCTCCCACGACACTGCTGATAATCATAACTTCGAAGTCGTAGATAATTTCGTCTATCTGGGAAACAGCATCAACAACGCCAACAATGTCAGCCTTGAAATCCAACGCAGAATCACTCTTGCCAACATGTGCTACTTTGGATTAGGTAGGCAATTGAAGATAAAGTCCTCTCACGACGAACCAAAACCAAACTCTACAAGTTATTCCCGTCCTGACATATGGTGCAGAAGCCTGAATCCTGATGGAACGATGAATTATACGAGCTATACTATGACATTGACATAGTTCAGCGAATCAAGAGACAGCGGCTACGCTGGCTAGGTCTTGTCGCCCGAATGGATGAAAGCGCTCCAGCTTAGAAAGTATTCGATGGGGTACCTGCTGACGGAAGCAGAAGAAGAGGAAGACCTCCACTCCATTGGATAGATCATGAGAGCGACCTGGTATCACTTAGTCTTTCTAACTGGCGCCAAACAGCAAAAAGAAGAAACGAGTTGCGCGCTATTGTTGACGAGGCTATAATCGCGTGAGAGGTGCCTACCCCAAAGAAGAAGAATTCGGCCATATATATATATATATATATATATTTTTTTTTTTTGAATAAATCATATAGATTTTTTATAGGAAGCTGGAATTAAAGCATTAAGCTTTTTTTCACTCATATTAAAAAATATTTTAGTTACAACATAGAAATAAAATCACTTTTCCAAATATTAGGGGACCACCCTAATGTATATAGGTCGCAACAAATACTATATAAACTGTTCTACCACAGCAAACAGTGTAGTGAAATATTTTCACCTGTTTGCCCTTGGCGCGCTGAATAATAAAATAAATTTCACTTTCCATTTCCTATTCAAAGCGCACACACACATACACATACATATGCAGTTACACAAATAAATATATATACACATACGTGAATAGCTACAGTGCTTTGGTATTTCGCTTAGCAGCAACCTTCAAGCGGCAGTTAGCGGGAACCTTGAAAATCTGCCACAAACAGGCAAAAGAAGTTAATAAAAAAAATTTGCAAATATTCGCGTCGCCTGCCGAGGGTCGCTAAGTTGGTATATATAAGTACATACATGCATTTGTACAACTGTGTATGCACACTAAAACTTTAGCTAAACTTATTCCCCCTACATAGAGACCCCACTAATGGCACATTGTCACACAATGCGGTGGCAGGCGTTGGCACAACCTTACCTACCAGACTATCAGATGGCACATAAAGTTTTCGCGAGTGTAACTGTCAGCAAAGGATACATTGTCCTTGAAGTGTTTTCATTATAGTTTTCGCGCACAGATCAGCACACATGCGCATATACTTATATACATACGTGTATATAGTTGTATTTAATGAGCGCGTAAGTAACTCTATATATGTACTTATACATACATACAACTGCATATGCTATATAAACCTTTTTATGTATGCATTTATGTGCTTTAAATATATGCACATATTAATATATAGTTGAATACCAACGCTTTGGCGGCATATCAGCGCTTCTTGTTTAATCCTCGCCTGCCTTATTGTCTACATTATATGCTTAACGGTGTTTTGTGCTGTTCATTACACTAAAATTGGCTGTGGCACTGCACACGTTTTATTGCAAATGGCTTTTATGCTTTTATTATGCATTTATATAATATGGTCGCATAGAATAAAATAATCATAAATGAGCAAAAGCTTGCTTGTTAAGGAGCTTATGAGTCCTCAGTTGCAATAGTTATCGTCTATATACACATGTATGTATATAAACGTAGGTGATATATTTACATATATCATATTAGTAAGCAGATATATTTTCTACTTAACCTATTCGAAGTTCACTCAAAGCATAAACAGCGATTCTCAAGGTCAAAAGAATTAAGGATGGAAAAAAGTGTCCGGGGTTTCTATCACCAGGTGGTGTATTGGATTAGGCAACACTAATCTGTTGGCGTCAAACTTATGCGTGTTCGGAAGCTGATATTTCAAGCATTATTTTTCTTGAAGACACTTCCGAAAATATATGTTATATATATGAGAGGTATGTTCCCCGGAAAAGATGAAAGTTTTGCTCACTGTTTTCTTTGATTAAAATAGTGTGGTGCATCATGAGTTCCTGCCAAAAGGTGGTACAGTTAATAAAGAATACTACAAGGAAGTTATGCAACGTTTGCGTGAAACAATATGGGTCAACCGTTGTAATTGTGGAAAAACAAGTAGTGGATTCTGTATCAAGATGACGCACTAGCTCACACATCAATGCTTATTCGTGATTTTTTGGCCAAAAACCAAAACCTTAATCATGCCTCAACCACTGCATTCACCAGATTTGGCTCCCTGTGACTTTTTTCTATTCCAAAAACTAAAGAAACCAATGAAAGGAAAGCGTTCTGCCACAATTGATGAGATCAAGTCAGATTTGAAGAAAGAGCTGATGACCATACCGAAAAGCGCATTTCAGAAGTGGTTCGAGGATTGAAAAAAGCGTTGGCACAAATGTATTATATCCTAGGGGGATTACTTTGAAGGGGAAAAAATAGCTATTGAAGATAAATAAGTACTTTTCAAAAAAATTAAAAATTCACCTCTTCCCTTGAACACACCTCGTATATATAAATATTTGGCGCTTTGTAACGATATATGTTATGTGTTGCTTTTTTTACTACAAAAAAACAAAGTTAAAGTCGCAGCCAAAACGGTCAAATCAAGTAATTTCCCCGATTCCGTTCCGGATATTTTCATGTCAAAGATGCACCCCACTCTGATGGGCCAGTCAATAAAAAATCCATTGAAATTCTGCAAACTGGTGGAGGGAAACCGGCATGCAATATGTGAGAAGTTGGCGGAGGCAAAGGTTTCACTCACGTGACAGTTTGAAATCATTTTAAAAAAGCTGACCAACCAACGAAGCTTGATGTTTAGGTGTCATATGAATCATGCACAAAAATTTTTTTGATCGCATTACCATCAGCGAAACGCTTCTTAAACGCAATAAAATCGTATCATTTCTAAAACGACTAATCACGGACAATGAAAAATATTGTTACGATTTTGCTGAAATAGCCTCGATGATTTCCCGAATCCTTCGAGTCCGAACACTGGATTATTAAATAAAAGTCACCAAATTTATTTGCAGTTTCTTTATTTATAAAGAATTTATTTAATGGCCTTTTATTACTCAGTAATTCACAATTCATTTCACTATTTACAGTTACTTGTATTACAACTTTCACAATGTGCTATTTTTTATTACTCCACTGTAGTGTAATCACCAACGCGTTTACTTTACGACTGATCCCTTTGCAGGTGTATATCGCCTTTATATGCTAGTCGATGGTTCACAACCAACTGCCTGAAATGATCGAATCGTTCTCGATAACGAATATTCTCGATTTATTCTCTAGAGCATGCCAGTTATCGGCTCTCTCTTACATCTGACATCCGTTGCACATTTTCGCCACACTGCCCTCCACCTAAGTCTGCTCGTATCGATCCTTTGCAGGTGTGTGTCGCCTTTATATACTAGTCGATGGTTCGCAACCAACCGCGTGAAATGAGCGAATCGTTTCGTCTCGATCAGACACATTTGCTGTTTCAAACGCAGCAAGTCTTTCTATGTGGACTACTTTCATCTTGCTTCTTGGTCGCCCAACAGTCTGGATTCGATACACTGCCTCATTTAGCCGTTTGAAGTCTTCCCAATAGCATTGAATTTTTGGGAACAAACCTTTATTCCTGTGTGGATTGTACAGTAACACCAAATCTTCATTTTGGAAGCCTTCGGAATCATCGCCTTGTCATACCTGGCCCTCAATTTGTAATGACTTCGTGATTTTGGCCCTTTAGCTGCTATGCACTCCTTGCAGTTAGCAATCCACTCAGCGATCGATTGACGACAACCAACCCAATAGAATCGCTGCTTAATCTTTTCCAGCATTTTCTTAATGCCTAGGTGCCCTCCACTCAGACCATTATGAAATTCCTTAAGAACATTCGGAATTCTTAACCTCGGAACTACTATTAGCCTTCCAGAGCACTGACCATCTTCACTTTCCCATACTCTATGCAAACAGCCAGATATTAACTCTAAACTTCTCCATTGTGCCCAGTATGCCTTTGCAATGGGACTTTCCGCTATCATTTGCCCCTTACTTGGCCGTCTATTTATCTCCAATCCGTGCGTTACCAGTTCAAGGTCCGGATCTTTCTGTTGACATTTCTTTAAGTGGCTTCCTTCCCATTTTTCTGCTCTTGTAATTGTCATTCGCCGGACGTCTATTATGTCCTTAGCTCAAATTGTTTTCGCCCTCTTTCCTGTCTGTTGAATCCCGTCTTGCATTCGCGTGCGAAGCAACCTGCTTTCCTACAACTGAAGCACTTCTCGGCATTGATATTTTTACCGACTACACCACTACAAATATTATCCTTGATGAATTTCAGCGTTTCCATCTTCATCTTCTTCGCATCTGGACTTTCCACCTCCAATCGATTCACTTTGTAGGCTGGTTTACTTATGAGTGCTACCGCTTCACCTCTTTGGGCATACGCGACAGTTTCAGCGAAGGTTGACTTTGGATTCGCATAAGTTTCTCGCTTGGTATATATGTCTTTAATTCCGCTGATGAACCTCTGGATTTTTACTTTTTCGAGATGCTCACCCAATGGCTAAATGAGCCAATCTCTCAATTTCTGAAGCATATTTCTGCAGAGATTCGTTTTCACGAACTGGAGCTTCAATATCTGGAAAGAAGTTATACCGTCAAGGGATGGTGCTTCTATCCAAGGACCGTGCATCGATCCGGTTGGGCGATTCAATTTCAAATCTCGAATACGACTTTCGGGCTCAATGACTTTGGGTTCAATTTGCCCCTCTATCTTATCCGTTACCGTTCTTCGATTCTGTCCTGTCTTTCCTTAAGTTCTGCATTGTCTTTCACCAAATATTGCTGTATTTTTGCGATTGTCCCGAGTTGTGCATCCATTTTTTGGGAAATCTCTGAAATTTCAGCCAACTTTTGTGAATTACGGGCATCCTGTTCAGCCAACAACATGTTCATGTCCATAACCGTAGATAAGTTAGGAGCCTTTTCCTGAATCTTACTTGATAACTGTTCCAACTCCTTCACAGAATCAACAGCCTCTTCCATGTCTATATCCTTCAAGGGGATATCTTCGTCCTCGCGGCGGGATTCGTTTTGGCTCAAGTCGATACCTTCGGTTTCCATTATTTCTTGCAGCAATGTATTGATGTTAACTTGATTAAAAGTAATTTCAATAAAGAAAAATTTGTGTCTCAAAATAAATGCAAAATTCTGAAAAACGAAGAGAAAACAGTCTAATGGACATCATCTTGTATATTACTTGTATTGTTTCGTCTACACCAATAACTCGCTACTCTATAGATATTAAGCTTTTTTATATTTATTTCAAAATCATAATATTTTTACCTTACTTATATCCTTCTAGCATTGGCTGGATCCAGCATCTCGTATATCACGACAACTCAAACCCAAATCAGATCCATACGATTTGTATTTTGGCGTTAAATTCTATGCTGCTGATCCCTGTAAATTACTCGAAGAAATCACAAGGTAAGTTTTCATTTTATTTTGCTGAAATAGTTTTTAAATAAATCTATAAAGAAAAGAAAATTAAATATGCAACTGAGGAATTGCCAAGTTTGTTGGTCTTCTTCGTCGTTCCCAAAATTACCCACAATACTGCGATTCCAAATAAGTTTCCCATAGAAAAAAATTGGTGATTTTCCAGCGGGTTTTATCGATAAAAGTGACATTATGGCATTTTGCTACAAAAATTCGACTTGAAACGCAGTTACCTGTGTACACGTTACAACCGTATGTAAGAAAAGGCCTCGCGATCTACCTTACAGAATGTATGCTGAGCCCCCGAAAGGCAATACCGAGGAAATGGTATTCCTCCTTACATACAAGTCAAACAGTTTTTGCAGGATTTTGAGCAGAAAGAAGAATAGAATAATCGATCTGAAGTCATTAGCGAACGCCTGCGAAATTCTTTAATTTATCAGAATGAAAACAACTTTGACTCTCCTCCACGACCTAGAGCCATATGCACGAGGCGACGACATAAGTTCGTGAAGAGTTAATGAGTTTTAACATGTTAATCGTCCAGATCAAGCGGACTCTTGACATTATCTACGTTTCTGCAGTAGATTCTTTTTGGCGATCGCTTACCTGATTTTAGACTTATAAATTACCCTACCCACTTTGTAGGGAGCCCAGTCGGAGGAAAATTCGTTTCTAAGACTAGTTTCTTCTCAATTAGGGCAACTTTATACTTTACCGGTCTCTGTAGGGTTTTTTGTGGCTTACTTGACGCGGCCGCGATAGCTGGGTGGTTAGCATTGTGTACTGCCACTCGGAAGGCTTGGGTTCGATCCCAGGTTCGAGCAACATCCAAAATTATAGAAAATTAATTTTTCTAATTGCGGTCGCACCTCGGCAGGGAATGTCAAGCCCACCGAGTTTATTTCTGGCATGTGAAAAAAGCTCCTCATAAAAATCCGTCGGCCGTTCGGAGGCGGCTTAGAATAAACTGTAGGTGCCTCCACGTATTGGTAAAACATCAAGATGCAAAACCACAAATTAGAGTCACAGTCGCCCAACTACTAGTAAACGCTTACTCGATTACAGCCAAGATAACAACAACGCGACAGTTGTTTCTTTTTTTTTGTTTTTTTGGCATTAGGTGCCAATCGGAGACCCCAAGAGAAGCTATATTTCTTCGCTATTTGATCTTTCAATGGAGGAGCAGTCTTCCTTTCTTCTGCTTCCACCAAAATTGTATCTTCTCTGTTTTGCTCTGCAACTCGCATTAGTTTCTCCAGCAATAGATTAAAGAAGTCAAATGATAAGGAGTCATCTTGTCGGAAACCTCGTTTGGTATCGAACAACTCGGGGAGATCCTCCCTGTTCCTGACGAGAAGCTTTCGACGTTGCTCAGCTTCAGCTTCCAGGCAGTTCCTCTTCGTGCTATCGAATCCTGCTTTAAAATCGATGAAAAGCTGGTGCGAATCGATGCTTTTCTCACAGATATTTTCCAAGCTACCACCTTAGGGAATATCTGGTCAATTGTATATTTTCTCGGTCTAAAGCCACTTCGATAAGATCCAAGCAGTTCGTTCACAATGCGCTGTAACCTTTCAAACAGTAAGCTTACTAGTGTCTTATATACGCTATTGAGGAGGCGTAGCTCAAGATAATTGGTGCAGATTGTGGCGCGCTCCTTCTGGATTAGGCAGAGCCTAATTACGTTCCAATGGTTGAGCCAGATATTGTCATACCATATTCTACAAAGAAGCTGATACATGAGCCATCGCACTTGTTCGACGCTGCATTAGAATAACTAATCCATTGGCTCCGGTAGCTTTGTTGATCTTCATCGGGTAATTGCTATTCGGACTTCTTCATAGTCGAGTAATGAAACGTGTGTTAAGTTAATTAGGAAATCGAGTTCGCCATTTCCTGGCGAAGTGTTTCTTTCATAAATTTAGTTTACTATGGGCATCAGTCGCTAGATTACCTCTTTGGATCCTACTTCAGAACGGTGCGGTATTGAAACCTTCTGTAAGTCGCCGCATCTTCACATAAAATTTTCGAGCATTTCCCCTGATGGTCAGCTTTTCAAGCCTTCTATACTCACGTATTTCGAACTCTCTCTTTTTTTTTGTCTGCAAATTAATCAAGCTTACCTTCTCAACTCTCGGTATCAATCTCACGCGCACTTGTTGTGGTCGATCGCAACAATGGCTTGTATTTGGCAGTATGCTTTCTCTTCACTACGATGCAGCAACCATCAGTGTACCAGCTATTTTTTAGGCTTGCAGAAGAGCAAACTTTTTTGCAGCAGCGGCACGTACTGAGCTTGAAATGCCGTTTCACAGTTCCCTTATACCGAATTTCTGTTGAGTGCTCTCAGAGAGTAGAAGTGCAAGTCGTGTAGAAAACCGTTCGGCTGTTTCCCCTTGTTGAAGTGCGTTATTAGCTGAATAGAGCGGAGTGCGCTCTTATAGAATACACAGATTAAGAACATTGGAGACGTGTCGACTGTCTATCACAACATGAACGATCTGGTTGCGAGCTTTTCAGTCTGTAGAAAAATGAATGGAAGAGTCGAAATTTTCCGATTTTTGTGCCGAAATTACCTACTTTATCCACCCTGGCGGTTTAGTCGCCAAATTTGCGCTCTTTGAGATGTCCGCTGTAGTACACGTACACGTACAAGACCAATGCCCGCTCGAAGATTCACCTCTTTTGAACAGACTCTGCAAAAAGGTATATATATATATATATTGTAACGTTCTTCGTAGCTACCCTCCATTATTTCCCAAATCCTTCGAGTCCGATCACTAGATTGCTAAATAAAATTCCCAAGATTTGTTCGTTTGCCTCTTAATCGTCAGGAAGTTATTCAACGTTTATTTCGTCCTAAATAATTACAATTCTTTACTACGCACAATGGCTTATTTTACAATTCTTTTAAACACACAATTATTCTCTGCTTCACACAGTTTATCCGTTTCTAAAAAACACAGCTCACAGCAATATTAACGCCTCTCCGTTTTCTACTCGTCTCTCTTGTGATAGCGGCTGCCGCTCTCTTTATACCTGAAGATGACCCAAACATTCTGTTCATGCGCTAACGCGTCTACCTACAATAGTTTCTACCCCTCCTTCCGTGGAATTTCCTTTACACTGTCGACACTTTTGTTTGTCCTTAATACGGAGAACTTTCATCATACTGCCGCTCCTTTTGTATGTCCTTTTTATTTGGAAATCTCATCACACTGCTACTCCTTTTGTCTGTTCTTCGAATTGGGGAATTCCGTTACAATATTAATTTAAGGTATTTGTGTCTTTGCCCCTTGGAAAGTGCAATTGAAAAGCTCCTCGGTGTTGATATAAACATAACTAAATTTCATCCCGTAGATAAGGACGCTAATTATGAAAGTATAAATTAATAAAATGCTAAATAAATGAATAAAAAAAATTTTTTTTAGCAAATCAAAAAATCATATCGTTCCTGATAATAGCGCAGAGAAAATAATAGCCGAACTAGTCATTATACATACCTCCCAGCTGTACCACCCGACCGGAAGAGGGATATGTTTTCAAATGTTATCGACGTTGCTTGCGACGACAAAGTGCTGCCAGCTGCCACTGTGTATCTATACTTTTAAACAAATTTATAGTTTTATTTAACAAATTCAAAAAATTTAAATGCTCGAATATACATTTTATATACAAATATACATGATATACATCAAATCAATCAAATATACATGATATTTATGATAATAAAAAACTTATTGCGATTTCAGTTTTAATTTCATTTGAAAAAAGGTGCATTTTGGTTAGTTTATTGAAAATTTATTTATAAAAGTCCATACTGGCAACCGGCTATAACAGCGAGCTATCAGCTGAGTTGCTACGGGACAAACGTCACTAACAGCATCGTCAAGCAGTGATAACTGTTCACTACATAAGATAAGTTGCGACAGCTGAGTCGCTATGTTTTTGTGTTGTTGCTGCATAAAATTCTATGCGTATTATAAATAATATGCTTTGATGCTAATAGATTCGAAAGAAATTCAAAACCGCAAATCAACCAAATGGCAAAATTTCACTTTGACTTAAATATTTTTGCATTATAAAAATATTTTTGTATATCAAGGAAGTGAATATTTGTAATAACTAACGTGTGATCTGTATGTATTTATTTATTTTGAAAAAATATTTATTTTAAATATTTTATTTTTAAGTTCAAACTGATTATCGCCAAGTAAAGAAGTTGAAAATTTTTGCTAAACAATTTTTGATACATTTCGACCGATTTAATAACTCCTTTGAGGAATATTTGCAATTATGAATATTACCGTTAGTCGTTTGCACATACAAGCATACCACTGAAGTGTTTATTGTTGATAAATGTTTTCGAGACAAAAGTAATTGCCATTGAAAAAGCGCAGAAGTGCAATGGAGATTGAACCAATAGTAATTTAGAAGGGCAAACATACAAATAAAAAAAAACATACACATATAAACGGTGATACAACTAGAGATATTTTTTTCAATAGCTTTCTTTTTTGGCAGTTCACGCGTTAGTCGTGTCAAGTTATTTTTGTTCAGCATTGTTTGGCATTTCATCATGAAAAGACTTGCGACTGAGCAACGTTTACAACTCATTCAGCTTTATTACGAAAATTCACGTTCTGTAAAGATTGTGTTTCGGCGATTCGCTCAACTTATGGTCAACATAATCGGCCTACTAAGCCTACTATTCGCAACAACATCACCCATCTTGAGAACCAGCATTTATCACTGGATAACATTCGACCGAATAGACCACGTGTAGCACGCAAAGAAGAAAATATTGCGGCCGTAGCTGAGATTGTACACGAAGACCGTGTAGTGTCGATTCGGCGACGTTCGCAGCAACTCCGACTGAGGTATGGAACGACTTGGCGCAGTTTACGTCGAGATCTTAAATTCAAAGCGTACAAAATAAAGCTAGTGCAAGAGCTGAAATCGCTCGACCTTCCCAAGCGACATAGCTTCGCTCTATGGGCTATTGAAAAGTTCCGAAAAGATCCGACGTTTTCGAGCCTAATTTTTTCAGCGATGAGGCCTTTCTCAGGCTGAATGCGTATGTAAAGAAGAAAAATTTACGCATTGGGGATAAAGAGCAACCTGAAGAGATTCAAGAGAGATATGAAATATATTTCTTCAAGAATGATGCGAGAACGTAACCGTCAATGACGACCGTTATCGCGCCATGATAACCGACTATTTGATGCTTAAAATTGAAGCTCGTGATCTCCGCGACATTTGGTTTCAACAAGGCGACGCCACTTCTCACACATCTGCTTCGGTGAGCAGATAATTTCACGTTTTGAGCCGGTCGATTGGCCACCAAGATTGTGTGACCGTTCGACTTTTTCCTATGGGGATATGTAAATTCTAAAGTCTCTGCGGACATTCCGGCTTTGATTCAGGCCTTGGAGCAAAATATCGCGACTGTCATTCGCCAGTTACCAGTCGAAATACTCGAACGAGTCATCGAAAATTGAACTCAACGGATGGACCATCTGAGACGTAGCCGCAGCCAACATTTTAAAGAGATAATCTTTAAAAAATTAATGCCAAATAATGTTCTTTCGTATGATAATAAACATTCCCCATTAAATTTAAATTTTCTGTGTTTTTTGTTTTTAAAAAAGTAGGGACCCTCGAGGCTCTTGATCGGTCCTTGCAAGATTTACGTGATAACAATAAACCATTAATATTGCTGGCGGGGGATTTTAGACAAACACTGTCTGTCATTCCTCGATCAACACTAGCGGACAAGATAAATGCTTGCCTGAAATACTCAACGTTGCGGTGACATGTAACATATATACCCTGCAATTAACCACCAGTATGAGTGTCATCCTGCAAAATGATCCATCAGTCGATGTTTTACCCGCCAAAATTGTCAACTGATAGGAATTGAAAACGAATTACATTACCCGATAGCTTCTGTAATTTAGTGACGTATAAGAAAATAGTTGACTCATGGAATATTCCCGAATATCAAAATCAATTATAGGGATCATAATTGGCTGAGTGAACGAGCTACCCGCTCTGCAATAAACAAAGAGGTCTACGATCTCAATCATACCATTGGCAGGGTATAGTACAGCTAGTGAGAATATAAAAATCTTATTTGTTCTTAAGTCTTCTTTTAGGATATAAACTTGAAAATTGGAGGTTGATATTCATCAGCATCTTTAGCAAATTCTAATTATTCTAGGTCACGACTTCTCTTATATTGATAATGTTCGATGACAGAATACAATAAAAGTGAATGTAGAATATGAGTAGATTTCAAATTCATTCAAAACAGTGAAAGCATGCGCAATTAATAATTCTCAAATTGATCTGTTGACGCCGTTGTTTTTGCATCGATGCTTCTTTGACACAGCACGACATGCTACCTCACAGTTGCACCTACGTACTAAACACCTCTCCACTCACTACCACTCTCCCCACGGAACTATCAATGAAGTATTTCCTCGCGGGGCTGGTAAGCACATTAGCTATTTCGCGTTACTTTAACAACGTGCTGCGATTACACACGCCACCTGAGTAGCTGGAGAGACCTAGTCTCCAGTCACCAAACATTTGACTGCGGGCGGAAAGTCCAAGTTTCCGCTACTTTCTCTCTTAGCAGACACAGGGTTATGGTCGGAAAGTCCTTGTTTCCGCTGCATATTCCCATTACTAAGAGTGCCACAAATCAAGGTGGAGCAGGCGGAAAGGCCTTGTTTCCGCACCGCTCAACTGATAGGCTTTTTAGCGTGGTCGGAAAGGACAAGTTTCCGATTCAGGCTAATTTTGCATTTTATGATATCATTTGCCATACCTAACGAACTGCACAACATTACAAGTTCTTTATTAACGGTTCTGGTGCCTTAAAATTTCCGCTTGTCTTAAACTTGTATATATGACTTTCGAAATCATACATATTCTTTGCCAATTTTCAGGGGAGAGCAATATATAAGTTAATAAATTGCTTTCATTCAAAGCCCTGGTGGTGTCTGAACGATATCTCGGACATCGAAACATTACGTGCCCGCATTTCTGGGCATATTGGACAAGACGCGGAGTTGTCATGGCCGAATCTGTTGAGGTATTTCCTGAAAACTCTATGTCCTGAAAGAAATTGCGTTAGGAAGAAGTCGGTGTCCCCGTGTCTTCTTTCCATCTACCGGCTTAAGCAAGGAATGAGCTCGTAAGTCCATCTGCCCTTCGCAGAATTATTCAATCGGTCTTGCCGATCACTTATAGACCGACAACTTTCTTCAGCAGCGATATCCCTTAGATTAATGATCACATTTAGAACCGAGAGCCTTAAATACACCCTTTTCATTTCCTCTGCGAGGATGTCAATTGGGATTTGACCAGCTAGAACATATGATGTTTCATCCGATATCGTTCGGAATCCACAAATAACTCTAATTGAGCTTAATCGATATAGGGCGGTCAACTTTCTTTTTTGTGAGTTCTTGCTCAAAGCTTCGACCCAAACTGGTGCAGCGTATAGCAGAGTAGAACTTACTGCCCTGCCTAATAGTGTTCGCTAACTATGTGTAGGACCGCCATTATTTGACATAATACGGTATAGACTAGCATGGACTTTTGAACTCTTATTAACCGCATGCTCTATATGAGCTTAAAAAGATAATCGATTATCGATCATAACGCCAAGATATTTTATTGCGGTCTTAGATGTGATCAGCTCAGATGCTAATTAGTACGGCCTCTGTTTTGTGTGCAGCCAGTTGCAGTTTTCTTGTTGAGAGCCAATCTATAGTCCTTTTTATTGACTCGTTGACCTTGTCTTCCACTTCGGGTATAGTTTTTGCCACTGTGACCACGGCGATGTCATATGCCATCATACATCACATTCCAAAGAAGCGGGCCAAGCACAGATCCTTGGGGGAGGCCTGCGGAGAACGTATGGACCCCGGAACCGTCATCGCTTATATAGCTCAGCTTCCGATCTGTGAAGTCACTAGTACAGTAGTAACGCGCCACCGTTTTCCTTCAATAGCTGCTGCCGCTGTATCAGTAATAGGTGTAATAGCGTCGACCGTTGATCGAGATTTTCTAAAGCCAAACTGAAGCGGCGAAAGATAACCCCGCTCTTCTGCGAGCTTCAATAACCTTTCACTAATAATACCCTCGAGGTTCTTCCCCAGGGTGTCTAGCAAGCATATTGGGCGATAGGAGGATGGATCAACCGGGTTCTTATTACCTTTGGGGAGAAGCACTAACGTTTGTACTTTCCACCTTCTAGAGAAAGTACCTTCATTCAAACACTTTTGGAACGCATCAACGAACATCTCCACTCTCTTCGCAATCGCCAATTTCAATGCCTTGTTGGGAATACCATCCGGACCCGGAGCCTTTTTGCCCAGGATTTTTCTACAGGCGAATTTCACTTCGTCCCGAGTAATCATTGGTATATCCTCAGTACAATACTGTGTAACGTAGGAGGCTAGATTCTTCGACCTTTGGGGAAATAATGAGGTAATTATGTCGCGCAACATTAGTGCGCTCGTAATCCTAGGAGTTTTTTGAGATTTAACTCTCTTCATTACTACTCTATAAGCAGTACCCCATGGATTTAATTTCGCTTCATTGCAAATGTCTTTAAAGCTGCGCTCTTTACTAATTTTTTTTTTCCATTTTTTAGAAGCTTCCTCGCCGTTCGTAGGGCTATGTATATATGTATGTATGTGTGGATGTATGTATGTGTATATGTAAATTTATATAAATTGCAAATACAATATTTACTGTCTGCTAGCAAATTTCGACTCATTCGAGTGTATTTATATATCAGCTACATACCCACACATACATACATACACCGACAAACGCCTACACATGCATAAAAGGCAAACACAATCCAATCAAGTGTCCAACTGCGACTAAATTTTGTTAAGGACCATACAATAAATGCATTTATTTACGCAGGATATTGTTATATCCTCTCAGCTGGAGTTTAACGGAAGCACACACACACACACACACATGCATACATACATGCAAATATACTTCAACGCGCAATCACGCATGTCAGCCGCTAATAAGCGCCTAACTATTGAGTTTTGGAGTGCCGTCCGTGCGTTGAGCATGGGTTTTAGAGGAAAACAATAATAATATTGCTGCAGATGAATAAATCTGCTCAACAGGCATATATTAGTGAGTGTTTGTAAACGTGTGTGTGTGGGTGTGTGTTAATACACTCAATCAATATTATATCCATATTGTGTGTATGTATATGGCTTTGTGTATGCATTTTAGTCCTATTAACGTTTATTGCCATTTGGTTAGAAGGCGAATCGATTATGCTTTGCATTCATACCGTTATGCATACGAGCGCATGTATGTATGTATGTATACCCCTCTTGAGTGTTGGCACTGCACTTTAATTGTCGGCTACAAACAAAAACAATAAATCTGATTACAATGTATTGAATATGCCTAAAATAGCGAAATGCAAATACACACACACACACACACACGTATCAAAGCTGTTAATTTATTGTTGTTCATAACCGACAGTGGTTGGGTGAGATTTATATGCGCGTCTTTGACGTCAATCTACTTAGCGGTAGAGTTTTAATCAAATCGGTAATAATTTAAGCTTTTAAAATTTTAAATTTATTATCAGAGAATATACATACAGGCATGTTTTATGTTTTTAATTAACTATTAATTGACGAGGAGTTGCTGGGCGGCTTTTTAAACAGTGCGAAATAGAGTCTCACGGTTGAATAATTTACTCTGTGGTATTCAATCAACATTTTTCATTGGCATTATTTTTATTCCAACCATGTCTGCGTTACGTAACTGAAAGTCTACTATCATCACCTTGCTGTGGTTTAAGCTCTCCATTTGTCGAAGCCTGCTATTAGTTGCCAAGTAACCGAAATGCTGCTGGTGGAATCTTAGACGTCACTGACCTTATATAGAATCCAAAATTTTAAACTCTTTTTTGACTGCAATGAGATGCTGATATATGTAAAGTCGATCAGCACTTAATTTGATTTAATTTTCGCTCGTATATTTTCACTGAAATGTTTGTCTACCTACATGAAGGCGCTTTGTTTGCTCACTCTATAACAAACCATTGTGCGATTCTATGCAGATACTCCCCTAGAACGTGAGGCATTAGCAAAGAAAGTGGGGTTTGATTTCAGATTTTTCCACCTATCTTCAACTAGTACAAAAGTCATTTGAGTGTACGCCAGCCTCCCTGTGTGTCTACGTAGTAACTCGTGATCCATTTTATTTTATTTTTAAACGTGTTTTCTAGAATCAATTTCAGTAAACATCGCGAGTTCTCTATTACAAAGGGTGATCCATTTCGAAGTTCCCTACTTTTTAGAGAGAAAAATACAGAAAATTCAAATTTAATGGGGAATGTTTATTATCATTCGAAGGAACATTCTTTGGCATTTAGCTTTTGAAGATTATCTCTTTCAAATGTTGGTCGCGGCTAGTCTTAGATTTTCGATGACTCGTTCGAGCATTTCGACTGGTAACTGGCGAATGACACGCGTGATACGTGTAGACTTTATATATCCTCACAGGAAAAAGTCCAACGATGTGATATCACACGATCTTAGTGGCCAATCGACCGGTCCTAAAAGTGAATTTATCTGCTCACCGAATTGTTCTCTCAATAAATCCATTGATTGATGCGATGTGCGTGGGAAGTGGCGCCGTCTTGTTGAAACCAAAAGTCGTGGAGATCACGAGCTTCAATTTTAGGCATCAAATAGTCGGCTATTATGGCGCGATAATGGTCGTCATTGACGGTTACGTTCTCACCGGCATCATTCTTGAAGAAATATATTTCATATCTCTCTTGAATCTCTTCAGGTTGCACTTTATCCCCAATGCGTAAATTTTTCTTGTTTACATACGCATTGAGCCTGAAAGAGGCCTCATCGCTGAAAAAAATTTGGCTCGAAAACGTCGAATCTTCTTGGAACTTTTCAAGGGCCCATAGAACGAAGCAATGTCACTTGGAACGGTCGAGCAGCTTCAGTTTGTAAACAAGTTGTATTTTGTATGCTTTCAATTTAATATCTCGAAGTAAAATGCGCTAAGTCGTTCCATAAGTCAGTCTGAGTTGCTGCGAACGGCGCCGAATCGACTCTACACGGTTTTCGTGTACACTCTGAGCTACGGCCGCTATATTTTCTTCACTGCGTGCTGGGCGTGGTCTATTCGGTCGAATATTATCCAATAATGAATGCTGGGTCTCAAGATGGGTGATGTTGGGTGGTGTTGCGAATAGTATGCTCAGTAGGCTGACTATGCTGAGCATAAGTTGAGCGTAGCGCGCGAAAGATATTCTTTACAGAACGTGAATTTTCGTAATAAAGTTGAATGAATTGTAAACGTTGTACAGGCGTAAGTCTTGCCATGATGAAGTGCCAAACAACACTGAACAAAAACAACATAACGGCTTCGCAGGACTCACGCGTGATCTATCAAAAAAAGCTATTGAAAAAAATACCTCTATTTGGATCACCCTTTATAATCAATAGTATATGCCCATTATTGTATGATATCTCCTTTCTTTTTAGCCAGATAAGTTCTCGTGATCTCCTTTTATTTCATGTTGATCATCGCTAAAATCGAGACTCTTCTATCTTATGTTAGCGTCTGTATAACTCGCTTATAGTGAGCTAACAAGCGGAGAGCGGCATGCCCAGATTACAGCGTAAAGGGGTAAGTGAAAGTGGTAGATTCCACTACCAACCACGTTGTCTAGTTTTGAGTCATCAACGTAGAAATTCATAGTGTCTGCATATGCTGGAACATTGTTTCTTATCCAAATCAACCTGTAAAATTTCTGTTCTTTGCGGTAGACGAAACCCTCTTGGAATATTGGTACGCGTATGACCGCTACTGACCGTAGTTTGTTAGTTCCCATTAAGTCAGCTTTTGTAGTCTTACCGCAGCACAAACTGCATTACGCATTCCCATAAGAGAACATTTATAGCCTAAGTCGATGTGATCCGCAAAGCTACATATTACATAAGAGTGCTACCTTCTGTTCTATATTGAATTTAAAAGTGCTTGTGTTTTACAGCTATTTTGTACAAAATAAGTTCTAAAATGAGCATTTACCAGACTCATTGATGTGCTGCTTCGTTCCTAGGAGCACTGGAGTTTGTAACTTTGCAGTTTTATATTTTCTTTCTTTCGGAGGGTATTTGCTAATCACTATAACCGCCTGTTCGTCCACATGCGCTTTGACTCTGCATCTCTCCTCCACTTCAACGTCCCTCTGTTTATTGATAGATGTGTTGCGAGAGTTTGTGATTTACAGTATACCTGATATGAATCTAAGTTATTCGCTCCGCTAATTTAAACTGAAATGATGGCTGGCTTGTTGGTCGATATCCCTGAGTTTGCTGTGAAATATCTTTCCACATTTTGTAATAAAACAATTCTCAGTTTTCTCCATAAATTCGGTATTTGGCTGAGGCTGTAGACTCCTTCTAGTATAACATATAGTCGGATGTACTGTAGGTGGATAGGTTCAATTTCGTCTGTTCGTGGACTTTTGTATGGTTTGAAGCTACTTATTGCTACTTATTATTAAGGCACACTAGATTTATGAAGTTGTTAACCGAGTTGCCATTTTAAAAATGTCGAACATAAGCTTATGTATGATCAATTCAAGCCCCTATTTTACCCTAAAAACCGCAATATCCGAATGGTTAGCGTTGAGTACTGCCATTCGGAAGGCCAGGCTTCGTGTCCAGATTCGACCAACATCCAAAATTATAGAGAATACATTTTTCTAATCGCGGTCACTCCTAGGCAGGGAATGTTAAGCCTTCCGAGTGCATTTCTGACATGAATTTAAAGCTTTTCATACAAATCTATCGGCCGGTCGGAGGCGGCTCTAGGTTTCACCATTTGTTGGTACAAAAATCAAGACGCAAAAACGCAAATTGAAGGACGAGTTCGGTAAAAATCGCTTCAGCGTTTACAAAAAAAAGTGTAAATTTATATACAGTGGCGGACAAAAGTCTACAAACACCGCCTATATTTGTTGTGTAGAAAGTACTATCACGCTGAAAATTATTGGTATACACTTTTATTTTAAATCATTTTCTAATCACATTCATTAAAACAAATGCATTCTCTAACCTAATATAAAACAATTATGGCGAAAAAAACGCAAAAATGCCCTTGACAAAAGTCTAAATTGTCACCTGTGGTGTATTGGTTTACTAGTAGCTATGTCGATATGCTGTGTTGTTATGGCGATTAGGTACCCTTTCTTACAATTTTTTTTAAATATGTTTTTTAATTTGCTAGTATGAAATTTAGTCCTGATTTAAAAACATTAACATTAACAATGGCTCTGCGAAAAGAAATGTCCATTGACGTAAGATTCTTGGTTATTCAGCACAGAAAAGAGAAGAAATCATATAATGAAATTTAAAAAATTTAAACTTAAGTCCACCAAAAGTACGGAACATTGTAAAAAAACTTGGAAAATATATGTCTACCGAAAATACCGCGTATTGGCCGCCCGAAGAAACTAACTCGAAGAGACATCAGCTTTATTCTGAAGGAAGTGCATGATGATCTTAAAGTTACTGCTCAAAAATAAGCCGAAAACATACCAAGCTCTTCAAAAAAATTGTGTTCATCCAAGAACAATTCGAAGAGCTCAGAACGATAAAGGCTTCCATAATAAAGGGTGTTTTTTATAGAGGTATAGAACTTTAAGTTGCGATACAACAACGATGGATTATTCGATTGACATGAATTTTATTTATCCGAAAGATAATCTTGTGGCATTACATTTTAAATATGATTTCTGGCATATGACCGCCACGGCTGGCGCGGATGTAGTCCAATCTGGACGTCCAATTTTCGATGACTTTTTCCAACATTTGTGGCCGTATATCGGCAAATAACACGACGAATGTTGTCTTCCAAATGGTCAAGCGTTTGTGGCTTATCCGCATAGACCCATGACTTTACATAGCCCCACAGAAAGTAGTCTAGCGGTGTTAAATCACAAGATCTTGGAGGCCAATTCACAGGTCCAAAACGTGAAATTAGGCGTTCACCAAACGTGTCTTTCAATAAATCTATTGTGGCGCGAGCTGAGTGACATGCTGCGCCGTCTTGTTGAAACCACATCTCCTGGACATCATGGTTATTCAATTCAGGAATGAAAAAGTTAGTAATCTTGGCTCTATACCGATGACCATTGACTGTAACGTTCTGGCCACCATCGTTTTTGAAAAAGTATGGACCAATGATTCCACCAGCCCATAAAGCGCACCAAACAGTCAGTTTTACTGGATGTAACGGTGTTTCAACATACACTTGAGGATTACCTTCACTCCAAATGCGGCAGTTTTGTTTGTTGACGTAGCCATTCAACCAGAAGTGCGCTTCATCGCTAAACATCGCTAAAATGGACGTAGTGCGAGATACGTTTTCCGCACAGAACCATTATTTTCGAAATGAAATTGCACCATTTGCAAGCGTTGTTCAGGCGTGAGTCTATTCATGATGAATTGCCAAACCAAACTGAGAATAAATCAATTGACAGCTGTTAAATCGGTCGCCATCATGAAAAGTAATGCTAACTTAAAGTTCTGTACCTCTATAAAAAATACCCTTTAGAACGTCACGTAAAAAGCCTTTTACTTCTGAAAAAAAATCGTTATGTTCGCTTAGAGTTCGCTAAATTACATTTAGACTAGGGAATGGATTTTTGGCAAAAAGTCTTGTTTACAGACGAATCGAAGTTCAATATATTCGACAGCGATGGAAGAGCAAAAGTTTGGAGAAAAGGAAACATTGCACTTAACGCCAAAATATAGTACCAGCAGCGAAGCATGGTGACGGCAACGTAACGGTTTGGGAAGCGGTGCGGCATCTGGAGTTGGAAAGCTTGTTTTTATTGAGGATAATATGGATCGGTTGAAGTATAAGTCATTGTTGGAAGCTATTCTGAATCCTACGTTGGGCAGTTAGGAGATTGACACAGGCTGGATCTTTCAAGAGGATAATGAACCAAAGCACACGGCCCATATTGTTAAGGATTGGTTGCTTTATCATGCTCCAAGGCGACTACACACACTACATCAAAGCCCAACTTTATTAGAAAAAATCAGATTTACAGCTCAGCATTCTTCAAAGAACGTCTTCTTGAAGCTTGGGACAGTATAACTTCCTCAGATTTGACAAATTTTATAGCTTCGATGCTACGACGGCTTCAAGCTGTTATTGATGCGATAAAATAAAATTATGTATGTACTGTATGTAGACTTTTGTCAATATTGGATTTTCTTCTTTTGTTTTGTCATAACTTTATTATTTTATGTTAAAAAGTTATTGTAATTTTTTTTTTTTTTTGGGTTTTTATGATAAACCCAAACCAATAAACCCTTTAGACTATCAGTTCAACGAAATACTCCTCATAAAGATTTGTCGCTTGATCGATAGCTCAGCTTTTCGTTTAGAAATTTATGCATAAAACAACATTGTTAATTTTATAAAAAACCTCTGCCAAATTGCAATTAAATTCGTCCTCAAGTACTTATAATTATTCAGATGTGATCTTAGAGATGGAGTTGAACACAGGAAAAAGACTTTTCTGCTTCAAATCCTATAAACATCGATTATCTCTTAGAAATCTCTCTCTCTCTCTCTCTCTCTCTCTCTCTATCAGTTAAAATCATAATGAATAGTTTAAACATCACTCTAAATCAATAATATTATCGTAAAAATAATTTAATTTTCTTCTTACAGGTATCAACTGTTTCTGCAAGTGAAACAAGATGTATTACAAGGCAGATTGCCAGTCGCTTTCGATTTGGCGACTGAGTTGGGCGCGTTCGTTGTGCAATGTAAGTATAAACAAGAAAGAGACCGTTATACATTTCATGTGCATATTGTATTGCATACTTTTTTTTTTTGAAGATTTTAATCTCATATCAGTATCATATATAAAGTCGCTTGCAATGCGGTTATATATAGTCTATACACGTTATAGTCTTCCGATTTCGTTGATGCTCAGTGTCGATATCTATTTGAAGCTATAAGTATCGAATACCAAATTTTACGCTCTTATTTGAAGGAGTTTTGACCCCGAACCTCATATCCGAACAAGTTCGCTGTATAAAGGCTATATGTTATAGTGGTCCGCTGTGGCCGGTTCCGACAAATGATCACATAATTGCATAAACACATTTGTAAACCAAGTTGCTTTGAATTATTTCAATAACTGGGAGACTAGTTAGTGTTCAAACAGACGCTCTTGGCTATATCAACTCAACGCTTATACGATCGGTATAAATTTTGGTGGGATCTATCTCTTCTCCTTCTGGTACTTAAACACTTCGGAGTAAGCGTTAATACACCATTCAATGTTCAAGAAACGTATAAATGCTCTTGAATTTTAATCAAATATGTATTCTTCTTCTTTTTTGGCGCAGGCTCCGCTTACGCGATTATAGCGGAATCAAAAATCGCGCGTCGTTCAATACATTATCTTCGCTCTTTGGTGACAGTTGGAAATAGCAAAGAAACCAGGTCGCTCCCCAGCTGATTCTTCCAATGAAGTGGAAGTGTGTCATTCTTGCACTACTTCCACCAGCAGGTACTCCATCGAACACTTTCAAAGCTGTTGTGCTTTCATCCATAAGGACAATAATTTTCCTGCAAAACATATCTTGAAAACTCTTAAGCCAACTCATCAGATGTCAGCATTGTCCCAGCTTTTGCACCGTATGTCAGAACGGGAATGATGAGAAACTTGTAGAGTTTGGTTTTGCTTCGTTGAGAGAGAGCTCTACTTTTCAATTACCTACTCAGTCCGCAGTAGCACTTGTTGGCAAAAGTGATTCTGCATTGGATTTCAAGGTCAATATTTTTGGTGTTGTTAATGGAATCTAGGAACCAAGATATACGAAATTTTCTGATACTTCGAAGTTATGACCGTCAACAGTGTAGTAAGATCCAAGTTGCGAATCCGATGACTGTTTATTTGATGACAGGAAATAATTCGATTTGACCTTGTTCACTACCAAATCCATTTGCTTTGCTTCTTTATCTAACATGGAGAAAGCAGAGCTTATGGAACGGTTTTTGTGGCTAATGATATCAATATCATCGGCATACGCCAACAATTGTACACTCCTGTAAAAGATTGTCCTTGGTCTATTTATTTCCGTGGCTCTCATCATTTTCTTCAGCATCATGTTGAAGATATCACACGATAAAGAGTCACTCTGACTGAAACCTCGTCTGGGACCGAACGCTTCGGCGAAGTCTTTTCCAATTCTCACTGCGCTTCTGTTATTATCCAGGTTCAGTCTACATAGCCGTATGAGTTTTGCAGGGATATCAAATTCAGACATATCAGCGTAGAGGCAGCTCGTAATTGTGCTGGTGAAGGCAGCTTTAAAATCGATGAAAAGTTGGTATTCATCGATTCTGTTCTCTCGCGTATTCTCCAAGATTTGTAAAAGAGAGTTATTTTAATTACTACGCTTATAATACGATAACGTCTCGACCGATTTCGATGATTCGCATCAATTCGGATTGGTCTCCGGCCAAACCAAAAAAATCTAAAGAAAATTTCTGGAAGTGGATCAGGGACCGCCCTATTAGAAAAAGTCGTATTTTTGGTCAGATTTTCTTCAAATTTGACAACTAGGTAGCCCTTTACCTACATTGTCATTAATGGATCTGAGACCGATCTCTTCCAAAATATCAATTTTGATATGAACACTGCTTTTTCTTCCGGAAAATGGGCCAGAGACGACTTATTCGAAAGTATTTCGAATAATAGTCATGCACAGTCATTCCTACATTATGTTGTCCTTTAAAAACTTGCCCCCACTTTCTCCTAATTAGGTATACCCTTTCGGAATATCGTTTTTGATCCCACATCATATGCCAAATAAACCCTCCAAGTTTCAGGTATCTATGATAAGCGATTTACTGACTCGATAATTGACTCGACTATAAGTTTATTTTCACATCAACCTACTCAAATAATTTTTATGTATTTTAAGCAACCAACAAAAATATTCACACACAAATAAATATGAAAAAGAAAAACACTCCTCATTTGCCATTAGAGTCTGCTCATTAAACGAGTGCACAAAATATTAATAAGTAGCAATTGGCTTAACAAAATTTATAGTATTTTATTAAAATCACTTAATGAGGCGCAAAGAGGCAATCAGTGCGCCACCAACAGCACAGCAACAATAACAACAACAACTGTATCGAAATCAACAACATTTTCAGCTCGTTTTAGTCGTTTTCAGTCACTCAGGCGTATGAGTTGCAATCATTTTCAAGTTCATTTAACATATAATGAGCATTTTTTAGATCCATAATGAAATAATTAAAGGAGATTTGTAAATACTCGTAGGGGCGCGTGAATTTCCATACATATTTGTATAAATAAATAAATAGCGAAGAAATTAAATGCTTTAAAGTTGCTCTTCCATAAAGGTTGTAAAGTAGCAGAAGTAAAATAAAGTGAATAGATTTGTGGATGGAATTTTACGACAAAAGTACTACCCACCCATTTTTAGCATACTCTCTCATTCGCCCTTGTAGGCTTCCATGCTACCATATGTTATATTTCAATACATATAAGTAGTCTCCTCATGTAAATTCTTTATTTCTTATATTATTTTATATTTATTTTATTACACATTTCACAAATACATACATACATAGCATATTTTTATAACCAATTTTCTAACTTCCTTGATTAATCAACATGAATTTTCCTATTTAATTTCCAGCCGAATTGGGAGATTACGACCAACGACGCCACTCCAAAGGTTATGTGTCCGAGTTTCGTTTGCTGCCGAATCAGAGCAGTGAACTGGAAACACGTGTCGCCGAGCTGCATCAGCAATTAATGGGCATGTCGCCGGCGACAGCGGAGCTAAATTATTTAGACAAAGTCAAATGGCATGATATGTATGGTGTGGATTTGCATCCGGTGTTGGTAAGTGAACTGAAAATGCTAATTGCCAACCAGAAGGAAAATAAAAACCAACAACAAAAAATTCAAATAAAATGGGGAAAATCGATTAATGTGCGGATTGTTCATGGTATTTTGCTTTGATGTTGATGTTTTGAAGTTTTTGCTCGCTATTTATTTGTAAACAGAGATCAAAGCAGGAGGGAAAATTAGAAGAGAGTAAATGAATGACAGACCAAGATAAAAAAAAAAACACATGAAATGCGATTTCAAAAAATTTCATTTTAATGGGGACTAGTTCTTTAAAGTATCAATAAAATTTTGCTCAAATATCTGTTTAATTAAGACAACTTTCTGGAATATTATTATTTTTTATACTTCTTTCACTAAATTAAATTAAAAAATTTATAATTAATCAAATAATTAATTAATTTACATGAGAGATTTTTCTTTTTATTTTATTTTATGTTATTTTATTTTATTTTATTTTATTTTATTTTATTTTATTTTATTTTATTTTATTTTATTTTATGTTTTTTCCTTTATTTTATTTTATTTTATTTTATTTTATTTTATGTTTTTTCCTTTCTTTTATTTTATTTTATTTTATTTTTATTTTTTTATTTTATGTTTTTTCCTTTATTTTATTTTATTTTATTTTATTTTATTTTATGTTTTTTCCTTTATTTTATTTTATTTTATTTTATGTTTTTTCCTCTATTTTATTTTATTTTATTTTATTTTATTTTATTTTATGTTTTTTCCTTTATTTTATTTTATTTTATTTTATGTTTTTTCCTCTATTTTATTTTATTTTATTTTATTTTATGTTTTTTCATTTATTTTATTTTATTTTATTTTATGTTTTTCCTTTATTTTATTTTATTTTATTTTTATTTTTTTATTTTATGTTTTTTCCTTTAGTTTATTTTATTTTATTTTATGTTTCTTCCTTTATTTTATTTTATTTTATTTTATTTTATTTTATTTTATGTTTTTTCCTTTATTTTATTTTATTTTATTTTATGTTTTTCCTTTATTTTATTTTATTTTATTTTTATTTTTTATTTTATGTTTTTTCCTTTTGTTTATTTCATTTGATTTCATTTTATTTTATTTTATTTTAAGTTATTTTATTTTATTTTATTTATTTTTTATTTTTATTTTTTACTTTTTTATTATTTTTTATTGTGTTTTATTTAGTTCAATTTAATTTATTTTTTTAATTATTCTTTTTTGTGTTATATTAATTTAATTTATTAAAATCTTATATATTTATTTTTTATTTTTTATATATTTCAATTTTATTGTCGTTTTATTTAATTAAGTTAAATTTAATTTAAGTTTATTTTATTTAATTTCATTAATTTTACTTATTTTATTAAGTTTTTTATATCGTTATATTTTATTCATTTGTTTATTGTAAAGAATTTATTAATATTTTATTATATTATATTATTTATTTGTTTCTCGCCTTTTAAAACATACATATATTCTTATCATTAACAGCCGCTCAGGCAATAAAACATCACGACACTCACAATATTTAGTTTCTCCTGCCTTCCAGCGAGGGGTGAGATATTCGAAAGCCTTCAAGCAGCCATAAGGCCGAGCATTTATTTGGTCATTCATTCTTTCATTCATTGCATGCATTCATTACATCATTTCGACACCCGGTCATTTGTCACTTTTTCGGCAGTCATTGTCGCCGACTTTTGCCGGTTGGGGGGTACTGTTTGACCAATTTGGTTTGTTTTTCCTTCCTTGATTTTATTACCGTTACGCCGGACTGTTACACATTTTCCCTTCTTTTTTGTCGTCTTCGCCATTTTACGCGCGTATTTCAATGGCAGGCGACTGAAACGCTCCGGCAACAATGTTTGCGTGCGACTCTATTACTATCTTTCCCCTGCCCTGTACGCTTTTCTTTTTGATTTTATGCTTTTGCTTCAATTTTCGCTTCATTTACATTTTTTATAGTATTTTTGATATCATGACCAAATAAATCACCTCCAGACGCTTGGCCGCCGCTGTGTATAGGCAAATTGAAGCATACCGTTTGTTTATATGTATGCACGTATGTATGTACTTCAGAATTTTTATAGGTTATATTATTGGTTCTACAAGCGAGTTATAGCCGGGTTTCACTGTGTATTTCAGCACTTCGCGGTCGGAAATGTCAAATAAAATTATATTTGTAATTTCCACTACTCTTAATTGTCGCGCCCTACATATTCTCATTAAGTTATTCGCCCCACTAGACTTTCTTAATTTTCTGTTATTGCGTGACGGCTTTTTATTATCAGTTCTTTTCCTACTTGGTATGTAGGTGTACCGTTATCACTAGATTTCAATCGAAGTTTATTATTTTAGCCTTTTAATAAATAATCGAAGGAAATTTTTTATGACGTCCTTAATCTGCTTCTAACTCAAGTACATGGATATATTATTGGCAAACGAAATTTTAATAACTCGTAGCAACTCAAGTAAGGAATAACTACTGTTAGTTTATGAGTTTTGAAATTTTTTATCGACGATTTGGTGTCAACATTTTAGTGATTTGGGCAGTTTTCGTTTTTAAAATGGGTATATACGGGCAGTAATCTTGCCATAAGACGTCTTGAAGAACACTATACGAGCCTGGCGACGAGCTGGAAGAATGATGTTAGAAATTACTTTGAGCAGAAATGGAAACTTGTGTCAGTTTCGCTGTAAAAAATAAATTGGAGCTTGGCTATTTTGAGAATTTTCACCAACTTTAGGACTCTTACATTCGATTAAGAAGAATTGGTTGTAAATTATACTAAGCTAAGGTCTACACGCACTTAAAACTTCAGGTGCAGTTGTCCTCTTCGATTTGGATTTCTTATTCAAGCTGCCGGTCACTGCACATTATTTTTCCAGCCAAGAGCTTTGCTATTTTTAAAGAATCTATATATGTATATCGAGGGAATTCTCTGAGTAAAGAATATTTTAATTTTCAGGGATTTTCGGAAATCAATAAATTCCAAAATATTTCTGGACTGTGTAAGATCTAAAAAAATGCAAGGATATGAAGGAGAGAAGCCCATGAATTTGCCCTCTGTGATCTACCAGTGGATGTATCGGTGGCGAGAAACGGATTTACTCCTTTCACATTGCCGCCTTGCGAAATCGTACTTTTTGGAGAGCAGGAAGTGTCGAATAGCATCATTTCCCCGAAATAATCAACCTACTTTTTGACTAAAAAAGTATTCGATCCTGCTATCTGAGTGCTACAAAGGACAGTTTACCCACTCTGCCGCATTACCGCGAGTCACGCGGTATTTCTTTTGAGCTGGATGGGTTGATTAACTTTACAAAAAATTTCACTCAATCGTAGTATCCGAGTCATGTGGAACCTCAGGCCGACAGAAACATGTCTTCTGTCTACTGAGACAAAAAAATGTCTTCACCCATTATAGTCTCATTCGTTGCGAATTAGGTTTACTTCCAGCTCTACTCCTCACAAGCCAATGGATAATAGAACTATAGACAAAAAGCCCATGGCTTACTTGAATGAGTTTTTACACTTTTTGAGATCCATACTGGTCATGATTAAATGATTCTTTCTAAAGACATTAATTTTGGCATTCGGTAAATAAGAAAACAACTAGACATCCTGGCAAGATTACGAGCCTTTATGGTAGGTCACTTTTCCAAAGGCTCACACACAGAGACAGCAAGAGAATACCATTTTATTAAATACCTCTTAAAGCACTAAATAGGGATTACCCCTAAAAATTCTAAGAAAAGCCATCCGGTCTTCATCAGCAAGGAAGGAAATGCAATTTTTTTGTTGTCGAGGCCATTCAAGTCTTTAGAAAATATTTAACTTTTAAAATGAACAAATTTAAATTAATTTTCTACCCCAAGGGATTGAAAGTTAGTATATATCAACAAAAAGCAGCAACAAAAATAATAAAATAATAAAATAAAAATAAATTAAAAAGTGTCAAAAAGAATTTAAAAGTAAATTCAAGACAAATTATCACCTTCAAACGTAACCACTCAACCGTTGAAGCGAAACTGTAAAAGTCAGCAAGACGCTGTTTTTTTTTTTTCTTTATTGAAAGGTCAAACTTCATGACAAAGAAGGAAGAGCGCAATAATAATATAAAAGTAGAATAATACATAAAGTCACCGTTAAGAGTAGTGTAGTGAAGAGCAAAAACTTTGAAGCAAAATCTAGTGATAATGACCGTCATCAGGCGATGAGCAGGCGTTCATCGTCACTTTGGCATAGATATAACAACTAAAAACTTGTAGAAGCAGGCCGAAAAAGTGCGCGGACGAAGGAGCAAACAAGACATGGCTAATAACTTTATTGAATTTTAATAACTTCTATACAAAACTTGGCATGCTTGGGTGGTGCATAACTTTTCGACGTCTTACTCAACGAAGTGAGATGAATTTATTAACAGTGTTTTCCACATTTTTTAAATGGAATAATGATGGTTGGTTTAAGTGAAAACCCAACTTTTATTAGTTTTTTTTTTAAATAAATTTTTTTATTTTTTGGAAATTTTAGTTTATTTAATTTATTATTATATGATTTTATTAAAATTTATTTTATTTTATTCAATTTTATTTTAAGTAATTTTATTTACTTTTTTATTTTATTTTATATAATTTTAGTTTATTTTATTTATTTAATTTTCTTTTGTTTTGCTTTTGTTGCTGTTGTTGTTGTTGTTTTATTTTATTTTTTTGTTTCATAATTGTTTTATTTTATTCATATTATTTTCCTTTAATTTGTTAGTGTTAATTCTTCGGTTATTTAAATTATTTATTTTATTTTTATATTTTATTTTGTTTATTATTTTTAAATTTATATTCAGGGCTATTCTACATTTCGATTACGTTCCCGCCACAATCGTAGTTTGGTATTCTGAGCTACGATCGAATCGAAAGAAGTAGAGGAAGAGAGAATACATTTTCGAAATCAGCTGGTTGCATGTGAATTTGTGAAATTGAAACAAAACAAAGCAAACAATTGCAAAATATTTTTGAATAATTCACATAAATTAAAAAATTGTGTTTTTAACATTAAAAGAAATCGAGAGCCGCGGCGATATTTCATGAGGATTGAGAGACAAGTGTCATCCATTTCAAATGAGTGAAGAATTTTAAGAAATCGAGCTTGTAATTGGTAATCTTTTATGTAATAAATTTAGTTATTTAGATTCAAAAAAACTTCAAGCTCAATAAAGATGCGTTCAGGTATGTCCTGAATATTTTTAGGCAAGAAACTCAATCAAGTACTTTGTCATGGTTATCTCCACCTAATCGAGTTGTAACAGATTTGCGATTTTTTACGGAACTCAGTTACCAACATAGAGTTCGGCATATTATAACATAGGAATGTGTCACTCAACAGTGCCAATGCCACTTTTACAATTTTCTCGAAATCATGAGGTCTTTTACTGGTGGATCAACAGTATTGCGGCAACGTTGTTTCAAAACTCTCTAATTTTTCATGTTGCTTTTGTGTTTATATCAAAAAGACTCATTAAGCGCATAAAACTAAAAAAAAAAATACATCCTTGTGACTTTTCCAATTATCAAAATTATGTTTAACTTATATTTTTGTTAAAATTATATTATTTAAGTACACGAAAATATGCAAACGAACTGTTCTCCGCCAACTAAATTACAATGTACGAAAACGTAACTACGATCAAATTGTAGAATACACAGAATGGATAGAATCGAAAGTTTCGAAGATTGATCGAAATGGAACGTAACGCAGAATACCAAATCCGCCGAACGGAGAAAATTTCGATTCGAGTCGAAATGCAGAATAGGGCTGTTCAGTTATGTTACTTTTTTCTTTTGTTATATATGATTTGTAAAGTTAACTTTTTTAAATTTAATATTATTTATTTTTAATTTCAAAAATTATTATTTTTTTATTCTTTAGTTTTAAAATATATTTTTGTTTTATTTATTATTTTTATTTTATATTTTGTTGTTTTATTTTATTTTTTATTATATTTTATTTTATGAAGTTTAATTTATTTTTATTTATTTTTTATCTCTTTTTAATATTTTTATTATATTTTTCTATTTTATATTCATTTTATTATATTATTTTTTTCTATTTTATTATTTCACTTTACTTTGGTACATTTTATTTTATTTTGTGTTTTGTTATATTTTTTATTTTTTTTATTTTATTATTATTATCTTATTGTATTTTATTTTCCTTTGGTTTGTTAAATTTTAGTTTCTTTTATACAAAATAAATATTTTTTAATGTTTATATATTTTTTATTTTTAAATATTTTTTAAATTTATTTTATTTGTTTTATTTTGCTTATTTCGTTTTATTTTTTTTATTTTTATTTTTTATTTTTCTTCCATTTGTTATTTTTTGTTTTATTTTATTTAACATTGACACATGAAATTTTTTTTTTTATATTATTTTATTTTATTTTTTTTTTTTTTGATATAATATATTTTGTTTTTATTATTTTTTTATTTTGAATTATTGTAATTTATTTTACTTTATTAATGTTTATATAATTTTATTCTATTTTATTTTATTTAATTTAATTTGACTTTATTTTAATTTTCTTTTTTAAAAGAAAATAATTATTAAACTACTCTCGAAAGATAGCAAAATTTTCACAAATTTCTTCAAAACTTAATATTTGTTGCCATTAGCTTAAATTGCATTCTTATACTTAATATTTATTCATATTCTTATTTCAATATTCTTTTCTGTCTGTATTTTGTCTTCGTAACAGGGCGAGGACAGCGTCGAGTATTTTCTGGGTTTGACGCCAAGTGGCATTGTGGTGTTGCGGAATAAAACGACAGTGGCTCATTACTATTGGCCGCGCATTGCCAAAGTTTACTACAAAGGACGCTATTTCATGCTGCGGATAAGCGATAAAAATGTAAATCCACTAGCGGTTAACACACTCCAAAAAGAGAAGCATATTTTTACAAATATACAACTACAACAAATATACTATTCATATTCATTGCATTCATAACACTTTTATATACAAAAGCACGCACACACACTCGCACGCACAGCAACACACTCAGACTCAATATTTAAAGTAGTTTTGTACTTATAAATTCAATTTCTTTATGGCACTTCTTAAGAGGCACTTTGAATCCTTTTTTTTGCAGCGAAAATTTCCTTTTTTTTTTTGTAAAGTATAAAAAGTTGACATAGAAATATGAATATTTTCCTTTTTCACTATATGTACATAGTATGTGTGGTTGTATATACTTGCATATATACAATTTTAAATGCGTCGCGTCGCGTTGCCGCCTTTGCCAAAGTGTCAAGGCATTTTACGCTCAAGAAAATCCGTTGAAAACTCTTAAGTACGCTTACTGTTAACACTAAAGATGCGTAGACGCTTACGCATATATACTTATATATACGAGTACTAGCTGTAATGCATATGTATGTACATATGTATATACCTCTATTCATACTAATATATTCACTTGACTTTGCTGCCTTCTTACTCGTGTAAACCAAAACCACTTGAAGAAGATGGTTTTTTTAAAGAGATTTTGCGCGTTAAAAGCATTTATTTGAAAATTCACGGGAAAAAAAGTGGAATACTGTTGTTAATACAAAGGCACAGTTTTATATATATACCCATTTCAATGCTGTCAAATTCAAATATATTTGATGTGGCGAAAACATTTTTGAATTTGCCGTATATGCAGCGCTTGAATTTTGCGCCAGAGCATTCGAAGAAATATTTCGCTTATCCTTGATATCTTCGAATGTAGTTATCGAAATAAAAGTCACTCAACTTAACATTTCAAATGAGCAAACATTTATTTTGCAATATTTCCTGCATTTAACATAGAGCATATATTTTAAGTTTTTTTTTTTTTTTGCGAATTCGTCAATTCTTAATTTTTCCCCTTTTCACAGAACGAGCTCAGCACATATGGTTTTGAGACACCACGTAAATCTGCTTGCAAACATTTGTGGCGTTGCTGTGTGGAACATCACGCCTTCTTTCGCTTGGTGCGCGTTGCGCCGCTGCCCAATTCACAGTCAAATAACTCGGATTTATTTCAACTTGGCTCACGTTTGCGTTACAGGTGAGTAATAAATGGTGACATGAAATGATGATTGCAGAAGGGAAGAAGGTATTGCAGGGTTGATTTGCATGCAAACTAAGTGTGAAATAAATTGAGAAAAAATTCTATTCTAAAAATCAAATTTAAAGTATTCGAAAAGGCTCATTAAAAAATATAAAAGTAAAATAAAATGCAATAAACTAAAACAAAATAAAATATATTACAAAAAAAAAAAATAAAGAAAAAAGAAGATAAAATCAAATGAAACAAAGTTAAAGTTTTCTAAAAAGCTACTAATAAAAAAATTAAAACTGATAAAAATATAAAAAAAAATAAACTAAAACACTAAAGTTATTACCAAATAAAAATAAATTAATATTAAATTTATTAATTTTATTAAGATTGTATCAAATTAATTAGAATAAATTAAACTTAGACAAGCTAGAAAACAAAAACAAAGAGAACACGTATGTAAATATAAAATTTTAAAAATAATAAATAAATAAACTGCATTTAACTAAACACAAAATTAAAAACGTATAAAATTTAATGAAGATAAAATAAAATTTCTTTAAAGTTAATTAAATTACTTTAAAGTGAATAAAGCAACAAAAGAATGAAACAAAATTGCAAAATAATAATAAAATGAAATTTTTTAATATTATTAAAAGGAGAGACAAAAAAATACAAAAAAATTCAACTAAAATAAAATGAAATATACATATGTCAAACAAAACAAAATAAAATGAAATGAAATAAAAAATAATTAAATTAAGTACCGAAAAATTAAATAAATTAATAAGAAGTATAATGAAATCAAAGAATATGAAAAAAAATAATAAATTTATAGATTTAGCTAAAATAAGATAAAATCAAATGAAACAAAACCAAATAAATTCAAATATAAAAAATAAATAAATAAAATAAAATAAATAAAAATAAATGAAAATAAATGAAACAAAATAAATAAAAATTAAAGAAAACAAAAAAGAAGAAAATAAAACAAAATCAAATATAATAAAGTGACATAAAATAAAAATAAACAAAATATATAATAAAATGAATGAAAATATGAAAAATGGCTTAAAATGAAAATAAATTAATAAATTGATTAATAAAATAATAAAAAAGTTAAAAAATTAATTTGAATGAAGTAAAATTAAAAAAATCATTATAAATGATAAAAAAATAAACTAATAAATCATAAATTAAAATTAAATTATTAAAAAAAATAAAATAAATAAAAACTAAAGAAAATAAAGGAAAAAAATTCAATAAACTAAATCAAAAATAATAAAACATAAAATAAAAATAATTTCAAAATTAAAATAAAATGAATTAAATGTAAAAAATAACATAAAAAGAAAGTGTTTTAATAAGAAACTAAAATAATATAAAATAAAATAAAAATTAAAATAATTAAAAACGAAATAAAACAACAACAAAAGTATAAAATAATACGAAAGAAAAAATTTTAAATAAAATCATATAAAATTTAATAACTGAAGTATATAATAAGAAATAAAAATAGAAAATATAAAAATAAAAAATAAAAAAAATAGATTATTGAAAAAAAAAACAAAAAATTATAAATAAATTAAAATAAAATAAATTAAATTATTAAACAAAGTATATAAAATTAAATAGAATAAAAACCAAAAAAGTTTTATAATATGAAAGAAAATAACAAAGCAAAAGTAATAAAATAAAATGAATTTTAATAAAACCAAATAAAATTAAATTAAATTATAAAATAAAATAAAACAAAAAAAAATAATAAAATAAAATAAAGTAAATTAAAGTAAAATAAATTTAGGTAAAATAAGATAAGATAAAAGAAAAAAGGAATTAAAATATAAAAAATAACATAACCTAAAAATAAGTAAGAAAATAAGCGAAACAAAATAATATAAAATAATATAAAAAGAAAAACAAAAATTGAATTAAAATATAATAAGATAAAATACGATAAGATAAAATAAAACTAAAAAAATTCGATGAATAGAAAAAAGTATAATAGAAAAAGAATAAAATAACATAATATAATAGAAATAGAAGTAAATAAAATTATATAACAAAATTATTTAAAATAACAAAAGTTAAATAAAAATTTAAATAATTATAAAAAAACAAAAAAATATAAATAACTTTAAATAAAATCAATTAAAATAAAATTAATTAATATATAAGAAATATAATATAATATAAAGATATTGTAAAATTTTGATTAAATTAAATTAAATTAAAGGAAATAAATAAAATTAAATTATATTAAATTAAATTAAATGAAGTAGAAGCTTTCGCAAAATCTCCTCAAAGATTTGTAAAAATTTGTTCAAATAAGATTTTCAACAGCGAGCTAATTAAAAGCTTTATGTGCATACATTTCGATTGCGATTCAAGTTACTAACTTCTTCAAGGCTGTATCATCAACATCACTTGAGAAGGAACCAGCTCATCACAAAAATGTTTTCACATCTACAAGTGCTGCCCCTCAAAGGAGCTAAGCTCATCAACAATTTTAATTTATTTTGAGCTCTCCAACTAGTTGTTGCTTGTAAAAGTAAGCAAGTTTTATTACCAACTCAACATACTACATACCCACATATGTATATATATGTACGACCATATGCTTGTAAAGTATTTATTTTTCAAGTACGTTTTATACGAGCTAACTGACTGACCCCACTCATTAAAGGCGTACAGACATTTGAAATCATTAAATTTCTTACAAATGAGACGATTTTCAACACCATCAACATACACTTTACACAAGCACAAGTGCATATACTATCTATCACTTTCAGCTTTGAGGTCATTAAAAAATCTTAGATCATCCACAATAGCTATAACTACAACGAACAGAGTTACCTTGGCTGCGACTAGTGCAAATAAATTTCTACAAAAAAAAAAAAGAAAGTGGTGGAAAGTAAAAAAATATATGTAGCAAAATGTGTACACAAGAGAGTTGCTAAAATGGAATTATTTTTGTTTTTGGATTAGCATAATGAGAAAAAATATATAAAAGTAAATGCCAATAAGAATTTGACATAAAAGTGGAATGCTTTAATGCTTTAATGCGAAAATTAATCTCAATTAATTTTTTATGAAAAAAATGAAAAAGTATATGCATTATTTTTTCAATTTGAAATCCTTAAATTGTTTATATGCAAAGTCAATAATTTAAAAGATTTTAATGAAAATATAAATTTTGTTGTTGTTGTTTAAAAAAAAAAACAGAATAAATAATAAAATAATAAGCAAAAAGATAATAATTTATAAATTTAATTCATACTTTTTAAAGCACCACTAATGAATCCAACATCTTACAACACTGTTATCTGGCCTGTTCACATAAACTGTGTGTGGCAAATGTAATCATATTGGAGAGTGTATATTAGTATGCTTCAACTTCCTAACTAATTGTGAAAAAAAGGCTAATAAAATTGTTCATATCTCTATATGTACACACATATGCATGTGTTCCAGTAAGCATCTCCACTGCCACTTGAGACAATAGCCCCAACACTGCAAATATTGTTGGTTTTGTTGTGAGACTTTTCCTAGAGGTGAGCAATAAATATTCTGCCAACAACGCATTGCTTTATGCTTTTACAATTTCGCTAACAAATTTGGCTAAGAAGCAAACAAAGCCAAGTTGGATGGGATAATACTTATTGCACCATATGTACATATGAAAATGTGTATTCGCAAACCCTCTTGTGCACCATAAACAAGGGAATAATAAAAACAAATCGTAAAAAATGGTGATCAACTGCAATAAAACAGAGATGGTGACGAGACAAAAAAAGGCAGAGTTGCAAAAAACAGGCATGCACGTGAAATGGTAGTAGAAATTTTCTAAAATAAAATTAAAATCATAGGAAAGAGTCTGACATCGGTTTACAAAACTGATTTGATCTATAGGAAATTCCAATTAATTAGCTTTAAACAATGTTTGATGCTAACAGCAACGATTAAACGGTAGACTTATCATTATTTCTTGGAAACTACACCATTGTGTACCTGCGCCCCTGACAGAGACAGAGTTTCTCCTACATTCTGCTCGTCTTTAAAATGTGATTAAAGATTATCACAAGGAACTGTATTAAAGCGATGTGTTCGGTTTGAAGCCTGCACTAAGGACTACAGCTTGAGGGCACGCACGTGGAATGTCTGGTCTCTTAACTGAAAAAGTGCCGCTATCCAGCTGGTTGCTGTCATCGTTACACTAAAGGCTGACATCACCGCCGCGAATCGAATCGTGATGAGGAGGACCAGCATAGAAACTAGTAAGGCCGTGTTACATGTAGTACCCCATTGGATGAACATACCTCTATAATCCGCGTTATATCGTTAAATTCTTCAACACATCACTGACTTACGCCCATGCCCCTTCCGAAAGAGAAGGACAATGTGACCAAATATGCCTTCTACGCACTCCTAGACCGTAATTATTAACATTGCCCTCGCCAATATGTTAAAGCTATGTTTGGTGACTTTAACTCCAGGGTGGCCAAAAAGTGTATCATCGGTACAATAGTCGAAAAATTCAGCCTCCATGACGGAATATCCCCAAGTCAATTGAGGCTGATCGACTTACCCGGCGCTCGAAATTTATCAAGTTACTTGACTACCTCCTGATCGATCACATGGCGATAAGCAGACGACCTGTCTCCCGTATTCTTGACGTGCATATGCACCGACGATCTAACATCGACTCAGCCCACGCGCCCTCCTCTATGCTACAAGGAACGCCCATCGAAAAACACGTCCAAAAGCTGCAATCACAGCAGAAAAACAGCAGATTTTCTACACACGCATACTTAAAGGCTACGTCGAGAGCTTGATCCTATGACCAGATCTCTGAAAAATTACTTAAGACCCGGAATGTAAATTCACTTGAAATTTAACTGTTTTTCCCAGGGATGTTTACGATGTAATATTGATGGATGATTTAAAAATAGGAAGTTGAATAATCATATCCATGTCGTTGCATCGAAAAGTCAAGCTTGCCGAAAGAAATATAAATTGTGTTCTTTTTCAAGGGTTTACCATATTATCATTCTCACCGAATTTTTAGCTTCCTTCTATACAAAGACATTAGTCATCGTCTACTCCCTGACATATAAATCCATGCTCAATGGTGTATTATGTTATATTATACTAACTATAATAACCGATTTTCGGCCAAGCTTCGTTTCAATTTGTATTGTGTGACTTTAGGGGTTTCCTTGAAATTGAGAGACCTAAAGTTTAACCCCTCACCGATTGCTTGATAGGTTTCTATGGGGGGCTTATAATTTTCTTTCGGAAAATATATTCAGAGATACTGATATTCTCTGCCGAGGGAAATAGACTATGCCACCCAGCGGCGTGTATTATTATGTTTTTTTCGAACCTTAGGATCGTATATCGTATCGAGCGGTGAATGTCATGAAAAACTTTACATCTCGTGATGCTTCATCTCGACCTTTTTAGATCCCAGTACTGTACCCAATGAGATAAACATAACTCGAGAGTGAGAATATGTACCGAAACTGGGTCCACTTCGACAAATCTCGGCAACTCTGCACTGAGAATATTGAAAGCCAAGAGAGCAAGGTATTCAGGAAACTATATACACGGTACATAAAATTGGGGTAACGAAAAGGAATAACTTGAGTTTGTGGGTTTGTGGCTGTGCAACGACTGGAACGACTTATGCAGCCTTTACACTAACTTCGGTTTTCATGCTTCATACGCACAAACCCCACACACGCACACACAATTCAAAGTGACAACTTAGAACCTTGAGCAGAAGAGATCACTGTTTGAGTGGCAATGCGCCAAAGGCGTAATTTTTTTTACTATTTATTTAGTTTTTATTTGTTAGTGTAATTATTTTTTGCTTGTTTCCACTGATTGCTGTGGCTTTTTACGACATTCGTCACGACAAGGTTACTTGGGGTGCGACTCATTTGTCTGCCGCCACAGGCTTGGCAACGGCAGCCAGGTCCCAACAGCGGCATGTTGGTTTGAGTCAATATTTTTTTATGATCGCAGACATGTCAGTGGTTTACTTGGGGGAAATGAAACTAAAAAAAAAAAATACTATTACTTTTGTTATTTGTATGTATGTATGTTAGAATGAGTTTGCGCAGACATTTTTTTTTCTTTTGCCTTCAATTTCATTTATTTTATAGTTTCTTGTTTAACTCAATCTTCTTTACCCAACCTAGTAATGTATGTTTTTTTTTTCTACTTTTTATTCCATTCTATGTATGTATCATCACATCTCCCGCATTTCAACCAATCAACCTGTTAACCCGTAACAAATATGGATTGATTTACTATTTTTGTTTTCAACCAAACAACTTTCGTTCAATCCAACAACCAAACAACCAACCAACTCGTGCCAACTCATCATTTGTGCACCACTGCAACGTGTCCCCATCACACATCCGCACACACATTCAGCAGTCGCTCGGAGAAGCAGCCATCGGCAAAGGACGCCCTCAACTTTGGCCGTATACAGCCGGCATTTACACGTGTACCCTCGAAACGCCAGCCAAGACGCGTGATTGATGACTTTTTGAATGGCAGTAAAAGCGCCAGCAACACTCTGAAAAGCAAAGGAGTAGTCGGTTATGGCAATGGGACCAGCATCACCGACGGCAGCGGTGGCGGCGTTTATCATAATGGCAACGGTGGTGGTGTAGGACTACAAACGTCTAACATGATGTTGCCAAAGTAAGTTTATCCTAAGCACAAGAGCACGCAAAGAGCTAAGCTCTAGCTTGCATGTAGCACTCATAAACCATTTATGATTTGAAAAAAGAAAAAACTATCAAAAATATTAAATGCATATTTTTTAAGACCTATTTAATGTCCTTTCAGCACATTTGTTTTCGTTTGATTTACAATTTTTTCAGCTTTTTATTTTGCCTTCGTGTGCAATTGGAGGATGAGGTACGAGAAGTGAGTCGCTATGTTTCATATTAAATATTGTATGCTGGAGCAATCTCCTTCTGACATCTGAAAGGTGACAGAAAAGTCTATTCTCGTAACGAGTGATCTCATGTGAAGACATCACTAATAATACCGACCTAAACAAAGGAGTTACTTCGATGAAGTACATCCTTGCCTCAGTGTAAGAAAGTGAAAATGGTAAATTGTTTCCTTATTCACTTCCAGTTTGTAGGTGCGGCAAATGTTGTTTGTAGTATTCCCTCCAAATGGGTAATGCTTCGTTAACACGGTTGTAAGTTTAAATATATTTTTACTTTTGATAAGTCCATAGTTCTTGTCATGCCATACTTGGAGATCAGATCTGCTCTATTATCTTGCAGATTTCCATGTGTTCTGAGCAATTTATTGAAATTGTTTGTGAAGCTCTCTCGTGATCATTTCTAGTGTGCATGGTATCAACAAGAACTCGGTTGCATCAAGCGGGGCTCTCGACTTGACCAACTCGTCAGCTTTTATGGCTGCTTTCTACATTCTCCCGCAGTTATTCAATAAAACTCTGAAGGGATTTTTTGTACCTAATATTTTCACTTGCAAGATGCTGGCTGCGCTTGGTAGGCGTACAGAGAACTAGTTGTCAAGATCTTTGGAGAAAACCTCCCTAACCCGCCGATATAGATTGAATATTATCCTTCTCTCTCTCCATTCACTTCCAGAGGATATCCTTACCTGGAAGGATGTATAGAACTAAAAAATTCTTGGGATATAATCTGATTTAATTAAAGTTGATATGAGCTGGGTCCATAACATCTTTGATTTCAACCACCGAACTCTTTAAGTCTGATAGCAGATCATGCTGCAACTTTTCGAATAAAACCTCCTAAACAATTGGTACAGCAGCATGTTAAGCGTATCAGTCGGTCATGACTTAATAGCCACGGTAGCCCTGCATAGATTGCTTTCTGTATTCCGAACGAAATCAAGCACTGAAGATGGCGGTTCGCCGAAACCGGTTTGTTACAAAACCAAAATTGACAAGGGATGACGAAAATTCGTTCCAATATAAATCTAGTATCCACCCTGTCGGAAAAACACAAAACCAAATCAACTCTGTATTCCATTTAATTTTCTTACATTTCGAGTATATTATTTCTTTAATGATTGCCACCAAATCCGTGCTCTACTTGGAAGAATTATATATATCCATATGACTCTACACGGTTTGAGGCCCCAGTTTCTGCTAACTATTCTCTTACAAGTGTAGTAGGGATAGTTTTCTTTAATTGTTTTTCAATGTTCATCTACTGTTTGAGTTTGGTATCAAATATTTTGCGGTGAGAGGTTCAGAGAAATTATTGTACCGCTGAGTGAAGGAAGTTGAAACTCTGCTCCGTTTTACTAAGATTACAACCTAGTGAATTGCTCGCGGCTTATAAAGTAAAGACCTTTCCATAATGTTACTGGTTGTGAATGAAAACAGTTCTGATACTATCAGTGAGAGATCGCATGGAGTAATAAATCTACTGCTATCCTAATTAAAGTCACTTCGCGGTCGATTGTATATCTGACACGGAGCTGCTCATAAAAGTCTATACGAAATTCCAAAGCGACTCAACACTGGCAGAGCATATCACAAATTCGAGGACAAGCTCTGTCGGCTATAAAGCTTGTCTTATACTCGGCCTGGTGTTGATGAGATGCTTTCGACGAAAGAGGCTTTCTATTTTATGCTGTCCGTTTAGGACCACCCAAAGCAAATTCATCGTTTTAAAGATTTTTATGTAAATACCAATTTCCTGGGAATATCCATTCTTCTTTTTCGAGAGTCAAAACAAATTCCAACATTAATTGCATTATTTCCCTAGCTGTTCTTCTCTCAGCGCTAAGCAAAATAATTTCAGCAATCATTTGATTGATTTCTTTTCGCCGCCATATTTAATTTCACTTTGATGGTACGCTTTTTGGCACTGCATTCAGATCTCCACGTTCGGCCATCAATTGTTCCATATGTTTTTTTTTTCCTACTCAATCATTTGTGCTGCAAGCTCACTAGAGTAATACTGTTGCCAATCAACGGTAGCATATTTGTCATGCAGACGGCTCCAATCGACTGCGATTTCTCAAATTTTTTTCCTTTCGCTTTCATTTCCACACTTGAGGTTGTTTTGTTCTTACATTGTTTGTCGTTTTCTGGTTTTGATATTTTGCCATTTCATTAGGGAAGAAATCAAGTGCACTTCTTGACTTTCGATATTCGCTTCAAATGCGGGAAATGCAAGAAAAAATAGCAACACACATGAATGATTACGAAAAAGACAAACAAACAGCGAAAAAAATTTGAAAAACTACAAATATTTGAAAAGGATAAGAAAGCAAATTTTGTGGTTGTAAATGAAGCGTTTTTTTTTTTTTAATCTAACTTGTATGGGCTTACGTAAGTGGCAACATGCGAGCTGAACCCACTGAAAACGTGGCGGAAATCCATTCAAATTCAATTAAAGACAATTGTTTCGTCTAGACATTTCAAACTTTGGTTTAGTATTGTAATTTATCAAAGACGGGTGTGGCTGCCATTTCAGCAAATTTGTACTGTTTTGAAGTGGCAACGCATGAGTATTTAGAAAAGGGAAATGTTTCAAGTCAGTTTTCGACGAAACTATTGAAAAAATTACTCCCAAAAAATGTGTACAAAAATAACAAAAAAAAAATGGAAATAGATGTGCACAACATTCTTTAATATAAAAAAAAAAAAACAAATAAACTAAAATAATATAAACTTAATTAAAATAAAACAAAATAAAATAAAATAAAATAAAAATAAAAAAACGAACTCCTGCAAATAACAGATAAATTTTCCAGGGTCATATGTATATCATTTGTATAGAAAATGTAAGCAATAAACAGCAACATATAGCATATTACAGGGGCGTGTGTTGTGTTAGAGGCCACTAAATACTTGACGCGGCATAACAACGTAGCGAAAATTATACACCAGAGCCTTGCTATACGTACTACATTATTGGGAAAAGAAATGCCTTACTACAAATATAAGCCTGCTAGAGTTCTATAGAATGCAGAGTATAAAATCTACTGGGATCGCACGATACCGACGGATAGCAGCGTCAACCATAACATTCCAGAAGAAGGAAAAGCGAGCTCTTCTTATTGACATTGGTATACCCAATTCCCATAATCTTCAAGACAGCTACGGTGAAAATAGAAGGAAATACCAGCAGCTGGCATTAGAAGTGCAGCAGATGTGGCACTTGGACAAGGTTACAATTGTTCCAATTATCATCTTGTCGACAGCTGTAGCTCCGAAAATGCTGCTGAAGATGCTGGACGAGCTCCAATTAAGCGACAAGTTTTTAAGTATACAAAACGCAGTTATATTATCAACAACATCAATTGTTCGTTCGTTTTTAGAATAACGAAATGTAAATATCTGTACCTGATTTAGCATTAAACTTAACGTGTGATCCATTTCGAGGTTCCATATTATATTAAAAAAAAAAAAAGTAGAAAATTCAAATTTAACGGGGAATGTTTATTAACATTCGAAAGAACATTCTTTGGCATTTATTTATTGAAGATTATCTCTTTCAAATGTTGGTCGCGGCTACGTCTTAGATGGTCCAATTTTCGATGACTCGTTCGAGCATTTCGACTGGTAACTGGCGAATGACACACGTGATGTTTTGCTCCAAGACCTGAATTGAAGCGGGATTGTCCGCATAGACTTTAGACTTTACATATATATACAGGAAAAAGTATAACAGTGTGACATCATACAATCTTGGTGGCCAATCGACCGGCCCAAAACGTGAAATTATATGCTCACTAAAGTACTCTCTCAATAAATCCATTGATTGATGTGGTGTGTTGGAAGTGGCGGTGTCCTGTTGAAACCAAATGTCGCGGAGATCGCGAGCTAATAGTCGGTAGGCACCAAATAGTCGGTTATCATGGCGCGATAATGATCACCATTGACGGTGACGTTCTCACCGACATCATTTTTGAAAAAATATGGACCGATGATTCCACCGGTCCACAAAACATACAAAACCGTTGTGTTTTCTGGATGAAATTTCAGCTCTTGAATCTCTTCCGGTTGCTCTTCGTCCCAAATTTTGCTTGTTTACATACCCATTGAGCCAGAAATGGGCCTCATCGCAGAATAAAATCTGGCTCGAAAATGTCGGATCTTCTTGGAACTTTTCAAGAGCCTATAGAGTGAAACGATGTCGCTTGGGAAGGTCTAGCGGCTTCAGTGCTTGCACAAGCTGTATTTTGAACGCTTTCAATTTAAGATCTCGACGTAAAATGCGCCAAGTCGTTCCATACGTTAGTTCGAGTTGTAGCGAACGACACCTAATCGATTCTCCACGGCCTTCGTGTATACTCTCAGCTAAGGCTTCTATATTTACTTCACTGCGTGTTGGACGTGGTCTATTCGATCGAATATTATCCAATAATGAATGCTGGGTCTCAAAATGGGTGATGATGCTGCGAATAGTACGCTTAGTAGGCCGATTATGTTGACCATAAGTTGAGCGAATCGCGCGAAACACATTCTTTACAGAACGTGAATTTTCGTTATAAAATTGAATGATTTGTAAACGTTGTTCAGGCGTAAGTCTTTCCATGATGAAATTCCAAACAATGCTGAACAAAAATAACATGACAGCTTGCCACAACTCAAGCGTGATCTGTCAAAAATGCTACTGAAAAAAGTACCTCTACTTGGACCACCCTTTAATGTAATGAATAATAACTTAAAATAATTAGAAAAATTAAATAAAGTTAAATAAAACAATATGAAATAAATAGTAAATAAAAAAAATTTAAATAATATAAATTAAAAAAATAAATATTAAAAATTAAATTAAATTAAATAGATATTGAAAATTTTCTAGCAAACTTACCACAGATGAATGCCTGTATTGGAAATTACCCTTTCAACTGAGTTTTCTCTGTACTCAAGCGTTTACTTGCCATCCATCTCCATTAAGTCCCTGCGACAAGGCACACAAATACCACTATTGCCAGCGGCAATTACTCAATTTGTCCGCATGGCATGTAGCGATTACACTGCGCTGCTTAATCAAGCAACAAATTACGCGAAAGCCAAGCAAAAACAAAAACAAATTCATATCAATATTTATTATACAAACTGACCGCAGGTCATTCAATAAGTATGTCCTGGTAAACTTGTGTATGTGTGTGTGCATATGGTTACGCCCACTCACGTGCGCATCAAGTATCTGCGTGTCGTGTGTAATAAGCCGCACAAAGAGCTCACACAGCCATGCGAACAAGGTGTCTACACTTGAGAAGTTCGGTTCATAGGCACACTTATGGTTAAAATCACGAAGATCGTTTGTGCAACTTTAATATGCAATAATTTATTTTGCACCTCAATTACAACACTGCGAAGCTCTTTAACAAAATTTTGAGAGTTAAAAGAAAATAAAAATTACATACATATATACACTCTCAATTGCCTAGTTTTGCTAGTGCGGCTCACTGAACTAACTCTCTCTCTCTCTCTCTCTTCCTTTCTGTCTCCTTATCTTTTCTATAGTAACTACGAGAGTCCATACCGTTCCACCTATAGCATACCAACAAGTCTCGGCATTCGACCCTACCATCAACAATCGCATTTGGACAATAACGGCGGTTGCAATAGTAATTTACAAACACCTGATTCGCCGCGCAGCACGCGTAGCGCACCATGGCCACGTTCCCAACAGCGTTCACTATTCGGTAATAATCCCTCAAGTCCACGTTCCGTACGTTCGGCGATTGCAACAGGTGGCGGCGGTGGCGGTAGTAGCGGCTCACATCATCACCATCAACACCAACACCACCATCACCAACATCAGTCCGGTTCGTCAACGCAGCACCGCCAGTCGTCGCATTCTGCGCATCGCGATCACGTATCATCTTCGTCAGCATCTCAACAGCAGCAGCGTTATCGCTCGAGTTCGGTGGAGAGTCATTCGTCAAACGATTCACGTTCGACGCGCAGGTGAGTACAACAACAATAGCATTGGGTCGAAGTAATCTCGTCATGAAAGTTATGTGCTGGCATTCTTGACGCAGTTGTGACGCCTGTGCGATCATCGGTTCCTCCGTTTATGAGCACGTACGATCGCATTACCGGCGCAACTGCTTAGTGGAAATATGTTTTTGATAACCAATAATTTGGCGTAATATTTACTTCATGTTCCAATAAATTGCTGAACTTTGATCCGTCATGTACATTTTAAAATAAATTTCATCTTTATATTGTTATTCTTTCTTCCTCTTCCACCCCCTTTCCCATCAAACACTGGTGGTACACAGGCATAGGCACCGCCATCGGCGTACCTCCGATAATGAGAGTGAATTTTCGCGCGGTTCTGGTCGCTCTGGTCGTTCGCATCATCGCAAGCGTCGCCGTTCGCGTCATCGTCGCGACTCTGCCGGCTCGGATCATGAGAGTACGCGCGGTCGCAGCTATTCGGGCCATCGTTCGTCATCGGTGCGCAGCGGCTCGGCGGAATTAATCGATTCCACTTCACAGTGGCGTGAAGTGCAGCGTCGTCAAGCCGAAGCTAGTCTCGGTCAGAGTTCCGTACAGCAGGCGTCTGTTTCGAAGAGTAGCATGGTGGCGCGTAGTCTGCATAGCAATGATAGTCACTCGGATACGCATTCGCATCAAAAGTCGCGACGACATCGGAAGAATAAGTGAGTATCGTTGAATGACGGGTAGGAAGAGTATATAAAGTCTACTTTCTTATGCATTCTGCACTTTTTCTACTCTATCCCTCTCTAGATCACCCTCCGATTCGCGTAATCGAATTTGGTCCAGCGAACTGGCGAAGCATCTTCAATTTGGTTTGGTCGACACGACTGGCATGACTGAAGATCAGCTGCGCGAAATACCCTACACAGTAGTCGAGACAAATTCAAAACGTTCCACAATGAATATGAAACTCCATAAGAGTGGCAGTAAAGGAAGTGTGGGTGGTAAGAGCACTGGCTCGGGCAATACATTGACAAATGGCAGTGGTTCGACAGGTGGACAAGGCAAGAATCGAGTGGATCGTATTAGAGGGTGAGTTTTGAAAATTTCAACAAATTTATACACAGAGTAGAGATAGCTTTTCGAAATGGCTTTGCTCAAAAATGAAAACAGCTAGTTTGTTCGTAAGAGAGAATTTTGAAATTAAAATATTAAAACTAAAATTTTAGTTTGAAAATATTTCTTAAGTTTCTCTTTTTTCAGACAGAATAATTTTTTATTTATTTTTTTATGGAGCATAATTTTATCTTTGTACACAGTAATCACAGGGATTAGGGAACGATAGTTTAGTTTCAGCTAGTCTAAGTACGTCACAGACATAACTGTATTAAAGAAATTTAATTTAGGCGAATTATCTTCCATATTAAGTATTATATTTATTTATTAAATTTTCTTAGAAAATGTGAATCAATCCAACCAAATACCAGCAACGATTGTATCAGGTGAGCATTTCATCGTAAAGAATATTTATAAAATATATTTCGGCACATATGATTTCCCGTCTTAGAATTGCAGAATTAAATGTTTTTTTTTTAATATTTAATGTTACTGAGTGCACACATTAATTCGGTTCGTTTTTTCTGTTCAAAAAAATGTTTTTTTTTTATTGATAAAAAGTAGAAGAAAAAAATATAACATTCAATGTACTGTCCATTGGAAGCGACTACTTTTGCCCAACGCTCTGGTAATTTTCGAATATAATTTCTTAAAAAAAAGGAGTCCTCTCTGTCCTCGATCCCATCACTGAGTCGATTTCTTCAAAAAACCCGAACCAGTGATCCTCGAAATCGCTTTGCATCCGTCGAAGGTGCAAGTAGCCGGAAGGAGCAAGGTCTGGAAAATACGGCGGGTGTGGTAGGATCTCACATTTCAGCGTTTCCAAGTGGTTTCGTATTCGACGCTAAACTCACTATTTTTGAAACCACACCTTCTGGACGACTTATTGGTCGGCGCAGATTCACCATAAACTTCCACAAGCATTCGATGGGCTTCAGCTGCACTTTCCTTCCAATTAAAATTGAGAAAAAATAAACCTCCTTCAAATGCTGTTTATTTAACACAAAACCAGAAATTTTCGAAGAGGCGAAAAACAGTGTTGTTGTCAGAGTCCGCAGCTGATGCACACTAATTACTGTTGACAGATGTGAAACCCTTCCACTGAAATAAGTAATCGCTTCTAAGATCGACCACAACTTGCAGATGGCGACGTCTTTTGAGAACGGACCGAATTAAATTGTACACCATATATGTATGTGTATGTTAGAACTAAGTTCGAATTATGGTAGTCGGTCGCAAAAGAGTTTCTCTCTCGGAAGGGCTAATAATATCATCCCGTGTCTTTTTAGTATTTTTTATTTGAGCATGAGACGACAACAACTAGACTAGATCATAGCTCATAGTTAAAAAATATGTTAATCCTTCCCAGTTTTCTCTTAAAGAAGTTTCTCACTGTCCCGTCAATAAACGTACGTTGAGCATAAAATGTCTTTTTTTTTAATTGTAATTCCAGTCGATTTGTTTCAAAAAGGGGATAAAGTGCTTTGTCATCTCTCATGTATCTCTCAACTATATATATATATATATATATATATATATATTTGGCGCTTTGTAACCGCTGAAGCGATTTTCGGCCGAGCTCCTCCTCCAATTTGTGGTTTTGCGTCTTGATGTTTTCACCAACAAATGAAGGGACCTACAATTTTATTCTAAGCCGCCTCCGAACGGCTGATGGATTTTTATGAGGAGCTTTTTATTTCATACCAAAAATACACTCGGTGGGCTTGACATTCACTGCCGAGGGGCTACCGCAATTAGAAAAATTTATTTTCTATAATTTTTGATGTTGCTCGAACCTCGAACCCAGGCCTGCCGAATGGCAGTACGCAATGCTAACCACTCGGCTATCGCGGCCGCTCTCTCAACTATAACCTTGATGTTTTAATACACTTTGCCTCTTGCTTAATAGTTATATTAAGAGATTTTTTGGCTTCTATTCCAAACTTAGGCGATGAATTTTTACTTTATTTTTGATAAGTGAAAAAGTATCTCGATAATCTTAAGAGATTTCCAGACTTATTCTACATAGTCTGGCAAATATGATGGATGTGAGAGCAATTCAAAGTTCAATTCATGCACTTGAGCCATTGTTTTGATCAACTTAAGACCCGGTGCATTGTCTGGATGAACCAAAAAAAAAATTCATTCCCATATGCGACAGTTGAAAATCTCTAATGACGGTATAGTTTTTTCCCTTCTCAAAATGGTCGATGAATATAACACCACGCGCATCTCAAGATATCGAAGCCATAATCCTTTCGGCCGATTTTTGTGCTTTCTATCGCTTTAGCCTGATTTCACCATTTGCTGTCCAATCAGATGACATTAGTTTTGATTCTAGTGTGAAGTGATGGGATGGGTTCATCCAATGTTACATTTCGATTGGAAAATCCTTATTTGTTAAGTTTAAATATGACCAAACACTGCACAGAATTATCAACATGTCATCGATAAACAGTGATATATTTACGACCTCAACTAACTCACTCAACTTAATTTTTTGATTATTCAAAAAGCTTTTTTTGGATTTTTTTTTTAAATGATCTTCGCTGGTTTGACTGCCCCAGTTGAACTCCCATTGCGTTGCGCATCAACGGTGTCTCGAAGGCAACGTTTGAAATCAGCAAACCGTTTTTTTAATGTTGTTTTTGAAATAGGGGGGTTTTTGGTACACTTTTTAACCGATTGCTTTGCTTAAACGATGTTTTGTTCATCAGGGCGCAGTACACATAAAATTCTATTTTTTTTTTAACAAAAAAATACTCTCACACTGAGTGTAATAACTCACCAATTTTAAAGTTGAATATCATGAATTTTTAACAGTCTTCTTGTAAAAGTTAGTACTAACTGTAAATGTGGTAGAGGCAATATAACTAGCGCCCATATATGTTTTAAACCCGGAGCTTTTCAGCTCATGTGCAACATATTTTACTTCTCTGAGACGCAAAACTCATCGCAGTATTTAGCTAAGAAGGATCTCCTATCATATTAATAGTGTTTCTATTTGCTTTGCAGGTTGTATTTCCAAAGTTCGAATGTGACTGATGTTAACAGTGGTCGAAATGGATCAATACGCTCTGCTAGCACAATATCTTCGAGAGAATGTGAACGGAATAGTGGATTAGTCAGGTAATGGGATTATTTGTTTTTGGTGCGTAAATTTCACCCGAACTGATATAATATATTCAGGAAAGAGAAAATATAAGCGATTAGTAATGTTTTGGAGGAATTAAATTTAAAAAAAAAGAAAAAAAAAGAAAAAAATTATTCTAAATTATAAATTTAATAAATACGAAGGTGTTTTGATATGTCACTGACTTTTTGAATATTAAATTTTTTTTCGGCAAATAAGCATTTTATTTCTCAACATAGTCTCCAATACAATCTATACATTTAATCCAGCATTTTTCCAATTTTTTTATTCCTTCCAAATAATAAGTTTTTTCAAGGCCCTCAAAATAGGAATTTTTTTGTGATAGCCTCTTCAGTCGACCCGAATCTCTTACAAGAAATAGTCACAGGGGCCTAAATCTGGAAAATATGCTGTATGGGTTAGCAGTTCGTAGCCAAATTTAGGGATTTTTATCACAGTGACTAAACACGTGTGCACCCGTGCTTTGTCCTGATGGAACAGCAGTTTTTTTTTCAGTTTTTGCTTCAAATCAATGTCGAATCTGTCCAAAAGCTAATATTCTCCGGTGATTATTTTACCCTTTCGAAGGTAATCGATGTCAATGACACCTCGTGCATTCCAAAAAAAAAAACTTTTCCTCGACCTTGTGGTCCGACAGAGTCACATTAGCCTCCTTTGGTGCACGTTCACCCGAAGAAACCCACTGTCTTGATAGTTTTTTGATCGCTGGTGTGTTGTGGTGGATCTGCAGAACATCGCCAAACAATGCTTTGAAGTGCTTACGCAGTTGCATTTACTGTCGTGTGTTAGCAATCGCTGCATCCATCGCGCGGATAACTTTTTCATGTCCAAATGTAAAATGTGATGTGTCCACTGAGTTAAGATGCCTACAGCCTCAGCCACATTACGCACATTTACTCTGCAATGTTGAAATAACATTCCATGTAATTTTATCGACGATTTCCGTCGTGACGATCTCTTTTATGCAACCTGACCGTAGGGCGTCACTTGTACTGGTACGACCACAACGGAACTCAGTAAACCACTTCTTATCCATCGAAATTGATGCTGCAGAGTCCCCATAGTATTTATAAAGTCTTTGCTTGGTTTCGGTGATGATTTCTTACGTAAAAAATAATGCTTAATCAGGACGTGAAATTCACATTTCTCCATTTTTCCATTAAAAATTTCCAAGGCTGTCCACCACAAACTAAATGGGTCAGCTTGTTAAAAATTTTACAGCGGTCCAGCTATCGGTAACAATTGACGGAGGCAGTGTTGTATTTACAGTAACTACGCTTTAAATTCAAAAAGGCAGTAACTTCTCAAGCAGCTCTCGGATATTAATTTATGTAATTGATAGTGTGCTGCCAAGTCTTTCGACTATTTAAAGAGTGCCGGGGTTGGGAATCACTACTCTAAGGGTTGCCGTCCCTAGAGTGGAGATTTCAATTTACTCCTGAAAAGGTGTGGAACATTCACAAGGGTAGTGCTTAAAGGTTTCATCATCTTCCTCCTCTCTAAAACGTTTGGAGTAGTAGTTTGATGGGAAGAGTGCCGGAGTTGAGAATCACTACTCTACCTAGAGTGGAGATTTCAATTTACTCCTAAAAAGGTGTGGAACATTCAAAAGGGTAGTGCTTTAAGGTTTCACGCTCTTCCACCTCTCTACAAATTTTGGAAAAGTAGTTTGATAGTTTTGAGCTGTTGTAATCTTATATCTCACATTATCCTGATCATATCACAACCATTTACACGTTTCTATCTTAGTTTATAATCTTTAATGACTACCTCTCTCTCATAGTGAGCTTGTAAGTGTAGAGCATATGCATTTTCCGTGATAACGAATGTCGAAAGGAGGCGCTCCTTAAAATGGATGCGTGTTAGCAATGAGCTTAACAAATTAACACCCTAAGCACTAGCTACCAGTTCCGCCTGAAAAATACTGCAGTGATCTGGTTAACGAAAGAACTTGCTAATACCAAGCTCCGTTGAGTAGACTATAATACCGACCATATTATATAATTTTAGCTCATCAGTATAAAATTGGGTGTCGTGAAGTGTCGACCGTAGTCTCATAGCAGAATATTAATATCTGAGCAGTGAAAAGCAGATTTTCCAATTGTGAAATTGTGAAGTACTGATTGCCGAATCATTTGCCATTTACAATGAAGAGCACTTCCCTTAGTCTATGACCAGTACGGAAGTAGTTGGGCTCACTTCACGGCATTTGAAAATATTTAGATAGACTAGGGTCCTTATTTCTTATAAAAATTTTATCTTGGAAAGGAAATATCGTTAGTTAATATTAATTTTTTAATTTTACATCTTTTCTTTACGCACAGAATGATGTCCAGCATGAGTATGGGTGATTTTATCTCACCAACAGGCTCTAATCTCAGTCCATTAGAGAACTCTACATTGCGAGTATCACACGAACATACCGATTCTGGGCTTGGAGCCGATCAAGACTACGCCTATTCCTCCGAAAGGTGAGTACTTAGTAGTATTTATTTCAATTCTATTTAAAAAAATATATAAACCAAAAGAAAAATGAAATTACTGACAGGATAACTGGAATACTTACACTTTAAATATTTCGCCATCGAACTCTTTTTATACATTTTTTTTTAGATCTAGCGATAGTACGCGTTATGGAACCAACAAATCCTCCGGCGCCTCTAGCGGCAGCCATCGCAAGTCAATTGGCGGCGGCGGCGGAGTAGGAGGTTGTGCGGGTGTAGGTGGAGGCAGTGTCGGCGGTGGTACAACCACTTACAACAGCCTAATGCAACAAACTGTGAGTAATCATCAAATGCAATACCAACAACAACAACAACAACTGGCTACGCCACTGCGCCAAACTTCATGCTTTGCCCAACGACAACAACCAACATCGCAAACGAAAACCATTTACAATAATCCCAACAACCTTTCACTACATCAACAACAACAACAACAACAACAACAACAACAACAACAACAAGTGGGCAAATCTTTGGCACCCATACACACCTCAACCAATTCCCATGGTCCCAACCCGATCTCATCCCTCGCAGCAACTAACCTCACTAATGCTATTGAGAAGTGTGGCTCCTCAAAAGTCACACACTCAGCAAGCTCAAGCTCAAATTCAAACTCTAACTCTAACTCTAACTCTAACTCTAACTCTAATAACAATCCAAACATCATTGCAACCAACCAAAACATCAACAACAACCACAACAACAAGAATAACAAAAGTAGCAACAATAAAAGCGGTGTGGGAGTGGGCAATCGTCTGCTGAGCTACACCACATTCGAGAACAATCAATACAAGTTCAGTTTGAATAATGTTTTTGGCAAATCATCAGCAGCCGGTAGCAGCAGTGGCGGCCATAACGGTAGCAGTAGTGGTGGTAATGGTGGTAGTAGCGGTAATATTGCAATTCATAGTTCATTTAGTGGTGGTGGTGGTGTTCGTAATAATTCATATGGTTGTGGTAGTCATTTAAGTTCTAGCACCAATCGCATGGATAGTTTCGTCGAATGGCCAAACACACCGGCAGCACCCTACTACTATCAGGGACCACCCTCGGTCGCTGGGGTACACGTGAAGAAACGGGACGCTAAGTCGGATATTGGCGTGCCGACAAGACGACTCTCCGGACAGGCAATCACCAAAACGCAGCTGCTTACTGGCCAATTGCCGGCTGGCAGCTATTATCACACACCTGCGCCCATACACACAGCCGGTAGCATAAGCGGTGGTGCAGGTGGTGGCGCCTTTGATTCACGTCTGCATCCAGCCAAGTCTGAATTATTTCTCTCCTACATGCATCACGGCGCAGGCGGGAGTGGTGGTGGTGGTGGCGGCGACGCAGAGTACGAACGTCCCTATATTTACAACTACAAAATGCCGCAAATGCCCGACTTTCTACGCAACATCGGCCCACACCAGCAGCAGCAGCAGCAGCAGGCGCAACAACATTCGTCACAGGAGATGCATCCGCCACAAATGTCAGCTTATCACATTTCAGGCGCACAGACCGCCGATCCGCCACCACCACAGCAATCGCTTTTTAAAACTGCCTACGGCGGCAGTAATGGTGGTGCTGCCACCGGTGGTGGCCTGGAGAGTGCAATGCTTTATGGTGGTGCCACGCCTGCCACCGATGTGCTATACTACCAGTTCGATAACGGTAAGCCGCCTATCGTTCAACAGCCAAAATCTTTGCTGCACAAGACCGCAAACAACTCAGTTGGTGGTAGTAATGGCGGCGTAATCGGTCCATTGGTGTTCTTACAGCAAACCGTCACAACGTCGGCGCCAACGTCGTCATCAGCGTCATCGTCAGCTCAGCAGCAACAGCAGGCGCAAACTGTAAGTAAACTTGACCGAAATGAATGAGGCTCATCAGCAGCAAATCAGCTAAAATCGTATTTGGAAATTGAATGCGGCTTTTGCACGCAGCATGTAGCACGTGGCAGTTGGCCGACAGCATGTTGCACGTTGTTTTGTGTTTTTCTTGTTTTTGTGTTTCGTACCTTTTGTGTCTAAATATCATGCGTTGTGCGTTATTCTTTTTTTGTTTGTGTTTTGTGTTCGTTTTTTCTTTGCGTCGCACCTCTTGTTGTTAATTCATTTGTTTGTTTGTGCGGCAACACCTGCACACACGCACACTGATTGCCATTAAATGGAGTCATTATAGTCGAAAAGCATGAAAGACTCGCTTCGAATGCAAATTATTTTACATTTTCGCCTCTATTTGTGCGTAAGTGTGCGTAGATGTGTGTGTGTGTGTGTAGGGTGTTTCTGATTTTCTTTGTTTGTTTGCTTCCCTTGTTTGCTACGTTGTGATAACATATCGTTGCCCTTATTGTGTTACCGAATTTGTTTATTTAACTTTTAGCGTAATTACAGTTTGTGTAACACACACACTAGTACATATTCATATGCACGCATATAATAATTATTTTTTGTGACTATTTCTATGTATTTTCAGTATATAGAAAGCTATTGATATTTACAAAACTAATGTTTTTCTATTAATCTCAATATAAAGGGTGTTTTTTATAGAGGTATAGAACTTTAAGTTGGTATTACTTTTAAAGATGGCGACCGATTTAACAGCTGTCAAGTGATTTATTCTCAGTTTGTTTTGGCAATTAATCATGAATAGACTCACGCCCGAACAACGCTTGCAAATAGTGCAATTCTATTTCGAAAATAATTGATTCTGTGCCCAAAACGAGATTACCCTTGTTTCCGATTTTCATAAGCGAATTTTGTTTAGCGATGAAGCGCACTTCTGGTTGAATGGCTACGTCAACAAACAAAACTGCCGCATTTGGAGTGAAGGTAATCCTCAAGTGTATGTTGAAACACCGTTACATCCAGAAAAACTGACTGTTTGGTGCGCTTTATGGGCTGGTGGAATAATTGGTCCGTACTTTTTCAAAAACGATGGTGGCCAGAACGTTACAGTCAATGGTGATCGGTATAGAGCCATGATTACTAACTTCTTCATTCCTGAATTGAATAACCATGATGTCCAGGAGATGTGGTTTCAACAAGACGGCGCAACATGTCACACAGCTCGTGCCACAATAGATTTATTGAAAGACACGTTTGGTGACCGCCTAATTTCACGTTTTGGACCTGTGAATTGGCCTCCAAAATCTTGTGATTTAACACCGCTAGACTACTTTCCGTGGGGCTATGTAAAGTCATTGGTATATGCGGATAAGCCACAAACGCTTAACCATTTGGAAGACAACATTCGCCGTGTTATTTGCCGATATGCGGCCACAAATGTTGGAAAAAGTCATCGAAAAGTGGACGTCCAGATTGGGCTACATCCGCGCCAGCCGTGGCGGTCATATGCCAGAAATCATATTTAAAATGTAATGCCGCAAGATTATCTTTCGGATAAATAAAATTCATGTCAATCGAATAATCCATCGTTGTTTTATTGCAACTTAAAGTTCTATACCTCTATAAAAAACACCCTTTATTTCACATATTTTACATAACATCTTACCTCTCTGCTGTGTATCTAATCATTTTTTACAATGAATTTTATTAAACATATAAAAATATTCATCAATTTTTAACTATGTGTTTACATAAACACATGTAAAGGGTGATCCAAGTAGAGGTACTTTTTTCAATAGCCTTTTTTTGACAGATCACGCTTGAGCCGTGTCCAGTTGTCATGTTATTTTAGTGCAATATTGTTTGGCATTTCATCATGGTAAGAGGAACAAAAACTTTTACAAATCATTCAACTTTGTTACGAAAATTCAAGTTCTGTTTGTAAAGAATGTGTTTCGCTCGCTTCGCTCAACTTATGGCCAACATAATTGACCTACTGAGCATACTATTCGCAACACCATTACCCATTTTGAGACCCAACATTCATTATTGGATAATGTTCGACCGAATAGACCACGTCCAGTACGCAGTGAAAAAATTATAGCGGCCGTAGCTGAGGGTGTACACGAAGGCCGTTAAGAGTTGACTCGGCAGCAACTCAGACGCACGTATGGAACGGTTTGGCGCATTTCATGTCGAAGTCTTGAATTGAAAGCTTACAAAATACAGCTTGTGCAAAAACTGAAGTCGGTCAAGCACCCCCCCCCCCCCAAGCGACATCGCTTCGCTCTATGGGCTCTTGAAAAATTCCAAGAGGGCCCGACGTTTTCGAGCCAAATTTTGTTCAGAGATGAGGCCCATTTCTGTCTCAATGGGTATGTAAAGAAGGAAAGTTGCCGCATTTGGGGCGAAGAGCAACCTGAAGAGATACAAGAGCTGCCATTACATCCAAAAAACAAACAACGGTATGTTGTATTTTTGTTGGCCGGTGGAGTCCTCGGTTCATATTTATTCAAAAATTATACCGGTGATAACATTACCGTCAATGGCGACCGTAATCGCGCCATGATAACCGATGCCTGATGCCTGAAATAGTAGCTCGTAATCTCCGCGACCTTTGGTTTCAACAAGATGGCGCCACTTCCCACAACCGCATCAATCAATGGATTTATTGAGAGAACACTTCGTTGAGCAGATCATTTCCCGTTTTGGGCCGGTCGATTTGGCCACCGTCAGACTTTTTCCTGTGGGGACATATAAGGCCGCTTCGATTCCCAAGCTTTGGATCAAAACTTCACGTGTTCTTATTCGCCGGGTTCCAGTCGAAATGCTCGAATGAGTAATCGAAAATTGAACTCAGCGGATGGACCATCTGAGACGTAATCGCGGCCAACATTTGAAAGAGAAAATCTTCAAAAAATAAATGCCAAAGAATGTTCTTTCGAATGGTAATAAACATTCCCCATTAGATTTGAAATTTCTGAATGGATCACCCGTTTTAAGCATATATTAGTTTTTATTTAATTTTCTATTATTAATCACATTTCGATATCAATTTCTGTTTTAAGTTTTTTCTTGTTTTTATTTTAGCATATTTATTTTAAATTTATGAAAAGAAATTTTTTTCTAAAAAAAATGTGGTCTCAAATAGTTTGAATAATTATTTGTAAAAAAAATTATATGCAAATTTTACGATTAGTCGAAACTTTTTTATTACATTAAAAAATTTTGGTGGTTCAAGTATTTTGAAAAATTTAAATTATGTTACCAAATTTTGTCCGTGAATTTGTTTTAATTTAAAAACATGTTGTATTGAATTTTTTTTCCATTATTTAAATTAATCACATTATTCGAACTTTAGCATTCTATAGTCGATAGCTCAAGTTGCTATTGAGTAGAACCAAATGATAATATTTGCTGATACGTGGCAAATATATAATAATTATAAAGCGTTTTCTTGTGCACCCAATGTGCAAAAGAACGCACAGCTGGCTTATTTTCAACTGGCTTATAATTTGCATTTACTCTGCAGTACTTGCGTTAGCTGCCGAAATGTAAAAAAAAAAATTTCTGAAATATTTAAGCAAAAAGTAATGCAAAATGAGTAATTCCGACGAATTTTTGGTAAATAAATATATTTAATTCGGGTTTTCTCTTGCATTCTGAAACATAATTAATATTTTATTTGATATTTTTTGAATAAATTAAGAGACGCGATTTTACATACTATCCCATTTTGAAGTGTCACTGAATTTTGAAATTTGACAAAAATTCCCCAAAAGTTTAATGTTTAGTCAAAATTTCCATGGGTTTATTCAGTGGCCCATTCAAAATAGCACCACTTCTTTACTTTGCAGCATTATTAGTCAGGTCGGGTATTGTTTAAGCGATTTCAACTCAAACCGTTTAAATTAACTCAGGTTACTCACTTCATTTTATGGTTTTCCATATAATACGATAACCAACCTATAGTTCATTAGCAGGTCGGATGCAAAACAAAAAAATGCATATTTTATTTACTTAAGCCAATGAGCGTATAAATTCTTGGAAAAACATTTTTAGAAAATTCATATGCAAATTTTTTTTTAGTATTATGTCCAACACTAGATTGTAGCTGAGCTTTTCTTGCCGTAAGCCAGGGTTCTTCACAAAAATTTAATGGAAGGTTAGTCCTAAAGGTACAGAATAAATATCTTACCAGAAGGGCAGTAATTCCTCGCAATCTCTACTTATATATAAGAAATTTTCATATAAACTGTGAGTAGCGTCTCAACATGATCTCCCTAGAGAGGAGAAACTACTACCTCGCCACCTCGAAATATCTGGTGTAATGTTAAACAGGATAGTGAGTAGTTTCTCATATTCTCCTTATACCTAAACTATGCAGTATTACCTCGTCTATTTCTGCAGAAACTACCTGCCTCTGCAGCAATTGACTAACGACGCCTCGTTTTATTAGTCCGCATCTGTATTTCTTATTCTTTAATAGCCGCACGCGTTTACTACGAAGATTGCCGTTTATATTTTGGGATTAATGAACAAAAACAAATATTAAGAATCGAAAATCGCTTTATTGGTTTAGAAAATATTCTCCATTCTAGATCAATTCACTTTTGCACGCGCTTGAACCCCTTGTCGAAGCACTTTCGCCACTCTGATTGAGGTATTTCCAAAATATGCATTCTGAACGCCTCTTCAGGCGTGGAAAAATTTTGATGTCTCAGTTTATTCTACGGGATTAAAAAGAAGTCATTTGGGGTCAAGTCAAGAGTATAAGGGGTGGATGACTCATCAAATAGATGTTTTGAATGCCCAAAAATGAAGTTGTTTCAGAGGCTGTGTGAGACCGTCTTCGGCGACTGGTCTTCCTGATTTCTTAAAGGACAACTGACAAGCAAATGGTTGTGTACTACTCAGAATTTATTGTTCTGCGTTGCTTTAGTGATACTGTGGCGATATGTCAAGTTTTTCCAAAAACACAGAAAACCATTTGCTTGGAAGTACCTCGTACGCTAAAAACTTTAGTTGAATTTGACTCATCTCCGGTGACAGCTGTTTACTTTCGGGCTTATACGTGTAAATCCGCAATTCATAACCTGCTATGCTGCCATAGACGTATTTCGAAGCACTACTATCGTATTTGTTTTAACATTTTTCTCGACCAATCGACTATTTTTTCAAACGTTCTGAGTATGTAAAACATGAAAAATGTCATACTTTACGATAAAGTTGTCAGTTACCAGATTAAAGCACTAGGGTTGCCGAATATCGAAATATAAACAACCGGTTCCAAAGTAAACATTAAATATTTAGAGAAAATTCAACTAGGCTTGGGTGGACACATTTAACTTTTTAAAACGAAAGGGGTAAATATATTTCCGACAACCCTCTTGTTCAATTTATTTTACACATAAATCAGCTCTTCCTTAATTTAGGTTCACTTTTCTCTAAATAAAAACTATTTGACACTTGCAGGTCACTAAAAACCCTCCTCTAGGCAACCGCTTTCGCATAACTTCAAGGTGTGATTCCATTTTTCTCTTAGTGAGATTTACATCCCGTTACCTGTGTCCAGGTCCTGCTTTCTCCTTTCCAATGCAAAGAGCGTTTTCGCTTATTACAGCTACAGACTCGCCTGATATTGTGCGCTAAGCTGACGCTACGCTGTCCAGTAGCCTTAGGCTAGTAGCCTTCGGCTGTTATTCTTCTTGAGTGTCTGTCCGTAGCTCGGGTCAGTGGAGTAAGATATTGAGTGTTGTGGCCATTAGAGGCTTTTTTTCCTCAGTCGACCCTCTGATGTTACCCATCAGTATACTAAGCTGAAAAGTGATGATTTTATACAGCTTACTCGACTTGGGTCTAGTAGGTACTGTGGCTGACAAAAGTCACATACACCCCCTGTTTTCGTTGAATTGGAAGTCCAAAAGGTTTATTGGAAAACTCAACGACACAGTTTATTTCAGATTTTTTCTCTTATCATAACCATAACCAATAAAAATAATTTTTTTTTAAATAAAATAGTAAAGCTTTGAGGAAAAAAGCGTAAATCCAACATTGACAAAAGTCTCCATACAGTACATACATAACTCATCTTAGCGCAGAAACTTTTGTTAATAGCAGGTAACTTGATCTTTTTAGTATTTAATTGGTCCACCGTTCGCATCAATAACAGCTGAAGCCGTCGTGGCATCGAAGCTACTAAATTTGTCAAACCTGAGGAAGTTATACTGTCTCAAGCTTCAATAAGACGTTCTTTGAGTAAAGCTGAGCTGGAAGTCTGATTTTTTTTTCTAACTTTTCGCTCAAAAATCTCCCATACATGTTCAATAACATTGAAATCTGGGTTTTGAGTTGGTGTGTGAGTGTCTGTTGAAAGATCCAACCTGCGCCAAGCTCCTAACTGTCCACCAAAGGCTTCAGATTAGCTTCCAACAATGACTTTTATTTGAACTGATCCATATTACCCTCAATAAAAGCCTGCTTTCCAACTCCAGATGCCGCCAGCGCTCCCCAAATCATTACGTTGCCGCCATCATGCTTCGCTGTTGGTACTATATTTTTGGAATTAAGTGCAGTGTTTTCTTCTCTTCAAACTTTTGTTTTTCAATTGCTGCCGAATATATTGAACTTCGATTCGTCTGTAAACAAGAATTTTTGCCAAAAATCCATTCCCTTGTCTAAATGTGCTTTAGCGAACTTCAAGTGAAGTTAACGATAAGAAGCTTTTTACGTGCCATTCAACTGTGGAATCCGTTATCGTGCAGAGCTCTTCGAATTGTTCTTGGATGGAATCACTTTCTTGATGAGCTTGCGATGTTTTTCGGCAAATTTTTGAGCAGTAACTTTAGAATCATCATTCACTTTCTTCAAAATAAAGCTGATGTCTCTTCGAATTAGGTTCTTCGGACGGCCAAAACGCCGCTTATATTCGGTGGATCCATTTTTTTCAAAGTTTTTTACAATGGTCTGCACTTTTGGCGGACTTTAGTTTAAAGTTTTTGAAAATTCACCAAAAGATTTCTTTTCTTTTTTGTGCTGAGTAACTAAGTTTCTTACGCCAATGGTTATTGCTTTTCGCGTAGTCATTGTTGATGCTAATGCGTTTAAAGCACAACTAAATTCAGTACAGACAAATGCGAAGACATAATTTAAAAAAAAATTGTAAAAAAAGGGTACCTAACCGCCATAGCAACACAGCATATCGACATAACTGCTAGTAAACCTGTGGTGTATGTAGACTTTTGTCAAGGATATTTTGGCGTTTTTTCACCATAATTGTTTTTTTTTATGTTGAAGAATGGATATGTTTCTATACATATGACTACAAAAGGATTTAAAATAAAATTGTATACCTACATTTTACAGCAAAGTGATAGTGCTTTCTACACAACGAAAACAGGCGGTGTATGTAGACTTTTTTACGTCACTGTAAATGTTTTTTTTTTTTTTTGGTTAATAGGGTTAAATGGGTTTTTCTGTTACGAGTTTCAGACCGTGCTGGTCAAGTCAGACTTGTGCTCTTTGTTTAGCTCTTGTGCTTCGAATAATTTAATTTAAATGATTTAAAAAAGTCTAAAATTTTTCAATAAAAGCTATGACATAAAATATTTCGCCTTATTTTAAAGCCAACAAATTTAGTATATTTTTGGAAATATAAAAAAAAAATTCATTGGTAATGCTCCATTGGCATAGAAAATTGCCGAAATCACCAAATTTTGCTGTTGTAAGAATCAAACATAAAAGTCAAACTAATAGTTACTTCTTTCAAACAACTCACATTATTTAAAAAAAAAAAACAGTATTTATACTGAGTAATTCTTTACTAAATATTTGTAAAAAAAAAAAAAAAAATATAAAAAAAAGTACAGACTATTAGTTATAATCGCTTCACTGGGCCACTAAAAATCTCTATTTGCTTTAATGTGAGCAATAAAAAAATATGTCCATCACTTGCTGTCTTATCGCACAGTTATAAAAATGTAACAAAAACAATAACAACAGCTACAAAAATATTCTATTATCACTCAAACATCAATAAGTCCTTTAATATGGTATTTATTATTTACCAATTTTATTAATCCAATATTTTATTGCTTACGGCAAAACATTTTAACACAGACAAAACAAGAGAAATAAAAAAAAACCGCAATAAAAAATATAAATATGAAAATACAAAAATAAAATAAAAATAAAATTGATAAACATGCTTTGAGGCAAACAACCATAAACAGTGAACATGATTGGGCATGTTTTCGCAGGACAACACCAATGAAACTAATAAATATATATACGTATATATATAAGTATATAAACATATTTTGTGCGTGCACTCACTCAAACGGGCTTATATGTATCCGTATGTGACACTACTGTAGCAGAAGCTTATCACGCACACAAGCAAAACACGCCCAAAACTAACATTTATGCACCTAAAAATATACAAAACCTACACACACAAGCTTTCATACGTGCTAACATGCAGCAGTTACGTCAACCCAAGCATGTTTGTTTTTACTCTTGTGTTTTTTTGGGTATATTTGTGTACATTTTTGTGATATTTGCGTTGTGTTGTTGGCATTAAACCAACAAATTTATTGGCTTCCGCCCGAAGTGACGACGATTTCTGTTTGTCATAATTTTTGATTTGCCTGCCTTCTTTGTCACACACACATACGAGTATGTATTTATATATGTATGCTTCGGTTATAACTTACTCTCGGCTCTTAGACTGTTCGCCTTGCTTTTGCAAGCAATTTTTCGAAGATTTGTATTTCCAATGGCACTTTTACTGGCTACTTTTGCTCTCAATTACACTTCACTTCACTTTGCTTTGCCTTGCTTCACGTCTCGCCTGGCATATGATGAACCCAACTTAACGAAAAACATTTCGCACAATTTATTTTTATTGGAAAATTATGCGAAAGATCTTCGCTTTTCACAGTACTTGTGTTAGGACTACAGCGTAGTGTGTGTATGGAAGGTCCTACCCAGTCGAAAAAATAAATCTAAAAAGAAATAATGAAATTTGTTAAATATTAACAAGAATTTTAGGTGGCTTAGAATGATATCAAACAATGAAATCATATTAAAACAAATCACATCCTTAGCATATAAGTGTGCAGGAGATCAAAAAGATCCAGGTAGGAAGGAAATATTTTATAATGGAATTAATTTGAAAAATTAAATACAGTATAAGGTTTTCCAATAAGACAGATATGATTTCTAAGTGTCGTTTTGGCCATTTTTAATATCTAATGATCTGTCTTTTTTTTCCATTGTATTCAGTAATGTTTAAAATTTCATTAAAAACTAAATACAGTTGTTTCCGTCTCTTCGACTTTAGTGAAAAAAATTCTAATATTAATTTTTAAATTAATTTATATTAATATTTTTTTTTAATTTTGCCTTTTAATTTTATTATTCTTTATTTTTCTTTTAAATAAATTTTTTCCCCTCTCATTTGAAAATTACAATTTTACTTATTTAATTATATTTTATTTTTTCATTTTTTATTTTTTTTCTCTACTTGATTTCATTTCCTTTATTTTTTTATTTTAATTATTATTATTTTTTATTTTTAATTAATTATATATCTTTTATTTTATATTATTATATATTTATATATATTTTATTTTATTTTATTTTTTTATTTTTTTATTTTATTAATTTTTTTTTCAATTTAATTTAATTTTATTTTACTTCTATTTTTATTTATTTTTCCTTACTTTTATTTTATTTTATTTTATTTTTTATTTTTTATTTTATTTTTATATTTTTTATTTTATATTATATTATTATTATCTTTTCTTTTTTATCTCTTTCTTTTATTGTTTTTATTCTTTTTTTTTAATTTTATCTGATATTATTTTTATTTTATTTTATTTCAATATCATTTTTTTATTTTTTTTTTTTTATTATTTCTTTTTTTCAATTTAATTTAATATTATTTTACTTTTATTTTATTTTTTATTTTTTTATTTTTTTCCTTACTTTTATTTTATTTTATTTTATTTTATTTTAATTTTATTTATCATTTTTTTATATTTTAAATTTTATTTTATTTTATTTACATTTTTTCTTATCCTTTCTCTTATTGCTTTTATTCTTTTTTATTTTTTTAATTTTATTTGATATTATTTCTATTTTATTTTATTTTATTTTAAGTTATTTCATTTTATTTTTTTATTATTATTATTTTTTTCATTTTATTTAATTATTTATTTAATTTTCTTATATTATATTTTATTTAAATTTATTTTATTTCATTTGATTTAATTTTAATTTTTTTTTTCTTTTTCTTTCTTAACTTTTTCTTTTATTCTTTTTTATTTTTTATTTTAGTTGATATTATATTTATTTTAGATTAATTTAGTTTTATTTTATTTTATTTATTTTTTTCACTTTTTTTGAATTTTTTTATTTTTTTTTGTTTTTTTTATTTTTTTCATTTTATTTTATTACAATTAATTTTATTTCATTTCGTTTTATTTTATTATATTTTATTTTAATGTATTTTATTTTAATTTTATTTTAATTTATTTTATTTTATGTTATTTATTTATTTTCCTTTATTTAATTTAATTTTAATTTATGTTATTTTATTTAATTTTTAGTTTTTCATTTATGTTTTTATATTTTATTTCATTTCGTTTTATTTTATTTTATTTTGTTTCATTTTATTTTATTTTATTTTATTTTTTATTTTTTATTTTTTATTTTTTATTTTATTTTTATATTTTTTATTTTATATTATATTATGATTATCTTTTCTTCTTTATCTCTTCCTTATATTGTTTTTATTCTTTTTTTTAATTTTATCTGATATTATTTTTATTTTATTTTATTTCAATATCTTGTTTTTCTTATTTTTTCTTTTATTTTATTATTTTTTTTTTTCAATTTAATTTAATATTATTTTAATTTTATTTTATTTTTAATTTTTTTATTTTTTTCCTTACTTTTATTTTATTTTATTTTATTTTATTTTTTATTTATCATTTTTTTTATATTTTAAATTTTATTTTATTTTATTTACTTTTTTTTCTTATCGCTTTCTTTTATTGTTTTTATTCTTTTTTTTAATTTTATTTGATATTATTTTTATTTTATTTTATTTTATTGTATTTTATTTCATTTTATATAATTTTTTATTATTATTTTTTCATTTTATTTAATTTTTTATTTAATTTTATTTTATTATATTTTATTTAAATTTATTTTATTTCATTTGATTTTTTTTCTCTTTCTTCCTTAACTTTTTCTCTTATTCTTTTTTAATTTTTTAGTTTTAGTTGATGTTATTTTTATTTTAGTTTATTTCATTTTATTTTATTTATTTTTTTCTTTTTTTCTTTTTTTATTTCATTTTATTTTTTTTTTTCATTTCATTTTATTTTTTTTATTATTTTTTTTATATTAATTTATTTTGATTCATTTTATTTTATTTTATTTTATTTTATTTTACTTTATTTAATTTAGTTTTATTTTATTTAATTTTATTTTATTTTTATTTTTATTTTTTTATTTTTATATCTATTTTTTCTTACCTTTTCTTTCATTTTCTTTTATTTTCTTTTATTTTATCTTGTTTTATTTTATTTTATTTTATTTTATTTTATTTTATTTTAATTTATTTCATTTTTTCCATTCTATTTTATTTTAATTTATTTAATTTTTTTCATTCTATTTTATTTTAATTTATTTAATTTTTTTCATTCTATTTTATTTTAATTTATTTTATTTTATGTTATTTATTTTATTTTCCTTTATTTAATTTAGTTTTAATTTATGTTATTTTATTTTATTTTTACTTTTTTTATTTTTGTTTTTATATTTTATTTCATTTCGTTTTATTTTATTTTATTTGTTCTTGTGAATAATTTGTGCCGTCTTTGTGTGCATTCGGAAACTACTCATTTAACAATACAATTGTTTATCTCCACTTACGCTTGTCAGCAAAACATTCTATGCTTGTTTTCAGCATCGGAGGCTATATTATATAGAACGCTCACAACCTCTTCTCTGTTGGTCCACCCATCCGTCGCCCCGTCATTCTCTACTGTTAGGTTTGCCTAACATTGTTTTATTGCGAGCGCAGCAAATAAAAAGCGGAAATTATTTTTAGGCTGAGATGACCTTAGAATTTGCGACTAAGCACAACAGTCGAGCGAAGCTTTACTGTTAACTCGTAGTATGCGCAGCTAGCTTTGGCCAATAATTAAGATGAGCTTCTAATTTTCGACAAACTTGAGAAAAGTGTTTCTCTCTTTCCACTTACTCCACATCACATCAGTTGCTTAAGATAAAGTTTCTGCACTCAATGCCGTTGGCTCAGGTCGGCACACTCAATCATCTGTCTGTGTAGCTCTCTTGGTCTGTCTACTTATTTACATAGTTTTGGAATTCTACTGAGAATTGTAATTTTGCAAATCAAAGCATTTCTTGATGACTTTCCTCCTCATCTATGTACGTCGTCGTGCAGTTTTCAAAGTTGTTTTTTGAATATTGTGAACGAAATGCGAATTCATTTTGGGGGGGCAAGATTATCTTTCAACTAATGACTGACAAAATCACTTTTAATTGTTATTTACTTGCATAGAAATTGGCTATTTGTTATATTTGCTTTCTCCTCAGGGAAATCGATTGGAAATTAGAATAGTTGTTGATGTACAAGAATTTTTGATGTTTGCTTGTTTGTGTTGTTGTTGAAACGAAAGTCTCGTTTAGTTTTATTGACGTTGTGAGGATAATGCTGACGCAATGCGGCTTTCGGTTATTTGCAGTCATTTTAACTAGTTTTAAATTTAAGTAGAATCCTTTAAGGGATACTTATTTCATTCGTTTTATAAATACAATTCAAATGATTTTTGCATTCCATATGCATAGCAATGAAAATTTTGGCTATACAATTTTTGAGCAAAACGAATACGAGTATGTAAGGTGCTCCTTTAAAGCTATAGTTGCTAGGTCGAGAACATTCAGATCCTACTTCTTTCATGGTAACCTAAAATGTTGAATAAAATAGCTTTTCCTGTAGATGGCACCAAAACCAAAATACTTGCATAATAATAATATAAAATCGTATTCTTAGACCGATTATAGTTGGACCTCGGCAGGAAGAGCGTATATCTGGCATAAAAACTCCTCTTGAAAAAAACCATTCGGAGACGAAATATTTTAAACGAAAGTTTAAAAAAAAATGTAATAAAATTTATCAGTTTTCCAGTGAAGCAAATTATTTCCAAACTGACTAATGGTATTATAGGCCTACATATGAAACATTTTAATCTTTCATGTCACTGATTTGTTGACTTAAGATCGTTAAAACAATGGTAAGGATTCCAGAACTATTCTTTATAAATGCCATTCAAAGTGGATTGAGACAGCTTTTTCAAAAAAAAAAAAAAAGTTTTTCTGGTACTTATGGAATGTTAAAAAGATGAAGGCAGTGATTTGAAAGCTCAGTTGCTTGCCAAGAAATATATGTATTTGGAAATTTTGGAAACCCCATGTCTCATCAAAGTAATACAGCTTTCATAATGAAAAAAAAAATATACATGCCATGGTCCTATTGGACATCTCACAGTTAAGCTGGAATCTCTGAAACACTAATTTTCGGGATTACCTGAGAATGATATCTAAAGTTCTGGTACACACCTTATGCTTGTTGGTTAAGGTTTCAAGTATGGTAGTGATATTATAAGTCAAATTGGTCCAAACTACTAAAGGGTGTTTTTTATAGAGGTATAGAACTTTAAGTTGGCATTACTTTTCAAGATGGCGACCGATTTAACTGCTGTCAAGTGATTTATTCTCAGATTGGTTTGGCAATTCATCATGAATAGACTCACGCCTGAACAATGCTTGCAAATAGTGCAATTTTATTTCGAAAATAATGGTTCTGTGCGGAAAACGTATCGCGCACTACGTCCATTTTAGCGATGTTTAGCGATGAAGCGCACTTCTGGTTAAATGGCTACGTCAACAAACAAAACTGCCGCATTTGGAGTGAAGGTAATCCTCAAGTGTATGTTGAAACAGCGTTACATCCAGAAAAACTGACTGTTTGGTGCGCTTTATGGGCTGGTGGAATCATTGGTCCGTACTTTTTCAAAAACGATGGTGGCCAGAACGTTACAGTCAATGGTGATCGGTATAGAGCCATGATTACTAACTTTTTGATTCCTGAATTGAATAGCCATGATGTCCAGGAGATGTGGTTTCAACAAGACGGCGCAACATGTCACACAGCTCGTGCCACAATAGATTTATTGAAAGACACGTTTGGTGACCGCCTAATTTCACGTTTTGGACCTGTGAATTGGCCTCCAAAATCTTGTGATTTAACACCGCTAGACTACTTTCTGTGGGGCTATGTAAAGTCATTGGTCTATGCGGATAAGCCACAAACGCTTGACCATTTGGAAGACAACATTCGCCGTGTTATTGCCGATATACGGCCACAAATGTTGGAAGAAGTCATCGAAAATTGGACGTCCAGATTGGGCTACATCCGCGCCAGCCGTGGCGGTCATATGCCAAAAATCATATTTAAAATGTAATGCCACAAGATTATCTTTCGGATAAATAAAATTCATGTCAATCGAGTAATCCATCGTTGTTTTATTGCAACTTAAATTTCAATACCTCTATAAAAAACACCCTTTATATAGAATATAGTAGTAGAGTATGAAAGTTGGACTGGGATAATAAAATGAAATCTCCACTGACATATTATGGTATATTATGAAAACTCCACAGAACTTTATGGAAGTTGCACGGTTAAAGTTTCTACTTCGCTGGTGCCTAAAATCTACTCCTTAGCCTTCACTAAGTTAAAAAAAAACAATCTTCATAAGCACGATTTTTCAGCCAAACACATTTTATTTAAAGTTTAAAATGACTGGAACAAAAAATTTGCTGAAACAAGTTAAAATCGGTATAAGCTGTCAAATATCAATTGTTTGAACTCAATTAACTGAGTGTGAACGACAAACTTAGTGACACTATTGAAAACTTAATTTCCTTAACTAATTAATTCACCTGTTTGAATATAATGCTCTATGCTAATTGGAAAATCTGTATTATGACGAGATGAGTTTCAAAATCTCGGGTCCACTTTAACCTACACATTCAGATAGTGTAATATCTCCCTCTCTCTAGTGTGTCTACAAAACTCACTTAACATCTTCCAAACGAAAATACTAGATACAGAAAAAGTTTGCAGTGCACTATCAGAGTATACAGAAAGACAGAGAGAACTTGGTTGCAATTTGCGAATAACCCCAAAAAAGGGGTAAGAAACAAAGCAGATTTTAGCCAAGTATGATAGCACGGAAATAGAATAGAAAAAAACATATATTTTTAGGAAGCGTGCGCCCAAAATGAAACTGCTCTATAACAGCTGTTGTCGGAGCTATGAAATTGAACAAAAAACAAAAACAAAAAAATATTGGCCATTTTTACTATCAAATTCTCTCACAAATTCGGCACTTGAAAACGATTAGGAGCCAAACCTTGAACGGCTATCCAGCATAAACATAATGAATATAAGTAGTTTCATTGAAAAGAACAAATTATTTAAACGCAACGTCACAAAACACGGGATAGTGGCGATATTAAAGTTTAAAGGTCCGAGCTGAATGACTTTCAGTAGGTATTCCGATCTACCTACTTATACCTACACCGAGCCACCTTTACAATGACAAAAGAGTGAACATTTTACACCAAACTGTTCGTATGACATGAGTATGTTAGTTGCTTAATAGGCTTCAATACAAAACTCTCTAATCCTGAAAATGGCATGCTATGCAATTAATATGATAAGCATATAAATAAATAATTAAAATATGCCGATAATTGGATGCTGATAAGCACCAACTGAAGATACAAGTAAATGAAGACATAATAAATACATATGTATATACAAGTATTTGCAATTATATACATATGTACATATACATACATACACACAAGCCACCACACCTTTAACATTCATGCTATTAGAAAAAGCACTTACATATGTATACTAAAATGTATAGAATTTGAAGAACGTTTGGCACAACCGAAAATGAATTTAAGTTAATTAAATTCCAGGTTTACAGCGGCACAAAACTTCAGTTCTTGATATTGGTTGAGTGATGTATTGAGGGAGGAGTTTGTATGCAAAAAAATTATGTTGTATATGTACTGGATGTGTGTGATTCATATTCCTGCTGTTTGTTTACTTACGGCGCAGACAATCTTATGTATACAAAACAAACAGTAAACTTAAACGAGACATACACACATATGTACATGCAAATATTTGTATATCAATTTCAACCTCCCCATATCATACACATGCCTTGTAGTGATAAACTAAACTAATTTTCAACTGTATTAGATTTATACCAGTTATTTATGTTACAAAACTGAACTCCCAAAAAAATGAATTACGAACTAGTTCATAGCACCAGTTGAAGTATTAAAAGGCTAATATAATATATGTTATCATGAGCATGACTTATAGCAGTCAGATCCATTAAAAAACTGCACTACTCCTAAGTGCAGTGAAAACTAAACTAGTTTTCAACTGATATTTAAATTTTAAAATAATACTAGTTCGTCATTAATAAGATTCATAACAGTTCTTTATACTGCAAGTATGCACTAGGCCTAAAATAATGAATGATGTCAAGCGCAACTAAACTAGTTTTCAAGTGGTAGTTATCATCATAAATTAGATTTATACCAGTTTTTTCCACTACCAAAACTGAACTCCTAAAATAATGAATTATGAACTAGTTCATAGTACCAGCTGAAGTATTAAAATATATCCACTAAAAAACTGCACTAGTCCTAAAGTCATGAATTATGGATTAGTGCAGTGAAAAACTAAACTGGTTTTCAACTGGTATTTAAAGTCTGAAATAATACTAGTTCGTCATTAATTAGACTAATACCAGTTCCTTTTTCGATGAAATCGGACTAATTCTTAAAAAAAAATAAAAAAACTTAACATTTTAGCTAAAAAAAAGTACTAGATTTCCTAGTAGATTTTTTTTTTTTTATGGAGTGTTTGTGAGTGGTGTACCTACATAGAACGTGTTGCCCGTAAAGCAGCAACACAAAAGGCGTCAAGCAGACATCGAAGGCATAAAGTGAAAATTTCGCAAATTTGATTTGAGTGCTGCGGTGCCAAAGCACGCACACTTTCAACACACACACACATACACATACAGATTGTCTGAACACTTCAGTTCACTAATGTATGTATAATACAAATATTTTGCCTTTAGAATTGCTACCTTTACGCTAAAGTAAGTGTGGGAGCGCGCTAAATAATCAAACTTAACTAAGCGCTCAGTCAAATTGGAAAGCCATAAGTGCACGTTAACATACACACTTATACATATAAGCCTTTACAGTCTTTTCGTCAATCCTTTAACAGCCCTTTTGATGTACATATGTCGGTATGTATGTATGTGTCCACTTTACATGGTCTAAGAACGGCTTTGTTAACGTTAAATATCCGTAAATATCCGCATGTACTCATCCACTCGCTCACCCACTCAAGCATTATAATATATATAACATGCAACATGCAACATGTAGCAAATTAACTGCAGTTTTGGGGTATAAAGCTCATACTTGCCACACTTTCGGCACAAAACTAACAATATTCCTGTATAGAGTTTGTCTTATAAATGTTTGTGTGTGTGTGTGTATGTGTGTACTTCAATTTGTATACCCTAATTTGTATAGTCGAATGCAAATATCTATTTACACACACTTCGGTGTATATGTGCATATAATTACTTTAATGTCGACGCATATTTTCAGAACATATATATATATATACATATTCGTCTGTCCATTTTTTGAAAGTATTTCATAAAATTACACAGCAAATGCTTTTACACACAGTTACATATATAGACTTAAATTGCAATTTTTAAATGGTAACAAAGGTATTTAATGGGAATTTGTAAAAGCTTTTACAATGTAGTGGACTTACCTTTCAAATAACGGTAATGAAATTGCGGTATGAACAAACAACATAATGTTTTTCGCATTTGTTTTCACTGACGCGTGAATTAAATGCAATTTTATTTAAAAATTATACTTATATTTCAGCTGTACACTATACGTACGTATTCATACAAACTTACATTTGCTTTAGAGGAAAAAAAGTTGAAAAATAAAAAATAAAAAATAAAAGAAAAGAAAAATGAAATAAAATAAAATAAAATAAAATATAAATAATCAAATATAATAAAATGAAATAAAATAAAATAAAACGAAATAAAATAAAATAAAAAAATAAAGTAAAAAAATATAAAAGAAAAATTAAAAAAAAAAATTAAAAAAAAACAAATAAAACAAAATAAAATATAAAAAATAAAATAAAATAAAATAAAATTAAAAAAATAAAATAAAATAAAATAAAAAATAAAGTAAAAAAAATATAAAAGAAAAATTAAAAAAAAAACCTTTTTAAATTAAATAAAACAAAATAAAATTAAATAAAATATAAAATAATATAAAATCAAATAAAATAAAAAATAAAGTAAAAAAAATATTTAAAAAAAAATTTTAAAAAAATTAAAAAAGAATTCAAAAAAAAATTAAATAAAACAAAATAAAATAAAAGAATAAAGTAAAAAATATAAAAAAAAATTAAACGAAAATTGAATAAAACAAAATAAAATAAAATAAAATCAAGTAAAATAAAATATAAAAAAAGTAAAAAAAAATATAAGAGAAAAATTAAAAAAAAAAATTTTTAAATAAAAAAACAAAATAAAATAAAATAAAATAAAATATAAAATAAAACAAAATCCAATAAAAAAAAATAAAATAAAAAAAAATATTCAAAAAAAAAATAAAAATTAAAAAAAAAAACAAAATAAAACAAAATAAAATAAAAGAATAAAGTAAAAAATATAAAAAAAATTAAACGAAAATTGAATAAAACAAAAGAAAATGAAATAAAATAAAATAAAGTAAAATAAAATAAGCAAAAATTATAAAATAAAATAAAATATAATAAAATAAAAATTAAATGAAATAAAATAAAAAAATAAAATATTAAAAATAAAATATAAAAATAAAATAAAATGAAATAAAAAAATAAAAATTAAATAAAATAAAAATAAAATAAATAAAATAAAATAAAACATAAAAAATAAAACAAAATAAAATAAAATAAAATAAAATAAAATAAAATAAAATATAAAAATAAAATAAAATAAAATAAAAAAATAAAGAATAAAAATAATATAAAAAATATTTAAAAAATTAAATAAGACAAAATAAAATAAAATAAAACAAAAGTAAAATAAAATAAACTAAAATAAAATAAAATCTAAAATAAAATAAAATATAAAAGATTAAATAAAATAAAATAAAGTAAAATGATATAAAATAAAATAAAATAAAATATAAAATAAAATAAAAGAAAATGAAATAAAGTAAAATAAAATAAAAATATTAAGTAAAAAATATATTAAAAAAAATTAATAAAAAAATTAAATAAAATTAAATAAAACAAAATAAAATTAAAAAATAAAGTAAAAAACTATAAAAAAATTTAACAAAAACTAATAAAACAAAATAAAATAAAATAAAATAAAAAAATATAAAAAATAAAATAAAAAAATATAAAAAATAAAATAAAATAAAATAAAATGAAATAAAAGAAATTAGAATATAAAAAATAAAATAAACTAAAATATAAAAAAAAATAATAAAAAAAATAAAATAAAGTAAAACAAAAAAATAAAATAAAATAAAAAATAAAGTAAAGAAAAATATTAAAAAATTTAAAAACAAATATAAAAAAATAAAATAAAGTAAAAGAAAGTAAAATAAAATAAACTAAAATAAAATAAAAATAAAATAAAAAAAAATTTAAAACAATTTAATAAAACAAAATAAAATAAAAAAAAAATTAAAAATATAAAAAAAAAATTAAACAAAAATTAAATAAAGCAAAATAAAATAAAATAAAAAATAAATTAAAATAAAATAAAATAAAAAAATAAAGTAAAAAAAATATAAAAAAAATTAAAAAAAAATTTAATAAAACAAAATAAAATAAAATAAAATAAAATAAAATAAAGTAAAATAAAATAAAATAAAATATAAAATAAAGTATAATAAAATTTAAAATAATAAAAAAAATATAATAAAAAAAATAAAATAAAATAAAATAAAATAAAATTAAATAAATTAGAAATAAAATAAAATTAAATTAAATAAAATAAAAAAAATAAAATAAAATAAAATAAATATAATAAAATAAAATAAAATAAAATAAAATAAAATAAAGTAAATAAAATTAAATTAAATTAAATTAAATAGCATAATAAACCTGCATGAAGGATTTAAAGATAAAATAAATTTTAATCAAATTAATTTAAAAATATATAGTATTTTATTTTATTTATTATATATATGGTAAACTTTTGATGTTAATGAAATCATTAAGCATAACAGGTCAATTGAAAAGTCCCAGATCTACCATATTAAAACCCTTTTTTTGGCAAAATTAATTTTTTTATTCAACATAGTTCCATTCAAGGTTGATACAGTAATTGTGGCGACCCTCTAACTTTTCGATACGAGTTTTTTTTTTGTATTACTCTTTGCACTTTGCTTCAGAAGAGATCTCAGTTTCGAAGATCACTTTTTTTCTCAATGAAAACTTTTTTCAGCGAGCATTCTTTTGAGATCTAAGGACAAGAAATAGTCGCTGGTGCATTGTCTTGGTGAAATAGCACTTTTTTTTCTTAAAATGCGGCAGTTTTTCGGCGATTTTGTCCTTTAAACCATCCAATATTGCCATTCAATAGTTGTTGTTGTTGTTATTTCTTTTTTCAAGGTAGTCAATGAAAATTATTCCATGCGCATATCAAAATACAGACGACATAACTTTGTCAGCCAACTGTTGCGTTTTTCCACGCTTTGCAGCGGGCTCACTGTGTGTATTCCACTCAGATAACTGTCGATTGGTCTTTGGAGTGAAATGAGGGAGCTATGTTTCATCCATTGTAACGTATCGGCAAAAAATCTCGGGTTTATTACGCTCGAACATCTCCAAACAGTGCTCCGAATCATTAAATCGTAGTTATTTTTGGTCAAAAGTGAGTTCGCGCTGCACCCACTTTGCACAGAGCTTTCTCATATAGTCGTGAATTATATGATAGACACGTCAAGTTGCTAGCTTTAGATTGCCTGCTATTTCATGCAATTTCAATTTACGGCCATTCAAAATCATTTTGTGGACTTTTTAATGTTTTTGATGTTCGTAACAAACTCTTTTGCGCGTCCGTCTTCGGTGCTCATTTCACTATCTCTAAACTTAGCATACCAATCCTTGATGGTTGATTTTCCTGTAGCCTAATTTTAGCTTCAACTGAATTTGTTTCTCTTCAAAAAGCAATACTTTATCAACGCGCGAGACTCCTTTTTATCCACTGTTTTTCACAATAATAAAAGTTGCTTCACTCAAAATGATGTAATTCACAAACTAATGATCCGACAACGGTCAAATTTATACACTCGTCTTTATATGAGGTTAGGGCTAACTAAAAGTCATATTTAATTTACTTCTAGTAGCGCCATCTATGTGCCAGACCGGGGGAATTTCCAATTGACCTGTTAATATCATATGACGTCACATCACATGATATTATGTTAATTTAAATCATATGATTCACTAACACTATGTGTTATTTGAAAATAAAATGTTGCGAAGTGGTTTTTAGGGGAACGAAAAGGTTTATCATAGCAAAATAAAGTCTCTCGCTTCGAGTGGGTGTGTTAGCTTTATGGCTGGAAAGTGTGAGATCCTCAATACTGTAAAGAAAATTGACAAAAGACAAGACGAAAGAAGTTGATTTTGTTAGCTCCAATAGCATCATTCAGCTCTTCATTGTGACGTCAGCGCTAGATTTTTTCAATACAGGAATCCAAGTAATATCGTAATCGTACTCATTAGATTCTTATGAAGTTGAGATGTGTTGCCTTGAAGAGCTTTTCTTTTCTGATAGAAAATTCATAATTTCTTTCATTACTCTTTTGTGCAGTTCTACATACATTCATACGTATCTATACGTATGCGTTTGTAAGTCTTCCAATGTCTTTTATCTACACAAACTTAATTTGAATATATTTTGTTGATGAAAATTTGTCTGAAACTTACATCAGAACATAAATATAAAGGAAATTTATTTGGCACAGCATCTTACCAAAAATGCAAGTTAAGTAATAAATGAAATATTCAAATTCCATACATACACATGTACATATATGTGTAGGAATCGCTTTGTACTAGAGTATGTAGCGCAATAAAAGCTCGCGGCAAAGTTTTCTTTATGCTATCACTGCTTTGCACTCTTTTTTGAAAAAAAAAACACCAACTCAAATTCCAACACCACAAAGCCTCCTCAGCAGTACTCAACTCATCGGCACTCATCCGCCTCAAAGGAGACTTTGTTGGCATTTTGGGGCACAAAACAAAACTGTTTGCTGACTGCCTTTTCCACCACAAAAGCCTTTAGAATAATAACATAACAAACGAGCGCAAGCAAAATGGCAAAAACCAAAAGTCAAAAATATTCATTATAAATGAGTATGAGTAAGTAATTTATTGCAACAAATGAAAATATTTTCGGTTATTCGGCGAAAACTGGTGGCTGTTTGTCTACTAACTAAATACATAAATGAAAATGGTCTTAGAGAGAGCTTTGGGGTTTTGGGAGGGAGTGTTATTGTGTGCTCTTTGACAAGTAAATCGCTTTGGCGTAAAAGCCTGTTGTCCTAAATGTATGTAATGATGATGATGATATTTGTATAAGAAAAATGCTCTAACATACATAAAAACAGCTTTACACACACACTGTACATACGCATATATATATATAGGGTTTTCCAATAGGAATGATATGATTCCTGAGTGCACGTTGAGCCATTTTTAATACGCCATTTTAGCAAAATAATCTGAAATTGTCACTTTTCGTGAGTTTTTGCCTTTTTATGGTCATAATAATTGTCCACCTGTGCTCGCTACTCGTCGAATTGTTGAAAATTTCGAACGTACATTTTTTTACATAATGTTCATGTGCCAATAAGATAAAGAACGGGTCGAAGTAATGAAAATATTGCCGCCGTTCAGGTAAGTGTTGCTGAAGACCGCAATTTGTCGATTCCAAGACGTTCTCAAGAATTGGGACTGTCTCAAACCACTACCTGGCGGATTTTGAAAAAGGATTTGGGCTCGCATCCGTTTGAAATAGTTTTCACTCAAGCATTGAAGCCATTAAACCAGGATAAACGTCGTGATTTTGCTGATTTCGAAAACGATAACGATTTTTTTAAGAAAATCATCTTCTATGATGAGGCTCACATTCATCTGAGTGGTGCGGTAAACAAACAAAACTGTCGATTCCGGTGCGAAGAAAATCCACAAATTATTCATAAACAATCATTGCATTCACCTAAATTGACAGTTTGGTGTGGTTTTTGGTTTGGTGGAATCATTGGACCGTACTTCTTTCGAAATCGTTGATAACCAACTTTTTATAGCCACAATTGGGAGAAGTTGATCTTGGCAATATCTGATTCCAACAAGACTCCTAGGGCCACGTGTCACATATATATATATTGCAATAAAACAACGATGGATTATTCGATTGACATGAATTTTATTTATCCGAAAGATAATCTTGTGGCATTACATTTTAAATATGATTTCTGGCATATGACCGCCACGGCTGGCGCGGATGTAGTCCAATCTGGACGTCCAATTTTCGATGACTTTTTCCAACATTTGTGGCCGTATATCGGCAATAACACGGCGAATGTTGTCTTCCAAATGGTTAAGCGTTTGTGGCTTATCCGCACAGACTAATGACTTTACGTAGCCCCACAGAAAGTAGTCTAGCGATGTTAAATCACAAGATCTTGGAGGCCAATTCACAGGTCCAAAACGTGAAATTAGGCAGTCACCAAACGTGTCTTTCAATAAATCTATTGTGGCACGAGCTGTGTGACATGTTGCGCCGTTTTGTTGAAACCACATCTCCTGGACATCATGATTATTCAATTCAGGAATGAAAAAGTTAGTAATCATGGCTCTATACCGATCACCATTGACTGCAACGTTCTGGCCACCATCGTTTTTGAAAAAGTACGGACCAATGATTCCACCAGCCCATAAAGCGCACCAAACAGTCAGTTTTTCTGGATGTAACGCTGTTTCAACATACACTTGAGGATTACCTTCACTCCAAATGCGGCAGTTTTGTTTGTTGTCGTAGCCATTCAACCAGAAGTGCGCTTCATCGCTAAACAAAATTCGCTTATAAAAATCGGGAACAACGGTAATCTCGTTTTGGACACAGAACCATTATTTTCGAAATAAAATTGCACTATTTGCAGGCGTGAGTCTATTCCTGATGAATTGCCAAACCAAACTGAGAATAAATCACTTGACAGCTGTTAAATCGGTCGCCATCTTGAAAAGTAATACCAACTTAAAGTTCTGTACCTCTATAAAAAACACCCTTTATATATATATTTGGCGCTTTGTAACCGCTGAAGCGATTTTCGGCCGAGCTCCTCCTCCAATTTGTGGTTTTTGCGTCTTGATGTTTTCACCAACAAATGGAGGGACCTACAGTTTATTCTAAGCCGCCTCCGAACGGCTGATGGATTTTTAATACACTCGGAGGGCTTGACATTCCCTGCCGAGGGGCGACCGCAATTTTTTTTGTTTAAATCATTTTGGATGTTGCTCGAACCTGTGCTCGAACCCAGGCCTTCCGAATGTCAGTACGCAATGCTAACCACTCGGCTATCGCGGCCGCCAAATTGACGATTCGCTTATTTGAAGAAATTGTGACATTGAATGGCCTCCAAGAAGTTGTGATTTAACACCATTAGACTACTTCTTGTGGGATTATTTGAAGTCATTGGTGTTTAGCAATAAACCAGACTCTCTTTTTGAGCTTTAAAAGTCAATATTGAACATGCTATTCATGACATACGACTTGATTTAGTGGAAAAAGTGCTCAAAAATTGGGTTCATCGAATTCGTTGCTGTAAAAGAAGTCGTGGATTCCATTCAAATAATGTTATATTCAGAACTTAATTGTATCGATTGTACTTCACATTAGACAAAAAACATTTGAATTTCCTTAGCAATTAGGGTGCTTTTTTTTTCAAACAAATCATTTCACTCTTATTGGAAAACCCTATATATAAATTCATAAATTGATTGTCTTCTTATGGTTTCTTTAAGCAAAATTTTCAAAGCAATGCCAGTGGAAGCCTACTTGCGTCTATATGCTTTTGATATCTACATACTATACGAGTACACATACATATGTTACATACATATGTTATGTTTTACATTCGCTTAGTATGAGTTATTCTATTTGAGAATTTCGCAATTTATAATATAGTCCGAAGTGGGTTGATATATCAACGCTTGCATTCAAATTGAAAACGCTTTTAGTTTTAGTTTTCACATACGCATAGTGTAGTAGTATGACTTATATGTATATGTATATGTACATCCATACGTAAATGAATGTATCGTATGTTTTCACTTCCCCCCTAGGCAAAATTTAGTAAACTATTAACAAGCTCTGCCAGCTGTCGAATAGCTATAATTTCATAACTACCAAACTGCATATATACATATACCCATATACCCATATATATCCTTTTTCATTCGTATTGTATCCTTAGGCCTTTATTGATTTGAAAATTTCCACACAAAAAAATTGTTTTTTAGCTTAACAGTAAAACTTATTAATACGGTTGCAAAAGTTGCGTTGAATTACATATGAGTAAAGAGGTAAGAGAAAGAGTTAAAAAACTAAAAATCTAGCAAGAAATAAGAAAATTATTTTGCCAAAAGGTAAAACCAATGAAAAAGTCTAAACTTCGAAAGTGTAATCAATACTATTACAATTACAAGAAGAAATTAAAAAAGACACACAGTATAGATTGGTAAGAGTGTGGTAGGGTAGTGGTAGTGAATATTGAGGTGCGGGCAGCCATACATTTCGTCTATGGTGGGCCCATTTTAATATCGCAGTATTGACCCAATTACTAGGCTTCATTATCCATTCATTTCGATTCTTTTACAAAATGTATTAAATAATTTAGTTTGACGTAACGACAGACCATCGAGAAAGGCAGTCGTATAAAAAATGAAAGCTCGGCTCTTCCTCCTCATTGCTTTTGCAATTTCTGCAACATTTTCTAAAAGGAAATATTTCTGCATGTTGTGTTACAAAGCCTATCTAGACTCCTGTTCAAAGTCTTAATACCTTAGAGTTGTGCTCTCTTTCGGAAGAGTACATTCGATTCTATTTCGGTCAACTTCACTTAGATCTAGTGGAATTTGCAGTACGTTTTCATCTAAATTTTGCTCTGTCATTAGTAAATATTTTGAGTATGAGTTTGCATGTAGTAAAAGGAATTGCCAATACATGATTTATCAAGAAGAAACTGCTTGGTCGTGCCTTGCCTGAGAACATCATCTGTCTGAGAGTTTCCTTCTGTATTTTTGTGGTCAGAAACACCTTAGTGAGAGTGGTTCTTGAGTCTATTGTATGCAAGCCAAGTGAATATCGTTGAAAAACGACATCCTTGCCAGTGCATTCGGTTAGAACCGAATCTGCAGACCTCATATATACGAAGTAAGTTCAAAGGAAAAGGTTAAAGTTTTGCTCGCTGTTTTCTTTGAATACAATGTTATGGTGCATCATGAGTTCCGGCCAAAAGGTCGTACAGTTCATAAGGAATACTACAAGGAAGTTATGCAACGTTTGCGCGAAGCAATATGGGTCAAACGATCGGAATTGTGAAAAAACAAATCGTGGATTCTGCATCCAGATAACGCACCAGCTCACACATCAATGCTTATTCGTAATTTTTTGACCAAAAACCAAAACCGTAATCATTCCTCAACCATCGTTCGCTTCCTGCGAATTTTTTCTATTCCCGAAACTAAAGAAACCAATGAAAGGAAAACGTTTTGCTTTTAGATCAAGTCAAAATCGAAGAAAGAGACATACCGAAAAACGCATTTCAGAAGTGCTTCGAGGATTGGAAACAGCGTTGGCGCAAGTGTATTATATCCGAGGGGATTACTTTGAATAGGACAAAATAGATATTGATGAATAAATAAGTACTTTTCAAAAAAATTCAAAATTCACCTTTTCCTTTGAACACACCTCTTATATATATAATAGGTATTTTGCAACCACTGAAAAGATTTTCGGCCGAGCTCCTACTGTTTGTTATCGATATTTTTCGCTTCTCATTGATTAGAATGAGTCTGCTATGGTTGGACCAATTGGATACTCTTCGAAAAGTTCCCTACATAATGTCGCATAAAGTTTGTAAGAGCTTACCTCTATAGGCGATTATACTTATTCTCCACTTAGTTCCTGCAGGCCGAATCAGGTTAACCAGTCTGCTCATGAGAGTGGCTCCCTGAAAATCCCCCAGGCTCGCGATTACAGTTCTACATGGGTGTAATTGATTTTTGAATCGAACTAATGATTTGTTTATGGCTAAAACATTCAAGACACTATCTAGTAAAATATTATTGAAATCTTCCTCTATGGCCAGCGAGATAACGAGATGGAAGTCTCTTAATGTCACTTCTCACAGTAATTTCTCAAAACGATAGATCGATACTTTTGTCTTTTTGTTTAAGTCTAACATCTTTACACGGCGCTGGATATGAGCGTAAGCTCTTGAATGTATTACGGAAGAAAATTGTGTTCGGGAGTGGCGAACGATAGTAGAGAGAGGAGATATATTTTGCACATATTTTTAAGTGTAACAGTTCTCAGAATGGTAGGAAGAACAAATTTCAGCGAGTATTTTTAATTAATATTATCATGCGTAGCAAATTAGAGGAGATATACGAGAAAAAGTATGCAAAAATACTAAAATTAATGAAACTGAAAATTTATTTCTCTTTTTATTTCTCTTTATTCTGTTTATATATTTTTAATTTTAATTAATTACATATTGATCATTATTATCTATGCTATCCTGCCAATTTTCGGATAACTCCATAATGCCATCCATGGTTTATCGGCGAAGAACTTTGCCAAATTGATGTCTGTCAGTGATTTTTCGGTTTGCGAATTCTTTACTATACAGAAATACAAACCCCAAAACACATAATCCAGATACGACCAAATCCAGATCAAACATATTCCGGACAGGATCAAATCTCGACAAAATCCAGGCACGACACAATCCAGACAAAGTATGAAAATAATTATAAAATTCGCCTAATTTTTTAATTATTTCTATACTTTGTCTGAACTTTATATCCCGATATTTTTTTTCACTCAAAAACCAAGAATCAATTGCCACATGAAATTTTTTTCTTATAATCCGTGTAACAGAAGGCGGCTTCGAATAAAGTATAGGTCCATTTATTTGAAAAGCATCCAGACGCACGCCACAACTCAAAGCTGGATCTACTGATAGAAAAATTTGAATAAAGAAGATAAGTAAATTATTTTTCGGTATAAAGAATTATAGGTTTCTTATATTTTCGAGGAGATTTTGTCTTGTCTGGATATTGTGTTATCTGTATTTTGCTTGGTAGGGATTTCGTTATGTCTGCTTTATGAAGTGTCTGGATTTCTTAAAACTATCTAGATTATGTACTGTCTGGATTTTGAAAGTCGGGATTTCAAAATTCCATTGATAGATTGATATTTTATCAATCGTCAAGTTTGACACAATCGGATTACTTCTAGTGTTTGGTTCACAAGCACACTTCGTTTTCTTCTAGCTGGATTTTTATGTATTTTCGTTTTTGTTGAATACTCTTTTTTGATGAACTTTTCTCAATTCGTAGTTCGGAGGAACAAAATTGCATTTTTTTTTTATTATTTTATTTTATTATCTTTTAATTTATTTGGATACACCGAAAACCTCTTAAAAAGTGAACTCTAAAAATAAAGTGTATTCTCAAATTTCGAACGATTATCGATGTAAGAGGCAATTTCCTTTTTTAAATAATGACATTAAGTCCTTAAATATCGTAAAATATGAACAGTGGGATAATATGTGTGTATTTCGAGCCGGAAAAGTGCTCACTAGTCATTACTAGTTGATAAATTTTGGCTAAAATTAAGACTATATTCATGCCTCCTGCGTCTTGTTTTCTGCTCCCAGAAAATTTGTAAAATATTTCCATTTATGACAAGGTTCTGTTGAGTTTTGAAATATTAATAAGTAGACAAAGATAGGGGAAAAAGTTGGCGGGTAGTAAAAGGTTTTTCAAGAAACTTTTCCAGCAATCGCTGAAAACGAAAACAAAGTAAAAGAAATGGCTATGAACGATCAGCGAAAGACAATAAGAGAGATCACTGATGATATTACCATATCTATTGGATTTTGCCATGACATTTTTTCCAATGTTTTAGCTGCGAAACATGTGGCAACTAAATTTGTTTCAAAACAATGACTCTCAGGAGTCACTAACTGAAGTCGATGACGTTACAAAATTATTGAAACGTATTATAACAAGTAATGAAATAGGGGTTTATGAATATGAAATCGTAATTGAGGAACTCAATTCAGCGCAGTGGCGGCATTCTGGCGTGCCGAGAACGAAAACGGCTTGACAAGTGGCCGTCGAACAATAGAACAATACATAGATTATTTTTTCGTGTAAAATTTGGTAGCAACCAAATGAGACGAGTACCAGGTAAATAGTAACGCTTTTTTTTTTAATACATTAAATTAGATGATCGTAAGATGTAAGCAAGTGTACTGATTTTTTTATAGGTTTTAACATTTTGTATCTGAAAAAAAAAATTATGTGATAATTCAATCTATTTCCCGACATAGTCACCATTCCCCACTACGCAGGGTAAGTTGAGTGATCAATTTTTTGATGCCTTCTTCGAAGTAGTTTCCCACCAAACACATCCCACGAACAGTTTACGATATCCGAGAGTTTCAGCGATTGTTTCGTGTAGTAGAGATCACGGAGCGATTTCTTCAACTTTTCCAGACATTTCGTCAAGTCACAATTGAACTTTTTTTAAACTCAGGACACCACTAGTAAACACTCGTACGATTCATAGTTTTATCACCATTATAAATCTCAAACGGATATTTTACCTTCCAAACGAGATATCGGATGAGGCCACTAGCTTCGCACATAGCGAGAGACTGGGGTGATATTGTTCACGAAACGTATTAGCCCGTCGATATTTCCCAACGTACTCACCTCGAACTGCTCTCGTTACAAAAGGGAGAAGTCTGGCTATAATTTCGTGTTGCCGACATGACGAAAGTAAAATACCTTCGGCCGTGAGAGCCGCAGCACAGTTAATTTTAGGATAAGGGTACAAAAAAAAATTATTTTCGTTAATTATTTCTGGTGTTCTGAAATACTTAGAGCTCGTTTTCTAAACCAGTATTCAGTTAACTTCAACCACACAAAAGCGAACTCCATTAACTGATAAAATTAATTTAAATTTACCGAAGTAAATAAAAGCAAGATCATTTCAATGAAGTCGCTTTGGTAAGAGCCTGCGGTAATACTGTAAAAAGAGAGAGCTTAAGCCAGCTCAAATTCACATAAATATCTATGTAAGTGTTTGTCGATGAATACAATCAGTTAACTGAAGAATTCAAAAGTAGTATGAAATGAAAAGAGAAATTTAATGCTTCCATAAAATGTATGATTTTATTTGTTGTAAAATCAGTATACGAGTATAGAATGTGGAAAAGCCAATTCAAATATATGTATATATACGAGGTGTGCTCAAAGGAAAAGGTGAATTTTGATTTTTTTTTAAAAGTACTTAATTATTCATCAATATCTATTCTATCTTCAAAGTAATCCCCCTCGGATAAAATACACTTGCGCCAACGCTGTTTCCAATTCTCGAAGCTCTTCTGAAATGCGGTTTTCGGTATGTCTCTTTCTTCGATTCTGACTTGATCTGAAAGCAAAACGTTTTGGGAATAGAAAAAATTCGCAAGAAGCCAAATCTGGTGAATACGATGGTTGGGGCATAATTACGGTATTTTTTTTTTTCAGAATCCACGATTTGTTTTTCCACAATTCCCATCGTTTCAGCCGTATTGCTTCACGCAAACGTTGCTTAACTTCCTTGTGGTATTCCTTATTAACTGTACGATCTTTTAGCAGGAACTCATGATGCACCACACCATTGTAATCAAAGAAATCATATACCCAAGTTTCGTCACCACTTATAACCCGTTTGAGCAAACCCGAAACGTGTTTGACGTCATTCAACAACTCCTGAGCGATACCTGATGCGACATTGCTTTTGCTCAAAATTTAGCAATTTATGAACAAGCTTCGCTGCCACACGTTTCATGCCCAAAACAATCGAATGAAATTGAATGACATGAGCCGATTGATATGCCAACATACTCTGCAATTTACCAAATAGTGATTTGACGATTTTCAAGAACAATTTTTTACATTGTTTCAATGTTTTTTTCGCTTATTGACGTGGTCGCAACTCCAGGAAGCTCATCGTCATCAATATCTTCTCGGCCTTCTCTGAAGTGATTCTTCCACTTATAAATACGTTATTGAGACAAAATGGACTCACCGTATGCCACACGGTCAAAATTTCAAGTGCTTTGGGGCACTTTACTCCATTTTTAACGCAAAATTTAATACATATTCTTTGATCCATTTCTTTCAAAAGTCAAAGATCGAAGAGCACACAATAACGTAACTAACCTCGTCTGTTGTCAAAAACAAACTACTTCCCTCCGAAATCGGCCTCCTACCTAAAGCAAGCACGTGATGAACATACATATGTTTCTGATGATAACAAAAACAAAATATCGATAATCGCATATACACAGCCGGCGAAAAATCAAAATTCACCTTTTCCTTTGAACATACCTCGTACATATATATGTATATATGTTTGTTTGAATGTAGAAACACCTATGTTGTATGTAAATATGAGCTTACACATGTATACGTATATGAAGATGAGTAATACACAACGAAAAGCTCTTTTAACTGCCTACATACATATGTATGTATGTACATATGCACGTCACCCCACACCAATGCGGTGGAGAAGAACTTTTTAATCACATTGAATCTGCATTACTTGCCTTTGTCTGCAGTAATTACTTATGTATGCATATTTATTTGGATAATGCTGCTTGCACATATGTATATATGTGTACATACATATGTATGTATACACAACTGAACCTAAATGTATTTAAATAAATTTGTATCAACAACGAAACAACTACACAAATGCATGCATCAACTCTGCCGCTGGGCTGGCGTTTAAGCACTTCCAGCTGTTGGCGTTCACGAAAGTTTTTGAAAAAAAAAAAATATTTTTATTTAATTTAATTTTATTAATTATATATAAATATTTGATTATTCTGTCAATCATTTCCCTGGCAGCGCATTGAGTAGCAAAAGCAAAATTGCTTATAAAAAATACGTTTTGTAGAAAAAAAATTCCATTTATTCAGTAAATATGGTTTTTACTCTTGTCAATGACTGTGAAAATTATTAAAAAATTGTTATATATGTATGTATGTAATATTGGTTTTTAATATTACAAGCAAATAATTTATTTTGCATTTTTACCCCCAATGATACAAACATATTTGCATTTGCTTTACCTGATTGCTATTGCTGTTTGTTTGGCGATGCAGAAAAATACAATATTTTCAGTATTTATTTAAAAAAAAAAGAGCAGCCTTTTTCAATACATATATGCATGTGAATCGGTGAAAATTGCGTGAAAATGGTGTGAAATTGAAATTACTTTATAAAGGCTATAAACCTTTATGAGCATCATAAACATTTATCAATGATGAGTTTTTCGTGCGGCAAAAAGAAATAAACACACAACTATATATTGCGTATAACTACATACATATCTACTTATGTATATAAATATGTATAAAATATTATTTGCATAAAAAACAATCTATGTTTGGCCAATTTAAGCGAATTTTGAATACTTTGCTGAATGCTTATGAATATACATATGCATTAACATATACATTTTTGATATTCTGTAAATGATAACAGTATTTATGCATTTATTTATTTATCTTTGGTTCCAACATGGGCAAATGAGAATAGTATGAAGTAATATTCTTAATTTTCATATTATTTATTGTATTTTTTATTGAAAAAATGTAAAATTTCATCATTCCATCTCTCTGATAATTTTCGAATACCATCTCTAAAAAATGAGTGCTCTCTGTCCTTGACCCAATCGCTGCGCCATTCTTCATTTTCTTCAAAACACACCAAACCGGTGACCTTCCAAATTGTTTTGCATTCGTCGAAAAAGTTAGTAGTCGAAGGGAGATTTGGCGAATACGGCGTGTTGGGTACGACCTGCAATTTCTTCGTTTCCAGGTATAAGATTTTCCAAAAACAGTGATATGATTTTTTTAAATTAAAAAAAATACACTAATTGTTAAGGAAATTCAAATGTTTTTTATTTAATGTGAAGTAAAATCGATACAATTAAGTTCTGAATATAACATTATTTGAATGGAATCCACGACTTCTTTTGCAGGAACGAATTCGATTAACCCTATTTTTGAGCACTTTTTCCACTAAATCAAGTCGTATGTCGTGAATAGCACGTTCAATATTGACTTTGAAAGCTTGAAGAGAGTCTGGTTTATTGCCAAAGACCAATTACTTCAAATAACCCCACAAGCAGTAGTCTAATGGTGTTAAATCACAACTTCTTGGAGGCCATTAAATGTCACAATTTCTTGAAATAATCGAATCTCCAAACTTTCTCGCAATAATTCGGTTGTTGCACGTGCTGTGTGAACCAGATGTTGCTAAGATCAACTTCTTCCAATTGTGGCCATAAAAAAGTTGGTTATCATCGATCTACACCGCTCTCCATTGACAGTAATGGTACTACCAGCTTCATTTTGAAAGAAGAACGGTTCAATGATTCCACCAGACCGAAAAAACACACCAAACTGTCAATTTAGGTGAATGTAATGGTTGTTCATGAATAATTTTTCTTCACACCAGAATCGACAGTTTTGTTTATTTACCGCACCACTCAGATAAATGTGAGCCTCATCCGAGAAGATGTTTTTCTTAAAAAAATCGTTTTCAAAATCAGCAAATTCACGACGTTTATCCTGGTTCAATGGCTTCAGTGCTTGAGTGAAAACTATTTTATACCGATGCAAGCCCAAATCCTTTCTCAATATCCGCCAGATTGTGGTTTGAGACAGTCCCAATTCTTGAGAACGTCTTGGAATCGACAAATTGCGGTCTTCAGCAACACTTGCCTGAACGGCGGCAATATTTTAATTACTTCGCCCGGTTCTTTGTTTCATTGTCACTTGAACATTACGTTAAGAAAATGTTCGCTCGAAATTTTCAACAATTCGACGAGTAGCGAGCACAGGTGGACAATTATTATGACCATAAAATGGAAAAAGCGCACGAAAAGTTGCAATTGTAGAACGATTATTTTGAGAATAAAGTTGAATGATTTGTAAACGTTGTTCTTGCGTATATCTTGCCATGAATGAAATTGTAAACATTACTGAATACTTTGAAAAAAGGCAGACGTATTAAAAATGGCCCGACCGACACTCAGAAATTATATCATCCCTATTGAAAGCCATTTAGTTTTTGACCATTACAACCGCTCGGTGCAAGCGTTGTTATATTGCAAAATTAATTTTTCATGCCTTTCCGTCGTTTCTGGTAATTTTTCGCGCAATTCACAGCGCAAACACATTAGTTGTAGTCTTTAACGAGTTCAGTTTGCGTTTGGTCAAGGATCATGCTCCAGCTCCGCATCTTCAAACTTTTTGTGTTTGTCAGAACGCTAAAATCACCGCTTTCGAACTGTTGAAACCACTCTCTGCATAACCTATTGGTCAACTTTAGATTCACCATAAACTTCCATAAGCACTCGATGGACTTCAGCCGCACTTTCCTTCCATTTAAAATAGAAAATTAAATCTCTTCGCAAATTCTGTTTGTTTAATATAAATCCGGAAATTTCGAAAAGTCAGAAAACAATGTTCTTGTTAAAAACAGACATGGATGCACACCAGCTATTGTTAACAATATTTCTAATGAAATAGGTCATCGCTTCTAAAAGTAGATCAAGATCAAGACAAGCTTCAATTTCAGGCATCAAATAGTCGCCATTGACGGTTACGTTCTCACCGGCATCATTTTTGAAGAAATATGGACCGATGATTCCACCGGCCCACAAACCATACCAAACCGTTGTTTTTTCTGGATGAAATGACAGCTTTTGAATCTCTTCAGATTGCAGAACAAAATTTGGTTCAAAAACATTGAATTTTCTTGGAACTTTTCAAGAGCCCATAGAGGGAAGCGATATCGCTTGAGAAGGTCGAGCGGCTTCAGTTCTTGAAAAAGTTGTATTCTGTACGCTTTCAATTTGAGATCTCGACGTAAAATGCGCCAAGTCTTTCCATATGTCAGTCCGAGTTGCTGCGAACGGCGCCGAATCGACTCTCTAGACACTGCCACTTGTTGTATGTGAATACGTATCGTAGCGGGTAATCTAGTTTCTATAGTTTCAGCATGTTGTCCATATAGAAGCGATTTCTTCATCCATTCGCATAATTTCAACTGTTGATCCGCTTAGTCGCATTCATTGCTTTACGTTACCGGCACTGCTTCACATAATCATTGTTTTGAAATATGCGGAACTGTTGCATGTATAGCGGTGGAGGGCTTACTCCGAGGTATAGATATTCACATTTTCCTGGAAGACTTTTAACAGCGACTACTACTACAGACTGCTCTCTGACTACATCTGATACACACCTCCAGTTCCAATGAGTAGTAAGATGAGTTAGATGCTAAAATATACTTAAATAAGTTAATTTTTCTAATGGCTGTCACCCGACGGCAGGCAATATCAAGCCACACAAACCCCTATAAGCCCATATGTTATACATATATATATATATATTTTTTTTTTGGATTTCGGAAGTGTGAAAAAAATAACTATCTACGGAAAACATATAAAAGTTCTACAGAGAAACACAGTTTGTTTTACCGTTATGTGCTTACTTTAGTTAGAAACACTTGAAAACTACCCGCTAGCTGTTATTTTCGATCCTAATTTTTTCGAAAACGGTATTAAATTAAGATCGTAAATTTGCAGTATTAAAGTATTTAGTTGCTAATGATGATGAGCTGCTTTCTCTGCTGGATCCGATTCACTATACTTATCGTCCTATGAAAAACAAGAAAAAAAGGTTGCATGCGAAAACTATTCCAGAACTCAAAGCAAAACCCTATCAGATCACATTATGTTCGTCAAAAGGTTGATTAAATGAATTTACGGTAGTTTTATTGGTTAATAAAAATTTTGTATTAGAACAGCAGATTATATGGTAGGTGTTGGGGCAATGGTTAGATTAATCAACTGGATGAAGGAGTTCCGATTAGAAAATATAGTCTAGTATAGTATATTCGAAATTGGTGTCACTTTTAACAAATTTACAATTTTGTTTCGAAATCAAAAAAAATATTTTCGATTTTTTTTCGAAAACTTGCTAATACACAAGCGCTGAAGCGATTCGTTCATCGATCAATAGCAGCACGCACAGTTTCTATTGGTATTGAGGAGGCTGCTCGAACCAATGATTGTTGAGGCGCTCCAAATTTCTGTGGTCTATTCGACAGTATTCATATCTGAATTTCCAGACGATTAATTATCTGTTGCTATGGAACCGGGAATATTGCTTTTTAGCCAGTGCCGTGTGGTTTCTGCCATATGTGCTGAAAAATCCAATGCTCTCCATAGAGCCGACCATTGCTTAACTGCTTTACGACGCCTTCTAAAAACCGCCTGCTTGTGCACTTTTGTCCCAGTTTTAATCCCACACAAAACCCATTACAGCAGCTAGATGGTGAACGCGTTAAATCCTTGGAATAACATTTTTTGTGTATTTGTAAATTTTTGCATAGATTTTTTTGCTTTGCTTGTGAACAGTGAAGTTTTTCTCACCTGTAAAAGCATACTTTCCTGGTCGTACATCTGTTAAACCTAATTTTCTTCAGGCGCGTTGTCAGAAGATGAGATCAGCCCGAATAAGTATTGACATTGATCTGGTTGATATATCTCTCTCCCCGACTAATGTCTTGTTTTCTAAGGGGACTTCTGCAAACATTTTTTAATATCGAATTGTTTCGAACCACACGAGGACCATCAGTTCCCAAGATTTTTGCGAAAGTCTGTCAATAATGCGGTAAAAAAACATTCTCGAAAAATTCAGATTTTTTGAGAAGCTCAAATAATTTTCACTTACACTTCTCAAATCTAATTATTCTCCTAGTATTTAAGTAAACTCATATTACCCATATAAATTAGGTTCGTGAAACTTAGTCCATACAGATAGAATATCGTCTGAAGATGTATTTATCCATCTGAAGTCCTTAAAAAAGTCATGCACATATGGTCCTGACCAAATGCCTTCCTGCTTTCTTGCAAATTGCGCTGAGTATATTTTCGAACCTTTGACTCATTTATTCAATTTATCTCTTAAAGAAAGTATTTTTCCATCTATATGGAAAGAATCTTTTATTATACCCCTTCATTAAAATGGAAACAGATCTTTGATAGAAAATTACCGAGGTATAGCTAAACTATCTGCGATTCCTAAATTATTTGAATCACTTATCACTGATCATTTGACTCATTCAATCTCTTCATTTATATCACACTCTCAACATGGATATGTTGAAGGAAGATCTACAACCACCAATTTACTTGAGTTCACTTCTTATATCATCGATGCGTTACAGAAAGAACAGCAGCGTTGACGTAATATACTTATATGCCGACTTTAGCAAAGCTTTTGATAAAGTGTGTCACTCGTTGCTAATCAAGAAACTTGACTTACTGGCTTTCCAACCAAAATTTTTACAATGGATCTCCACATATCTCTATGATCGAACTCAAAGAGTAATGTTTAAAAATTCCATTTCAGATACCGTTAACGTTTCTTCAGTTGTACCTCAGAGTAGCCATCTGGGCCCGATTCTGTTTTCAGTATTTATAAACGATATATCTTCTCAGATAAAATTTTCAAAACTTTTATTGTATGCGGATGATGTAAAACTTTATAAATCCTACACTTCGGCTAACGAAAGTATCTTACTGCAAACAGACATAAACAGCATGGTTGAATGGTGTAAAATAAATCGGATGCCCCTAAATCTTAAGAGATGTAAAGTTATGTGTTTCGCCCGAAGAGCCATCACTATCGATAATTATAGTTTGGACCCTAAATTGAACACATTGGTGTGATAGTCAACAAAGCCGAAGGCATCTTGGCTTTTGTAAAACGTTGGTCAAAGGAGTTTAATGATCCTTAGGTTACTAAAGCGTTGTATATAACATTAGTAAGATCTATTCTTGAATACGGCTCGGTATGCTGGAACCCGAGGTATCAAATCTACTCTGACAGGTTAGAGTCTATTCAAAAACAATTTCTCAAATTTGCCTTCAGAAATTTGCATTGGGACTCTCGGAACGTACAATGTTCCTTCTTATACTAGTCGTCTGAAACTTATCAATCTCCCTACTCTCGCCAGTCGTCGGGAAATGCTTGTTGTAATTTTCATGGTTAAAATAATAACAGGCTCAATTTCCAGCATCCTCATTCTCTCTGAAATCAAATTTAATGTTTCGTTCAGAATGTCCAGACATTTGTGCCCCTTGTTTCTGAAAACTTGTAAAACGAATTTTGAATATCACAAGCCTTTGCATTGTTTGTGTCTTGATTTCAACTCTCATTCAAGCACATTTAACATATCTGACTCGCTTTTTCATATTAAGAAAACTATTTTGTCGACTCTCAACTAATCGTTACATTACATTTTACATTTTAAATAATTCTTAAAAATCAGCTGATGAATTTTGCTCTGAAGCTGAACTCTTTTAGTTCTCGACACTAAACAAACCTCTCCTCATCGTGACTCGGTATGGATGAAAAATAAAACAATTACCGTACGTCATGCGGACAGCGCCCCTCGTGCGAATGGGCGGGAGGTGGATAAACCATTGGGATAAATAACAATAATAATAATAATAATAATACTTTTTCCACGCTTACATATGTAAAGCACTCGGCGCAATACGATTTTCTTTACCTACCCACTTCATTGTCTATAAGCGACGGCAAACACTTAATTGATATGATTATAAAGGGTGTTTTTTATAGAGGTATAGAACTTTAAGTTGCAATAAAACAACGATGGATTATTCGATTGACATGAATTTTATTTATCCAAAACATAATCTTGTGGCATTACATTTTAAATATGATTTCTGGCATATGACCGCCACGGCTGGCGCGGATGTAGTCCAATATGGAAGTCCAATTTTCGATGACTTTTTCCAACATTTGTGGCCGTATATCGGCAATAACACGGCGAATGTTGTCTTCCAAATGGTCAAGCGTTTGTGGCTTCTCCGCATAGACCAATGACTTTACATAGCCCCACAGAAAGTAGTCTAGCGGTGTTAAATCACAAGATCTTGGAGGCCAATTCACAGGTCCAAAACGTGAAATTAGGCGGTCACCAAACGTGTCTTTCAATAAATCTATTGTGGCACGAGCTGTGTGACATGTTGCGCCGTCTTGTTGAAACCACATCTCCTGGACATCATGGTTATTCAATTCAGGAATGAAAAAGTTAGTAATCATGGCTCTATACCGATCACCATTGACTGTAACGTTCTGGCCACCATCGTTTTTGAAAAAGTACGGACCAATGATTCCACCAGCCCATAAAGCGCACCAAACAGTCAGTTTTTCTGGATGTAACGGTGTTTCAACATACACTTGAGGATTACCTTCACTCCAAATGCGGCAGTTTTGTTTGTTGACGTAGCCATTCAACCAGAAGTGCGCTTCATCGCTAAACAAAATTCGCTTATGAAAATCGGGAACAACGGTAATCTCGTTTTAGGCCCATTCGACGAATCTACGCCTTACTTGATGATCGTTTGGCTTCAATTCTTGCAGGAGTTGAATTTTGTAAGCACGCAAACCAAGATCCCTCCGCAAAATCTTCCATAAAGTAGATGGACACAGATCCAATTCCTGTGCTCGATGGCGGATGGACTCATTCGGGTCTTCCTCAATGCTACGCTCTACAGCAGCAATAGCTTCTTCTGTACGCGGAAGTACGGCGTCTCTGGGGATGCGAGTTATCAATAAGAGTAAACGTGGTGCGAAAACGTTCCATGGTTAATCGAATTAACTGCTCTGATGGACGATTTTGTCGACGATAAAATGGACGTAGTGTGCGATAAGTTTTCCGCACAGAACCATTATTTTCGAAATAAAATTGCATTACTTGCAAGCGTTGTTCAGGCATGAGTCTATTCATGATGAATTGCCAAACCAAACTTAGAATACATAAATTGATAGCTGTTGAATCGGTCGCCATCTTGAAAAGTAATGCCAACTTAAAGTTCTATACCTCTGTAAAAAACACCCTTTATATATGAGTAGAGACTGCATACAAATTATTATAAAAAATAACGGCACATTTTTTTGCGAGCCTATGAATATTTTTCAATGCTACTAAAACCATGTTGTCTGTAAAAAAAAAAACTATGTTTTTCGTAAGGAAAAAAAAACGTGGGGAAAAATCTAATTCACAGACCATTAACAAGCAGAAGTAGTTAATTAAAAACGATTAAAATTTATATCAAGCATTTAACTGCACATGTCTACATACATATTATTGCTTTTTGCTCCTCTTTGGTCACAGCTATTGTCACGACACATTTTTTAAATTCAATTAAAAAGTAATTATTTTAATTACATTTAAATTATGCAAGCATTTATACACACAACACTTAATCAAGCAACAACGAACGAACGTCATTTGCATTAGTTATCAAATTGCCATTAATTAGCATTTCTACACTTCATCAAACCACCAACCAAACGATACGGTGGTATGACATTATTCCACTTGATTTATTATTAATTCATAAATTTCATTGTAAATAGTTTTTGAGCCTTACAGTGAATGATGAACACATACATACACATGGTAGAAAAAGTCTGCGTTCAACTAAGTATATTTTTTTTTGCACTATGAAAAGTCGAAAAGAGTAAATCATTCACAAACTGTTTTTACATTATTTTATTTAGTTTAATAAAAAGCAACTGCTACACAAACTTTGGTACCAATAATTAATATAAATTTAAACTGAGTTCACATATAAATAAAAAGGTCATTCAAACCAAACAGAATAGGTCTGCCTTCACTTTAACAATAATGAAACAGAAGGCTAAATTTTAAAAAAAATTTATATTAAATCAATAATTTGTTGGTTATCCACGTCTTTTAATGACTTCCAGAAGGCCGTTTTTCATTGACCCAACAGCAAAGTTGGTTGTTACTTCTGGGCTTATAGCTTCCCATTCCTCTTCAAGGGCGCTCCTAAACATTTCCTTGCTGGTTATACTAAGCTGTCTAATTATTCTTTTTAGTACATCGCATAAGTGCTCAATGGGGTTAAGACATGGCGATTTCGGCCGTGTACGCAGTTGTTTAGACATATTGTACAGCAACCAAAACTTAACAATTTCTGCTGTGTGCTTCGGGTCGTTGTTCTGTTGGAAAATAAATTGCTCACCGAGTCCCAGCATTACTGCACTTTCCTTTAAATTTGTTTGCAAAATAGTAAGATGATCGACTCAATAAACTGAAAATTTCCTATACCCACCCGAATATGCGATGCACCTCCACCCCACAGCACCTCCACCACCGTGCTCTACCATGGCTACGAGATTTTACTTTCCCAGCGCTGTTGTGCTGTTCCGCCAAATAATCTTACAACCTTTTATCCCAAAAAAAAAAAAATCTGAATATGAAAAAATAACTTTATTCCAAAACTCTGGAGGCTTCTTTCAGTACTCCTTCACAAAGGCCATCCGCTTGAGACGATTTACTCTTGGTGTGAAGAGCTTTCTTTGTGCGACTCTGCCATTAAATCCGGTTCTATTCAGAATTTTTCGTCCGTATCTGGACATAATTTCTTTTGGTACTTTAATTCAATATCTTTTGAAAGTTGGCTTGCTGTTAGACGTGGGTTAGACTTTACAAGAATGGTTAGGTTGCGGCTCTTTTCTTTCCGTCAGTTTTCTTGGACGTCCAGAACGTGGCTTAGACTCATGAGATTTTCTTTGTTTAAAGTTGTTTATTACTCTCTGGACAAGAGAGTACTGTCTCACAACAGTTTAAGCGATTTTCCGATAGCTTTTACCATTCTGCCGCAAACCAACAATGATTTTCCTTTCGCCAGTTTCTATTTATTTTTGGATTTGGTCATATAAAGAATAATAAAATTCTCATAGTCAGATAAAGAATAATTTTCTCCTATATTTGTATTGGCTTTAGCTTCTTCCTAACCGCAATTACTATCGTGCGTCTTTTAAAATTAAATTAAATACAAAAAATTTTGTATTTTCAATGCAACAAACCAGCGCTCTTGCAAGTGAACGCACACTTTTTCTGCTCAACTTACCCAAGTAGCGGTACTACAATCCCGTTAACTCAGTACGAAGCTGCTCAAATTCTACAAAATTTTGCTCAAACATACTTCAAATAATTGTCTTCAAAATAAGTGAGAATAAAATAGTGATTGTTTTGAAATTCATAACTTTTTTTTTAGTTGAATACGTTAGTGAACGTTGAGTGAACGCAGACTTTTTCTGCCATGTGTATGTGTATCTGTACTTATATGTGTCATCATATATACATATATTAAAAATGCAGCATGAAACGTATTGAAGTGTCATGTCATGTAAAGGGCACCACTAAATATTTGATAAAGAAATACATATTAAATAAATATATATATATATATATATGTGTGTATGTGCATTAAACATGCATTAACATATTTATTTTGTTCATATATGTATTATAGAAATTTTCATTCATTTTAAATGCCAAAAAATTCAACGACAAGCAATAAATATGTACCAGCCAGCAAGCTCATTCTCCGCATGTACCACCGTAATTGCATACGCTAAATTTCATCTCTAAATTATTACAATATAATAATTATGCAATTAATTAAGTGAAGCGCATAGTTGTCTAAATGCCCACTCATACATATAAACATATATACCTATGTACGCATGACTTTGCCCATAAATTTGGCTGGCCAACAGTGCGTATGAGCAATTAATATGCCAACATGCCGCTCAGTATCAAAAATGAATTAAAGGCTAAAGCAATGAATGAATGACTGAGCAAAGCCTGTGCAGGTTACTAATGGCATTTATTATTATCGCTGCTTCATTAAAACGAGACATGATATAAATAGTAATACATATTTTGTAAGCTTCAAATGCATACGCATATATGGGTTCATATTTATGATAAAAGTGAAATGCAGAAATCAGCGTAAAATTTTACAATATGACACATTCTTTGGCTTGTGAGAGTTTGCAAAATTATAAATATTACATTTGCTGAATGAAATTAGATGTTTCTATGCCAAATGCAGTGGCTACATGAAACATTATAAGAATTCTTCGCTGCCAAGAAGTGTTAAAAGCTTACAAATTCACAAGTAGGAAAAGGTTTACTGTTATCTCCCAAATTACAAATTTAGTAATTCTGATATGAGCTTCGAAACTAAGATAAAGCTCTGAAAACGCCCATAGACTACTTCGAAATCTGAATAGTTCTTGTGCTGGCCGTAGTGGCGCGTTTTCGTTAATTGATTTTGTGCAATTTTCTACTTGTACAGTGTTATTCGAACTTGGCACGGGGCTTAATAAATGCCTGCTAGCAAAAATTTCCAAAATGTTGAAGTTATTGTGAAAGCTTTTACTACAGTTTGCCATATATATTACTGATTATTGCAGTCAGTTTTTTTTTTGACAACTCGCTCGTATCATAAAAACAAGAAAGAACGGCCATGCCGATGTCTTTATACCTTTCATGAACTTATCAAATTTATTGAAAATTGCAAAATTCGACTTCGATAATTTTCTGTGACAATATCAAACTGAATTTACATCTGTAGTGTACCAAACTTCACGCTTCTCGACGCTTTTTTACAGAATTTTTGACCAACCAAAACCACATATCTGAACAAATCGGTTGTATGAGGGCTATATGATATAACAGTCCGATTTCGTTAATTTTCAGTAGCAATATGCAGTTCATAATTTTTGTAGATAATACCAAATTTCATGCTCCTAAATCCTTTTTTGACAGAGTTTTGACCAAAACCTTACATTTGAAAAAATCGATCATGGCAGCTATATATTATAGTATTCCAATTACAATGATTTTCATAATATGTGTGTGCATTTTACCAAATTTAACGCTCCTAGTTGCCTTTTTAGCGGAGCTTTTACCATAATCTCATATCTGAAAAAATCGGTGCATTGGAAGTTATATATTATAGTTGTCTGATTTCGATGATTTTCAGAATCGATTGCAATATTTGACGGATTTATTACCCAAAATTTCAAATCGAAAAATTCTATCGTATATATATTATAGTGGTCCGACCTGGTCGCTTCCGGTAAGTGATGGTTTGAACGCATATATGCATCTTCCTACCAAGTTTGGTTGAAATATCTCAAAAATTGAGGACTAGTTTGCGTTCAAACAGACCGACAGACAGATGGAAAGACGGACAGACGGACATAGCTAAATCAATTCAGCTCGTGATTCTGGTACGATCGGTATAAATTTCAGTGGGTCTGCCTCTTCTCATCCGGGTACTTACATGCATACTTCGGACCAAATTTAATATACCATTTCATGTACGTGAAAGGTATAAATACGAGCAGAAAACTTTTTTGCTACGATCAAGCTATCCATTTGTATATACGAAGTGTTTTTAAAAAATTAGCTGAATTTTTTCCCTTACTAGTGACATTCAAACAATTATTATTATTATTATTATTTTTTTTTTTTTTTGGTGCACTTCAATTAGACATTCAGTTTCGGACGAAGCATATTGGACTGATCACAGAAATCAACTATTTGTTATGAAACATTTATCTAACTGCGTTGTGCGTTTCGCTTACTCGTTGCTCAAAGTTTTTCGAGAAAATGTCAATACGAATGCCTCGAAGTAAGCCGAACGCAGCATTCGGCTACAGCAAAATAATATGACGCAGCGAACATAACTACACACGATCTATGCTTACTCGTATGTGCAAATCGACCTAATTTTCGTCAATCTGTTTGTGATCCCTTCTCCATAAAGAATTATTATTTATGTTTCAAGCAAATTGAAATTAGTTCCTTGTCCTTGATCAATTTTCAGGAAACAAATGTATGATATTTAGACATATTTTCAACGATTTTAACCAAATCGAATAATAAATAATATTTATTTCAATTGTGTTAGACACATCGTGTCCCATCCTGTTAATCATTATCCACCTAAATCGAACCATGAATAATATAATTCCGCATAGGTCGGTCCCTGGACCAAGCCCCGTATGTTTCTAACTCTTTAAACTTTTCCTAGATCTCCAAAAGCATTTTAAGGTCGAGATTAGTAAAATCGGTCCAGCCATTCTCAAGCAGTAAGATTCTTCCTGTGGTATGCTTAAGCCACACTCTTTTGCAGCTTCAAATAGTTTCTTTTTGCCCCCGTTTATTTCTTTGCTGTATATCCTTCCATTAAGTATCTCCCATAGATTATCAATTATATTGAGATCCGGTGATTGTGCTGGCCACTAAATGGCTTTAATATTTTTAGCAACGACCCAATTTGTTACCAGTTTCGAGGTGTGTTTTGAGTCGTTATGGACCATGAAAGAAGTACAATCCAAAAGCACACAGGTGAAGCAGCACACTCTCGAGTATATTCTTACACATAGACCGATCCATTAGGCAATTTATTTGATGCAGAGCTTCAGCATCAAACCCAGAAAAACATAACCACACCATAATACATCCACCATTCCTAAACGAACCTTCACACGGGATGGGCGAACTCTACTAATTTCATCTGAATATTTCAAATTAAATTTTGTTTATTTGGAAAAAAAAAAGAATGGTATTCAATTATTTCACTTTTTCTGGAAATAAATGGCGTTTTGGCTGCTCTATAACTTTCAAGCGCAACATACGATTGACGCCGACTTTTCTGGATTCTTCCACAGATATATGGTGACAGTTAGAGGTTCTATATAATTCGACTTTAAGCTTTTTCCAAAGTTTTAGGAGGGCCTGAAAAAAATGCAATATTCTGATAACTTTAATTGTAGCCAGAGATCTAGCTCAGCGCAATAGATTATCGCACCCACTCCATCAGCGGTCTTTGATCCGTCTACCATACCCTTGTATTTTGAGCGATGAACGAAGGTTCTAGCAAAAAATTCATCTAACGCTACCAATGTCACAGAAGAGTTTGCTGCAATGCTTTCCATCGCAATGTCAATCGGTACGTGGTTAAGTAACCTCTCGCTGCAGAGAGCAGAGAGTTAAAAAAAATTCTCACCTGAAAACAAGGAAAGAGGATTTTTTTTTTTTTTTTTGAGAAATTGAACACAGTTATAGTTATATTTAGCTTGCCGCATTCAGTAAATTTGCCCCCTTACCACTTTTCATTGTTCCCTAGATTGAAGAGACCGATGAAAAGGTCATGCATTTGTCATTTCTGTTTCTGTGTACCGTTGGTATTTCAAGGTTTCTATGTATATTCTCGTGCGAATTTACCACTGTACACCTGTTAAGTTTCGTAGAATTTTTGATTGGAAACGCTGTACTTTATGGGGATTAAGAGAGCTTTTTGCTAAGGTACTAACTTTTTGAATTTACCACGCAGTACTGTGAATACAACACTGCTCCTGGCACCTGTTATCGATTAATGAACTGTTGTAAAATTTTGGGTAACAGTCATTGAAATCAGACGATCTCGTGAATTCTAATGAAAATGGAAAAAAGTTAATTTCTAGTGCTGATTGAACATTATTTTTTGCGTAAAAAAAGTCATCACTGAAACCAAACAAAGGCTTGATAAGTATTGGACTCTGGGGAATCTGTACCATAAATTTCTATGGTTGTGAAGTGGTTAACTGAGTTCCGTTGTAGTCGTGACAGTACAAATGACGAGGAACGTTTACGAGGTGTCACTCACCTCTATTACCTTGAAAAGGGTAAAACGTTCACCAGAAATATCCCTTTACTTTAACTGTAAGTAGCCTATTAGTACCGTTATTATATAAATATCTGTTGGAAGTTTTTTTGCCAAAATCACATTAATTTTATATATGAGTCCATCAAAAAATATCGCTGAGCAATACTCTTTCAAGTCAAATGTCTTCTTAATATGATTGGTGATGTGATGGACTTGTTCTATATGGCCATATTTTTCGCGAAACCCGAATCGATGATTTGGTATAGTTTCGTATTTTTGAAGAAAACGATATATTTTGCATTTCTCTTTGTTGAAAAACTTTGGAAGGAGCGGGCAACAAGCTAATTGGCCAATATTATGACGGCAGCATGGCATCTCTTTCGGGTTTATCTATCGTGATAATCTGCGACTCACCTTAAAGGATGGCATTAAAGAGTTCAGATAAGATTGATAGAGAGCAATATTGTGTAAATCTGTTAGCATTTGTTATGTTATCTGATCACAAACCAAGCGACTTTTTTATTTTCAAAATTATTGTTAAGTCTTTGACCTCAGCTGATGTTGCAAACATTTTGAGAATAGTCCTCAATATACAATGAGACAAATTTAGAATCGATAAATGTCCGTGCCCAAGCAGCGGTTTTCTAAGAATTTTCTTCAGCCTTCCATAACGAATATATTTGAGAATAATTTGAAGTCAAGGTAGAAATAAATTTTTTAAGGGGTTAGACCACATCTACAGAAGTACGTAGGATTTCTTTTATCTTGCATAGTTTTTTATTAACAGATTTCGAACAATTTTTTGGGCCAAATTAGTACTTTTTCCTTTAGAGACTCGTCATTTTGTCAAAAATGTATATATTGAAAAAACCCTACGCACTTCTGTAGTTATTGCTATTCGCAAGCGGAAACCGTTCAACAACTTATTAAAATAAAATAAAAATTACAGAAGCTGTGTGTTCGGCCGTGGTTCCTGAATAAATGGAGACATCCTAGTGAGAATGCTGCATAGCTGCTATTTTTAAATTAATTTTGATTAAAAAATTATTATAAGCAGTTAATTATAAGTAGAATAAATGCATTTTGTAAAATCACGATTTATTAGTATTTATTTAGTATTTTTCCCCAAAAAAAATGACAAAAAGGTCTATTTTGTGGCCCTCTAGAGTGGTCTAAGCCCTTAAGTGAGCTTCTTCTTAACATTTTAAAACTTTTCTCAGTTTTTCCTCAGCAGCTTTTAGTTTTATTTTATATGATGAGGACCAAACGTTCTGCCATTCTCGGCGCAGTCTTTGTGTTCTCATTACAAGGCGCTCCATTATTCTGTTAGTGGTTTTGACGTATTGTACTTTGGAGACTTTCTGTTAATTTTGCTGTTGCTACGGTAGCGGCTGTTGAGAGCAAGCATGCATGTGGGGTGTTAAGATATTTCTTGTATTTAAACCAATTACTTTTGGGCGTTGTTAACCGAAATTGTTTCTGAAAAATATTTGGTTGTTCAAGTAACTTGATCATAAATGGCGAATGATCGGCGGACAAGTCGAGACTTGATTTTTGAGGCAGAGAGAAGTGACATGCATTAGGTATTTCTAACCTAATAGAAGTCCCTCAAACGTCGCACAACTTTTGTATGGAACCAAAGATTTATCCAGATTCCTCACAGGAAATCCAAAATAGCCTAAATATCATTGTTCAATTAATATTGTGAAATTTCGATGCTGAGATTTAGAATTTAATACAGTCGCCTTAATGAAGTTATTCAAACAAAAGATCATAACTTAAAAAAAAAACTGGGTGGGAAAGAAATAATTATAAGCTTTTCATGAGAATACACTGACATAAATAAAAATGATCGAAAAGTAAGATGCATTCAAGTCGGCAAGTTATCTTGACGTAAATAAGAGACTCTGATCTGAGTTTTATTTAATTCATATTACATTACATGCAATTATTAGGTGAAAGAGCATCTACCATCTACATAGTCTGCTCTTTGATTATTTGCAGTCTATAGTATGGTTCAATATTAGCTAACTTCTTCTTCTTCTTTGGCGTAGGCACCGCTTACGCGATTATAGTCTCGTCAACAATAGCGCGCCACTCGTTTCTTCTCTTTGCTGTTTGGCGCCAGTTAGAAATACCAAGTGATACCAGGTCGCTCTCCACCTGATCCTTCCAACGGAGTGGAGGTCTTCCTCTTCCTCTGCTTCCACAAGCGGATACTCCATCGAATACTTTCAAAGCTGGAGCGCTTTCATCCATTCGAACGACATGACCTAGCCAGCGTAGCCGCTGTCTCTTGATTCGCTGAACTATGTCAATGTCGTCGTATAGCTCGTACAGCTCATCGTTCCATCGTCTGCGGTATTCGCCGTTGCCAACGCGCAAAGGACCATAAATCTTCCGCACAACGCCTATAACCGACTCATCGGATGTAGACATCGTCCAGGCTTCTGCACCATATGTCAGGACGGGAATGATGAGCGACTTGTAGAGTTTGGTTTTGGTTCGTTGAGGGAGAACTTTACTTTTCAATTGCCTACTCAGTTCAAAGTACCACCTGTTGGCAAGAGTGATTCTGCATTGAATTTCAAGGCTGACATTGTTGGTGTTGTTAATGCTGGTTCGCAGATAGACGAAATTATCTACGACTTCGAAGTTGTGACTGTCAACAGCGACGTGGGAGCCAAGTCGCGAATGCAATGACTGTTTATTTGATGACAGGAGATATTTCGTCTTGCCCTCGTTCACTACCAGACCCATTCGCTTCACTTCTTTGTCTAACCTGGAGAACGCAGAACTTACTGTGAGGTTGTTATGACCAATTATATCAATATCATCGGCTTACGCCAACAATTGTGCACTCTTATAGAAGATTGTACCTGGTCTCTGCAGCTCGTATTATTTTCTCCAGCATCAAATTGAAGAAATCACACGATAAAGAGTATCCTTGTCTGAAACCTCGGTTGGTATCAAACGGCTGGGAGAAGTTCTTCCCAATTCTGACCGCGCTTCTGTTATTATCCAGGTTCAGTTTACAAAGCCGTATGAGTTTTGTGGGTAAAACAAATTCAGACATAGCGGCGTAGAGGCAGTTCCTTATCATGCTGTCGAAGGCAGCCTTAAATCGATAAAAAGGTGGTGTGTTATCTTGCTTTCTCTCGGGTCTTCTTCAAGATTTGGCGCATGGTGAATATTTGGTCAGTGGTGGATTTGCCAGGTCTAAAGCTACCCCGATAAGGTCCGATCAGTTTGTTGACGGCGGGCTTTAGTCTTTTACACAATACGCCAGATAGGACCTTATATGCGATATTAAGGACTTATCCCACGATAATTGGCGCAGAACGTGGGATCTTCCTTTTTTTGGATTAGGCAGAGCACACTTAGGTTCCATTCGACGGGCACGCTTTCGTCCGACCATATTGAAAGAAAGCTAATGCATACTCCTTGTCAATTCTTTGCCGCCGTATTTGAATAGATCTGCCGGTAAGCCATCGGCTCCTGCCGCTTTGTTATTTCTTAAAGGTGATGTTACTTCTACACCATCGTCATCGATTAGGGTTTCGTGTTCGCCATCTCCGGGGTTTTCATGTTCACTGCCATTGAGCAGGTTGGAGAAGTGTTCCCTCCATACACTAAGTATACTCTGGACATCTTTCACCAGGTTACCTCCATGGTCCCTACATGAGTTTGCTCTGGTCTTGAAACCTTCCGTAAGTCGCCGCATATTCTCATCGAATTTTCGAGCACTACCCTTGTCGGCCGCCAGATTCTCGAGCTCTTCATACTCACGCATTTCGGCCTCTTTCTATTTTTTTGTCTGGAAATGTGTCTCGCTTCCCTCTTCAGCTCTCGGGTATCTATCTCGCCTCGCACGTGTTGTAGTCGATCGCAAAGTTGCAAGGCAGGCAGTCTGTTTTCTCTTCACTGCAATTCGACATTCCTCATTGTACCAGCTGTGAAAACCAATTGTTTCCGAAGCAGCGGTACGCAAGCAATTTGCTATATCGTTCCACAGCTCCTTTATATCGAGTCGCTGATGAGTGCTCTCAGAGAGCAGGTGTGCAAGCCGAGTAGAAAACCTGCTGGCTGTCTGCAGTGATTGCAGCTTTTCGACGTCAAACCTTCCTTGTGTTTGTTGACGGGCGTTCTTTGCCGCACAGAGGCAGGTGCGTATTTTTGCTGCTACAATATACCTTATATAATCCGAGTCTATATTTGACCCTCGGAACGTACGCACGTCTAGAGCACTGGATACATGTCTTCCGTCTATCACAACATGATCGATTTGGTTGTGTGTTTAGCTAACAAGTGGACTTTAAATTGTTTTGGGCTAAATATGTTTTCGTGGTTAATACATCAGTACATTTATATGCAAATATTTTTAACTATATTTTTTTTTTACCTTTAATGTGATTTAAATGTGATACTAGTATATATATGAGTAATTTTATTTACTCTTTTTTTTGTACCAAGTACAAAATGGGTTTAAATATTTTATATTATAATTTTACCTCAATAGCAAAATTTCAAAGTATACCATAACTCAACAATATCCCTCTCAAAATATAATCATATAGATTTTGAAATGGTGAATAATTTGAGGAAAATGTGTAAATGTGCATTGTATGTAAAAAAAAAAAACATTTTCAATTACCCGAGTTTAAGCCTCTTTAAGTTTACTCATTTCATATGCGGCTAATTAATCAATTATTTGTCTTTCTAATTCACTGATTTGAGTGCTCGTTCAGAAACCTCTCTATTCGTACGATTTAAATAACATTTGCAGAGGAAGTTAATACTTTTATGTGTATAAATACTATGTAAAAATTGGTTACACAGATATATATATATATATCAGCTGAAAATGTATAACTCAATTTCACTTCTAACAATATTTTTGTTTAGTCTAAGTTGTTAATTAAAACTCATTTGGGACTAATACATATACATACATATATACAATTGAATTTTATACGTATTCATGTGCACTAAAATAATTATCTTTAAAGGTAATATTAGAAGCTTTTCTAGTGCATCAAATTGAATTCTATTGAACTCAACTACTTACTGTACTATAATAGTATTTCACTCACACGTAAATTTTCGAAAACTCTTAATGCGCCTAAAAGCTTATAATTTAGTATGCATGTACAATTGTTTGCAAGCATATATATGTATTCCTTGCTACATATGCTGGGCATGGAATTAATTACTACGGTGTGTGTTCGTACGAAAATATAGTTAGAATAAAATATATTTCAAAGTTAAATTACTTCAAAAACTTGAAGAAACTAAGAATATTCCGGTAGAATTCTATTGAATGGGTGTTTAAAACAAAATACTAAATACAAAAAGAATAAATTTAAATATTGCAATTTTTCATTTCTTGCTGTTATGTACAATAATATCTTCTCCTGATTGAAATCTATGATTGGAAATTTCTCCTATCCGCGCAATGGCACTACAACAAAACACGTGAAAAAAATATGCTACGATATGAAAAATATCCTATACCTACAACCTATGTATATTTATTTCACGCATATAGCAAGAAGGAAAAACCCTGTGAAGGAATGAGCAATCCTTGTCTGTGTGGTTTCTATTGTTTCACTTGATTATGTCATAATTTTGCAACGGGAGCGCTCTCGATCTTTAAAACGATTCCATAGGAAATATTTGCATAGTATGCATTTCCTAGACAAGGTGAATCCCCCTATATATATATATATATATACATATATATATATATTTCTTACATGGTTAACCATTAAACAAATATTTCTATGCCAAATTTTTAACTTTTTAAAGTTAAAAAAAAATTGCCAACAAATTTTGAAAACTCAAATTTATAGAAAAATTTAAATTAAGTGTTGTAGCCCGTTTATAGTCCTTTTTTAGAAATTTCTTTATAAAAAGTTTTAATTTCTTGAAAACTTATAATCATAAAAAATATTTTTGCAAAAAATAATTGTTTTTTTTTCTTAAAATTGGTCAATAAAATTTTTTTAAATATTTAAAGTTTTTAATAATAATTTTTAATTTTTTTATAATACTTTTCAATTTTATTTGTGTAACAAACAATCTAGTGTATTTAAAATAATTTTTTAAATATTTTTATAGAAATTTCAGAATACAAAAGGCTAATTTCAAGCTTTTTCAAAATAGAACAATAGTTTATGAAAAATTTAAATTTTCTTAAAACTCATAATCATAAAAAATATTTTTGCAGTTTAAAAAAATTTAATTGCTTTTTGTCATAAAATTGGTCAATAAAATGTTTTTAAATATTTAAAAATTTTAATGATTACTTTTTAAATTTTTTTATAAAATTTTTCTATTTTATTTATGTTACAAACAATCTAGTGTATTTAAAATTATTTTCATTAAAATTTCAGAATCCAAAAAGCTTATTTGAAGCTTTTTAAGAATAGAAAAATAGTTTATAAAAAATTTTAATTTCTTAAAACCCATTATCACAAAAAATATTTTTGCAGTTTAAAATAAATATCATTGGTTTTTTTTTTTAAATTGGTCAAAAAAAATTTTTTAATATTTAAAATTTTTTAAAATTTTTTTTTCAATTTTTATAATATTTTTCTATTTTATTTATGTAACTAACAATCTAGTGTATTTAAAATAATTTTTTTAAATATTTTCATTGAAATTTCAGAATCCAAAAGCTGATTTTAAGCTTTTTCAAAATAGAAAAATAGTTCATCAAAAATTTTAACTTCTTAAAAACTCATAATCATAAAAAAAAACTCTTGTAGTTTAAAAAAATTAATTGTTTATTTTTTTTTTCTAAAATTAGTCAATAAGAAATATTTATATATTTTAAATTTTTGATATTGTTTTATATTTTTTTTTTGTGATTTTGATTTTCTATTTTATTTATATAATAAACAATCCTGTGTATTTAAAAAAAAATTTTAATATCTTCATTGAAATTTCGGAATCCAAAAAGCTAGTTTTAAGCTTTTTCAAAATAGAAAAATAGTTCATCAAAAGTTTTAACTTCTTAAAAACTCATAATCATAAAAAAATTCTTGCAGTTTGAAAAAAATTAATTGTTTCATTTCTAAAATTCGTCAATAAGAAATATTTATATATTTTAAATTTTTAATATTTCTCTTTTATATTTTTTTTGTGAGTTCGATTTTCTATTTTATTTATATAATAAACAATCCTGTGTATTTAAAATTTTTTTTTTTAATATTTTCATTGAAATTTCGGAATCCAAAAAGCTAGTTTTAAGCTTTTTCAAGGTAGAAAAATAGTTCATCAAAAAATTAGACTTCTTAAAAACTCATAATCATAAAAAAAATTCTTGCAGTTTGAAAAAAAATTAATTTTTTTTTTCTAAAATTAGTTAATAAAAATATTAAAATTTTTTAATTTTGAATTTGTTTTTTAAATTATTTTACGATTTTTTTTTTCTATTTTATTTATATAATAAACAATCTAGTGTATTTAAAATTATTTTATAAATATTCTCATTGAAATTTCAAAGATTTTTAAAAATTAAAAAAAAAATTCTAACAGTTTTTAGTTAGTTTTTTTCTTAAATATCTTTTATCTTTACTTTTGACTCAGCTGTTTTTACTTGGTTTTGTATTCGCTCACTGGTAGTTATTTTCAAAGTTAATAATTTATTTTCAATATTTTCAAAGATGAAAATTGAAATGCAAGTATTTTTTTCATTTTCAAGTAAGCATAAAGCTGCATAGCTATAAGCGCTCTCCGCTCAACACCTCCTCCTGAATTGACCTGATGCGCCGGTGTTTATTAGCCTGCAGCCGTATGCACCTGTTGTCTATGTTAAGCCTGTCATGTAGCATGTCACAACAAGAGTATCTGTCAGTGTTCAGTATACGTGGTGGCTCTCGTGTGTGAGTGAGTCTAATGAATTTGTGTGAATTTCACTACACCTGTGGTTACATGGCTTCACAGAGTACTCAATTAGATATGATGTTCGACGCTGCCATACATCATACTGATTTATTATGCAGAACATTACATTGTCATGTATTCTATGAGCTGCATATCCGCTTAGGAGTCTAACTCAGTCCGAGGAAGATTTCCAATAGTGTTCGAAAAGGTAATAGGATTAAAACTAGTTAATTCTGCATTACTCGAATTGTATGTCTTCAATATCTTTGTGAAATATTAAAATATTTTTTTGAAGAAACTCTTCGGTAAACTTCCAACATTTAATAAGACTAAAGATTTCGTTTATAAATCACTAAAACTGAAAAAAAACAACTCGGCGTTTTTGCTCTACAAACTCTGAAATTTCTAGACGACATGTTGTGTACTACCAAAAGCAAAGAGGTCTCTAGATAAGGATTAGATTTAAATATTTTCCAGTTGCTTATCTCTGCAGAATCAAGAATTCTCATTTGTATAACTGTAAAAAATCTTCGCGGTTTTTGCCACTAGATGGTGTTGATAGTCATATTTTGGGTAACACTAAACCTTAAACGTCTTCGAAAGTTGATATTTCAAGCAATATATTTTTTTTTTGTGTGAAAATAGTTCTTCAAATCGGCATTCGTGTGGAAATTATTTTGAATAAAACCGTTATCTGCTGCTTTTTTTATGATTAAAATTATCGGTGTTTTGATACACCCACCATTTAGCCCGGATTTTGCACCATCTGACTACTGTTTTTTTTTTGGTTTCTGAAAAACTCTCTGGTTGTTAAAAAAAGATCAACCGAGTATCTGCTAAAAATCATTTCGCCGAGTTCTTCGCCAATTAACCGCAGAAGTTTCACACTAATGGAATTAGGAAACCATATGAAAAATGGAAAAAGTCATACATAAAGGGTGATCCAAGTAGAGGTACTCTTTTCAATAGCCTTTTTTGAAAGATCACGCGTGAGGCCACATTGGGGATAAAGTGCAACCTGAAGAGATTCAAGAGAGATATGAAATATATTTCTTCAAGAATGATGCTGGTGAGAACGTAACCGTCAATGGCGACCGTTATCGCGCCATGATAAGCTAATATTTGATGCATGAAATTGAAACTCGTGATCTCCGCGACTAGTGTTTTCAACAAGACGGCTCCACTTCCCACACGTCGCATCATTCAATAGATTTATTGAGAGAACACTTCGGTGAGCAGATAATTTCACGTTTTGGGCCGGTCGATTGGCCACCAAGATCGTGTAATATCACACCGTTAGACTTTTTCCTGTGGGGATATGTAAAGTCTAAAGTGTATGCGGACAATCCCGCTTCGATTCAGGCCTTGGAGCAAAATATCACGTATGGCATTCGCCAGCTGTCTGCCGAAATGCTCGCACGAGTCATCGAAAATTGGACTCAACCGATGAATCATCTGAGATGTAGCCGCGGTCAACATTTGAAAGAGATAATTTTCGAAAAATAAATGCCAAAGAAAGTTCTTTCGAATGATAATCAATATTCCTCATTAAATTTGCATTTTCTGTGTTATTTTCCTTTAAAAAAGTAGGGAACCTTGAAATGAATCACCCTTTAATAATGGTTAACGTGTATTTGATTAAAATTAACAATAAATTAAATATTACGAAAGCGGGCTTACTTATTATTAAAATTATGAATTTTGTTGACTGTCTGATCCCTACTGGGAATTTTTGTAGACAAAAGCATCATATACGGGATAGGGTGTCAATTTTTTTTATCAGGCGTAAGGAATTCTTGTTAAAAGATGGTGACAAAACCATATTATAATCCGGTGAAGGATTGCCAGGTCAGTACTATACGAAATCAGCTGTAAATGTGAAGGCGGTTAGACATATTCTTTATGATATGCCATTTTTTTTTTTTTGCCAGAATTACAACGCAAAACTTGATTTTGGAACAATGACTACAGTGTTGCAAAAATATCGGATTATAATTTATATCTCTATCGAACTCTTACAACAAACGCGGTAAATGTATTCCCCTCTAGGTCGTAGAAATTATTATGCTGATTTCAATGCTATTTAAGTTTTCATTTTTGTGAGGTGTTTTAGCTCTTTGTTTTTCATTTGGACAGTCTTAAAACATTGTTATTTCAAATTTCCGCACAGTGATGTTTTTCAAATATAGAATCCTGATCTAGCCTGATTTAAGAATAACGGGCAATCTCTATCATTTATATTTTAAGGAATCGTGTCTACTTACGAAGAGGATTCAAGAGTTCCCTGTTAAGTAGGAAAAACTTTAATCAATAAAATTTCACTTGCTAAAAACTGTTTTCTGAAAATCAAATGCCTTGATCTCCCTTCCACAGCAAGTGCTTCCACCAGCATTGCCCCTGGCCATTGTTTCAATATATTTTAATTAAGAGTAATTCAAAAATAATTGTTAGAAATATAATTTTTTCTCACTTAAAACTTTACACAGACAAAGGATAGTTAGCCAAAAATTACGCCGAATTACAAAAAAAAAAAAAAAAAAAAAATATTTTCAGGCGCATGACTAAGAAAAGTAATTAAAATTTAATAAACCTAATATTAAGCACGTAACAAAAACTAAAAAGGTAGTGTTAACTAGCAACGTTATAAGCTAAAACTCCACAAAAAACAAAGGATTGCTAGAAAATTCTCAAAATCATTGCCAAACAGAACTTCATACGGAAGTTAAACTTGGTTTAATGCTAAAAAATGCCCTAAACTTTACAAACAAATAAACAAAAATTAATGTATATGTATATGTTTGTAGCACATCTAAATAAATATATAAAATTGTACAAAGCCATAGAGGCGTAACTTTCGGTCTAGACGAGTTAGTCGTTCGTTGGCAACCCATAACAACAGGTGTACCATGTTTGGCACTAACTCATACACACTACACACATATACACATATAAATGGGTACACGTTTACCTGACATATAACACTACTTGCTTTCATTAATTAAATATTTGACATGGATGCTTAATGCTGTTTTTTTTTTGTGAGCGGACCAACACTCCGTTTACTCGCCACTTTGTTATTTTCAACATGAAACCGGCGCATTTTTTTCTATTACGTGCACATGTTGATGAAGACCAAATAACAGGTTTATGCGTTTGCAAAATTACGGTTAAAAAGTAATAATGAAATAATAATGAATTTAATACTGTTTTAATTATAAAGGGTGACCCTTTTCGGCGTTCCCTACTATTTTAAAGAAAAAAAAACACAGAAAATTCAAATTTAATGGGAAATGTTTTTTTGCCATTCGAAAGAACATTCTTTGGCATTTATTTTTTGAAGATTATCTCTTTCACATGTTGGCCGTGGCTACATCTCAGATGGCGAATCCGCTGAGTCCAATTTTCGATGACTCGTTCGAGCATTTCGACTGGTAACTGGCGAATGACACGTGTGATATTTCGGTCCAATCGACCGGCCCAAAACGTAAAATTATCTGCTCACCGAAGTGTTCTCTCAATAAATCCATTGGTTGACGTGATGTGTGAGAAATGTCGCGTAGATTACGAGTTTCAATTTCAGGAAACAAATAGTCGGTCATCATGGCGTGATAACGGTCACCATTGACGGTTACGTTCTCACCGGCATCATTTTTCAAAGAATATGGACCGATGATTCCACTGGGCCACAAACCACACCAAACCGTTGTCTTTTTTTGGATGGAATGGCAGCTCTTGAATTTTTTTAGGTTTCTCATCGTCCCAATTTTGCTTGTTTAAAAACCCATTGAGCCAGAAATTGGCCTCATCGCTGTACAAAATTTGGCTCGAAAACGTCGGGTCTTCTTGGAATTTTTCAAGAACCCATAGAGCGAAGCGATGTCGCTTGGGAAGGTCGAGCGCCTTCAGTTCTTGCACAAACTGTATTTTGTACGCTCTCAGTTTAAGATTTCGACGTAAAATGCGCCAAGTCGTTTCATACGTCACTGCGTGCTGGTCGTGGTCTATTCGATCGAATATTATCCAATAATATACACCCAATAGGCCGAATAGTACACTCAATAGGCCGATTATGTTGACCATAAGATGGCCGAAGCACGCGAATCACATTCTTTACAGAACGTGAATTTTCGTCGTTCATCGGCGTAAGTCTTTCCATGATGAAATGCCAAACAATACTGAACAAATATAACATGACAGCTTGACATGACTTACGCGTGATCTGTCAAAAAAGGCTATTGAAAAAAGTATCTCCACTCGGATCACCCTATATATTGTATTATCTTAGTTTTGATGAATCATAAATGAATAATAAAAATGATTAAATATCAATTTTGTTAACATGGAAATCTTTTGCAGAAATTACCTTTTAAACTTAGTATTTTGTAAAATGTCAGAAAAAAATTTTTAAATCACTTTTCTCATAAGATTTTATATTTTTGGTTCGGCTTAAGTTGCCTTAGAAAAAAATACTTATTTTATTCAGCACACTTTACCCTCGTTCTCAACAGAGTCAACTTCTTTCTCGTTTTTTTGTAGCACTGAGCACTATAGGAGGGGTTTCTCCTATCGAATTCAGCCGAATGGTCTAATATTACTGCTTCCAGACCATTCGTCGACACACCTGATCAATTTATGCACCATTCCGTGTAGTCCATCACCCTTTTCTTGAACTTTGTTGATGTTTCCCGTTTCCCGACACGGGAGATCTAAGATTACCAGCAACTACCCCCTGTACTCTTTTTATGAATTTTGCGCTGATTACTGGTGTATTATTCTTCATACACTACTTCGTTTTAACCTGCCCATGCTTAACTTTTCTGCTAATCACATGCCTTTGTAATATTCCAAAGCCTTGGTGATCGTACAGGTATTAGATTTCTACAACACATTTTCGATTATGTGGCCTTCAGTTTCGTGTTTTGCTCATGAAATGTGTACGATTGGTTGACGTAGCACATAACCTCAACGGCTAGCCGCAATGCAATCGATTGACATCGCCCATTCGGCTAATTCTGCTGTTTTCGAACCCAGTGCGCAAAATATCGTTGTTTTTATATCATTCTATTCGACATTTGACCATCAATAATCTCCGAGCATGGCATGGCACGGTTATGTTCGGTCTTGACGGCAATGGCTGCTGCTTTCTCGTTTTCGAAGGAATCGCACCAATAAGCCGCCGGCCAACATACCGCACCAACCAGACAGTCGTTAAGAATGATTTAGTTTCTCTACGGTTATGTGTGGGTTAGCTGAGCCCGAAATGCAATGGCCGCTGAGGTGAAATCGAACTTAATCGGAAGAGATGATGTTTCGATAACAAATGCTGATTTTCTGCCAATCGAATTTCCTTCAGTCCATTGATCGAAACGAAATTCATTCGGATGGTCATGATTCTTCAGATTTTGAACCGATTGAATTTTATAAGCCTTAATAATATTTTAATTCCTGTAAAGTATGACAAATTGATGTTAAACACACTTTTTAGCTACAGTTAATTTCCTTTGATCGCACTGGACGGACACGTACACGAACTCTTTTGTGCGATAGTGAGCCAGTTTGGCGAACTCGCTGCTCAAATTGATCCAACAAACTACCTGAATGGCGAGTTATTTTGGAATCATTTCGGAAGTAAGTTCCCAATTTTTTTTCAAGCGTAAACTTAATCATTTTCGAAGCCACAAACCCCTTACTGAATATTAGACATAGGCGGGGAATGTCAATAAATATTACAGAGCTCAAATAGCCGGATGGCAAAGAGCCCACCTGTAAGCAATTATATTTATATTTGTCGTGGCAGTTTTCAACCAGTTTTATCTAATGGTTCGCTTTATTGGGAGTTAATTGCGATTTCTCCCTCTGTGGTGAATGCTTCGTTTTTATCTTTAACGATTGTGCTATTGGCTTTGAGCTCGAATAATCACACGGAAAAGAGAGAGTTCTTGCAGTCACGCAGCTGCTCGCAGCACTATGCACAGTTCAGTCTGTGGATATCCTATCCTATATTATTTAGAATCGAAAAACAATTAATTTAAAAAAGATTGTTTAAAATTAGTTTAAAAAAGTTCTAAATAATTTAAAAAGATTGATTTTTAAAGATTTATTAATATATATTTTTTTAGTTAAAATATTTTTATAAATCTGAAATTACCGGCAAAAAAATACCGCAACAATCTCAGAGGGTTTTTCCAAAATAGTTCGTTTTTGATACTTTTTGAAACTTTAATTATTTTATAAATTTTTTTAATTTTTTATTTTTTATTTTATTAATTTTTTTTTTCATTTGTAATCTAACTGTTTATATTTATATTTATATTTTATGTAAGCTAAATTGTGTTAAAAATATATTTCTATTTCTCTCAAGGCATGTCGCTAAATTGATAAATATATTTTCAATGTGTCTATTAACTTCAACTAAAGATATGTTTTCATTTAAGGACTATTGCATGTGAATGTTCAAAAGATTATCACATATATAAGTATATAATTTTGTATACCAAATGTGTGTCGCATGTGCGTGTTCTTGTGCTCTAAACAAAATTTCTCAAGTTGCCTGTTTTACTCTCCCTAAATGTATTTGTGTTTGTGTGTATGTAATGCACGTATCCTACTCTTTGTGGAAAAAGTAAAAGTCTACTCGTACAATATATTATTACCTATATACATACATATTTGCAATTCAATGAAAAATTCAACAACAAAAACCCTTACCACCCATTGTGTTTTCTTTTCACCGCGTTCGTATGTATGTATGTTTTACCCATCACAAAAAAAATTAAAAATTTAAAAAAAAATTAAAAAAAAAAACAAATAGTGCAACATTGCCAATCCAAACAATACAACACCAACAACAAGCACAACAACGACACAATCGTCAACTTGCAGCAGCGAAGACAGCATCGACGAGCATCGCAGCATTGAAGATGAATTAGAAGATGTACAAGAAGTCGAAGAGGAAGATGTAGATGATGAACATTATGCTGTAGAAGAGCAGCAGCAGCAGCAACAGCCACAAGATGAGGCAGAACAACAGCAGCAGCAGCAGCAGAAGCATCCGTTCTCAATGCTAGAAGAAAGTGCTTGCGGTGCGATGGCGAATGCTTGCATCGATGAACTTACTCTAAATAATGAAGTGATGGCTATATCGCCAGCCGATAGTGCCAGCGGCAACAATAACAACTACAAATGTAATGAAGAATCACTGGGTGCCGCAACAGCATTAAATAGCAACGACGTCTGCGTCTACGATGATTCCCCTATGGTCACTTACAATCTCGATAATTGCAATGCCAATAACAGTGAAAGCAACAGCAATTCCAATAGCTATAGCAATATTAATTTGAATGCCAACACCAATTGTAGCAACACCAATTCCAACTCCAATCAACCCTGCACCACAATCAGCAACAACACAACCCCATCCAATTGTATGAGTATGAGTAGTGCCCCGAATGCAAATACAACGCTTAATCGCAATCGAACCAACATTTCACATATAAATCAAACTCAGAATCAAAATCAAAATTCCAATCCGAGTGAAAATCAGAATATTTGTTCAAATCAAAATCAAAATCAAAATCAATATTTAAATTACAACTCAAATTCGAATCAAAATTCATTGCAAAATTCAATGGCGAATGCGAGTGTGAGCACAATGCAAAATCAAATGAATCCAAATATGTCCTCCAGTCTTGAGATTATACTCTCGCCAATTATACAAAGTAGTCGACGGTAAGTTATTTGCAAAAAAAAAAAATTTAATTTTTTTTATTGATTAGTTTGGTTTAAATTACAGTTCCAGTTAGTACCAGTATTTATTACAAATTATGTATGTACTTGTATATATATATATATATAATCAATTCATATATAAAGATTATTAAAATGTTCCAAGAACCCTTTTAAATACAACTTAGAACCCAATGAATTCTTTAAAAATTCTTTAAATATGTTTTAATTCAGTTCAAGTTGAAATTTGACATTTTTATATTGCATGATAAGCTAAAATCGTATCAAATATATTAATATATGTATATGGAAAAATATGAAAAATGTTTCAATTTATATAAAAACACTTAAACATTTTTTGAAACTTAAAAAAAAAATATTTCAAGCTGACTAATATAACGAAAAAAATTCATCTAATAAACTAATATAATTTAAAAAAAAAAAATTTAAATTAAGTCGTGACGAAAATTATTGATTAGTTTTCGTAAGCGTAAGATGCCTGAGCGTCCTTCTACTATAACATTTCCAAATCACATCTCCAGTGATGAACAGACAATTTCTAATTGGTTTGCAAAATTTTTGAATCAAATTCCAATTATCCTTATAAACCCTGGTAACTTATCCCAAACCCTTACAATATCTTTCGCCAACGATTTTCCTTATCTAAAGTCCTTAACTATGGTGCTGGTCACATACCTTCTGATTTTCTTATAAATTTTGATGATTGTATTAACGAATCCTTGATTTATTCAATTTATCACTCAAAGAGAGTATTTTTCCATCTATAGATCGGTATGCAGCTCTAACGAAAACCAAAAACTCCTTATAAGAAAAGTGCAAAAAAAACTGTGCGCGAAAAATTTTTTTACGAAGCAGTATGCACCTTGAACGAAAAAACCTCCATTTTCTACTGCATATTTCTAAAGTTTTGAAACAAACACGAATGCGCGGCAACACAGGTTTCCGAGCGAAATAAATAGTCTCATATATACTTCGCGACAAACAAGAAGAAGCCAAATTTTCAAACGTATTAAAGAAAGCTTATAAAGCAATTTATGTAGTATTTTGAATTTTTTCATCAATTTCTACAATAGAAAATCATCTCCGTGCTCACTACATTTTTCTATCCACGAAATATATGGGTTTTTTTTTCATTAAAGCCATCTTCATAAAGATGGTATCAAATCTTTGGGCAGAAATTATCTTGATACAGCTAAACTTTCTGCAAACTCCAAAATTATTTGAATCACTTATCACAAAACATTTTACTCATTCAATATCTGCCATTATATTACATCGCCGAAAGGGATTTGTTAAAGGAAGATCTATGTATTTACAACTACCAATATACTTGAGTTCAATACTTATGTATATCGTCAATAAGTTCAGCACAAAGAATGTGTTGATGTTGTTCTCCTTCTCTTCTTCTTTGTCGGTGCCTTAAGCGGTGCCTTACGCGATTATAGCCTCCTCAACAATAGCGCGCCACCCGTTTCTTCTCTTTGCTGTTTGGCGCCAGTTGAAAATACCAAGTGATACCAGATCGCTCTCCACCTGAACTTTCCAAACGGAGTGGAGGCCTTCCTCTTCCGCTGCTTCCACCAGCGGATACTCCATCGAATACTTTCAAAGCTGGAGCGCCTTCATCCATTCGGAAGACATGACTTAGCCAGCGTAGCCGCTGTCTCGTGATTCGCTGAACTATGTCAAAGGCGTCGTATAGCTCGTATAGCTCATCGTTCCATCGTCTGCGGTATTCGCCGTTGCCAACACGCACAGGACCATAAATCTTCCGCACAACGCCTACAGCCGACTCATCGGTTGTCGAAATCGTCCAGGCATATGTCAGGACGGAACTGATGAGCGATTTCTAGAGTTTGGTTTTGGTTCGTCGAGATAGGACTTTACTATTCAATTGCCTACTCGGTTCAAAGTAGAACCTGTTGGCAAGAGTGATTCTGCATTGGATTTCAAGGCTGACATTGTTGGTGTTGTTAATGCTGGTTCACAGATAGACGAAATTATCTACGACTTCGAAGTTATGACTATCAACAGTGTCGTGGGAGTCAAGTCGCGAGTGCGATGACTGCTTATTTGATGACAGGAGATATTTCGTCTTGCCCTCGTTCACTACCATACCCATTCGCTTCGCTTCTTTGTCTAATTTGGAGAACGCAAAACTTACGTTACGGATGTTATGACCAATTATATCAATATCAGTGGCATACGCCTAGAATTTTACACTCTTGTAGAAGATTTTACCTGCGCTATTTAGCTCTGCAGCTCGTATTGTTTTCCTCAGCATCAAATTGAAGAAATCACACGATAAAGAGTCTCCTTATCTGAAACCTCGATATGGTATCGAACGGTACGGCGAAGTATTTTCTCACAATTCTCACTGCGCTTCTGTCATTATCCAGATTCAGTTTGCATAGCCGTATAAGTTTTGTGGGGATATCAAAAAACTTAACTTTCGCGGTTTCCACCCATAATTTTTACAATGAGTCTCCTCATACCTGTATGATCGAACTCAAAAAATAGTGTTTCAAATTTTCTCTTCTGATTCGATTATAAAAGGGTAGCCACCAAGGGCCGATTATGTTTTCACTATTTCTAAATGATGTTTGTTCTCATATAAAAAATTTCAAAAATTATATTGTAAACGATGATGTAGAACTTTTTAAAGCTTATACTTTGGCAAATGAAGGCGTCTTACTACAATCTGACCTAAACAGCATGTTAAAGATATTTTAGAATCCAAAGTATTAAAACTATTCTGATCGTAGCAAATCTATTCGTTCTTTTTTCCTTCAGAAATTTCACATATATAACCTTTTTCCTCATACCAATTGTGTAAAAATTATCAACCTCCGTATTCTGGCCACTCGCAGGTAAACAACAAAAGACGAGTAAATGGGCTCAATTTCTTGTCTTTTTCTTCTTTCCATAATCAAAGTTATTGTTCCCTTTCGAGTGTCGAGATATTTTTGCTCGTTGTTTCTGAAAAGTTTTACATATTGAGAAAAAAAAACCTTGTCAGCTGTCAAGCTATGGTCATTTACATTTGATATTTGAATTAAGTTGCTTATTTAAAATCAACTGATAATATTTTTTCTATAGCAATTAAATTTTTTTTTTTTTTTTTTTGTAGTCTATACTTAAAAATCTGCTGTCTATAATGGCTCGGCGTTACTGGAAGCAAAGGAGTAGTAAGAATTGTTTTTACCACTTTTAGTGTATTCCAATTTTTTTTTTTTTTTGTGGGATAAACTATGCTAAACGGGAAACTCGGTTTGTGAAATTCTTACTTCTTCGAAATACTTTTTATATCATCAAATTATTATAAAAAATAAAAAAAATGTTGATTTTTTTCTTCTTTGTTATCCTGTAAAACGTAAACAGTTTTAGAGGATAAAACAGTCATATACATTTCTGTAACCACCCTAATAAATATACATTAGGATCCAGCTCAAAATTTCTCCAAAAAATTTCGCTCCGACTCATAATAAAAATTGGAATAGAAACGTAAAGGAAAACAATAATTTGCAAAATTAATGACAAATCCAAAAACCATGAAAGCAAAATAAAATATGGAAACCAACAACAAAACGGCACAAATGAATTAAGTTAAAAAAAAACCAGAACACAGTACAAAAACAAATAAAACAAAAACGGGCAAATGTTTGTATAATGCATAAAATATTAATATTCATAAAAGCTGGAAAAGTTTTGGGCCATAAAAAGTGCTGCCAACAGCAGACAATAAAACAAAAACAAAATAAAATAAAAACAAAATTATGAGGGGAGAAAAACAACAAAATAAATGAAAATAAAACAGAGTTTTTGGCGCAGAGATAAAAATCGAACGAATTTCAACAAAAATCCGATTGTAGAAAGTAAGAAAACGTGCAGTAATGAGTGCCAACAACACATGGCTTGCAATGAAAAATATGAAAGAATAAAAAATTAAAGAAAATTACAAAAAAATAATACCAAAAATAATAGCAAAAAATACTTGGCAAGGATACAAAAGAAATAAATACATACAGATACAAAAAATAAAAACAAAGAAAAAATAATAATTTTGTATAAGAAAACGACAATAACACCATTGGGAAAAGTTGATTTCTACGCCATCAGCACATTTCTTAATACATACATAAACAAGTATATACATATACAAGTATATGTGTGTGTCTGTTTGTTGGTATGATATTTGCACAAATGATTTCGTCGCGTTTTCGCAGAAAACTCCAATTTAAGGGCCTTCTGAAGCCGCCTGATTGTCTGTTTTATGCATGAGAAAGTGAAAAAGCTCGCAAATATTTATAGCATATGCAAAGGAGGACTAGAGGCTTATTTGTTAGGGTGATCCGAAAAAAAATTAATTATAATTACCGACTAAACCTCTGAACTATAACGAGTTAAAAAAAAATATTTTCTATTTCGATGTAACAGTGCATTTACTAAACCGATTATTTTTAAAATTAAGAAATTCTTTAAGCTTGATAGCACGGGTCAACACAAATTTTGACCTTAACATTAGAGTATGCAATTTCGATGAATTAGATAATAGTTTAACGAAAAAAAAAGTATATGACTTGAAAAAATTTGCGTTTGTATCCGTGGGAATGTTTAAACGATATTTTTGAAAATCTGTAATTTTTATTTTTATTTTATAAATTTTTTTTTTAAAAAGACATTATTTTTGTTAATTTTAACTTTTAAATTAGATTACAAAAAGTGGGAATTTATTCAATAAATTCACAGTTTTATTTTTTCTTTTATGCTCTTAAGTACTTTCTCTCAATAAAACACAAAAATATAGTCTCCCATCATATTTTCATTGTATTGGCCTTGATAACGTTGTTCGAAGTTCATGACATCTTAATGTAAACGTTCTCCTTGCTCTCCGGAATACGCTACCATGTTATTTTTAAATTTATCCAAATGAGCATGCAGCGTATGTACTTTTCAAGACATTCTGCAACCTATGGCTTTAAAATTTTTCAGCATATTTTCAACCAGTTCTTCATAGTTTTCAGCTTTGTTATTTCCTAAAAATCCGGCTTTGAAATTATACCAACTTGCTTTTTCAACTTTATTAAGCAAGCTTGGATATTTTGTATTAGCAAAAATTTTCCGAATTTGTGGACCAACAAAATCTCCAGCTTTAACCTTTGCATCAATTTTGGAATTTTTTTTTAAATATTCAAAAAATTTTCGATTTTTCATCCAGTTGCTTCACAAATTGTTTCATCAACCCTAGCTTAATATGCAAAGACACTATTAATCCTTTTTTCTCTTCAACAATCAACTCAAATTTTACATTCTGTTTTCCGACACAAAAATACAGTTCTTACAGGCCATGATTGCTGAGCGTTGACACAAATAATACGGATATTTTGTATATCCACCCTGTAGTGCCATTAAAAATCCTACCATTTTAAAATCTCTAATCAGCTGCCAGTTATATTCGTCATACTTCACAGATTTTAGTAAAATTTTAACACCTTCATAATATTCTTTTAAATGTTCAGAGTGAGCTATTTGAAGAGATGGAAATTCATTACCGTTGTGTAACAAAAAAGCTTTCAGAATTTTTGTAGAGCTGTCAATAAATAAATGCCATTCACTAGGAACACAGGGAATTCCAATATCTTCAAACAAAAACTTTTATATCGTTACAAAAACAAGGACAATCTTCTTTCGTAAAAAATGATGAGAATATTTCATGCCGAGTTCGCTGGTACATGATATTGAATGGTATTGACATCAATCAGTAAATTCCATTGTTTTCAACGAGAACCCAAAAGCTCTGCTTTAATTTTCGGCAGATTTAAATCACAAGTTTTAAATCGTTAAAATCTTCTGAAGAAATAAGATGGTGTTTTGCTGCTTCAGGTGTGGGTAAAAACACTTTATCTGAACCACTTCTATTGGAGCTGTGAGTTGAGCTTTTTTGAGACAATTTCATCGGAGATTCTGGTACTAGAAGTGTCGCGCTATGTTCAATTGAAGCAGAAGAAGAAACAAGGTCAGGGTCTTCAATAGATTTTGCATTTTTGCCACTACGTCTTTTACGCGGATTGACAATGCAAAAGTAGCTGTCACTCATGTGGTCTTTTTGTTCTCGCCAAATTCTTGGTACTGCGAATTTCATAGACCTCCTCTCACCTCGATACCAACCTAAAATAAATGGAAATAATAATTAATGTGTTTATAGTATTTTTTCATCGCTTGAACAAATGTACTCTCCTCTTTTTCGGTTGATTTTTCAGCATTTCATATTTTTCATATTGATTTTTTGTTAAATATAGTTTTTTTTTGTTGATATTTTATTCACTAAAATAGACTAGTAGCTTAATTCAAAAAAAAAAAAAAAAAGAACGGCGTCTAAAATTATTTAAAAATAAAGGAAAAGCTTCCATATAAAAATGTTGGCGTCTTATAGTGTGCTACGATGAATTAATTATGGTTATTTAGCGCGCTTTTGCATTTACTACTTGCGCTTGTAAGCAGCTTTCAGTGCTGATTTCGCAATTAGCAGAGCTTTTTAAACTTGTTGCAAAGCCTACGCAATCGCAAAGCTTTCTCAACGTTTCTAAGTTACTTGAGTTGTCATTTTTTGTATTTTTTTTTTTGTAACGCGCTTTTAGAAGATACTTTATTACTATATAGGAGCTTTCAGTTGTATTTTCAAATAAAAAAAATATTTAAATTAAAATTAATTTCTTTTTAGTTATTTCAATAATTTCAAATATTTTTTCCTGTACTTAAGTTAAAGCATAAAATCTTATGTGTAGAAATGAAGTATAAAATCCTTTCTACCGCAGCAGTTTAGTCACCGAATGCTAACTGAGGAAGTTTTTTTGCAAGCTTAAAGCTTTTCACGCAGAAAAAGCGCTTTAAGTGTTTCAAACATACCTTTACTCGCCAAGAGTTGCAGAAAATTTACAGCGTTTCCTTTGTTGTGCATAAAAGCTCAAATTTTTTTCAAACAAGTAGTTTCAAAAAATCTTTTTTAAAATTATGTGGTTATTAAACCGCTTAGAGCTGTTAGAATTTTGCTGAATTTATCTTTTTTATGCTTAAAAGCTTTCAATGAGAGCTTTTTACCTAACTGAAAGCCTTTTAAAATGTTGTTTTTTGAAAGTTTTAAGAAATCTTCTATAATCACCTTCCAAAGACCTTTTACAAGACCTACATGAGACATGCGGAGCCCATGGCTTGTCTTGGTACCTAACAGGGAAGTTAAAATATGCTTCGTAGGCTTTATAGAGAATGTTGTATGCCTTATATTCATATTTTATATCACGCACTTTAATAAATTGGCCACATATATAAGTATAACAAAGCGCATCATGATGCTGATGATTTATGATGTTTACATTGTCTCGACGACATTTTGTCATTTTCTAGACTTTTAAAAAACATCTGATTGTTATAACAATAATAATGATAATGATAAATAATTATTTATCACTCAAATGTCATCTGGACTGCACTGTGTGAATGTAAAAACCCCACTTTTATGTCCCAATATTTTCGAATGTATCGAAATTAATTAAAATTTCTATAAAAACATGAAAATTAGTATAATTACGATAGTTATCACAAAAGCAAGCTTCTTTTCAAATCTATATTAATAGGTAAAAATTGAAAATTGTCAAAAATGTTACACTTCGCATCCAACCTGACGTTTTTCCTCAATAATTATGCAAAACTCTGAGACACTTCAGTGGTATATTCTTTTGTAGACAAATAACTATGTTAAAAAAAAAATATTTTCTAAATAATGCACACCCTAATAGGTATTACAATTGAAAAGTGTACTAAAAAGCAGGGAAGATATTTCGCGAAATTCAATTGCGGCCCAAAGAAACAGAAAAACAATAGCATATCAACTTTCAATTCCATTTGCATTTCACCTCTCCCCCATAAGATAACTTCCGGTGACAGCTCCCACAAGATGGGCTATGCGATTCAGGCTGAAGCAGACTTCACTGCCACAGATTTTTTCAGTTTCCTCACAGATTTACGCGTAATCGGCCTTCACTTACTTTTCCTTTCAAGCAGACTTTTAAGCGCCGTTAAAGGAAAAATATTCTCTTAAGAATAACTAAAAGTTCCCTAACCACTCTCACTCAGTGGCACACACAAACACAAACACACACACGTACACACATACACATACACACCCGCGCACACATTTCCAAACAAAGTCAGGCAGCCTGGCATCAGGAGAATTGATTTTAAAATCGAAGATTTTTGGCAGCCCTAAGGACAATAGAAACCGAAGGAAATGTGCTAGGAAGCGCAGCCAACAATTTTGGTTTTAATGTTTTGTATTGTTTGTATTGTAAATAATTTACTTAGCATTACACACTGTGGAGCGAAATTGAATGTTGTTTCTGCGCGAAGTTATTGGCAGTGACTTTGAGAAATTTTTTTTTCTTTTTTTTTTTTTCTTTCTTTTCTTTGCTTTTGCATGCCAATTGTTTGAGTGTGGGTATTGGAGCGAGTACACGTCATTTAAGATTTTTCACGGTTACTAACGATGCAAATTGAATTTATTAATGACTTCAGTTATGCGGCAAAATGAGTGAAAAATGAAAGTGTAGAAAAGTCTGAGTTGCTCGATGGGGAACTTTTTGCTGGCGCTCTTGTAATTTTTGAAGATTTATGCAAATTTGAGTAGGAAATAAATATTTTGTTTAAATTTAAATACACATAAATGCTTCACTACCTTCAAGGCACTGATTTTAGCTTTAATAAAATGTGAACTTGTTTTCTGTTAACCAAAACAAGTCTAACGTTCATGTTGCTTTTGAAAATCACTTGTTTTAAATTGAATTTAGTTAAATATCGATTTCAAAGAAATGCTTAGTTCATGATTTACTTAATGCTTTTCGAAAAACCAGTTTCTATTAAATATTGAAAATTTAGCGAAAATATGCATAATTATATATTTAATTCCGTATAGAAGAACCAGCTTTTGTCGCAAATATTTAAAAACATATAAAAAAAAAGATTAAATCTATTATAAAACAGAGATCTAAACAGAGAACTAAAGGTGAACACCTACATATAAAGGGTGATCCAAGTACAGATACTTTTTTCAATAGCCTTTTTTTGAAAGATCACGCGTGAGTCGTGTTAAGCTGTCATATTATTTTTGTTCAGCATTGTTTGGCATTTCATCCTGGAAGGACTTACGCCTGAATAACGTTTACAAATCATTCAACTTTATTACGAAAATTCACATTCTGTAAAGTATTGTGTTTCGCGCGCTTCGCTCAACTTATGGTCAACATAATCGGCCTCCTGAGCATACTATTCGCAACATCATCACCCACCAGCATTCATTATTGGATAATATTCGACCGAACAGACCACGTCCAACACGCAGTGAAGAAAATATAGCGGCCGTAGCTGAGAGTGTATACGAAGACCGTAGAGATTCGATTCGGCGCCGTTCGCAGTAACTCCAACTGTCGTATGGAACGACTTGGCGTATTTTACGTCGAGATCTTAAATTGAAAGCATACAAGAGACAGCTTGTGCAAGAGCTAAAGCCGCTCGACCTTCCCAAGTTACATTGCTTCGTTCTATGGGATCTTGAAAAGTTCCAAGAAGATCCGACGTTTTCGAGTCAAATTTGGTTCAGCTATGAGGCCCGTTTCTGGCTCAATGGGCATGAAAACAAGCGAAATTACCGCATTTGGGACGAAGAACAACCTGAAGAGATTCAAGAGCTGTCATTTCATCCAGAAAAAACAACGGTTTGGTTTGGTTTGTGGGCCGGTGGAATCATCGGTCCATATTTCTTCAAAAATGATGCCGGTGAGAACGTAATCGTCAATGGCGACTGAAATTGAAGCTCGTGATCTCCGTGACATATCAACAAGACGGCGCCACTTCCCACACATCGCACCAATCAATGGATTTATTGAGAGAACACTTCGGTGAGCAGATAATTTCATGTTTTGGCCCGCTTGGTTGGTCACCAAGATCTTGTGATATCACACTGTTTTTCCTGTAGGGATATGTAAAGTCTAAAGTCTGTGAATATGCTTCGATTGAGGCCTTGAAGCAAAACATCACGAGTGTCATCGGCCCGTTACCGGTCGAAGTGCTCGAACGAGTCATCGAAAATTGGACTCAACGGATGGACCATCTGTGACGTAGCCGCGGCCAAGAATTGAAAGAGATAATCTTCAAAAACTAAATGCCAAATAATGTTCTTTCGAATGTTTATAAACATTACCCATTAAATTTGAATTTTCTGTGTTTTTTTTTTTTTTTTTAAGAAAGTTCTGTACCTCGTAATGGATTTTCATTGATATATTTTATGAAAAAAAGTAAAAGACTGTTGTAAAATTTTGAGCAAGCTACACCATTTCATTTGTGTTTGACAGACATCGAAAGCAGATGACCTAATAAATTTTAATGGAAATGGGAAAAAAGTGAATTTCGAGTGCTGATTAATTATTTTTATAAAAACCATCACTGAAGCCAAGGAAAGGCTATGGGGACTCTGCTACATCAATTTAAATGGTTAAGAAGTGGTTTACTGAGTTCCGTTGTGTTCGTACCAGCACAAGTTTCGCCGAACGTTCAGATTTCCCAAACGAGATCGTCGCGCCAGAAATTCATGGAATGATATAGGCATCTCAACTGACATGTATTCAAACGAATTTTCGCACCGTTTCGTTATCGCAGACTAAGTGTGGATCCATCACACCACACCAGCGACCAATAAGCAATCAACACAGTGGGTTTCTCCGATTTAACGTGCACCAAAGAAGCCCAAGGTGAGCCTGCCGGCTAACAAGGTTATTGCCACAGTTTTTTAGAGATGCGCGAGCTGTCATTCATATCAATTACCTTGAAAATGGTAAACCGTGTAGTAACCATGTCAAAAATTTATAAATCGGGCTGCGAACTACTATCATCTCTAGCACATTCTCTAGATTTAGTCCCCTGCGACTATTTCTAGTTCTCAAACGTGAAGAACTTGCTGGGCGGCGAGAGATTCGAATGAAGAGGACATCACAGAAACAAGCCGATATTTTGAGGGCCTTGAAAAGAACCTATCATTTGGAAAGAATGGAAGGAATACCAAAATTGGAAAAACGCTGGACTAAATGCATAGAACTAATAGGAGACTATGACGGCCGTAATAGCCGAGCGATTAGCATTGCGTACTACCATTCGGAAGGCCTGGGTTCGAGTCCAGGTTTGAGCAACGTCCAAAAATTATAAAAATAATTTTTTTCTAATTGCGGTTGCCCCTCGGCAGGGTATGTCAAGCCCTCCAAGTGTATTTCTGACATTAAATAAAAGATCATCATAAAAATCAATTGGCATAAATATATCAACTGAACGTGTACATTATATCATTCACCAATATTTGGGTATGAGAAAGCTCTGAGCAAAGTGTGTGCCGCGCAAGCTCACTTTTGACCAAAAACAATGACGAGTTGATGACTCAGAGCAGTTTTTGGAAATGTCCAAGAGTAATAAACCCGAGTTTATGCGTCGATCTGTGACGTAATCTGTGTGGCTCCATCATTTCACTCCGAAGTCTAATCGATAGTCATCCGAGTAGACTACACACGACGCTCCAAAGCGTAGAAAAACGCAACAATCGGCTGACAAGGTTATGGCGTCTGTATTTTGGGATGCGCATGGAAAAATTTTCATTGACTGCCTTCAAAAAAGAAGGACCATCAACCAAGCTTTTGAAGAAAAAGAAAGTGCTGTTTCACGAAGACAATGCACCGTGTCTCAAGTCAGTGAAATCTATGGCAAAAATCTATGAATTGGGCTTCGAATTGCTTCTGCATCCGCCTTATTATCCAGATCTGGTTCCAGCTTTTCTCAGATCCCAATGGCGAGATGGTCGCCGAAACTGTATAACAATTTACATTCGATTCACTTGAAATTTTAACAACATCTTCAGAGATACATTATCTACAGAAGTACGTTGGATCTTTTTTATCTTAGGTATTTTTATTTATTTTTTTTTAACAATTTTTTAGGCCAAATTGTTACTTTTTCCTTTAGAGACCCGCCATTTTGTCAAAAATGCATATATTGAAAAAACCCTACGCACTTCTGTAGCTATTGCTATTCACAAGCGGAAACCGTTCATCAACTTATTAAAATAAAAAAATTACAGGAGCTGTGTGTCTCGCCGTGGTTCCCAAAAAAATGGAGACATTCTAAGGAGTATGCTGCATAGCCACTATTTTTAAATTCATTTTTCGTAAAAAATATTTATAAGCAGTTAATTATATGTGTAATAAATGGCTTTTGTAAAAAATGAGATTTATTTAATAGTTTTCCCGAAAAAAAAATCTCAAAAAAGGCCTACTTTGTGGCTCTCTAGTGTTGCCTAACCCCTTAAATACCAACAAAAAAAATGCTCAAACCAAATATTTGTTCAACAATTCTTCTCGCTCTCAGATAAGGGCAGAAAATGTTACCCACCTCAATAACATATAAGTCAAAATAACAAGTAAAGATGCAAAATGTCGAAAAATAATAGAAAAATACAAAAATTTGGTACACCCTTGAGAGAAAAAAAACCACAACGATTTCGAGAAACTATAACAACAAAACATTTTAAGGAAAATTGGAATGTAGATTTTCTTCAGCTTCAAAATTTGTTTCCAAAATCGAATTAAAAATAATATAAAAAACGAAATAAATAATTTTATTATATTTCTGCCATTTTCTGATCATGTCAAATGCCAAACTGCTGGCCTTTATACCAACCCTTTTTGGAAATAAATCAATTTTCCATATTCAACAAATACTTTCATATTTGTGCATCCCCAATGTTTGAATTGCATGATTGAAAGTACACAATTGTTCATAATTTCTCATGTGACCCAGAAAGGTCATTTCATTTAATTGCGGTTCATTTAACCAGCCACGACATTTGCCATACGCTGTAACTGTTTAACCGTAAGTTGAAACATAAAATACACACAAATGTATAGACAATCATGCGCCGTGTGTGTTCGACATTTCAAATTCAAAGCACACACACAAATATTTTAACACTTTTGTGTCAAACAAACGAAAGGGCCAGTGAATGGCCGGCAACAAAACACAGCTCAATACACTGAAATTTCGAAATGTAAACATTTTTGGGTAAAATAATAAATATACATATACATACATGTATGACAAAATGTTTCGTTTTACAGTTTAAGGGTAAGCGATAAAAATCTGTTTGTCACTGCGTATGAGTGACGCTCGCTCACTTGTCTCATCTGCACGTAATACCAGGTTCGAGGTCACTCATACGCAATGTACACGCAAATAGCAATAAACAAATACAATTCCATATCAAATGAGACTTATCAAAAACAACAACAACAAATACTGCATGCATTTACACTGTATATGTTTATGATAAAGTGATAAAAAGTTTTGAATAGCACATAATGAGAGTGGGCAACCCTTTTTTTTTACACGCTCAAATACATATGAATAACGTCATATCCACGTGCATGGCCTGCAGAAGGTTGAATGGTGTCGTTAATAATTTTTTGTTTTAGTTTTTGCCTATATAAATTTCCAAATATTCTTCAATGAGTGTGTGATGAAGTGAAAAAGTTACCAAATGAATGTTAAGCGAGTTAGCAATTGGCCATTGCCTGTCTGTACACACATTACAGTTTCATTTCCAACCACATAGACTTCATTGAAAGTATGGAGAGCATAATGCTGCTACTCCAATAAACCATAAAAATATGAATATAGATGTATGTTTTAAATAATGACCTATAAAAAACTAAACAATGACTTCAGTGCCTTTAGGCAGGAGCTACAGCCGTACCAAAAACACCAGAACAAATGGTACAGTGAAAATATATAAACGAAATAAAAACAAGAAAGATAAAGCTAAAAGAGCAAAACAAAAATATGTCTGCTCACAGACCTAAAAACACACATAAATATATTTATATATATATAAATATATATATAAATTATGAATAGTGTAGGGCGAAACAAGCAACTGAAAACTACGCCAGAGGTAACAAACGGACACACGTAGACAGGCAGCCACACCACCAGTTGTTAGGAAGTTGATGCTTTCATATTGGTGTGCTGAATAAAAATATTTTGTAAAACAGAATATTTCGCATAAATATGAGAAAAATTTATGCAGAACAGCAGGATATGAGCAAAATAGTATAAAATACCATTAAAAGAGGAGCCATGGCTGAGGTATTAATATAAAGATATTAGGAATGAAGGAGAGCCTAAAAAAGCTTAGAGAGATCTACACTAAAGAGAAAAATTTGTAAAAAAAAATCCGAACATTAAAATTTAAAACCGAAATTTAAATCTTATATTGGAAACTAAAATGACACAGTAGGTCACAAATTACCAAAATTTTACTTTTCTCATACTTGTATATTTAAGCCTTGTTAAAAAATTTAAAAACAACAAAAAAAATTCTCTAGAATAAAAAAATTAAAATATTCAAAATATAAGAGAAAAATTTTTGCTAAAGAAAATATGTTAAAAATATATTTTATGTGAAATATTTTTAAAATTATATATAAATTAGCGGACCATAGCGTGCTTTGCTACACCTGTAAAAAAAATCAAAAAAAAAATCTAACTGAAATTTTGAATTTTCATTTCTTTTTTTTTTTTTTTGGAAAAGGAAGAGGAAAAATTGATTTAAAAATTTTTTCCTAACTTTTTTAATGATTATTCAAAAAAAAAAATTTTTTTTTTTTTATTAATTTATTTTCATTTTCATTTTTTCACCCTTTCTTTCTCTCTTTCAACACCACATACAACGTCATGTACACGTATTTTGGAATTTTACATGTATTTGTTGTTGTTGCTTGTATTTTGTATGAGTAGCGACCGACATTCACTAAAATGGTCATATCTCTGGAACGGCTGCGCCAATCTCATGAAAACTTCACATTAACTTTCTCCAAATATCCCTTTATAACTCATTGGAATAGGCCCATTAGAATAGTTATGCGAATAGATAACAAAATGATAATTGATTATTTATTTAAAACTCTAAAAAATATTTAAACATCCTCAAAAGTTTGGTTTTTCTGTATATAAATGGGGATGTAAGCTTGTCTGTTGATAGCTTACAGATTTCGAAACCACTCAGCCGATTTTGTTCAAATTCTTAGAAGGACTTCATTGGGGCCCGGTGAGTGTTCCTGTGAAGTGTATTTGTGAGAAGTGGAGCTGGGACCTATCCACCAGGTAGCGTGTTGTCTAAATTAACAAAGGCAAGACTTTTCCTTACGGGAAGTTGGTACAGAACAGATTCAAATAATCGTTAAAATATTCGCCTAAAATTTCAAATTGATCGTAGTAAAATTCTAAGAGATAGACCCTTTGGAATTTTTGTCCATCAGCGCATGTCTGTGTCAATTTGAAACTTTAAACGCGTTTATCTCAAAACTCTATTTTTCAAGTCGCTGGACACGATTTCTCGAAAAGTTTTAAAGCGATTTTGTTCAAATTTGGCACACATCCTTGTTATAACATTATCCAGTCATTGAACAAAGGATATTTTTTATTACAACTAATTGTTTAAAGCCAATGCGTGGCAAAAATTTGATCAAAAAATATGTTTTTGTTCAAAGTCTGTCAAAAATTCAAATTTTTATTGTTTGTTTTTTCCCTCGTCAAACAACGAGATTTATCCGTGTACTAATGAAATATTTTTGGTTTTTTGAATTTAGCTAACCCAATAATGAGTTATGCTGTCCACGGTGAGAGCATTTTTTTTTTCAGACCCAAGGGATATGAGGTACCACCGGCTGAGTTTTCGGAATTTTTGAATAAAAATTTAACAAAATATGGTTTGAATATGTATCTTTGGTATGGTGAAATGTTTGAATAAAATATATGATTGTAAAGGGTGTATTTTATAGAGGTATAGAACTTTAAGTTGCAATAAAACAACGATGGATTATTCGATTGACATGAGTTTTATTTATCCGAAAGATAATCTTGTGGCATTACATTTTAATTATGATTTCTGGCATATGACCGCCACGGCTGGCGCGGATGTAGTCCAATCTGGACGTCCAATTTTCGATGACTTTTTCCAACATTTGTGGCCGTATATCGGCAATAACACGGCGAATGTTGTCTTCCAAATGGTCAAGCGTTTGTGGCTTATCCGCATAGACCAATGACTTTACATAGCCCCACAGAAAGTAGTCTAGCGGTGTTAAATCACAAGATCTTGGAGGCCAATTCACAGGTCCAAAATGTGAAATTAGGCGGTCACCACACGTGTCTTTCGATAAATCTATTGTGACACGAGCTGTGTGACATGTTGCGTCGTCTTGTTGAAACCACATTTCCTGGAAAAAGTTAGTAATCATGGCTCTATACCGATCACCACTGACTGTAACGTTCTGGCCACCATCGTTTTTGAAAAAGTACGGACCAATGATTCCACCAGCCCATAAAGCGCACGAAACAGTCAATTTTTCTGGATGTAACGGTGTTTCAACATACACTTAAGGATTGCCTTCACTCCAAATGCGGCAGTTTTGTTTGTTGACGTAGCCATTCAACCAGAAGTGCCCCTCATCGCTAAACATCGCTAAAATGGACGTAGTGCGCGATACGTTTTATGCACAGAACCATTATTTTCGAAATAAAATTTCACTATTTGCAAGCGTTGTTCAGGCGTGAGTCTATTCCTGATGAATTGCCAAACCAAATTGAGAATAAATCACTTGACAGCTGTTAAATCGGTGGCCATCTTGAAAAGTAATGCCAACTTAAAGTTCTATACCTCTATAAAAAACACCCTTTATATATATATATATAAAAATATATGGAGGAAAAAAATTTTGAAATTTTTTTTCTTTTAACCTTTAAAACCCACCTAACCACTTAATAAAACTTCACCAAAAAAATAGGCTTTCTGTAAGAAAAAAAAGAAAACCGCAACCAAAAAAATTAAACCAATGTTCAAACGAAATACGTCACAGCAACATAAAAATGATATGAATGAATGCTGAATACACGATCCGCCTTGTGAAGTAGAAAATCAGAGCAAAACCTAATTCGAATGCATTCACTTTCCATCTATTCAACGCAAAACAATTCAACTTGCTAAAAACAAAAAAAGGAAAAACGCACTTCCAATGTTCAGCAAACAAAAGTGACGCCGGTATAGGCTATATAATAAGATAAGAACAACCATACAGTCGTTGGTTTTGCGAAAAAAAATGAAAGTAGTGCGAAATAATAAAATGTTGAAACAAAATGGGTCAAGCAATAAAATCCAACAATAGGAATTTTAGAGAGAAAAATTTAAAAAATCTAATTCAATTGAGTGCAAAAAATTATTCAAAACTAAGCGAATCAGTGTGGGTCAACAGCATGTTTTGTTATATCTAACTGTAAATCTCTTGTTAAATGCTGTTATAGGGCACAAGTGAGTAACTATAGAGACTATTAGATGCAACTTCATTTGGGCAGATTTAAAATTAAACCAGTCGATTTCAATTGAGAATATACTCCTTAAAACTGAGGATCCAATGAAAATATTCCTGGCTGGCGGTAGGAGGCTGCCTTACATCTTTACACAGACCTAATGGTAGTGTCATTTGAAGGTTCAATTCAAATTGAGGCAATGAAAATGCGTTGCGCTTAGGATGCCCATGTTTTTCAGCATACTTTAAGAGTTCTTGATATCCGGTTCCAGAAACTTTCATTCCCAGACGTCTAGAAGGAACTCAAGATAACGGAAACAGAGTGGATATTCCAAAGTCTCACTCATCCAGTGCACATGAACTTAGAGATCTTGCATGTCATTAAGACATTCCATCTCATGCTGATCCCGGTCTTTTAGCTCTTACGAAAACTTGTATAGAGTCTTTAGTGTCTTGTCACGCTTTTCGCTTTTGGTGGGAGACTGGATTGAAATTGTTTACAAAACTCGTTGTCGTTTCGACAATTCTCAGCGTACTGATCTCGATTTGGTCTTGTTACAAAGGAAGTCTGACTAAAATACTTTGTTGGTAATATGCCGAAAATTTCTCCAGTCATGAAAGCCTCAGTACACTTACTTTCTGGATATGAAACATTATTGCCTTAATTAGCGCTTGGCCATCAGCTTATATGTTTTTCATTTGGTTTCTCTTGTGGTATTAGCAAGCTAAGCAGTTTTCCTTGTCGCGAAGAACTCCGCCCCAGAATTTAGCAGTAATTCTGAAGCTCGAGACCAGAGCTCTAGTTGATCAGTTTGTTAGTAGATTTTGTGAGTGCCGCTGGCTGACCATATGTTCCTCTGCCAAACACTCTTTTTTTATGTTGCTTTAAACTTTCTTTCCCAAATAAAGCCGCTGGTTAAGTGGTCAATTTTGGGCTTTTTGAGTTATGGCTGAAGGTTCTAGCAGAAATTCAGTTAACGCTTTCTATCTCCTCTTCTTACTTCTTCTTTAGAAAAAATACAAATAATTTTTACCGCCTACTCCAATGTGTACACTTATTATCATCCATCCAGTTTATGCCACTAAAATATTTTGGTACATTTATATTGCTAATACTGTGTATAAATATTTAAATATATTTTCGCAAAGATAACAGTTTAAGTTACGTAATAAATCCAAGTTTAGTGACAGCGTACGAGACAAAAATGTATGGCAAATGCCAACAAAGCAAAAAATTTCTGTTGAAATATAGCTGAAATTGAAAGTGGCTGAAAGTAAATGTCTACAAATTTAACTTAAATGTAGAAAAAAAATGCTTAAAAAGGGGTAGGCTGCGAAGGACTATGCTTCTTTTTTTTTTGTTGCGATTTTTGTCTTCTTAACAAAGGACGACGGCCGACCATTTGTATATTTTTATTTATTTGTACATTTACAGAAACAAATTTTCTCTATTTATACATTTATACAAACAAATATATTTGTATGCTGCGTAAAATGTACGCACAAAAATGATCTCAACTGCTTATTTATTAAATTAAGTAATTACATTAGTGATGCTATAAATATTGTGACGCCTTCCACTTGGCTTTGTGTCGCTGTGCGCTTTCGTAGAAATGTATACCTAAAGGAGTATGTATGTACATATGTGAAGCGCTTTCTGCTATTACGGCCATGCCTTACTCCATAGCGACTTTCGAATTTCAAACTGTTAACGCGGCAATTTCGTGCACATTCGCGCTGACATTTCTCTACATTCATTCCTCACAGCCACCCACCTACCCACAGTCGCTTTGGTCATATTTCTGCGTGAGCAAATATAAATACATACACATGGTAGAAAAAGTCTGCATTCATCTAAGTATATTTTGTTTGGACTATGAAAAGTCGAAAAGAGTAAATCATACACAAACTATTTTTACATTATTTTATTTAGTTTAATAAAAAGTAACTGTTACACAAACTTTGGTACCGATAATTAATATAAATTTAAACTGAGTTCACATATAAATAAAAAGGTCATTCAAACCAAACAGAATAAGTCTGCCTTCACTTTAACAATAATGAAACAGAAGGCTAAAAATTAAAAAAATTTATATTAAATCAATAATTTGTTGGTTGTCCACGTCTTTTAATGACTTCTAGAAGGCGGTTTTTCATTGACCCAACAAATTTGGTTGTTACTTCTGGGCTTATAGCTTCCCATTTCCCTACAAGCGCGCTCCTAAGCATTTCCTTTTTAGTTATAGAACGCTTTATACTTATTATTTCTAGTACATTCCATAAGTGCTCAATAGGGTTAAGATCAGGCGATTGCGTGAGTGTATTAGGAATATTGTACAGCAACTAAAGCTTAACAATTTCTGCTGTGTGCTTCGGGTCGTTGTTCTGTTGGAAAATAAATTGCTTACCGAGTCCCAGCATTACTGCACTTTCTTTTAAATTTGTTTCCAAAAAAATTGAGATAATCATGCTTGTTCATGATCGACTCAATAAACTGAAATTATCCTACACCCACCAGAATATGCCATGCACCCCCACATCACAGCACCTCCACCACCGTGCTTTACCAAGGCAAAGAGATTTTGCTTTTCCAGCGCTGCTCCGATTTTCCTCCAAATAATCTTACGGCCTTTTATCCCAAAAATGCAAAACATACTTTCATCTTAAGAAAATAACTTTATTCCAAAACTCTAGAGGGTTGTTTAAGCGCCCCTTCGCAAAGGCCGTCATCTTGAGACGATTTACTCTCGATATGAAAGGCTTTCTTAGCGCGACTCTGCCATAAAATCCGCTTCTTTTCAGAATTTTTCGTGCCGTATCTGGAAATAATTTTATTTTGGTATTTTAAATTAATGTTTTTTGAAAGTTGTTCACAAGAATGGTCGCGTTGCGCTCTTCTCTTTCCGTCAGTTTCCTTGGACGACCACAGCGTGGCTTAGACTCATAAAATTTTGTTTTTTTGAAGTTGTGTATTACTCTCTGGACAGAGGAGTACTGTCTGCAAATGGTTTTCGAGATTTCTCAGTAACTTTTACCGTTCTGCCACAAGCCAACAATGATTTTCCTTTCGCCAATTTCTAATTTTTTTCGTGTTTGGTCCATTATCAGAGAAATAATAAGTTTCTCCTATATTTATATACGCTTTAGCTGCTTCCTAATCGCGATTGCTATCATGTATCATTTAAAATTAAATTCAACGTAAATAATTTGTATTTTCAATGCAACGAACCATCGCTATTTAAAGTGAACGCACGCCTCTTCTGCTCAACTTACTTAAGTAGCGGTACTACAATCCCGTTAACTCAGTACGACGCAGTTCAAATTCTACAAAATTTTGCTCAAACATACTTCAAATAATTGTCTTCAAAGTAAGTGAAAATAAAATAGTGATTGTTTTGTAATGCGTAACTTTTTTTTAGTTGAATACGTTAATACAGTGAGTGAACGCAGACTTTTTCTGCTATGGGTACGTAGGTAAACCTATCTGGTTGTCTGCCTTGTGTACAGTGTGAGAGCTTTGCGTTTGCCTTGAATTGAAGTTTTTATTTGTATTTATTTTTTGATATGAATATAACTTAGGCACACGCATTTACTATGGTATTTTATTATTATTATTATTATTTTTTTCACTTTTTTATTTACTCGATTTTGTGGAATTATTGTTGGTGTGTGTGTGTCTACATTTTTATTGCTTTTATAATATTTGTTTTCGCAGTGTTTTTATAGCTCAAAGCGACCACCAGCCGCGTTTTCTGTTTTTATTTTCATCATATTTTTTATCAGACTTTATACCAATATTTATTATTTATTATATTTGCTTACACTTAATAAAATTTCTGTACAAACTCAATACAGCAGCAGTTAAAAGTTGCAAACAAACAACCAGACAGTGGCGAAAAAAAAATCACATGAAAATATTTATGTTTAAATATTTGTGAGAGGAAATAATTAAAATTTAATAAAGAATTAAAAAGAAAAAAAAACTTATTCTTCAGTTACTTCGCTATCCGCTGCACTTTAATAGTTCCTATTAAATTTTTTGCAACTTATTTTTATTAAAACTTCTTATTTTATTTTGTTATGATTTTACTGTTTTTCAGTATTTTTATATCTTTCATGTAAATGAAATGGTTTATTAAGTTGATTTAGCCATGTCCGTCTGTTAGAACCGGCCAGATCGGACCACTACAACATATGTATGACCGACTTTTTATAACTTTTGGGTCATAAATCCGTTAAAAAAGTAACTTAGAACGTGAAATTGGTACACAATCACTACAGAATTGGAACATTATATATATATATAGCCCCTCTACAACCAGATATGAAATTTTATGTCAAAAAAATCGTCAAAAAAGCACCTAAGAGCGTGATATTGACATTCGAATTTCTCAATTTGCAATAAATTTGATGTGCTCATGAAAGGTATAAAGACCTTGGCATGGCCGACAGCAACCGTTATTTTTTTTTTTTTTTTTTTTTTTTTTTTTTATAAAACCATAGGTATACGGGACAAAAGTGCTTGCATTAGACAAAGCCCGGAAAAGCAAAATTTTAGTTTAAATTCAGCAGAAATTGAAAGCGATCAAAAATGAATATATTGAAATTCAACTTGTATGTGCAACAACAACAAAATATACCAATGTTGTAATAAATTGGCAAAAAGATCACTTACAATCCCTCCTGTAAAGGGTTAAGATCTAATTTTATCTTGACTAAGTATTTATTTATTTTTAATTTTCACAATTTATTTTGATACCTATTTTTAGGCTTTAATTAATCAGATTCAATAAAAAAATATTTTAGTGCTTCAAAAAATTTTTTTATCAAAAGCTTCTATTTAAGCTTGGATAATTTCTACCAAAACGTCTAACAATATTATTTGAAAAAAAAAATGGAAAATAATTTCTATAAAAAAAACGATTTACAAAAAATACACAACAGTAAGTTGAAGAATTCGCACCAAATTCAAAATGTCAAATTTTTTAAAGGTAACTAAAATTCAAAACTGTGAATCACTATAGAAATTATTAAAAAAAAATACTCATTATAGTGCAATTCCTTTAATATCACATTAAAAGCAAAGATCTACAGAATTCAAGCTGAGTAAGTATGCTTGCTGATCTGTCGGATATTTTTTTTTAACCTCATTAGGTCATGCATTAGAATCTGCTTCTACCAATTTTCGAAATTATAGAAAATTAATTAAGAAAATAATTATTCTTTCTAATTGCGGTCGCTCCCTGGAAGAAAAGGTCAACGCTTTTGCGTGTATTTTTGACATGAAATAAAAGAAATTCAGCCGATTGGAGGTGGCTTAAAATAAATTGTAGTTATCTATATTCTTCAAATATATTCTTCTTCTTGAGACCCAAGTTACAAATTCGAGCAGAAGTAGCACCGAATAACGCCGAATTTTATCCCCGGTCCGCTTGTGGCCCTTTTTAAATATATTTACGATATATACATATATGATTGAGCCGCTGAAACGATTTTCAGCTCCTCAAATTTTTGGTTTTGCCAATAAATGGATAGACCTGCAGTTTATACTAAACCGCCTCCGAACCGCTGATAGATGTTTAAGAGGGGCTTTTTATTATATGTCAAAAATATAATAGGAAGGGTTGATACTCGCTGCATGGGCACGACCGCAATTACAAAAAATATATATATTTTTTTAATTATTATTAATAAATATAAATAATAAATTTTGAAAAGTCCAGATACGATGTAAACCAGGCAAGACGAAAGACCGGCTGCTTCTTCATCCCGAAAGCGCAAATTTCGTTTTAGCTCAAAACTTTCTCTCAACTCTAAAATTCAAAAATTTTAAGATAGAAAATTTAAAATTTTCCACTAAAAAATATATTTGATATGAGAATCCATTCTAAGATATATTTTTAGTTTTTATATTTTGTTGCAATTTTCTTGTCGAATTGGCAATGATTTTGATAATCGATCAACAGCCGTAGTACATTAAAATGGTCCTTAGTCCCGTATTCATTTCAGGGAAACAAAACTTTTCCATATCCAGAGATATAGGCAACAGCATAGTAAAATTGAACCCTACTTTCGTGTGTACTAGAGATTAGTGGTCATTACGATTTCGAAGAAAAAAATTCAAAAGGCTAACAAAAATATAGAAATTCTGAGCACTTGGTCGTGAATATGCGGAAAGACTTCCCTGAAAAACAAAAGTAAGTTCACCCGTCACACACGTAGCCTAACGGTTTAACCATTGGTGCGTGCTGTGAATATTCCGAGTTGGGATCAAATTCGAAAAAGGGTATCTGGAAAGAAGTCTGATGAGAGAACGCGGTGGTTTCCGAAATATATGTAACGTCCACCGCTCGCACTGTTGTTGTATTTTTTAATTTTCCCAAAAATATTCTTTATGGGTATGCAACTGTTCTAATACTTATTTTAGCGTTTATTTATAAATATAAAAAGAATCCAAAAAATTTATCAAAAAACTTAGTCCCGACTATGTTGAGACACTAAATTTATAGGACTGATAGAAGAGTTTTGTCAATTTCCGTTTATTAGGTTAGTTTAGGTTACACTGGCTGGCTGATTGCGCCTTGCATAAACCCGTTGGTCCTTTGGTGGGCTAGATGGGGATCCGTTTTATTTCGATCTAAAGTAGTCGTCATAAAGAACGTGAATGCTTTTCTCAAATGCTTCTCAGCAAAGCCTTAATATCTAATTTTGAAACCTCCTCTTTTGAACTGCGCAGCTCGGAGTTATCTCAGACGAATTCTAGCTAAGCTAACGCCGGACAGAAACATAAGAGATGTTCTAACGTCTTTCTCATGCTTTCCACATTCGTTTACATGTGTCGCTGCTACTAAAGCCCATTCTGATTGCATGGGATGACAGTAGGTTGTGGCCTTTCATTAGGCCTATAACTGCTTATAACTACCCTGTCTTGATTGCGCGCTGTGTAAGCAAAAAATTAGTGATTCCTTTGTTGTTATTGCTACAATTTCACCCTGATCCGGCACACAGCTCTTTCTGCAATTTCATTATAAATCGTTTTTTAGCCTCTGTATTTTCTGTACTATTCGCTAGCAAGACATATAATACCGTTAATAATTTATATATATTTTCGTGCGTTATTTGCTATCTCAGCAGCTTTCCCCTTCAGCGAAGACTTTCGCCTGAAAAATACTGCCGCACTCTGGAAGCTTGAAGGGTTTGCTGAGGTCCATTTCAGCACCCATTTTTGATGTATCAGTGTGAATTTAATACGTCCAATAGGCGGATCGGATCTTCCAGCGGTATCCGTTCAACTTAAACATAGATTGAAACCTTATTTCCCAGATGAAACGGTATTGGGTATGATGTCGGTTATATTCTTCATGCAGCTGCATATTGAACTGTGACCGAAAGCGGAATGTTCACCTGAGACCCTCAATCTCTAAGCGGATTTTGCTACGTTGTTCTCCACTGCAATTTCGATTGGTGGTAGGTTAAGCAACCTTTCAAGTGCTGACGTTGAAATGATTATTAGCGCTCCTGTTATGCATAGTGCAGCTTCAATGGTTTTCTATAAGATATGTTGCTGGCAGCGATCCACCACATCTGTGGCTGTATTACACAAATACACGAGGCCAGATGAGAAGTGCCATTTGGTGGCCACATTTAGCTTTTATATCAGTTTGTTGTCCAAAATTACCGCCAGGTACTTGATGTGATCTTTTTACTCCAGTACTGTGTCCCTTGTGTCAGCATTTACTTCTAAGTTTGCTGATGTCGCCCATCGATTTACTACTCATAGAGCGCTTTTATTAAATTTTAATAATTAATTTTCACTTCAGATGAATTCTGAATTTTAGTTATAAAATTTAATGAAAATTTAAACTTTGTCTGATGGTTCGTGGTTAAGAATCATAATTGTCTGCATACAAATTCTTTCCACTGTAATCTTCTCTCGATCTTTCAAAACTTTAGTCGTTTTTTCAGTCAAATTATACCATTTGAAGAAACATATACAATGTTTGAGAGATTAAAGCGATTCTCTTACAATTATGTTTATGCTGAGACAGAGTTCATTTTCACAAAGAACTTTTTATTTTTGAGTTAAGAATTCTTAAGTTTGTATGCAAAAAAATGGCTTACGGTCTAAGTACGTTTTATATTAGTATTCAAAGCATTAGAATACAAGAAAATTAGGTTTGCTTTAGATCAAACAAAAAATTTAGTATCGACATATTCTTATTCCATTTTCATGATTTTTTCAATTTACTCGATATTGAACGAGGTGCGAACAAAAATGCCTAAAAAATCTGACTCAGCACGTACAAAAGCTTATCCATAGTAAAGTGGTGTCTGGTGGTGCAAACAACATTTTTTAAGTGATATTAATTCCGCTGTTTCCTATTTAAGATACATAATTTTTTTCTCAAAATTTAAATTTAATTCTAACAGCACTTTATTTAGTAAAATCTTGTACATATTGCATTATAATGTAGGCAATATTCAGTAAACATCTTTAATTTACTAATTATTTCATTTATTTCATATCACTAAATATGTATATAAAGGGTGTTTTTATAGAGGTAAAGAACTTTAAGTTGCAATAAAACAACAATGGATTATTCGATTGACATGAATTTTATTTATCCGAAAGATAATCCCGTGGCATTACATTTTAAATATGATTTCTGGCATATGACCGCCACGGCTGGCGCGGATGTAGTCCAATCTGGACGTCCAATTTTCGATTTGTGGCCGTATATCGGCAATAACACGGCGAATGTTGTCTTCCAAATGGTCAAGCGTTTGTGGCTTATCCGCATAGACCAATGACTTTACGTAGCCCAACAGAAAGTAGTCTAGCGGTGTTAAATCACAAGATCTTGGAGGCCAATTCACAGGTCCAAAACGTGAAATTAGGCGGTCACCAAACGTATCTTTCAATAAATCTATTGTGGCACGAGCTGTGTGACATGTTGCGCCGTCTTGTTGAAACCACATCTCCTGGACATCATGGTTATTCAATTCAGGAATGAAAAAGTTAGTAATCATGGCTCTATACCGATCACCATTGACTGTAACGTTCTGGCCACCATCGTTTTTGAAAAAGTACGCACCAATGATTCCACCAGCCCATAAAGCCCACCAAACAGTCAGTTTTTCTGGATGTAACGGTGTTTCAACATACACTTGAGGATTACCTTCACTCCAAATGCGGCAGTTTTGTTTGTTGACGTAGCCATTCAACCAGTAGTGCGCTTCATCGCTAAACATCGCTAAAATGGACGTAGTGCGCTATACGTTTTCCGCACAGAACCATTATTTTCGAAATAAAATTGCACTATTTGAAAGCGTTGTTCAGGCGCGAGTCTATTCATGATGTATTGCCAAACCAAACTGAGAATAAATCACTTGACAGCTGTTAAATCGGTCGCCATCTTGAAAAGTAATGCCAACTTAGAGTTCTATACCTCTATAAAGAACACCCTATACATACAAGCATTTAAAACATACGCTGCAGTTCAATAACGCTTAAAAATCCATATATATATATATGTCCATATTTATTTGTAAATGTTTACCTTAGTAAGTAAGTAGTAGTTTCCATATTAATGTCATTTAGTGGTGTATTGCCAAATAAAACACACGTAAAATTTTAACTTTAAAGTTTATTAGTATTTACAAGCAAATTACTCATACGCACTGTCATACCGCGTTCGAAAATAGTGATATTTTTTGACAAAGCAGTTATGTATTACTAGGTAATATGGTTTATCAATGTCTACAAGATTATATGTAAATATATTATGTAGAATTAATTTTTCTAATATACAGGGTTATCTATTTCGCGGTTTCCAAAATAAAAGTAAATAAAATGCATTTAAAATAGTTTTTTTCCATGAAATCAATTTTTTTTAATAAATGTCGGTATGCAGCTCTAACGGAAAAAACTCATATATTTCGTGGACGGAAATTTGACAGATTGATTTTCTATTGTGAATAGCTCTGTACAAAGGCAGAAGATTTGCAAACGTAAATAAACAAAACGGAAAACATGAGTAGAGCGCGGTAAATATATGTCGCTGATTATGTGTAATAACGTTTTCCATGGCTAAAAATAAATAAAATGTGTAGAAATTGATGAAAAAACTAAAAACATGAAATAAATTGCTTTATAAGTTTGCTTCAATACGTTTGGAAATTAGTCTTCCTCTTGTTTGTCGCGAAATATATATGAGACTATTTATTTCGCTCGGAAACCTGTGTTGCCGTGCTTTCGCATTTGCTTAGAAACTTTAGAAATAGGCAGTAGAAAATGGGGTTTTTTCGCTCGAGATGCGTACTGCTTTGTAAAAAAATGTTTCGCTCATCGCTTTTTGGCACTTTTTTATGTGGAGTTTTTGGTTTTCATTAGAGCTGCATACCTACCGACCTTAAAGTCTGAAACTTGGCATTATATGAAAAACATTGCATCATTCAAATGACAGCAAACTTTAGTACATTTGAGACAATATTCGACCACTTTTTGGGCTCATATTGGGCGATAACTCAGTTACAGCTGGACGAATATTGATTTTCAAGTGCTCAAGATGTAAAGTTTTATCCAGATAAACACAATTGGCATCGTCAAGACGAGAGATTGCGCGACCGGGAAATTGCACTCGAAATATAGCCATATTCGCTAGTGTTGTGTGGCATGTGGCACAATATATTTGAAAAAACATATTTTTTAAGTCATGCTCTTCAATTGCAGACCAAAAAAAGTCGGTTATCATACGATCATAATGCTCCGAATAGACAATGACAGTCTCGCGGTTATCATATTTAAAGAAGTACCAGTCCTTAAGTTTTTTGGGTGTAATGGCACCACTTTTTGATTATTTGAGGATTCTTGGTCCACTGTTTGTTGTCCAAGCACCCAATCGACGTAACGGCGTTGAGAATGTTCAGCTGGCTTCAATTGTTGTGTGAGCTGAAATTTATGGGATGTAGGTACAAGTCCAAGTGTAAAATATGACATAATGTGTTGTAAGATAGTCTTGGAAGCTCTTGAGATCGTCGAGAAATAGACTCTTCTGGCTCTTCGGCTACACTTTCGCTAACAGCAGCGAAATTTGCGGTAGAACAAAAGCAAAACGATGATGCACAGGCCTTACAATATCTGTAACCGATGCAGTCTCTTCAAATTTCTTTCAATTTTTTTTTTATGTGCACCACAATCACCTTTTAAAACACGAAACTTTGCCACCACTTTTGTAGTAGGTTTCAACACTTCAACACGTTGTTGCGGTTATAAGGCTATTCATTTTCATAAATGCCGAAAACATGTTTGGTCTGACATGTTTTGCTATGACAGATGTCCAAATACAGCCCTGCTTTTTCGAAACCACTAAATGGATAGCCCCTTATATGTATATATTTATATATAGTATTTATAAAAATATTCATTTTATACTCGTATCTATTATACTTATAAAATGTCATAATTACTCATACGCCCTGGTCTGCTTATAACAGGCTACTTATACATATGTATTAGAAATGTATCTGTAGTGAGCTTACTAATATTAAACATCTAACATTTAAGCTGAATAATTTATATTAAAACTTAAAAAACACTTCAAGAAAATACATCTCATGCACAGCAAGTTCAAAAACACTCATTAAAATGCTTTTTTCAAAACACTTCCTAACTAATTTGCCAAGCCTTGGAGTATCTCCTTTAATTTTTTTATTTTTTTTTTTTTTCATTTATACGTACATATATACATACATAATCTTCCATTTCTCTACTCCTCTCACTTACAGGGCTCAATAGTCGGCGAAATGAGTACAGAATTATGAGAATTAGCCAAATTCAATCGACGTCAATAGCCGGATGTAGTCGAGCAGCAGCAGCAACAACAACAAACACTGGCAGAAAAACTAAATATCGCTGATAGTAGTTGTTTAGCAGAGTTTTCACAGCCACAGCAAGCTTGGCATGAATATCAGTGTGAATTACAGCTAGAGCAACAGCAACAACAGCAACATCAACAACTGCCACAAGTGCCACCGCCGAGCGCTTTTTGTAAATATTGGCTACAACAACAGCAAATGCAAATGAAACATGAAGAGGAATAACAACAACAACAACAACAACAACAACAACAAAAACAACTAAAATTTTGGCAACAACGATAGCAACAGATATTATAATAACAACAACAAACAAATGTAGCAACAATAAATGAATAAAGCGACAACAAAAAATATAGCAACAGCAAAAGCTTAAGCAACAACAACAACAACAACAACAACAAATTGTACCAACAACTCGATTAGCAACAACAACTACGGGCTACTAGCATGCTTTAACTCGCATCAACAGCCAGCAATAACAACAACAACAAATACAACAACAACAACAACAACAACAACAACAACAACAACAACAATGACGACAACAGTTGCACCTAACAAGCACGACGTTACAAGCACAATTTCAGCTGAATTATTAACTAGAACAGCAGTGGCAACAAGTATGCAACAAGCGCAAGAACACGAGTGTAGCAGCAACAAAATAATGAAAAGACTAGAGATGGGAGCAAAAAAAAAAACATTCCAAAAATTTTGAAACTCCTCAAGTTAGTATGTTGTATGAAATTGTAGTTTTGCTGTGTTGTGCCACCACATGGTTGTGGTTGTGGTTAGAAATACTTTTTTATGTATGTATTTATGTATGAAAGCGTGTGCAACACACTCGAAGCAAAAGTTAGTGAGCATAATAAGTATATAAATATTTTTACTTCAAAAAAAAAAATGAGAAAATATCAAATAAGCATTTTAACTAAAAGTTTTTTAGCAACAGCACCAACAACAAGAAACACTGTAAATCGAAATCACCAAAAAAGAAAAAAGAAAGTCGAAAACCTATCATTTTTATAAACATAACATTGCTGAGCAGCAAGTGATATAAGTATTTTTTGAGAGTCACTCTCACAATTCTAGTACTCGTATTTATGTATGTGTGTAAGTGTTTGCTTTGTGATGTGTAGTATACTTTAAGGCGACCATTTGGAAAGTATTTATTTAGTTGCAAAGCTGCTTAACTCCATCAAAATCACAAGAAAAAAAAACAAAATATTTACATACATACAAGAGGAAGAAATTGAAGTTGTATAAATTAAGCGCCAGATTTCGATTGAGTATAGAGTTTTTGAAAATTAAAAAAAAAAGTTTCACAGCATATTCTTTTTATTTTTTGTTTAAATGAAGATCAAACCGAAAACTTCTTACAGGCTATGCATATAATTAAATTTCTAACTTTTTTTCAAGCTGCCTTTTTAAAGTACTCCGATGTGTCTATGAAAATAATAATAATAAAATTTTAAGCATTAGAAATTGCTTCAATTTCTGAACAAATAATCCAAACGCTTTTCGCTCATTATGCACTTAAATTTTGTCAAATTATTTCTCTTCTAGTACCATTATCCGCAGCTGATGCTCACTTGCCTTTTTATTACCTATATTTTTTTGGCTTCCCTTTTTACTATACATACGAGCTCATTAAAAATCAAATTTGTACTCAATTTAATGCTGCTACGCGACAAGGCGTGACAAAGATCGGCATTAAATGCAAAGGAAATTGATTTTTATGACAATTTTGCCAATGTGAATCGATTAAATATTAACAGAAGCGCTTTCAAAACTTTTATTTTCTCAAAATGTTTTTAAGATATGCACGTGACAAAAAAGGGTTTTTTTTTATTAATAAAACGTATTTTCGAAATAATCTCCAATTAGGAATTTTCGGATCAGTAATTATCGTTCTAATAATTTTCGTACTAGTAATTCTTTTAATAGTAATTTTCGGTCTAGTAATTTTCGAATTAGCAATTTTCTGTCTAGAGATTTTCGAACTAGTAATTATCGGTCTAATAATTTTCGAACCAGTAATTCTTTTAGTAGTAATTTTCGGTCTAGTAATTTTCGAACTAGCAATTATCGGTCTAGAAATTTTCGAACTAGTAATTATCGGTCCAATAATTTTCGAACTAGTAATTATTTTACTAGTATTTTTCGGTATAGTAATTTTCGAACTAGCAATTTTCGTTCTAGTAATTTTCGAACTAGAAATTTTCGAACTAGTAATTTTCGATCTAGTAATTTTCGGTTTAGTAATTTTCGGACTAGCAATTTTCGAGCTAGCAATTTTCGGACTAGAAATTTACGGTCTACTAATTTTCGATCTAGTAATTATCGGTCTAATAGTTATCGAACTAGTAATTGTCCAACAAGAAATTTCGAACTAGTAATTTTCGAACTAGTAATTTTCAAACTAGTAATTTTCGAACTAGTAATTTTCGAACTAGTAATTTTCGAACTAGTAATTTTCGGACCAGTAATTTTCGAACTAGTAATTTTCGAACTAATAATTTTCGAACTAGTAATTTTCGGACCAGTAATTTTCGAACTAGTAATTTTCGAACTAATAATAATTTCGGTCTAGCAATTTTTGAACAATTTCCTTACCAAAAATTCGAATCATATTTTTTTATTCTAAATACACATCTAGCGCTTTAAAACAATTTATGTCAATTAACTGTTATCAGACCAGCAAATATCAACTCAGCAATGAAAATAATAGCAAATTTGCACACTACATATATGTATATGTATGTGTTAACCGACTCTAAATGTTGAATGTATCAAATTCGTAAATGTGCAATAAACTACACGTCTATGTATGTAGGTACGTATGACGTATTGATGTAAAGAATATATGTTGAACACAAATTGTGTGCGCATATTTAAATATTTTTTACATACATACATTAATGGCAACTACCAAACACAAAGGAACAAAAAAACTGCTGCTTCTTTTAAGCGATAAAAAAATTCGTCTTTGGCATTGAGAAAAAAAAGCTTCCTACATTAATTTTAAGCATTTATTATAGTAACTAAGGGCATAAGAGGAAAATTTTAAAAGGAAATAGTGTCATTATGAAAGTTAGAAATTTCAGATAAACGAGTATTTATATTGCCAACATACATGTATGTATGTACATATGTAGAGCTTAAGATTTCAAAATAAAAACTGAATTGTGTATCATAGATATTAATAAAATATTTTATCAAAATTTATTACTAAACACTGCCATTTACGTTTTTAAATATCGAAAAATATTAAAGTGAAAAATAAAAAATTTTAACTAAATTAAAATGGAAAGTAATAATGTACAATTTTAATTTTTTATTAAATTTTTTTATAATTTTTTTTTTTTTTTTTTTTTTGTGAAGAGAGTATAATGTAAATAAATATATCAATAAATATATGTTGCTGTTATTTAAAAAAATATCTTATGTATTGTGTTACTGCCAAGTAGTATTAATCAAAAAAATAATAATTAAAACAATAATCAAAAATAATGAAATAAATAAATAAAAATTAAAATAATTTACAATTAATTTATTAACAGAAATTTCACTACTCACTAACTCTAAATAAATCAAAATTAATGTAAGTTTACAACTAAATGTCATTATATGTAGGTTACTAATTCACTTAAAATAGATTTTAACTTAAAACAAAGAAAATTAAAATAAATTTAAATCAAATGATGAATTTTAATACTCCTCATAGTAATACTCGTGTAAGCACTGCAAAACAAAAACAAAAATCTGAAACATCTATTTATAAGTTATTTTAAACGATGCGCTCCAAACTTGTATTTATTTCACAATAAAATTAAACAAACAAATTTCTTGCATATATATGTATCAATAAATATATATGTTTATATGTATTTGAATCTTCTGATATACATACATATATCCGCATATATATACGTAAGTAACTAATATTATTGTGCATACATATAGCATATGTTTGTATGTATAATTGTAACTTCGTAGTACGTCATAAGTCAATAAGTATAAAATACCAAGTATGTTTGTATGTATGTATGTATTTTTTACTGTGTAGTGTTTTAATATGAATGTAACTTTTACTTAAACTAACGATAAACGAGTATGAATAAATGGTCTTTTATACAAATAAACTTTCAACGAGTTTCACTTCAATGACATCTTCTGCTTCTTCAAGGAATAGACACCGCACTAGTCGTTTTTTCCCCTTTACTTTTTAACACCAATTCGAAATACGAATTAAAGCCAAGTCCCTCTGCTCCCATTCCTTCGAACGACGTTGGAGTCTTCCTCTTGTTCTGATTCCATCAGCTGGTACTGCATCGAATATTTTCAAAGCTAAAGTGCTTTCATCCAATCGGATTTCATAACCTAGCCGGATTGTGGTTTAGTATGTTCTGTTAATGTATTTACTCTGTTATTCAGCCGGCTGGAAATGTGATTCTTCCATGTATTCCTCGAAATATTCATATATATATATATATATACATTCTCTGCACACCGGGCACCAGATTACCAGCTTGGTTCCTACATGTGTAGGCTTTGGGCTTTAAACAGTCTGTAAGTCGCCGCATCTTCTCATAGAATTTTCGAGCATTACCCTTGCCGGCCAGTTTCTTAAGCTCCTGATACTAACACATTTCTGCCAATTACTTTTTTCTTCCTCTGCAAATGTGTGTCGCCACCCTCTTCAGCTCCCGGTATCAATCCCATCCTGCACGTGTTGTGATCGATCGCAAAGTTGCGGGATAGGCAGTCTGTTTTTTCTCCACTGCAGCACGGCAAACAGCTACGTGCCACGTATTTATTTTTCCTCGACGAAATCCCATTGCTTCTGCAGCAGCGGTATGTAGGGTATGTTGAGGCTTGCTTGACTGTCTGTTGTGATTGCAGCTTTTCGAAATCGAATCTGCACAGGGGTAGCTTCGTATATCCGACACACGCGTCTAGCATACTGGAGACATGTCTTCCGTCTACCACAACATAATCGTTTTGGTTGTACGATTTTCAATCCGGAAACGGCCGTATAGCTAGTTGTATTTTTTTAGGAAGGAATCTGGTTCCATAGGCAAATCATACCTCAAGCAGGTGATCAGTCTCAGCCTGTTTTATTGTTTCGTCATGAAGGCTTAGTTGTCCGGCTGTTATGCTGAAGATATCTTCTTTACTATACCCCATGTTAAAATCGTTAAGCGCGGTTTTAATATTATCGCTAGTAGGTGCATTTTAGACGCCCATGGAAATCATTTTTAACCATACCCTCCTATTTTGATATCTTGACCAACTTCGCATTGATACGGATTGTGACTAGACGTTCATTCACGGTCGTAAAAGCTCGAACTCGGTAATGGAGTCTCTCTCCCTTCAAAAATCCAACACCAATTTTGTACTCTTTATTTAACAGCTGTAATTGATTTCGCAAGGACCCACCTTCTTCGGTCTCTGTCCCGTCCATCGCACTTCGTAAGAGGGCATAAACCAGCTGAGCAGCAGTATCTTCCAATTAATATTCCTTGTTTTATGCAGGTGCAAAAGGCGATCTCTCATCTGCGGCTTGCTTCTATTTTCTATTTTTCATTGAGGCTGATTTCTTGTGTGATGGGTACGAAACGCTGCACTCAATCATATAAAACTGATGTTTATAACGAGTAGCTCATCGTTTCATCATCTGCGGTATTAGACATTGCCAACGAGCAAGGTTCGATTAATCGCTGGCAAGACGAAAAACTACAAGCGCAGACTCATCAGATATCGTCATCGTTCGCGTTTCTAATCAAGACGAATATAATGAGCAACTAATAGAGCTTGGTTTTATTTCGTTGAGACTGAGGACTTTACTTTTTAATTGTTGTCATTCATGTGGCATTGAAGCTGGTTTCTAGATAGACGAAATTATCTAGGTTTTCAAAGTTACCGAACAGTTAAGTCAATTGTGAGGCTTGTTGATTGGTGATATATGTGGTTGGTCCTGCCTGCGTTCACTAGCAAGTCCATGCGTTTGGCTTCCTTATCCTCCTTCCTTAGAAGAAATAAGAAAGCGCAAAGAACTAACTGTGCGATCGTTGAGACTAATGCATGGTCAGTAGTTGGCATCAATTTATAGAGAAATTAACCAGAATAACTTATGTATTTTTTTAGTTAAAAGTATATATTCATTAAAATGGATATTCCAAATATATGATCTCCTTATGGAATTTCAGATACAACAGGACTCGTTCGATAACCCTCTAGTTTTTCACTTTTTCTTTAACTGTACTCAGTTCACTGTTCGGCTGACTACCTTTAAGCCAACTCAACTCTCTTTGACTTTATGGCGGCTATTACACAACAATGACCATGTCAGTATTATCCCTTTTGGCATTTGATGTCGTTTCGCATAAGTATTGGCACTGGCCATATTGGCCTTGCGTTTAGTTGCCGAACTCAACTTCCCACTGCTTTTTCTTTGGAAATTTGTTTCCTTTTTCCTTTTTTTCATTTTGCTTTGTTTATTTGGGCATATCGTATTATTGTTGTTAGTATTTGTTCAATGTTTGCCGCTCAGAAGTTTTTGTTCTTAAGAAACTGTGAAATCCTTTGAAAAGTCTCTCTTGGGGTCCATTGATATTCAGCTGCTAACAACATTTTACTTCAACTTCATCCTTTGACACTTCACGCCAATCGCCCAACTTTTAGATAAATACTTGAGTTTGGAATTTACAAGCAACTTCTTACTGTCATTTTGTCGATTTGGCGCTGCAACTAACACTTCACCACACACACACACACACTTAAGTTTGGTGGTAGCTTAGCATACTTACAAGGATTCTAAATGTGTTCTCGCTGTTGTTACTTGAATTTTTTGCCAAATATTTTTATCATTGTTTCTTGTTGTTTTTTATTTTTATTTTTTTGTTTAGATCTTTCATTTGTGCTTGTTGTTGTTTATTTGTATTGTTGAAAATACTAAACACTTCATCTTATCCCTGCTTTTGTTGTTGCTTGTCATTTCTGAACTTTTTTGTGTTTTATTGTTGTTGTTTTGTTCTTTCGCTTCGCTTCGTTACATTCGGTGCGTTTGGACACTTTGCACTTTGTCCGCTGGAGTGGTTGTTGCTGTTGTTGTCGTGCTTCTTTTTATGATTTTTAGCATTGAATTTTGCAGTAAAGTTTTGCACTTTAAAGAAAGCAACAAATGTTACGGCAATTTGGTTGTAAGTTTCATCACTGAGTCGCCTTAAGAGACCATATGTTTGACAGTATGTTTGCACTGAAGAGATTTTCGGCTAAGCTTCTACTCTAGTTTTTGATTTGCGTCTTGATGTTTTTCTAAGAAATGGAGAGACCTTCAGTTTTTCCAGAAGCCGGTTCTGAAGGTATGCTGGATTTTATGTGAAGCTTTTTAAATTTCATGTTATATATAAACTGGAAGGGATTGACATTTCCTACTGATTGGGATCTGCAATTAGAACAAATTTTGTCTATAATTTTGGACATTCACCCTGGTCGTGATTCATTCATATGATCCCACGCTTGAGAGCTCGCTCTGCAGTACTAACCACACGGTTACTGCAGCCAATGAGATTAGATCTCTCATCCAGTACCAAGGCACACCTCGTTATATTGGAGGTAATACATAGAGTACTAGCTCATTTCAAGGCTGTTCTAGCTCTTAGTCTATTCAATATTCCTCTCCACCAAAAAAAAAATAATTTATTGTTATACATAAAACTCAACAGCTCTTCATTACCAAAAATTGGTAAAAATAAGTGCGATTAAACCGGTTCACTATATTATAGTTGTTGACTAAATAAAGGGTGATCCATTTCGAGGTCCCTACTGTTTTAAAGAAAAAACACAGAAAATTCAAATTTAATGGGGAATGCTGATTATCAATCGAAAGAACTTTCTTTGGCATATATTTTTTGAAGATTATCTCTTTCAAATGTTGGCAGCGTCTACATCTCAGATGGTCCATCCGTTGGGAACAATTTTCGATGACCCGTTCGAGTATTTCGACTGGTAACTGGCGGATGACACTCGTGATATTTTGTTCCAAGGCCTGAATCGAAGCCTTACATATCCCCACAGAAAAAAGTCTAATTGTGTGATATCACACGATCTTGGTGGCCAATCGACCGCCGACAACGTGAAATTGTCTGCTCACCGAAGTGTTCTCTCAATAAATCCATTAATTGATGCGAAGCGCGTGGGAAGTGGCGCCGTCTTGTTGAAACCAAATATCACGGAGATGACGAGCTTCAATTTCAGTCACCAAATAGTCAGTTATTATGGCGCGATAATGGTCCCCATTGACGATTACGTTCTCACCGGCATCATTTTTGAAGAAATATGGACCGATGATTCCAACGGCCCACAAACCATACCAAACAGTTGTTCTTTTCTGGATGAAATGGCAGTTCTTGAATCTCTTTAGATTGCTCTTCATTCCGAATGAGGCAATTTCGCTTGTTTACATGCCCATTTAGCCAGATATGGGCCTCAGCACGGAACAAAATTTTCCTCGAAAACGTCGGATCTTCTTGGAACTTTTCAAGAGCCGATAGAGCGAAGCGATATCGCTTGGGAATATCGAGTGGCTTTAGTTCTTGCACAAATTCTATTTTGTACGCTTTCAATTTATGATCCCGACGTGAAATGCGGCAAGTCGTTCCATACGTCAGTCCGAGTTGCTGCGAACGGCGCCGAATCTACTTTCCACAGTCTTCATGTGCACCCTTAGCTACGACCGCTATACTTTCTTCACTACATGCTGGAAGTGGTCTATTCGGCCGATTATGTTGGCCATAAGTTGAGCGAAGTACGCGAAACACATTTTTAACAGAACATGAATTCTCGTCATAAAGTTGAATGATTTGTAAACGTTGTACAAGCGTAAGTCTTTTCATGATGAAATGCCAAACTACACTGAACTACCTTAAATAACATGTGAGCTTGACACGACTCACGCGTGATCTGTCAAAAAAAGGAGCTATCGCATAGACGGGCACAGGATAGTGTGCGGCACTTGGTTTTGGGAAGGAAAGTATATGAGCTATGAAAGCGAAGTGCGCGTTCTTATGCGACTATATCTGGCATGTTGGTGGAGGGGATGTTGTCCTCCGTCCTATAGTCGCAAATTTATGTGAGTAGGTGTTACAAGAAGAGGATTAATCAAAAAAGAAAGCAACCTGAGCAAAGAAAAAAGAAACAAGAAAGAAGTACTGTCTTCGGCTGTTCCGACGCCTTTATGCCTTTTATTAATATATGAAATTGATTACAAATTTTCAGCATCGAAATTTATTTGAATTTACGTGGGCAGAATACCAAATTTCACGTCCTTAGTTGCTTTTTTGACGGATTTTTTACCCAAAATCCCATAGCTATACATACATTATGGCAAATTTTGCACTTGGCCTTACACCTAAATCCATATAGAGGCCAGCTCACACAGCAACTGAAGCCAGCTAACTATTTACAACGCCGTAGTTACAACAAGCAGTGGACCAATAATCCTCAAATAATTGAAGAGAGGCCATTACATGGCGATGTCAATTGGCCACCAAGATTAGATTTTTTTTTGTGAGGCTCCGCGAAAAACCATATATATGCGGATAAGCCTTAACTCTTGAGCAATTGAAAACCAATATTCGTCAAGTTATGTCTGAGATACCGCCCAATTTGTGCCAAAAAGTGGTCGAAAATTACCTCAAACGGTCAAACGAAGATTGCAAAAACTCACGAGGCGGTCATTTGAATGATCACGACCGGGCACAGAGCTCCTGTAATTTTTTATTCTAATAAATTAATGAATGGTTTCCGCTTGTAAATAGCTATAGCTACAGAAGTACGTAGGTTTTTTTCAATATGTGAATTTTTGACAAAATGACGTCACTCTAAAGGAAAAAGTAACAATTTGGCCTAAAAATTTTTCGCAATTTCTTATTATTATTTCTGAAGGTGTTGTCAAACTTTCAATTGAATTGGTTGTACATTTTTTGAGTTATGTTTCCGGCCCACTTGAAAAAAGCAGTTTTGAGATAAACGCGTTTGAAGTTTTGAATATGTCTTACTGGCTGAAACAGACGCTTCAACTAGAGAACGAAAATGGGGCCTTTAGAAATTTTTATCTGTCATAATCTTTCGGGATAACATTGTTGAGACCATAATGTATAATTTGTAAGAAAAAAATCATTTTGCGAAAATTCTAGAATGGCCTAACCCCCTAAAAATTAGTAACATCGCGCAATATTTGCTCGCTCTCTGCCTTCCTCTATCCCACAAAGCACATTCCTCGTAATTAAATTATTAACGTTTATGTTTTGTTAGAAGCAAAATACTTTCTTTCAAAATACTACAAAAATATCTTTCGGCTGATTAGAAAATACTCATGTCCTCTTGAAGCAATTTGTCTCTTCTTTCGAAAGCGAATAGCATTCTATTTTCTATAGAGAATTTTACATTGTTTCTGTGTTGCCCTAAACACACATACACAGCGGATGTTGCTTTGCTGTAAGAGCTACAAAAATAGAAAATTCCCACTCCAAAAGAAACAAAAAAGAAGTATTTAAGGATGTTAAACGCATTGTAGATATTCATAACTTTGTATATGAGTGTAAATATGTTTGTGTTTAGTAGTAGTAGTAAATCTGCTAAGAACATTGTAAAACAAAAGCCAATAGTGACAGTAACACTTTTGTTGTACTTTGTTGCGCAAGTGTTGGGACGAAACAAGATTTGAGCAAAGAATGACAAAGTGGATAAGATATTTGATATGATGCGTGCATTCAAACATCACTAGGTTTTATATATATAACATACGTAAGTGCATGAGAATTTTGAAAAACTTTCAAACTTTCATGTTTGTGACTGATAAGCTGAGCATACGCGAGGGAAATGAAAAAGCTCTCCCATATAACCCGCCGGGTTGGAAATTAAAATAAGTGTTATGGTGAGAACTATTTTTGTTGCCTTCCTTTTGAATAAACCTTAGTAATCCTGCAAACAGATTTTCCATTACCGCAATGTCCGATAATGGATACGTCTACGAAGTGTGTTCAATAAATAACCGAATGAATGACCGATTGTCAAAAAAAAAATTTTATATTAGGGGTATTCTCTTAGTCTAGGAAATGCATGCTACGGTACACGGAGCATGCAATGGCACAACAACAAAACACATGCAAAAAACATATGCCATGATAGGAAAAATATCCTATACCAAAACCTATACTTATACTATAATGAATGCTGATGGTGTTACCTATAGGAAAAAACAATCCTGTGCCTTTGTGATTGTTATTGTTTCACTTGAATATGTCACAATTTTTCAACGGGGGTGCTTTCGATCTCTAGCAGAATTCCATAGGAAATAAAACATAAATAATTTTTTACAATTAGTAACAGTTTTTAATTTTTATGGACTAGACCGAAAACTAGTACATTTTAGCACAGCTAAAATTTTCACTGCAGAACATTTTTTTCTAAAACATAAATAATTTTTTACACATAGTAACAGTTTTTAAATTTTATGGACTAGTCCGAAAACTAGTACATTTTAGCACAGCTAAAATTTTCACTGCAGAACATTTTTTTCTAAAACATAAATAAATTTTTACAACTAGTAACAGTTTTTATTTTTTTTTTTGGACTAGTCCGAAAACTAGTACATTTTAGCACATCTAAAATTTTTACTGCAGAACATTTTTTTTTAAAACATAAATAAATTTTTACAACTAGTAACAGTTTTATTTTTTTTTTGACTATTCCGAAAACTAGTACATTTTAGCACAGCTAAAATTTTCACTGTAGAACATTTTTTTCCTTATTTTTCCTACAGATAATTTTAAATTTATCAAACTGTTTTTTATAAAAAATTATTTTTTAAAAACTTCGTTAAAATTTCAGAATCCAAAAGGCTAATTTCAAGCTTTTTCAAAATAGAAAAATAGTTTATAAAAAATTTTAATTTCTTAAAAACTCATAATCATACAAAATATTTTTGCAGTTAAAAAAAAGTTTATTGTTTTTTTTCTTAAATTTGGTCAATAAAAAATTTTTTAAAGTTTAAAATTTTTAATATTTGTTTTTTAATTTTTTTATAATATTTTTCTATTTTATTTATGTAATAAACAGGCTTGCGCCTGGAGTATGATAAAATTTTTAGAAGTTTTGAAAATTGACTTTGTTTGTGACTGCCACTAATAAAAAAAAGTGTAACAAAGTGTGTAAAATGTTAAGAGAGGAAACTCTGATGAATAAAGCAAGAGTTTACGAGGGATATAAACGTTTCCAGGAAGGTCGTGAAAACGTTGAATATGACGAACACGCTGGATGTCATGGCGGTCGCAACTGCTCAGCAAATGATGAAAATATTTAAAAAGTAAAAGAAACGGTTATAAATGATCGCCAAATCACAATTAAAGAAGTAGCTGATAACGTTGTCATATCGATTGGAAAATGCAAAGACATTTTTCCCCAATGTGTGGCAACAAAATTGTTGAACTTCGAACATATGACGAATGGGAGTTCCTAAGGAGTCACTAAATGAAGGTATTTACTAGAACAGGCGTTGTGACTCGCAAAGACCGATGAGAAAGGCTCGGCAAGTGCATTCGAACTGGAAGGTTAAGCTAAATGTATCCTGTCACCAGTGCTAATGGTCAATGTGGAGTACAGCACACAAGTTCAGCGTGATTTGACTCACGATAATCCACCTGCTCACACTTCGTAGCTTTCGCGCCAGACATTACTCTGTGTGAATTTTTCCAATTTCTTAAAATAGAGAAAGCCTTAGAGGGCCGTCATTTTACAGTTGTAGATGCCTGCAAAAGCGCATTGCTGGAAGAAGTTAATTGTTATCTGAAAGATTGTGTTTCGGTGCGACAGCATCAATGTAGAAATGTTATGAACACAGTTCGTATACCGCTAAGAAATTCATTAACAATCACGCAGTACTTTCAGGCGCGAGATGCGGAAACCTCCTCCAAAAGTATCTTCTTTAGATCCTGGTTTTGAGTTATAATACAGACGAAATAACTACAAACTCTATAGATAATAATATATACCGGGCTTTACCTCCGGTTTAGTGTGTGAATATTTTTAAATCTTTTATGAACACAAAAATGTTATATTAACTTTGGTCCGAAGGATGTAAGTACCAGAAGGAGGTGCTTTGGGCGTACATGTTCTTCTTGCTGTTGAAATTTCTCAAAGTTTGATGAAAGCTTGGTAATTATGGTGTAAGAAACTTATGTATGTATATAAAATTGTAAGGAATGTCAAAATGGGCTTTGGGTTCACCACCTCTGTCAGGCAATCGTTAAAGCGACGCTGGGCTGGCTTGGGAAAACTCTAATATGACCAATGAAGGGCCCATCCTTTTTATTCGTTATATCACAGTATTTCGTGTAGCAACTTATGGGAGATTAGATGGAATTCACAAAGCAGATGGGATCCGCAAACAAGTATCACTGAATCAACTTCCGAATGGTGACTACGACAATTTGGTGACAAAGCAAGTCAAGCTATCGAATTATGGTCAGATCAGCAACCAAAATGATAAAACATTTTTAAAATTTAAGTCGCCTTCGGTAGGGGAGGGTTAGCATGTCTGATTATATTTCTGATATGAAATAAAATCTCTTGTTAAAGAAACCATCAAACGCTCGGAGGTAGCTTAGAATAAACTGTAAGTCCCTCCATTTGCTGGGAAAATATTACCGCTCAAATCACATGTTGGAGGAAGAGCTGGTCAAAAATCCCTTCAGTGATTATAAAGACTCTGACGAATTGTTTTTAGTGTCGCTTAAGCAGTGCTCTCTCTAATGCCAGAGAAATCATTAAAGCCATTGAACAACTATTTAATAGACTTTTAAATGGCAAAATTAAAGCCAACACATTTTTGTTTGCCTCCCTCAGAGCACCAGCACCAAAGGACTAAACGCAATTAAAGGAAATTGTAATAAATAAGGCCATAATAGAAATTTGTGGAGACTCGTGTAAACAATAAAATCTACACAAACTAAATAAATCTTTTTCACAACAACCAACCGAGTAACGATGGCACTCAGAGTAAATGGACCCTCTATCTTGCTGTCTATCCGCTACTTAGTCTGAAACACTCGTACAACTGCACACAACAAACAGTGTCAGAGGTGGAGATAACTAAGCAGTTATCGAGAATATATGTATATTGACGGAAGCTTTTAACCGTAACGCATTAGCTGAGCTTTAGAGATACTTAAATTTTAGTCGGCAAGTGAAAGTGGTCATGCCGTGCCGTGTCGCAAATTCAGCAGCTACGTACAGTGTTAGCCTAAACAAAACTACAATTCAATGTTTTTCTTGAGGCGTAGAGTTTGTATTTGTTTAAAGTTCTACTTAGACTGAGTGTGTATTTATACATACATACATATATGCATTTTTCGGTAATCCTAAATAAACATACAAATCAACGTTATGCCTTTGCGCTGGCAGACAAGCAGCCTTTTCATTAGGTAGTTAACACTTAAACATAATGTGGGAACAACAATCGGCGGAATAGCACATGCCAGAATTGCAGCTTACGACGAAAATAGACTGGCATATCAAGGGTAAAAAAGGCAAGTTCTCACAGCAGGAGTCCTGAATCCTGAAACCAAATATAGTCATGTGTATATATACGATATGGCGGCCGCGATAGCCGAGTGGTTAGCATTGATTACTGACATTCGGAAGGCCTGGGTTCGAGCCCAGGTTCGAGCAACATCAAAAATTATAGAAAATAAATTTTTCTAATTGCGGTCGCCCCTCGGCAGGGAATGTCAAACCCTCCGAGTGTATTTCTAGTATGTGAAAAAGCTCCTCATAAAAATCCATCAGCCGTTCGGAGGCGGCTTTGAATAAACTGTAGGTCCCTTCATTTGTTGGTAAAAACATCAAGACGCAAAACCACAAATTGGAGGAGGAGCTCCGCCGAAAATCGCTTCAGCGGTTACAAAGCGCCAAATATATATATATATATATATATATATATATACGACCGTTAATACTATCAATTCCAACATACGGTGCCCTACCTACATTATATTTAGAATCTGTAAATTGTAAGAATAAAAATGGAATACAAAGAGTCGTGAACGAATAAGAGGTTTCGAAAAGTCCAAATAGACTGCAGGTTGGGGGGGAGGCGGACGTATATTCCATAGATCTTATAATAGCCCTTTCTTTGGGTCTGTCAAACTCAGTTAACATTTTCAAGAAGCACACATTTCTCTTCTTCTTTGGTGTAGGCACCGCTTACGCCATTATATGCGAATCAACAAGAGCGTGCGTGAAGCCAGGTCGTACTACACTTGATCCTTCCAACGGTGAGGAAGTCTTCTATTCCACCAACGGGTATTGCATTAAATACTTTCAAAGCTAGAATGTTCTCTTCCACTCGGACGATATGACCTAACCATTATATGATATGGACAATGTCAATATAATCCTACTCGTATAAATGGGTTCGTCTTTGTTCGTGGAGAAAGGACTTTACCTTTCCATCCTTCATCAGTCCAGAAGAGTAGCGGCTGACTAGAATGATACTACGTTGGATTTCAAATCTAACATTATTAACGCTGTTAACGCTGGTACCTTGATAGACGAAATTATTTACGATTTCAAAATTATGGTTGTCAACAGTGACGTGGCAGTCGAGTCGCGAATGCTATGATTGTTTATTTGATGGCTGAAGATATTTCGTTTTGTCATCGTTCAGTACCAGACCTATACGGTTTGCTGCTTTGTCTCACCTGGAAAAAGCGGAAGTTACGGCGCTGTTTTTATGGTCAATTATGTCAATATCATCGACAAACACCAGCAATGCGTCCTGATCATGAAGAAGTTATAGTTATTAAAAAAGTCTGTATATCTACAAGGAATAACTACAGAAGGATAGAAAAGCCAGCTATATACTCGCATAGTCGGACAGTATTACTAACATTGGATCTAAGCTTGCTGGCAGGACAACTCAGCATCTTCATAATCTGAGTTTCTTGTCATAGTAAATTTTTCCGTAATAAGTAACGAGTACGCCAAGTTGGCAGAATCTCTTGACGAAACCGAAACTGAGTTAATACCGTGTCCATTAAGAACCATTAGCGGAGAGTCAACTTCACTTGCAATGTAAGCAAATAACACTGAAGAATTTGGACACAGAATATATGATATTCATCAGATACCAAACTTTGAATAACTATCCAAACACCTTTTGTGAGTTTTGAGTCCCCATGAGTCCACAATTTATGTATGTGGCACAGATGAGACAAATTCTTTGATGATTTTTGAAACCTTATAAAATCCTTGAAGAAGATCCAGAAGATCTTCAAGTTAATGAATATGCAACCTCATATCTATCTCCATGTTTTGTTAGTAGTTATCTTTCTTCCAACGTCATTTGGAAACCTTAATAAATGTCGAAATAAATTCATAGTAATCGCTATATGGTGCATCTCGATGTGAGGGAAACCTTCTTTAAATCCCTCATTGACTTGGGATACCAGCTTCAGTATTTCTTGATGTAAAATGCACTCCACAAAAAAAACATCCAATTAGGAGAGATAGATTTCCGGAACCAGTTTAAAAAAGTGACTCAACTTAGCAGGGTGTTAACGAGAGGGAAAAGTGTGACACAATTACCGTCCTCGCGCAAAACCGACAAGAGGAGCGCGATTCGCATAACATACGAAATAAGCCGAATCATGAGAGACAAGAGTTTGTTAGATGCGGAGGTCTCTAACTATTCAGCTAAAAAAAAAAAATTTAAAAGGTGAAAATTAGTAATTAAAAACTTTTAGAAGCTGATTGAAGGGAGAAGCGAAAATATTTTTTTTTTTAAATGAGTCTGAAAGATCAAAAGAGCTGGAATTAAAATTATTATAATAACACAAGCAACGAATTGATTCATTTAGTTCATAATTTATTTACATGCCTCTAAACTGCCTAGATGTACGGGTTTCAGCATGAAAGTTTACTTCAGCCAAGAGAGATGAACTACAAGCTGATCCACTAAGAAGTTCGACTTCGAAAAAGATTCCTAAGATTTCTCTACAACTAGGTAAGCGCGAGCAACAATGAAAATGAAAGCGGAAATTAAGTATGGGAAAGAAAAATCGGCATGCAAGTAGAAGGTAGCGAAATAATATGCTTTGTCTGTTATCCGCAAGCAGTAACGCTTGAGACTGCCACCACCTTGAAGATGCACTTCCCTAACCTCTTTTCAAATCCCTTATGAAAACTATTACAAGCTATATAAGTAAGAAGATCTGTGTCAATGTCAATACCTTTTTGAATTTCCGTGAATATCATATGAAATTTCGCTCCATTAGATGCTTTCTTTGCGGATTTCTGACCCAAAACCTCACAGCTGGACAAATCGGTTGCATGGGACCGATTCGGCCGCTTCCGATAACTGATCAATACAGTACAAAAAATACCCGCATTCTAAATCTACTCAACTCAACATTCTGATACTATCGGTATAAATTTCGGTAAGTCTAGTTCTTCTCTTTCTTACATACTTCGGGCCGAAGTTAACATACAATTTCTTGTGCAGGAGAGGTATAATAAAGCTTAAATACAATTCTCAATGAAACCCTTTATTGAAGGCCTATTCTAGTGTTCGAGTACACCCGATTTTAGTACTTTGTCTGTGACATTTCTTGACTGGTGGTAATTTTTTCGCTTTATTCCTCAACACAGTTAAATTTTATGTCCATAAATTTCGTCCAGCGTTTTTCGAATTTTTGTATTCCTTCCAAATAATAGGTTTTATCAACTCCCTCAAAATAGGCATCTTCATCCGACCCGAACCTCTTACCGCTCAGCCATTTCTACAGGTTTGGAAACAAGAAATAATCGAAGGTGGCTAAATCTGTAGGATATGCTGGATAGGGTTACAGTTCGTAGCTCAATTGAAGAATTTTTGCCATGGTGACTACACACGTGGGCACCCGCGCATCGTGCTGATGGGACAGCACTTTTTTCGCTAAATGAGGTGGTTTCTGCATCAAAATAATATCGAATATGTCCAAAAGCTCTGAGTAATATTCACCGGTGATCGTTTCACCCAATTCAAGGTAACCGATGTGATCTTGCTGGCCGAAAAACTCACCTTGGCCTTCCTTGGTGCACATTCTCCCGCAGGAACCCTGTGTCTTTGGTCTGTGGTGTGGTGTGGTGGATCCATATTTCGCCCGCGGTAGTGAAACGGTGAAAAAAATTCATTTGCAATACAGTTGAACATCTCCAAAGACTCCTTTGAAGTGCTTAAACGGTTGTGCTTATGGTCGTTTGTTAGCAATCGCGGCACTCATCGCACGTATAGCTTTTTCATGTCCAAATATGCATGTAAGATATGTTTTACCAACTGAGTTGAGATGCCTTCAGCCTCAGTCATCTCAAAGGGTGTTCACCCTTTCAAGTTGAGTTTCCTTATTCTAAGATTCAGTTCAAAAAATTCACAGCACTCTAGACGCTCTTCTGTTTATTTAGTATTTCCCTCTTTCATCTACTGCTATATATTATGTTTTTTGGAAACTACATGTAAGAGCATAAATATATAGCAGCAAGAGAAATACAATTCAAATAACGCTAAACAAGCGTTAGTAGTTGAAGAAGAAGAGAGGCAACTGCAGAAAAGGAAACATATCACGCTGCGAAAAGAGAACTGAACTGGCAATCGTTAAAAGTAAAAAGGAAAAATGGGAAGAGCTACACAACGATTTAATAGGAAATTAGTCATGGGAAAGCTAAGTTGCAGAGCACCTCCGCCCGAGCTGAGCATCCTCAAAATGGACCGAATGATTGACGCTTTATTTCCGACTCACGAAGCAATAATGGATGAACTAAATATTGAAGAAGCTCCCACAGAGGTACCGCCTTTTACAACTGAAGAACTGCAGTCAGCAACAAGCAAGTTGCAGCCCAATAAATCGCCTGGCCACGACGGAATACCTGTTGAAGTGCTAAAAGTAATAGCCATCCAAAGTACTACTAGATTCGTATTGATTAGCAAGGGAAACGGAAATCCCGACAGCCCCTCAGCATATGGGCCGCTCTGCATGCTGGACACCGCTGAGAAACTGCTCGAAAGGATGATTAAACCCAGATTAGAAGCAGGCATAATTAGCGCTGGCGGCTAATCACCAAAACAATATGGGTTCAGACGCAAGAAATCGACACTGGGTGCCATTGAGAACGTCACGAGAAGTGTGCAATTAGCTCAACGAGGGTGCCATAATAATAAGAAGATAGTTCTATTAGCGAAGTTGGATGTGCCGAATGCCTTCAACAGCGTCCAATGGAAGAACGTTATCGCAGCTCTGGAGACAAAGTTCAAAATACTCAAGTACCTCAACAAGACGAACGAAGGAAATTAAACCACGTAATGATACGAACCCAAATGTAGCTTGACTCCCGCGGTCTCAAAATACCCACATAAAAGACCGTTACTGCTAACGATGAAGCATATCCCGTTAGAAATAAAAATGCACACTTTATCCGGCAACCTGAAGACACGTAGGACCGTAAACTATTTAGGCATAAGATTGGACCCAAGGTTAACTTATTGGGCACAAATGCAACACGCCGCGGAAAAGGCCTCTAAAATAACATCTCGACTCAGCAGGCTGATGTCCAATATCGGGGGACCTACGCAAGGGAAAAGAAAACTACTGATAACGGCAACTATAAGTATTCAATTTTACGGTGCAGAACTATGGGCAGATACATTAAAGAAAGAAAATCGGCGCAAGACTATAGCCAAAGTATATCGTACGGCAGCATTAAGGGTAGCTTCAACATACCGTACGGTGTAAAGTGAAGCCGTTCTGGTGACAAGCGGAAGTGTACCTATAGAACTCTTGGCACTAGAGAGAAAAAAATTTACGACAATCGATGGCAAAGCCACTGGGAACAAGAAAATGGCGACAGATGGACCGCCAGGCTAATTAAGGACGTGAAACTCTGGACACAGGGAAAATTCAGGGAAGTGAACTACTTTGTCACTCAGTTGTTATCCGGACACGGATATTTCCGGAAATATCTGCACAAAATTGGGAAAGCAGAAGAGCCGTACTGCATATACAATGACGCTATCGAGGACAGTCCAGATCACACATTTTTCAAACGCGAACGATATCAAACAGAACGAGAGGCACTAGGGAACCTAGTTGATTCGCTGGATGCGAACAACATCGTACCACTAATGCTCCAGAGTGAAGCAAACTGGAAAAATATATCAAACTACGTAGAGATCGTACTACGTAAGAAAAAGCAGGACCTGGACGCGGGTGCCGAGATGTAATATCACTACGAGAAAAAATTAACGTCACCCTGAAGTAATGCGAAAGCGGTTTCCAGGGTGGGCGACGGTTCCTTAGAGAAGACTTTTTTTAGTGACCTGCAAGTGCACACATACCATTGTTGTGACGACACAATGATGATGCGGAAGACATTTTTCTTCTCCTCACCCGCAAAAAAAAATTTGTAGTTGAACATGAAAATACGCCTGGAAGTAGGCAATGTGTTATGTGGAAACTTGTGCGATTTTTAGCCTACGATGGCTGTGCTTGGTTGACTAGATAGTGACAGAACAAAGGATGTTCTGCGAGGATACTGATATATATTTATTTATAATTGTTTGTTGTAATTATGAAATGAAGGCGCGAAAGACCTAAACAAACAGTGAAAACCAAAAGAAACACATTCTCAATCACATTCATATGAAACCTAAGCTAGACTGTAGAAAAAGAATTACAACAACAACAAAATACAGTATCTGTAGCTTATGTGTATGTATTTACTTTTCAATGTTTATATAGCAATGTACGTAAGTATATCGTCATTATCATATATCCTTGCCAGAAGCGACACGAACACATCTGTGAAACATATCAACATACAAAAAATTTGTTTAAATGTTGACAGAGAAAATATGGAAACAAAATTTTTTGTTATCCTTTTCCCATACAGATCCTTTGGCATTTTGTTAAAGCGGTGAAATGAATTTTCAGTTTCATTAGTTAAATTGAATAATGAAAAGTTTTTCCCCTCTCACCCATTTCTGCTTCCAAGTGAATGCTCACCCGTCGCCAAGATACACAGCTCTAACTGCTTTATCAGCAACAACACGAGCAGGTAGAGCTATGAAAGCAGAAAATGTGAAAGTAAAGGCGAGCTACAGGAAGCGCGTAAAAGTTTTCCATTCTCAAAACGCATTTCAAAGTGGGATATGGAAACAAAGCGCAGTTGGTATGTCTTTTTTATCCTTGCACCAAAGTGAAGTGGACTTTTATTGCGGGTGAAAATCTGAAACGAAGCGGTTGTCAAACCAAAACATCAAAAGCAGCAGGCGGCAAGGGAATCCCATAAATGCAAACAATAACTGCTTTTTAAAGCAATAAAGCAAATTTATGCAAACAATAAATTCTTTTGGGCGACAAAAATAGCAACAGAAAATCTATATGCATAGGTTTATTGAAAGTGGGAATGAAGTGTAAAGTAAATATGTGGCGAAAGCGAGTGTGTGAGAAGCACTCGTAAGGATTTTGTGTGAGTAGAGCAGATAAAGCAAGTGGAGCTGTGGATTCGTGAGCAGAAGACACACCCGCTATAAATACATATAATATATATTTTTTTTTAATCCTTAATCTATAATATTTTCGAGGGTTATAACGACCCTTGGGTTCCCGTCGCTCATTACTGTGAAAGACTCTGGCAAGTGAGCGTCTGCAAAAAGATGTTGCAACGTCGAAAGATAATTATGACATCTCTTTCTCTGAGCTCCAAATCACATTCTTAAAACCTGTCGTCTTCTATAAAAGATCCCTCTTCTACAACCGTTATGGAACGGATTCCTCGAACTAACGCCAAATAAACTGATTGATTTTCCACGAAATCAGCAGAAAAGTACAATAAGAGATAACCCTTAGTATCGGCGGACTTTGATACTAGGCTGCGATCAACCCATAGCTCTCTGTATGGAAACGATATCTATAGATTAAAAAAAGGAGGGACGAATTCGGTTAAGTCAACTCATTACGACTCTTCGGACGGTTTTAAAAGATACAGTACGCATTTTTTGTAGAAGTAGAAGTGGAAGTAAAAGTAGAAGTAGAAGTCGAAGTAGAAGTAGAAGTAGAAGTAGAAGTAGAAGTAAAAGTAGAAATAGAATTAGAAGTAAAAGTAGAAATAGAAGTAGAAGTAGAAGTAGAAGTAGAAGTAGAAGTAGAAGTAGAAGTAGAAGTAGAAGTAGAAGTAGAAGTAAAAGTAGAAGTAGAGGTACAAGTGGAAGTAGAAGTAGAAGTAGAAGTAAAAGTAGAAGTAGAAGTAGAAGTAGAAGTAGAAGTAGAAGTAGAAGTACAAGTAGAAGTAGAAGTAGAAGTAGAAGTAGAAGTATAAGCAGAAGTAAAAGTAGAATTAGAAGTAAGAGTAGAAGAAAAAGTTGAAGTAGAAGTAGAAGCGGAAGAAGAAGTAGAAGTAGAAGTAGAAGTACTAGTAGAAGTAGAAGTAGAAGTAGAAGTAGATGTGGAAGTAGAAGTAGAAGTAGAAGTAGAAGTAGAAGTAGAAGTAGAAGTAGAAGTAGAAGTAGAAGTAGAAGTAGAAGTAGAAGTAGAAGTAGAAGTAGAAGTAGAAGTAGAAGTAGAAGTAGAAGTAGAAGTAGAAGTAGAAGTAGAAGTAGAAGTAGAAGTAGAAGTAGAAGCAGAAGTAGATGTGGAAGTAGAAGTAGAAGTATAAGTAGAAATAGAAGTAGAAGTAGAATTAGAAGTAAAAGTAAAAGTAGAAGTAGTAGAATTAGAAGTAGAAGTAGAAGTAGAAGTAGAAGTAGAAGTAGAAGTAGAAGTAGAAGTAGAAGTAGAAGTAGAAGTAGAAGTAGAAGTAGAAGTAGAAATAGAAGTAGAAGTAGAAGTAGAAGTAGAAGTAGAAGTAGAAGTAGAAGTAGAAGTAGAAGTAGAAGTAGAAGTAGAAGTAGAAGTAGAAGTAGAAGTAGAAGTAGAAGTAGAAGTAGAAGTAGAAGTAGAAGTAGAAGTAGAAGTAGAAGTAGAAGTAGAAGTAGAAGTAGAAGTAGAAGTAGAAGTAGAAGTAGAAGTAGAAGTAGAAGTAGAAGTAGAAGTAGAAGTAGAAGTAGAAGTAGAAGTAGAAGCAGAAGTAGAAGTAGAAGTAGAAGTAGAAGTAGAAGTAGAAGTAGAAGTAGAAGTAGAAGTAGAAGTAGAAGTAGAAGTAGAAGTAGAAGTAGAAGTAGAAGTAGAAGTAGAAGTAGAAGTAGAAGTAGAAGTAGAAGTAGAAGTAGAAGTAGAAGTAGAAGTAGAAGTAGAAGTAGAAGTAGAAGTAGAAGTAGAAGTAGAAGTAGAAGTAGAAGTAGAAGTAGAAGTAGAAGTAGAAGTAGAAGTAGAAGTAGAAGTAGAAGTAGAAGTAGAAGTAGAAGTAGAAGTAGAAGTAGAAGTAGAAGTAGAAGTGGAAGTAAAAGTAGAAGTAAAATTAGAAATAGAAGTAGAAGTAGAAGTAGAAGTCGAAGCAGAAGTAGAAGTAGAATTAGAAGTAGAAGTAGATGTAGAAGTAGAAGTAGAAGTAGAAATAGAAGTAGAAGTAGAAGTAGAAGTAGAAGTAGAAGTAGAAGTAGAAGTAGAAGTAGAAGTAGAAGTAGAAGTAGAAGTAGAAGTAGAATTAGAAGTGGAAGTAGAAGTAAAAGTAGAAGTGAAAGAGCGAAATAATAACTAATGCGATTAAATTTAGGTATAAAGAAAAGTATGAGACCATCAGACTCCCTCCCTCTCAACTTTAGCTCATTGTATATTATTTATGAAACCCTAGAGCTATCAAAACAAAACCCTTCCCCACCACAATCTGTGCATCACAACAAACAGGCAAACATTTTCCACTCAAGTGGGTTGCGCTACATAAGTACCAGTTAGAAAGATGCTGAACGAAATGTAAATCTTCCACTCAATTGTGATTACAATATATTATCTTGGCTTATAAATACTAACATACATATATACGCACACAAACCCACTTACAAAAAAAAGCAAGCACCCATCAACGTACATTAGCAAACAATTCAACAAACATGCATACGGACGTCTAGTACCAACCAACAGGCAAAAGCACCTCTACAATAAACTAAGACGTCACACGCCCTCCGCCCATCTAAAAACTACACGACACTGCTTTGCACTCAGCCAGCGAACAAATAGTAGATGTAGACTACACAAACAGACAGCCAAGAAGCGTGTCGAGTGAGCAAAGCAATGGCAATAGCGGAAATTGAAAGTGAATAACGGTAAGTGTGGGATATAGCTCGCTACCATAAACGTCGTATCGAGCGTCTAACTCAAGTGTGAAGTCTTGGCTTAACCCCACAAGGTTAACAGTTAAAGTGTTAGGGTGTTTGAAGGCAATACTCACATGTCGCAACCGGCTGGCAGAAGTGAGGCGTTGCGGACAAGTCAAAGTAAAGGCGCTCCCCCAATTTTAGGTTAACATTTCCAAAACCACATGCCAACATAAGCAGCATGCAGCAGAACAACACACACAAACATACAGACCATAACAGCTCTACGCACATAGCTAAACGTCTAAGCTCGCTGAGTTCCGGACTTACTTGGTTAAGTGTAACGACGCTCGTGCCACTTTAAAACCTCTCCAATGCATTCGCAACAAAATAGAACCAACTGGTTGTGGCAATAAAGCAGAGGGCGTTTGTTGAGGATGAGAGGGCGCGACTTAGCCGTCAAATTTCCTTTCAAAGGTTTACCCGCTGGCATTTCCTTTACTTTTCGGCGTTTATCTAGTATTTTGTATAATATTCAAAGCTATATGCTTGAAAGCGAGTGTATATATTTAAAGAGCAACTGAAATAACAACAACAACAACAACAACACCAATAATAATAATAATATTGTTATTTCATTTCCGGTTCCGTTACGACATTTCTCGCAAGCATTAAACTGAATTTAAATTTAACTGTAATCGTCGCCCTGCCTTCATACACCGAGCCAACCAACGAGCCGATGGGATACCCGTTTACTTCCTCACGTCAGCCGCTGGCTACGAGTCACCACTTCCTCACTTCGTACTCCTTCCCCTCAATTCACGAGTGCTTAGCATGCGAATGTGCTAAAAAAAATATATATTTTGTATGAATAACTTTACCACAAACTTTTGGCGTTGAGGCCTGCGGCTTTCACCTTTTCACAAATACATAAATAGGCATTTCACTTTTCACATTTTGGCAGCTGGAAAAGTGTGTGGCACTAATGATTCGAGTTGACGTTTTCCGCCAGAACATTCAATTGCTTTCTCTAATCTGCTTTTCATGCGAGGGAGCCATAAAACGAATCCATTTATATTTATTTTCTCACATCCTACCTTTGCTGGCGTTTTGTGGATTTAAGTTCTTTACTTTTTAAATATACTTCGAAGTGGTGCGGAAATAGAGTGTGTCCTATCACTCAGTGTCTTGAGTACATCCACCGATTTATTGAAGCAGGAATAGCAAACTCCTCCAGGTCTATGTCGAATTTAATAGAGAGTGGAGCACTCACAAGGAGCAATGAGCAATGAAGAGCTGTGTCTTTGTGTTAGGTTAGGTTGAAGTGGCAGATACTCCAAAGAAACCACGTGAATTCCCGATCTACAATGCTGTACAGATCTCCCACTATATTCAAAAGTTTTGATTTTTGGATGGAACGAAGCTTTTCTAACTTACGCAGTCCTCCTTTGGCGAGAAGAATTTGGCAGCTGCGTATACTCATCAGCATTACGGTCACCGTGGACACCAATGTGGCCTAATAGCAATAAAATATCTGAAATAAGTTGACACCACAGTCACAATGATGGCAAGCTTCCTATAATGGAGCTCACCATGAGTAAGCCAAAGGCCGTAATAAACGATTGGCTATCGGAGTAAATCTTAGCCTGCCTCACAGAAACTACCCCCCGCCTCAATTATTTGATAGCAGCACTGCAATGATCTGTTAGCCTAAGTCCTACGTGGTTGGATAATTTTTGACAGCCGGTTCTCGTGCTGACCTTTCCGTCATGCTTCGAGAAATCTGTGAATAATTTTTATATTTCCTTTATTTTTCGAGAGAGCAGCTGCTGATGGTATTCTATAACTCCTGTTGAATAAGACAAATTCAATCTTTCAGTCTTTCCACTAACCGCTGCTTTGGTCACGTCACGAGTTTCCTAATTCAGCTTCTAGGAACGTCATTAAACGCCCTACTCAATGTCGAAAAAACCTCTCCTCTTTCTCTATCCATTTTACAAAAGTGTGCAAGGCGGTAGCCATCTAATCAGTATTGATGCGGAGCTCTCGAAAGGCAACTACGAGGGATTATACCCCTTACGCATAAGTCAATTAGCGTTTTCACGATTTCAGCAGAAAAGGGTATAAAGTAATTGTGAAATCATTAGGGGACTTTTTTCTAGAGGGCTGTGAATTGGGTTAACCTTTAGATGTGTAATTTTGACTTGGGATGGATGAGGTAACAACTGTTCCCAATGCCTAAAATAGGGAAGCCAGTTATCAGTTGGCGTAAAAACTTAAAGTCAATTGAGAGAGAGAGAGAGAAAGTTTTGTTCAAACTGAAACTATTAACTACCCAAAGCTTCAACTATGGCAAACCATTAGAATGCTGCAACTGTGCCCTATCTTTGGCTGCATATAGCACTTGTTCGCAAACATTTGTGCAAGCAATTACCACAAAGAAGAAGGAGAATGAGAGCGTCTCTAAAACATTCACTTCTAAGGCTTTTTGAGTACATCTTCCCTTTTTGTCTTCTTCAAAACAGCCCCTCGAAGAAGGAACACGCCTACTATAAGGGAAAATCTGTCGATACAGCACTTCACGATATAGTTGGATGTATGGCGGAAGTACTGGCCGTAAAAGAGTACATATTTTGACGTTCTCCCATACATTTATGGGTTCTCTAACAATATTCTTCCCAAGATTTTAATAGAAGCTGTTCAGGAAATCGGAACTTGAACAGCACAGTTTCAGGCTCGTAGAATCTTTCCTGAGGAACAGAATCATCGTCGATGGAAAATGTGAAAAACATGTAAAACAGAAGCCCCCTTCAAGTCTTATCTCCACGGCTGTGCTGCCTCACAGTAAGCACACTGCTTCGGCCACTATATAGCTGGTTAATTTTTTCCACCTAGATCTGTGTGGCAAACTTCAAGCGAGCTACAACGCACTTAGACTGAACACGGCTCAACTTTAGAGGTATTTCGCTACAAGGCACGCTCAAGTCTTGCACTGAAAATCTAACATATTTCCTAAAATCGAATTAACTTAAAACACGGAAAATCTATCGATACAGACAATAAATAGTATCTGAAACCTCGATCATTAAAAGTGGGAGCAAATATACTCTTAATCGTAGTGAAAACTGCTCGGAAATTGTGTTGATGAGCAACAACATCAGCAATCACCTACCTTCCACCTCTAAAGTGTCGGCGGAAACATCCAAAAATCGCGCCGTTTGTTCCTAAACGTTGTACCAAATCAGTTCAACCGTCATATTGCCACATCCAAAAGCAGCTAAACACACCCGCAGTCATTCACAAGTCTCAACTTGTTAAAATCAGCAGTCTGACGCTTCGAAAAGGAAATATTTTAATCAGCAAATGGAATAACCTTTTCATAAATGAAATTATTTTATTAATTGCATGAAATTACTACTTTTATTAAAAAATATTAAGTAATTATAAACAATTCGCATTTATACATAAATATTTGCATTGCAAAATTTTTCCAACTTTTTCACATACATACACACGTATGTGTCTTAATCCTTTGCGCGAACTGCAAGCACAAACGAGTTTATTTCATTTAAATGAAATCACTTAATTGCCAACTTCTCGCAAGTAAAACTGCTGCTGCTGCTAAAACGATTAAAAATAAATGTCAACACAATCGTTGGAAAAAAGTTACAGAATTTTCATTTTCGAATAAAGAGAGAAAAAACAATAACACACCGACGAATTCATGTGTTCGCATGTGTTTTTGTTATTTTTCAGTTTCTACCCACTTTCAGGTGGGTTGCAGTAAGAGTTGTGCCACTGTTAAACTGGTGTGAACCGGAAAACGAATTAAGTTGTCATACGCCCACAAAATGAATAAATTCATTTACAATTTTATGCATGTGATGTGATGGAATAACGGTGCTTTTGCCACACACAAAGCACACACATAAGCAGTTATTTTATATGGTGGCAACACACAAAATCGCAACGTATTACCCACATGTCAATGTGTGTGCCATATAAATCTATACGAGCAAGGATTATTTTCACACTCGTATAAATATTGAACTACTTCAATACCACTTACTTCAAAACTAGTAAAAAACTAGTATGCCAAGCAAGCCCAATCAGTTAGTCAACTGGTATTTTTCCAAACAAACTAATGGCATTTTTCACACGAAGATGCCTAAGAGATATATAATCCTTAGTTATAATCATAAATACATTAGATCTAACATACTTGCTCGAAATGTACCAAAGAATTACTAGTTCTGTTTTGAGCCTGCATTAAATTTAATTTGCTTCAAAATAAATAAAATTTATAAATATTCAATAAAAAAAAAGAGTCGAATATTTCAAAAATATGCCAAGTTGTAGAAGTCATAAAATTTATTGAAACAAATTCTTAAGAAAAAGCTTTGAAACTAGTATCAATTGCTACTAAAGGAAATACTAGTATCAAATGACTTTCATATTTTACTGCGTGCACACATGTGCGGGCTCATACGTGTGTGCTACACGTTGACAAATTGTTAGCACTCATAAAATTGTTAAAAATTTCACATACTATTTTCTCAACACCTTTTTCTTTCACCATTTTCTACCCTGCCCTACATACATGCATACTACGTATTTCTACACGAGAATGTGCAAAGAACCTTTTCCATTTTACTCAAAAAGAAAAAAAAAATTTAAAAAAAATACACATATACATTTACATATTCATTTACATACATGTATTTAGAATTTGTGAAAGCTGTACAAGCTGAAGATAAAAATGTTGAAATTAAAATTAAAACAAAATAAAACTGAAATCGTAAAAAAGAGCAATTAAGTTCTTATCGCAATTTCCAAATTGACACAGAACCAGTTGAAAGTTAGTCTTTATATGGTGTCGTGTGTTACAAATGCATCAGCGAAATAAAATTACAGTGTGATAAAAAAAATTTTAAATAATTTAATATATTTTTTTTTATTTCCCTTTATTTTTTTTTTTTGATTTTTAATTTTTTTTTTTTAATTTAATACATTTAAAGTTTTTTTGGTTTATTTTATTTTTTATTTTACTTTATTTTATTTTGTTTTTAAATTTTTTTAATTTAATTTAATTTTATTTTATTTAAGCTTATTTTATTTTATTTAAATTTATTTAACTTTATTTTGTTTCATATTTTATTTTATTTTATTTTTTACTTTATTTAATTCAATTTTTTTGTAACTTTATTTTATTCTATTTAAATTTAATATTTTTTTATTTTTTATTTTTTTTTCTTACCTTATTTTATTTATTTTTTTAATTTTAAATTTTTTTATTTCATTTTTTTTAATTTTAAATTTTTCTATTTTTTTTTATATTATTTTTTTTATTTTTTTTTTCAATTTATTTTATTTTATTTATTAATTCATTTCCCCTTTTTTATTTGCATTTCATTAGCTGGCGACAGCTTAGCTGCCGGCCAATAATGTGCATTTCATTAAATATAAATATGATTAAAAATATATAATAACTAACATTGAATTAATTATAAACGTTTACTGCAAAAAATTTCTAAAAATATGACATGAATCCAATGAGGCTGCTTTCTGCACCATGTCGAAGATGATGTGATCTGGCAACTGGAGCCTTTGTAGGTTGTCCTTTAGGTTAATATGCACCAGGCCGTGCGCAGATATAATGATTGGAAGTAGATACACTTTTCTTAACTTCCATTGGCGTTTCACATCAATGCTTAAGTCAGAGTACTTTGCGATTTTTTCCGAATATGTTTTTTGCATGGTTTTGTTGAGAGGAACTGCAATATCAATTATAAATACTATTTTACTAGTCTTGTCAACCACAAATATATCTGGTCTATTGTGGTCTCTCGTGGCATTCGTCAAAACCTTTCGAACGAAATATAGAAGCATGTTGGCATCTTCGTGCACTGGTCCTTGAATATATCTGTATTACGGTATCTTATTTTGGTAAAAGTTGTATTTCTGGGCAAAATTTCTGATGGGAACGACTCCATATAGCATTGCAAAAATAATCCCTTCCGTTTCGGCGAATATTGCTCTGTTTGTGAGCCATAAGTGCGACAATTTTTGGTCGACATGCGGACTCAGCAAATCTTTCACGGTATATACATACCGTGGACTATAATTTCAGACCATTTCTGCAGTTTTTCATCCGTTGATGTTGTCTTTCTGCTTTCATAAGGCTGGTTCATTTGCAGTGGAGTATAGTTATCATCAGCGAAGTCTATAGTCTGATGAATTTTAGACTGTGGTGACTTTTTAAGGAAATATGCGCTGAGGTTTAAGATTAGTTTGTCATGCAACGCCTCGATGTCAATCTGGCCCCTTCGACCTTCTTTCCTGGTCAACGTCGTTCGAAAGACGTATGCTCCGTATTATCCGCTGCATATTTTCCAGCTCGGCTGTTGACCATTTTATAACTGCAAAACTGTACGATACCACGTGTATAGCAAACGAATTTATGACAAGTGTCTGGTTTCTTCCACTTAATTGAGTTTGGCATATAGCATGAAGTCGTCTCCTAAACTCCACCACTAGTTTTTTCCGCATATGCATAGTTTCTACACAATTTCTCTGCATAACTCCAAGATATTTACTTATATGTTTCATCTGGTTCCATTTCTTTTATATCGAAGCCTACGAGTTCAATGGGAGTGTTCCTGGGAATCACATTTCCTTACAGTATAGTTATTTTACGGCATTTCTCGAGACCAACAGGCATTTTAATGTCATTGGAAAAAGATGCGACACATTTCAAAAGCTTTTCAAGATGGTTTGGTTTTCTGGCATAAAGCTTCAGATTATCTACGTAGAAGAGATGACTCAATCTTCCAGTCTGCCCATGCTTCACCACATATCCGTAACCTGTCTCCCGTAGAATATGGCTGAGAGGGTTCATGCTGATGACGAACCAGAGTGGACTCAGTGAATCGCCTTGAAAGATTCCATTGCTGATTTGTATGTCCCTCGTGTACTGAGCAGCTCCAGATATTGGCAATTTTATTCTAGTTCTTCAATATTGCATAAGTTTATTTAGGAAAAGTATTATATTGGGATTGAATTTATACGAATGCAGCACCTCGATAAGCCATGAATGGGGCACTGAATCGAAAGGTTTCTGCTTTGCCTTTTAGATTGTCCACTTGATACTACTTGGTCTATAATTAACTGCTTTTACATCCCTGTGACGAACTTATACACCCTTTCTGTTCTTCTGCAATTAAGTTGTTTGCTTCAATGTGTTCATAAAGGTTGTTGGACATGCATGACGTTAATATTTTATAGACAAACGGGAGGCAAGTTATTAGGCCTGAACATTGATGGCTCGATTTTATTTTATTTTATTTTATTTTGTTTTATTTTATTTTATTTAAATTACTTTAATTTTAATTCATTTTAATTTTAATTAATATTATTTTAATTTATTTTATTTTATTTTATTTCAATTAAATTTATTTATTTTTTTATAATTTTTATTTTTTTTTTCTTTTTTTATTTTATTATTTTTTATTATATTCAATTTTTTTATTATTCATTTTATTTTGTTCTGTTTTATTTTATTTTACTTTATTTATTTGATTATTTTATTTCATTTTACTATTTTTATTTTTATTTTACTTTATTGTTCTCTTCATTTTATAAATATATATATTTTTATTTTTTTATTTTTATTTTTTTTATTTACTATTCCTTTATTTTATTTTATTTTCTTTTTTTTATTTCCTTTTCTTTTTTTATATATATTTTTTTGTGCTTAATTTTTTGTTGATTTTTCATCCATTCATCATTTTTCCAGGGGCGGATAGTTTGGGAGTTCTTCTCGTTTTTAAGAACTATAGATAAGCGTCTTTAATAAAATTTCTAGAAAACTAAATTTTGACTAAAAAAATTCAAAGAAATCGAAATTGATAATGGCGCAGAGTTCCTTGCTTCAACCCATATTCCAGTAGTGATGCTGATTGTTTATAAGCTGTCCAGAAGCAGTGTCTTGACCTTTTAGAGTCTAGGAAAATATGGCAATAGAACGGTTGGTGCTTGTAGACTTAATCAGCCATTCGGCTTCCGTGATTGCAGTGGGTTTTGCTTTCAAGACTATGCAGTGGACCGGTAGTCTTATGCTCAAACTAAGTGAGAGTGAAGGTAATGATTAAATTTTCCATTTGTTGCTCTCAGGTATCTTTGGAGAAAAACGATTATCCGTTATCCATCTCGTCTGAATTTTATAGATAGGATTATATGCAGACGTAACCCATACCTTGGTAATTCCAGTCGCTTCTTACAGTTATCATGTTGATTTCTCGAGAGGCTGTTCAATTGCAATTTTTGTGGCATTTATATGTCAAACAGGCTTTCAAATATTTTTAAAGAAAGGAAGTGAGGCTTATTTACCTGAAATTCTTTGGATTTACTTGATTGGTTCCCTGATTAGCCTATTCCTTCTTAGCCTTAAAGGGAGATTTTTGCGAAACTTTTATTTCAGCAAGAAAGACGCCTGCTACTCCTGAAGATTTGTATGATTGGGAGGGTTTTATTCTCCATTGCAGACGATATGACGAATATGCAATGTATATCTATTTACCCCACAAACGGGGTTCAATTCGGTTTTGAGAACACCCTGGAAAATGAGAGTAATGTCCACGGTTATCTAGCATTTATCGCAAGATATGGGTCCCTTCACTGCCTAGTTTCTGGATAAATTTGTGGTCGGCAGAGATCTTGAAAATAACATTTTTTAGTCTATTACACTCTGAATGCGCAACTATGTAAATGAAAGAATACGTATATAGTTAATATTCAACACTACTGAGCACGCGATTAGGCCCACCATCTATTTCATTGGCATCCTGACAAAATCACACAATATGACTATCGGATCCTCACAGCAATTTGTCAGCTATGTTGGCAATGTCAGGTATGGTACATATATATATATACCAACATAGATTTAAAAATATATCTACATCTCACAGTAAATTTTATGAGCCATACCAGTAGTCATACCAGAGACCAAGCGATATTTTCCGTTATTCTATGCGAAGTTATGTATGTAACATAGATAAAAATACGGAATACATAAATATGTATGTCAGCCACATAGGTACATATTGCACGTATGCTTGCTTTGAAAAGTTTTAATATTGAAGTTTTAATTGGATTTTGAATTCAATTTTGTAAATGTGCCAATAAGCAATGTGACAATTTTGACGAATTTCCAGCATATTTTAAGGCTTACCGATTGAGGGTTGTACGAAATACTTAGAAAAAGGCACTAAAGGGTTTTCCAATAAGAGTGATATGAATTTTTTGAAAAAAAACACACTAATTGTTAAGGAAATTCAAAAGTTTTTTATTTAATGTGTAGTCGAATCGATGCAATTAAGTTCTGAATATAATATCATTCAAATGGCCTTCACGTCTTCTTTTGCAGGAACGAATTCGAAGAACCCCTTTTCTGAGCACTTTTCCTACTAAATCAAGTAGTATGCCATGAATAGCACGTTCAATATTGACTTTTAAAGCTTGAACAGAGTCTAGTTTATTGCCAAAGACCAGTGACTTCAAATAACCCCACAAGAAGTAGTCTAATGGTGTTAAATCACAACTCCTTGGAGGCCATTCAATTTCACAATTTCTTGAAATAATCGAATCTCCAAACCTTTCTCGCAATAATTCGGTTGTTGCACGTGCTGTGTGGCACGTAGCCTCGTCTTATTGGAACCAGATGTTGTTAAAATCAATTTCTTTCAATTGTGGCCATAAAAAAGTTGGTTATCATCGATCTATATCGCTCTCCATTGAAAGTAACGGTGCTAACAGCTTCATTTCGAAAGAAGTACGGACCGGTGATTCCAGATTCCAACAGACGAAAAACCACACCAAACTGTCAATTTAGGTGAATGTATTGGTTGTTCATGACTAATTTGTGGATTTTCTTTGCACCAGAATCGACAGTTTTGTTTATTTACCGCACCACTCAGATGAAAGTGAGCCTCATCGGAGAAGATGATTTTCTTTAAAAAAAATCGTTAACGTTTTCAAGTTGTTCCAAGGCAAATTCACGATGTTTATTATCTTGTGATGATGAAATTGTAAACATTAATGAATAAAATGAAAAAAAAATGACAGATCATGACATATTAAAAATGGCCAAAAGAACACTTAGAAATCATATCATCCCTATTGGGAAACCCCGTACATATATATATGTATTATATACAAAAGGCAGTATATGCTGCGCTAATTCTTCGTATATAAGTTTAAGTATTTGGATCACCGTAGATGGATACATTTCTCGAAACTAAAGATTTCTTATTCACCATAGTTCTTAGTATTGATAAGAAAAATCACTTGCCAAGATAAAACCAATGCATCTATACATAACTATGTATAAGTATTTATCAGCAAGCAGATGAATTTCCATTTATCCCTCCGCCTTGTTATCACACTCAACGCCTTCTATGTTACATATACCAATTATTTAGTTCATCATTATTTGCTGCCACACATCGTCCTGCATATATACTCATACATATGAATATAGTATATTCATCTACGAGTATGTATGAAGGAGTATATAGATGTGTTGAAATACACTTTCATTTAATTGAAATCTTTTAATTAGTTTGATTTGTCTTATCATCCGTATATGTCAACGCTTTAATTAACTGATGTGTGGCAGCAAACATTTGGATATCGAAACTCAATTAGATACTGGCAGATGCTAGTACATACATACATATGTCAATATGTGTGTATCATTTCCAAATTCTCATTTTAACTAAGCGTATATTTGTGAAGAATAACATTTCATCTCTTCATGCGAATGTATCAGTCGACTTAAAATCGATATCTGCAACATGCGATAATTTAGAAATTTGCTTTGCTCAATATATATAACTATATAATTATGAAAAAAAAATCGATATAAATACAATAATATTGTACTAATAAAATACGAGTGATGTTTGATAAGTCAGTGGCCTTTTCAATTTTCCGCGCAGTTACTGTAAATACAACTCTGCCCCCATCAAATGTTATCGATTAATAGATTGCTGTAAAGTTTTTAGCAAACTATGCCAGTTTGTCTTTGACAGCCATTTGAAGCAGGCGACCTGAATGAAATTTAACGAAATTGAAAAAAAAGGGAATTTCATTCATCACCGAAACCAAGGCACAACTTGATAAATATTATGAGCATTCTGCACCATCAATTTCTATGGTTAAGAAGTGGTTTATTGAGTTCCGTTTTGTTCGTGGCGGTCGCGATAGCCGAGTGGTTAGCATTGCGTACTGACATTCGGAAGGCCTGGGTGCGAGCCCAGGTTTGAGCAACATCTAAAAAAAAAATTTTCTAATTGCGGTCGTCCCTCGGCAGGGAATGTCAAGCCCTCCGAGTGTATTTCTGGCATGAAATAGAGCTCCTCATAAAAATCCATCAGCCGTTCGGAGGCGGCTTAGAATAAAATTGTAGGTCCCTTTATTTGTTGGTAAAAACATCAAGACGCAAAACCACAAATTGGAGGACGAGCTCGGCCGAAAATCGCTTCAGCGGTTGCAAAGCGCCACATATATATATATATGTGTTCGTACCAGCACAAGTGACGCCGAACATTCAGGTCGCAGAAAAGAGGTCATCACGCTAAACATGGTCGGTCGATAAAATCCACGGAATGATATTGAATGATCGGGGAAATAAAAACGCTCTTAGTGGCTGAGGCTGTAGGCTTTTGTGTTTCATCAAGAAAATGTACGAATGCACAGATTTAGCTGCCTGCAACTCTTTCTTTTTTCAAACCTGAAGAAATGGTTTGGTGGCAAATATTCGGTTCGAAAGAAAAGGTAATCGCAGACACAACCCCCTATTTTGACGGCTTTAAAAAACCTAATATTTGGAAGGAATACAAAAATTAGAAAAACCCTGGACTAAAAGTATAGAGCTAAGATAAGACTTATCAAAACCTCTTATAGCATTTTTTTAAAGACAACTATCTCACAATAGTCAGTATTTAAGATCGATAGAAATATTTTAAAACTTAGATCCCGGCTAGCTTCCCTCCTGTAAAAGGTATGCAAAAATCATAGTTTAGTAAAGGGTGTTTTTAATAGAGGTATAGAACTTTAATTTGCAATAAAACAACGATGGATTATTCGATTGACATGAATTTTATTTATCCGAAAGATAATCTTGTGGCATTTTAAATAAGATTTCTGGCATATGACCGCCACAGCTGGCGCGGATGTAGTCCAATCTGGACGTCCAATTTTCGATGACTTTTTCCAACATTTTTGGCCGTATATCGGCAATAACACGGCGAATGTTGTCTTCCAAATGGTCAAGCACTTTACATAGCCCCACAGAAAGTAGTCTAGCGGTGTTAAATTACAAGATCTTGGAGGCCAATTCACTGGTCCAAAACGTGAAATTAGGCGGTCACCAAACGTGTCTTTCAATAAATCTATTGTGGCACGAGCTGTGTGACATGTTGCGCCGTCTTGTTGAAACCACATCTCCTTGACATCATGGTTATTCAATTCAGGAATGAAAAAGTTAGTAATCATGGCTCTATACCGATCACCATTGACTGTAACGTTCTGGCCACCATCGTTTTTGAAAAAGTACGGACCAATGATTCCACCAGCCCATAAAGCGCACCAAACAGTCAGTTTTTCTGAATGTAACGGTGTTTCAACATACACTTGAGGATTACCTTCACTCCAAATGCGGCAGTTTTGTTTGTTGACGTCGCCATTCAACCAGAAGTGCGCTTCATCGCTAATGGACGTAGTGCGCGATACGTTTTCCGCACAGAACCATTATTTTCGAAATAGAATTGCACTATTTGCAAGCGTTGTTCAGGCGTGAGTCTATTCATGATGAATTGCCAAACCAAACTGAAAATAAATCACTTGACAGCTGTTAAATCGGTCGCCATCTTGAAAAGTAATGCCAACTTAAAGTTCTATACCTCTATAAAAAAAACACCCTTTACTAGTATGGAGTACATTTAAATCGTACCAGCTCGTTATTTGTATAGCGATTCTCCACTAAGAGAATAATGATAATTTTCACCAAGACGCCATTCTCAGTCGTTGTTATTTTTAGTACGCCACAGCTGAATTTTATTTACTGATAGCCGACAGGTGAGAAGTAATCACTTTAGCGCTTGAGGTTCTGGGTTCGATTCTCGCTGCACACATATTCCATTTTACTTCTACTTTTGCTCAAGAAGAAATTGAGCATGCATAAATGAACTAGTATATAACTAGTATGAAGCTGATGCATAATCGGACTATTGAGATTTCCTAGAACATGGCCATGATAAAAATACCAGTTTCTTACATGGCATAGAAAGGGTCATTCATTTCGAGGTTCCCTACTTTGTTAAAAAAAAAGGCACAAAAAATTCAAATTTAATGGGAAATGTTAATTATCATTTGAAAGAACATTCTTTGGCATTTATTTTTAGAAGATTATCTTTTTCAATTCTTGGTCGCGGCTACGTTGAGTCCAATTTTCGATGACTCGTACAAGCATTTCGACAGATAGCTGGCGTAGACTTTAGACTTTACATATCTCCACAGGAAAAAGTCTAACGGTGTGATATCACACTACCTTCGTGGCCAATCGACCGGCCCAAAATGTGAAATTATCTGCTCACCGAAGCGTTATTCCAATAAATCCATTGATTGATGCGATATGTAGGAAGTGGCGCCGTCTTGTTGAAACCAAATGTCGCGGAGATCACGAGCTTCATTTTGAGGCATCAAATAATTGGTTTTTATGGCGCGATAACGGTCGCCATTGACGGTTACGTTCTCACCGGAATCATTTTTTAAGAAATATGGACCGACGATTCCAACTGCCCCCAAACCTTACAAAACGGTTTTTTTTTTTTTTGAATCAAATGGCAGCTCTTGAATCTCTTCAGGTTCCTCTTTGTCCCTAATGTGGCAATTTCGCTTGTTTACATAACCATTGAGCCAGAAATGGGTCTCATCGCTGAACAAAATTTGGCTCTAAAACGTGGAATCTTCTTGGAGCTTTTCATGAGCCCATAAATCGAAGGGATATCGCTTGAGAGGGTCGAGCAACTTCAGTTTTTGAACAAGCTGTATTTCGTACGCTTTCAATTTAAGATCTCCACGTAGAATGCGCCGCTAAGTCGTTGCATACGTCAGTCCGAGTTGCAGTGAACGGCGTCGAATCCACTCTCCACGGCCTTCATGTACACTCTCAGCTACGGCCGCTATATTTTCTTCACTGCATGCTGGACATGGTCTATTCGGTGCAATATTATCCAATAATGAATGCTGGGTCTGAAGATAGGTGATGGTGTTGCGAATAGGCCGATTATGTTGACCATAAGTAGAGCGAAGCGCGCGAATCACATTTTTTACAGAACGTGAATTTTCGTAATAAAGTTGATTGACTTGTAAACGTTGGCCAGGCGTAAGTCTTTCCATGATAAAATGCCAAACCATACTGAACAAAAACAACATGACAGCTTGACACGACTCACGCGTGATCCATCAAAAAAAGGCTATTGAAAAAAGTACCCCTACCCCTGGATCACCCTTTATTTATATGGAAGATTAACAATTTATTGTAAAAAATGCACACTAATAGGATTCTGGTTAACAGTTAGTATTTTTCAATGCAGTATTATAATGCCAGTTCACTAAGTGCAGCTCAGGTAGAATAACTGCAGCATTTCTCAATAAATATACATAATTTAATATGCTGAGTTTTTTTTCTGGGGTCCAGATGCGTTGAATTATATATATTTATATGTATGTTCCAGTTCCAATGTGGTGAATTTACATATTTGTTGTTGGTTCTTTTCATCTTTATATTAATTTACTTTTCCCCCTAGTCTTTCTACTTAAATTTACTCTTATATACATGAAGGTGGGTTGATAAGAAAAAAATATTTTTTTTCGGCAAATAAGCGTTTTATTTCTCGATTTAAAAAGTGAGTCTCATAGATCCCTTATACCAAATTATTCACTGCTCTCAAAAGGCAATGGAGCTGTTTGACTGTCCGTTGTGACTTCAACGTCGTTTTGTGTTTGTTGACGTTCTTCACTCCGCAGTGGTGAGTGCATGTCTTGGCAAAATAATGGTCCGAGACGGTGCATACGTACATCTAAGACAATGGATAGGCACTGTCATGCATCTACCACAACATGATCAAACAGGAGACAACCAAGTAGCTTGATGAATTGATGAATTGCTGAATGAGCCCCGGTGAAGTCGATCAGCGTAAACCCATTTGGTGCTGTTTCTTCATTGAGCTTGAATTTTCGAACTGAGCTGCTTTCAGGCCGATTGTAGAACGTATCTTTGGACACTTTATCATTCTCTTCCAGTTTTCGGCGACGGAGACTCTCTTCTCATATAGCCGCTGCAGTATTTGTCGCAAGCACCTACTCATTTCCATCCTAATCACATCCATCGCACTTTTTAGATGGCGGTGATGTTAGCATTTAGTCTTACGAGAACACTAACCAACTGAGCAGAAACACCTTCCTTATTAAAGGTGTGTAGGTGTTCCAAGTAAATACATACCCACAAATCGTCGTCATAAGTACATTTTCCGTAGCCAGTGTGGAGCCTTTGGTCACGACTAAAAGTGAAGGAAGTTTAGTGGTATCTATAGCCAATTATGCCGCTTTTGTCCTTGAGATCTCACCTCAATCTAAACTAATATTAATTCTTATAAAATTATATATTATCCCGTTATATTTTTCGTATATTGCTAATTTTATTAAAAAAAACTCTTGTACTTTTCACCGTCATTTTTGACAAACTCAATTCACAAAGTGTATTATGTACTAAATGCAGAGATAATAATGTCAAGTACACTGCAAGCATACTGAATTTGACTAAGAGTATATATGTATGTACGTATGCACAGCAAGCTTGCAAAGCCTTTGAGCATATATTTATATATGTATACATACATAATGCGCTCCATACATCCTTGTATGCTGCTCAACAACCGCATTTCATCACGCCGATTATCCTTGTCTTGACTTAAGTACGTTTCAACTTTGACGCAACGCCGACAAAGCAAACAATGAACATCAAACCATTGAAAGGGCTTACAGAAATAACAAACATATATACGAGTATATATTTATGTACATGTGTATGTATATATACGAACATAAATGTTACAAAAAGCATACATACAGGCTTACGTGAACAATGAACACAGCTCCATATCAACAATTAATTGGAAATAGATTCAATACTGCAATAATTGACGCACGGATTTTATCTGATTAATAAAGGCTGCAAAGCGGAAGCCTCGTACTAGCTCTCTCGAGCGGTTTTAACCGACAGATTATGGATGAAAGCTGCCACCATGTCTTTGGTGGTAATTAGTTCAGTTAATTAAATTTTGATTATGTGCTATACATTTTGGGGTTTCCAAAATAAACGTAAATAAAATGCATTTAAAACTATTTTTTTTTTCATGAAATTCCTTTTCTACTATAAAGTTCGGCATTCTATGTGAAACATTATATGTGAAACATTCTTCATCATACAAATGACCATCTCGTAATTTTTTGCAAACTTCGATCCGTTTGAGGTAATTTTCGATTAGTTTTTGGTGCATATTGGGCGGTATCTCAGCCGTATCTTTATCTACATAAACACGATCCTTCGGGTAGCCCCTCAAAGAAAGTCCAACGGTGTTAAATCGCACGATCTCGTTGGCCAATTAACATCGCCAAGACGTAAGATTACGCGACCTTGAAATTTTCTCTTACTTGGTAGGAACATAAATACTGTTACAACATTAAACACACGCATTTCAATAGAAGAATTGAGCATACCACATAATTCCCATATGATTTATAAAATATAATATGTAAAGCGTTGGTCTGTATCGGGAATTCTAAATTGTGTGAGTTTTCAACATGGAATGATCAGATAATGAAAACCGTATCGCTGTTATAGCGCTTTTTAAGTGAGAAATGAAAAAAGGTGATATTTTCAAAACACGCCGTCCGCTTGGCATTAGTCGCATGTTCGTCTAACAGTGCATAAAACTGTTTGAGGAGACTGGGGATGTTAAAGACCGCCACCGGTCAGGCAGTCCACTCACAGTTCGAACGCCACAAGTCGAAAAAAACAAGTCGCCGAAAACAGAAAATCATGGCCCGGGAGATGAATGTTTCGCAAAAGTCCATGAGTCGAATTATTAAAAAAGACTTGGGACTTGGGGCTTTCAAACGCCGTACCGGACATTTGTTGACTGCAGCTTTGCAAAAAAACAGGGTGGTAAAATGCAAACGTCTTTTGGTGAAGCACGCTGATAACTTGCACAGAAAAATCTTGTTTGCCGATGAAAAAATTTTTACCGTGCAGGAAAAATTTAATAAACAAAATGATAGGGTGTACGCACGGTCATCTTAGGAAGCATCTGAATTGATTCCACGGGTCGAAAAAGGTCATCACCCAGCTTCAGTCATGGTTCGGTGGGGTGTCTCTTATGATGGGGTAACTGACTTGCATTTTTGCGAACAAATGGTCAAAACATTGGCCAAAGTTTACCAAGAAACCGTTTTGGAAGCTGTTGTAAAACCACTTAACCATTCCATGTTCCAAAACCAATCATGGACTTTTCAGCAAGACTCTGCGCCGGCCCATAAAGCTAAAACGACCCAAATCTGGCTCCAAAACAATTTACCAGCATTCATTTCCTCTGAAGAGTGGCCTTCTGGTAATCCTGATTTGAACCCGCTGGATTACAAATTGTGGACAGTTTTAGAGGACATGGTTTGCCACAAAAGATACTCCAACATTGATTCTCTTAAGACAGCTTTGATTCGTGATGTGGCCAATTTCCCAATGGAGGAGGTAAGTGCGGCTATTGATGATTGGCCAGTCAGACTTAAGGCGTGCGTGAAGGCCAAAGGCGGGCATTTCGAATGAATACCGCTTTTTTGTATACAATATATATCAATAAATATGTGAAAAAATTGGTCCAAAAACATTCATTATTTTTTATTTTATAGCATAAAATGTATGTAACAGTATTTATGTCCCTACTAAGTACAATAAAGCCATATTCGCTCGTGTAGTGTGGCATATAGCAACATCTTTTTGAAACCACATATTGTCCTAGTCGTGTTCGTGTTCTTCAATTGCAGGCCAAGAAGTCAATTATCATACGGCCATAATGTCCCGAATTGACAATCAGAGTCTCGCTGTTATCATTCGCTTTCTAAGAAGGAAGATACAATTAGACCTTCGTACCAAAGAACGCAAAAGACAGTAAGTCTTTTTGGGTGTAATGGTCTCCCTTAAATTATTTGAGGAGTTTGGGAGCCCCAAATACAACAATTTTGCATTTTAACGTATCCACCGTGTGAGAAAAGTGCCTCGTCGATGAAGAAAATTTTTTTTCGTCTTCTGATTTTTGTTCAAGCATCCAATCAACGTAACTACGACATTGTGAATGGTCAGCTTTAGAAGTAATTTTTGTGGAAATAACTTTGCACAGAGATCATACTGTCGGATTTGAATGTTTTGTAGCCACATTTTAATTAAAGAAAAACTTCTTTCTGAGAAATAAACGGGTTAGATGGAAAGAAACAGTATTAAATGTGTATAAAGCATTTCCGTGAACAAAACCGTGAAAGGCTTAACATAATCCCCACAAAGCAAATTAACATATGTAAATTTTTTATTCTCGAAACATAATTTTTTATTCTAAATGGATGGAATGACCTTCAATTTCTTAAACGATACTTGTGTTGAAAATTCTCAGTCGACTGAAAACCCTGAAACTTTGTTTTTTGAGCTTGGGCAAATAAGGTGGTTGTTAAACCATATGAGTTGAATTCTTGGCGAAAACTAACAAAGTATTAATGTAGTGTAGGTGCTTACGCGATTATAGGCAACTTAACAACAGCGCATCAATCGTTTCTCATTTTCGCCATTTGTCGTCAATTTCTAGATAATTAGTGCAGATCTTTTTCTTCTTCCGCTTTCGCCGGTACTTAGCGGTACTTACGTATTTCCATACTTCATCACGCTTTTCTTTAAGTCGATCTTCATTCCTTGACCAAGGAGAAAGTCTACACCAACTATGACTTCATCTAAGATTTCCGCTACTATGAACTCAAGTAACTCTGTCATATTCCCGATGGTGACTTTACACTTGGCTTTTCCCAGAACCCTGGCGTCCTCACCAGTTACTCTTCTCAACTTAGCTCCGTGCAATGGACTATTTCCCTTAGTGATCAAGTCGGATCGAATGATGGAGTTCGACGCGCCCCTGTCCAACAATTAGTACTAGCTCATGTCCGTCCACATATCCACTGATAGTAACGTTGTTTGCCTTGTTATCGATTTGTCTCGCGTGGCCCATATTACAGTCGCGGGCGAAGTGTCCTGGCCTTCTTCAGTTTGTAGCAAATCCTTGTTCTCGTCAGTTTGGCGATTTTCGACGTTTCACATATTCCTTTCATCACATCTGGACTTTCCAACTTCGCACAGTTCTTTGTACGCTGGTCTGCACAAGAGCGCAGCCGTTTCCTGTGTCTGAGCGTAAAAGACAGTCTCAGCAAATGTTGGCTTTGGATAGATTTGTCTTCTATGCTTGCTACCATAGCGTCTTTCCACGGTTCGCATTAGTGCCTCGTAGTCAACTCTCTCATATGCAGGAATTACCTGCAAAATTTCCGCTGCAAGTCACTTCAATGCTATGAATAGTGCAGCTGACTTCTCCTCCATGCTCCAATTATTTGCTCTAGCCGTCTTTTCGACCTTCCAATTTCGAACTGAAGCTTAAAGATGTGGAAAGGGATGGTGCCGCCAAAAGATGGTGCTTTTATCTTAAGGGTGCTCCTCCAAATGCTTGGACGATTCAACGGCAAATGGCGTACACGACCTTCCAATTCGCTAAGTTCGGTCGCAATTAGCTCCTCCATTTTGTCTTGCCGCTCCTGGAGTTTGTCCTGTCTCTCTTTGAGTTCGGCGCATTCTTTGATAACACTCTCTTGAAGCTGTATGCGCCGGGATAAAATACTCGCTTCCTGGTGTTGCATTTCCAATGAAATATAGGCATTCATTCTCTGAAATGTTGGCTTTCATTTGTGCCATAGCTTTTGTAATGCTGGCATTCTGAGCATCTAACTTTTGTGAAATTGCAGCCAATAACATATTCATGTCCATACTCGTAGAAGCCTTTTCTTCATCCTTGGCTGCTGACTCTTTTGAGGCGCCAACAGCCTCTTCCTTCTCCATATCTTTCATGCATGTCTCTTCGTCCTCACGACGGAATTCATATTGGCTCAAATCTATGCCATCTGCTTCAATAACTTCTCGCAGCCGTGATTGTAGCTCAGACTTATTCCCGGTTGAAGATAATCCTCGCTTCGCCAATTCCTTTTTGAGCGGTAGTATCGTCAAATCTTGAATCTTGACCAATTTAAATTTTTGTCTGCAGTTTATTTAGCAATCCCACTTCTGACACCATTTGTAACATCTTTTTGAAGCTACCCTGGATGATTTTCCAAATCCTTCGAGTCCGAAGACCAGATTGCTAAATAAAACTCCCAAGATTTGTTCGTTTGGCCTCTTAATCGTCAAGAACTTACTCAACGTTTATTTCGTCCTCAATAATTACAATTCTTTACTATACACAATGGCTCATTTACAATCTTTCTGACACACAGCTTATCCATTTCTAAAAGACACAACTCACAGCAATGTTAACGCCTCTGTGCTTTCCACTCGTCCCTCTTGTGATAGCGGCTGCCGAAGATGAAGATGACCCAAACATTCTGTTCACGCGCTCAAGAAAAGGCTGATTATTCGTTTGCCTGTCATAGCTGTAGTCGCTCCGTTTATCCTTAACGACAGTTCAAACATTCCTTTCATGCGCCAACTCGTCTACCTGTTGTAGTTGCTACCGCTCTTTTCATCCATCCTTTTTACGGGGAATTTTCACTCCTTTTGTCAGTCCTTCGTATTTGGGATTTCCGTCATAATATTATCGGCATAAGCCAGCAGTTGTACACTTATATAGAAGATACTACAATACATAGTCTGTTTATCAGTTTTCTTACCAATCTTTATGGAATTTTTAAGGGGGATACTCAGACAGAGTCTGGATTCTTGTATTGACGTCTATTTGATTTTCGAAGTATTTCGAGAACTTCTCGAGTAATATATCACTTATATATGTATTTGTATTAAGTGTTATTGGCGCAGCCACCAAAAAAGTGAAGCACTTACAGTTTTAAGTCTCCTCCGAATGACTTACGGATTTTATTTCCATTTCAGAATTTCACTCGAAGATATGGCCAATCCGTAGCGTTCTTACAGCACCTGCATAATCGGTTAATTCCCAACTACATTTTTTTACAGTTTTGATGATTCTAGGGACCACTAAGTAACCCTTGATAGAATTTTCCATCACAGCATTGTTGAGGGAGAGAAGTATATGGCATTAGCAATGTCTTCATTTTTTTCTTGGCTTGTTCCTTTAAATCTCTTTCGAATCATTTGAAATCGAAGCGACAAATACTCTAAATAATGTTTTTAACATTTATCTGGAAAGGAAATTCGGCCCACGTGGGTTAAAAATTTCATTTAGCTTTAAACTAAACTTCTTTGGGAAGCGTAAACCTGATCAGCTCAATCTTCTTATTACATCATTCACTGAAACTCATAGACGATTTTACGGAAATGAAGCTGGGTTGTAATAAGCGAAAACAGAATAATTCAAATTCATAGCTGTCTAAACTATATATACACATAGACCACAAAGTCTGCGTTCACCCAACACAATTTTTAAGCAAAATAAAAATAAAATTGAAATAGTTAATTCATTTTCAATTTTTTTAAATGCATTTATTCATTATATTTTGAAAATGCAAAAGCAAAACTCCATATTTCCATTTTCCAACTTATCTGTTTCTTCAGCTGTAATTCGGGACCGTTCTGCCAGCATAACCCTTCGCAAAACCTCTTTACTTGTTATTATATGCTGACGAATTATTTTTTCTAATACATCCCAAAGGTGCTCTATAGGATTGAGATCGGGTGACTGAGGAGGCGTTTTAAGCTTAATTGTGCAAGAGACAAAGTCTGACTATTCAAGCAGTATGCTTTGGAACGTTATCCTGTTGAAACCAAATCGTCGAAGATAGGCCTAGATTCTCTGCACTTTGTTTCAAGTTATTTTTTAAAATGTTTAAATATCCCCATTTATCCATTGTCGATTCGATAAATTCAGGCTAACCCTCGCCATTAGCCGCCATGTACCCCCACACCATAATTCCACCACCACCATGTTTCACTGTACCAACAGGATTATATTTTGCAAGGGCAGTTCCTGATTTGCGCCACACAATTTGGCGACCTTCTATTCCGAATATACAAAATTTTCTCTCATCTGAAATGAAAAAATGACTTGTTTCTAGAATACCGGACACTTATTTATATAATTATGAGCAAATTCAATGCGCTTTCGTCTGTTGACAAGTGAGTTATAAGGTTTTTTTTTTTGAGCGACTCTATCATGATATCCAGCTTTATGTAAAATTTTTCTAGCAGTTTCTGCACAAATTGTTTTTTCAAACTTTTTATTTACATTTTCAACTATATTTGTTGACGTAATTCGCGGGTTAACTTTCACCTGATTTATTATTTTCCATTCTTTCCCTACTGATAACATTTTCGGACCGCCATATCGCGGTTTCGACGTTAAAATACCGGTTTGCTTGAAATTATTTACTACGCGCTGGACGAAGGAATACGTTCTTCCATTTTCCGGAAAATTTCGCTATCTTTCCACAGTTTAATAATTATTTTTCTTTCAGAAATACTAATTTATTTCCCTTTGGTTTCCATTTTGTCAAACTAACATTAAAACACGTCACGAACTCTTTAAATGTTTAATTAGAATAAAAGACAATAGAAAATATGCAAAAAGAAGAAACATTTTCATGAAAAGTAACGGTATTCTCAAATCAAGCAAACTAAACGCAGACTTTGTGGTGCCTATTATTACTTGTTGCTGCTGGAAAATGAAAATATGAATAAAGGTTTTTGTTTTTGCATTTTGAACTTAAAAATATAATGAATAAATTCATGTAAAGAATTTTAACTGAATTAACTATTTCAGTTGTGTTTGTACTTTACTTTAAAAAATGTGTTGGGGGAACGCAGACTTTATGGTCTATGTGTATATATATTTGGCGCTTTGTAACCGCTGAAGCAATTTTCGGCCGAGCTCCTCCTCCAATTTATGGTTTTATGGACTTTTATGAGGAGCTTTATTTTCATGTCAGAAATATAATCGAATCGCAAAAATTAATTTTCTATAATTTTGGATGTTGTTCGTACCTGAACTCGAACCTAGGCCTTTCGAATTGTAGTACGCAATGCTAACCTCGCAGCTATTGCAGCCGCTAGCTGACTAAACTTCTTCTTCTTCTTCTTTGGCGTAGGCACCGCTTACGCGATTATAGCCTCGTCAACGGTAGCGCGCCACTCGTTTCTTCTTCTTGCTGTTTGGCGCCAGTTAGAAATACCAAGTGACACCAGGTCGCTCTCCACCTGATCTTTCCAACGGAGTGGAGGTCTCCCTCTTCCTCTGCTTCCACCAGCGGGTACTCCATCGAATACTTTCATTGCTGGAACGCTTTCATCCATTCGGACGACATGACCTAGCCAGCGTAGCCGCTTTCTCTTTATTCGCTGAGCTATGTCAATGTCGTCGTATATCTCGTACAGCTCATACTACTGACTAAACTCTCTCTCGGGAATAACAAGCTCAAGTTAGAACTACTCAAGCTGGGGAGTTTTAAATTGTCAACAGCATCACGAATATTTATTTAATAAATAAAAAAATATTTAAAAAGCGACAAAAACACGGAAGATGGCAGAAAGTAGACAAAATTTATAATACGCGCATTCTTTCTCAAAAGCCACAAATCTTCCCAGCTTAACGCTTCATGATTACGCCAAGCCATGGCGAGTTGTGCGAGCGATCTCGTGCGCTCCGACGTTAACTCGTTAAGATGTAAAATTATGCAGGATTTAAATTACTTGCACTATCAAATAGCTAAAGCTAGAGCAACGCGCCGCTACCAACGATGAGGAAAAAAGTAACCAACATATGCATATATATATATAATTAACTCGCGAGTGAAAATGCAAAGAAAGAGAAACGCAGGCAGATGAACTTGATGGGAGCAAAATATTATAGTAAATAAGTTGAATGTGTATAAGTGTGGAGAGGGTATAACTTATGGCTCGAGCAGTGGCTATGAAATTAAAAACTTGTTGAGAAATGAAAAAGTTAAGCTATAAGAATAAGTAGAAGGAAAATTTTGTGTATAAGCGTATGTGCGTCTTCTAGAAAATTCACCAGTTTCATACTATAGTTACTATAGTTGGGAATATATCACAAACAGAGTAGTTGAATGTACATTAAAAAAAAGTATATTCAACGACGGCGACCAGATGTCAGGGACTATGATGTGAGTTCAAGCAAAGTTCGAATGTTCTGGAGGTGAGTAATTTACAAATTACAGATAAGTTCAGACAGGAAATCTGGGAAAACTCCAACCACCATTTCTTTATCGATTTTAAAACTGTCTTAGACGTCACGAATAGGAACTGCTGTACGATGTTCCGTATGAATTTGGCCTCCCTGAGAAACGTATATGGCTGTATAAGCAAACGTTGAGAACTATCAGCCAATATAGGATGTATGGAAGATGGGAACATATGTAGAAGTACACAGTGAGGAAATCTGTTGACTGTTATTTACCTATAAAAGGCAACGTCAGGACTTCCAGTCCTAAACAAAGTATTTTCTGGGTAGCCAACAAACATCCGTTTGGAGGCGAGATAAACTGTGACAACGGACCCCAGTGATTGTGTATATGATTGGCGGCAAGCCACAACAAAAATCTCTTCTAATGAAAGGTAACAACAGAAAGCCTCGGACGAGAGACTCGCCTTTTGATGGCGTCCGCTGTAAACAAATGTTTATTCCATTAGTTAGAAAGGTACCGCTGTTCAGCCGGGTGTTGTCTACATAAAAATTAAGCCTAATGTAATATCCATTCAAGAAATGCAATAAACTGGAAAAGAATAGAAGAAGATGGGTCCCTGTGTGATCTGTCTTGCGGCGCCCATATAAAGAAGTGATGTTGGATTTGTTGTAGGAAAGAGACTACGTAGCAAAATCCAGGCTTTCACTCCGACGGTTGAACGTCTAGTCCTAGTCCGCATCAAAATCTAGGTTGATTGACTCTGCTGGGGCCTGAAAATGGTTATCTTTAGATCCAGATTCCGGCACAAGAAAGTTAGTCAAGCCATACGGCTGTCACCGGATCGAAAATCGCGCAACCGAATCGATATTTTTGTGATAGATGGAAGGTACAGTGTTTTAGATATTCGTTTCTTAGAAGGTCCTAACAACGGCTAGAATCACTTTCTTGTTGCAGCCAGGACACGAATCCACCTCCGTGCAGTCAAGAACCCGCTGCAATCACAATAGACAGCCGCCACTCTTTGATATCGCTCGTCAGCAACTCGGTATAAGGAACTGTGGAATCTGTTTTCAACAATTTCGGAAAAGGAGCTAGTACTTATACAATGTGAAATGTCGATGAGGGAAGCATGGCATGAGAAATGATTGAGTGAGGAAAAGCTTGAGAAGTGAGACCGACAGGATTAATGCTCAAATATTTTATGAAAAGATACGCCAACAGAGTTTTTCACGTCCACATCTCACTCAGGGAAGGACCCAGGAGATAACCCGTTAACTGATGTCCAGAACATACTGGTATGGAGAAAACACGCAGAGATGATAGAGATTGTCTGCTTGTAGAATAACAAAACGGCTGGAGGCAATGGCCTTGCGTCATGTTATGAGAAAGGCCCGTGAGAAAAGAACCGACTCATATCACCTCTCTATTAAACGGTATGAAAATCAGCTTGCCTGAATAGGCAACTGAATATTGAAGTCCTCTCCCGATGTACAAAAACAAAGCGACTCTGCAAGTCGCTTAGTATATATATCACTGGGTTAATAAAACATACTGCGATAATGACTTGTACACAAAAAAGAGAGATAATCACTAAAGCAATTCTAGTCTCGCAACACTTTTCTGATGACAGCAAACAGAGCCGCAACATGACTCTACGCGACCATGTTATGCAACAAATACTCTTAACTCGTATTACAAGTAGCGTCAAATATTGCAACCAACATACACAAATACATACATACATGCAAATATATACACAAAGACTGAACTTGCGACACGCTTACGCATAATTTATAGCGCAAAACAAAGGGGGGAGAGAGAAAGAGGAAATGAATTTAAACGTTTGCAGCAGCGAAACGCTTAAAGGACGACGCAATCAAAAAGACAGCAGGATAGCCAAACAAGCAAGGATACCCCAGCTGTGGACTGTGAGAAAGTTTTAAATATATTAAAGTCAGTAGATAACAAGTGTGTGATGAAAGAGAAGCAATTACGGAGAAAGAGAGAGAGAGTAATGGAACGAAATTCAGGAGACTGCTATAAAAATGAGCTGTCTTAAAATGCAGCCAGCGTGGAGTTAAAGAAAGACAAAAAATGTGTATTCGTAAAGCAAAATGAAGATTACAGCACGCGGCAAAAGAGTAATTCAAAAAAAAATTTTTAAGACAGCGTTGTAAAGCATTTCCTCCACATCCCTTGCTACTGTAAGCTCGCTCATGGCGCAATAGTCGGAAAGGAAAAACAACACTGTGAAAATTAGACACTTGAAGGAATTCAAATTGCAATTGGATGCAACGGCAAACGCTCCTCCGTGGCAAACTTGGTCCGAGTTGAGCAAACTGCTTGGCGTCTTTAAATGTTCCAAGTGTTTTCCTTTCAACGCTACACCTTTTGTTTGTCTCGTAGTAGATAAATACTTACACACGTACATATTCGCACTTGTTTCAAGTTCGTGTTAAATTACAAAAGTTTTTTTGTTTTTGCATATTTGTTTGTAGTAGCTGGGAAAACTCAAATGAAGTAGCCGCTCAAGTGCAAATCGAATAAAAGTTTTTCGTTGCATACTTTTAGGTACAAAAGCTAATATAATTGCTGTGCAGGACTTTATTTTTCTTCTTTTTTAATTTTATTTTAATATTTTTATTTTTTTATTTTTTTATTTTTTGACAAGAACAGACTTTCTTCAATAACACTTCATTTTTTGCAATTACCACTATTCTATGCACAACATATGTATGTGTATAACAGTGTGCATAAATGTTTGTTGGAATATTTGAAGTATTATTCAAAGCCAGTTAAATATAGTTAAAGGGTTTTGAAGTAGTATATTGAAGACACGGAACAACCAAAAAGAGAAATGAAAAATTATTTAAAATATATATATATATATATATATATAAGGGTGTTTTTTATAGAGGTATAGAACTTTAAGTTGCAATAAAACAACGATGGATTATTCGATTGACATGAATTTTATTTATCCGAAAGATAATCTTGTGGCATTTTAAATAAGATTTCTGGCATATGACCGCCACGGCTGGCGCGGATGTAGTCCAATCTGGACGTCCAATTTTCGATTACTTTTTCCAACATTTGTGGCCGTATATCGGCAATAACACGGCGAATGTTGTCTTCCAAATGGTCAAGCGTTTGTGGCTTATCCGCATAGACCAATGACTTTACATAGCCCCACAGAAAGTAGTCTAGCGGTGTTAAATCACAAGATCTTGGAGGACAATTCACAGGTCCAAAACGTGAAATTAGGCGGTCACTAAACGAGTCTTTCAATAAATCTATTGTGGCACGAGCTGTGTGACATGTTGCGCCGTCTTGTTGAAACCACATCTCCTGGACATCATGGTTATTCAATTCAGGAATGAAAAAGTTAGTGATCATGGCTCTATACCGATCACCATTGACTGTAACATTCTGGCCACCAAAAAAAAGTACGAAACTAATGATTCCACCAGCCCATAAAGCGCACCAAACAGTCTGGTTTTTCTGGATGTAACGGTGTTTCAACATACACTTGAGGATTACCTTCACTCCAAATGCGGCAGTTTTGTTTGTTGACGTAGCCATTCAACCAGAAGTGCGCTTCATCGCTAAACATCGCTAAAATGGACGTAGTGCGCGATACGTTTTCCGCACAGAACCATTATTTTCGAAATAAAATTGCACTATTTGCAAGCGTTGTTCAGGCGTGAGTCATGAGTTCATGATGAATTGCCAAACCAAACTGAGAATAAATCACTTGACAGCTGTTAAATCGGTCGCCATCTTGAAAAGTAATGCCAACTTAAAGTTCTATACCTCTGTAAAAAAAAGCACGCTTTATATTTATACATATTAGAGGGGGTACATTGGCGTGTTTCGCTACACGAAAATAAATATTGCAGGATTTAAAAATCTTATTTTTTAACGTTTCAACCATTTGTCTCATTTCATAAGTTTTCTATATGTTTTTGGCAATATTCGTCAAAAATCTCTGCTTACAATACCAATGCATTTCCGAATGCTTGAAGGCTTCAACGTAAATCTCCATCACATATTTTTATATCCCATTGCGACTAGTCAAGTTTTTAAATTTTTGGTATCTGCATTTTGGCAACCTCAAATTAAATTTTTTTAAATGTTTTCGCACAAAAATTTTCCAGACATGTTCAATAACATTCAAATCTGGGCTTTGAAGTGGTGTGCGTAGTTGCCTTTGGAGCATGAGATAGCAACGAAACCTTAACAATATGGGCCCTGTGCTTTAGATATAGTTATCCTGTTGAAAGATCCAGCCTGCGCCAAGCTCAAAACTGTCCATCGAAGGCTTCAGATTAGCTTCCAACAATGACTTATATTTGAACCGCACGATATTTCCCTCAATACAAACCAGCTATCCAACTTCAGAAGTCGCTACCGCTCCCGAAACTATTACGTTGCCGTCACCCTGCTTCACTGTTGGTGCTATATTTTTGGAATTAAGTGCAGTGTTTTCTTTTCTCCAAATTTTTGCTCTTCCATCGTTGCCGAATATATTGGACTTCCATTCGTCTGTAAAGAAGACTTTTTGCCAATATTCCATTCCCTCGTCTAAATGCCCTATAGCGAACTCCAAGCGAAGCTTAAGATTTTTTCAGAAATAAGAGACTTTCAACGTGGCGTTCTGCTATGGGAGCCGTTATCGTTCAGAGCTCTTCGAATTGTTCTTGGATGGACACACTTTCTTGATGAGTTTGCGATGTTTTCGGCTAATTTTGGAGCAGTAACTTTAAGATCATCATTCACTTCCTTCAGAATAAAGCTGATGTCTCTTCGAGTTTTTTTCAAAGCTTCTTACAATAGCCTGTACCTTTGGTGGACTTAAGTTTAAAATTTTTGAAATTTCACCATACGATTTATTCTCTTTTCTGTGTTGAATAACCACTTTTCTTACGTCAATGGATTTTTTCTTTGCGAGGAGTATTGTTGATGCTAATGCGTTTAAATCACAACTAAATTCAATAATAACAAATTAGAAAACATAATTTAAAAAAAAATAGTAAAAACGGGTACCTCACCGTCATAACAACACAGCATATCGACATAACTGCTAGTAAACCCGTGGTGTATGTAGACTTTTTTCAAGGAAATTTTTGCGTTTTTACACCATAATTGTTTCATTTTATGTTAGAGAATGGATTTTTTCAATACATATGATTTGAAAAGGATTTAAAAAAAAACTGTATTCCTACATTTTCCAGAAAATTGCTAGTACTTTTCACACAAAGAATACAGGCCGTGTATGTGGACCTTTGTCCGTCATTGTGTGTTTTCAAATTATCAATTTTTCAGTCTTCAGGCAAGGGTGAACACTTTCAAAAATATTTTTACATTAAGCCTTTCTTAAATATCTTCAATTTAATACAATTTGATACAATGTGGGTATCATTTATAATGTTAACAATTTAATTGTGTCTGAAATTTTAAAAAGATGCCATTCTCAAAAACTTTTTGCTCTCTAAGCCTTCCAAATTTTCTTTATTTTAATACCCTCGACATAACGTTTCATTTGATTTACCATTTTAAGTGTATTAAAACTTTCAAACGGATGGCAACTCTCTTAAAATGTTTCTCCACCCTTAAGCTTTAGAAATCTCTTTATTCTGATATCCCTGTAGTAATGTATAATTTATTTTATTAATTATTTTATATTAAATTTTTTAACAGGTGGCAACGCTGCTGAAAAATATTTTTTCATTAAATCTTTCTTTGATCTTTTCAGTTTGATACCCATATGGTAATATTTCATTTATTTTATTACTTTTTGCATATATAAATTTCAGAATAGATGGTAGCTCTGCGAAATCCAGATCATTCTGCAGTAGATTTGAATACAAACAAACCCTTCATTCATTTCTGTTCCGACGTTTAACTTGGGTGAATGTGCACTTTTACAGAAGACTTTAAATGGGAAAAAAAAATTTCAATACAGTTGGCAACTCTGCTGAATTATAAACTTTACTTTGTGTTCAAGAGAGCTCAAAAGAGAGACAAAAATTTCAACTAATGGGTTTGGCCATTTAGGAGAAATTTGGTGACATACAGGTAGACGGAATATTTGTATCTATATGAAACTTAGCGGAGTCAAGCCCCTTTTCCAAGTTATGGAAAATATAAAGCCACTGCTTGATAGCCGAAATATCCTACATAATTTTATTCAATTCGGTGAAGCCGAAGCTAATTTTTACATATAAAAACAGAGGTGCCACGCCTCTCTCAAATGGGGGAACTTCACATAACTGCCTACATAATAACCCTTATAAATTTGGTTGAATTCGGTGAAACCGTTCCCGAGTTATAAAGTGACAAATCAACCTTTCACCAATTTTTATATTTTAGTTAGTATTGAAGGTGCCATGCCCCTTTTCAGAATTTGGGAAAACTTCTGAGAAATTATCTCCATGTTAACCCGAATATACTGCTCAATTTTAGTTGATTTCGGTGAAGCCTTTCTGAAATTAGGACGTAACGCCAAAACTTGTACTTATTTTTATCCATTTTGAAGTATCCAAAACAAACGTAAATGAAATGCATTTCAAATAATTTTTTTTATGAAATTCCTTTTTTATTATAAAGTTTGAACCTTGGCATCATTGAAATGATCGCCTCGTGAATACTTAAAAGCTTTCATCCGTTTGAGGTAATTTTCGATTACTTTTTGGCACATATGTATGGCGCGGTATCTCAGTCATAACTTGACGGATGTTGGTCGCTAAGTGCTAAAACATTGAAAGTTTATCCGCATAAACACGGAGCCCCATAACAAACATATCCAAGGGTATCCAATCGCACGAGCTCGGTGGCCAGTTGACATCGCTAAGTTGAAATATTACGCGGCCGGGAAATTTCTCTCGGCATAAATCCATATTTGTTCGTGTCGTGTGGCATGCGGCAACATCTTGCTGGAAACATATTTTGTCCAAATCGGGTCTTCAGTTGTGGATTTCTGCTTCAATGTTGTAGATTCACCTAAAAGCATTTTGGTTGTCTGTTTTATAAACATAAGCGCAATCCATACTGTGTACTCTCACTAAGTGGTAAAAATGTGTGGTGTATCCTTCGTGGTGTTTCCTTATCTTATACTAGCCGTCTGAAACGAGTATTAATCTAAACTTAATTCGTGCGATTTGCCAAGAGTTGACGTAACTTGATTATGATGCCATCGTTATACTTTTCGGAACATGTGTAGGAAAGCTACTGTCATTGAGCTGTTAAAGGGTTTTCCAATAAGGATGATATGATTTCTAAGTGTCGTTCTGGCCATTTGTTTTCATTATATTCAGTAATGTTTACAATTTCATCCATGGACCACCATAAATTTCGTGAATTTGCTGATTTTGCCTTGGAACAACTTGAAAACGATACCTATTTTTTTAAGAAAATCATCTTCTCGGATGAGGCTCACCTTCATCTGAGCGGTGCGGTAAATAAACAAAACTAACGATTCTCGTGCGCAGAAAATCCACAAATTATTCGTGAACAACCATTACATTCACCTAAATTGACAGTTTGGTGTGGTTTTTGGTCTGGTGGAATCATGGGTCCGTACTTCTTTCGAAATAAAGCTGGTAGCACCGTTACTGTCAATGGAGAGCGGTGCAGATCGATGATAACCAACTTTTTATAGCCACAATTCGAATAAGTTGATCTTAACAACATCTGGTTCCAACAAGACGAGGCAACGCACAAAGCACTTGCAACAAACGAATTACGGCGAGAAAAGTTTGGAGATTCGATTATTTCAAGAAATTGTTACATTTAGTGGCCTCCAAGAAGTTGTGATTTAACACCATTAGACTACTTCTTATGGAGTTATTTGAAGTCATTGGCCTTTAGCAATGAACCAGACTCTCTTCAAGCCTTAAAAAAACGTGCTATTCATGACATACAACTTGATTTAGTGGGAAATGTGCTCAAAAATTGGGTTCATCGAATTCGTTCCTGCAAAAGAAGACGTGAAGGCCATTTGAATGATGTTATATTCAGAACCTAATTCTATCGATTGTACTTCACATTAAATAAAAAAACATTTGTATTTCCTTAGCAATTGTGTGTGTGTGTGTGTTTTTTTTTTTTTTAAATCATATCACTCTTATTGGAAAACCCTATATTTCGGTATATGCCATTCAGTTGAAGGGTAAACAACAATAATTTTTTACTCTTACATATATTTCGAAATCTGCCCGAAAAAATATTTTTATGAGTCATTTTCCGTCATCGTACTGAGACTGGTGATGAGAAATGGATCCATCACAGCGCTCTACGTGCAAAGAGCGATTTGTGAAGCTTGGACAACTTGCCATATCAACGGCGAACCTGAATATCCATGGCGGCTAGGCAGTGCTCCGTATTTGTTGGCATCAGAATGGCGTGCTGTATTCTGAGTTTTCTCAAAAAGCTGGAGCCTACAGCTTCATTTGTTGAAAAAACATCAAGACGCACATAACAAATTGGGAGAATTCTCAACTGAAAATAGTTTATTGGTTTCATATAAATAAATATTATTTGATTAAATTCATTCACATTTTTTTTTTTTAATTTTTTAAATCTTCCAAAAACATCATTTTTTTCATATGCAGCATACAGCATACAGCAACAATTCGGAAGGCTAGTGTTCGGCCAGCTTCCAAAATTACAGAAAATGAATTTCTATATCTTTGATGTACATGGAATGGTATTTTAATTTTGGTCCGAGAAATGTAAGTACCAGAAGAGAAGAGATAGACCGATCGTATCAGAATCACGAGCTGAGTTGATTTAGCCATGTCCGTCTGGCCGTCTGTCTGTTTGAACGCAAACTAGTCCTTCAATTTTTGATATATTTCAAACAAAACTTAGTAGGAAGAAATACCTACACGTTTAAAGAATCATTTGTCGGAACCGGCTAGATCGAAGCACTGTAGCATATACATACGACCGATTTTTCAAAGTGCCTACGAGCGAGAAAAAAACAACATGCAAGTGGTATCAAAAACATCCATAACCAATTGCATATTGATTCTGAAAATCATTGAAATCGCACGAATATAACATATAGCTCACATACATCAATATTTTCAGATGTAAGAAATTTGATATTATCCACAAACATCATGAATTGCACATTGGTCCTGAAAATCGGCGAAATCGGACTACAACCGATTTGTTCATATATGAGGTGATGATTCGGAGCAGTGTTTGGAGATGTTCAAGCGTAATAAATACGAGTTTTTGTGTCGACAAGTGATAGTGGATGAAATTTGGCTTCAACATTTCACTCCGAAGTCCGCACGATAGTCATCCAAGTGGAATGCACACGATAAACCCGCTCCAAGGCATGGAGAAACGCAACGGTTGGCTGGCAAGATTATGGCGTCTGTATTTTGGGATGCATATAGAATAATTTTCATTGCCTAGCTTGAGAAAGGAAGCATCATCAACAGTAATTATTTCGTAGCGTCATTGGATCGTTTGAGGGGCGAAATCGCCGAAAAACGGCCGCGTTTGAAGAAAAAGAAAGTGCTGTTTCATCAAAACAATACACCGTGTAACAAGTCAGTGAAATCGAAGGCAAAAATTCATGAATTTTGCTTCGAATTGCTTCTGCATCTACCGTATTCTCCAGATCTGGCCCCAGCGACTATTTGCTGCTCTCAGATCTCAAAAGAATGCTCGCTGGGAAGAAATTTTCGTCGAATGAAGAGGCTTATTTTGAAGCAAAGAATAAATTGTACTACAAAAATGGTATCGAAACGTTGGAGGGTCGCTATAATCAGTATATCAAAATGAATTTTGCCAAAAAAAAAGTGTTTTACTATGGTAGGCCGGGGACTTTTCAATTGACCTTTTATGCACATATATTATGAATTGCATATTTGTAGTGAAAATCATCGAAATCGGAATACTATATCACATAGCTAACAAGCAATCGATTTGTTCAGATATGATGATTTGAGTCAAAAGTCCGCCAAATAAGTATCAAAAGACACTGAAAATTATCAAAATCGAGTTTTTGCAATTTGCAATAAATTTGATATGTTCATGAGAGGTATAAGGACTTCGCTATAGCCGAAGACAGCCGTTCTTTCTTTTCCTAATTACGGTCGCCTCTCGACAGGGGATGTCAAGTCCTCCGAGTGTATTTCTGACATGAACTGGAAACTCCTCATAAAAAGCCGGCCGTTTGGCGGCGGCTCAGCATAAGCTCTAGGTCCCTCCATTTGTTGGTAAAAACATCAAGACGCAAAACCATAAATTGGAGGAGGAGCTCGACACAAGATTGCTTCAGCGGTTACGAAGCAGCTGTTGAATATTGAATGGTTATTGCAATAATTTCAATTTACTTTTATTTCAAGCCTATTTTATGGCTGCTCTGGCACACGAATGCCTTACATTTTATAGCTAAAAAAGGAAAACCAAAATGTTGTATTTATATCTATATTATTGTATGTATGTATGTATGTAATGTATATAGTTTTTTTTTCTTTTTTTTTTTTTTGTATGCACATTAATGCCAGGCACACACAATTGGCATCAAAATGCTGCTTGCTGCCGATACTCTTCTACTCTTCTACTTCTTGTCGAGTACTCTTTCAGTTTTTGAGTGCAACAAACGTATTTTGCTGATATCCAAGGCACTCGTAGATAAACTTCAACTACTTACCAACTTCATCCTGGCGTTTGTGCGCTGCTCTGGTCTGGTCAGAGGTTATAGAAATAACTATTAGTAGGAATAAGTATTTATATGAAAATGTTTGAATGAATGTGAGTGAGTCTATGTGTGTGTGTGTATGCTTGTGCTGCGTTATGCTTTTCACTTAACTCCACTTGACCAAGAGGAGGGTAAGTCGTGTTGGCGCCCTGCTGCTTGTAGTTGAATTGCAATTGTAATTGAAAATTTATATAAGTAAATTTCTATATTTGCTGGCGAGCAAAACTCTTACTCCCTCTCTCTCTCTCTCTCTCTCTCTCTCTCTCTCTCTCTATCTCTCTCTCTCTATCTCTCTCTCTCTGTGTGTGTGTGTGTAGCTGAGCTTTATTGATATTTCTTTTAATTTTCTTAAAGAACAAAAATCCGGAAATCAGCAAAAAAAAAGTGTTTGCTTTACACAGATTATATTGTTTACTCGGCTGACTTCGGCCAGCAGCCTGCCCAGTGTTCCTCTCTCCCGCCCACCTACTCTGTCAACTTGTAATTAGTAAAGTTTTTACACACGCCACTCGTCTTTATATAATTCGCCATTTGCATTGCAAATGCCACTTAGGTAGCTTTGTGCTGCTGTTCTTATCTTCTCCCTGAGCGGCTGCTTTCTTCACTTTATTATCACTACATTTTTCGGTTTTCTTATGCTGACTTTAATGAATTTTTCCTCCCAACACTTTTTGTCGTGCCAAAAATGATGGCGCCTTGAAGGTGTGCTATTTCGGGTATGTATGCATGTATGTGTGTGTTGTTGGTTGGTTGGAGAGCTGTAGTGATATTAACTATGCATTGCAGATTTTGCGCTTGGGGTAAGCTGTTGGCAATAGCTAATGCTGGCATTGCATTCTATCTCAGACAAGAGCTCATTTTGTGCTTTGGATATCATTTGCACCCAACTTTTTGTAGCAAGCACAATTGAGCTCATCAAATACTTTCACCAACCAACGATAGTGAAATGCAGCAGCAACAGCAGTAGAAGTTTGAGGCAGGCATCATTGCAATTCAAGTCCAAATCAACTGACTCTCGACCTGATTGAGTTTTTATATATGGCAGCTCCAGTGGATTAAGCACAAGTACAGCAACCTTTGCCCTGTAAGAAATTTTATTAGTTTCTGAAGGAACCTGAAATTTATTTGGAAAGCATGGCTAGCGTGGTAAACCAAAGTTGAATAAAATCTTTTGATCATTCCAGAAAGCTTAGTCGATTTTGGTGTATTTCTAAATGGAAAACCTACACTTCCAAAATTCCTGATCTAAGCTCTCAGCTTGTAGGCTTTCAGAACTCTTCTAATCGAGCTTGGGTCTATAACGATTCAGGTAAAGACTCGCAGAGTTAGATAATCCGTATGGGAAAGTAGTTCATTGCACTCGCGTATTGGCTCCTACATCACTGGTAGTCTGGTAGTTGAACTTTGAAGTCGTAGGCAAGTTCGTATATTTCTTAGAATTTGACGATTAAAGTCCTTTTACGACGACTTGTGTCCTCCCAGACCCATTTGTTTCGCCTCTTTGTCTAACCCGAAGAACTATGGTAATGTCGTCGTATAGCTCGTACAGCTCATCGTTCCATCGTCTGCGGTATTCGCCGTTGCCAACGTGCAAAGGACCATAAATCTTCCGCAAAACCTTTCTCTCGAAAACTACTAAAGCCGACTCATCGGCTGTCGACATCGTCCAGGCTTCTGTACCATATGTCAGGACGGGAATTATGAGCGACTTATAGAGTTTGGTTTTAGTTCATCGAGAGAGGACTTTACTTTTCAATTGCCTACTCAATCCAATGTAGCACGTGTTGGCGAGTGTGATTCTGCATTGGATTTCAAGGCTGACATTGTTAGTGTTGTTAATGCTGGTCCCCAGATAGACGAAATTATATACGACTTCGAAGTTGTGACTGTCAACAGTGACGTGGGAGCCAGTACTTACGGTGCGGTTGTTATGACCAATTATATCAATATCATCGGCATACGCCAACAATTGTACACTCTTGAAGAAGATTGTATCTGGTTTATTTAGCTCTGCAGCTCGTATTATTTTCTCCAGCATCAAATTGAAGAAATCACACGATAAAGAGTATCCTTGTCTGAAACCTCGTTTGGTATCAAACGGCTCGGAGAGGTCCTTCCCAATTCTGACTGCGCTTCTGGTATTATCCAGGGTCAGTTTACATAGCCGTATGAGTTTTGTGGGGATATCAAATTCAGACATAGCGGCGTAGAGGCATTTCCTTGTCGTGCTGTCGAAGGCAGCTTTAAAATCGATAAAAAGGTGGTGTGTATCGATTCTTTTCTGTCGGGTCTTCTCCAAAATTTGTCGCATGGTGAATATCTGGTCAATGGTGGATTTGCCAGGTCTAAAGCCACACTGGTAAGATCCGACGGTGTTGACGGTGGGTTTTAGTCTTTGACGCAATACGCTAGAGAGGACCTTATATGCGATATTAAGGAGACTTATCCCACGATAATTGGCGCAGAACGTGGGGTTTTCCTTTTTTTGGGATTGGGCAGAGCACACCTAGGTTCCATTCGTCAGGCATGCTTTCGTCCGACCATATTCTGCAAAGAAGCTGCTGCATGCTCCTTGTCAACTCTTCGCCGTCGCATTTGAATACTTCTGCCGGTAGGCGATTGGCTCCCGCTGCTTTGTTATTATATTATATTCGAACTTCTTAAGTCGAAGAAGTCGGGTGATGGCACTTCTATACCATCGTCATCGATTGGGGTTTCCGGTTTGCCATCTCCGGGGTTTTCACTTTCACTGTCATTGAGCAGCTTGGAGAAGTGTTCCCTCCATACACTAAGCATATCTGGCCATCTGTCACCAGATTACCTTCATGGTCCCTACACTACAACAACTTTAGTATACCAAAAATCACCAAACACATATAAACAGAACTGTTAGATTCAACTGAATCACAGATCTAACCACCAGACGTCTGCATTATTAAATGGACTTACAGCTCCCTGCTGGGCAAGCGAAAATGCCATCGCAAATATGCACATGTGCAAACAGAAATGCATTCATCGTCCATCTATTGATTGCCAATTCGGGCATTTCTTCTTGTACTCCATTGTCAAGTGGAGTGCTCAGCAACATTTTCAAGTATTTGCATATTGAATGCCAACACACACTCGCACATATATGTCATGTACATAAACGGGGCTGCCTGCAAGCGCCAATATATGTAAATCTTCGCCAACACCAACATCAGCATAAACATCAACAACAGACGAGGAATAGCAATTGGAATAAGAGCAACAACAATAGCAACAACAACAACATCAACTGCAATATGAGCAACCACGACTACATATGATTGTTCTCCACCTGCTGCCGTTGCTGCTGCGACAACTTCAGCTGAAGGTCCATACCCAAAAAGAATTCAAAATCGCCAACGAAAGCGTAGTTCATTCATTGAACAGAAATTGAGGAAGTAAAATCCGCTTGGCTGAAGCACTTTTGCCGCACAAAATAAGCTGGCATTTATTAACACACACACATACATACACATATATGCATAGAAATAAAAAAAGAAATTCTTTAAATCATATTTGTGTGTGTGCGTGTGTGTGCTTGTGTTGTTACCTGCCCTGTCGTACGAGCATTATTTGCCGGCTGCTGTAGCGTCCGTGTGGCATTTGATAAGGTGAATTTTCAATAAACTCAAAATGCAAATATAACGGTAATAATAGTGAATGCCCGAAAAATGCATAATACTCCATACTCCAACACAAACTCAGAACTCAGAGTCTGCATTTTGTTGCTGCTTTACAAGAATTTATGATTTTCCGCACCATTAACATGGCAACTTGAAGTCTTTAGAGTGCAAACACACACACACATACACACACGCACACGAGTTACATATAGACACAACAATAAATGTTATATAATTCTTACAAAATGTTACCGTAAATATTTACAAGTTTCATTTTTGTGCAAATAATTTATTTAAATTTGACTTAAAAGCTATTTTCAGCTTAGTTTTACTTATTGTGCAAGCGCACATATTGATATGCGTACATATGTATGAAACCATATATATGTTCATTACCATGTAACTGTGCTAGTATTTACTGTAGCTTTAAAACTAACAAACTTGATTTAAAATTCTTGAAAAGATTTTATTTCCAATTCATTGATATTATACTCACTTAAGCTTCCTGTAAATTGTTGCTGTACCTTGAAGCAACAGCATTTGCTTAGTGTTTATCTTTAACTGTCTTTTAAAATATTTGCAAATATTTGTGGATGCTAAGGGTGAGAAGAGTAAAAATATACATTGTTAAATTTTGTAAATTTATTGCAGATTCAACCAACCTTGAAAAGAAAATAAATAATGCCATGAAAGAACGGCTGCCTTTGGCCATGTCCATGTCTTTATACATTTCACGAACATTTTAAAATTATTGCAAATTGCAAAATTCGTTTTCGATTATTTCCAGTGTAAATATAAACTTGAATATAATACAATATTTCACGCTTTCCGGCGGATTTTTGACTCAAAACTATTTCTTTCTAATTCTTACCCTCCTTGATGCTTTTTTTCCTGAGCTTTTTAAATAAACTCACATCTAAAAATATGCGTGTATGGGAGCTATATGTATGTTGTTGTCCGATCCGAAGATTTTCGGAACCAATTTGCAATTCATTTTATATGTGCGCTATACAAATTTTCACCTTCTTGGGTACTTTTTAGACGGATTTATGACCCAAAATATCAAATCTAAAAAATCGGTAGCATATATGTAAATGGTGTTTTTTATAGAGGTATAGAAGTTTAAGTTGCAATAAAACAACGATGGATTATTCGATTGACATGAATTTTATTTATCCGAAAGATAATCTTGTGGCATTACATTTTAAATATGATTTCTGGCATATGACCGCCACGGCTGGCGCGGACGTCGATGACTTTTTCCAAAATTTGTGGCCCTATATCGGCAATAACACGGCGAATGTTGTCTTCCAAGTAGTCTAGCGGTGTTAAATCACAAGATCTTGGATGCCAATTCACAGGTCCAAAACGTGAAATTAGGCGGTCACCAAACGTGTCTTTCAATAAATCTATTGTGGCACGAGCTGTGTGACATGTTGCGCCGTCTTGTTGAAACCACATCTCTTGGACATCATGGTTATTCAATTCAGGAATGAAAAAGTTAGTAATCATGGCTCTATACCGATCACCATTGACTGCAACGTTCTGGCCACCATCGTTTTTGAAAAAGTACGGACCAATGATTCCACCAGCCCATAAAGCGCACCAAACAGTCAGTTTTTCTGGATGTAACGGTGTTTCAACATACATTTGAGGATTACCTTCACTCCAAATGCGGCAGTTTTGTTTGTTGACGTAGCCATTCAACCAGAAGTGCGCTTCATCGCTAAACATCGCTAAAATGGACGTAGTGCGCGATACGTTTTCTGCACAGAACCATTATTTTCGAAATAAAATTGCACTATTTGCAAGCATTGTTCAGGCGTGAGTCTATTCATGATGAATTGCCAAACCAAACTGAGAATAAATCATTTGACAGTTAAATCGGTCGCCATCTTGAAAAGTAATGCCAACTTAAATTTCTATACCTCTATAAAAAACACCCTTTATATATAAAGGGTGATCCAAGTAGAGGTACTTTCTTCAATAGCCTATTTTTTTTGGAGAGATCACGCGTGAATCGTGTTAAACTGTCATGGCATTTTTGTTCAATATTGTTTGGCATTTCATCATGAAAAGACTTATGCTTGAACAACGTTTACAAATCATTCAACTTTATTACGAAAAATCACATTCTGTAAAGTGTGTGTTTCGCGCGCTTCGTTCATCCTATGGTCAACATAATCGGCCTGCTGAGGGTACTATTCGCAACATCATCACCCATTTTGAGACCCAGAATTCATTATTGGATAATACTCGACCGAATATACCTCGTCCAATACGCAGTGAACATCGCGGCCGTAGCTGAGAGTGTACACGAAGACCATACAAGGTCGATTCGACGCCCTTCGCAGCAACTCGGACTGACGTATGGAATGACTTGGAATCGACTTTACAAAAATTTGTGATTACAACGGTCGATCTATTTCGAGTTTCCCACTTTTTTTAAGAAAAAAAACACAGAATATTCAAATTTAACGGGGAATGTTTATTATGATTCGAAAGAAAATTCTTTCGCATTTATTTTTTGAAGATTATCTCTTTCAAATATTGGCCGCGCCTACATCTCATACGGTGCATCCGTTGAATCCAATTTTCGATGATTCGTTCGAGCATTTCGACTGGTAACTGGCGAATAACACACGTGATGTTTTGCTCCAAGGCCTGAACTGAAGCGGGATTTTTCGCATAGACTTTAGACTTTACCTATCCCTACAGGAAAAAGTCTAACGGTGTGACATCACACGATCTTGGTGGCCAGTCTACCACCCAAAAAGTGAAATTATCTGCTCACCGAAGTGTTCCCTCAATAAATTCATTGATTGATGCGATGTGCGAGAAGTTGCACCGCCTTTTTGAAATCAAATGCCGCGGAGATGACGTGCTTCAATTTCAGGCATCAAATAGTCGGTTATTATGGCGCGATAACGGTCGCCATTGACGGTTGCGTTTTCACCGGCATTATTTTTGAAGAAATATGGACCGATGATTCCACCGGCGAACAAACCATACCAAACCGTTGTTTCTTCTGGCAGCTCTTGAATCTCTTTAGGTTGCTCCTTGTCCCAAATGCGGCAATTTTCCTTGTTTACATATCCATTGAGCCAGAAATGCACCTCATCGCTGAACAAAATTTGGCTCGAAAACGTCGGATCTTCTTGGAACTTTTCAAGAGCCCATAGAGCGAAGCGATGTCGCTTGTGAAGGTCGAATGGCTTCAGTTCTTGTATTTCAGTTCTCAAACAGTATTTTGTACGCTTTCAATTTGCAAACCGTATCAATAGCAGAAATATATCGCCATCAAAGAAATGTAGTTTTATTGGTAAGGCACAATCCAGACACGACACAATCCAGACGCGACCAAATCTCGACAAAATATATTCTGATCGTTTTCCACTCAAAAATTATACATAAAAGATGTGTAGGGATGTATTCTCAATGTTTCAACAAACTTAACAAGATTGAATAGCCACATGGAAATATTTTGTTACAATCTATGTAAGTCTATTCCAGTAAATTATTAGAAAGCTTATTTCATAATTCTAATATCGTATCGGATTTTAAATGTGGCAGAACAAAGCGCACGAAAAAGGCAAAAAATATTTTATCTAAATTTTCGATCAAATCTATTATAAATGACTCACAATCGCCCATTTTCAAATGCTACAAATGCGTCAAATAAACGCAATATTAAAATAATTCCTTTGAGAAACAAACAAAACGAAATTAACACCAAGTTTTAGGTTATTACACCTTTGATTCCGAGCTGTCAGCAGATATTACACACTCTATCAAATCCAAGCTTAACCACTGATAAAGAATAAGACCTTTAAAGAAAAACTAAGCGACTAGTACAAACTTGCCTGGCAATGTTTTCTAGAACTGTTTGGAAACCATAAATCCGAAAATTTCAAAGTATTTATATATGAACTAACGAGTATAGTTTCGGTGCGTAATATATCATTAAAAATACATATGATGGACTCTCATTTGGATTTTCTTCCGGCAAATTTGTGTGCTGTGTGTGATGAACAACGTGAGAGTTTGCATCAGAACATTTCTTTAGTGGAACAGTATTATAAAGCGAAATGGAGTGCAGAAATGCTAGCAGATTATTGTTGGAGATTTAGAAGAGACCTATTAAAAGCCAAATGTTCACGAAAAGCTCTAGTATTTATTGTAAGTTAAGCAACACAAATTTTCTAAATGTAGTTTTTTGAATTTTTTCGGAAAATAGATGTTTTTGAGTCGCAACAAAACCTGATATGTAAATATGTTTTCATTAATAAATTATTTGTTTAGTGTACCTACTAAAGGGTGTTTTTTATAGAGGTATAGAACTTTAGGTTGGCATTACTTTTCAAGATGGCGACCGATTTAACAGCTGTCAAGTGATTTATTCTCAGTTTGATTTCGCAATTCATCATGAATAGACTCACGCCTGAACAACGCTTGCAAATAGTGCAATTTTATTTCGAAAATAATGGTTCTGTGCGGAAAACGTATCGCGCACTACGTCCATTTTAGCGATGTTTAGCGATGAAGCGCACTTCTGGTTGAATGGCTACGTCAACAAACAAAACTGCCGCATTTGGAGTGAAGGTAATCCTCAAATGTATGTTGAAACACCGTTACATCCAGAAAAACTGACTGTTTGGTGCGCTTTATGGGCTGGTGGAATCATTGGTCCGTACTTTTTCAAAAACGATGGTGGCCAGAACGTTACAGTCAATGGTGATCGGTATAGAGCCATGATTACTAACTTTTTCATTCCTGAATTGAATAACCATGATGTCCAGGAGATGTGGTTTCAACAGGACGGCGCAACATGTCACACAGCTCGTGCCACAATAGATTTATTGAAAGACACTTTTGGTGACCGCCTAATTTCATGTTTTGGACCTGTGAATTGGCCTCCAAGATCTTGTGATTTAACACCGCTAGACTACTTTCTGTGGGGCTATGTAAAGTCATTGGTCTATGCGGATAAGCCACAAACGCTTGACCATTTGGAAGACAACATTCGCCGTGTTATTGCCGATATACGGCCACAAATGTTGGAAAAAGTCATCGAAAATTGGACATCCAGATTGGACTACATCCGCGTCATATTTAAAATATAATTCCACAAGATTATCTTTCGGATAAATAAAATTCATGTCAATCGAATAATCCATCGTTGTTTTATTGCAACTTAAAGTTGTATACCTCTATAAAAAACACCCTTTACATTGAAAATTTTAAATAAGTTTTCATATGACAAAAAAAAACGTTTCAATTTTGTTGATCGGCGTAATTATAAACGGGATAATGATCCCGTAGTATATTAAACTTCTTATAAAGGATTATCCATTTAGTGGTTTCCAAATTGCAGGACTGTATTTTGACGGCCTGTAGTTTTTTTGGTTATAAGTAAATGAGCAGTATTCAAAGGCCTATTTTTGTTAGAAAAATTATTTTCAATTGAATATTTTGTTATACAACAAAGAAAAATTGGTAGAAGTGACAGCTGTTACGGAGATCACCACATCTCCTCATCAAACTTCTTTTGCCAGGAATCGAACCGACGGATTCTGGTATCACAGGCGAGTGCTCTACCAACTGAGCCAACGTCTGCCATGTAATCTATTGTTGTATTATTCAATTTTTTAGTTAAAAGTCAGGCATTTATGAAAATGGATCGCTTAACAACCGCACAACGAGATAAAATTTATGAAACCTATTACAAAAAAGATGAGTCAAACGTGGCCACGTTTCGTGCTTTAAGGGGATATTATGGTGCATATAATCGTCCAACTACTCGAGCAATTTGTAAAATTTTAAATTAATTTGAAGAAACTGGATCGGTTACAGATTTTGTAAGGCCTTTGCCGAAGAGCCGAATGTTTCTATTCCTCGGTTTTAAAAATTTTCGCACGCTGTGCGGTTATTATTATTTTTTTTTCTGATTTTATATTTTTTACTTTAAAGTATTCTTATTTTTCAAATAAAATAATTTAAATGAAATTTAGAAATTAATGAAGTAAATTAAATTTTTAAATAATATTAAATTAAACTGATTTGATTGTGTTGCTTTAACAATAAACCACAATAAACACTGAAAGAGCACAAGTATCTTTTTGCAATTTATTAATATTTGTACCAAAGATTGATTAATTCAAAACTAGAGTAGTATGAAAAACATATGCACTCACAAGCGCCATCTCTACCGGACTCTTTGTTAGCATTTCCTCTGAATTTATATTTATTTATTGAATACATTTTGACAGACTATCGCTATTTCCGACAAATCATTTGCTCCAACCACTTTTAAAATATTGATTTCAATTGACTATTCAAAACCAATTTCTATTTACATTTTCGCCAATATTTTTTGCAAAAAATAATTTTAAAATATTTTTCCAGTATTCCGTGGTTATAATAACCAGAATTTTGCTAAAACGTTTCACTCCCATGGCCATTATATATGCTTTTATGGCATTTAAGCTTTTAGACACTGAAGCGACAATCGCTGACGGTGCTGATGATGGTGATGGTGAAGGTGATAATGGTAGCGTTGATGGCATCGTTGATGGTGGGAAAATTGTTTTACCAATTCGGCGTACTCAGGCGTTATCATCCGCTTTTTGTGAAGAAACAATGGATATTTGTTCTTTTTTTTTTTTTTTTTGCTTTCAACAAAAATTTTATATTTTTTTGCAGCAATTTCTACAAATAGATAACGTTTATTTTTCTAGTGCCTAAAAAGCCAACAATTTTCACAAATAAACGGACTAACTGTGTGTGTGTGTGTGTAAGTGTACGAATGTGCGCAACGGTAGTCCTGTCATATCAGGATCACTACAACTCACCCATCATCATGAATGTCAGCATTTGCATTTGTAGAATTGGAGATGTTAACTGAGAGGCTGAGTTTAATACACCGAAGCCGAAGCCGTAAACGAAAGAGCTTAATCGGTCGCTGGGTATGGTCGGCATGTTATATGGAGATGCTGTAAGGGGTATCTAAAAGCAAGACGACCAAAAATTAAGTTATCGGGAAAACCGAATATGGAGTAGGTAATGAAAACGTATAATGGATGTTCCAACCTTTGGATATGAAAACATATTCACCTCGTCATTCTCCATCCACCGAGTGAGACTCCAAACGGGAAAATTATTCTGACATTTCAGCCTTTCGAAAGCAGAAATTACCTAAGTGATGAAAGCTAAGCTTACAAAACCACTCGGAACTCTCTCCCACACCAAAAATTTTAAAGAGCCACAATACTTATACATTCTCTATGTAACCCATAAAATGGTCGCCCGTACCATTTTTATTGACAGGTGGAAGCATCATTCCGTACCACCTCGAATTTTTCTTATCGAGCTCACAACCCGAGCTCCTCCAAGAGCAATAAGACAGTCACCGACATTATTTTTGGTGCTAGTAGGACTACTCTCGCAGACCTAGTCATTTCTTTCTGGAGTAACCCGCAAAGAAATTGAATTCCAGAGCTACGAGTCGTGCTCTCTGCCTTAAGAGATAATCTGTAAACGAGACGAGCTCAAGGAGAGAAGAAATTAACTGCTTGTTTTAATTTATCAGGACTGAGTTCCATTTGGTGCGCCTGAAAACATTTTGTGGTAAGAAGCTGCGACTCCGGCATTACTCCATGATGATTGTTTACCAGGAAGTTTTTAAGATAGCCTTGTTAGCAGCGCAGTGGGAACTGATGATTTTGAATTCGTAGCCGAAGAGCCGTTACATCACTACAATTTTTATTTTTATGTATGAAGTTTTCGTTGTCATAAGCTGGCATAATAGAGCACATATTTATTCGTAGATACAATAGGCGCAACAAAAAATCACTGAACTAACAGTATTAGAATCGAACAATTCGCAATGATATATACGCCAGGATAAAGGCGTCTAAGCTGTGTAGCAGACAGCCAACAGCCAATGGCTAACAGCATGGGTCAGCGCTTCTAAGCAACACCTCCGCAGGTAGATCAAATTTTTAATTGCGTTTGTTTTTCCACACACTTTTTATCAACACAACTTTTAGGCTCGTAAGAAAAAAGACAGAGAAACACCTGATGAGAGTGTTGACAGGCACAGACAGACTTGGTATGGATGGACAGATGAATAGTTTAACCAGAGCGTGGATGCTGGTTTGGGCGTTGTCGTTGAAAGGTGTGCGCAAAAATAAATACACTTGAAACATAACGGTCAACAGCTGTCAACGACTTTATGTCACTCACTCGCTCACATGCTCGCTCACACCCATCTTGCAGCACCACGCAACCATTCAGACAACTGTGAATTCCAGCATTGTGCATTGCTGAGGTGAGATCTACCATTAATTCGTCAATCCGTCAACAGAATACAGTGTCACACAATCAACATATAACGATTTTTTTTTTTTTTTGCTTAGTTGTTGTACTCACCAGTTACTACAGCACGCTCATATCCTGTTGTCCGTTTGTTATGCCGTCCGTCCAGTTGTCGCTGACAGTGGTGAAAATATTAACGTCAGCAGCTGCAGGCGTTTCATTCATTCTTCGGGTGTTGAGGCTGTAATAAAGCGATGATTTAAGGTGGAAGGTGGGAATGAAATCGGCTGGGACACCTACGAATTCGCAGTCACGCATGAGAACAAAGAAAAATATTCTAAGTTGTGGGAGACTTTTAGAATTGATTAGAATATATGAGAGTTTTAATAAGGCAATTTCACTGGTACAATTGATTAAAGCGAGCAAATTAATGACTTCAAATATCCAATACTCTAGTTCATAGACAGCAGCTTAGCCTAGTCTATGGGATGGATAATTGGCAGAGACTTCTCAGTTTAAGAGGAGTATATAAGACAGGCTTGGTTGTTTTGCGTCAGCACTAATGAGAATATGTAGCTCTAAGTATCGCCAAAAGACTTTTGAGTCATCTTGTTTGGAGCCTATGTTAAAACTGCAGTATGACTTAGAGAGACTGGTAACTGTTCCCACAAAGGCCTGCGGAAGTTATGTCTAGATTTTTTGCATAAATGTAATAACTGATCACTGCGTCTCTGACTTGGTTTCCAGCAAATAATTCGTCTCCTTCTCTTCCTCTCAGAGGTGATAGGGCTGGTCGCGGTGCTTAGAAGAAAAGGGCAGTAAACATCAGTACTGGTGGATCGAATTTAGATAGAAGGATCGGTGTGAGAATTTTCTGCCGGGCTCTTGCAGTTGATCCTGAGTTCAGCAGTCAAGGAAACTTCGCTTAAGAGCGTCAACATTTATTTCCACAGCAATAATGTTCCGCCTTTGGATGCCTTTGTGGATGCACTCAACGATAGATAAAGAATGAGTGAGCTCTCTCTCTCTGTAGCGTCGAGCAATTTATCTGTAAGACTAATTTAAGTGCCGAACCACAGCTGCAAAATGGTAGACGGATGGGAATGGTTTTGGCCGTCTGTGATTTTCACTCGGGACGTCTGAACGTCTTATCTATTTGGTGTACGTCGGGCGAGGTAGCACGATGGACGCCATCGTAAGATTTTTCAAGTCTGTGGTTAACCCTGGAAGATCGAAATAACTTCTACACCAAGTCTCATATATCGCATGTGGTTGGAACTATTTGCAGTTGCTGTCTGATTGGTAAACATGCAGCTGCATAACAGGCGGTGATTTAGAATAATCTCGCAATTTTCTTTTTGACCGTCCCGAGTTTTCGAGACCTGCAGGTCCAAACTCCTTGGATGCTAGCTATTGGGTATTGAGGTATGCCTCCTTCACGGACTCATGCTTTGCTAAGTCATGTGCCAGGTTAAACGGGCCAAGGCAAATCATAAGTGATAGAATTTACCAGAGACATACGAGGTGTTATTACTTTAAAGAGACTTGTAATTGAGGTATTTACTTGGTAAATATACGAGCTTTTCCTCCAATTTAAGATGTACATCTTTATTCTAAGCCGCCTCAGAATGGCCTATGGATTTTTATGGGGACCTTTTTATTTCTTGTCAGTAATACACTCGGTAGGGCTTGTCATTCCGTGCCGAAAGGCGACCGCAATTAGAAAGATTAATTTTTCATAATTTTGGATGTTGTTAAGACTATGACTCGTACCCTGGCCTTCCAAGTGACAATACGCACTTCTAACCACTCGTTTATTGCGGCCGAGAACAAACTTTTGCGTTATAAATTTTTCTAAGTAGAAGAATCGCGTTTAAATTAGTCCCCCCCCCTCTCTCTCTTGGGCTCTCTCGCCACCTAGCTTTTTTCTAGATTTTCTACATATTTATCAGTTGAGGAGTAGCCAGTCACAGCTCTCTTAGTACCAACTTACCACGATAGGCACTAGACCATAAGATTTTCTGGACTTAAAGGACTCCATTCAGTGCCACAGAACAGAATCTTTGGACGACAGGACGACTTACTATTAGGCCCTAAACGCCATTCGCAGAGAATCCGTCAACACCTAAACATTTCTAATGGAGGCAAAACGACGAGCTGCCTTGCAAGATACTCTGGTCTACAGGTCTACTGGTGCAATTAAAAACCGGATACTGTAGTAGACTCAATCCTAACTATATAGACTTGACCCGACATACTTAACGTATGTCCTGCATGCACTGAGTCTACGCACAATACTAAACACCTCTTTGCATACCCTTTAGAACCTACTCATCTAACACTCTTCTCCCTCTGAACGATGCCCGCTCGTTTCCTAGACTTCTCGTTAGATGATCTCGTCTATACAGACCAACTTTTCCTGCTCGTAGATGGGGTTGAGCAAGCCGTTACAATGATATCAATATTCCTGCTGCCGTGCAAACTTTTCATGATAAATTGGTCGGAATGGACCATAGATGGACACAGGCATCTTCTTAACTCAAATGACTCTTCAGAGTAGTAGATATACTGATCAATGTAGCTTGGAAAACCTGAAAAAAATTGCGACCTACCGATAATAATCATCACCACCCAGCATTAGATTTGAGCTCCCTGTTAGTCATGAGCTATATAAAGAAAAATATATTGCCGGTATCTCGAATGGGTTTGAGACTAACTTCACCAACTTCAAGATTTAAGAAATCGGTTGCTTTATTTTTATTTCTGATAAAGTGATAACTTTGTATATCAATAGAAGAACGTATATAAACAAACGTGTTCAGTACTATCAAACAAATCGAGGGCAAAGCTTAATTATGGGAAATTTTTATTTTCTTTTTTGCCTTCTCAAGTACATCACGTTATGTTATGTGAAAGCTTTTGTAATTAATCCTCTCATCTTAAATATACCTTTGTATTTGCAATGCGACGTTAAGTCTAGCCTTCGCCCCCATTGCTTGGTATCACTGATTAATGAAAGTATGAGTTCTGAAAACTACAAATTTGTGAATTTTCTAGGCAAATCGTAGTACAATGGACAACTAAGAAGAGCCTAGACATGTTATGGAAAAATTATTTTATAAAAGCAAGAGAAAACAAATTCTAAAATACGGGCATTCAAGTATTTATTGGAGCCGTGATATGTATACTCTGTATAAAAAGCGACGGAATATACAGTTCTGGAAATTAGAACTCGAAAATAGTTCAATACAATGGCTTAGATTGAGTAAAAAAAATAAGATAAAGTGATTGGCAGAGCAAAAAAAAATCTTTTATTTTTAAACGTCTTTTCTAGAATCACTTTCAGTTCACGCCGCGACTTTTCTATTATAAAGGGTGATCCATTTCGACGCTTCCTACTTTTTTAAAGAAAAAAGCACAGAAAATTCAAATTCAATGGGAAATGTTTTTTGCCATTCGAAAGAACATTTTTTGGCAATTATTTTTTGAATATTATCTCTTTCAATTGTTGGTCGCGGCTACGTCTCAGTTGGTCCATCCATTGAGTCGAATTTTCGATGACTTGTTCGCGCATTTCGACTGGTAACTGATGAATGACACGCGTGATGGTTTTCTCCAAGCCTGAATCGAAGCGGAATTGTTCGCATAGACTTTAGACTTTACCTGTGAGGATATACAGGAAAAAGTCTAACGGTGTGATATTACATAATTTTGGTGGCCAATCGACTGTGAAATTATCTGCTCACCGAAGTTTTCTCTCAATAAATTCATTGATTGATACGATGTGTGGGAAGTGGCGCCGTCTTGGTGAAACCAAATGTCGCGGAGATCACGAGCTTCAATTTCAGGCATCAAATAGTCGGTTATCATGACGCGATAGCGGTCGCCATTGGCAGTTACGTTCTCACTGGCGTCATTTCTGAAGAAATATGGACCGATGATTCCACCGGCCCACAAACCACACCAAACCGTTGTTTTTTCTGGATGAAATGGCAGCTCTTGAATCACTTCAGGTTTGCTCTTCGTCCCAAATGCGGAAATTTTGCTTGTTTACATAACCATTGAACCATAATTTGACCTCATCGCAGAACAAAATTTGGCTCGGATCTTCTTGGAACTTTTCAATAGCCCAAAGAGCGAAGCAATGTCGCTTGGGAAGGTCGAGCGGTTTCAGTTCCTGCACAAGCTGTATTTTGTACGCTTTCGACGTAAGATGCGCCAAGTCGTTTCATAAGTCAGTCCGAGTTGCTGCGAACGGCGCCGAATCGACTCTCTACGGTCTTCGTGTACACGCTCAGCTACAACCGCTATATTTCCTTCACTGCGTACTGGACCTGGTCTATTCGGTCAAATATTATCCAATAGTGAATGCTGGATCTGAAGATGGGTGATGTTGTTGCGAATAGTACGCTCAGTAGGCCGATTATGTTGACCATAAGTTGAGCGAAGCACGCGAAACACATTCTTTACAGAACGTGAATTTTCGTAACAAAGTTGAATGATTTGTAAACGCTGTTCAAGCATAAGTCTTTTCATGATGGAGTATCAAACAATATTGAACAAAAATATTATGACGGCTTGACACGACTCACGCGTGATCTGTCAAAAAAAGGCTATTGAAAAAAGCATCTCTACTTGAATCACTTGAGTTTTGGACAGTGAACAACGGCGACAGGAATCATATTAGGCGAATAAGATGGTTTTTGATTGAATTGGTTGAATTTTTGACCAGAAATTTATTCAAAACTTTAGCCTTGTGAAATGGTAATCGTGGAGCAAAATATATGAGTTTTCATAGCTCTAGCCATTTTTCAATAAATTAGCACCTTCAAACGCCGCGTCATACTGAAATAATGTTTTGATTTACCGTCTGAACTTCCGGCACGAATTCCGAGTACATAACACAGCGATAATAAGGAAAATCATACCATCGATTTTGGTGTAATTTTTTCGATATCAGTGCTGTTGGAATACGCCAATCCGAAGCTTTGTGTCTGATCTGCATATCAAGCCAATCACAACAATTACAAAGCGTTTTATGAAGTTGGTTGAATTGGTTCTTTCTAGCTTGTTCTCAGAGATCTAGTCATTTTAAGAAAAAAAGTAATTTTGATAATAGTCGAGGAACATAAAAAACGATTTTAAACGCGACATTCAAAATCAGCCTTACTATAGAGGGAAATTTTACCAACTTAGCGACAAAAATTATTTTGACAATCCCTTTAAGTGACAATTTTAAATTATGAGTTTCTGATACTCTCTACCAGATGGCACATCCACTGCCATCTACACATCCACTGCCGGCATTTACTCGTACTTTAGAATGCAAACCACGAGAAGATCACACTCTAATTATAAATTCTGAATTTTTTATACGAAAGGCACAAGTCATTTAGTGGAAAGTTGTCTTCTCTTGAAACCCGCCATTGGAACTCTCTTTCTTGATTATTGACAAGAGTATTGTTTTGTAAGTTGAGGCTTCCGTGAGGATTGGAGTATATTTGAAGACATAAGCAAGAGGCTAGTACTCGTAAGCCCATACACATTATGGAAGACTGAGGCTGGCTTTCAATCTATACAAGAGAGCACACTACCCTTCACACCATAAGCGTACCGCAAATGTGCTCAAACTTACCGTGCCAGAGCTTTAAATTTAAAGCTTATGACGTCGCAGAATGTTCCTAGAGGTAAGGAAAAAGTAAATAGAGCGGCTGCTGTGAGACAACTGGATATCAAAGAAAAATATGGATGGCTGATCTGTCCGAGGTGGAATGGGTCAATGGCAAATGCGGAGACGCCAAAATCATCTGTAAAAGCAATGAAGCTACAATCAGTTTTAGCTCCTGCTTTGTAGGAAGGACTAGAGAAAGGTTGTAACCCTAATAACAGCCCATAGCCTACTAGGAATAAGAGTAGTCAGTCAACTTAGGGGGTCGCTGATCATACTTATAATATAATGTAGACCCTAAGAAGTAATTTTCTCCTAGGTTAGGATAAGAGTTCAAGTGGTTGCCGCAATTGATACTACTGAGGGTCAAAACGACCCCTAACCGCTAATGAAATCAACGCATGGAGTTTTCAAAACCGAATAATCAGCGTACCTTTGCACGCACTATTTCGCTCAAGCCTCTAGAGCCTTCAACCTAATCCAACGAATTGTGAGGTATTCGCAAAGGAAGTGCTTTTCAGGTGGTTCCTCTACTACACAATTCCTGCAGTAGACGTTTTATGATACGCTGAAACTTTCATATGGAAGATGCCCTGTAAGAAGATCAATAATTGTACGTAAAAAACGAATGAAATTACTTTTAGAAAACGCCAAAGAAAGGATCTATGTAGCGTTAGGCTTTGAGGCCAAATTTCTGGATGCCTGAAATTAAATATAATAAAGAGAGTAAGAAAGGGCTATCACTATCGCTAAATAATATCTAAGTGCTCATGTTGGAGAAGTTAAGCTCTCAACTGAGGATTGATTATAAAAGTGAATTTAGGAAAATAAGGAATTTTTAAAGACAATTGTAAGGAATATTCAAAATTGCCCATTTCTCCTTTTCGGCCCAGTTTTACGAGAGGAAATTGTGCCATACCCAAGTGCTTATACCTTTCATGAACATATCAAATTTATTGCAAATTTCAAAATTCGATTTTGATAATTTTCATTGTCTATATAAACGTGAATTTACATACACATAGATCATAAAGTCTGCGTTCACCCACCACATTTTTTAAATAAAAATAAAAATACAATTGAAATAGTTAATTCAGTTAAAATTTTTTTAAGTTAATTTATTCGTTATATTTCTCAGTTCAAAATGCATAAGCAAAAATTTATATTTCCATTTTCATTTTCGTTATAACGGTATCTAAGTGTACCAACATGTAATTGTAGGCCCCACAAAGTGTGCGTTCAGGTTTATAATTATTTACAAAACTATTAAAAATTTTAAAGAAAAATTAAATTTAATATTTTGTTGTACGACCACTTTATTTTAATACCTCACTTAATCGGTTTGGCATTGAATTTACCAACTTATCTGTTTCTTCAGCTGTAATTCTGGACCATTCTGCAGCATAACTCTTCGCGAAACCTCTTTACTTGTTATTATATGCTGATGAGTTCTTTTTTCTAATACATCCCAAAGGTGCCCTATAGGATTGAGATCGGGTGACTGAGGAGGCGTTTTAACCTTAATTGTGCAAGAGACAAAGTCTGACTATTCAAGCAGTCGGTTCGACGGTTTCAACAGGATAACGTTCCAAATATCCTGTTGAACCCGTCGAAGACAGGCCTAGATTATCTGCACTTTGTTTCAAGTTCTTTTTTTGAAATGTTTAAATATCTCCATTTATCCATTGTCGATTCGATAAATTCAGGCTGACCCTCGCCATTAGCCGCCATGTACCCCCACACCCTAATTCCACCACCACCATGTTTCTCTGTACCAACAAGATTTTGTTTTTCAAGGGCAGTTCCTGATTTGCGCCACACAATTTGGCGACCTTCTATGTCGAATATACAAAATTTGCTCTCATCCGAAAAAATGCCTTGTTTCCAAAATTCCGCAGACTTATTTATATAATTATGAGCAATTTCAATGCGCTTTCGTCTGTTGACAAATGAAATATAAGGTTTTTTTCGAGTGACTCTACAATGATATCTATCTTTACGTAAAATTTTTCTAGCAGTTTCAGCACAAGTTGTTTTTTTTTTAACATTTTACTTATGCTTTCAACTTTATTTGTTCATGTAATTCGCGGGTTAACTTTCACCAGATTTATTATTTTGCGTTCTTCCCGTACTGATAGTATTTCAATACGGCCAGATTGGTGTTTCGACGTTAAAATACCGGTTTGCTTGAAATTATTTACTAAGCGCTGGACGGAGGAATACGTTCCTATTGGAAGAATTTGTCCAATTTTTCGGAAACTTTCGCCATCTTTCCATAGTTTAAAAATTATTTTTCTTTCTGAAACACTAATTTCTCTCCCTTTGGTTTTCATTCTATTCAAACTAACATTAAAACACGTCACGTACTCTTTAAATGATTGATTAGAATAAAAGACAATAGAAAATATGCAAAAAGCAGAAACATCTTAATGAAAACTAACGGTATTCTCAAATCAAGCAAACTGAACTCAGACTTTGTGGTGTCTATGTTTACTTGTTGCTGCACTTAGATACCGTTATCTCGAAAATGAAAATAGGAATATAGGTTTTTGTTTTTGCATTTTGAACTGAGAAATATAACGAATAAATTAACTTAAAAAAATTTTAACTGAATTAACTATTTCAATTGTGTTTGTACTTTTCTTTAAAAAATGTTTTGGGTGAACGCAGACTTTATGGTCTATGTCTACGTCTGTAGAATACCAAATCGCACGCCACTAGATCTTATTTTAGCTGAGTTTTGATCACATCTGAAAAAAACTATATGTTTTAGTTATCCCATTTCGATGAATTTCAGAATCGATTTGCAATTCGTTGTGTATGTGCACTGTACCAAATTTCACTTTATTTTGTATTTTTTCTGACGGATTTATGACCCAAAATTTTAAATCTAAAAATTCGATCGTATATATGTTAAAGTGGTCCGATCGGGCCGATTTCGAACAATGATCGTTTAAACGTATCGTTGCATCTGCCTTCTAAGTTTGGTTGAAAAATCTCAAAAGACTGTGGGAGTAGCTTGCGTTCAAACCGACATACCGACCGATGGACATACGGACATTACTAAATCAACTCAGCTCATGATTCTGATACGATCGGTATAAATTTCGATTTCGATAAATTTCGTTCTGTGCCAAAGTTAATACTTCGGACGAAAGTTAATATATCATTTCATGTACATGAAAGGTATAAAAATGACGAAAGACTCTGGAACTACCTTCAAGACGAAAAGTATAAATAAGATCGGAATCTTTTTACACATAAGGTAAGTAAGTTTATTACGATTTCAGTTATATACAAAAAACTTGTATGTACATATGTCTATCAGTTAAATTTTTTCATACATATGTTCGCATTCAATTGATTTTGAACTATGCAAATGATTTCCATACAACGCACAGAGAGCGGATGTAATAATGCTGCACACATAAAGTGTATAAAACCTTTCAATGGATTTTTCACTTGACCAAATCATCGACAAACACAAACACCAAAAGTTACACGGAAAAAAATAATTTATACTTTCATAATTGCTAAATCGACTTAATTAATTTAGCGAGTCACAGAGAGAACTTCTGTTTGGCGAAAGATCTCTTGCAGCACTACACCGACGTTTTATGCAACAACAGACTGAGTTTGAATCTGATGTAACACTGAGAGCTTCTTAAGCTAACCAAATCGGTGTTTCCATAAAAATAATAGCCTGAAGCTCTACTGATAAACTAAGAAAATTTCTTATATCCATGCAGTGCTTCTCCAACTGATTGAAAAGGTTTCCACATCCACACGCTTTTTCAATGAATTATATACGCCTACTTCCGTAAAATATTATTCGATTATTTCGCACAGTGTACTTTAGCTATCTGCACAGGTATTTATTGTAAATAAAAGAGTAGATGAAATGGTGTATGGTAGAAGGCTATCAAAGTGCAGTCAGCCGATGCACACACAGTTGCCAATTTCCCAATGAGATGCCGGCGATTATTGAGAGAGCGTGGCAGGTGGGAGGCAACATTGAAATTTAATGCTGGTATGCAAATGTTTGGAGAAGGCTCCCACAAGTTGAGAATTGAGTGAAAGAAATTTTTCTTTTTTTTTTTTCTTTGACAATGCAAAATTGAAAATACGCTAGACCAAAAAAGTACGTCAAGTACAGCAAGGTAGAAGTAGAGGTGGTTTGGGTGTGGGCAGGTTTAATAAAAATGACCATATGACGAGTAGGTGAGTAGCTACATATAACATAATATCATTTATATTGGCTAAAAGTACTTGCGTATTTGCAATAAACTCAAATAAATGGCGACCCATTCATTCACTTTTCCCCACAATCAAAATCCGACATTCAATTTCACTTTTAATATTTGCCTTTTATTGACTTCTTCCGTCGCTGCGTCATCAAAGCAAACAAGCAAAGAAATAAATCAGGAAAAATTCTCAATACCGTTAAGTTTAAAGACTACTGTGCGTAAAAATTTTATATTAAATATTTTCTTTTTTCTTCCTTTCATATACATACATATGCTGCCAATCGAAAGTTGGCAACAAGCCGTCAGCCTTTGACTTTATATTCGTTCGTTCTTCAATTCTTCACAAACATATTGAACGATTGAACGATTGCAAAATTCCGCTTGTGTGATTAGATATTGTTGCCTTCACATAAAGTTTTATTTGCATATGTGTGTTGAAGCCAATGAAAAGTGAAAGTGCAACCAGCCCGAAAGAGTTGGAAGGATAAATAACATATATATTTATATGTATGTAAATATGTATACGAAGCTTGCAATGCAAACTTTACTCACCACCAGGAATGTGCTTTAGGCGTCATCTATGCATCGTTAGCAGAACTAGCGAAAGTTTGCGTGCTAAGCTTTCAGCAAAAGCTTAAAAGTGTTTCTATTTGGCTCTGAATAATTTCATTTAAGCTTATAACTAACACTAGTGGGCACAATTAAATGTTATGTAAAAAAAATCATAACGGTATGTTGGGCAGTTCAGTAAGGAAGTTTCAATTTGTTCAGTATGGATTTTTTTTTTTAAATTCGAAAGCTCTTATGATGCTAATTTTATATTTGATGATCAAAACTTTTTGCCCTTAAATCTTATAATTTTGAGCAGTTAAACAAAAAAACTGAACTGTTTTGCGTTCAAACAGAGGGGCAAAAGGACAGATGGACGTGGCTCAATCAACTTAGCTCTTCGTTATGATCCGATCGGTATAAATTTTTGGTGGGTCTACCTCTTTTCCGTTTGGTGCTTAAATATTTCGGACCAAAGCTGATATATATATATATATATATAATATATATATTTCATGTTCATGATAGGTATAAAAATCTCTAGAAGTTCACTCTAGGTAGGAGAAGTTTTTAAAATAAAATATAAACAAATTTCCCTAAATTATACTCAAATTCAAAATAATAAGAAGAAAGTAATTATCGAGTTGAGTTGAGTTGAGTTGATGCGGCTGCTGATCAAGCAAATATCACACTGAGGACTATAAGCCCATTGGATAGCGGTGAAATTAAGTTTTAACTAGTCAAATCTTACCTTTCGAAAATCATTAAAAAAAAATCTCATTTTGGAACGGTGAACGTGATTCCGATCAGTTCTTTTTCTGTAAGAGAACGACCATATACCACGTTTTCATATTCCATCCTGTAGTCGCACCTAAATGTAATAAAATCACTAAAACAGTAATAAAACTACTACTACTCCGATCATTCTTCTTCTTCATTGGTGTAGACACCGCTTATGAGTTCATAGCCGAACCAACAATATCGTCGCTATTCGTTTCTTCTTTTCGCTGGAGTATTAGTATTAAAGCTAATGGCAGATGCGACTTTTGTACCATGTTGCGTGACAGATTGACTTTGACGTTTAAGATGAATACGTGCACCTTGGCGAAATTACCCTCATAAGCAATGCTTGCGCTAACGCAACGCCAAAAGAAGGTAATCTCTTATCCTTTTTGTGCGCGTTGACCATTCCCTGATGATTGTGTACATACATGCATAGTAATATTAATATAATATTATTGAGAGTTAAATGTTCTAAGGTTGCGACACCAGCATGAAATTGAGCATCGGTGCACGGTACTCATACCATCCGCGTACAAGTCAGCTATTATATTGTGGCGAAATAGCCAAATACGTATGTATGTCAGATAAAAGGGAGTGACCGATAACTACAGCATGCTCCAAAGCACGTGAATCGAGTGTTCTATAACGAAAACATTTCAGTTATGTCAGTTGCTTAGATTATTCTTTAGTAACAACATTGATGTAAAAGGAAATTAATAAAAAAAATTATATAGTTCTAAAGATTCTATAAATTATTATTAATCCCAACGCTTTACCCACCCCCCGCCCGTCCGCACAAGGGGCGCTGTCCGCGTGACGTACAGAATTTGTTTTATTTCTCATCACTGCCGAGTCATGATGAGGAGTGGTTTGTTTAATGTCGAGAACGAAAAGAGTTCAGCTACAGAGCAAAATTCATCAGCTGATTTTTAAGAATTATTTAAAATGTAAAATGTTATATAACGATTAGTTGACAGTCGACAAAATAGGTTTCTCAATATGAAAAAGCCAATATGAAAAAGCCAGATATGTCGAATATGCATGAATGAGAGTTGAAATCAAGACACAAACAATACAAAGGCTCGTGAAATTCGTTTTACAAGTTTTCAGAAACAAGGGGCAAAAATGTCTGCACATTCTGAACGAAACATTAAATTTGATTTCAGAGAGTATAGGGGCTGGAAATTGAGCCTGTTATTATTTTAACCATAAAAATTTCAACAAGCATTTTCCGACGACTGGCGAGAGTAGGGAGATTGATAAGTTTCAGACGACTAGTATAAGAAGGAATATTGTACGTTCCGAGAGTCCCAATGCAAATTTCTGAAGGCAAATTTGAGAAATTGTTTTTGAATAGACTCTAACCTGTCAGAGTAGATTTGATACCTCGGGTTCCAGCATACCGAGCCGTATTCAAGAATAGCTCTTACTAATGTAACCTAAGGATCATTAAACTCCTTTGACCAACGTTTTACAAAAGCCAAGATGCCTTTGGCTTTGTTGACTATCACACCACTGTGTTCAATTTAGGGTCCAAACTATAATTATCGATACTGTAAGTAATTGTCTGTGTGGATCTTCGGGCGAAACACATAACTTTACATCTCTTAAGATTTAGGGGCATCCGATTTATTTTACACCATTAAACCATGCTGTTTATGTCTGTTTGCAGTAAGATACCTTCGTTAGCCGGAGTGTAGGATTTATAAAGTTTTACATCATCCGCATACAATAAAAGTTTTGAAAATTTTTTCTGAGAAGATATATCGTTTATAAATACTGAAAACAGAATCGGGCCCAGATGGCTACTCTGAGATACAACTGAAGAAACGTTAACGTTAACGTTAACTGAAATGGAATTTTTAAACATTACTCTTTGAGTTCGATAATAGAGATATGTGGAGATCCATTGTAAAAATTTTGGTTGGAAACCCAGTAAGTCAAGTTTCTTGATTAGCAACGAGTGACACACTTTATCAAAAGCTTTGCTAAAGTCGGCATATAAGTATATTACGTCAACGCTGCTGTTCTTTCTGTAACGCATCGATGATATAAGAATTGAACTCAAGTAAATTGGTGGTTGTAGATTTTCCTTGAACAAATCCATGTTGGGAGTGTGATATAAATGAAGAGATTGAATGATTCAAATGATCAGTGATAAGTGATTCAAATAATTTAGGAAGATCTGTTTCCGTTTTTATGAAGAGGTATAATAAAAGATTATCTCCATACAGATGGAAAAATACTCTCTTTAAGTGATAAATTGAATAAATAAGTCAAAAGTTCGAAAGTATACTCAGCGCAATTTACAAGAAAGCAAGAAGTTATTTGGTCAGGACCATATGTGCATGACTTTTTTAAGAACTTGAGATGGATAAATACATCTTCAGACGTTATTGTAGGTGTATGGACTAAGTTACTCGAACATAATTTATATGGGTAATATGAGTTTACTTGAATACTAGGAGAATAATTAGATTTGAAAAATTTAGCGTACAAATTAGAAATTGTCTGACTATCACTGGAAATGTTGTTTTGAAACGTCATAGTAGAAGGAAATCCAGACACCTGGCGCTTAGCGTTTAACAACATGACTGTTGTGGCAACTTATATTTCGCCATCAGTGTAATATACACTAAATGCAGCTGAGGTATATATAGCTATATGCATAGGTTGCAACCAAATGCATATAAGATTGTCGTAAAATAATTGCATAAATACCAATTTGTCAATAGCAGAATCTCCTTCCTCAATATGTTTTCAACGATGCAAGTTTTCATGCAAAAGATTAGAGTATATGGGATTTGATGTAGATATGTACATAGATCTGCATACATACATATAAATGCTGTTAAACTCTAAAATGTTGCACATATGAATATGCCCGCAAGAAACCTGTCTTCACGTGACTAACCGAAATTAACTGTTAATACAATTTCAAGTGCGGCTAAATGATTAGTGGGCTTGTGAATACCTAGAAGACAGCATAGTGACGATGAATAACGGTAAATAGTTTTAATAAACCTCAGAAATCACAAAACGAGTATGTACATAAGCTTGTAAGAATTGAATATTACAACAAGAGATTACATGGCTAATGTTGGCTCAGTGCCTCTGAAGGCAGGATCCGTTGGTTCGATCCCTGCCATAAGTGGTCTGATGAGGAGACGTATTTCAATTCATTCAAACATAAAAGCCTTTCGCTCATTAACTTAATTAAACTCGCGAGAGGCACAAACCAGCACATCCAAATCTACTAATTATTCAAAACCCTGAAAATACGACCGAAATACATCAAGTGAGGAATTTAATTCCGACTATAAGTGCAAGCAAATTAGAAGCGGGAATTTTTGATGGAGCACAGTTTAGGAAACTCGTTATTGATACCAAATTTTGTCAAATCAATGACTGAAGTCTCGAATCCAAAGCTTGTAATATCCTAAGCAAAAAGGATTCGTATACCTTCCCGAGCTTATCAAGTGCATGCTATCAAACTTGAATAAGCCAAGGGTGCAACAAGATCACTGCTGCACTCACAGTTAGACAGATATTCACAAAATTTGAGTGATATTGAGTGAGGAGCAGTGTGAAAGATGTCACCATGATCTTCGGGCAATGGAAGAGCGTTATCAGAGGCGGTGGGAATCACATATCATGGTAGATTACTAGTGGAGATCGCAGCGAGATCTACCTAAAGTCGTAGTGATCAATGAAAATTTTCTTAAAATAATGTATAATTTTTTTGCATTTTCTTTTTTTTTTTATCAAAATAGCATAACTGTATATTTTTAAAAGTAAAAAATTTAACAATCTTCCAGTATTTTTTTTTTTCATAATCAAAGCCATAGAAACACTCAGTAAATGAAAAAAAATAAAGGAAGCAAGACTTGTGCTTGCCAGTGTAATTAAAAGTTTTCACTTTTTAAAATGAAACCATTTTAATATGATCCGAACTTAAGCTGATCTTTCTTTTAGTCGCATATTTGGATAGATATAGTGTCTTAAAAAAATAGAGATTTTCCAAATCTACATGGTATATATGTAAGTATTATATATATTTCTATACCATATTCTTACCCAAAAGGCTACCGCATTGAAAAGCATGCAGTTGAACGCTTTCCATAACAAACTACTGACCTCGATGAACAGTGTGCGAATGGGTGATCCACTTTGAGGTGCCCTACATTTTTTAAAGAAAAAAACACAGAAATTTCGAATTTAATGGGAAATGTTTATTAACATTCGAAAGAACATTTTTTGGCATTTATTTTTTGAAGATTATCTCTTTCAAATATTGGCCGTGGCTACATCTCAGATGGTCCATCGGTTGAATGTAATTTTCGATGACTCGTTCTCGCTTTTTAACTGGTAAGTTGCGAATGACACGCGTAATGTTTTGCTCCAAGGACTGATCTGAAGCGGGATTTACCGCATAGACTTTAGACTTTACATGTCCCCGCATGAAAAAGTTTAACTGGATATCACATGATCTTGGTAGCCAATCGACCGGCCCAAAACGTGAAATTATCTGTTCACCGAAGTTTTTTCTCAATAAATCCATTGATTGATGCGATGTGTGGGAAGTGGAGACGTCTTGTTGAAAACACTAGTCGCGGAGACGACGAGCTTCAATTTCAGGCATCAAATAGTCGATTATCATGACGCGATAATGGTTGCCATTGACGGTTACGTTCTCACCGCCATCATTTTTGAAGAAATATGGACCGATGATTCCACCTACCCACAAACCACACCAAACTGTTGTTTCTTTCTCCATAAAATTGCATCTGTCTAATCTCTTTGGGTTGCTCTTCGTCCCAAATGCGGCAATTTTGTTTGTTTACATACTCTTTAAGCCAAAAGAAAAAAAATACGGCTTGAAAACGTCGGATCTTCTTGGAACTTTTCAAGAGACCATAGAGCGAAGCGATGTCGCTTGGGAATATCGAGAGGCTTCAGTTCTTGCACAAGCTATATTTTGTACGCTTTCAATTTCTGATCCCGACTTAAAACGCGCCTAATCGACTCTCCACGATCTTCGTGTACACTCTCAGCTACGACTGCTATATTTTCTTCACTGCGTGCTGGACGTGGCCTATCTGGTCGAATGTTATCCAATAATGAATGCTGGGTCTCAAGGTGGGTGATGATGTTGCGAATAGTGCGCTCAGTAGGCCGATTATGTTGACCATAAGTTGAACGAAGCGCGTGAAACACATTATTTACAGAACGTGAATTCTCGTTGAATGATTTGTAAACGTTGTTCAGTCTTTTTTTTCATGATGGAATGCCATGACAGCTTGACATGACTCACGCATGATCTGTCAAAAGAAGCCATGGAGTATCTCTACTCGGATCAACCTTTACATGAAATGTGAAGTATTTTCGAAAGAATAAAATAAAACAAAAATTTGTAAAATAGAAACATATTGTATTACATTTTGTTTATTTGTTTATTTTATTTATTTTTATTTTTTTTTATTTACATATATTTTTTATTTTATTTTATCTTTTTTTATATAATTTTTTAATTTTTTTATTATTTTTTTTGTTTTTTTTTTTGTTTTTCTTTTTTTTTTTTTAAATTATTTTATTTTTTTAATATTTTTATTATATATTATTATACTTGTATTATTTTATTTTGTTAAATTTTTTAATAACGAAATTTTGAAACTATTTTTGTATGATTTATTAAAAATTAGTGCAAACAAAAACCTCTTAACCCCCTTTAACCTCTTTTTTTTCCACACTGACCTTCGTGTGGATCTGCGCAGTGTGAAAAACAAATGGAGAGAGCAAAAGTTTGTAAAAGAATTTAACAAACAGGAGCGCAATGGAGAAACATATCATACAAGATAATTATGTACATATGTGAAACAGGCATTGAAGCGCACGGTAGTAACCGAAATTTTGTTGCACCTATGTATGTATGTATCTATAGTAGCATAAAAATCACGTGATGGGCAGCATAGAACTTGAGCTTAAACATATACAATTATATGTATGCACATACGTACTTATGTATATACTTGTGTATGTATGTGGTATGCAGGAATCAAAGGGAGAACAGGAAAACCTTTTTTGGATGAAATTATATGTATGTATTTCAGTAAGTGCGCTTGTATGAACAATTGGCGAAAACATATAATTTGTGGCAGCAATGCCGAAACAAAAAAAAAAAAACATGCGCATCTATAATGAACAAACTTATGTACATGAGCAACAATAGAGTCGAGTGAAGCGATGCTGCAATTACTGTGGAAGATTTGTATATTTTTTTGGGGAAAACTTATAAACTATTATATTTCTCAACAGATTTGAAATGTCGTAATGATAGACAGTAGTTTCATATCATGGAACGACTGATACGGTAATTTTGTTTACTAAAATTTTCAGTTGTAATGTTGAGAGTAAAATTGGACCATTTATTTATTTTTTATTTTTTTCAAATTTAATTAAAATCAATTTTTTACCTGCTTGGGATCGATGTCGACTTAAATAAAAAACACATGAAAAATCTGTCTATGAATTGAATAACATTAAAACTGCAAAAACTCTTCAAAAGTTAGTATGCCCTAACGAAACAAAAAATGCTTTCAAAAATTTGCTTGATTATCTTCTTCTTCTTCTTAATGGCATCACTTACTCGATTGCAATGAAATCCATAATATATAGTACGCCAGTCAATTCTTTCTTTTTTTGATATTTAGCAACTCTTCATGACATAACGTCTGGTCCCTTCCAACTTGATCCTATCAAGGGAGTGGTCTTCATCTCGCTTTACTTTGACCAGTGTGCACCGTTTCGACTGCTTTCTAAGCTGAAATTTTGCATTCATGCAGGAAGCATGATCTAAATAGCATAGACGCAGCCTCTTAATATGGTGTATGGATCATCTACCATCTGCTTTTTCAACAACAGATTTTTTGAGTTTTGACATTTTCAATGACATTTTCGATGTAACAAATATTCTGCGGCTTACGAAACGATTTAGTCTACGCTTGAAGATAATTTGGGATATATTGAAAACTTACTTTCAAAATGGTCTTCAACCACAACTGCAATAAAATTACGCGCGAAATTCCCGAGAAATAATTCGCATTCTAGACAGTTTTTCGATCAATTTGTGCAGGGGGTACGCCAAGCCGATTCGTTATCGGCCAAAACCACTCGCATGTACCATGCTCGGAGATTATTTGTTTCCAAATGATGAAGAGAATGGTAGGGATAATTTTTGTTCCAAAAGGATGGCGAAATATGTCGCATAGCCAATGTTGCAAATGATCTTTTGCTCAGGGTGCTCAAGCATCGCATAATTTGCTCAAACGACGATTTGACTCCGTTGAACTTTTTTTCTGAGAATTAATTAAAGATAAGTAATTTACCAACCAACCATTCAGAGATGATTCATGAAACACAAATTGAAGTCGCCGTTGCGGACATAGAGAGCCACAAAATCGAAAATGTGTTGAAAAATTGAGTCGAATGGGCTAGTACAAGGCCGGCCGGGGCTGCTATATGAATCAAGTAGATTTCCATCATTAGTCGGAATGTTGAGGCATTTAAAATAGGCAAAATCCTGGAAAATTACTTATCCGTGTTTTTTATATCAATTTAAAACGAAAATTTTTCATGCTAGCCATTATTAGTGCCGCTTTACATCTCAAACAATTCGTATTTGTATCTTTCATAATCTTTCATTTCAAGAAATCTTTAATTTGTAAGCTTCTCAATTCATCTTTTTTAGTGTGGCCTCTTTCGTGCTTGCACGCAATTAAGTGATAATAAGTCTTGGGACATGTTGAGTCCTTAGAGTAGCATACAGTAAGGTTTTTTGTGGTTGGGGAGGAACATACTTTTATTTATAATGCTTACTCAGCCCAGGTAGCGCCTGGTGTCAACTTTCTTCTGGCTTAGTTTCAAGTTATTTCTGTTTATGGCGTTGCAACTGGTTCCTAAATAAACGAAATTCTCGCAACTTGCGTGTCCAGAATGAGTTGGAAACCCACACTTTGATCCATTTGAGAACTTTGCATCTCACAAAATTTCTAATCGAATACTGAGAGGCAGATAGCCCTCTTAAACCGAACTACCCACATGTTCTGGTACTACTGTGCAGGTCTCATGAAATCAGTTGGGAAAACTTCCCTTCTTTATTTAATAAAAGTTTTGTCCATCAACTCAACAACACAAATATTACAAGCTTAACACACTGTACCATACAAACGAAGGATGCGCCGACCAAGTATACTAACCTTAGCTACTACATACATAACGCGAGAGAGGTTAGTACCCCAATTTACGGCACGAAAGCTCACGCTTATAATGTGGATTAGGTAGGGAGGAAAGCATATTTGCTGTGACGTCCAAAGCAATAACGACTACGACAACAGCGGCGCCGACTGCGACATCAACAAACGAACGAAGACCGAAGCGAAGAACAGACAACAACTGATGAAACCTTCCTCTGTTTCTAACTGCTTGCCGCCAAATGTGGATGCTGTGTATCCAATAGAACCAAGGAGATGCTTATTTAATATACGAATACGACAGGAGAGCAAATACACAAATACATACATATGTACGGTTGTGCATGATGACGATTTTAGCCAACTTTTGACAGCTTCACTTCGACAATTTTTAGTTCCATTGCAGATTTCGTGCAGGCGCGTGTGATTTTCTCCCCGAAAAAAAAACGAAAAGAAAGACAGGAACGTGAGTGAAAAATGTGTTTCTTACGGGGGGGAAATTGATTTTTGGTGATTAAAAAATTTGCAAAATATTAAAAAAAAATATATATCAAATATTTGTTAATGCAATAAGTGTGTAAAATATATTAAAATTTATTTAAAATAAATAACAATAAAAAATTTTAAATAAATTGTTTGAAGCAATCGTAGGCGCTTTCTGAGGCCCAAAAACGTGGTAAGCATTCAATTGATATGTACATTTGTAAGGACATGCATAGAGAAAATACCATGTTTGCCTACTCTACATCGTATGGAATGAATTTGTGTGTGTGTTGTAAGGAATTCAGCGATTTTTTTTGCTTTTGTTTTTTAATGTCTTAAATTAATTTGCAAATTAATGTCCTTCAGAATTTTGCTTAAAGTCATGTCACAATGTACGCACTCAATTATACACATACAATGATATTTAATTGCTGCTACGCTGCGTTGTCGCTGCGTTGTTGCTGCGTTGTCTTACTAACTCTGCAATGTACTATGTATGTGCCTGAGGATGTGGTGTATGCATGTGTGTGTATGTGGGTGTGAGTTTAAAAATAAGACGACATTCGATTTTATGCTCTTCCTTTAGGCTTTTACATATAAATATGTATGTATTTATATATGTATGTATATATGTATGTACGTATGGATATATGTACATATATAGCTACCCACTCAGACTGTCATAAATAATCGCATCCGTAGTTGTTATCCGCTTTTGCAAGGACATTTACGTGAACTTTTAACAGCAAAAAAAAAAGTACGAAAAGGATAGCAAAAGAAAAAACACAACGTTACAACAACTATGGGACGTAATTTTGCCCATGAGGTTGATACACTTTTACATAATGTGCTTGTATGTAAGTGCATTACATTTATACACACATGTACATTATTTAAAATACGTCACGCCCTTCTTTAACGTTTGCACCGTTGTGACGTCATAGCAAAAAGGTATGTAATGGAGCATTATACGCTTAAAAGAATAGAAAAAGAGACAAAATTTGTATTGACAAGGAAGCAGATGGATATGCTGACGATATATGCATATACCGCACATATCTATGTATATGTATACATGCATCTGCTATGTAAATGCTTCTAGCAGTCAAACAGATGCAATATTTATTATTACCGTCATTTTTAATGCTTACAGCTACCACTAATGTCAAATTCTTTCGAATACCAAGCGTTCTACTGTCGGTTTAAACATAACATTAAATAACAATAATATTTCCATCCGATTTTTTGCTATACAATTGCATTTGTCTGCAATTTTTTTTATTAGCAACAAAATTACAATAAAACATTTCATTGTAAAAATCGAAATTTTTTTTTTAATGTAAGACTTACCTATGTATGTATGTATGCATGTACCTACATATATAATATGCATTTGTATGTATAAAGAGGAATGTAACAAAAAAAAAAAGTATCAACAGAATTACAAACTTTGCTGAATTCGAATTAGACAATTAAATTTAATTATTTTTTTTTTTCGTATTCATATTCTCATTTCAGCTGATGCAATTTCAAACAATTGATCATAAGCATCCGTGACGTATATATAGGGTTTTCCAATAAAAGTGATATGATTTCTTTGAAAAAAAAACACACACACACACACACACACACACTAATTGTTAAAGTAATTCAAAAGTCTATTTTTTTAATGTGAAGTCGAATCAATACAATTAAGTTCTGAATATAACATCATTCAACTGACCTCCGCAACTTCTTTTGCCGGAACGAATTCGATGAACCCAATTTTTGAGCACTTTTTCCACTAAATCAAGTCGTATGTTATGAATAGAAATTTCAATATTGACTTTAAAACTCAAAAACAGAGTCTGGTTTATTGCTAAAGACCAATGACTTCAAATAACCCCACAAGAAGTAGCCTAATGGTGTTAAATCACAACTTCTTGGAGGCCATTCAATGTCACAAAAAGTCTTGAAATAATCGAATCTTCAAACCTTTCTCGCAATAATTCGGTTGTTATATGTGCTGAGTGACGCGTAGCTCCATCTTGTTGGAACCAGATGTTGTTAAGATCAACTTCCTCCAATTGTGGCCAAAAACAGTTGATTATTATCGATCTATACTGCTCTCCATTGACAGTAACGGTGCTAGCAGCTTCATTTCGTAAGAAGTTCGGACCGATGATTCCACCAGACCAAAAGCCACACCAAACTGTCAATTTAGGTAAATGTAATGGTTGTTCCTGAATAATTTGTGGATTTTCTTCGCACCAGAATCGACAGTTTTGTTTATTTACCGCACCACTCGGATGAAAATGAGCCTCATCGGAGAAGATGATTTTCTAAAAAAAAAATCGTTATCGTTTTCAAGTTGTTCCAAGGCAAAGTCAGCAAATTAGTGACGTTTATGGTGGTCCAATGTCTTCACTTCTTCAGTGAGAGCAATTATGTATGGATGTAAGCCCAAATCCTTTCTCAAAATCCGCCAGATTGTGGTTTGAGACAGTCCCAATTCTTGAGAACGTCTTGGAATCGACAAATTGCGGTCATCAGAAACACTTGCCTGAACGGCAGCAATATTTTCATTACTTCGACCGGTTCTGTCACTTATTGCCACTTGAACATTATGTAAAGAAAATTAACACTCGAAATTTTCAACAATTCGACGATTAGGCCGATTATTACGACCACAAAATGGCAAAAGCGCACAAAAAGATGCAATCGCAGAACGATTGTTTTGATTAAATATTGAATTTTTTTTCATGTATTTTTAATTTTTATATTTACTTTGTTGGAAATAAAAAAGAACAGCGAAAAATTTAAGCTTATTCGTTCTCCTGTGATTGCAAGCGAGGCTGTTCGGGTTGGTAAGACGAATCGCCAGCTGTTTGGCGCGCTCAACAATTTCCTTGCGCTTTTTGCATGATACGCCATGAGCGATTTCACCGCAGTATTCGCGATTTTGCATCAACAGAACTTCTAGTTCTCTGACATTGTGGACCAAAAATTTTTTGAAACCAGTTGGCAGCATATGACGGGTGCGTTTGTTTGAACCATAACCAATGTTTGGCATCAAGTATTGACCCTTAAAACGGCAACGTACTCTATTGTCAATACCTTTTGGTTTGCGCCATTTATGCGAAAGTTTCGCATAGCGATCCGATTGATGACGAATGAAATGCTTGGTGCGCTTTTTCACAATTTTTGGTCTGTATGCTGGGCGTATCGTCATCTCTACACAATTTTTCAGAAAGAGCACGTCTAAAGGAAAGTTTGTAAACGTTGTTCTTGCATATATCTTGCCATGATGAAATTGTAAACATTACTGAATACAATGAAAACAATTGAAAAATTACAGATGATGACATATTAAAAATGGCCAAAACGACACTTAGAAATCATCATCCCTATTGGAAAACCCTTTACATACGAGAGTATGTATGTGTGTATCACATGTAGTAGTACTTTTCATTCATACGAATAGGCAATCATATATATCCATCGCATTAACGTACCTATTTATGTATGCCTCGTAGTGGTAATGAAAAGAGTTAAAAAAAAATTCTTTTTAAACTCATCAATTTCATGGAAAGTAGTCATACTGCGGCTGCAATAGCCAAGTGGTTAGTACTGCGTACTGTCATTCGGAAGCACATGGTTCGAGTTGAGGTTTGACCAACTTCCAAAATTATAGAAAATAAATAATAAATCCATCGACCGTACCGGTTCGGAGGCGGCTTAGGATAAACTCTAGATCCCTCCATTTATTGGTTAAAAAAAACAAGACGCTTCAGCGGTTACAAAGCGTCATATATACTCGAATATATAGATATATATATATAAAGGGTGATCCATTTTGAGGTTCCCTAATTTTTTAAAGAAAAAACACAAAAAATTCAAATTTAATGGGGAATGCTGATTATCAATCGAAAGTACTTTCTTTGGAATTTATTTGTTGAAGATTATCTCTTTCAAATGTTGACCGCAGCTACGTCTCAGAGAATCCAATTTTCGATGACTCGTTCGAACATTCCGACTGGTAACTGGCGAATAACACACGTGATGTTTTTCTCTAAGGTCTGAACCGAAGCGGGATTGTCCGCATAGACTTTAGACTTTACATATCCACACGGCAAAAAGTCCAACGGTGTGATATCACACGATCTAGGTGGCCAATTGATCGTCCCAAAACGTGAAATTATCTGCTCACCGAAGTGTTATATCAACAAATAGTCGGTTATCATGGCGCGATAACGGTCACCATAGACAGTTACGTTCTCACCGTCATTATTTTTAAAGAAATATGGACCGATTATTCCACCAGCCCACAAACCACACCAAACCGTTGTTTTTTCCATATTTCCTTTAATTTCCAGTTCCCAGCATGGGTTTTGAACAGGCATATCTACTCTTACTAATTTGCTGGAATTTTTTACCCCACATTTCAAATGGACTTAGGGAAAACAAGAATACTGATGTTATATATACTGACTTCAGTAAAGCATTTGACGGCGTAAATTCTATAATACTGTTACGATCTTGTTGATTAAACCTCGATGATTTCCCAAATCCTGCGGGTACGTTCTCTGGATTGTTAAATAAAAGTCACCAACTTAATTTGCAGTTTCTTTATTTATAAAGAATTTAATTAATGTCCTTTTGATTACTCAGTAATTCACAATTCAATTACAATTTACTTTACTATTTACAATCACTTGTATACAACTTTCACAATTTACTGTTTTTATTACTTTACTGTAATGTAATCACCAACGCGTTTACTTTACGACTGATTGCTTTTGCAGTCGTGTGTTGCCCTTATATACTTGTCTGCTGCTTGAAAACGAAACCCCTGGAATAATCGAGTCGTTACGATAACGAAAGTTCTCGTTTTACGCTCTAGAACATACCAGTTTTCGGCTCCTCTCTTCGATCTGACATTCGCTTCGCAATTTTGCCACAATACTTATTAAAAAACTAGATCTTATTGCATTTCAACCAAGCCTTCTCCAATGGATATCTTCTTTTCTCTGTAACAGGACTCAAAGAGTATTATTTGATGATATCTTTTCTGACATAATTAATGTAATATCTGGTGTTCGGCAAGGTAGCCACCTGGGACCGATTCTGTTCTTGTTATGTATTAATGATTTGCCTTCAGGTAGAAAATATTCAAAAATTTTATTATGTGCCGATGATTTCAAGCTTTTCCAATCATTTATAATTAATTATAATTATAAGATCCACTCTGCTGAAATTGAGTCCGTTCAAAAACAGTTTTTGTTGTTCGCTTTGCGTCATTTGCACTGCTTACTACTTGCTTAAAACTTATAAATCTACCCACACAAGCTTCTAAATGGACTGATTTGCAGTTCATATCCCTTAGATGAAGTGAATTTTATTGTCCCCATCCGATTAAAACGAAAATGTAAACCATTATTCTTGTAAAACAAATTATGAACTATATGAACCGTTTCGCCGTTTATGTCAAGATTTCAATTGTTATTCCAACACATTCGATGTGACAGACTCACTTTCCGTAACAAAAAATATTATACTAATTTCTCTTAACAAGTAACTCACTAAATTTCTATGGCAGTATAAATAATCTTATACTTCATCTGATGAATTTGTTTTCTGTAGCTGAGCAGTTTTAAATCTCGACGCTTGACAAACTCTTGCTTTCATGACTCGGCGAATTCCATACGTTATGCGGATGGCGCCCCTCGGGTCGGTTGAGCGGAAGGAGGGTAACCGTTGGGCTTAATTAATTAACAACAATTAATCAATTTAGCTTTAAAACTAAAAAATAAAAAAGGCGATACGCGGAGTGGCATGCTCAAGAAGTACTAAATTGACACTGATATAAATATTTTACGCTTTAAAAACCACTCATTCTTCTAATTTATGTGCATTTAGTACGCAGTTAAGCAACCATACAAAATGTGCATACGAACGTAAGAATGTATGTGAAACACATTCCTTAGGGATTAAATGTCAATGGTGTGTACGTGACTACAAGTATATTAAGTTTTGCCGCTGCATTTAAGCATAAATAAATTTTGTGTAGGAAATTAAAAGGAAGAGATGCCTTCCTTTGAAAACGATACAAAAATACTTGAACATCCAAGTGTGTGTGGCTGTATGTTATGATTGGAATTGAATTTAACTGACTTTTGCTGAATGAGTAGAGGCAAAAATAAATATGATTTTTTAGGCCGACTTATAATTTTTGAGCTTTTCAAGTTTTCGAAAGAACATTCTTTGGAATTTATTTTTTGAAGATTATCTCTTTCAAATGTTGGCCACAGCTATGCCTCAGATGGACCATCCGTTGAGTCCAATTTTCGATAACTCGTTCGAGCATCTCGACTGATAACTGGTGAATGACACGCGTGATGTTTTGTTCCAAGGCCTGAATCGAAGCATAGGCACAGACTTTAGACTTTACATATCCCCATAGGAAAAAGTCACACGATCTTGATGGCCAATCGACCGGCCCAAAACGTGAAATTATCTGTTCACCGAAGTGTTCTCTCAATAAATCCATTGATTGATGCGATGTGTGGGAAGTGGCGCCGCTTTGTTGAAGCCAAATGTCGCGGAGGTCAGGAGGTTCAATTTCAAGCATCAAATAGTCGGTTTTCATGGCCCGATAACCGTCGCCATTGACCGTTACGTTCTCACCGGCGTCATTTTTAAAGAAATATGGACCGATGATTGCACCGACCCACAAGCCACACCAAACAGTTGTTCTTTTCTGGATGAAATGGCAGTCCTTGAATCTCTTTAGAGCCAGAAATGGGCCTCTTCGCTGGACAAATTTGGCTCGAAAACTTCGGATCTTCTTGGAACTTTACATAGCCCATTTGTACGCTTTCAATTTAAGATCTCGACGTAAAATGCACAAAGTCGTTCTATACGTCAGTCCGAGTTGCTGCGAACGGCGCCGAATCGACTCTCCGCGGTCTTCGTGTACACTCTCAGCTACGGCCGCTATATTTTCTTCACTGCGTGCTGAACGTGGTCTACTCGGTCGTATATTATCCAATAATGAATGCTGGGTCTCAAAATGGGTGATGGTTCTGCGAATAGTGCACTCAGTAGGCCGATTATTTTGACCATGAGTTGTGCGAAACACATTTTTTACAGAACGTGAATGTTCGTAATAAATTTGAATGATTTGTAAACGTTGTTCGGGCGTAAGTAAGCGATGAAATGCCAAACAATACTGAACAAAAATTACATGACAGTTTTACACCACTCACGCGTGATCTGTCAACAAAAAGCTATTGAAAAAAATACCTCTACTTGGATCACCCTTTCTAAGATAATATTCAGAAAAATTTTATATTGGCTCCTCTTGGGATCATTATTATTAATGATATACACAAGTTTCCAAGCCATTCACTGAATTTAAATATTTAAATTGGACTTTTATGTGCATAATATGCGGCAATAGAATACAACAAAAGAATAAATATGCAACAATCACAGCTGAAGATTCCTCCGAATCACGCACTTCTGCCATTTGGTACTTCTATTAATCCAGATTTGCTTTCATTATTCACACAAATTTATTAGGTAATCATTTCATTGATATATTACAAAGAATTTACTGAAATTACAACAACAATAGCAGCAAACATTGTACAAAAGCTGAACTTTCATTTATTTACAAATCTACTTATGTTATATTAAGAAATTGTGACCAAACCCCAGACAATGCGTGGATATTCTGCATACGAGTATGTAACATATGTACATAGTAGTTGTTGCTATAGTTAAAAATTAAATAATTCACAGACGTTATATTTACGGTACTAGGTAGCGAGTAGTGTGTATGTAATCGTATAAACAGTTCGGCTCGATGATGAAGTCACTTTAAATATTTCTAAAAAAGAAAAAAGTACTTGGAGATAAATAAATGTGTGTAGGTAACATACATATGAGGGTAGCTACTTTCTTTAAGAAAGATTTTTTTTTTTAATTTTTCTTTTATACTAAAATTTTGCTTAAAACAGCAGAAGACGTTCAGGTAATATTAGTATTTAAAAGAAAAAATTATCTAACCCAAATTAAAGTAGTTTGAAAAAAAATATGCATAAAAATATTTTTAAAAAATTTTATTCGTTTCTTTATTCAGTCTGAAAAAAGCAGAACTCACGGGCTGTTTAGGCCAATGCTCAATCAATATCATCTACGCACGCCAGAAGCTGTACACTCTTATAGAATTTTGCCCCTTCTCTATTCAGCTCTGCAGCTCGTATTGTTTTCCCCAGCATCAAATTGAAGAAATCAAACGATAAAGGGTTAACCTGTCTGAAACCTCTTTTGTTATTGAATGGCACGTAGAGGTCCTTCCCAAACTTGACAAAGCTTTTGCTGTTGTTTAACGTGAGTTTCCACAGCCGTATGAAATTTTGATTTGCGGGTATGCCAAATTCATATGTACATAGCAACGCAGAGGCAATTCATTTTCGTGCTATCGAAGGCTACTTTAAAGTCGACGAAGAGTCGCTGTGTGTCGAAGTCCTTTTCACGAGCTTTTCGAAGTTTTGTTAGACTTTTCAGATCTAAGTCCACACTGATAAGATATTAAAATCAGTTTGTTGACGGTTGGTTTTAATCTTTCTTACAGAACGCTCGATGAGATATTATATGCGATAGTGAGAAGGTTTATCCAACGATATTTGCGCAGCTTGTGGGATTCGCCTTTTTATGGATTTGGTAAAGTGCACTTGGATTCCAGTCGGCGGACATGCCCACGTCCGACCATATTCTGAAAAGAAACTGATTGAGAACTGACCTGGTCAGTTGTTCGCCGCCGTATTTCAATACTAAGCCTTCGCCACCCGCCGTTTTGTTATTTTTCAGGCGTACAGTGGAGTATCTGCTCCATCTTCAACGGTAGGGCAAACGTGTTCGCCATCTCTTGTAGTTTCGTTTTCACTACCATTTGGTAGGTTGGAGAAGTGCTCCACCACTACGGCTTTGAAACCTTCTGTAAGGCGCTACATCTTTTCGTAGAATTTTCGTGCACTACACTTTGTCGGCCTGCTTCACAAGCTCCTTCACACTCCCGCATCGTGGCCACTTTCTTTTTTTTGTCTGCATATGCTTCTCGCTTCGCTCTTCGCGTTTAGGTGTATATCCCACCACGCACGTTTTGTGGTCGATCACAACGTTGCGAGGAAGGTATTCTGCTTTCTCTCCACTGCGACACGGCAATACTCATCGTACCAGCTGTTCTTTGATCTTTCCGAATACCAATTATTTCCTTTGCAGCTGTACGTAGGGAGCTAGAGATGCCGTCTCACAGTTCCCTTTTACCGAGTTTGCTATTTATCATTTATCTATGGAAAGTACCGCTCACAGTTTCGAAATTGAAAATGACAACCCTAGTTTTTCGCAATGAACTAAACTATAAAAATATATTTACTGTTATTTATATCATACTTTAAGCAGACTTTAAGTATATGTATTTACGCATGTACATATGTACGTGTGCGTTTGAGTGACAGCCTGAGTTATGAGAGGATATTGTCAATTATATTCATTATTTTAAATGAGTGGCGTGAGCTTTATGCGAGTGATAAGAAATTCGCAAGTAATAAAAATATATATCCAAGTGCGTGTGTGTGTGAGCCCAAGCATAGCTGCTAAGCGACAAGAAATCATCACATCTGCGCACATACGTATATACACACAAACTAAGAATAATCAGTAATGTCACCAGTGGCGGATCCCCGGGTGGAGTTTTAGGGTCCTAACCCCCTCCCCACCCCCTTCGGAAGTAATGTAAATCTTAAATTTGAATCTACTTTTGCAGTTTATTCGTGTCTGATGTCTCCAAAAAATTGAATATATTTTAGGACCCCCCCTTCTGGAAATTCTGGAACCGCTACTTATTGTCACTATAATAAAATAGACTTTAATTTAGGTATGATTTAAACTGTATAGTCGTATTTGTATATGTACCGTCCTGCACAAAAATATTTTCAGCACAGATTATGATTGCCAATGTAATAAATTTTTAACTTTTTTTAAAAGAATTTTTTTTTTTAATTAGAATCAGTTGGCGAACCTCTGCAAAAATATTATTGTATTAAGTTAGGTTAGGTTGGTGTGGCTTTCGTTGTGAAAACATTGTGATGCCGTAATGTTTGCTCGATCACTAAGTCTCACTATCCATCCATTTCGATTCGTTTATAAATTTCTTGAAACAAATTTCCTTGATGTCTGCTGTCCCTGCTCCCTGCATAATATTACACTTTAATGATCGCGTAACCTGAAAAAGAGTTAAGAAAATTGGGTTTCTTAAGAAAACAGCCCTCGTCGATTGAGTTTCAGTTTATCCGTTTACATCTCAGTACTGTCGACTGGAGTATCGCAGTTATTACACTATTCTTATTTCTTAGTGATTGTTAGTAATAGCAAGAGTTTATTGGGAGCAATCTGTGCTCAAATATCCAAACCGTTGATTATTTCACTGATTCAGCTGCCTTAGACGAACATCGGCTAGTGCTGCAGTTTAATACCTATTAAATCCAGTAATAAAATATTGAGGATCACCTTTAAGGCCTCACTTGGCGGGTATTAAGTGCAACACTTTTCTACCAGTCATTGCTGATTTTTAAATTTTTCTGAGGAGGTTAACATTTGTAACTTTTTCACCGTACAAGTTTTTTTTTTTTTTTCAAAAAGTATCGCAGCTCATACACAAACAAAGTTTTCTTCGATTTGTGGCAGAACCAAAATTTGCATTTGCCTCCTGTGACTTCCTGTACCTGTACCTTCCTAAAACTAAAACAAACCCATTGAAGCGTGACGCTAGGCCACGATTGACTAGAAAAAAGACTGCATAGAAGGTGAAGCTGAACAAGATCCGAAAAAATTACTTTTCTAATTACTTTGAGGATTGGAAAAAACGCTAGCATAAGTGCTTTATATCTGGGGACAAAATACATAGATACTCATGAATGCATAAACACTTTTTAAGAATTATAAAATTTCCGATACTATTATGTACAGACTTCATACAGCCAACCCAAACTGAAAAAATTTCTTACCAACAGATTTTTACGTGTATATTGGCCAGGGAGGGCTTGTCATATTTACTTCAGTTTCAGTTCAGTTTCATGTCCAGAACGAGAGCCAGAAATTTTGCCTTAGTTTTTAGAGTTGCCGGCTTTATTGTCGGCATTTTATACCTCTTAGTGAATAGAATGAGTTCCACATTATTTCAGTTGAGACGGATATATAATGAAATCCCGACATATAAAATCCCGAAACATATAAAAATCGTGCGATTTTTTTTTTTCATTATTTTCATATTTTGTCTGGATTTTATATCTCAATTGTTTTCCATTAACATTTTTTATGTATTAACAAACTAACCCAGAATGGATGGCCATATGAAATATTTTGTCGGTGGCAAAGATTAAAATTATTGCAGTAAATCAAATTTTTAAAACGATCATTAAGTGATGAAGCCAAAGCTTTTTCTTTGAGATTTCTTTGTAGAATTAAAAAGTGTGTTTCCTTTTCCAAAGAAGTATTTTTAAAATATTAGTGTTATTAGTATTTTATCTGGTCGGGATTTCGTTATGTATGTTTGGGATTTTTTCTTGTTTAGATTTTTGAAATTATGTAGTGCTCCCAATTGACCCAGAGTCATCAACGGTTAGGCCAGTTAAATACTCTACGAAGCGTGCCTAGATACTAGCTCCTCGACATTCAATTCTTCTCAGAAAACTTGAATACCTAAAGCACGCCAAGAATATTATTTGGACGTTCTCATTTAGAATTCTAATTTTTTATATAAAAATATTATGAGCTTTTTGTCTGATGAGCAAATTTCCGTGATCTCCACTTTTTTTTATCTAAAATGTATAATTTTTGTATATAATTATCAGATAATATAACGGGTTATCCATTTTGCGGTTTCCCAAATAAACTTAAACAAAACGCTTTTTAAAATAATTTTTTTATGAAATTCCTTTTTCATTATAAAGTTTGAAAATTGTCATTATATTTGAAATACTACATCATTCAAAAGAGCGTCTCGTGAATTTTTGCAAACTTCGATCCGTTTGAGATAATTTTCGACCACTTTTTGGCACATACTGGGCGATATCTCAGCCATAACTTGACGTATGTTGGTTTTCAAATGCTCAAGAGTTAAAGGTTTATCCGCATAAACACGGTCTTTTGTACAGCTCCACAAAAAAACTCCAATCGTGTCAAATCGCACGATCTCGGTGGCTAATCGATATCGCCAAGACGAGAGATTACGCGGCCGAGAAATTTCTCTCGCAATAAAACCATATTTGCTCGTGTTGTCTGGCATGTGGCACAATATATATGGATCCATATATTTTTTAATCATGTTCTTCAGTTGCAGGCTAAAAAACGGTTATCATACGACCATAACGCTCTGAATTGACAGTGACAGTCCCGTCGTTATCGCATTCAAAGATGTAAGGTACAATCACATCTCCGCACCAAAGAGCGCATCAGACAGTATGTTTGATTTTGGGTGTAATGGCCTCTCCCCAATCTTTGAGGATTATCTTAGCCCAAAGTGTGACAGTTTTGCTTATTTACGGCGTTGTTAATAGTCAGCTGGCTTCAGTTGTTTTGCGAGCTGCACTTTATATAGATATATTTATAAGCTCAAGTGCAAAATACCATAATGTGGCGTAAGAAATACCCGGCTCTTGAGAACGTCGAAAAATAGACACATTCGTGTCTTCGGCTACTCTTCCACTTTTGAATCACCATTTTTTGTAGTAGGTTTTAACAATTTCAACGCGTTGTTACGGTTGTTAAACGATCCATTATCATATACGCCTGACTTTTGACTAAACCGAAACATGTTTGATGTGACAGATAAGTTTGACAGATGTCAAAATACAACCCTGCACTTTAGAAACCACTAAATGGATAACCCTTTACTATATGTAAGTACATACAGTGGCGGACAAAGGTCTACATATACCCCCTGTTTTCGTTGAATTGAAAGTCCAAAAGGTTTTTTGGAAAATTTAACGATACAGTTTATTTCAACTATTTTCCCTTATCATAAAAAAAAAAATTTAATTTTTTATGATGAAATAGTAAAGCTGTGACAAAAAAGCGTAAATCCAACAATGACAAAAGTCTACAAACAGTACATATGTACATAACATATCTTAGCGCAAAAACTTTGATTAATATCAGTGAACATGATCTTTTTAGTATTTAGTTGGTCCACCGTTTGCGTCAATAACAGCTTGAAGCCGTGGTGGCTTCGAAGCTACTAAATTTGTCAATTCTGAGGGAGTAGTACTGTCCCAAGCTTCAATAAGACGTTCTTTGAATAACGCTGAGCTGGAAATCTGATTTTTTCTCATTTTTCGCTCAAAAATCTCCCAGACATATTCAATAACATTCAAACCTGTGCTTTGAGGTGGTGTGTGAGTGTCTTGGAGCACGATAAAGCAGCAAATCCTTAACAATATGGGCCCTGTGCTTTGGAACGTTATCCTGTTCAAAGATCCAACCTACGCCAAGCTCCTAACTGTCCACCGAAGGCTTCAGATTAGCTTCCAACAATAACGTATATTTGAACAGATCCGTATTACCCTCAATAAAAATAAGCATTCCAACTCCAGGTGCCGCAATCGCTCCCCAAACCATTACATTGCCGCCATCATGCTTCACTGTTGGTACTATATTTTTGACGTTAAGTACAGCATTTTCTTTTCTCCAAATTTTTGCTCTTCCATCGCTGCCGATTTGTCTGTAAACAAGACTTTTTGCCAAAAATCCATTCCCTTGTCTAAATGTGCTTTAGAGAACTCCAAGCGAAGTTTACGATTTTTTTCAGAAATAAGAGGATTTTTACGTGGCGTTCTACTGTGGAATCCGTTATCGTGCAGAGCTCTTCGAATTACTCTTGGATGGAATCACTTTCTTGATGAGCTTGCGATGTTTTTCGGCTAATTTTGGAGCAGTAACTTTAGAATCATCATTCACTTTCTTCAGAATAAAGCTGATGTCTCTTCGAGTTAGTTTCTTTGGGCGGCCAACAAGCGACTTTTCTCGGGGGATCCATTTTTTTTTCCAAAGCTTTTTACAATGGTCTCTACCTTTGATTGACTTAAGATTAAAATTTTTGAAATTCCACAATTTCACGATTTTTTCCCCTTTTCTGTGCTGAATAATCAAGATTCTTAGGTCAACAGATATTTCTTTTCGCGGAGCCATTGTTGATGCTAATGCGTTTAAACCACAACTAAATTCAATACTAGCAAATTAAAAAACATAATTTAAAAAAAAATAGTAAAAAATGGTACCCAGCAGCCATAACAACACGGCATATCGACATAACTGCTAGTAAAACTTTGGTGTTTGTAGACTTTTGTCAAGGACATTTTTGCGTTTCTTCACCATATTTTTTATTATTTTATTAATTATTATTATTAATTATTTTATGTTAGAGAATGGATTTGTTTCAATACATGTGATTCAAAAAGGATTTAAAATAAAACTGTAAATCTACATTTTTCAACAAAGTGATAGCGCTTTTCACACAACGAATACAGGCGGTGTATGTAGACTTTTATTCTCCACCGTATGTAGACGTCTAAATGCGGAGTAAATTAATACATTTTCAGCAAATTCCACGTGTTTAAAAATCATAATAATAAAAAATGTATATAAAATACTCACACTCAATAATTCATTACAAACAAACCAAATATACATACACATACAGACTTATATGTAAATATGTACTTAATAGGTTTTCCAATAAAATTATTTTTTAATAGTTTTGCCAAATAATTGTGTGTATAAATGTGTAAAAATAAAGATCTGTGTGTATATGCAAAATGTTTCTAAAATTGTACCTTGAATTTACCTGGGAAGTACTCGCTCGAAGAAATTTAATTGTAAATACAGAATACAAAAGTGATATGTACATACTTGTATATATGTATGTATACTTCATATGCCTCAGCTTAGTTTCAATAAATTGTATAATGATTAATAAAGCTTGTGCCTCAACTTCAATGTTGATTGCCGCTGCCTGTAGCCGGCAGTCATGGCAGAACACACGCTTAAAATCTGCTAAAAAAAAAAGCTTATCAACTCAACGCTCAAATGAACCCTGTCGGGAGTGGTCAAAGTAGTGTGTGCAAATTCTAATTCTAAACTAATCGTTTACAGATAATATAATGATAGTTCGAAATGTGGGCACGTTTTGCAGTCAATCTACATATATTAATCACTATTAGACTGTCAGAATTTGATGCTGTTGCGCTGAGAGTGGTAACTCTGAATAATGGTATTTCAACAAGCTTAAATGAACTAGTATTTTGCTAATATGATGCTGATGACAGGACAATTGATATTTTGTTGCTCAACAATTTTGGATTTTTTTTAGTTAAAACTAGTACAAAATAGGGTGAAATTATATCTTTATATTCGCTCTTTGCATAGCAGTTCACCTGCAACGGGAATAACAATAATTTTCACCACACGCAACACGGCTGAATTTCCTTTCCTAATAGGCTCTATTGAAGTGCGCATTACATCGTTAATATTCACATCGTAACCATAGCCGAGTGGTCAGAGCCCATCAATGTAGTGCGTGAGTTTCACGGTTCGAATCACGCTGCGGTCAAATTCATTTTCGTTTTTATTCTCAATTTTATTTTTGGTGACTTAAAAATTCAACACATACTTATATGTATATGCCGATTCGTAGGACAACGCCATGTTAAAAATGCCAGTTGCTTATATAAGAAATAGATGGAAAATGAATTAGTGGAGACAAAAATGCAAACTAGTAGGATTATATAGTTGGCAACTAGTATTTTTCCCTACAGGGAAAATGTAAGAAAAATCATTTACTATATACATATATACATATATGTGTGTTGAACTTTAGTTTTTTCTTGCGTATTTGTTGTGCTTAACAAAGTACGAGCCTCTTGCAACACATTCGATTTGTGTCGAACATGTTCGTTCGTTCGCTTTTTAGTAAATTTTACCAACGAACTAAACTTTTCATTAGTGATATGTAGCGCTTATATGTGCGCCCGTATGTACGCTTTCTATCAAGATTCTAATACAATTATCATTTTATTTAACCCATTGAGCGCAAATTTGGCTTAATTCTGGCAGAGCAAAAAAAAATAATAAAAAAATTTTAAAAAATAAAACTCGTATAATATACAGTGGCGGATAAAAGTCTACATACACCCCCTGTTTTCGTTGAATTGAAAGTCCAAAAGGTTTATTGGAAAATTTAACGATACAGTTTATTTCGACTATTTTCCCTTATCATAAAAAACCAACAAAAATAATAATTTTTTAATTAGTTAAGCTGTGACAAAAAAAGCGTAAATCCAACAATGACAAAAGTCTACATACAGTACATACATACATAAGTTATCTTAGCACAAAAACTGTGATAAATATCAGGTAACCTGATCTTTTTCACCGTTTGCATCAATAACAGCTTGAAGCTTGAAGGACTTAAGTGCAGTGTTTTCTTTTCTTCAAAATGTTGCTCTTCCATCACTGCCGCATATATTGAACTTCGATTAGTCTGTAAACAAGACTTTTCGCTAAAAAATCCATTCCCTTGTCTAAATGTGCCTTACCGAACTCCAAGCGAAGTTTACGATTTTTTTCAGAAGTAATAGGCTTTTTGCTTGTCGTTCTATTGTGGAAGCCGTTATCGTTCAGAGTTCTTCGAATTGTTCTTAAATGAAAACACTTTCTTGATGAGTTTGCGATGTTTTCGGCTAATTTTGGAGCAGTAACTTTAGAGTCATCATTTACTTCTTTCAGAATAAAGCTGATGTCTTTTCGAGTTAGTTTCTTCGGACGGACAACACGCGAGTTTTTTTCGGTGGATCCCTTTTTTTCTTCTGTACCTTTGTTGGACTTAAGATTAAAATTTTTGAAATTTCACCATACGATTTCTTTTCTTTTCTGTGCTGAATAATAAAAGATTCTTACGCCAGTGGATATTTTTTTTCGCGGAGCCATTGTTGATGCTAATGCGTTTAAACCACAACTAAATTCAATACTAGCAAAGTAGAAAACGTAATTTAAAAAAAAAAAAAATAGTAAAAAAAGGGTGCCTAACCGTCATAATCGGCATATCGACATAACTGCTAGTAAAACTTTGGTGTTTGTAGACTTTTGTCAAGGAGATTTTTGCGTTTTTTTTCACCATAATTGTTTTATTTTATGTTAGAGAATGGATTTGGTTTAATACATGTGATTAGAAATAAAACTGTTTCCCTACATTTCTCAGCAAAGTGATAGTACTTTCTACACAACGAATATAGGTTGTGTATGTAGACTTTTGTCCGCCACTGTATGTACATATTATATATGTTTATATAATCCCATTTTTGGTTAGATTTGCGCTTGAATTAATTCCACTAAGAACTTTTAACATTCAACAAAATATAGGTCAAGTAGTACCTTGATCGCTATATGACTCAGACACTACTTGCCTCATTACTTATACCTATCTTGGAATATGCTTATGTTTGTATAGAATCCACAGCACCAAATATATGATAAATTGGAGACAGTTGAAAAATTATTTTTGTTATTTGAATTAGGAAGTATTCACTGAGATGAATGAATGAGAATCTTCCTTCTTATAATACCCGTTTACGGCTTAGTAACTGTCCTACACTTGAGAGCTTTAAAGTCGTGCTTGAAGAGTCATATTTCTTATGAAGTTAATGAGAGGGATTATCACTTCATCGGTTAAAAAGCGGGAATTATTCATGTATGTAAGTATATAATCCCTTCAAAAGCGTTTAGACATTCTAAGCATCTTATAATGAATAATGAAAATGACACAAACTCCGAAACGCATGACTTTTTTTGTTATTTATGCAGTGATTTTAATGATCATACTTTCAACATAGATTATATTAATTCTCTCTATCTCGCTTTGCTATTAAAAATATATTTACTACCTTGTATCAATAGGTCTGTATTTTTTTTACTAATAACTAATTTATAGCATCTGATGAACGAATCTCTGTCTGTTCTGTTTAAGAAGCAAATGTTATAACGTCCTTTCGCGTTTTTTTTCGAAGTCGATACGTTCCGGACCTGTCACCGAATTCTTTCACCGTTTTTGATAGATCTTCTGTTAATCTTTGAAACGCGCCTATCGCTCAGCTTGTTGGAGGGTGGTATTCACCTCACCTCAGGCTTTTCCTGAATAATAATATTTTTTAAATCTCTTATTATGTTTGAAATTAAACACACGTTTTTAGTGGAAATTTATAGATGTTTTTTGAAGGATTTTTGAGGCAAAACCTCATATCTGAACAAATCGGTTATATGAGGGCTATTTGATGCAGTCGTTCGATTTCGTGGATTTTCATTACCAATATGTAATTCATTATACATGTGCAGAAAACCAAATTTCATAGATGTTTTTTGACGGATTTATGGCACAAGTTTTCAAATATGAAAAATCGGTCGTATATATTCTACAGGAAGTAATTTGCGTTCAAATAGACGAACGGACAAACGGACATGGCTAAATAAGCTCTGCTCGTCAATCTGAAACGATCGCTATAAATTTTGGTGGGTCTATCTCTTCTTCTTTTGATACTTACATACTTCGGCCCAAGTTTTAATATAACATTTCATGAACATGAAGGGCCCATTATTTTCTCATAACTTTTAAAAAAAAAACTGCAAGTGTCCAGAAGCTCATTTGTTGTTTTGAAATATTATATGTATTATGTTTGCAGATACTTTAAAAAAAAATATGTGACATATGGAGGCATCTGCAGTTTGTTCTAAGCCGCCTCCGAACGGCTGATGAATATTTCTGAGGAGCTTTTTTGTTTTAAGCCAGAAGTACACTCGGAGAGGTTGACATTCCCTGCTGCGAGGCTACCGGAATTAGAACATTTTATATTTCAAGTTTTTTTTTTGTATAATTTAAAAATGCCGTTAAGAAATAACAAAAATTTTGGTTCGTTTGGTAAGCTTTAGTGAGTCATTTTCTCATATTTACACTCAAAGGGTTAACGCATAACCTGTACCGGCATTATGAACTCTAAACTGCTACGCAGACCGGCTATAAACCAGCCATACATGTTTTCTAATACTCGTACGAGTAGTACACTCGTACATATTTAATTAACATTAAAAAAAAGAAGAGTAAATGAGAACACTGACATTGTAGCGGCACTAGCACACCACCACCAATACCAGAGACGATAAGGCAATGGGCTTTCGCATTTACCTCATCCCCCTTTGCTAGGGGGATTGCACAAGCTCATAGGTAAATACAAACATACAAATTTACCTCAACGCTGGAAGCATGAGCTTTTTTTTTTAACGCACGTACGAGAACAACATTCATCGTTGATATTGGCCTCAACTGCACAACTACTTGTATATATGTATGTATGTTTCGCACACTTGGTTCTTTTACTTGTGAGATGCCGCGTCGCGTCAATAGTTATGCTGTGAGTTCACGTTTTGACTTGAGCAGCAGCAGCAATTCGTCGCAACAACAGTCGCTCGCATTCATTGCACACGTTCAGTTGTTCGGCAACAGCGGTCGGTTGCTATTCGACGGTACAAAGCGTTCGTACACGCGCGTGTGCACATGTGTGTAATTGAAATTCGTGCAGTAAATATATAAATTAGTTATTTCTAAAAAAAAAATTTTAATTCGCGCTAAATTTTAGCGAGCGCTTTTACTAACAAAAAATAAATAAATAAATATAAAACAAAAAAGAAAAACGAAAAAAGTAGAGAAAAAAAATTCGCAAAAAAAGAATTTTCAGCAGTGATTTATTTTAGTACAGTCCTTGCAGGCTTCATATCCTCATTCCTTTCATCCTCTTGTTTTGTGGCGCGAAATTGTTTGAATAGAGGTCTGCTTGTCTCAAGAGAGCAGCTGCAATCAGCGGAAATATTAAAAAAAAAAAGGTATTGTGAATTGAAAGTGGAAAAAATAAAGTTTGCGGATAATATTTTCAAAGAAACCATAGTTGTATTGTATTGTATTAACTTCTAAAGAAATGTAAATTAAAGAATTATTTATGGCAATATGTCCTTTCCTCATCATGACAGAAGTGTTCAAATCATAATTCAAATACATGCGACACTGGTCTACGTTATGAACGTGAGACTTAGAAAATAAAATCGAATTCTTCAAAAGAATTGTAGAATTAACTTCCGTAGAAGAAATGGGTATTAAAAAGTTTTACGGTTGGTTAAAGTCGTTCACAATTCGCAAAAAGAATGAATACTAATTTATTTGAACTTCGAGAAAAAAATTGTCAGATTGACTGCGAGTCGTAATTCTTTACGAAGCTTTGACAGTAACTGCGCTCAGTCTTACAATATGTGCTTGAGTGTCGCTCAAACCTATGACTTTAGGATAGTAAAAGGCTCTACAGCGCTCCACTTCGACCGTGAGGACATTGCAATTGCTCACATCGGAATATGTTTATATATGTAGTTGGCGCTTTGTAAGCGCTAAAGCGCTTTTCGGTTGAGATCCTCCTACAATTTGTTATGTGTGGCTTAATGTTTTCCCAACAAATGAAGAGACCGACTTCTAACGCCTGACTGATTTTATAGGAGGAGCCAATACGTCATGTCAGAAGTATACTCGGTTCGGTTGATATTCCCTAACGAGGGGTGTTCGCAATTAAAAAAAATTAATATTCCATAATTTTGGATGTTGGTCGGACCAGCACTCGAGCTCTGAACCTTCCAAATGTTAGTACCACTGCTAGCTACTCGGCTATCGCGGTTCATTCATCAAACTCACCTAGCGAAAGTCGGCGCGCGATGGTTCTTCTTTTGTGTGTGGTCTTTATAAAATAGTTATTTGTTGACTTCACTTCTTATTTCTTAACCACTGAACGAAAGAGAATCATTCTTAATATAAGTTTAGGCAGATAGCGTACTGATTTCTTGGAAAAGTATTTAAACGACGGTAATCGGTAGGCTTTAACATATGAATCTAACTCTAGAATACCAGAATTAAAGGATTTATGCTTAAGATATTTTAACATTTGGAAGTAGATGAGATCATTCTTATCTAACCATCAAAATCTTAAGGCTTCTTTAACAAAATATTCAGTTCAATAATTTTTGGAAAAGAGTGTAGTATTTTTGAAATTTTTTCTAAAGGTCTAACCCTGAAAACTTCAAATATGGAATATTTTCAACACAACCTTGCTTTTTTTGAAGAATCTGTTGAATGGATATAGCTCTTAATTTTTTACTTTGAAGCTACTGTTGGAATCAACATATCCAGAACAAACGTTTTATTACAAATCCTGAGAAAAAATTGATTTTTGATATTGAGAAAAAAAAATTTTTTTTTTTGAAAACTGCAACAAATAGAGATCTTAAACTTGCATTGTCAAAATATTTTATTGGCGTCAACATGTGGAATATGATAAAGCCCGAACCTTTTTTTTTTTTTTTGTAAACTGGCGGCTCGCCATGCTAAACTAACATAGAACTAAAAAATTCTTAATTTACACAACTTTTCTAATTTCTATTTAACACATGCAACGGGTGAGATTAGCATGCCACTGCCAAACCGGCTTTTGTTTTTACTTGGCTAAAATCACCACAATATTAACTAGAATAATTAACTAAGTATTTGTTTTCTTTAGATAAACACACATTGACTGCCCACCTGAGCACATATGCTAATTTTAGAGAAAGATTTATTTATATATTTAATTTTTCTGAATAGTTTTACTTTGAATTAAAAAACATGTGCACTTGTCCGATTGAATTTTGAGTGTTTGTGTGTGTGTGTGTGTGTCTGTGTGTGAACCCATAGCTTATTAGTATCGAATGATAAGTGTTGCTGCGCTCGACGTACGACACCTTTTTTCCATCCATCCCTCACAGCTTAGATATTTGCATATTTTACATACATCTATATATTCATTTTTTAATAAACGATTTCTGAATGTATAATTTTTTGAAAAAAAAAATTAATTTTAATAAATGCAACATAAATAATAGGAAATTGATATAAATATAAAACTGAAAAAAAAAACATAAAATAATATCAAATTAAGAAAAATAAACTAAATAAAACTATACTCTATAATAAAATAATGTAAAATAAAATGAAAAAATTTAAAAAAAAATTTAAGTAAAAGAATTATATAATATAAAATTAATTAAAATTAAATTATATTCAATAAAATAAAAAAAAAATAAAAAATAAAATATAAAATATAAATTATATTAAAATAAAATAAAGTAAAATACAACAAAATAAAGCAAACCAAAAAAAAACAAAATAAAACAGAATAATATATAAAAAGATCAAACTAAATAAAATAAAATAGCATAAAAGTGAAAAAAAAAATTTTAAGAAGTAAAATAAAGTAAAATAACACGAAAAAAAAATATTTTACATAACACAGGCCATTAAATTGAATGAAAATTAAATTAAATAAATTAAAAATATATAAATACATTTAAATACACTAAAAAAAAAAAATAAATAAATAAATAAATAAATAAAATAAATCATAATAAAAGACACAGAAAAAATCAAATTACATTTTGTAATGAAATAAAGTAAAAAAAATAAAAATAAAATAATAAAAAGAAATTTAATATATTAAATTCAATAAACTAAATTTAAAAATAATATAAAAAAATAAATTAAATTAAATAAAAGTAAAAAAAAATTAATAAATATTTACATATAATAAAATCTAAGCAAATGAAAAATCAAAATAAAAAATAAAAATAAATATTTAATTAAATAAAAGTAAGTAAAATAAAATAAGATATAATAAAAGTAAATATAATAGACTAAAATAAATAAAAATTAAAAAAGATATAGAAAATAAGCGGAATAAGGTAAAAAATTTAATTTAATTTAATTAAAGTAAAGAAAGTAATTTAGAATAAAATAAAATAAAATAAAAGATAATAAAAATAAAGAAAATTATATAAAATAAAACATATTAAAATAAATTAAAATAAAATAAAATAAAATAAAGGAAAATAAAATAATGTTAAATAAAATAAAAAGAATTAAATTAAATAACTGAGAAAAAAAAATTGAATTAAATTAAATTAAAGCCAAGAAAATAATATAAAAATATAAAAATAATATAGTATTAAAGAAAATTAAAATAAATTTAAAAAAATAAAATTAAATAATTTAAAAAAATTAAAATTGAAATAAATATTAAATTAAATAAAAGTAAATAAAATAAAATAAGATATAATAAAACTAAATAAAATAGACAAATTAAATAAAAATTGAAAAAAATATATAGAAACTTAAATTAAATAAAAAAATTAGATAAAATAAAGAATTAAATTAAATTTAATAAAAGTAAAGAAATAAATTCAAAATCGAATAAAATTAAATTAAATAAAAGAAAATAAAAATAAAGGAAATCTTATAAAAATGGTAAAAAAATAAAAAAAGGAAAATAAAATAAATTTAAATTAAATTAAATTAAATATATTAAATATAAAATTAAATAAAATGAAATATAATTTTATAAACTAATATAAAACTAACTAAAATAAAATAAAATTAAATACGATAAAATAAAATTACGTTTAATAATAAAAAAATGTAATATAAAAAAAATATAAAAAATAAAAATTTCGCCTTTTTATTTGATTTAATTTTTTTTTAAACAAATTTTATATTGGTTTTTTATATAATTTAAATAAATTCAAATAAAATATATTTCGTCTTTCCTTGAGCTAAAAATTCAGAATAAGGAAAAATTATATCGCTTTCAGAGCCATTTATTGTTATATAATACATCAAAACAATTTGTGACATCGCAGCTTCTCTTATCGCTGTTATCAACAATTTTTTTTTATTCGTTTGTTTTTTATTTCCCACAATCTTTATCTTCTACATATTCTGCTATAACTGCGCTGTTTTAACCTAGATTTATATTCTACTTTTATTCCTAATATTTGTTTAATAAAACCACGTGAATATATAAGAGTTGACTAATTTTGACGCGTTTGTATGTATGTAATAAAGATATAAATAAATTTTCTTCACTGAAAATTTGAAAATATTATTTTTTTTTTGGTTAAGTTTTAAGTTGCTCTCAATTCACTGGAATCACAGCTTTCCTTGTACCTTCCTGCTTATCATTTCCTACTGGGAATTTGATCAAATCATAAGTTTTGGTAATTTAAAAATTTATGATTTGATTTTTTTTTTTAATATTATTTATAAACATAATTTTATAAGAAATAAAAATTAATTAAACAATTTTGTTATATATCTCTTCATATTATTATAGTGGAACTTTTAAATTATAATCAAAAAATAATAATTTTATAAATTTTTAAATTGTTTTTCATTTAATCTCAGTCAATTATCGAAATAATTATAATTATTTTTAATTATTTACTACAAAACTTTCACATATTATCGCTTTTGTTGTGAATCATTGTGTCTGAGCTGACAAATTCCTTTTGACGTATGTGATAAGGGGATTTTATGACTACGAAATTTGGCAGTGCAACACATACAAACATATTGGAATTTAATTAAATTAATATTTTTTTTTAGAGAGTAATTATCTCAAGGCGTACTATTTGTATTTTTTTCTCTTTTTTATTTTAATTTTTTTGCGCGTGAGGAGAAGAAAAATGCCTTCCTCATCATCATCGTGTCGTCACAACAATGGTATGTGCCACTTGCAGGTCACCAAAAAACTCTCCTCTAAGGAACCGTCGCCCACCCTAGAAACCACTTTGGCATTACTTCAGGGTGGCGTTTCATTTTTCTCGTAGCGAGATTACATCTCGTCACCTGCGTCCAGGTCCCGCTTTTTCTTACGCAGTACGATCTCTATGTAGTTTGATATATTTTGCCAGTTTGCTTCACTCTGGAGCATTACTGGTATGATGTTGTCCGCATTCAGCGGACCCACCAGGCTCCCTAGTGCCTCTCGTTCTGCTTGCTATCATTTAAAAAATGTGTGATCTGGACTGTCCTCGATAGCGTCATTGCATATGCAGGATGGCTCTTCTGCTTTCCCAATTTTGTGCAGATATTTCCGGAAATATCCATGTCCGGATAACATCTGAGTGGCAAAGTAGGACACTTTCCCGAATTTTCTCTGTGTCCAGAGTTTCGCGTCCTTAATTAGCCTGACGGTCCATCTGCCGCAATTTCCTTGTTCCCAGCGGCTTTGTCATCGATTGTAGATATCCAGTTTTAGATCGTCTCTTGCGTTTTCCCAAATTCCTTTCTTCTTAAGATCGGAAATTTTTTTCCTCTCTTGTGCCAGGAGTTCTATAGGTACACTTACGCTTATCACAAGAACGGTTTCACTTGACACCGTACGGTATGCTGAAGCTACCCTTAATGCTGCCGTCCGACATGCTTTGGCAATAGTATTGCGCAGATTTTTTTTCTTTAATGTATCTGCCCATAATTCTGCACCGTAAAATTGAATACTTATAGTTGCCGTCATCTGCAGTTTTCTTTTCTCCTGCGATATTGGACATCATCCCGCTGAGTCGAGATGTTATTTTAGAAGCCTTTTCCGCGGCATGTTGAATTTGTACCCAATAAGTTGACCTTGGGTCCAATCTTATGCATAAATAGTTTACGACCCTTTGTGTCTTCAGGTTGCCGGATAAAGTTTGCATGTTTATTTCTAACGGGATATGCTTCATTGTTAGCAATAACAGCTCGGTCTTTTCTGTGGCTAATTTGAGACTGCGTGAGTCAAGCCATATTTGGGTTCGTATCATTACCTGGTTTAATTTGCTTCGTGTGTCTTCTGTATCACGGGCGGTGATTATTGCTGCAATGTCATCCGCATATCCAACTAGATATGCATCATCAGGCAGCTTAAGACTTAATATGTCGTTGTACATCGGACATTTCAGAGGTCAGGGCCGAGTATCGAGCCTTGTGCTGCGCCTGACGTAATTCTGAGGTTGCGGGGTCCGTCTGTTGTATGGTTTGAGAGAACTTTGTCCTTTAGGTAGCTCCTTATGGTTAAGTTGAGGTACTTGGGTATTTTGAACTTTGTCTCCAGAGCTGCGCTAATGTTCTTCCATTGGACGCTGTTAAAGGCATTTCGCACATCTAACGTCGCTAATAGAACTATCTTCTTATTATTATGGCACCCTCGTTGAGCTAATTGCACACTTCTCGTGACGTTCTCAATGGCACCCAGTGTCGATTTCTTGCGTCTGAACCCATATTGTTTTGGTGATAGATCGCCAGCGCTAATTATGCCTGCTTCTAATCTGGGTTTAATCATCCTTTCGAGCAATTTTCCAGCGGTGTGCAGCATGAAGAACGGCCGTTATATTGATGGGCTGTCGGGGATTCCCTTTCACAAGCTAATCAATATGAGCGATTGTCTCTTCTAGATTTGTGGGAATACACCGGATTTTAGACAAGCATTAAACATGTACAGTATTTTTTTTCTCTCTTAGAAATAAAGGATATTAATGCCAATGAAAATTAGAATAGAAATTAAAACTTTTTAAATCTTTTGAGAATATTGGTGGGAATCTTAGCATGTAATCACATATATAAGTAATACGCTGTCTGTTCGACTGATCAAAAAGTATCGCGACTTTTATGTTTTCTACAAAAATATTATTTTTTATGGTTTGTTTAATTTATTTAATTTTTATTATTTTTTATTTTTTTTTATTTTTTTTTATATCTATTTTGTCCTCTTTTTTCGTAATATTTTCTCTTGAGTAAATATTGATTGCTAAATTTAAACAGTGACTGCTGTACAATTTGAAATTTACATATACAAAATATATTGAGTAAAAAATTTCTCTATCCATTACTCAGTGTTTGTTATATAAAAATGGCTTAGTATCATGTGACAGAAAGCCCTGTGACGTCATGCGCAGAGTGTGACAGTTTCTCCATTAATATCGTGACCTGAAGTCTCGCTAATGGCTAAAATGTTTCTAACAAAAAAAAAAAAAAATTCTAAAAATATTTTTCAATTATAATTATGCTAGTTATAAGCTTTCTTTCTTTATACCACAAACTTTTTGTATCGCTTATATGTGCATATGTACATATACTCTTACATGTAAGTATATACTTATTTTGATACATCAGCAGTTAATTATACGTAAATCCTTTTCCATATATGTCCTAATGTCAAAGCCTACAATTGAACCAAAAATCGATAAATCCTTTCATTGTAATTTGTGTGAATATTTAGCACTTAACATACATATATATAAGTAAGTAATACATATACATAATGAAAAAAAAACATTATTTTAACTTACATACACATACACATTTTCACGTGTTTAAGTATACCCTGAAGGCAAAATATTTTCCATTTCAAATAAAAAAATAAAAATATAAAATAAAAATGTATTATTTTATGTAACATCTTTCAAATATTTCATGTAATTAATTGTTTTTTCATATTTTTTTTTTTTTTTTTTTTTTAATTTGTACTTTCATACCTAAATTTGAAAATAAAGAACATTTTCAATTTAAAACGATGAAAACATGTTATTTTAAGTAATTTTCTCAGCACTCCTGCAGAAAAGTCACGAAAAAAAAAATTTTTTTAATTTATTTTATGCATAAATCGTATTTCCATAAACAATATTTCATTTCATTTAATGTAATATTTTTTTTTAGTGTAATGTAGCACAAAGCATATTTTTCCTATATTAAATTCAAATGGAACTACTCATCTAATCCATTACTCCGAAGAATGTATACTAATACCGTCCATCACAAAACTTGTGGTGATTAACAACAGGGTGGCAACAGTGTTAAAAATCAAATGCTGATAGAAGCGAAAGGATTTTTAATTGTGGAAATAACATCGTACATAAGAAAGGATTTTCCAAAAGGGATGATATGATTTCTAATTGTCATTTTGGCCATTTTTAATATGTCATGATTTATAATTTTTTTTTTTTCATTTTATTCAGTAATATTTACAATTTCATCAAGGCGAAGTTGTTCTTGTGTATATCAAGAACAACTTTGATAATTTTGCCTTAGAACATTTTTTTTAAGAAAATCATTTTCTCCGATGAGGCTCACTTTCATCCGAGTGGTGCAGTAAATAAACAAAATTGTCGATTTCGGTGCGAATAAAATCCACAAATTATTCGTGAACAACCATTACATTCACCTAAATTGACAGTTTGGTGTGGTTTTTGGTCTGGTGGAATCATCGGTCCGTACTTCTTTCCAAATGAAGCTGATCGCACCGTTACTGTCACTGGAGAGCCGTATAGATCGATGATAGCCACCTTTTTAGGGCCACAATTGGAAGAAGTTGATCTTAACAACATCTAGTTCGAACAAGACGGAGCTACGCGTCACACAGCACGTGCAACAACCGTATTACGGCGGGAAAGGTTTGGAGATTCGATTATTTCAAGACTTTTTGTGACATTGAATGGCCTTCAAGTAGTTGTGATTTAACACCATTAGACTACTTCTTGTGGGGTTATTTGAAGTCATTGGTCTTTAGCAATAAACCAGACTCTCTTTTTGAGCTTTAAAAGTCAATATTGAACAAGCTATTCATGACATACGACTTGATTTAGTGGAAAAAGTGCTCAAAAATTTGGTTAATCGAATTCGTTCCTGCAAAAGAAGTCGTGGAGGGCATTTGAATGATGTTATATTCTAAACTTAATTGTATCGGTTGTATTTCACATTAAATAAAAAAGAAGCATTTGAATTTCCTTAACAATTAGCGTGTGTTTCTTTTTTTTTTTTTTTTTAAATAAATCATATCACTCTTATTGGAAAACCCTATATAAAATGTTGCTTTATACACATTTTATATAATATTCATTTTGCTCATAATTCGTATCCGAAAATACTAAAAATAATGACATTTTACTAATATTTTACTACACTGACCCTCGATTAATGAATATTCTTCAAAGTGAAGAAATTTATTTTAAATAGCGATAGAATGATGGCGCTACCAAGAAGAAGGCCGCCATTTTGCGCCTCTACTCTAAGATGCAAAATTACTCTATTTTTCGCAAACGGTCCAACTAATTTTAAATATATTAATACAAATCTTTTTCTCTTATAAAAATTTACCTTTCAATCGAGCCTTATTTAACCAAAAAAATTGGCAGCCAATTATCAATGAAATAAAAATATTTGAAAAAAAAAAGTATAAATAAATTCTTGCGAAAAAATTGCAAATTACATTACAAAAATTTTGCATTCTATTACATTACTCAAGGTAATTATCTAATTATAGTTGCAGTTTGATAAACAACCCCACACACATACACACAAATGTACCTTATTTAATATTATTTCTACACCATTTTATGCCATTCACTCAGCAAACTGGTAATTAACTAATTTACCTTTAAAATTTTTGCATAGTTATGAAACAAAAATAATAATAAATAATACTAAGTGGTGGCAAAGAGGAAAGCACGAACACAAAATAGCTTACCCGTCGTTTTGAATCAAATAAAACAGAATGTCTATTAAAAGTCATTATTTTGTAGGAAAAAACTATAACAGCTAATAAAAACAAAAATCACCAATAAATAGCGAAGTTAGAAGTGTATAGGCAAAGAAAAATATTAAGTTTATTATTTTATTTTGGACTTAAAACTAGGTTAAGGCTAGCTCACAAGAGTATGCATTAACCATCAGCGAGGCCATTTAAGCATGAGTGCCCACAAGTGAAATAGAAAATGCGAAAAATTAAACTAAAAAAAAATTAAAGTTTTGGTTAAGTTAGGAAGAAGTGCCTTCAAATGGAACGTGTTTATATGCAGATCGGGAAAGCAGGCGAATCAAAAGATTTTATTTTATTTTATTTTGGTTATAGCAGATTTTAGTTGGTTTTGCTTTACTTTATTTATTTTATAATTAAAATTTTTTTTATTTCTTTTATTTAATTTTATTTATTTGCTTAGCATATTTTTTTAATTATAGCATTTATATTGCCTTACACCAGTTTTTATTATTCATGTTTCATTTTTTTATTTTATTTTTTTCTTTTTATTTATTATTTATTATTATATTATTTCATTTAATTTTTTAATTTAAATTTTTAATTTTTTTCTTTTCTTTCAATTTATTTCAATTTAATTAGTATATGTATAGTTTCTCATATATATATTTTATATTTTATTTTTATTTTTCACATTTTAAATTTTATTTTGTCTTATAGTAATTAAAGTAAAAAATTATTTTATTTTATTTTATATGATTTTATCTTTTATTTGTTTTATTTATTTTACTTATTTTATTTTATCATATTTTTCATTTTAGTTTTATTATTTTAGTACTATTAAGTTCAATTATTTTAATGAATCTTATTTATGTTATTGGAAATTTTTTTATATTTATTTGTATATAATTTGACTTTATATTAGGGTATTTTCTCTTGTTTTAGTCTATATATTTTTTTAGTTCATTGCATTTTACTTCATTCACTTTAATTTATTTTTAAATTATTTAATTTTAATTTATTTTACTTTATTTTGTTTTATTTCTTTTTAAATTATATTATTTTGTTTTATTTTTTTCTCTTTTTATATTACAGTATTTTATTTAATTTTATTGTTATTTATATTTGCTCATTTTATTTAAGTTTATGGTTTTGTATTTTATTTAATTTAATTTTAATATTTTTTCTTTAGTTTACTTCATTTAATTTTATTTAATTTCATTTTATTTCATTTAATCTTATTTTATCTGGTTTTATTTTTTTATATTTTATTTTTATTTTACTTATTTTTTTAATTTAATTTAATTATAATTTTATTTATTTTTTTATTCCATTTAATTTAATTTAATTTAGTTTTACTTTATTTGGTTTTAATTTGTTTTAATTTATTTTTTACTTCATTTTGTTTTACATTATTTTATTTTTTACTTTTATTTATTTTTTTCTTTTATTTTAATTAATTAATTTTATTTTATTTTACTTCGTTTATTTTTGTTTTATTTAGTTTTATTTCATTTTATTTTATTTTATTTTATTTTATTTAGTTTTATTTTATTTTGTTTTAGTTTCCTTTATTTTATTATTTTAATTTGATTTTGTTTTTTTGTTGTTTTAATATATATATATATTTTTATATTTTATTATTTTATTATTAAATTATTTCATTTTATTTATTTGACTTATTTTATTTATTTTATTTTATTTATTTCATTTTATTTTGTTTTATTTAATTTTATTTAATTTTTGTTTCATTTTATATCAATTTATTTTATTGCACGTATTTGAGCAGACAAGTTGTGCACCGAAATGTTCATTTGTGGATATTTTCCGATAAACTTCTCACGTAAACATTTGCTGAATCAGGTTGTATGGATTTCTAAATTGGCGATTTGTAAGTAAGTGCGTAGTAAATATTCATTAATTTCTGGTGTCCATCTTTTACGCTGTCTTGGTGATACAGTCGGGCTGGTCGCTGCATTTGATGCTAGTGAAGCATTTCCCGGCTGCAAAAGGCTTGTACTATTATCCCCAGAATTGTTGTTAATATCTAGATGGTGGTCAGTTTGGGGTCGAGCTGAACCATCTTCCAGAAATATATGATTGGAATTATTATTTAAGTTATCCGAGGCTTGATCTATTCTTCTCATTTTTGTGTATGGTTTCGTTTTATACCTTCTGACAGGTTTTAATACAACCGCTTCTCACATGAAGTACAGACGTTGACCTAATCGCCGCTCACTCTGAGACAGACGCGACCGGATTTGATTTCCAACTTTGTTCCGCGAGTGGTATTTTATGGGAGACTGGAAACTCCGCTCGGAGTTTTCACTTTATTTTATTTCATTTTATTTTATTTTATTTTATTTATATTTTTATTTAATTTAATTTTACTTTATATTGTTTAATAATATATTTTTTTATATTTTTTTTTATTGATTTATTTTTTTATACTGTTTTAATTTATTTTATTTCATTTTGTTTTGTTTTATTTTATTTTATTTAATATTATTTTATTTCTTATTATTTCTTTTTACTTTAATTTGTTTTGTCTTATTTAATTTAATTTTAATTTTAATTTATTTCCCTTTTTACTTTTTTTAAATTAGTTAATTTTTTATTTCATTTTATGTAAGTTTATTGTATTATATTTTATTTTATTGTAATATATTTTATTTGGTTTTATAATATTTAATATATTTATTTATTTTTTTAATTATTTTGCTTTATTTTATTTTATCTTATTTATTTTTTTTATTTAATTAAATTTAATTTAATTCTATTTAATTTTATTTTAATTTTATTTAATTTGGGTTTTTTTAAATTAATTTTTTTTATATTTAATTTTTTTACTTATTTAATTTAATTATTTTTAATTTATTTTATTTAATTTTGTTTTGCTTTTTTTATTTTATTTTATTTTTTATTTATATCTAATTTGTTTTGTTTTATATTAATTTATTTAATATATTTATTACATTTTATTTTATTTTATTTTATTTTATTTTATTTAATATTATTGAATTTCAATGCATTTTATTTTATTTCTAATTAATTTATTTTACTTTATATATTTATTTTTTTTTCTTTTTTGCTTTATTTTTTTTATATTTTTTTTTAAATTTGATTTGGTTTATATTATTTGATTTTACTTTATGTTAATTTTTACTTATCAATTAATTTCATTTAATTTTATTTGTTACCTATTCGTTGATTCTATTCTTAGTATCAATCCAAAAAGAATTTCACCATATCCCTTTGTGTGTTTGGCATTTTTTTTTCGCTTTCTTTATCACATTACTTGATTAATTTAATTTTTTTATTTCATTTATGCATTTCTCTCAATAATTCTAATAATTTACTTCCAGCTATGTTTGTATGTATGTATGTACGCACATTCATATTGCCTTTGTGTGTTATATGTATATTTTTTATGCAAATATCTGTACACCAGTTGCTCGAATTCCAACTCATAATAGTAAAATGAGATGTAGATTGGTGATATTCTAATAAATTTAGCGAATAAATGATTAAGTTTGTTCACCTTTTACTCATCATAGAAGTCATCCACCTGTTGCCAATGCAGTGACAATGCTACCGATTATAAACACCTGTTTACGAACGGATATGAAAACACACTTGGATAAAATCATACTTATCGTCATAATTATACAAAAATTAATTAGATGCAAAAGTATTTATAAAATGTGCCTTAATTGGAGTGTATATAAACTGCTTCTGAACTAATAGGAAATTGAAAATATTAATTTAATAACACTTTTTGGGTAACTAATTTGTTGTTTCTCATTTCAATAATAATCGGGGTTTAATAGAGACTTAATTATATATATATTTATATAAATAAGTTTGATATCCTACGAACTAATGAAATTATCAAACCATTTTCAATCAATAAAAACTGCTGGCCCCTTTTTCATGCATTTCATATCAATTCGTTGGAACACCCTAATTTTATATGTCAATTCGCAATCAGTCTCATCTGAAAATAATATAAAAAAAACTTTACGGCAATACTTCCTTATTTGAATAAATTATAATATGTACAGTTATTCAAAACAAAAATATATATATATATATGAAATAATAATAAACAAATTTTCGAACGAGTTGAAGCTTTTTGTGATAGCACTCCCATATATGACAAAAGCGTGATTAATGACATTAAAAAAAGAAGGAAAAAACTTTGAAATCTGTTAAACCCAAAAAAATGGCTTATCAATTTCGAAAACAATAACAGAGTACAGCTGAGCGATATGCGTATGCCACACACAATACATGCGATATATACACCACGCATACATACATGTTCGTATTTAAACATATATACTTGTATGAGCCAGTATGAATGTATGTACATATGTCTCCTCACATCATTTACTTATTTATTATGAAGTAATTAATTAGTGGTTAATAGACTGTTCATTGAGTTATTATGCATAGCACATGCCGCCTAACGATAATAGAAAAATACAAAAACAACAAAAAAGTGGGCGTGATTTGCAAATAGCACTTGCCACATATCGGATATGCAGATTTATATACATATGTTGTTGCGCAAAAGTGACTTAACTTGATATCTGTTTCTATATATATTTACGAAAATCATTATGCATACACATACATACAGGTTTTTATGCAAATTATTAGATGTTTTGAGTTTAATATGCACAAATAAATGCACATCTGTTGTTCTTGTCCTATGACTTGCATTTCAAAATTAATGCAAGTTTTTTTTTTTTTTAAATATTCATATATATACACACTTATATGGTGTGCATCTATCCTTAAGAGAAGCTCTAGCTCTGGATTTTCTTTTTCACTCTTTACACCTTTTTTTTTTTTTTTTTTTTGTTGCTTCATCTAGTTAATTTTACGGTGAATTACCATTGTCATGCACTAGTTCATTGACGCGAACATTAGAAAGCAATTTTGAATTTTTTTTTTCTTCTTATAAATTATAAATTATTATATTTATAGTTTCTCATTTTCGTTTTAATGACCTTTTTCTTCTCGCAGATTTCTCATCTTTTTTGCTTTAACTTCTTTCTTACAAGCAGTAGTATAAAAGGTCAGGCTATATACAAAGGTATAGAGGTAATGAAATCAAAAAAATTAATTTACAAATACAAAAAGCAAAGTGAAAGGCAATTGACTATAATTTGTACGTATATTTATATATATAAGAGCTTGAGATGCACAATAGCTTTAAGGAGAACACAAAAAAATCATGGTTACAACCACGTGGTTATGAGCCGAAATCCCATAACAAAAATGGTCACATTTTCAATACTGACTGTGGCATTAAGTAGCAATTTGATTGCTCAAGCAATTTTTTGACCTTTTCTCTTACAATCAAAAGTTTGAATTCAATAACACAGAAAAATCAGTCTATTTCGATTTAAAAAAAATCGAAAATTTTTGAAAATTCTATACTAAAAAAAATTATTTGTACTAAAATATATATTTCAAAAATCTATCAGCAACACATAGTTCTTCTCCACTTGATGTTTCCAACGAAGGCTTAAGAAAAGATAAATTAGACCGTAGGACAATAATTAAAGTGAATCGGTCCCACAAATAAGATACTTCACTACTACAAGAAACAAATTTGTTATCAGCGCTTTGTAAAGCGCTCGATCTAAATTCTGGATGGGAGCATTCCATAATCCATACATTCAAAATCCAGACAGTACATCTTCTTCTTCTTTGGCGTAGGCACCGCTTACGCGATTATAGCCTCGTCAACAATAGCGCGCCACTCGTTTCTTCTTCTTGCTGTTTGGTGCCAGTTTGAAATACCAAGTGACACCAGGTCGCTCTCCACCAGATCTTTCCAACGGAGTGGAGGTCTCCCTCTTTCTCTGCTTCCACCAGCGGGTACTCCATCGAATACTTTCAAAGCTGGAGCGCTTTCATCCATTCGGACGATATGACCTAGCCAGCGTAGCCCCCAGACAGTACATAATTCAGACAATTTTGAAAGAATCCAAACAAGACACAATCCCGACAACTCTTTATCTCTACTAATAAGTAACTTTACGTTTGTATTCAAAATTTACCATTCCAAAAAATTTTAAGTACAGGGTTATCCATTTTGCGGTTTTTGAAATGAACATAAATGAAAACCATTTAAAATATTTTTTTTCCATGAAATTTTTTTTTCCATGAAAACGAATATTGGTTTTCAAATGCTCAAGAGTTAAAGGCATATCCGCATAAACACAGTCTTTCGCGTAGCTCCACAAAAAAAGTCCAACAGGGCCGAATCGCACGATCTCGGTGACCAATTAACATTGCCAAAACGGGAGATTACGCGGCCGGGAAATTTCTCTTGCACTAAAATCATATTAGCTCGTGTTGTGTGACATGTGGCACCATCTTGTTGGAACCACATATTGTCCAAGTCGTGCTCATCAATTACAGACTAAAACAGGTCGGTTATCTTACGGCCATAACGCTCCGAATTGAGAGGGACAGACACGCCGTTATCGTTTTCAAAGTAGTTAGAAGTTAATCATGCCTCCGGATCGAAGAGCGCAACAGGCACTGCTTGTACAAAAACAAGTATAAAACATGCCATAATTTGCCGTAAGGAAGCCCCAGCTTCAAGAACTATACATAGTCGGGCTTTTGGCTCTTTGTAACCGCTGAAGCCATCTTCATTCGAGCTCCTCCTCCAATTCGTGGTTTTGCTTCTTGATGATCTAAGCCGCCTCCGAATGGCTGAATGGTTTTAATGAAGAGCTTTTATTTCATATCAGATGTACACTCGGACATTCGTTGCCGAGGGGCGACTGTAATTAGAAAAATTTATTTTCTTTAATTTTTTTAAAATTAATTTTGACTGTTTGTCAAGCCTGGACTCGAACCCAGGCTTTCCGAGTTGTAGTACGCAATGCTAACAACTCGGCTATTGCAGGTCCTTCACTTACAGCAGCGATATTTGAAGTGGAACGGACACAGGCCTTACAATATCTGTAACCGATCCAGTAAAATATTTTAATATTTTGTCGGAATTTCTGTCGGGATTATTTGTCTGGATTATGTTGTATCTTGAATATGTTGTGCCTGGATTATGTTTTGACGGAATCTGGTCAGGTAGGGAATATGTCTGGTTCCTATTTTGTGGTGACGGGATTTCAGAATTTCTTATATCGGGATTATGTGTGCCGGGATTTTATTACACACCCGGATATCTTTCTGGGATTTCTGGATATCTTTTAGGTAATAAAGGTAGATTCTAGGAAAAAAAATTAAGACCTGGTCTGTTTTGCAACTATTTTTTTTACATTCTTCATTCAAATTTCGGTAGAATTATCGAATTTCGTGAATTTTTAAAAGCAATATGTCATATTCAGGCGAATTTATAAAGAAGAAAGCAGAAGAGAAAAATTACAACAATTAAATTTATTTAGTTTTTGCTTCTGAGTAGTGATTATCAAAAAATCTTTGGTTTTTAAAACTGCACAAACTCTCTGTTCCAGTATGTTTTCGCACAAATCACAATTCTCAAGATTTTCGCATTTACAAATAGAAAATCAAATCAAATTCAAGCAAAAAAAAAAAATTAAATGAAAAATATTTTTGACAATCTTGGTGTTCAATGAATTCGCTGCCATTATAACTTCACCCTCTTAAATTCGGCTAGGTCATATTGAAGAAAAATTAAAAGTGTCGAAAAATTTGTGTGTGTTGACGGTGAGAATGATGTAAGTGAACGCCGTATCAAGAACTGCTTTGATCGCTTTCGTTTCATTAGTTTTGTTGTCAAAGATGCACCTCGTACTGGCCGCCCAGTCACTCAAAAAGCCAATGAAATTCCGCAACTGACGGCATGCAAGTTGTCAGGTTTTAGTGGAGGCATTAGCAACACTCACGTGATTGTTTGAAAGGCTGGCTACTCAAAGAAACTCAATGTTTGTGTGCCACATGAATTAACACAAAGAAATTTGATTGAAACAGTTTTGAAACGCTACAAAATCAAAGCACTTCTGAAGCAACTCATCACGGACGATGGAAAATGGGTTAAATATGATCAAATAAAATTGAAAAAAAAAACCATTTTCAATGGCCACCAAACAAGATGACGCTGAGTGTGTGGTAGAATTGGAGGGGAATTACCCATTATGAGCTACTACAATCTGGCATAATGGTCAATTCTGAGCTCTACTATCAAGCGGTTTACAACCAACTCTTCAAAAAAAAGGCGTCCAGAATTGATGGCGTAACAAAAGCTCCGACAAATTTTGATTGGGAATTTTTTATACACCCACCATATGGCCCAATATATAAGTTTACAGTCAATTTTTTTTTTTTTTTTATAAAAAAAAGTTTTCAATATCTGCGAAGTAACTTTCCAAAACCCCGCCATTGACATAATCATGCTCCAAATACATATTTGCAAAAAAGAAAATTATCAATATTTCCAATAAAAAAAAATCAGCATGTATGTAAATCTCTTCTTATCACCAACAGCGTAGAATCAGGCCACCATGAAGCTGCTTGTGTAAATATTTACATGTGTACAACAAAAACAAATAATAAAAATAATTAAATTAAATTGTAATAAAATACATAAATTGTAAAAAACGAAAACATACATACTAATAAACATACATATGTACACGCTATGATAGCATAATTTGTCAATGTCAATGTCACTTATACGCAGTGGCATACAAATATCTGCTTGGACATACATAATTATGCACGTGTGTATACGAAAATATGTATGTTACATGGCTTTGAAAACTCAATTACGCAAACTGACCAAACTGATAAACGCGTATGCTAGGCTATGTATGTATATATGCTTAAACACAACAACAACAAGCATTCAGTCAGTACCCTGACCACTTGCGTAGGGTAGAAATTTCGCGTCAGATGCATACAAACATTCATAGAAATATGTGCATATGCACACTTGCATTAAGGTGGGGCGAGAAATAGTGGAAAATTAAAATTTACAAAAAATATTTTTTTATTATTATTATTAGAAATTTTCAATGGATTTTTTGTTATGTCTTTTGTCTACTTGCTTTTTGCATACAAAAGTTTCAAGAAAAATATTTGAAGTTATCAATAGAATTTCTATCTTTCGATTGGCATTATATTGTCACAAAACAATTAGACGGAAAATAATTAAAATTACTAAAACAATTTCTTCCCCTCTCTCTTCTGATTTTATAAGCTACAAATGCGCAGGAAAAATATTTAAAAAAAGTTAGCAAAATTTATTTCATTCTTCGGTTGGCTTATTTTATACACAGAAAAGTTTAAAAAATGTATTTTTTTAATATATTCTTTTTCGTTCAATTTGCTTTTTTCGCATAAAAGTGACAGGAAAATATTGAAAAAAAAAATTAAGAAAAAGACTTTTGCAAATTGCGTGATTGAACTTGAATTTACGTCTGTAAAATACAAATTTTACGCTTCTAGTTGTTTTTAACGGATTTTTTACCCAAAACCTCATATCTGAACTAGTCAGTTGTATGAGGGGTGAGTATTCCGATTTCGATACAAGAAAGGTATAAAAAATGTGTCGGAAAAAATATTTAATATTTTTAATAGATTTTCTTTACTTCAGTTGAGTTATTTACCATAAATAAATGTCAAAAAAAATATTTTAAATTGTTAATAAAATTTCTTTCCTTTGGTTGGCGTTTTTTTTTTCACAAAAAAGTGAGAAAAATATTTTTAATTTTTAATAGATTTTCTCCCCTTTGGGTGGCCCAAAATAACAAAAAATATTAATTAAAAATTAAAAAAAAATCTTTGTGGTGGGCTTGTTTTCGATATTTTTTTTTTAATTTTTAATGAGATTAGTAAAAACTTCCTTCGATCGACTCGATATTTCCAAAAGAAGTGGAAGAAATGATATTAAATTATGTTACTAGAATTTTTTTCTTTCATTTCCTTTACTTTGACTGAGTTTACACACGAATACTTTTGTCGAAGCGACTCTTAGTTTGTAGGGGAGAGGGTGACGATGAAGAGAGCAGCGTACCGACACTGTTGTGCTCGGTTGACACGCTTCGTTATCTTATTCGTCGCTGTAAAATTTGTCATTCCTTTTCACATTTATATTCACATTCTCTGAATGGTTGCTGTTATGATAAGTTAGAAATGAATGTTAGAGAATTTATGGAATTTAAAATTTAAATTTCTATATGTAAATGTAAATATATCAGTCTACTATATATCTATATATATATATATATATATATATATACAGTTGAATACATATGATAACGATTTGTATTGAAAAATATGTAAAAACTTGTATAGGGGTGGAGTGCGTAGCAAATTGCGAAAATGAAATGAAATGGAATGGCAGAAAATAGCCATGAACAAAGGTTCCCCGTGTGAACGTGGAGGGAAATACCAAAAGCAAAACTGCCGATAAGAAGCGACAGGAGTATTCGTATGTAAACTCAGTATTTTTAGACAAAAAAGCGATAGGAAAAATATTTAAAAATTCTAGCAGAATTTCTTTCATACAGTGGTTAAATTAAAAATTAAAAATATTATTATAACAGAAAAAACTAATATTTTTATTTTATATTCAAAGTTTTCAACCGAAAATGAACAGCGTTGATATTCTTTTGGTATTTTTTTTTTTAATTTTATTAAAATATTTTTTTAACCATACTAATATATCTTCGTGCATATATACCATTGCTTGCTTGAAAACGTATCAGATGAGTTTGTTCGTTACAGTATTTCCGCAAATTTCATGTGCAATTCCAGCGAAGTGAAAAATTTTAATATACTAGTTTATGTACGTACATACAAGTACATAAATATACCAATTTTCTTGCATGTGCGAATAAATTCCAGTTAACCAAATTGTGAGGTGAGAAAATTAAGATCTTAAAAATTTCAATGCCATACGTTCCTCATTCTTAGATGTATGTATACGAAAAACATCTCACCTTTTTACTAATTTTAAGTTACAAATAATACGAAAATTAACAACTTACATATATCTAATTATAAGAATTTTTAATATAAAAAACTGAAGAGATTTTCACAATTTTATTTACTCAATTTATACTCAAATAGAAATATTTATACAATTATTTTACGTTTATTTACAGAATCGCACGCACGCACCTATACACACATTCTCCTTTCCTCGGCAACACAAATTCACCGCCGTAATAAATCAAATTCGAAATAAACTACTGCCCCCTGCGTTGGCCACCAATTGTTTAACATAAACTAATTAACGACTTGATTGTCGAAATACACCAATACTCGTACATAGCATACACACAAATATGGAGACTGAATCACTTAATCGAAAAAATTCCTCACGGAAAAGTTCGGTAGTCAATGGTAATGGCGATGCGGCGGCTAAGGTTACAGCGCATACTGAGGGTGGTGGAGGTGGTGGTGGCGGCGGCGGTGAGGTGACTTTGAAGGCGAAAATGAGTTTGGTCAATGGTTGTACAGTAATCGTTGGTTCTATCATTGGTTCTGGCATCTTTGTCTCGCCCACTGGTGTACTGCGGTATACAGGCAGTGTAAATTTGTCGCTGATAGTTTGGATTATCTCCGGCCTCTTTTCGATGGTGAGTGAAAGGTTTTACCTTCGTATGGAATGACTAGTTTAGTAAGACCGAATTATAAAAAAAATTGTATTTTTTATTCAAAAAAGTCTTATTCTTATTTTTTTTTTCATTTTTCTATACATTTCTTCATTAATCCTTTATTTCCTTCATTCATTTTATTCTATTAATATTATTATAATTTATTATTTTTTAATTTATTTATTTTTTTTAATTATTATATTTTATGATATTTTATTAAATTTTTTTTTATGTAATTTTTTTTTTTCATTTTTTATTTTTTTTTATTGTTTTTTTTTGTTGTGTTAAATTTGTTTCCTTTATTCTATTTTATTTTATATAATATTTTTACTTTATTTTTATTTTATATTTATTTTATTCGTTATTTTATTTTTTTTTTTGTTTTATATTATTATATATTATTGAATTTTATTATATTTGATTTTTATTTCATTTTAATTTACTTGATTTCATTTAACTTTATTTTAGCCTATCAAATTTAATTTTTTTAATTTTGTTAATTTTGTTATAAGTATTTAAATTTTTATCTCACTTCTTCACTTTTTTTATAATATAGTTTTATTTCATTTTTAATTTAATTTTTTTTTTTAATTTTTTTTTTTATTTTATATTATTTTATTTCTTTCATTTTAGTTATTAGTTTTTTATATTATAATTTTTTTTTTAATTTTATTATTTTTATTTTATATTTATTTTAATACTTTTTAATTTACTTGATTTCTTTTCACTTTATTTTAGCCTATCAAATTTATTTTTTTTTCTTTTTTTTCCTTTTTATATTTATATGTACCTAGATTTTTATCTAATTTCTTAAATATTTTATTTTCTTATGTTATTTTATTTTTATTTTATTAGATTTGAGTTTATTTGAATTTTTTATTTTTTCAATATTTTTTCTTTATATTTTTTTTCGTTTTAGTTTAGTTTATTTGTTTCTTATAATATTATATAGTTTTAAATTTTATTATTTTTATTTTTATGTTATTTTAATATATTTTAATATACCTGATTTCTTTTCATTTTATTTTAGCCTATCAAATTTAATTTTTTTATTTTATTTTTTATTTCTTTATATTTATTTAAATATTTATCTCATTTCTTTATTCTTTTATTTTAATTATGTTATTTTATTTTATTTTTTTACTTTCTTTTGGTTTTAATTTTTTTTAATTTAATTTAAGTTATTAGCTTTTTATATTAGTACACATTTTTTTTATTTTTTTTTTTTTTCAATTTAATTTAATTTATTTTAGTTTGCTTGATTTCTTTTCACTTTACTTTAGCCTATCAAATTTAATTTTTTTATTTTTTTTATTTTTTTTTATTTAAATTTTTATCTCATTTCTTAATTATTTATTTTAATTACGTTATTTTATTTTATTTTTATTTTACCTTTTTTTTGTTTTTTGTTTTTTTGTTTTTAATTTAAATTTAATTTTAGTTATTAGTTTTTTTTTATATTATTACATATTTTTATATTTTTTTATTATTTATTTTTATTTTATATGAATTTATTTTAATTTACTTGATTTCATTTCACTTTATTTTGCCTATCAGATTTAATTTTTTTAATTGCATTATTTTTATTTAAATATTGTTTTCATTTTTTTAGTTTTTTTATTTTTTTAAGTTATTTTATTTTTATTTTATTAGATTTAGTTCTATTTTGTTTGATTTTTTTATTTTTTCAATTTTTTTATTTCTTTAATTTTTTTTTTTATTTTTTTTTTTCATTTTGGTTATTAGTTTTTTATAATATTATATATTTTTAACTTTTATTATTTTTATTTTTATGTTATTTTAATATATTTTAAGTTACTTGATTTCTTTTCACTTTATTTTGGCCTATCAAATTTAATATTTAAATTTTGTTAATTTCATTAATTTTGATCTCATTTCTTCATTTTTTTAATTTTATTTAATTTGTTTTTTATTTGTTATTAAACCCCCCTCCCCCTCCCCCTTTTTATATTTTGTTTATTTTATTTTATTTTATTTTAATTATTTTAGTTATTAGTATATTAATATTATTATATATTTTTTTAAATTTTATTGTATTTTATTTTTATTTTATTTTAATTTTTTTATTTTAATTTATTTCACTTCATTTCACTTTATTTTAGCCCATCAAATTTAATTTATTTTAATTTTTTTAAATTACGTTATTGGTATTTAAATTTTTTACTCATTTCTTAGTATTTCTAATTTTTTTATGTTATTTTGTTTTTATTTAATTTAATTTTATTTTATATTTAATTTATTTTTATCTCCTTTTATTTTATATGTTTTATTTTTTTTTTTTTTTAATTTCTTTTATGTTATTTTATTTTGTTTTATTTTATTTTACTTTTATTTTATTTTAATTTATTTTATTATATTTTATTTTTTTTTCTATTATAATATTTTATTTTGTTTTATCATATTTTATTTTTTTTTATTATATTTTAATAAATTTTTATTTTATTTTTTCTCTTATTTTATTTTATTTTTATTTTTTGCTAATTTTCTCTTATTTTTTATTTTGTTTTATTTTATTTTATATTTAAAAAAAAAATTTTATATTTTTTTATTTTATTTTTTCCTTTATCTCTTTTTATTTTATGTATTTTTTTTTTAATACAATTTTTTTATTCTCAAATTTTAAAAAAAGTAAGACGGGTCTTGTAGGGTTATATATCCTTACCAATCCTTTTTATGTCTACAGTATATACAATTTAAACCAACAGACATGGAAAGTAGAAGAAAAGGAAATTGTAATGAAAACAGGGAAATAGATTTTCACAGCGCCTTAATGAAATTCTGACATTCTTCGCAGGGATACGCTTGTCAAAGACAGTTCGTGACAATATAAGTGCGTATTCTTTACATATACTTGTATGCATAAACAGTTCTAAATGTATAACTAACGCTTATGCGAATGACATTTTCACACGACCACTCAAATTGGAGCAAATGTGAGCCTATGTTTGTAAGGAAAGGAGTATGTACGGGAAATTGAACGCTTACATATATACGCGTATACTAAACATATGTACATATGTACATTTTGATCAATCTATTGAATATTCTCTTTAACAAACGAACACTCTTATGTCACGAATAATGACTGTATTTGACTTTCCATTTAATGAGAGCGTCTCAGCATATAGACATATATATGTATATGCATACATTTCATTTTGATAGCCAATTATTTATATGTAAGTGAAATATCTGGCAAATATAGTATTTTTTTTATTTTAATTTCAATATTTGACAAGTCGTTCGTTTTATAAGGAGTTCTCCTATAGCGATGATATGATTTCTAAGTGTCCTTTTGACCATTTTTAATATGTTATGATCTGTCATTTTTTTCATTGTATTCAGTAATGTTTACAATTTCATAATGGCAAGATATACGCAAGAACCACGTTTACAAATTATTCAATATTATTATCAAAATAATCGTTCTGCAAAGGCAAATTTTCGTGCGTTTGTGCCATTTTATGGTTGTTATAATCGTCCATCTGTGCTCGCTATTCGTCGAATTGTTGAAAATTTCGAGCGTACATTTTCTTTACATAATGTTCAAGTGCCAATAAGACAAAGAACCGGTCGAAGTTATGAAAATATTGCTGTCGTTCATGCAAGTGTTTCTGATGACCGCAATTTGTCGATTCCAAGACGTTCTCAAGAATTGGGACTGTCTCAAACCACAACCTGGCGGTTTTTGAGAAAGGATTTGGGCTTGCATCCGTATAAAATTGTTCTCACTCAAGAACTGAATCCATTGGGCCACCATAAACGTCGTTAATTTGCTGACTTTGCCTTGGAACAACTTGAAACGATAACGATTTTTTTTTTTAGAAAATCATCTTCTCCGATGAGGCTCACTTTCATCCGAGTGGTGCGGTAAATAAACAAACCTGTCGATTCTGGTGCGCAGAAAATCCACAAATTATTCATAAACAACCATTACATTCACCTAAATTGACAATTTGGTGTGGTTTTTGGTCTGGTGGAATCATCGGTCCGTACTTCCTTCGAAATGAAACTGGTATCACCGTTACTGTCAATGGAGAGCGGTATAGATCGATGATAACCAACTTTTTATTGCCACAATTGGAAGAAGTTGAACTTAACAACATCTGGTTCCAACAAGATGGGGCTACGTGTTACACAACACGTGCAACAACCGAATTATTGCAAGAAAGGTTTGAAGATTCGAAATTGTGACATTGAATGGCATCCAAGAAGTTGTGATTTAATACCATTAGACTCCTCTTGGGGGGGTTATTTGGAGTCATTGGTCTTTAGCAATAAACCAGACTCTCTTCAAGCTTTAAAAGTCAATATTGAGCATGCTATTCATAACATACCATTTGATTTAGTGGAAAAAGTGCTCAAAAATTGGATTCATCGAATTCGTTCCTGCAAAAGAAGTCATGGAGGCCATTTGAATGATGTTACTGACTGACCAATTTTGAGTGAACCGGAAATCATGACAATAAAGCATTTGGTAACATCGCGAATAGATAAAAATTTAGTGGATTCTTCACAAAAAAACTATTGATAATTAGGGCATGGTAAAGGTCAGTGTACTCGGAATAATCGCAACTCCTTCTCACATCTCCTAATCACATCCGACAGGTTTTTAAAAGTAATGTTGTAATGAATTCTTTGCACAATCATAGGTTCGAATCTCATTTTTCTATTTAAAAAAAAAAAAGTAAGGAAGACTAAATTTGGGTGAAACCGAACATTAGTTACTCGGCGGACTAAAGTCCACTTACGAGTATATGGGAGCTAGGCTTGTTTGTGGACCCATCGTATTATTTTTTGGCAGATTTTGTCGATAAATACCTCAAATATGTCCACAGATCGGTCAAATTTGATTTAGTTCTGCTGAATGATGCCTTAAATATTCGGTTTATAGTCAAAAGGGGGATGGAAAAAGAAAAAACTTTTAATGGAACAAAGGAGAACCCGATTGCTCTCATATTCGATTCCTGTTCATACTAGTCCATGGGATTTATAAGAATAAATTTTTTTCGAGTTTTATCCCGTTGTTTATTTTATGCCGCTATCTTTAAAACCCCAATATACCATGTGTACATACCGGGCTTTTTTATATTTCGGGATTAGAGAACAAAAACAAATATTCTCCATCAATTTTGCAAGCGTTTGAACCGCTTGTCGAAGCATTTTTGCCACTCTGATTCAGGAATCTCCAAAACGTGTGTTCTGAACGCATTAACAGCCTCTTCAGCTGTCGAAAAACGTTGCCCCCTCAATTTTTTTTTTATACGTGCGGGATTAAAAAGAAGTCATTCGATGCCAAATCGGTGGATGACTCATCAAATCGATGTTTTGAGTGCTCAAAAATGTAGTTGTTTCCGTTGATATGTGAGAGCGCGCATTGTCGTGGTGAAAAGTGATCCATCTTCGGCGGTTGATTTTCCTAATTTCTTGAAAGACAACTGGCAACCAAATGGTTGGGTACCATTCAGTATTTATTGTTCTGCGGTGTTCTGTTGGTACGGTTGCCATATTTCTAGATTTTCCAAAGAAAACAACAACAACGCGAACAACTTTTGTTGCGTTCGGCTCATCTTGAAACACCCGTACAATCGACTGCTGTCTGCTTTCAGGCTCATACACGTAAATCCACGATAGGTCTCGTGACGATCTTACAATATCAGTTTGCGAACATCATCATCAGTTTCCGAAACAACAATTGTTTTTAGACTACCTTCACGAAATTCGTCTCGGAGACTTCGATTTCGACTTCTATTGAATTCACCATACTATCGATAAACACCGCTCCTTGATGGAGTTTCGTCGGCAGAAATTTAATTGAGTTAACCTATGCACTGTTGCTGTGTTAATACACATCGAAAGTTGCAAAAAATAATCGCCCGAAAATGTTCGCGATTTAATTCCATTTTTTGGCCTATATGAATATTTTAAGGAACTGTAAACAACACAAATACTGCTCCTATGTCAAAACGTTCTGAGTATGTTTTTTTTTGCGAAGTCTTCCAAAGATACTGCCACTGGCAGCATGACGATTCATACTGTCCACTAAAGGTACACCTCTTTCGGAACCACGCCCAGACAGCAATTTTCTAGCTATACCGTACTTGCGAAGCAATACGCCTACCTACTAAACGCTTCAATCCGTCAGCTATAGCTTATATTTCGACCTACGGGACAGCCGTTAAGCATTACTTCGCAGATCCAAGCTAGCGCAGAATGCCTCTTTACATACTCACTGCAGTATTATTCATCCGGTCTCATGCCTCTCCTCTGCTCTTTGAGCGCTATAGCAACCCAACATGTGCCTCACAATGTTGTCGGGCGTTATCCTTTCCTTTATTATCTGTTCTATGGTAGCTCTCTCCGTTGCATACCTCAAGCAAGATAAGAATATATGCTCTACATTTTCTTCGGCACTACCACAGAGAGAACATTCCGTCTCGTCATCATGACCGAATCTATGGAAGTACTCCCTGAAACAGCCATGACTTGACAAAAACTGTGTGAGATAAAAGTCTGTATATCTCCATGTTGCCTCTCAATCTAGGCTGGTACTCCCTTAATAGCCTATTCGTCCATCTTCCTTTTCCTGTCGCATCCCATTGGGATTGCCACTCGTCGAGGCTCGCCTGTCTCTCCTTCCTGCGCTCATCGGCAGTCAGATGCCTATTCAAAGCCAATATATCTGGTGGTATTAGGCCAGATATGATACCGGCTGCTTTATGTGACACCGTTCTAAAAGCGCAGGCTACTTTAATGGCGCTTAGCCTGAAGACTGCCTTTGCCTTATTGGCACATGTTTTTTGTTGCAAGGCTGCCCCCCGTTTCGAAGCCGCATACATCAGTACTGACTGACTAACCTTAGCCAGTAGCGCTCTCCGACTGTGGCGAGAGCCACCAGTGTTTGGCATAATTCTCGCTAGGGCCGTTGTCACTTTGGGTTCAATAGGGGTTTTCAATATGCACCTTGAAATTGAGGCTTGCATCGATCATAACCCCAAGGTACCTCAGCGAATTTTGCGTCTTGACATCGTAACCATCAATATTCAGGGTGACCTCTTCTAGTTTTCTTTCTACTGGTGATGAGCACCGCTTATGTTTTTTCTCCGGCAAGCTGCAGCTTGTTTGAAGAGAGCCAATCCTCAATACGGTTTCGTTACAGATACACTGAATTTGAGAAAGTTCCTTCGCGACGATCGTCACAGCTATGTCCTCCGCATAGCCAATTATCTGGACCTCTTTAGGCAGCGGTAGGCGTAACACCCCATCGTATAGCACATTCCATAGTAGCGGGCCGAGTACGAAGACCTTTGGTGTTCCACCTGTTACCACGTAGCTTTTTGGACCTGTATCGGTATCGTACAATAGCAGTCTGTCAGACAGATACCTACTGATTATCCTTAAGAGATACCCAGGTGTATTTTTGGCCTCCAAAGCACTCATAATATGTGGCCAGACGTTCTGAATATGTAAAACATGGAAAATGTCAAACTTTACGATAAAATTATCAGTTACCAGACTGCAAGACTAGTGTTGACAAAACCCGAAATATAAAAGGCAGCCCTCGTACTACAAGATAAAAAGGTCAAAAAGGCCACTTCGAGGCGAAAGACATAAAAAAATTTGCTAAAGTAAAAAATATGAACCGATTCAAAAACGTATTGAAGTTTACACAAAAATTCAAAAAGTATTTAATAAAAAAAAGTTTATTTTTTCTCTTGAAAATTAAAAATTTGAGCAGATAACCTGGTCTGTAGAGCTCTACTTATACAAGCCGCTTTCAATTTTAATTTAATTTTGTAGTTTGTTTTGACTTCTTAGGGCCGAAGCTTTTCTTATTATAATCCATTTTTTTTCAAATTTTCTCTATTCACTTCAGGTTGGCGCCTACTGCTATGCCGAATTGGGCACAATGATCACCAAATCTGGTGCGGATTATGCCTATATAATGGAGACATTCGGTCCATTTATGGCCTTTATACGTTTGTGGATCGAATGTATGATTGTACGTCCGTGTTCACAAGCGATTGTGGCGCTCACCTTTAGTGTTTACGTGTTGAAGCCATTCTTCCCCGAATGTCAGCCACCAGATGATTCGGCGCGCATGTTAGCGGTGTGTTGTATATGTGAGTACAATTTTATATATTTACAAACATATTTATAGCTATAAATAAATAACTATTTAATGGCACTTTTAATATAAATAAATGTTAATTTATAAATCAAAACTCTGTGAATTCAATGTAAATACTTTCAATCGGTAACGTACTTGACCTACAGATTAGGCGCATGTAAACAAAGTAAAGAGAAAATAAATTTATAATAACATATACTAATGAAAACTAAAAATAATTATTTTATATATATGTACAAGTATATTTGTAAGTACATGTGCATTGCAAATCATAGGAAGCGCAATTTTTCAGCTATTAATTGATGTGCACGTTGGAGTCGGGTTTTAATCTCTTACAAACATACAAACAAAGCTACTTAGACAATAGTTTGAGTCATTATGTTTGTTGCACAGTAGTTTCTTGATATAAGTTCTTCTTCGCTTACGAAATTATAGCCGCATCAGCGATAGCGCACCATTCGTTTTCTCTCTTCGGTATTTGGAAATACTAAGTGAATTGGAAATACTAAGTGAAACCAGATGGCGCTCTCTCTGATCTATCCAACGCAGTGGATGTTTTCCTCTATCTCTGCTTCCACCAGTGAGTATTTCATCAAATACTTTCAAAACTGCATTGCTCTTATCCATTCGGGCAGCACGGCTTAGCCAGTATACGCCACTGCCAATGCGCAAAGTATCATAAATCTTCCTCGAAATCATGCTCTCTTGTTTTTGTTGTTGTAACAGCATAAAATTCCTCAAATTGAGGTTGGAGAATATTGCGGGAGTGACAGTTCTTGGCAGGATAAAAATCTGGGTCCTTTCGGTAAAAAGACCCAACTGTCGCCAAAAGTATTGGATTATAGTCACCACTTCCGACAAGCATGCCTTACCGCTGGTAAATTCTTGAGACCCTAACCCGCAGGGAGAAAAAGCGTGAGCGGACGGGAATGATGACGGACTGTTAGAGTTTGAGAGATACTCTACTTTCCAATTTCCTAATCAGTCCAAAGTAGCACCCGTTTGGCAACAAAACCATTTGTTTTTGTAGCGGCGATACGTAGGTAGCTTACAATGCAGTTCTCTTAAATCGAGTGGCTGATGAGTGCTCTCAGAGTGCAGAGGTGCAAGTCTAGTAGAAAAACTTTGATTTTCGATGATGTGAAAGCCTTGTGACCCATTTCGATATTGCCTACTTTTGTAAAGAAAAAAAAACTCAGAAAATTCAAATTGAATGGGGAATATTTATTATCATTCGAAAGAGCATTATTTGGCATTTATTTTTTGAAGATTATCTTTTTCAAATGTTGACCGCGGCTACGCCTTAGATGGTCCATCCGTTGAGTCCAATTTTCGATGACTCGTTCGAGTATTTCGACTGGTAGCTGGCGAATGACACGCGTGATGTTTTGCTCCAAGGCCTGAATCGAAGCGGGATTGTCCGCACAAACTTTAGACTTTACACATCCGCACAGGAAAAAGTCTAACAGTGTGATATCACACAACCTCGTTGGCCAATCGACCGGCCCAAAACGTGAAATTATCTGCTCACCGAAGTGTTCTCTCAATAAATTCATTGATTGATGTGATATGTGGGAATTGGCGCCGTCTTATTGAAATGTCGCGGATATCACGACCTTCAATTTCAGTCGCCATTGACGATTACGTTCTCACCGGCATCATTTTTGAAGAAATATGGACCGATGATTCCACCGGCCCACAAACCAAACCAAACCGTTGTTTTTTCTGGATGAAATGACAGCTCTTGAATCTCTTCAGGTTGTTCTTCGTCCCAAATGCGGTAATTTCGCTTGTTTACAAATCGGCCTCATTGCTGAACTAAATTTAGCTCAAAATCATCCTATTTTCCTGGAACTTTTCAAGAGCCCATAGAGCGAAGTGATGTCGCTTGGGAAGGTCGAGTGGCTTCAGCTCTTTCACAAGCTTATTTTGTACACTTTCAGTTTAAGATCTCGACACGAAATGCGCATAGTCGTTCCATACGTCAGTCCGAGTTGCTACGAACGGCGCCGAATTGTCTTTCCACGGTCTTCGTGTACACTCTCAGCTGCGGCCGCTATATTTTCTTCACTGCGTGCTGGACGTGGTCTATTCGATCGAATATTATCCGATAATGAATGCTGGGTCTCAAGATGTGTGTTGGTGTTGCGAATAGTACGCTCAGTAAGCCGATTATGTTGACCATTCTTTACAGAAAGTGAATTTTCGTAATAAAATTTATTGATTTGCAAACGTTGATCAGGCAGCTTGACGTCATGTCACGCGTGATGTGTCAAAAAAAGGCTATTGAAAAAAGTCTTCCGTGCTTCTCCTTGGATCACCCTTTAGTTTTCTTTTTTGAATTTTCTTTTGACGAAATCTGGTACTACAGACAATCATAGTGACCCTATGAAGTGGATCTAGCTCTCGCGTAAAAATCGACAAGCACGACTTTGACATCGTGGCTCTTAGGTGCGTTCTAGGCGCTTATAGAAAATATCTTTGGTCACATTGTACTTCTCTTTTCTTTTTTCTTGTCGGGGAGTTGTCGTGAATTAGCGATATGTTGAAGAACAACATTTTGATGCAGATTTTGGCAAGACGTTCCACAACCGGGGTGAATGTCAAAACTCGGCAACGGAGGCTATGTCCCCCACCACAAATCCATCATCAAAATTCGTGCTGCTCTCTACGAAAAATAAGGTTCTCAATATATAAGTATATATATTTTTGTACTTCTTGGACGAAGGACACATAACTTTTTACAGAGTGATCGGATTTTGATAATTAGTTGTTTTTTTTTACTGGATAGATGGTGTATAGCTTGATATTGAGCACATCGATAGTTCAAGACTTTGAGAGATCACTCTAAATAGTTTGCTAAAGCATAATTGCACATATGTACATACATACGTGCATAACATACGTAGATACAAATGCTGACAAAACTATTTAATATTTAAGCTACAGCACAAAAAGTCGCTTACTGATTACGCCAAATAGGAACTTCTTTTCGCAAATATATGAAAACATACATACATATGTATCTATGTACATATACATACACACAGTCTTGTTGTTTTCCAGTTGAACGCACGAATATTAATTTCCTCGTAAATCAAACAAATTCATTGTTAAATCAATGCATACACACATAGTGTCGCATGCATAAATACATATGTACATTCATACCAATATATTAAACATATGTTTGTATATGCAGCACTTTAATCTATTTTCTTCTTTTTTCTCAAGAAGTGACAAAGAGTTGACGTCTTATGAAAATTTACTTCAAATTACATCATGCATTTTGCTACTAAGATTCCCATGGCAGTCACAGTACAGGGGTTGCTCGAAGAATAGTGGAAATTTTCAAAATATTCTATGTAATTTTTATAATTTCTCATAGATATAAGGGTGATCCAAGTAGAGGTACTTTTTTCAATAGCGTTTTTTTGACAGATCACGTCGTGTCAAGCCGTCATAATGTTTTTGTTCAGTATTGTTTGTCTTTGCATCATGGAAAGACTCACGCCTGAACAACGTTTACAAATCATTCAAATTTATTACGGAAATTCATGTTCTGTAAGGAATGTGTTTCGCGCGCTTCGCTCAACTTTTGGTCAATATAATTGGTTTAATGAGCGTACCATTCGCAACACCATCACCCGTCTTGAGACCCAGCAATCATTATTGGATAATATTCGACCGAATACACCACGTCCAGCAAGCAGCCGTAGCTGAGAGTGTACACGAAGGCCGTGGAGAGTCGATTCGGCGCCGTTCGCATCAACTCGGACTGAGATATGAAACGACTTGGCGCATTTTACGTCGAGATGTTAAATTGAAAGCGTACAAAATACAGCTTCTGCAAGAGCTGAAGCCGCTCGACTTTCTCAGGCGACATCGCTTCGCTCTATGGGCTCTTGAAAAGTTCCAAGAAGATCCGACGTTTTCGCCGCTCGGCAGGGAATGTCAAGCCCTCTGCGCGTGTTTCTGACATGAAATAAAAGCGCCTCATAGAAATCGATAGACCGTTCGGAGGCTTCAGCCAAACATATATATTTATATACCCTTTTCTTAGCTCTATACATTTAGTCCAGCGTTTTTTCCAATTTCTGTATTTCTTACATATAATAGGTTTTTTAGGGCTCACTCAATGCCATCATTTTGTGAAGACTTCTTCATTCGACACGAATCTATTATGGCCCAACCATATCTTCATGTTTGGAAACAGGAAATGGTCGCAGGGGGCTAAATCCGGGGAATGTGCTGGATGGGGTAGCAGTTCGTAACCCAATTTGTGAGTTTTCGCCATGGTGACTACATAACATATGCATGTGTGCACCCATGCATTCATTCAGAATTGATGGGACAGCACCTTTTTAGCCAAATGCGGTCTCGTTTCTGCTTCAACTTCAAATTAAATCTGTCAGAAAGTTCTGAACAATATTCACTAATGAAAGTTTTACCCTTTTCAAGGTAATCAATGTGTATGACACCTTGCACATCTCAAAAAACTATGACCATGTCCGTGTTGGTCTGCAGACCAACATTAGTGCCCTTTTGCCCGGAGAAAGCCACTGTCTTTATTGTTCTTTGCCCTCTGATGTGATGTTGTGGATCCATGTTTCGCCAGCGGCAATGAAACGACACACAAATTCATTGTGATTGCGGTTGAGCTTCGCCTATTTCTTCTTTTGAAGTGGTTATACAGTTGCGATTTGGTGTACCCATTGCGCGGATAGCTTTTTCATGTCAAAATTTTCATGTGAAATGTGATTCACCCACTCAGTTGAGATACCTACAACCTCAACCACCTTGCATAAATTTCTTTTCCAATCATCCAATATCATTCCAAGATGTTTAGCGACGATTTCTGGCGTGAACACTTCTCTTGAGAGACCTGAATGTTCGGCGTCACTTGTACCAGTGCTACCTTAACAGTGCTCAGTAAACCACTTCTTAACCATTGATTTTGATGGTGCAGAGTCCCCATAATATTTACCAAGTCTTTCCTTTGTTTCAGTGATGCCTTTTTTATGCAAAAAATAATGCTTAATCATCACACGAAAATCAGTTTCTTCCATTTTCGTTAAAGTTCACGAGATCATCTGCTTTCAATAACTGTCAAACACAAGCTAAATGGCGCAGCTTGCTCAAAATTTTACAGCAGTCGATTAATCGATAACAGTTGATGGGAGTAGTGTTGTATTTACTGCGCGGTAAATTCAAAAAATCACTGACTTATCAAACAGCCCTCTTATCATGACATCATATATTTGATTCTAGATAAACCATCAAGGTAGGTAGCTCCAAGTTATCATGGACTATCTCTAGCTCCTCATCGTTTTACAGCTTCTGCAACATGTTCTAGGAGGAGCTCCCAGTCTTTCTGCATGTTGTCCTACCAGGCAGTGTCCTGAGATGCACTACCTTCTAAGAGAATACATTTCCTGTAACCTCTTTAGGTCCCATTTCGGAATATTTTTCAGTTCGCAGTGTTCAATATTACTTCTTTAATTTTTGGTAGATACGAACAACCCGTACTACTCGCATGCCCGATTTACATCCTGGCAATTGCGGACTAAACACAATCTCTTCGTACGCTGGGTCTGCAAGACTCATCAATTCCCTTAATACTTCGCGGGGCAAGCGCTGCAAGCACTGAATGTTATTCTGTCTTAGACTAAGCATTCTCTTTAGGGGAGAGCTAAGGTAGGAATACAACCTCTCTGCGGTTTTGTTTAGGATTTGGTATCCCGATTAAGAGCATGCAATGGAAATGTCCCTTCGTTTAATTGGGAGGTGTCACTATCTTACTGGTTGATGTCATCGCAAGGTTAAAAGCTGGCATCACCTCCGTACAAGAAGCGCAATGGACGGTAGATGAACGTCTCACCACAATACGCAACGCGAAGCGAAGTTCTTCAACTTATCGCTGATTTGGGACTTCCAGACGAAAGAGAAGGACGATGTGACCAATACTGCTTTGTATAAATGCCTTAAAAGCACCTATGAGCGGTGCCTCCACCGCGATGTTAAAGTCGTGCTTGGCGATTCTAAAAAATTCAGACTCCACGTCGAAATCACCCCAAATGGTCTGTGGTTTATTGACTTTACCGGAGCCGGAAAGACTGCTGGCTGTAGAGATTACTGTACAAGAAAATTTATAAAGTTACACGGCTATTTCCGGATCGAATACCGATCATGTTGTGATAGACGAAAAGCATGTTACCAGTGTTCTAGATGAGAGTTTGTTGAGAGGACCGAACATCGATTCGGATCACTATATTGTCGCAGCAAAGAACGCCCGTCAACAAACACAAGGAAGGCTCCGCATTGAAAAGTTGCAATCACAACAGACAGCCAGCCGGTTTTATATTCGTCTGGCGCTCATACTTTCTGAGAACGACTTCTTAAGCTCCCTACTGAAGAAAAAGCAGACACCCTAGTTCGTGACGTTGTGGTCAACCATGACAAATGCAGGGTGGGATAGATGCCAAGAGCTCAAAAGCGAAGGGAAAAGCTGGAATACCAATTATTCATACCAATTGGAATTCACGCTCTTGGATGCTTCTTTGTCACACAACCTCATATCTGGACAAATCGGTTACCCTCTTCTTTTTATTTATTTATTTATTTTTTTATTTATTAATTTTTTTTTTTTTTTTTTGAAGAATTTTGACACAAATTTCAAACCAGAAATATCGGTCTTATATGCTGTAGTGGTCGAATAGGTTCCGCGTCTATCGTATTCTTCAGATCTGTCCCCCAGCCATAATTTCTTGTTCACAAATCCCAAAAGAATGCTCGCTGGGAAGAAATTTTCGTCGAATGAAGAGATGATCGCCGAAACTGAGGTCTATTTTGAAGAAAAGAACAAATCGTACTATAGAAATTGTATCGAAAAGTTGGAGGCTCGCTATAATCAGTATGTCACCCTTGCAGTGAACTATGTTGACTACAAAAAAAAAGAATTTTGCCCAAAAAATTCGTTTTACAATGATAGGCCGGGGACTTTTCAATTGGCCTGCATGCTGTATGCTGTAGTGGTCCGATCTGGTCGATACCGACAAATGTACATATGAATTCAGCAGTGTAACTGCCTACCAGCTGCTTGAAATATCTTAAAAACCTGAGGGACTAGTTTGCGTTCAAACAGACCAACAGACAAACATGGCTAATTCAACTCAAGTCGTCATTCTGATGCCATCGCTATTCTGATTACATACTACGGATCAAAGTTAATATCAAATACAATTGCATGTAAATGAAAGGTATAAAAGAAAGAGGCTAAAATGAGAGCTTGTGTGGCTTGAGAGACTGAGCGACAACTACAGGGATCGAAAATTCTATGAGAAAATGTAGCGACTTACAGAAGGTTTCAAGAGCGCAGCATTGGTAATCTGGTGAGCGATGTTTAGAGCATAACGCGAACCTGCTCTTGTCTAACACAGGCGGCTCCAAGTTATTTCCAGCCTTGGGCAGGAACTTAAAAACTGTCATGGATTGAGCATAAGACCTCCTTTAAGCACTCAATTACCCACTTTTTGGTGACCATTTCTTTCAAAGTATTTATTTTTTAATAATTCCATTGCATCTGACATTATCAAAAAAAAAATTATAATACATACATACATACTAATTGTACATACAAACATTAAAACCAGAAATATAAATTGAGATTTTTCCAAAGAATTTAATACAACAGCAGTCGACAAAGCTTGGCATTAAAATTTAATAAAACTTTCCCTAAGCCATACTGTGCATTTCATTCCACAAAGCGCCGCCGTTCATTTATTCAATTTACCATTTGCTGGAGCACAATTTATTTCCATTTGCTGTGATTTGATAATATAATTTACACTAACGCGCTTTTCTCCTCTTCCCTTTTCTAGTGGTACTGACTTTTATCAACTGCTGGGACGTTAAATGGGCCACCGCTGTGCAGGATATTTTCACATATGCCAAACTGTTGGCGCTCTTCATTATCATCGCAACTGGAGTGTATCAACTATACTTGGGCAAAGTGGAATATTTTACATTTGAGAATACCGATACGAAAGTCACATCACTAGCGTTGTCCTTCTACTCCGGATTGTTTGCTTACAATGGATGGTAAGTCGATAACTGCGGGCGGATACAAGCAGAGAGTGAGAGAGAGAGTAAACAAAAGCGGGAGAGCGTGAGGAAAAAGAAGTGGGGGTAGAAGAAGAAGTAGAAAAGAAAACGTCTTCAAACATACTTGCATATATCTATGTACATACAAATACAAAAATATCAACTAAGTAATAGGATTTAAGTAATTGGCTTAAAAGCTGTCCATTGGTTTGTGACAATATTTACTTAGTTCGTAAAGGATATGGCGTATATTCCTTGTTGCATGCGCTACTTCTTCAGCTAATAAAGTTATTGAGTACAAATATTTTTATATAACACCTTTACTTACACTCTCTCTATCTCTCTCTCTCTCTCTCTTCCACAGGAATTACTTGAACTTCATTATTGAGGAGCTTAAGGATCCCGTTAAGAATCTACCGCGCGCCATTGCCATCTCTTGCACTTTGGTTACCATTGTTTATGTAATGGCAAATGTGGCCTTCTACACTGTACTCTCGCCGGAAGAGGTACTCGGTTCGGCCGCTGTAGCTGTAACGTATGCGGAGCGTGCATTTGGCATGTTTGCTTGGACGGTGCCAGGTAAGAGATAGATAGATAGATAGGGGAAAGAGAGCAAGCAAGTGTAGTAAAAATATAAATAACCCAATTTTGTTTACTCTATTCAAACAGTCTTCGTTGCGCTCTCCACCTTCGGTGCTGTGAACGGTATTTTGCTTACCTCTTCACGTCTCTTCTATGCCGGCGCCAATGAAGGTCAAATGCCTGAAATATTAACAATGATTCAGATACAACGATTCACACCCACACCCGCCGTTTTGATAATGGCTTTGTTGTCGATGTTGTACCTAACGGTTTCGGATATTTTTGCGCTTATCAATTATGTGGGCTTTGCCACTTGGGTAAGTAAATTTACATATATATATTTTTTTTCCTTTCGATTATTAAATTTCTCAAACAAATACATTTATTTTTCTTATATCATAATATTTTTATTATCTTTCTTCTCTTCTTCTTCTCTTCTACCATAGTTAAGTATAGGCGTCTCCGTGCTCTGCCTACCTTGGTTACGTTATGCTCAACCCAATTTACCACGCCCCATACGCGTACCACTCATTTTTCCCGTTATCTATTTGCTCGCCACCATTTTCGTTACCGTTGTGCCCATGTACGCTAGCCCTGTTGAGACCGGTTATGGCATACTGATGATCTTGAGCAGTATACCGGTTTATTTGGTTTTCATTGCGTGGAAGAACAAGCCAATTTGGTTCCAGAAGACAATGGGTGAGTTGACGTGAAAATTTAGTATTTTCAAAATTATAAACAAAATTGTTCAAATATCGATTTCAAAAACCTTAAAAGCTTTTTATTAAATTCGCAATTGGTTTTAAGTTCTCATTAACGCCCTTTATGTACATACATATGTACGACTGTATGTATGTATTTTAGTTTTATTTTATTATATTTATTTTTAATATCACGCACATTCACACCATACCGCTGTGGCATATTTATTCTCTTTTAGGTGGATTCACACAAGGACTGCAAAAAATGTTGATGGTTGTTCGTCCAAAAGCTTCCGCTTCAAAGGTTTTTATTATTTACATTTATTTGATTTAATTTTTTAGAACTTTCGTATTCACCTTTTTTTAACACAAAGTCACGCACATTCTTTACTAATACATATGTAGTTAAATTATTTTGAATTTTAATTTAATTTTTATTAAAAAGAAATTTGCTTGCATTTAACATGAATTGGTTAGAATTTCAAAATAAAGGGTGATCCAAGTAGAGGTACTTTTTTCAATAGCCTTTTTTTGACAGACCACGCGTGAGTCGTGTCAAGCTGTCATGTTATTTTTATTCAATATTGTTTGTCATTTCTTCCTATACAACGTTTACAAATCATTCAAATTTATTACGAACATACACGTTCTGAAAAAAATGTGTTTCGCTCAACTCATGGTCAATATAAACGGCCTACTGAGCGCACTATTCGCAACACTATCACCCCTCTTGAGACCAAACATTCATTATTGGATATATTCGACCGAATAGATCACGTCCAGCACGCAGTGAAGAAAATATACCGGCCGTAGATGAGAGTGTACACGAAAACCGTGGGGAGTCGATTCGGCGGCGTTCGCAGTAACTCGCACTGACTTGGCTCATTTTACGTCGATATCTTGAATTGAAAGCATACAAAATAGAGCTTGTACTAGAACCGAAGCCGCTCGATCTTCCTAAGCGACATCGCTTTGCTCTATTGCTCTTGAAAAGTTCCAAGAAGATCCGACGTTTTCGAGCCAAATTTTGTTCAGCGATGAGTCCCATTTCTGGCTCAATGGGTATGTAACCAAGCGAAATTGCCACAGTTGGGACGAAGAGCAACCTGAACAGATTCAATAGCTGCCATTTTATCCAGAAAAAACAACGGTTTGGTGGGGTCAATGGCGACCGGTATCGCGTCATGATAACCGACTATTTGATGCCTGAAATTGATGCTCGTGATCTCCGCGACATTTGGTTTCAAGACGGCGCCACTTCCCTCACATCGCATCAATCAATGAATTTATTGAACACTTCGGTGAGCTGATAATTTCACGCTTTGGAGCACGCGATTGGCCAGATTCAGGCCTTGGAGCAAAACATCACGTGTGTCATTCGCCAGTTACCAGTCGAAATGCTCGAACGAGTTATCGAAACGTAGCCGCGGCCAACATTTGAAAGATTTGAAAGAGATAATCTTAATTCCCATTAAATTTGAATTTTTTGTGTTTTTTTCTTTAAAAAGTATTTAACCTCGAAATGGATCACCTTTTAATTTTTGTTTAAATTAAGCACCCTAAAGTAAGATTTTTGGCACTACTTTTATTTTTTAATAGTTTTTAAGTAGTGTATTAGTCGAGAGGGGTATTCACAAAGTCGATTTATATAATTTTTATAATAATAATTTTCGAAATATCAAAAGCCCGATATTTTACAGCAACTCCCGCATATGCATTTTTTCAAGATATATCACAAGATTTGTAATTATTCGAGGATGACAGCTGTGCAGGGTGAGCGCGACCTCTCCGAAAGAAGCTTTTTAGTTTATGTCAAGGACCAATGTTAATCGATGGTATCGTGAATTCAATCGAGGTCGTAGATCACTCCCAGACGAATTTTGTACAGGATGTGTAAAAGCAGTTGTTATTCCATAAACTCTCGATGCTGTGTGCAAAATTATATTGTAAAACCAGCATAAATTCAAAATTGCATGCACATTTGATTGTAAACAAATCATTGATCAGGTTGGATGCCACGTAAAAAAGGCTTGTGTCAATTGGTCGAGAGAATGGTCAAAAATAATATGATAGCGGTTCTTTGAAACACGTCTATGATATCATGATAGGTGATAAATCTTGGACTTGCGCTTATGGGCTCGAAAGTTTTTCCCACATGAAGCTCTTCCTAGTAAAGTGTTTTTTTGGAAAAACTATAATGTTTTTTTTTTTCACAACCATGCCACTAGAACAACGCCAAACAGTAAACTCTGTTTGCCAGTTGTCTTTCAGGAAATCAGGAAAACCAACCGCCAAAGACGGATTACTCTTCACCACGATAATGAGAGCATCGACTGAAACAGATGCATTTTTGAGCACTCAAAACATCGATTTGATGAGTCGTCTACCGTATAAAAAAATAAACTGAGAGATCAACACTTTTCGACACTTGAAAAGGCGGCTGATGCGTTCAGAATGCATATTTTGGAGAGACCTCAATCAGAGTGGCAAAGGCGCTTCGACAATTGGTTTAAAAGCATGCAAAAGTCTATAGATCCAGATTGAATCGAAGCGATATTGTCCGCATAGTCTTTAGACTGTACATATCTCCACAGGAAAAAGTCGTGAAATTATCTGCTAACCGAAGTGTTCTCTCACTAAAACCAAATTTCGTGGAGATCACGGTCGCCATTGACGTTTACGTTCTCACCGGCATCATTTTTGAAGAAATATGGACCGATGATTCCACCGCCCCATAAACCCCATGGATGAAATGGAAATTTTTGAATCCCTTCAGGTTGCCTTCCGTTCCCAAATGCGACATTTTACTTGTTTACACACCCATTGAGCCAGAAATGGGGCTCATCGCTGAACAAAATTTTGCTCAAAAACGTCGGATCTTCTTGGAACTTTTCAAGAGCCCATACAGCGAAGTGATGTCGCTTGGGAAGGTCGAGCGGCACAAGCTGTATTTTGTACGCTTTCAATTTAAGATCTTTACGTAAAATGCGCCAAGTCGTTCCATACATCAGTCCGAGTTCCTGCGAATGGCGCCGAATCGACTCTCCACTGTCTTCGTGTACACTCTCAACTACGGACGTTATATTTTCTTCACTGCGTGCTGGACGTGGTCAATTCGGTCGAATATTATCCAATAATGAATTCTGAGTCTCAATATGGGTGATGGTGTTGCGAATAGTACGGTCAGTAGGCCGATTATGTTGACCATAAATTGAGCGAAGCGCGCGAAACATATTCTTTACAGAACGTGAATTTTCATAATAAAAAAGGAGTAAAATCTTTATCATTGGCGCAGACTGTGGGATTCTCCTTTTTATCGACTAGGCGGAGCATACTAAATCATTGAGCATGCCTTCGTTCCACCATATTCTGCAAGGAAACTGATACAAACTGCGTGTCAGTTCTTCGCAGCCATATTTAAATGGCTCAGCATGTTAGCCATTAGCCACCGCCGCTTTGTTATCCTTCAAGCGGGCAATCGCTATTCTAACTTCGCCATAGTCGAGTATTGGAACATCTTTTCCATCATCTTCAATAGGAGATTCGATATCACTGTCATTCAGCAAGTTCAAGAAGTGCCCCTTCCATAAACTCAGTACGCGGTACTCGGTCTTGAAGTCTTCTGTTAATAGCCACATCTTTTCATAGAATTTTCTCTCTTTCTCGTGCTCTTCGTACTCACACATTTTGGCCTCTTTCTTTTTTCGTCTGCAAATTCGTTTCGGTTCTCTTTTTATCTCTCGGTATCAATCCCACCGTGCACATGTTGTGGTCGATCGCAGAGTTTCAATGTAGGTAGTCTGCTTTTTCTCCACGGCGACGCGGCAATCTTCTTCATATCAATACCAATAGTTTTTGCAGCTGCTGTACGTAGGGAGCTTGAAATACCGTTCCACAATTCCCTTATAAGGGGCTGCGAATGATGCTCTCAGGGAGAATAAAAAATTGGCTGGTTGTCTGTTGAGGTTGTTTGTTCTGGACGTGGAACTCTCCTTGCGTTTTTTAACGAATGTTCTTTGCTGCTACAAGATAGCTATCGGATTTGATGTAATGCCTTCGGAGCGTAAGCACTTTAGGAACACTGAATACATGTCGTCCCTCAATCACAAAATGATCGATCTGGTTGTGAATTTCTCGATCTGGAGACAGCCAAGTAGCTAGAAGAATTATCTTGAGTATCTAGTATCTAGAATCTCACGCCCCGGCAAAGTCGATCTGCCTCAACGCATTTTGTTATGCTTCCTCAAGGATGTTAAAATCGGCAAACACGATTTTAATTTCGTAGCGGAGAGCGCTCGTAGATGAGTTCTAGGCGCTCATAGAAAGCATATTTGGCCATATCGTTCTTCTCTTCCGTGGCGCGTGAACGAAGCTTAGAGATACGTTGAGGAACTTCGCATTAATGAAGATTTTGGCTAGTCGTTCATCCATTGGATCAATATCAATATCAATTCTCACAACAAGTCCCACGCCAAATTTGCGTTTTTTATATGGCTGCTACGGATGTTTGTCGTGAGCTACTTGGTGAATAACTTTCGAAACATGCTCCACTTGCGTGGACTTCTACACATGGCACCGTCCTGGCTTTGGTTATTTGGCCAAAAAAAAAAGAATTCTAAGATTCCTCATCCACGCGAGATTCCTAAGATGCAAGATTGATAAAAAAATAAGAAATTTCTGTACTCTGAGAGCACAATCAAACATAATTCGTGCGCACATTGCTGTTATAAAATCTCTTTTTTTTTTTTTTGTAACAAAATATAAAATTTTTTGTAAACAAAATATTTTTATTGCTTTGTGAATACCCTCATTGTATATTGACCGCAGATTATTTTAGAAATAGTTTGTTGATCTCCACGATTTTCTCTTAGATTAAACTTAAAATTGAATTGATATATTATGAAGTTTTGTATACGTTTTTAATAATTATTGTACATGAAGTTTTAATAATAATTGTAATTGTAATTATGTTCAAACAATTTCCATATTCCAGTAAGCCTCACACGTTTCCTTCAAAAGATGCTAATGGTAGTCGGCAAAAGTAAACCAGCTCAGGTGTAAATGTCATAATCAGTCAAGGACCTTCGTATAGCTAGCTCCCAAATACGCTCATATACTCATCCGAACATACTATACATACATACAAACCGTGCTTTTCAGCACAAATTCTCACAAGGCATTTAAGAATTTGTATTCCATAGGTACCCATAGTAATGATTATACATATATATATATATATATATAATTATTTTAGTAAAAAAAAAATTATTTTACTAAAAAATAATAATTAAAGATATTATAATTTATGCAAAAAACAAAGTTATTATGATATAAAAAAGCAAAGAAAAATGTTAACTAATAACAAGAAAAAAATATACTAAAAGGCTTTTGTGAATTTGAAACGGTTATACATTAGTTATAAGTAACTATGACAGTTTTAGCATATTAAATACAAGCAGTTAGTTAAATGATATATGTATATATGATTTTTGACAAGGCTAAATACAGATACATACACACAGGAAGAAACTGTTTGTTATTCCAACTCTTAGCGAGAATGGGAATATCAGTAAAATCATAAAAAGTTAATTAAAAAGTTATTTTTCTCTAGAAATTTTGTTTAAAAAAATTTAAAAAAAAATTGTGCGAAAATAAAAAAATATTACGACCAAGGTATTCATGCATGTTAATGTATATTCCAATTTTTTATGTGTTATTCCATTAAAAAAAAAACATTTCTATTATGCATTTATATGTAAGGCAAAAAATAAATTTAAGCAATTTTTAATATGCTGTGTGAGACCCCAAATAGATGAGATTGTTCCAGTGCTAAATGCTTTATTTTTATTTTTAAGTGCTAACAAACGGGCATGCATACAAGCACACATAGAAATAAACAATGAAATTAACAATGCAGAATTTGATATTATTTTTATATTTATTTGTGAGCAATTTTTTTATTAAGCTTTTTATAATGTTAAAATATAAAACAGTTAAATTGAATAAAAGTGACTTTTTAAAAAAATATTTTCTTTTGGTTACTTAATTTTTCAAACTTTTTATATTCATATTATTTAGATATTTTTTCATTTCAAAAATTCATATATTTAAGTTATTCTACGAAATTGTATTCGTCTTTATATCGTCTTTGAAAATATATTTTTCAAACTAATAAATTTATAACAAAATGTATTTTGAAAATTTTTAAAAGCATTATTTCACCCTTAATGCAGCGAAAAAAATTTAAATCAGTATTTTAAAGTTTTTTTCATAACTGTTTATTTAAAAGGGCGGATGATCGATTGCTGAGTTAATTTGCCAAACAGATATAAATAAAAATTATATAAAAATTGCTAGTTTTTTATTCACTTATTTTTTCTAACTTTTAACATTTTTCTCAAATTTCTACAAATGTTTTAGAGACGCTCCCTTATGATATTTTATTTATGTTATTAAGTGAAGCTATTTATTTATATTCCAATAAAAAAAAACTAAAACTCGAAATAAGTTTTTCACTTTTAAACATTTTATTGATATTCTGAAAATAATTTTTAATAGAGGAAAAATTTTTAAAGTTGGTCAATTAGAGTATTTTTTTCCAAAAATAAAATTAATTTTTAAACCTTTTTTTCGCGTCTGATCTATGCGTACAACAGATAAAAAATTATTATGGAAAAACTTCAAATTTTTCCTGTTATTTTGCCATGGAAAACCTCAGTTTTTCTTCTTAATCTATTTCAAAACTAATTTTAAAAAATGTGAAAAAAATTAAAAGTTGTTTCGTTAGTTTTTTTTTCCAACTTATTTTCCAAATTATTTATTGGATTGCTGGCCAACAGATAAAAAATTATATGAAAAATTTAAAATTTTTATTTCTGTTAGTTTTTTCATGAAAAATCTCAGTTTTCTTCTGTTACCAAATTTCAAAAATAATTTGAGAAGAGTGAAAAAATTTAAAAGTTAGCTAATTAAAATACTTCTTTCCCCAACTCATTATCCAAAAAGCCAAAAAAATTTCTAAATCAAAGGATATTTTTTGTACTGATTTAAAAAAAAAATATTCACCATAATTTAGTCTATATATTTTTAAATCGGCTAACTAAGGATTTTCTCTCAAATTATGTTTGTTTCTCAGCATACATACCAGAACTCCAGATAGTCGGGTATCGAGCACTGCGAGTAAAAAAGTCGAAGTGTTTGTTCGAGTATTTACTCGAAATGCTCGTGCTCGGTTCGAAAATTTTAGAGTGATGAGCAATGAGCAAATGTACGAGTTCTTGTTGCTCAAATGCTCGCACTGCTCAAAAATGTTTGAGCAAAACGTGGAGCTCTAACACATACATATATGATAATTTAAGTAATTTAATAGAATAACAATTCAAGATCAAATCTCGAGATCTACAACTACAACACTATGTAAAAAATACGTTGAGGAGATTAGCTGAACAGATGATAAATAAATTTTAATTTTCGCAACTCTGTGTAACTAGACTTAATTCTGGAAAATCAAACTCATTATATTAATATTTAATATAATTACTTTTGTTTATAAAAATAAAAAAGTGGTTCGCCTTTATTTTTATAATATTTTCCATTTATTTTTTACTTGCTTTCATTTTATTTATTTTATATTTTATTTTATTTTGTTTTATTTTATTTTATTTATTTTATTTTTTATTAATTTTTTTTTTTGATATATATTACTTAATTTTATATAATTTATATTTTATTGTTTTTTATAAACTTAAAAAAATTATTAATTATTTTATTTAATTTATAAGATTTATTTTATTTTATTTTTATTTTTATTTTAGTTAGTTTTTATAAGTTTTTATTCTATTTATTTGTTTTATAATTTTGTTATTTTATTTTATTTTTTTCATTATCTATAAAATTTTATTCATTTTATTTAATTTAATATAAATTAATTTTATACATTTTTTATTTTGTTTAATTTAATTATTTTAAAATGTATATATTTTTCTCATTAATTTTTTTATTATTTTATTTTATGTTATTTTATTTTATTTTATTTTTTTTAATTATTTTATTTAATATTATATTATTTTATTTTGTTTTATTTAATTTTATTTAATTTAATTTATTTTATTTTTTAATTTAATTTTATTTTAATGTTTATTTTTTTATATTTATTTTATTTTATTTTAATTTATTTTTATTTTATTTTAATTTATTTTATTTTATTTTGTGTATTTTATTTTATTTTATTTTATTTTATTTTGTTTTATTTTTTTTATTTTTGTTTTTATTTTATTTATTTTTTTTATTCTATTATATATATATATATATATATATATTATATATTTTATTTTATTTTATTTTATTATTATTTGAATTTTTTTTTAATTTTAATTAATTTTTTTATTTTTTATTTAATTTTATATTATTTTATTTTGTTTTATTTAATTTTATTTAAATTATTTTATTTTCTTTTTTTAATTTAATTTTATTTTAATGTATATTTTTTATATCTATTTTATTTTATTTTAATTTATTTTATTTTATTTTGTGTATTTTATTTTATTCTATTTAATTTTATTTTGTTTTATTTTTTTTATTTTTGTTTTTTTTTTATTTTTTTTTTTTTTTTATTATATATATATATAAAATATATAATTTAATTTATTATTATTTGATTTGTTTTTTAATTTTAAATATTTTTTTGTAATTTTTTATTTTTTTTTTGTTTTTTTTTATTTTATTTTAAATTATTTTATTTTATATTATATTATTTTATTTTGTTTTATTTAATTTTATTTAATATATTTTATATTATTTTTATTTTTAATTTAATTTTATTTTAATGTTTATTTTTTTATATTTATTTTATTTTATTTTATTTTATTTGATTTGATTTTGTGTATTTTATTTTATTCTATTTAATTTTATTTTGTTTTATTTTTTTATTTTATTATATTTTTTATTTTTTTTTTTTTTTTTTTAGTTTTATTTTTTTTTTTTAATTTTTTTTTATTCTTTTATGATAAATTTTATATTATTTTATTTTATTTTAATTTAAGTTTTTTTTTAATTTTAATTAATTTTTTTTTTAATTTTTGTGTTGTTTTTCATTTAGTTTTTATTTATTTTTTCACTCATTTAATTTAATTTTATGTAATTAAGTTTATTTTACTTTATTTTATTTTATTTTAATTTATTTTGCTTTATTTAATTTTTTTTAATTTTTTTCTTTTGTTTTTTTTTTTTTTACTCATTTTATTCTATTTAATATAATTCAGTTTACTTTATTTTTCTTTATTTAATTTTATTTTTAGTTTAGCTTATTTTATTTTATTTTAATTTGTTTCCTTTTTATGTTATGTGTTTTATTTTTGTTTTTTTTCTCATTTTATTTAATTTAACATAATTTAGTTAATAATATTTTATTTCAATTTATTTTATTTAGTTTTATTTCATTTATGTTATTTTAATTTATTTTTTATTTTTTATTTTTATTTCATATTTTTTTAGTTTTTTTATTTTTCTCAATTTATTTTTTTTAATGTAAATAAGTTAATTTTATTTTACTTAATTTTATTTGAATTATTTTAATTTTATTTCAGTTTATTTAATTTTTTTCTTTTCTTTTATTTTGGTTTATGAAAAAAAAAGTATTTTCAAAACTTAGCACCTAAAATGGACTGAAGCGATATTTCTTTTCATTTATGAAGCTACAGAAAAATGCATATATGTATACAGGACTGCCAAAAATTCACATAAATTACATGAAAGGCAGAAAAAAAAACTTTGCAAATACAATAATTTCCCAACACTACTAAAAGTAATCATAAAAAGATTTAAGAAAAAAACTTTTTTTGCATAACAAAACATATCTACTTTAGGAAAAAATATAGGAAAGTATTAAAATAGAAAAACCCTTAAAACACTACTAAATACCTGAATATGAAAGAATGAAACCTTTTTTTTTTTAATGAAGAAAAAAACTAAGCTTTAACTGTATTATGTATGTTTTAGCCGTTGCTGAGTGTTTACATATGTGTCATAAATATAACAACAAAATCATTTTAACAAAATCTTTAAAAGTATTGGGAAAAAATAAGTGATTAAATATTGTTTAAAAGAAAGCTGAATAATTCAAAAAAACTAAAAATTATGTACATGTGATCGTAAGTAACTATGTATTCATATGTATGTATGTAGCTAACTAGCTGTTTAGCTATAGCAAAAAGAAAACAAAAAATAAATAATAATTAAAACTGCTACCAATTACTAATATATATACTTATATATATGTATATTGAATAAGTTGTTGACAATAATATTATCATTAATCAATTACAATTGCATATACAATATTAATGTATGTTTTTATATGTATGTATTTAAAAAAAAATTTGAAAAAAAAAACTATTTATTCGTTGCATATTTGGAATTTAGAAAAATGCTCCATATACTGTGAGAAATGATTAATACTAATTTACTACATACATATGAGAATCTAATTGTACACACGCATACCTATAATATTATATATCAAAAAAAAGGTGGAATTTAAAGGGAAATGAAATTGCATACAGTATTGGTATTTAATTTTAATTACATATATATAGTACATATAATGGGATTTATCTGTAAAATATATATACATACTTACGCATATATGTACATATGTATGTAAGAAAATTAAAACAATAAGCGCATAAATTAATTTCATTCGCTTACAGCCAGGTGTAATGGAATTAATTTGCCCAACTACTACATATGTCCATTCTGAGGAAAATTAATTATAAAAAAAAAAATTAAACAGCAAGAAATGTACAAGCCAATAAAACAATGATGAAGACAGCAAAATTCAGTTGTTTGATGTTTTAAGAATTCAATGGATTTAAGTTTTTTTTAATCGTTACAAGTTAATTGTTAAACTGAAACGCCATTTCTGAACAGGTGGCAACCCTCTGCAATAATATGTTCGACTATAATCTTCCCAAAATCTCTTTTTTTATTTGTCTATATATTAATATATAATTTATTTAACCACTTTAAAATTAAAAAAAAAAATTTAATAAAATCTGCGAAGGCAAAGCCATGTGGTTGCGCATAGGGTTTGGACTCCAATGAAAAATCATACAAATAAGACTTGCTTGAGAAATCTCCTGAAAACGTTTTAAGAATATTAGACAGCAGGAATTTGGGAATTCCGATCCCCCGCTGCACAGCTGGTTGATGTTCTTGTAAGACTAAAAACTAACATCATTGTCATCTAAGGAGTGTGATGGATGGAGCAGGGACGGAAGTAGGTGGATCCTTGTGAAAAAGTGCCACATCAGTCATATAAAGGAGCGTAAATATTTTTTTTTTTTTTTTTTTTTTTTTTTTTGGGGATGACGTCCGTGCAGAGGAAACTCTCATGAGTACTGCTACACCGCCATAACAGTATGCACGACTTGCAACCTCACAGCTGCACCTATGTACGTACTAAACACCTCTCCACTCACTACCACTCTCCCCACTCTCAATAAAGTATTACCTCGCGGGGCCGGTAAGCACATTAGCTATTACGCGTTACTTTAACAACGAGCTACGATGCACACAATACCTGAGTAGCTGGAGAGGCCTAGTCTCCAGTCTACAACATTCTACTGCAGGCGGAAAGTCCAAGTTTCCGCTCCTTCTTCTCTTAGCAGACCCAGGGTTATGGTCGGAAAGTCCTTGTTTCCTCTCCATATTCCCATTATTAAGAGTGCCAGAATTCAAGTTAGGGCAGGCAGAAAGGTCTTGTTTCCGCTCCGCTCAACTGATAGGCTTTTAAGCTTGGTCGAAAAGAACGAGTTTCCGATCCAAGCTAACTTTGCATTTTATCATATCATTTGCCATACATCGAGAATTTCACCCATTACAAGTTCTTTATTAACGCCTTAAAATTTCCGCTTGTCTTAAACTTGTATATATGACTTTCGAAATCATACATATTCTTTGCCAATTTTCAGGGGAAAGCAACATATAAGTTAATGTCTGAACGATAACTCGGACATCGAAACATTACGTATCCCGCATCTTCCTCACACTCTGGGCATATTGTACAAGACGCCGAATTGTCACGGACAAATCTGTTGAGGTATTTCCTGAAAACTCCATGTCCTGAAAGGAATTGCTTCAGGAAGAAGTCGGTGTGCCCATGTCTTCTTTCTATCCACCGGCTTAAGCAAGGAATGAGCTCGTAAGTCCATTTGCCCTTCGCAGGGTTATTCCATCGCTCTTGCCAGTCACTTAGAGACCGACGCCTTCCTTCGGCAGAGATTTCCCTTCGATTAACGGCCACATTTAGAACCGAGAGCCTTAAATACACCCTTTTCATTTCCTCCGCGAGGATGTCAATTGGGATTTGACCAGCTAGAACATATGATGTTTCATCCGATATCGTTCGGAATCGACAAATAACTCTAATTGAGCTTAATCGATATAGGGCGGTCAACTTTCTGTTTTGCGAGTTGTTGCTCAAAGCTTCGACCCAAACTGGTACAGCGTATAGCAGAATAGAACTTACCAACCTGCTTAATAGTTTTCTCTCACTATGTGTATGCCCGCCATTATTTGACATAATACGAGAAAGACTAGTATGGACTTTTGAAGCCTTATCAACCGCATACTCTATGTGAGCTTTAAAAGATAATCGATTATCGATCATAACGCCAAGATATTTTATTGCGGGCTTAGATGTCATTAGCTCAGACCCTACCCTGATATTAATCACCTCTACCAATTTTCTGCTGCTAATTAGCACGGCCTCTGTTTTGTGTGCAGGCAGTTGCAGTTTCCTTGTTGAGAGCCAATCTATAATCTTTTTTATTGATTCGTTGACCTTGTCTTCCACCTCGGGTATAGTTTTTGCCACTGTGACCACGGCGATATCGTTGGCAAAACCTATTGCATTGGTTCTATTTGGAAGTTGTAACCTTAATATGCCATCATACATCAAATTCCAAAGGAGCGAACTTCAATAACCTTTCACTAATAATACCCTCGCGGATCTTCCCCAGGGTGTCTAACAAGCATATTGGGCGATAGGAGGATGGATCACCCGGGTTCTTATTACCTTTGGGGAGAAGAAGAAAGTATCTTCATTCAAACACTTTTGGAAGGTATCAACGAACATCTCCACTCTCTTCGCAATCGCCAATTTCAATGCATTGTTGGCAATACCATCTGGACCCGGAGCCTTTTTGTCCAGCGTATATCTTCAACTTAGCGCTCCGATGGAAGAGAAGGACGATGTGACGAAAGATGCTTTCTATGAGCATCTAGAATGCACTTAAGACCGCTACATTGCAAGTTCTCCATGTACCGCCGCTTCAGAAACCATTCTTTTTCGAAAATGTCGGAAGCAGTGCTGCTACGGTTAAGAATGTCGAAAAACGCTGGAGAGAAAATTAACTGCAGAGTGGGATAGATGTCGTGAGCTAATGTGAGAAGAAAGAAATATTTGTAGAAAAACAAAGAGAAGAGACCGAAATCCACAAATATGAAGAATTAATTTTATGCAACTGAGTTTATAGAGGGCACACCTCTCCAGCCTGCTGAATGGCAATGAAAGGGTAAGACCCGGGGATGGTGAGACAGAATCCTCAATGACGTTTCAATAACGATTATTAGCTTAAAGAATATCAGTGCCAAGAGCCATTGATTGCCATTGATTTAGCTATTCATATACGGCGGTGAAGAGCTAAGTGTGCTCTGCCCAATCAATGAATAGGGGGACCCCAGCGAAAAAAGTATCGCTAAACAACCAACTTTTCATAGATGTTAAAACTGCATTCGACAGCACGAAAAGGAGATGCCTCTACGTTGATATGCCTGAATCAGGTATTCGTTATTCAAAACATATACGGCTGCGTTATATCACGCTTGAAAATGCCAGAAGCACAGTCAGAAGATGGAGAATGGATGGTGATGTTTCGCATCTCGAACTTTGTTTATTGTAGATAAAAACAGTGAAAGACGCGGGAACTCTCCAGGTAAGCCGAGAGAACTCTGTTCCAGCTCAGCTTCGAGGTGCGCATTAGCTCAACCGATCGCTGAGCTGAAGTGAGACCCCTCTACTTAGAAGAAAACTGCAGGTGGCTGAAGGAGGAGCCCTTATTCAATGTCAGAAATTCACGCGGAAAAGTAGACGTTTCCGGCTGAGGGGCTACCGCAATTAGAAAAATAAATTAATTTTTTTATTTCCAGGACCCGAACCCTGTGCTTTCAAATGGTAGTACGATATGCTAACCACTCGGCTTTAGCGACCGATGCCGTCCCTATATATGAGATTAAATCACGGCTACGGTTGCCGACAATCTCATCACCGAAAAACCGACAAAATTGAGAAAGAGATGAAATTGTAGTAACGCCCTGGTGACGCCATAATCAGCGGTTGGCTTTCGATAGCATACTCAAAACCCCCACAAATCCTCTTATTGAGTATCATTTTATGCGGGAAGCAATGTATTGTCCTCACGGCCCTCCAGAGATCTTCTCTTTACAGAAAAGCCCTGCAAAGGATATGGGTAGAGATCCGCACACTCAAAGTTGACGTGGAAATTTTTAGGACAGTTTTCTACAATTATTTGTCCCAATGCTCGTCTTCGAACAAAAGCAAGTCAATACTGTTTTTATAAAAAAATGTCTGTCTTTATTGATTTACAAAACAATAGATCTTAATTGAGAATTGTGGGTATCAATAATTCGGATTCTGGGTATCAATAATTCGGAGTAAATTAATGTGATGGTTTTCCAGTTGATGTGAAGAATCGTAATGGAGTTCATAACACCATTTCGGATGGTAATATGAATGCGGTGCCAACTGCATGCATGGTGGAAGGCCACAGATGAGATAATGAGAGGCTCTATAACTTTCTATTACCTGTCGTATCTCCTAATTATTGCGCACCGCCAGGATTTCATCTTTTATTGCGTCCGCTAGTTGAGTTTTGCACATTTTTAATTTCAACACCTTATATTGGGCCGCATTTTCATTGAGTTCCTTCGCCTTTCGCCGCAAGTAAGGCACCAAATTATTTTTATATTCACAAAACTCCAGTTCGTGCAACAGATTCTCCAGTGAGACTTGCGCCAATTTATAACGATTAAAATAGTATTGCATGCTGGATTGTGGCTGCTTTTCGTCACCTTCGAAATCATCACGATCCACATGCTTGGATTTCTGGCAAACATTTTGACATAATTGCGCCACACCTTCCGCATATTTGCAATCGTAATATTGTTTTAGAGCTTTGTAAATTCTCTCGAAACATTTTTCGAAACGCTCGGTCCACGTGTACAATTTGCGCTGTATAACTGAACGTGTCTGTGCTGATTGTTTTGCCGACAACGCGCTGTTTTGCACACCGCCACCTTTTAAGCGGTTATCGGGGGTCTCCGTCCAATCATTGTCCGTATTCGTTAGCCGCTTATGCTCCTCCTTCATGCCGGTGTAAGCGCAGTGTGCCATCTTCAACATATCACCAGCAATCTGCCCGCCATCCAGTGAGACATCGAATAGAATCCACCACGGTTCGCCACCACCAAAATGCGCACATATGCAATCGTTTAAAAGCATGCTGCGCTCATCGGCAACCCCACGTTTCATTGGTTTCTTCAATGGCGGTGTCGACGTGCGCAACAAGCGACACATACTACGCTTGGAATTCCCATCCAGCTTATGTAAGTACAAATTTATAATGACCAAAGTGACGCGATGGATGACATACCGTTGATCTTCGAATTCATATTTCACCTCGATTAACTCATGCCATTGACCCACGCCGAAGAGACGACGATACTGTGAATCCAGCCATCTATGCAGTTGCTGCGTAGTGCTGAAACTTATATCGCTTCGCAGCAAATGAAAGAAGTGCCCGGTAATGGGATGTTGTCGCAGATCGTAGTATTGCAAGTGGATGCTGGTGAGTTTGCATTGTATCATTTGTAGACGTCGGTCGACGTTGCGTACCAACAGATGATAGAAGAAGCAGAAGGAACAATGACGTTTACTGCAGAAGCGCTGTAGACAACAGTTTTTGCAGTTCTCGAGCAACTCATGTGTGAGTGCGAACATTTCATTGCGTGTGCGTGGATCTGTGCCGGTGCCAACAAAATCGAAATGTACACGACGCGTGGTCTGCTGGTTGCCGACTTCCTGTGAATTTTGTGAGTGACCTGGTTGATCTGCGCGCTCAATGCTCTCTCGCAGCAGATCGTTACACATTACTTTACGTATGCTCTGTGCGGCTTGCAGACGCCTCTGGGAGGCTTTCGTCGTCAATTTCCCGCATATATTTTCTGCGGATGTTTTCACTTCCATCGACATTTTTGCTATTTTTTACTATTGATTTTGATAATAATTTTGCTTAATAATTTTTTTTTTTTAGAATTATTTGAATTTTTTTCTTTGTTTGCCGAACGATATTCCAAAAAATTATCGTCGATGTTTTTGGCAATCTTAATTGTTTATTTTTTTCATGCCCTTTTTTTGAAATGTCCGAGACAGGAAGAAGAGTATTAAATTTTAATGGCACAGGCTTCTTCAAATGAATCAATGAAGTAAATTCAAAAAAGCTTTAAAAATCCGAACTTCTGCTCACTATACTTGTAGTGTAGACCTCGAGCTTGAAAATTTGGTTATTCTAACAGACTCTTTGCTCCCTTCGTATCTTTGATGGATAGCTAATGGTACAAAGCTTCTAGCGATGGGAAACAGCGAACTTCTTCGCGAAAGGTCGGTAGAACTTCTTCCGTTGGGTTCTCCAAACCGCACTTCCAAATATATGAAAGAAATTTTCATCTTTTCGATTGTTCGGCTCTTTCCCGATGGATTAGTTTTTGGTCTACTTCGATACATGTGGATTTCTTATTGGACTAGCGAATATTGAGCGGATGCCTTCGAACCTCGTGGGAATCGGGCTCGATGGAGGTAATCTTCTGACACTGAGAAACACCAAACTCCCGCTTAGGTGAGCGTTCTGTTTGGTCACTGTCTATTTATTAAGCATTTGGTATCACAAAAATTGAGTTTGTCCCGGACCTGGCTGTAGTGGATTTGTAGGGCGTCCTAAACTGAAAAGTTATTGTCTAATACTACACCAAAAAGGTAATTCACCGGTAAATTATCATTCCCGCAGATTCATACTAAAAGCAGAAGTTAATAGAAACTCTGAACGCGACATTTTATATATAAGTACAGACCTTAAACGTCATTCATTCGCGTTACAAGCACCCAATAAGACGATGAACTCAAGTCACCCGAGTAATTATGTCGTAATTAAGTCCATAATATTGCAGCCAAGCAAAATCTCACCTATCCAGACTCAACCCTCACATAATCAACTTATATGTGTCTCAAATCCTTCGAAATCGAACACTGGATTGTTAAATAAAAAATAAAAATTTTATTTTTGAAAACACACATTTTACTAACTCTCTTGTAAACACATAGTTTACTTCAATATTGACATTGCAGTATTTTCTACTAAACTGAACATGTTACGGTATTGGTTTGAGCTCTTATATACCTCGCATATGGCTCTAGAAGGTTCTGTATGAATATTCTAGATGACGAACATTCGATACTTACGCTCAAGAGTATGCTTTATTTATAGGTCTCTTCCTTTCACCCACCACAATATGTTACAATCAAGGCAAATTTATTTAAACCAAGGCGAATTGCAATAAATCTATCTCTCTCACCTTCCTCCCTTTGGCTCAAACGGCTTGATTATGGGCCTACCTCACGAACCGTTACAACAGCAACCAATGATCGATTATGATCGATGTTTTTGGTTTAACATGGAGGAGGGCTTATAGGAAGCCACAGCTTGTCTCTACAACTTTTACATCTAATTGATTACATTAGACGTTCTTTGAGTTTCTAACGGGTGAGGTTCTCTACTTTTTAAAGAAAAAACACAGAAACTTCAAATTTAATGGGGAATGTTTATTATCATTCGAAAGAAAATTCTTTGGCATTTCTTTTTTGAAGATTATCTCTGTCAAATGTTGGCCGTGGTTACGTCTCAGATGGTCCATCCGTTGATTCTAATTTTTGATGACTCGTTCGAGTATTTCGACTGGTAACTGGCGAATGATACGCGTTTTATTGTTTTGTTCCAAGGCCTGAATCGAAGCGGGATTGTGCGCATAGACTTTAGACTTTACATATCCCCTCAGGAAAAGTTTAACGGTGTGATATCACACGATCTTGTTGGCCAATCGACCGGTCCAAAACGTGAAATTATCTGCTCATCGAAGTGTTCCCTCAATAAATCCATTGATTGATGCGATGTGTTGGAAGTGGCGCCGTCTTGTTGAAACCAAATGTCGCGGAGATCACGAGCTTCAATTTCAGGCATCAAATAGTCGGTTATCATGGCGCGAGAACGGCCGCCATTGACGGTTACGTTCTCACCGGAATCATTTTTTAAGAAATATGGACCGATGATTCCACCGGCCCACAAATCACATCAAACCGTTGTTTTTTCTGGATGAAATGACAGCCCTTGAATCTCTTCAGACTACTATTCGTCCCAAATGCGGTAATTTTGAACCAGAAATGGACCTCATCGCTGAAAAAAATTTGGCTCGAAAACGTCGGATCTTCTTGGGACTTTTCAAGAGTCCATAGATCGAAGTGATGTCGCTTGGGAAGGTCGAGCGGCTTCAGTTCTTGCACAAGCTCAATTTAAGATCTCGACGTAAAATGGGCCAAGTCGTTCCATACGTCAGTCGGAATTGCTGCGAACGGCGCCGAATCGACTCTCCAAGCTCTTCGTTACACTCAGTTACGGCCGCTTTATTTTCTTCACTGTGTGCTGAGCAAGGTATATTCGCTCGAATATTATCCAATAATGAATGCTTGGTCTCAAGACGGAGGTGATGATGTTGCGAATAGTGCGCTCAGTAGGTCGATTACGTTGACCATAAGTTGAGCGAAGCACGCGAAACACATTCTTTACAGAACGTGAATTTTCGTAATAAAGTTGAATGATTTGTAAACCTTGTTCAGGCGTAAGTCTTACCATGATGAAATGCCAAACAATACTGAACAAAAATAATATGACAGCTTGACACGACTCACGCGTGATCTGTCAAAAAAAAAGGCTATTGAAAAAAGTACCTCTACTTGGATCGCCCTTTAAAACATGAAACAAGATTCCAATTCTCTCTTTTTCAGGTTCTGAAATCCGGCTACGAAACGTTCTTTCATTTGAATACTGTAATTTCCAACAAAACAAACTGTTGCTCAGCTCCACCATTGCACCTGGCAGGAAGGGCATTTTGTTATTATAAAGGAGCATTCCTTTATCAGAACCTCTACAGGAAATTCTGCATTAAAATAAAATAAAAATCCCAATAAATCAAAATCCAGAATCGAATACTACTCAGGTCAAGCATTAAATAATTGAGTAAAAAGAATTTTATTATTAAGAATTGTTGCAATTTTTTTTTCCTTAATGAACCGAAACTTTCGAAAGGGAAATAAATTTGGCTACAAATATTAATTGAATTTTGGTTGTATGCCTTCTCCTTCTCGTGTCTGATGTCATCACCAAAATAGAAATACACTTTACTAGCCAAAAATTTATAGATTAAATACCGTTAGAGAAAAGTAGGTCCACACGTGGAACTAAGCACTACCCGCTATTAGAGTTTTCAAAGGCAACTTTTTAACGACATCGCCACTCCCTTCATTCTTCGTCAACATATTTCTTTCGGTCTTAATCGTTTCAATCAAACAATTCTGACAAGTCTCCAAATGGCGCAGTTTACAGTTTGTAGCATAATCCTTGATTTCCTTCTTCTTCGCCTCAAGATAGACACGCAACATTGCGCTGTCTGGCGAGTTTTCAATCTCTTTAGCCAAACGTATGAATTCCTTCATAATCATTTTGAAATTTCTCTCGCATCTCTCCAATGATTCAGATCTTTCGGAAGGATTATTCATGTTGCTGTAACACAGAATCGGCCGTATTGAACTGAAGCTTAACATGCTTTTAAGTTCAGTGCAAATTTTACGTATATTTGTATGATACTTGTATTCGTACAAGCTATGGATGTGACGAAGCACTGCCGGCACCAGTTGATCCATCTTTGAGTACCAGGTATTCAAGGTATTCGACTGATTATTGAACTTGTTCACAAATCTATTAGATATTGAATTAGCGACTTTAAATGTTGGACTACTTTCCGCCATACTTATCGCGGACGGTGCATCACAATGATTCACACTCAGCCGAGAGTTGAGTGTCACTTGACTGCCACTCGTTATATCCAAAAACGACAGCAAACTGTCCAGCTCCAAATCATTCGTCTTTTTAAGCTGCAAATAGATGGGAGGGCAGGAAAAAGTCATTAAAAGTGTGGAAAATCCTTTGAAATATTTTCTTGAAACTTACATCCTCGGTAGGATCCTTGGCATTGATGCCGGCATACGCAGAGGTTGCCAAGTTCAATTGATCATCGATTATTATGCCACGACCCTTCGCTATCGGTACATGGAAAACGAACCAAGTGTACCAATTCTCCTTGGGACCCAATATTTCTCTCAGACAATCGGTAAGCATAACACTCTTGCGTCCTCTCTTCGCGCTGCGTATATTCTCGAAACAATTACGCAGACACGTCTTCGTATCGCTATCCATGTGACAGAGATAGACGTTAATAAGGCACAAACGCACGGTATGCACACGGGTGTGCATGTCGCAGAAAGTGAAGTTCAAGTCCATATTTTCAGTGCCCTGACCTTTGGCGAAAAGCTGTAGATATCTCGTTTGCAGCCAACGCAGCAAGTCCAAACTTGTATGGAATACGTTTTGCGGCTGTGATTTACGTTTACTCTTTACAGTGGCAGGCGGTTGATTGTCACCAAGGAAATTAATGACGTCATATTTGCGTAAATCAAAATATTCAACCTTCGAAAAAGGCAAAAAGTCAAACCCAGAGTACATATAGAAAGTAAAGCCAAGAAGTTCCATAACACACCTTAATCGCTATCAATTTAGCTCGCAAGTTCATCATACGTTTATCCACCTCGGAGACAAGCAAATTGGATAGGAAGGAGAGCTGACTTTCACGCAATGGAAAGAATTGCAGTAAACAGCAACTGGATTTATTGAGAAAGAGCTCGTCCATAAGCATAGCGAACTCCGCACGTACAAATGAGTTTCGCGCTGTGCCCACACAGTCGAAACGTAGCGGCTGTGTGTGCGCATGCGATGCCCATTTGGCGTACGTGGTTGACCTGGTGCCTCTATTCGCCGACACGGTTGAGTTCACCGAGAGATCGAGAACATTGCGAAATTCCTCGGTATTGCCAGCGTGTACATCTTCATCCACCATTACGACCACGCGTTGTCGCCGTTCCATTTTGGTTTTATGATGAATGATTATGATTTAGTCGAGCTTGCGAAAGTTTCGTTTTGAAAGGAACACTAAGGAGGTTTCGAGATCAGCGTAAAATCCAGAATTTTTTTTTTTTGCAAAAGTTTAATTTTCGTATAGAGTTAAGCGCGCTAAAGAATAATTTAGATTATTTTGTTGAGCTATAGAGATTTTCAAAAATAATTTTTATAATTTTGTTAGAAGAATTTATGAAGATTTTTTCCGAAAAATTTTCGATTTGAAATATGTCGAAAAATCAAAGGTGTTCTTGGTTCAGATTTTCCAAAAAAAAAAGTATTCACAACGAGCTCTATTTTTGCTGTTTACTTTATCGGTGTTACAGGAGTAAAGCTGACAAATCACCCGCTGCTTCAGACGTCACTATATCTGCCTTTTCACTCCCCGGCTTTGTTCCCACGGAAGAGCTGAGGAATATAAGGGACTACGCAAAAAACAGGTACTTAACTAATTAGAGACGCAGACGCCAACTCCTATCACACAGTTTGGGGCAGCTCAGTTTCTAATGATAGAGAGCTGGCTCTTTTCGACTTCTTTTCTCTACGGACCTTCTCACTATAAATATAGGTAACACTCCAGCCTGTATAAATAGGCGGAGGACTATTTTCAGATTCCGCTAATGGTTGATAGTGATGGGCATAGCGCATCAAATTTAGAAAACTTTGCTTCGATGTACATTGTGTCCATCCGCTTGGCGTTCACACCGAACAGGTGGCAAGAGGCTAAGGTGATTTTTATTGCAAAGCCTGACTGAGAAGGTTACTCTGTACCGAAGTCTTATACATCAATCAGTTTCGCATCCTTTCTATTGAAAACTGTAGAAAGAAGCTGTGACGACTGTATCAAGCAGAAATACCACCCGAGTGTCTGTCATTCTGCCAGCACGTCAAAAGTAAATCAGCTGTTATCGCTCTACATGAAGTAATTGTGGGATTCATTGACGTAGAAGATGTGTTTAACAATGAAAGCACCACTGAGCAATAGACGGACTGACCCCCTGCGGGTTAGGGGTTCAAGAATTTGCCCGCGGTAAGGCATGCCTGTCGTAAGAGGCGACTAAAATCCAATAGTTCTCGCGACAGTCGGGTCTTTATACCGTAACAACTCCAATTTTTATCCGGCCAAGGACTGTCACTCCCGCAATATTCCCCGAAGCCAAATTTGGGGAATTTTCTGCGGTTACAACAACAACGACAACAACAACAGCAATAGAAGGGCTTTAGGTGAAGAAGATGGTACTAAAATCATTTAAAAAATCATACGTGTTACACCAAAAGGGGTCAACTTGTATCAGCTATTGTGAACTAATTTGATAAACCTTCTGGCAAACTTCCCAACCAACTATCGCTGGTAATATAGAGATCACTTGAAATCGCAGCTTATTGAGCTAAGGGACAAGTAATCTCAGTAAAATCGGAAAACTCTGAGGTATGCCTCCTAACGAGAGAGACGTAAGATCATTTCCGAATAGTAGTGGATCAGTAAAGAGCCTTTGATATGGTCAACCGCGCGGTGCTACTATCGAAAATTAATTATCTGACCGGAATGAACATTAAATATAAATATTTACCAGGTGTGAGGAATATAATATTCTAATTGAAAGGAAGTACCTGAAAAAACTGACGCTAAAGACTCTTGTACGCAGTGATGTTAATGAATCACACCACATTAAGCGTTTTAGTCCAGATCACATTATAAAGTTATCCAATATCTGCGAATATATGTATTAACAAACGATTATTCCAAACTCATTCGCCTGCTTTTCATTATTACTCATCCGCCCGGCAAGAAAAGTTCGGGAACGAACTGATTCTGAACTTATTGTGAACTCCAACCGATTAATCAGCAATCGATTGGAGGCTTCATCAAACGGTACAATTGAACCTGCTTATTTCAATGTAAACAAAACAATAACAAAACATCCAATCAACACATAGAGATGAGCAACTAGCGATAAGTATGCCGTGCGGAAATAAACCGCCGGCGCTGTTATCACTATTATTGCGAGGGAAAAAAAACGTAACATTAATTTTTGTACACATTAGACGAAAATTTAGTTAAAACAAAGTTACTTATTTAATAGAAGTACTTAAGCGGTATTAAGGAAAACAAAAACCGCTTATGAAGTCAAAATAAAACATATTGAATACACACTGTCAAAATGGAGGCACCTCACCCTATGGACAAGCCAAACACACTATCTTTTCGAGAGCGCCAACAGCACGAATTAGAAGTGATGAAGGTTAGACATACATATACTCGTTAAATATTTATTATCTTCTCATATTTCAACAAATTTTCTACAATTAAAGGCGATTTTCGGCAGAGATGTGGAAGTATTGCGTCCCAGCTGTGATGTAAATGTACCTGCCGCGCAATGGAAGCCAACTGAATTACGCATATCTTTGACGCCACTTTGTGATTCCAAAAATGAAAAGCAAGAAATACATGCACGCGCAAAATTGCGAGTTACATGCCCATCCAAATATCCAAAACTGTAAGTAGATTCTGGTATGTTATGCTTTTGAAACTCGGATAAGATTAACAGTTATTTACCCAACAACAAAAAGGCCACCTAAAATACAGTTAGAAGATGTGAAAGGTCTTTCCGATCGCCACATAAATGAGTTACTAAGGCGTCTACATACAGAATCGGAGAAACTGCGTGGCGAAGTCATGATTTACGAACTCACACAAGTTGTACAATCTTTTCTACGCCAACACAATACGCCACCAAAGGGATCTCTTTACGATCAAATGGTACAAGAAAATGAAAAGCGTGAAAAGGAACAACAGGAAATGCAGCAGCTTAAGGAAAAATTAGAGCGACAAACTTTGATGGAAGAAGTTGAAAGACAAAAAGAAATGTTCAAAACCGAGGCGAAACGTCGTGAAGAGCCACGGCGTAGTATGAGTGAATCTAATTACCATGATCGCTCTTCGGAGAGTTCTGAAAACTCATCACCCTACTGCCGTGGGCACTTCTACCCCAACAAGTGTTTGGAGCATCGTTATAGTGAAAAACTATATTTTCATAAGGTTGGCCGTCAAGTGCAAAGAGGTTGTTGTTTAGGTAAGAAATAAGTTATTGATAATTATGTTATATGACATTTTCACGCCCTTTGTACATCGTAAGGTCATTCTCAAAAGGGATGTATTGCTTACACTGGCATTGATTTGGACAGCGGTCAATTGCTTTATGTGACCGAATGGACCATCAAGTATGACCAAATAGATCAAAAATGCGGCAATGGTGGACATTGTCATTGGGTACCAACAGAATCGAAATGTAATGGAAATCATCGTGTAGATGTCGTAATATCCTCGATCGAAAAACAAGTGGCGTCCCTGGCGCAACTACAATACAAAAATCTCGTACAATATGAATGTGTGTTATGTAAAAAAGGGAAGGAAGGACTTATAGTTTATCTTGTGCAAGATTTTGTTCTCGGCACGAGTTTATCGAACATAACCTCCACTCTCGGTTGGTGTACTGATGGCGTACGAATGGTTGCGCGTGGTGTATTGGCCGCGCTGGTTTACCTGCACAATAAAGGCGTATCACATAGTCGCCTGTTGGATAGTACAGTATTTATGGACAATACGGGCACATTACGTTGCACAGACTTTTCGTTAGTAACCAATTTATTGGAGCTTGTTGGGGGCGCAGGACAATATACAACACAAGGTGATCTGCCAGCATTCGGAGCACTTATCGAAAGTTTAATGCCATCGCAGACCTATGAGATGCGCGATTTTATTGAAAAGTAGTTGGAGAAATAATACAAATTTATTTCCTTACGTTTACTGCTAAGTTCTATTTCAGATGCAATTCGGAACGTACACTTTCAGCGTCAGAACTGCTCGAACATCCTTTTTTACATACATCTCTGCCCGGTCAGGATGATAAAAGTGATCAATTAGCTATTGCTCTAACACATAGAATACAACGGAGAATATCCGCTGGTACACCAGATAATGCAGGGAAATTGGACACAAGAACGCCTGATCGCGACTTACAACAACAATTTCAGCCGCAGCAGCAGCTGCAAAAAAAGCAACAGCTAATAAAATCTGTACCTTCAGCATTCACACCTGTAATACCCACTGGTCAATCCAGATTACACACCGAGTTTGAAATTTTGCAATATTTAGGAAAAGGTGCTTTTGGTGATGTTTTAAAGGTGAGTGAAATAGATAAAATTTATATTTATATTTTCTTATGTGGTGTGTTGTTGAACGCACATTTCTCTTTTTTCAGGTACGCAATCTATTGGATAACCGTTCATATGCCCTGAAACGTGTACGCCTATCAGCTTGTAATCGCATACTGTATAGGAAGATTCGTCGTGAGGTCGAATTACTATCACGTTTGAATCACGAGAATGTGGTTCGTTACTATAATAGTTGGATCGAAACTGCTACTGAGTCAGATGAAGAGGAAATGGTAAAAGAATATATATTTAACCGGAAGTTAAAAATGTATTTCAAAAAACTTAAAACGAGTTTTTTTTTTATATTTAAGGAAAAACTGATGGAGGATGCAGAAGAAGACTCAATAAGCAATGAGATTTGTTCTAAACCATCTAAAACATCAAAAATTACTTTGCCCGCGAGAAACGATGATGATGGGAGTTCGTCCAGCAGCATGTGGAGTGCTTATGCGTAAGTATAAATGATTTCGTCGTGAGTTCGGTTAGTAAATATACATTTGTATTTAAAATTAGACCAAATGCTGATGATTCCGATTCCGATGGTATAGAATTTGTTGACTCCAATGGTGAGATTGCCAATTACGATGATAATGAGGATGAGACCGAAGAAAATGAAACATCAAAAGATGTGAAAAGAGCCAACTCACCGCACCTTAGGCAAGTTCTATACATACAAATGGAGTTCTGTGAAAAGTGCACCCTAAGGTGAGAATATATATATTCTTAAAAGTCAAAGATATATGATTTTTTTTTATTTTTAATTTTTTTTTTTTTTTTTTTAAAGAACTGCTATAGACAATAATATATGTGATAAACCTGATGACCTATGGCGTTACTTTCGTGAAATTGCGGAAGGTTTGTCACATATACAACAACAAGGTATTATACATCGTGACCTAAAGCCGGTAAATATATTTTTGGATTCGCGTGATCAAATAAAGATTGGTGATTTCGGTCTAGCGACAACTAGTTTCCTAGCACTGCAAAGTCAACGTATGTATTTCGGGAATTTATTTTATGTATGTACATATGTAAACTAAAATTTGGGATTTTCTGTTTTACAGAAGATCAAACTGCACAACACTCCACACAAGTGGCTTCCATGGAGGATGGCACCGGCACCGGCACCGGCAAGGTTGGTACTACCCTCTATGTGGCTCCTGAATTGACTGGTAATGCCTCGAAATCGACATATAGTATAAAAGTTGATATGTACACTTTGGGCATAATACTATTCGAAATGTCTCACCCGGCATTTACAACTGGTATGGAACGTGTACAAACCATTATGAACCTACGTACTCCCGCTATTGTTATTCCCGATTTTATGTTAAATAACAGTAAATACGATAAAACAGTCCAAGTGAGTTGATTATAGTCGACAATTTGAAATCTTTAACATAATCTTCACACATTTATTTTCTTCAGATCATCCGTTGGCTACTAAACCATGATCCAGCAAAACGACCGACGGCAGAGCAGTTGCTAGCTTCCGATTTAGTGCCGCCACCGCCAGTAGAAGCAAATATATTGCAAGAAATGATACGCACAGCGCTCAAAGAACCACAAAGTAAAGCTTATAAACATCTAGTTGCGCGTTGTCTGCAGCAAGAGAATAATGAAGTGACCGAATATGCTTATAATTATGGCATCAGCAGTCACACACTGGATAGTACAATCTCACTGACGCCAATTTTCGAATTTGTTAAAGCCAAAATTGTCTCTTTGTTCCGTAAACATGGCGGCATCGAAATGAATACACCCTTGCTGTCGCCACTTACGAAACGTAGCAATCTGTGGAATCAACCGGTGCGTCTAATGACACGTTCCGGCTGTGTAGTGCTCTTGCCCAGTGATTTGCGCACCGAATTCGCACGTTACATTGCAATGAGTGATGTGCAAATGATGCGCCGTTATTGTATTGAACGCGTCTACCGCGAAGAAAAGGTCTTCAACTGTCATCCAAAACAAAGCTACGAATGTGCATTCGATGTAATAACGCCAAGTGCGAACAGTCCGCTTGTGGATGCCGAACTTTTGGCGCTTGTTTCTGAAGTCACTAACGAAATACCGCGCCTACGTGAAAAGAATATGCGCATACGCATGACTCATACGCTCCTTCTGCGCGCCATATTAATGCATTTCAATGTGCCGACAACTTCGTATAAAGAATTGTTTGCGAACATAGCGGATTTCGTTGAGGGACGTATTACTAAATTCCAATTACATTCTGGCGTGACAACGATCATGGAGAAATCGCGTTCCTCGGCTTCTGCACTTATCGACGTGCTACAGGTGAATTTCCTCTTAAGCTGCACGAGGAGTAATGTCGATGAATCACCGCTAAAAACGCTGTTGCGTGGTAAAGGTGAAGCCGCTTCGATGGCAAAGATTGCACTTAAGCAATTGGAGTCCTTTATGGTGCTAGCACAGAGTCTTGGGGTGTCGGTTAGTGCGCTTATATTACTATTCGGAAATATTTTATTTCGCATTTTTTGCTTTCCTTTTTTTTTTTTAGTGGCCAATATACATTTTCACCGGCCTGCCCATAAGTTTCGAACGTATCAATAACACGGGTGTTGTATGGCAACTAATAGCTGATCTGAAACCCAATCGTATTGCACGGCCTTCCGTACTCGCCACAGGCGAACGCTACGACACACTGCTCAACGAATTCCAAGAGCAAGCGCAACGTTTAAATAAGAATGTACCCGTGCGAGAGCTCAGCGCCGCTGGTGTATCACTTTGGCTCGACAAACTGGTAGCTGCAATCGATACGAATTACATAAAGGAATGTCGTGCCATCGATGTAGGCCTTTGCGTGCTGGGCACCCAGCCGCCACACAGACAGGTCACCGATATTATGCGTCTGCTATGGTCGGCGAATATACGTTGTTGTGTGATGGAGTCGGCCAACGATACGGGTGAAGAGTCAAGTGACTTGGTTAAGTTGGGCGCATTGCATATTATTTTGGTGGCGGAAAGTGGCGCAATCCGTGTACGTTCTTGGGAACGGGATCGTTTCAATGAGCGTCATGTAACGCGTGCCGAACTCAAAGAGTTCATAAAGAAACTTCAATCCGAACTCGGCAATGCCAATGCCGTTGAGTATGCCAATCAGTTAACGATTGCTGGCTCTGGTAGCAATAGCGGCGTTAACAGTGTTGGACATTTTGGGCGCGGTGATGGTGGCTTATACAGTTCGGCGTCAAGTGGCAACATTAAAAGTGGCTATTCGAGCCAATTGCCTAATGTGGAAGTTATCTTTATGCTACTAGAAAAGTTGACGCATAATATGAAACGGCGCTATGAGAATCAGGTAGTACCTATGCGAAGGTGAAATTGTTAATTTATGGCTTACTCAAGCAATTTTCTTTTTGTTTTTTTTTTTTTGCTTGTAGGTTGCACAGCAAATGTCTGCAACACTTTCGCAATTTATGAAAAAGGAAAATGTTGTCGTTTTGGTTGTTGATTTGCCGCCCAAGCTCATCAATGCCATTGTGGGCGCAATAAATCCACGTGACATAGACAAAAGGGAGAGCGAAATTGAGTTTTACAATATAGGAGAGCGGTGAGTTTTAATTGAGATGTTTTTTTTTTTATATATGCAAACATATGTATATAATATATTGATTTCGTTTCTCACACAGCTATCCCAAGTACAAACGCTATATTTTTGAAATTAAAACCGAAATTAGAGATTATATAATTGGCGACAAGACAATTATCGTTGCCATGTTTACCATAACTGATTCGTATTATCGCGTTATACTTTGATTTATCATTTGTAAAAATTTAAAAACAAACAAAAAAAACAAGCATTTATATATAAAAAAAAAAATATTTAACACCTTCTGTTCCATTCAGTTTTAGTCTACTAAGCGTAAATGATTTTAGTCAAATATATCTAATATAATATTATTTTCTATTTTATTTATTTATCTATTTTATTATGCTCAGAAATTGTACTTTAATTATTTTTTTTTTCGTTATTTCTCTCATCTGTGTCATATGCATGTATTATGTAGTTGTATTGTAGTTTGTAATAATAAAAGTTTCTAACGTGGATTTTTAAGATACACAAATTTAACGGTGTTTTCATAACTGTATACTGTATACTGTCGAATAGATTTTTCTTTTTCACTACGCCGCATCCTCAGTCGCTTTATTGTGACTACGTGGTATACTTGAGGCAGCACCCTGCAATACTTTGCGTGATAAACGCATAAAACCGGAGACAGGATCGCGTCCGAAGTACTTCACCTGTATTTCCTGTCCCACATCCAAGCCCAAGGCGGAGGGATGCGCAATCTGCATGTAAAACACATACATATAAACATATTTCTATAGAAGCAATGTACTACAATGAGACACACCTTTCTTTGGTCCAACTGTGAGTTGTGCAATAGCGCTGGCGGCATGGTGGGGTATAGCACCACCATCACCCCTGTATCACGTATTTCTGTAATTTTGGCACTATATATACCACCAAATTCCAAATCTGGTATGCGTTCTTTTGTCAGCAAAGCCTCTATATGCTCTTTCGCCTCCTCCATAGCTGCTTGTGAGGGCGCAAATATGCTGTATGTGGTCTCATCTTCGGCTGTGAGTGATGCGCCCGTTTCGAGGTAGATACGTTTCAAATGCATGCCACCGGGCCCGATGAGTTGGCCACGCTGTTGAGGTTCAATTGTTATGCGTTCGGTCACAGGCCAGCAATCTTTTGGATATTTGCTGATATAATTATTAACAGTTGGTTAGCTTATATACATAACATATATGTATGCAAAAAAATAAATAGCTCACCGATGCTCTCTTATCACTTCACCCATAATATCAAGTATGCGCCCCTTGGCGTCAGTCGCCTTTTGCAAAGACTCCATTACGACTTTCAACGGTATACCGGGCACCTTCAAATCAGCCTGTATAGCGGTGAATCCTTTACGCGTACCCGCCACTTTCATATCCATATCACCCATGTAATCTTCAATACCCAATATATCGGTGAGTATGCGGTAATCGGTAATATGTTTTGTGTCGTTGTTTTCATATTTAGTAACCAAACCAATAGCGACACCGGCCGCTGGTGCTGTCACTGGTACGCCAGCATCCATGAGCGCCATAGAACCGCCACACACCGATGCCATGGAGCTAGACCCATTAGACTCCAATACTTCCGAGGTGAGACGCACAGTGAAGGGATAATCGTGCGGTAGAGTGGGCACCAACGCGCGCTCTGCTAGTGAGCCGTGTCCCAACTCTCGACGCCCAATCGGGCCTATTCGACCCACCTCACCGGTGGCGTATGGCGGGAATTCGTAGTGCAACATGAAATTTTTGGCCTTCAAACCACTATAAGTTTATATAATGAGTAAAAAGAGTATTTCAGTTTAGAATATGTAAAATAATTTGTACAGAATACCTTTCCAGCGCTGTAATGGCGTCCAGCTTCATCGCGCTTTCGTGCGAATCAAGGGAAACAGTACAAAATACCTGTGTCTGCCCGCGCTGGAATAACGCTGAGCCGTGTAACGGCTTATATAGATCGACCTAAAATTGATGAGACAACTTATAAGTACTTTTTGTTAGCAATTGGCCGCACCTCCTCTTACCTGACAACTAATATTTCTTAAACTATCGTAGTCTCGTCCATCGCAACGTCTGTTCTCTTCAAATATCAGACTTCTGAATATACTTTTACATATTTTATTAAATTCTTCTCCTATTAATGATGGATCTGTATCTGGATATGATGACCACACTTTGTCAATAACATTTGTACGCACGTCATTCACAGCATTATCACGACTAATTTTGTCGTGTGTTGCATCTTGAAAGACTTCACGTAACCGCATTTCGCACATACTCTTTACAGCTTCAGAGATTTCTGTTTCGACAGCAGGCGGTGTATCAACGTCGCGTTTTTTCCGTCCATACGCCTTTTGTAAACGTTCAATTTCATTGATAATAAACTGTGCCTCGCGTGTGCCTTGTTTAATGGCTTTGAGCAGGTCTTGCATGAGCACCACATTACCTTTTCCTTCGAGCATAACAACCAGGTTTTGTTTCGTTGCCGATACCACTAAATCTAATTGAGAAGTTTGCAGCTCACGCCGCGTAGGATTGATAACTACCTCACCATCACAGAGACCAACACTAAATCATAGTTATATAATTGTTACATGAAATTTATTGCAAATGCGAATTGCTTACCGCACCGCACCAATTGGACCATTCCAAGGTATGTCGCTTAAGCTCAAAGCCATCGACGCTGAGTTTATTGCCAATACATCCGGTGAATACACTGCATCCATAGACAACATATTGCACACAAGTTGCGTTTCTGTACGAAAATCCGCAGGAAATAGTGGCCGCACCGAACGATCTATAAGGCGAGCGGAAAGTATCTCTTTTTCTGATGGACCTAATTCACGACGCATGAAATTCATAGGTATACGACCAGAAGCTGCGCTCTTCAAGCGATAATCAACAACGAGTGGCATAAAACTCGCACCAGGTGCCTGCTTAGGTTTAGCCACTGCGGTAACCATTACAGCCGTGTCGCCCATTTGACTGACAGCTGTGCCATTGGCAAAACGTGCCAGTTTACCAGAGCTTAAAGTTATGTGGCGTCTGCAAATAATATGATTAATATTTAATACTTGAAACATGCTCATTGCAAATTCAAGAAACACCATACCCATTGGAAAACTTAACTTCCACAGCAGGACAGTCACTTGGACCACTTTGTATGTACCGTCTATAACGTGATGTGCCATAACGTAGCTGTAACTTTAGCAGTTTCAAACATCTTTGTGGAAATACGAACATCTTGGTTGAAAACCGCGCCGCAAAGGAATTTGAGTGGCTATAAGAAAATACTTTGACAGCAAAGAACAGCTGATTGCTGATAACAGGGTCTGCGGGGGATTTTGTCCTAGAAGAGCTCACTGTATAAGGTATTGATTACATAAAAAGACTTTTAAAAAAATAAATAGTTCAAGTTTAATAATAGTTTTGCTCGAAATTTTTGTTTAAAACATTATATGTTTGTTCCAGTCAATAGAAGTTGTCAGTTAGTTTACAGAAATTAAACAACTTACCAGCACTGTGTCGGTTTGTCAGATGAATTGGGTTCTCGTCTTCGCTAGAGGTGTTGAACATTTCCAAATAAAATGCATGTTATTTAAAACAAAATAAATTTAAGGCAATCAAAGTAGGATATGCTTAAAATGATTGAAAATAAAAAGAGTGTGGAAATCCTGATACTGATTACGTCAGTACAAAAGTATATATATTTTTGTACACAGCTCAAAACCGCTCATCTCTAAATTATCTGAATTATCTGTAATCGCCCAAATCACCGAATCGGCTACTAAAACGGAGTTGGCGAAATTTTGACGTTTCACAGGTTTTCACAATTTTCATTGGCCCCTTTGCAGTTTTCGTTTATTCCATTATTCTTTATCGAGAAGCAGAACAGATAGTGTCGTTTTCGGGTCTCGTGGAAATTCCTTGTGAAAATTTTCTTGAAAATTGTGGCAAAAATATAAAATTCAGTAAATCAAAAAATTTCCTTCCTTCCAAATTCACACCACATTCGCTAATGGTATGAAAATCGTCGCGCAAAGCTGAATTTTCGAAATAGGTGTGTTTATGTGCATAGGTACGTGTATTGTATTGGCGGAATTACCAAAAAAAAAAAGAAAAATTTAAAAAAACGCATATAAAAGAATAAGCTAAAAATTTATGATAAAAGAAAATTGTAAAGAAAAAGCCTAGTGTAGTATAAAACGCCGACGTTGAAAACCGAAGAATAGTGCATGGAAGAACACACAAGCAAGAGCAGAAAAGTTCGGTTCATTCTATGTGTTGGCCAAAAGTAAAATTGCGACAACAACAGCAACAACAATAACAACAAAGGTAATAGCGGCGACTGCGACGTCGCTAGTAGAAACAAAGTCAACAGCAGCGGCTTCCACTAGAGCATCAAACTCAAAAAGACAGTGGCAAATTGTATGCCGCATAAATGATTTTTATTGAGGCCAGAACACACTACTTATGTACATACATATGTATATGAAATCGAATTACTAAAACAGTAATTAAAAAATAGAAAAAATTTCAAATTTATCAGTAATTGAGAATTGAAAGCAAATAACAAATAAAAGTAGTAAATATTACATACATAAGTGCATATACATATACACTTACTAATGTAAACTTGATGTGAATCATAAGTGAAATTCATTGATTAAATAAAGTGAATTTAATGCGTAGCATTGAATTTGAGCGACACATTTTGCTATATAAAATACAGTTTATTGCTTATGGAATTTCTAAAGATTTTTTAAATCATATTCTTTTTTATTAAATACAGTGCAAACACGTGTACTTGATATAACAAAAGTTAAAACAAATAAAGCATATTAATTTTCAACAAAAATTATTAACAATATATAAGTGGAGCCAGATACTTAATCCTGTTTATGCATTTTTCAGACATTTAACGTCTGAAAGTGCGATAATTGTGGAGAACAGTGGCTTTTGTTTAAAACGGCCCAAATTGATGGGGTTTTTTTTTTCAAAATAGGTGTATTTGAGGCTATTAATTTCAAAAAAAGTGGCAGAAAGCAGAATATTACAATGGTTTAAAAGTTATCAACATTTAATGTTGACTTTTTTCACATGTACAAGGAGACCTCCTGTATATCGCTTACACGCAAGCAATAAATGCTTGGCTAGAACGATAATGCCGTACTGCGTAAAATAATATTAAAATAACAATAATAATTCAAAGAAAATATACAAATTATATAAATGAAAAGTTTTGCGTGAAATTACTGTGTAAGGCGAAGGCAGTGTTGTTCCGGCCCAGGGTTATTTATTTAAAGCGCGGCAAAAGTACATAAGAGTTGATTGCGAGAAAACTCACTAACCACATTTTTAAGTAAAATAGCGACTAAAAATTAGCGAATTTAATAGGTATTGGTTAATAATGAATTGAATATTACAACAACACATAACATGTCTGATGTTGGCTCAGTGGTAAGAGCACTGGTCTGTTAATTCATGTTCCGTTGTTTCGATCTCTGACTTAAGAAGTCTGAAATGGAAATGTGGTGGTCTCTGAAACTGCAGTCACTTCTACCATTTTCCTTTGTTGATTAACAAAATATTCAATTCAAATAACAAACATAAATAGATATTTCAAATAAATCCCCATTTACTCATAATAACTTATTTTAAATCAATTGGAAAATGTTGGACCTTAACTGAAATTAAAGTTAATAAATGTACCGGCTAAATATTCGTTAAAAGCGTATGCAAAAATTCAGGGTATTGTTCAATACTTTGCACCACATGTTTGAGTGTTATTAAAAATTATAATAAAAAAAAAAACTGAAAAAAAAAAAAATAAATAAATAAAAAAAATTAAAAAATAATAAAAAAAATAAAAAAAAATAAAAAAAAATTAAAGAAAAAAATAAAAATAAAAATAAAAATTTAAATAAAAATTAAAAATTCATACTTTCCATTTAATCGAAAATAAATTACTGCAAATTTATACCGTAACATTGCAGTTGCAGTACAATACCAAGAGAGAAATGTTCTTTCTTTGCTAGATATCAAATATAATGCTACTTGAGCCCAAAAACAGTGAGCAAAATACGAAAAAAAATTTCAGAATTTTCCTTAATTATTTCCCTACTTTACAGCTTCAATTCGTTTATGTGAACAATCTGTTTTTAGCCGATAATTGTGTATTTTAAACAATCGACGACATTTTCAATACTTAAAAAATAAATCAATAATAAAAATGAGCTATTAATTAAAGTAAATGACAAATGACATGGCATTTTCCCAATTAATACTACGAAAATAAATAAATTTATGCAGGTAACTGCATTTGCTTGTGTGTATTTAAAAAAACTGAAGTGTGTTTTTCCTGTTCTTAGTGATTTTTAAGCTGCAATAGAAATAAAACGAAAATAAAAGACAAACATACACCTACTCGTGGTTTTCAAAGGTGAGCGCATAAAAATTTTATGATGTTATTTTTAATAGTTATATTTGAACTCGTCTCTTTGTCCATTGCATTCTTCTGTAAAACTTACTTAAATGTGTTTATACCTACGATCTATAGCCGCCTATTGCTGTTCCATGGGAGGTCGGGACGCGCGCCACGCCAATACTCGAAATTTTAATTCGTATTAAATTTATAAATTTTATTATATTTTTAGAATTTGTTTATTTTCTAAACGTAGCTTGTTAAACAATATAATTTGTTTGGATAAGTGATAAGATCAAAACTCTAGATAATGTTTTAACAGACAGTTAACTATATTAGTCTCTGCTCACTTGGTTTTTATTCCTCAGAAATGTGCCTTTATGTATACGTAGATACTACTATTAGGTTTTTTAGGTTTTCTTTTTTCAAAGAGCTTCAGTAGGCCATCAATTTAAAAAAAATTTTTTTTTTGCGTGATATGGATAGAATCAAAGTGAATTTAACAAGGTGAACTTACAAATTCAATATTTTCCATTCAAATTTCAATTCAAATTACGAGATTTTCAAAATTATCTGTCATTTTATGTTTTGTTTTCTTGAATTTGATTTGATTTTCTATTTGTAAATGCGAAAAACTTCAGAATTGTGATTTGTGCGAAAAAGAGTTGAACTGAGAGTTTGTGAATTTTTAAAATTCGAAGAATTTTTATGATTTCGGCAATTACTACACAAAAGCAAAAACAAAATACATGCTTTCCTGCTCTTACTTTCATAAGTTCGACTTGGATAGAGTTGTTATAAAATAATTTGTATTTAAAATTTTAGATTTTTCGTTTAATTTTTTTTTTATATTTTTTTAGAAAAAATTTTGATAAGGTTAGATTATACTGGCTAGCTGTCACGATGTATGTACATATGTAGACCTGTTGGTCCTTTGAAATGCCAGATGGATGTTCAGTTTAGTTCGAGCTGAATACTTGCTTACATAAATAAATATTTTTTTAGTTTTAAAATTTTTGCAATTATTTTCCATAGACTCTCTTAATGAGCAGATAATTTTTAAAATAATTTTTAATAACTTAAATTTTTTTTTTATATTCAGTATAAAAAATATTTGCAGTTTTGTTAATCAACTTTGCTACCCATTGAAACACATTCGATTCCACATTTGCACTAAACTACTTATCTCATATACACAACAACAACTAATTACAACACACATTTGCTTTCGCTCTTCACGGCGGTTTTGTTTTTATTGTTGGCTTATTATGTGATGACGTTGATTTTATTAAATGTTGCATGTGTTCTTGCTTTTTTTTTTATTAGATTATTTTTTATGACACTCTGAGCACATTTATGCTGTCAGTAATAGCGTAATTTTGCCAGTGAGAAAAAAAGTAAAAAGAGGCTCTGTAGGTATCTATCGCCTTTCTTTTTAGCAATGACCACAAGCGAGGAGTATATGTATATGCATATGTATGGATATCTATGTAGATGTGAACGCAATGTAATGTAATCATATTCGTTCATATATCACACTTCTCCTCTGATTTTGTTATTCACTTCTAATCCATCTGCCTAATTGAACCATCGATATTTCTTACGTCTTTCTCTAACATTGACATTCCACATTCCACCATTGCTTATCAGTTGCACAACACTATGGGGATTAGTTGACAATTGCGCGCTGTTGGCCACTCAACAGTTCTGCAAACAAAGTGCTTACGATTGCATTTCGCCTAATCACGAGCCCTTTTATAATGTTTGGGAAGTCTGTTGATAGTGTGACAGAAAAAAAAAGTTGTTCAGGTTTTATTTTAAGCGTCCTAAAGATAAAATAAAACACTACGACCAATTAAAAAAAAAATTATTATTTTTTAATTATTTTCCACTCCAGTTCTATTATTGTTTTTTAATAGAAATAATTCCTTGAAATTTTTTTTCGCTCACACAGAAAGTTAAACCTTTGCTTGCGATAATTTTTTGAGCTTAAAAAACAAATATTAAAAAGTATCTCCTTTTTTGTACAGAAAAAATAAAGCCTAAAATAAATAAATAGATAAACATCAGAAAAAATAATAAATTTGCATAATCTGCACTTTATTTATTTTTTTATCGATTTTTTTACAGGAATCCGAAATTTTGTACTTTACTGAATAAGTGAAATATCTGTCACAGCTTCTATTTTTAAACTGAAATTAATATTTTGTCAAAGGAAAAAAGAAAAATCGACTAAAAACTGTTGTTCACACAAGTACTCAATTAGTTAATTGAGAGCATTTTATCAAATAAACAACCTGATTTCCATTAAATTAGTCTCAGAGGTCAAAAGAAAAAACAAAAATCGTTTAAAAACTGTCCACACAGGTACTCAATTAGTTAATTGAGAACACTTTACCAAATAAACCCCTAATTGCTATAAAATTAGCCTCAGAGGTCAAAACAAAGAACAAGAATCGGTTAACAACTATTCACACAGATACTCAATTAGTTGATTAATTGAGAGCATTTTATCAAATAAACCCCTAATTGCTATAAAATTAGCCTCAGAAATCAAAAGAAAAAGAAAAATCGGCTAAAAACTGTTGTTCACACAGGTACTCAATTAGTTAATTGAGAGCATTTTACCAAATAAACCCCCTAATTGCCATAAAATTAGCCTTATGAAAAATTAAATATTTAGTTAGCAATTATTGAAGAATTTTGAATGAAAATAACAGGGTCTGCTCACTAAAAAATGTTCAAATTAAAAAAAAGTACTGGAAAGGGAAAATTTATTCTTGTTAGTGAGGTCGAAATATTTTTGTAACAAATGTGAACTGAGTAGATAACAGCAGACAGAAATAAATATGAAGGAGCGCTACCGAGTTTATGCATCTGTTTTAGCTGCACTTTTATGCATAGATAAATTTTTTTCTATTATTCCCAAAACTTGTTCCAACACAAATTTTCTTAAATTGCTTGAAAATGCCAACTTTAACTCTCCCCAACATGTTCTCTTTCCTTCATAGTTACAGACACTTTGCCAGCTTTGCTGACACTTGAGCAATCACTGTCGCTGCTGCTTGTTGCTACTGCTGCTGCTGCTGCTGCTGTTTACATTAGAAGCCAAGGAGATAAGACAGAAATGTCTCCTTCGGCATGTCAAGACCGCTCGCTCGCTACCATTATCGATTGTTGCTGATAAAGGAAATTCAAGTGACACAAATTATATATAAAAAATAAGAAAAACAATAACAACAACAACTGTCGTGTCCAAAGCAGTGGTGCAAACAGCATCAACAGTAATAGCAGTAGCGGTAGCAGCACAGCTACAGTAGCCGATAAGACGAAGTGTCAGTGCAGCACAGCAGGCGAGCAACTGAACAAGTGTTGTTGCAGATGAAAATCCACTTGACATTTAACAACATCCTGTCACTCCACACTTTGGTGCGATTTATCCTCAGCTCCTTCCATCTCACACCTTGCTCTTCGCCATTCAATACCAAAACTCCTTGCACAGCTGCATTTCCAATCAGCACAGTGTGTGCCCCGCCACTTGAGCAGCTCCACTCAAGCAAACTGGTTCAATTTTATTATTTTAATTATTTATATTCGTACATAAGTGCTTGTATGTGTAAATGTGATCGCCTACGAGCTGCCTAGTTACTGCACGCATATTGGAAATTTTTTTAATTTACATATTTAAGTAATTTTAATCTCAAAGGATCCATAGTCGCACCCCTTGCGGTGCAGTTTTTGTTTTGCAGGAAAAAAGTGGGCGTATGCTTCTCATAGCACTTCAAAAAAAAAAAAGTATTAGAAAAAACTTAGGATTATTTTTAAGTTTTTATATTTTCTCTAACACCAACGTGTGCACGCGATAGCCGAGTGGTTAGCATTGCGTACTGCCATTCGGAAGGCCTGGGTTCGAGTCCAGATTCGAGCAACATCCAAAATTATAGAAAATAAATTGTTCTAATTGCGGTCGCCCCTAGGCAGGGAATGTCAAGCCCTCCGAGTGTATTTCTGGCATGTGAAAAAGCTCCTCATAAAAATCTATCGGCCGCTCGGAGGCGTCTTAGAATAAACTGTAGGTCCCTCCATTTGTTGGTAAAAACATCAAGGCGCAAAACCACAAATTGGAGCAGGAGCTCGGCCAAAAATCGCTTCAGCGGTTACAAAGCGCCTTGCAAAGAATGAAAATAAAGAAATTATTACTAAGAAACAATTATTTACGCTATTATGCGATCGTTATATAATGTGTATCCTTTCCTTGCCGATTTCTGAAGTCTATTTAATTTCAAGAATGTATCGTTATTGTCACATTCGTCTCACGTAGCCTACCGTTATATAGATGTTGCACAGTTCCTTTAAGTGTTCCTGAAATTAATGAACTCTAGTTTCAGATGTTTCAGTGTGGTAACTGAAAACAAGAAAAAAAGGCATTATTACAAAATTTAGGCAAGAAATTAGAAAAAAAAAAATAAAATAAAAAAAAAATGAAAAAAAATAAAATAAAATAAAAATAAAATAAAATAAAAAAAAATAAAATAAAATAAAATAAAAAGAAATAAAATAAAACCAAATAAAATAAAACAAAATAAAATATAATATAATAAAATAAAATAAAATAAAGTAAAATAAAATAAAATAAAATAAATTAAAATAAAATAAAATAAAATAAAATAAAATAAAATAAAATAAAATGAAATGAAATGAAATAAAATAAAATAAAATAAAATAAAATAAAATAAAATAAAATAAAATAAAATAAAATAAAATGAAATAAAACAAAATAACATAAAATAAAATAAAATAAAATAAAATAAAATAAAATAATATAAAATAAAATAAAATAAAATAAAATAAAATAAAATAAAATAAAATAAAATAAAATAAAATAAAATAAAATAAAATAAAATAAAATAAAATAAAATAAAATAAAATAAAATAAAATAAAATAAAATAAAATAAAATAAAATAAAATGAAATAAAATAAAATAAAATAAAATAAAATAAAATAAAATAAAATAAAATAAAATAAAATAAAATAAAATAAAATAAAATAAAATAAAATAAAATAAAATAAAATAAAATCAAATAAAATAAAATAAAATAAAATAAAATAAAATAAAATAAAATAAAATAAAATAAAATAAAATAAAATAAAATAAAATAAAATAAAATAAAATAAAATAAAATAAAAGCAAACAAAATAAAACATAATAAAATAAAATAAAATAAAATAAAATAAAATAAAATAAAATAAAATAAAAAATAAAAAAAATAAAATAAAATAAATTTATATAAAATAAATAATATAAAATTATATAAATTAAATTAAAATAAATAAAATAAAATAAAATAAAATAAAAAATAAAATAAAAAATTAAATTAAATTAAATTAAATTAAATTAAATTAAATAAATTAAATTAAATTAAATTAAATTAAATTGAGTTCGGATCCAATTCGAACAAAATTAAATCAAACAACATAAAATCAAATCAAATCAAATCAAATATAATTAAAGAAAATAAAATAAAATTAAAATAAATTAAATTAAATAAAATGAATTTAAATAAAATACCAAATATAAACCAGAACGAACGGCTTTCTTCGGCCACACCGAAGTTTTTATATCTTTCATGAACATATCGAATATATTGCAATTTGCAAACTTTTGGCCTAAAAACTCATATGTGAACAAATTGGTTGTATGGGGTCTATACCAATATGCAATTCACGTTCTTGAGGGGTTATACTCCTCTAGAGGACCACAAAATAGGCCTTTTTTGAGATTTTTTTTCGGGAAACCTATTAAAAAAATCTGATTTTTGACAAAAGGCATCTATTATACATATAATTAACTGCTTATAAATATTTCTTAAGAAAAATTTATTTAAAAATGACGGCTATACAGCGTTCTCCCTAGGATGTCTCCATTTTTTCGGGAACCACGGCCGGACATACAGTTCCTGTAATTTTTTTCTTTTAATAAGTTGTTGAACGGTTTCCGCTTGTAAATAGCAGTAGCTAGAGAAGTACGTAGGATTTTTTCAATATATGTATTTAGGAAAAAATGGCGGGTCTCTAAAGGAAAAAGTAACAATTTGGCCTAAAAAATTGTTTCAAATTTGTTAAAAAAAGAAAATATGCAAAATAAAAAAGTTCTAATTTTGTAGATTATGTATTTCTGAAGATGTTGTCAAAATTTCAAGTGAATCGGTTGTTAATTGTTTATGTTATGTTTCCGTCCAATTTGAAAAAAGCAGTTTTGAGATAAACCCGTTTAAAGTGTTGAGTATGCCTTACTGTTACTGAAACAGACACTTCAACTAGAGAACGAAAATGGGGCATTTAGAAGTTTTTATCTGTCATAATCTTTCGGGATAACATTTTTGAGACCGTAATTTGTCATTCGAAAGCAAAAAAAAAATCAATTTCCCGAAAATTCTGGAGTGGCCTAACCCCTTAAGTAATTTTTTTGACAGATGAGAAGTATGTGGATAGATCGCAGGAAAGAGTCTAATTAACTCTATACTCTCATTTCCATTGGCCTTTACTAAGTTTAAATTTATTCATTTGGTTTTTACTAGAATATCCTTTTCTCCATATAAATGACACTCGATAAATCTCCTTTATTGGTATTTTATTGATCTTTTTGCTATTTTGGCACGTTCACACCCTCCCCTCACTAAAAATATATACACTTTAATATCTATTATTATGCACTGCAAATAAATATATATAAGAACACATTTTTGCGCAACAAAGGCCAAAGGACATCACTTGGTATGTAAATATAAACATAGTTTGTATATATGTATACGTCGATTAGTCAATATTTACATAATATTTATATGCCATGTCATTTACATTTCTATTTTCGTGCGATGTTTAATTTACATATATATACATATAGACATTTATAAACATTCGAATTTTTCCTTCTCCTCACCCAAGAGTATTTACATATTATGTATATATGTACATATGTACTTCCGCGCCTGGGTTGTCAACGACAAGCCTAAGCAACGTCATCAACACTAACGCCACTAATCTTCGCCACTTTTGTTGCATGTCCTGCTGTTAGCTTGAGTATTTCGTATTTCGTCATAGGCATTGTCGTATACGCGTTGGTGCGTTCAACCGTTATTGTCATAGCTATTTTACTGGTTGTCGTGAATTTCTTGTGTCCTTCTTCTTGTCTTGGCAGTCTTTTGTTACTGTTTTACTGTTGCTATTGATAGCTTCTTTGAACCCTGTAGAAAATTCTCACTGTTCCTTTGATCCTTTCGTATTCGATAAACGCACATTACATTTAGACGAGTCTATTCTTATCACCGTTATTGTTACTCGTCATTGTCATGGGTGTGTTGTTGTATGTGAGTGTTGGGAGTTACTTCTGTTTGCTATGTTCTCAATTTAATAACTTATTTTTGTGTATATTTAAGATGGAACTATGAATCGATTTCACATTTTGTGCGTATATTTTCTTCCATATGCACAAAAAAGGAAATGCGCAAATTTTAGAGTGAAATAAGGGGGTATTCTACACTAGAGGGATGAATTTTGGCAATCTTTGAAGCTCCGTGAAAAAAAGCAATCAATATTTTTACTATTAATCTTTTTATAAGTTATTTATTGACTTAAGAAAAATACAAAAAAAAAATTTTAAACAAAAAAATTTTAACTTCACGAATTAACATCAGATGAAAAATTGTTTTGTGACCATACTCACGATATCAGCCTTTCTAGCAATCTGAAAAGAAATATATATTAATCTAGAGGAATGTCGTAATGTCTGGAACTACGGAAAAGGCGAAAAAATTTTATTTCACAAAATGAAAAAAAAAATTACTAAACCTGTTTTTTTGTATATTTAAAATTTTTTTAAGAATACTAAAAATTGAGCTCCAGACATAGAGAAGTCTATAAAGATGACTCTCCAAAAATTTCAAGTAAATCGGTTCAGCAGAACTTGAGATATCGTTGGTATCGTTTTGAAAAGATAGTTTCGAGAAAAACGTGTTTAAAGATCCGCGTAAAGGCCGAGCCGATATGGATGCCGCGTCAGAAAAACCACCTGTATCTCCGAAAATAATTTATATTTTGAAAAATCCTCTTACAGACATATTTTTAAATAGTTAAACTTTAAAAATATGCAAAAAAATCGAATTTTCCAAAATTCCAGACTAGAATTACCCCCATAACAGAGTACACCGAATGAGTAACTCGAGACTATTTTTTATAGGTCATAAACATTTGCCTTTTATCTATCAATTTATATGCGCATTAGATAAGAATAAGAAATGCTAACAAAATTTTAACCGTTTAGCGACCTCTGAAGTACCTTTTTTTCGAACTGTGAAAAAAAGTCAACAAAATGCCTCATTGTGAAGAAGTTAATATTTCAGAATTATACTAAATTTTTTTTCCCAAGATCATTTATTAAACTAAACCAAATAATTAAATTCTTTCGAGATAAACATTAATTTGTTCAGACCAATACTTTACCGCGGTTTTAGAATGCTCGAAGGCCAGATAGAAGTAGCAGGAAATTCAAATATGAGAGAATTGTTTCCTAAATATGACTTTTTGTTATAATTCGACTCTGGTGCCACCTGGCGTATTTTAGTATCACATATTTTAAAATAGTTTTTGCTAGATTTGCATAAAAATCCAAAAAGGAAAATAATTTTGTTTTGGTTTTTGTAACTTTAATAAAGAGCAAATTTTCTCTTAATATCCTATATTTACTGCTATTCGGTTATAATTCTATTACAAATATGTATGTAGAGATTATATATTTCATTATTAATATCTTTAATTTACCTCCTCTCTCTCTCTCTCTCTCACTTCATTTGCAGTGCGCCAGCTATTTTTCTTGCACTCACGAGCCAGCATCATCATCATTGTTAAAAAAGTTTATTCGTGCATAAATCCTCGAAAATCTCCTCAAGTCCTTACGTAGTAGTCAAGTTTACTACAACAATCAAGTTGTACTTATACTTTTGCAAAAAAAAAAAAAAAAAGAACAACAACAACAGCAACAGTAAAGTACCAACCAATTTGGTAGTTGTTAAGCTCGCTGTAAAGTGCTATCTGAAAGTGAAAAACAAAAAATAAATTTAACTACAATTTTATTTCACAACAATAATTGAGTGTAGAAGTTTCAAGTCTATCATTCTTTACATTGTTGTTTGGCATAATTGTTATTATCATTTTTATGCTGTTCGCAGCGGCTATCAAGCCTAATTGAGGATCTCCAAATTAAAGGTAAAGTAATTTTTGTTTAAATTCACTTTAATAATTAAAAAATTTTTTTTTCAATATATTAAAGTCTTAAGTGAACCAAAATGTTTCTGTGTCAAATTGGTTTCAAGTGGAAATCCCCTTAGTTAATATGTTGACTGTTTAACAGTTTGTTTGCTATAAAAGTGTTCTATACCCGACAGTGCAATGGCTGATTAAACAGTTTACCATTTTGATTTAATCACATGGTTGGTGGTATTGCGAGCAATTAAAGATAAGTTTATCAGTTGTTCAAACAAATTTTTATTTTAAATTTTATTTTTATTTTTTTATTTATTTTTTTTAAATTTTTTTGTGTGTGTTAATCCTCACCTAAAAGTATTGCTTGAAATCCACTTGATAGATATGCTTCGCTTCGAAATTAGATAACAAAAGGTTTGTTATGACAAGATTTTGACGTAATTTATTTGATTCCTCATTCTCTTATAACCTCCGATTTATAGTTCATCAAAATAAATAAATTTCACAATTATTAAATTTAATTACTTTTTTTATTTTTTATATTATATTTTTTTTATTTATGTATTTTATTTTGTTTTAAATTTAATTTAATTTTTATTTAATTGCATTTAATTAAATTTTTTTTTAATTATATTACTTTATTTATTTTTTATTATTTTTTATTTATTATATATTGCTATATTTAATTGAATGAATATTTTAAATATTGTCTAAATATGTTTTTTTCAATATTTTGTCTAAATATATTGTTTAATAATTTTTATATTTTTTTATATTTTTCATATTTTATTTTTAATTTTTTTATTTTTTTTATTTTTATTTTATTTTATATAAAATCATTTTATAAGAAAACATTTGTTTTACTTAATTTTTTCTATAATTAAGAAAAAAATGAAAAATCGAAAACATATCATATTTTGTTTTAAAAGACTTTTTTGTTAACTAAAACCAAAAGCGAAAAAATGACTTTTTTTTTTGGATAAATATTATTAAATGTTAAGGTCAGAAAATCCATGAAAAAGATGACCATGTCTATATAGTGTTTCTACTAAACCGTTATTTCTGCATCATCCGAGCACATTAATTGAAAACAAGTTAAGATGCAAAAGGTCAAAAGAAAAAACAAAAATCGTTTAAAAACTGTTGTTCACACAGGTACTCAATTAGTTAATTGAGAGTAGTTTACCAAATAAACCCCCTAATTGCTATAAAATGTGCCTCAAAGGTCAAAAGAAGAAAAATAAATTGGTTAAAAATTGTTCACACTGGTACACAATTAGTTAAATTACTGAACTAGTTACAAACTAACTAATTTGCAACCAGTCAGAAACTAGGATCGATTAATAGTCATTAAACTGGAAAAAATGTTAAATTTATAACTGAAATATTTCTTTGTTTCCTCTGCACATTCAAACTAGAACATACATACATATATATTTATTGCGCTTCGTTGTCTGGAAATCCCGATAAAGAAAGTACGTACAGTGTCGGAGAAAAGTATACCTACACCCCCTGTTTTCGTTGAATTGAAAGTCCAAAAGGTTTATTGGAAAATTTAACGATACAGTTTAACTCAAATATTTATCTTATCATAAAAAACAAACAAACAAAAAATCATATTTTAATATAAAATAGTAAAGTTATGACAAAAAAAAAAGTAAATCCAACATGGACAAAAGCCTGTATACAGTACATACATAACTAATTTTAGCGCAAAAACTTTGGTTAATATCAGGTAACATAATCTTTTTAGTATTTTAGTTGGTCCACCGTTCGCATCAATAACAGCTTGAAGCCGTGGTGGCTTCGAAGCTACTAAATTTGTCAATTTTGAGGAAGTAATAGTGTCCCAAGCTTCAATAAGATGTTCTTTGAGTAATGCTGAGCTGTAAATCAGATTTTTTCTAATTTATCGCTCAAAAATCTCCCAAACATATTCAATAACATTCAAATCTGAGCTTTGAGGTGTTGTGTGAAGTTGCCTTGAAGCATAATAAAGCAGAAAATCCTTAACAATATGGACCGTGTGCTTTAAGTCGTTATCCTGTTGAAAGATCCAGCCTGCGACAAGCTTCTAACTGTCCACCGAAAGCTTCATAATAGCTTCCAGCAATAACTTATATTTGCACAAATCCATTTTACCCTCAATAAAAACAAGCTTTCCAACTCCAGATGCCGCAACCGCATCCCAAACTGTTACGTTGCCGCCACCATGCTTCACTGTTGGTACTATATTTTTGACGTTAAGTACAGCATTTTCTTTTCTCCAAATTTTTGCTCTTCCATCGCTGCCGAATATATTGAACTTTGATTTGTCTGTAAACAAGACTTTTTGCCAAAAAAACCATTACCTTGTCTAAATTTACGATTTTTTCAGAAATAATCATTCAGAGCTCTTCGAATTGTTCTTAAATGAACACTCTTTCTTGATGAGCTTGCGATGTTTTCGGCTAATTTTGGAGCAGTAACTTTAAGATCATCACTCACTTCCTTCAGAATAAATCTGATGTCTCTTCGAGTTAGTTTCTTTGGGCGACCAACAAGCGGCTTATTTTCGGTGCATCCATTTTTTTTTTTTTTTTCAAAGTTTTTTACAACGATCTGTACCTTTCGTGGACGTAAGTTTAAAATTTTTTAAATTTCGCTATACGATTTATTCTCCTTTAAGTGCTGAATAACCATGATTCTTACGTCAATGGATATTTCTTTTTGCGGAGCCATTGTTGATGGTAATATGTTTAAACCACAACCAAATTCAATACTAGCAAATAAGAAAACATAATTTAAAAAAAATTAGTAAAAGAAAGAGTACCTAACGGCCATAACAATACAGCATATCGACATAACTGCTAGTAAACCCGTGGTGTATGTAGACTTTTGTCGAGGATATTTTTGCTTTTTTTCACCATAATTGTTTCATTTTATGTTAGAGAATGCATTTGTTTTAATACATGTGATTAGAAAAGGATTTAAAATAAAACTGTACACCTAATTTTTTTTAGCAAAGCGATAGTACTTTCTACGCAACGAATACAGGCGGTCTATGTAGACTTTTGTCTGCCACTGTATTTATTAAAGTACTTGCTGTGCGTTCGTAGCCTTGAAAGATAAAGTTTTTTTCTTCCTGGAATTCCATGCGCCAACACGCAGGCGAAAATCAACCGTACGCGGCTACTTACATACAGACATATGTACATACATATGTACATGCCAAACATTTTATAGCACCAATCAGGGCTAAGCTTACCGACTCGCGTTGAAGCTATTTTAAATGAAGAAGGCACCACATTTCTTATGCAAACCTGATCAGCAAAAACAAAAACAAAAAGAAACGAATGTGTTTCAAAAGGAATTAAAACGCAAAAAAAAAGGAAGGGCAAAAGCAAAAGCTACGAGACCACCCAGGATTAAGCTTAAACAGCGTGGTATAGGCTGATGTGTCTACATTGGCGTACAAATGCACACAAATTCTTATATATTCTTACATATGTATATACTTAGGTTGGTACATATGCATATATGTACATATGTAAGCTTTCATAAAGTATGCTGCAGCAGCCGTACGATTGTCAAGCAGTGTTACCAAGCAGACGTTGAGGCCACCAAGAGGCTGCGTCTCATTGCAGGACAAGTACTTGTACATGGCGTCGGCTTAAGGTCCCTGCATCAGCCAACAAGCGCTGCTGAGCACATTTTTTTCATACATTTTCAACCTTTTTACCTCCCTTTTCTACCAAAGTAGTGTAGAGTATTTACGCTATAAATTTAATGATTATTTTTGTTCTCATTTTATGCTGATTTAAGCTGAATATTAGTACGCAGAGGCGGCGGCATACAGGATTTGATATGAAATTCTGCTAATTCTGATATTTCGCGTTAAATATCCTGTGCTGTGTGGGATGGCGTCTCAATGTGGCGGAAAAAAACATGAAAAACTTTATTTTTTCCATGTCATCAGCACCTTTTTATAGGCGTGTGTCCACCAAGCTCATGTCCATTAGGCGGAACAGTTCAAGCGGAACAAGCAGCAGATGAGAAACGTGTGTGGCTCATTATAAAAGAAAATATAAGCACCTGCACACACATACATATAAACATATGCATCTATCGCTATATATATTCTCATAAATATAATAACAAAATCTGCTGTTTCGCTTTGGTAATGAACTTGATGAGAGGCTCGCTTGGCTGATTTGACTGCCAGCTGACCAAGCGCACCTTCAGTTTTGGCGGCTGACAGCATGAGCAGCATGTATGGGCGAAATAAAATCTGTGGGCGCAAAAGCCAGTCAACTTGCTGGTGTTGGCCGACTGTCATTTAAAGAATCAGCCAAACCCACATACATATGTACATAGATAAACGTAATTGTTTAAAATTTCACTGTGACTTGTTGCGTGTATACATGAGTGTGTGTGTGTGTGTGTTGCAGACTGTGGACGTGTGTCTGCCGTATGTGGCGCATTAGAAGCAGGCGGTTTTTTGTTTTTAAATATAATGTAAACACGTACATATGTATGTCGCATATACGTATACATAGGTGCTAAACTGACAGAGGTCAATGTACACATTCGCGTGAGTAAGCTGTCATTTTAATAATTCTACATTTAATGTATTGCAATTTAAAAGCAGCAAACCTACAATTAATTTCGTATCTATTACATATATGTATGTATGTATATATTTTGTACCTACATACAGTGGCGGACAAAAGTCTACAAACACCCCCTGTTTTCGTTGAATTGAGAGTCCAAAAGGTTTATTGGAAAATTTAACAATACAGTTTATTTCAACTATTTTCCCTTATCATAAAAAAAAAAATTATAATTTTTTAACATGAAATAGTAAAGTTATGACAAAAAAGCGTAAATCCAACAATGACAAAAGTCTACAAACAGTACATACATAACATATATTAGCGCAAAAACTTTGATTAATATCAGTGAACATGATCTTTTTAGTATTTAGTTGGTCCACCGCTCGCATCAATAACAGCTTGAAGCCGTGGTGGCTTCGAAGCTACTAAATTTGTCAATTCTGAGGAAGTAATAGTGTCCCAAGCTTCAATAAGACGTTCTTTGAGTAATGCTAAGCTGAAAATATAAATTTTTCTAATTTTTCGTTCAAAAATCTCCCAAACATATTCAATACCATTCAAATCTGGACTTTGAGGTGGTGTGTGTAGTTGCCTTGGAGCATGAGAAAGCTACTAATCCTTAACAATATGGACCGTAAACTTTGGTTCGTTATCCTGTCCAAAGATCCAGCCTGCGACAAGCTTCTAACTGTCCACCGAAAGCTTCAGATTAGCTTCGAACAATGACATATATTTGAACAGATCCATATTACCTTCAATAAAAACAACCTTTCCAACTCCAGTTGCCGCAATCGCTAACCAAACCCTTACGTTGCCGCCACCATGCTTAACTGTTGGTACTATGTTTTCGGAGTTAAGTTCAGTGTTTTCTTTTCTCCAAATTTTTGCTCTTCATCGCTGCCGAATATATTGAACTTTGATTTGTCTGTACAGAAGACTTTTTGCTAAAAATCCATTCCCTTGTCTAAATGCCCTACAGCGAAATCCAAGCGAAGTTTACGATTTTTTTCAGAAATAAGAGGCTTTTTACGTGGCGTTCTCCTAAGGAAGCCGTTATCGTTCAGAGCTCTTCCAATTGTTCCTGGATGGACACACTTTCTTGATGAGTTTGCGATACTTTCGGATAATTTTGGAGCAGTAACTTTAGGAGCATCATTCACTTCCTTCAGAATAAAGCTGATGTCTCTTCGTGTTAGTTTCTTCGGGCGACCAACACGCGGCTTTTTTTCGGTGGATCTATTTTTTTTTCAAAGTTTTTAACAATGGTCTGTACCTTTGGTGGACTTAACTTTGAAATTTTTGTAATTTCAACATGCGATTTCTTCTTGTTTCTGTGCTGAATAACCAATATTCGTACCTAAATGGATATTTCTTTTTCCGGAGCCATTGTTGACGCTAATGTGTTTAAACCACAGCTAAATTCAGTACTAGCAAATTAGAAAACATAATTTAAAAAAAAAATAATAATAGATAAAAAGTTTACCTAACCGAAATAACAACACCGCATATGGACGTACCTGCTAGTAAACCCGTTGTGTATGTAGACTTTTGTCAAGGATATTTTTGCGTTTTTTCACCATAATTTTTTCATTTTATGTTAGAAAATGGATTTGTTTTAATACATGTGATTAGAAAAGGATTTAAAATAAAACTGTATACCTAATTTTTTTTTAGCAAAGCGATAGTACTTTCTACGCAACGAATACAGGCGGTGTATATAGACTTTTGCCCACCACTGTATGTATTTATGTATATATTATACCTACATATGTATATAAAAATATAGTTTAAAAATAAAATTTTACGAAAAATATTTTATTTATTTATTATTATTATTATTATTATTATTATTATTATTATTAATTAATTAATTATTATTATAATTTTTATTTTTATTTTTTTCAAATAATATTTATCTATAAAATATTTAGCAAAACAAAAAAATCCTAAAAAACTATTTGCAAAAGGCCAAACGAATAATTCTTATTCCGTTTTATTTTTTTTCTAATTTTTTTTTCTTATTCATTAAGTAAATATCAAAAAAAAAATTTAAGTATTAACAAAATATTTATAATTAAATTTTCCACGTAAAATTTTTAATTCTTATTTTTCCTGCTTTTTAAAGAATTAATTCATAGAAAAAATAAATATATGAAAATATTTTGCTTCTCACACCACCTTAATTAAAAAAAAAAAATTTTTCGAATAAAATTTTTATATATATAGTATATATTTGGCGCTTTGTAACCGCTGAAGCGATTTTCGGCCAAGCTCCTCCTCCAATTTGTGGTTTTGCGTCTTGATGTTTTTACCAACAAATGGAGGGACCTAAAGTTTATTCTAAGACGCCTCCGAACGGCCGATAGATTTTTATGAGGAGCTTTTTCACATGCCAGAAATACACTCGGAGGGCTTGACATTCCCTGCCGAGGGGCGACCGCAATTAGAAAACTGAATTTTCTATGATTTTGGATGTTGTTCGAACCTGGGATCGAACCCAGGCCTTCCGAATGTCAGTACGCAATGCTAACCCCTCGGCTATCGCGGCCGCCAATTTTTTGTTCCTACTAGTGCTACTCGGAAACAAACACGTGCAACAGGTTTTTTTTTCTATTCAATTTTTAATAATCGAAGCGATTCTGCCATGCACTCTTTCTTATGAAAGCATGTCCTTGAGCTCTTTCAGCAAATCGATTCTCATCTTCTCAATCGTCGCAGAGCGTAGTCCTTTCATGCGACTATAAGTCAATTCTGTATTTTTTTCTTGTATTGTTTATCGACATTTGCAGATAATCACAAAGTATTTCTGGTTATAAGTCCTAAGCTCTTCTAATAAAAGCTCTTGATGCGGTTCATGAAAAAGAAAATAGTGAGAAAAAAATCGTTGATATCTGCTCGAACTCTGCGTGTTTTTAGGTGGCCTTGGACCTTCTGGGATTTTCCGTGGGAACTATTACGTTTTAGTTTCGATGCTTTAATCATATAATTATGCGTACGATTCTTTTAAGCACATCAAAATTATTATTGTCAACAATCCTCTGCAACTTTTCTGGTAGTAATTCGACGATTTTCCATAACATTTCTCGTCATTTTCTCAGCATTTTCATTTATTGTAGGTACAGCCTATTGTTGCTCTAAAGGAACTAAAATTGCACAATTACTATAAAATTATCCTACCATGTTCCTTAAATTAGTTCTATTTTCTCCATAAGATTACCCTTAGTGTTGAATTATTACAAAAAGATCTCATATATTAGCCAAATCGGCTTATAAATTAAATATGTATTAATAAAAGAAGGGCGGCCCCAATAGCCGAGTGTTTAGCATTGCGAACTACAATTCGAGTCCAGGTTCGAGCAACATCCAAAATTATAAAAAATTAGTTTTTCTAATTGCGGTCGCCCCTCGGCAGGGAAAAAAAAGCTCCTCCAAAAAATCCACCGGCCGTTCGGAGGTGGCTTAGAATAAACTGTAAGTCCCTTCATTTGTTGGTAAAAACCGCTTCAGCGGTTACAATCGCCATATATAAAGGGTGACCCAAGTAGAGATACTTTTTTCAATAGCCTTTTTTTGTCAAGCTGTCATGTTACTTTTGTTCAGTATTGGCATTTCTTCATGGAAAGACTTACGCCTGTACAACGTTTACAAATCATTCAATTTTATTACGAAAATTCACGTTCTGTAAAGAGTGTGTTTCGCGCGCTTCGTTCAACTTATGGTCAAAATAATCGGCCTACTGAGCGCACTATTCGCAATATCATCACCCATCTTGAGACCCAGCATTCATTATTGGATAATATTCGACCGAATAGACTACGTCCAACACGCAGTGAAGAAAATATAGCGTCCGTAGCTGAGAGTGTACACGAAGACCGTAGAGAGTCGATTCGGCGCCGTTCGCAGCAACTCGGACTGACGTAAGGAACGACTTGGCGCAGTTTACGTCGAGATCTCAAATTAAAAGCGTACAAAATACAGAAAATAAAGCTTGTGCAAGAACTGAAGCCGCTCGACTTCCCAAGCGACATCGCTTGGCTCTATGGGCTCTTAAAAAGTTCCAAGAAGATGGGTATGTAAACAAACAAAAATGCCACATCTAGGACGAAGAGCAACCTGGAGAGATTCGAGAACTTCCATTTCATGGTTTGGGGGGCCGGTGGAATCATCGGTCCATATTTCTTCAAAAATGATGCCGGTGAGAACGTAACAGTTAATGGCGACCGTTATTGCGACATGATAAATGACTATTTGATGCCTGGAATTGAAGCTCGTGATCTCCGCGACTTTTGGTTTTAACAAGACGGCGCCACTTCCCACACATCGCATCAATTAATGGATTTATTGAGAGAACACTTCGGTGAGCAGATAATTTCACGTTTTGGGCCGGTTCGTTGGCCACCAAGATCGTGTGATATCACACCGTTAGGCTTTCTCCTGTGGGCATATGTAAAGTCTAAAGTCTATGCGCACAATCCCGCTTCGATTCAGGCCTTGGAGCAAAATAACACGCGTGTAATTCGCCAGTTACCAGTCGAAATGCTCAAACGAGTAATCGAAAATTGGACTCAACGGATGGAGCATCTGAGACGTAGCCGACCGAAAGAGATAATCTTCAAAAAATAATTGCCAAAGAATGTTCTTTTCAATGGTAATAAACACTCCCCATTGAATTTGAATATTCTGGGTTCTTTTTTTGTTATAAAAATCTTGTTTGATACCCTTCCTAACTCCTTCACTCTGTTTCTATTTCTTCCCTCTCTCTCTTTTTCTCTGTATTTTTCTCTATATCTCTCTCTGTCTCTTTCGCTCTCCTCCTTCTCTTTCCCTCACTTTCTGTCTTTTACATTTTCTCTCCCCCTCTAACCATCTCTTTCCTTTCCTCTCTGTCTCTTTCTGTTTATACCCTTATCTCTATCCCGTTCTTACTCATTTTCTCTTTCTATCTCCCTGTATTTCTCTCTCTCGCTCCTTTTCTGTTTCTCCGACTCTTTTTCTCAACGAAAATAAAATATAGAAGTTCCTTTTTTTCACTGAAAATCCTCTACAACCTCTCATCTATTAAAAACTTGTAATGTTATCGCAAATTTTTGCACATCATTACTGGTTAGGCGCCGATAAAATAAATATCTACACATGATTGCACACACTAACGAACGCGCATTTACTCTCTTTACCAACAACAAAAGATACTTGAAGAGGTAATCGGATAACTGTTGGTTGATTACTGACGCCTACCTATGGGTCATATATGTATGTGTGTATGCATGTAGGTGTGTAGAAAAATGAGTCGTTTCTAGTAATACGAGTAGACAGACACAAATACTTGATGTAAATATGTATGCATGCAAACATATTTACACATTTTTCTTATGCTTAATTTCCAATGTTGAGCTATACCTGGCAGTAAATATACGTAAGTTTTTAAATCTTATAAAGGGTGTTTTTTATAGAGGTATAGAGCTTTAAAACAACGGTGGATTATTCGATTGACATGAATTTTATTTATCCGAAAGATAATCTTGTGGCATTACATTTTCAATATGATTTCTGGCATATGACCGCCACGGCTGGCGCGGATGTAGTCCAATCTGGACGTCCAATTTTCGATGACTTTTTCCAACATTTGTGGCCGTATATCGGCAATAACACGGCGAATGTTGTCTTCCACATGGTCAAGCGTTTGTGGCTTATCCGCGTAGACCAATGACTTTACATAGCCCAACAGAAAGTAGTCTAGCGGTATTAAATCACAAGATCTTGGAGGCCAATTCACAGGTGCAAAACGTGAAATTAGGCGGTCACCAAACGTGTCTTTCAACAAATCTATTGTGGCACGAGCTGTGTGACATGTTGCGCCGTCTTGTTGAAACCACATCTCCTGGACATCATGGTTATTCAATTCAGGAATGAAAAAGTTAGTAATCATGGCTCTATACCGATCACCATTGACTGTAACGTTCTGGCCACCATCGTTTTTGAAAAAGTACGGACCAATGATTCCACCAGCCCATAAAGCGCACCAAACAGTCAGTTTTTCTGGATGTAACGGTGTTTCAACATACACTTGAGGATTACCTTCACTCCAAATGCGGCAGTTTTGTTTGTTGACGTAGCCATTCAACCAGAAGTGCGCTTCATCGCTAAACATCGCTAAAATGGACGTAGTGCGCGATACGTTTTCCGCACAGAACCATTATTTTCGAAATAAAATTGCACTATTTGCAAGCGTTGTTCAGGCGTGAGTCTATTCATGATGAATTGCCAAACCAAACTGAGAATCGGTCGCCATCTTGAAAAGTAATGCCAACTTAAAGTTCTATACCTCTATAAAAAACACCCTTTATGTATATATATCTATGTCTGTATACAAAATTTAGCGCATAGGCCTTCCACTTATCTATCTATATACATATATGTATATGTACCTTGTAGCAGCATTGCCTTGTAGATAAATACAAATTTCACCATACTTACTTCCATTGATTTTAGACGAAAGACGTAAGAAACGCCAAAGGAACCACGTTGATAGTGCAGAAATATAGAAAATATGATGTATGGTGGTGGTGGTGGTGACAGGTTAGATGAAGATGACATGATTTGAATAATTTTGTGCGCAATCCACTTACGTTAGGTTGGAGGCAGTCGGCAGTCGCGCGGGTGTATAGACTTATGCCTCGGCTTCTATGCGTCACATTCATTACTAACGTCAACTTCTCTCTACGCCGCTTTCTTCGCAGCTAACGCTGTGTACGTAGACATTGAGTCTTATACGGAATTTCATGCGTACATTTCTATCCTTTTTTTTCTTGCTTTTCGAACGATTTGTGCTATGCTTGGTATTTTGAAAAGCACGCTTTTGTTTACCTTTCATGTGGATGTTGAGAGCAGTTTGCTCAGTTGTAGTGCAGCGGCTTATGGTTGTATGTATGCATTTATGCGTATACTTATATACACCCAAACATCGGCTTAACAGGCCAATTGAAAAGTCCCCGACCTATTATAGTAAAGTACATTTTTATGGGCGAAATTATATTTTTTTATTCCACAATGTTCTCTTCAAGTGTGTTACACTGATTATAGCGACCCTCCAAATTTTCGATACCATTTATTTTTAGTAAGATTTGTCCTTTTCTTCAAAATAGACCTTAGTTTCGTCGATCAGCTCTTCATTCGGCGGAAATTTCTTCCCAGGGAGCATGCCCTTGAGATCTGAGAACTAGAAATAGTCGCTGGGTACCAGATTTGGAGAATACGCTTGAAGCGGAAGCAATTCTCAGACTAATTCATGAATTTTTCCCAACGATTTCACTAACCATTGAAACAGCACTTTCTTTTTCTTCGAAAGCGGTCGTTTTTCTGCAATTTCGTCCTTCAAACGTTCCAATGATGCTATGCATTAGTGGCTGTGGATGGTCCTTCCTTTTTCAAGGTAGTCGATGAAAATTATTCCATGCGCATCCCAAAATTGCGTTTTTCCACGCTTTAGAGCGGGTTCACCGTGTGCAGTCTATTCGGATGACTGTCGATTAGACTTCGGAGTGAAATGGTGGACCCATGTTTCATCCATTGTCACATATCGACGTAAAAAATCTCGGAATTATTACGCTTGAACATCTCCAAACGCTTTCAATTGATATCTTTAGAGTGTCTATTATTTCATTAAATTTCAATTTACGGTCTTTCAAAATCATTTTGTCGATTTTTTGATGTTTTGTCGGTAAAAACCTTTTTTGGGCATCCACTGCGTTCACCGTCTTCGGAGCTCATTTCACTAGCTCTAAAATTAGCATACCAATCTTTGATGGTTGATTTTCCTAGGGTTCGTCATCAAGCCAGTTTTTTGCTTTAACTGTATCTTTTTCCTTCAAAAAGCAACATTTTATCAACACGCGAAATTCTCTTTTATCCATTTTTTCACAATAACAAAAGTTTTTTCACTCAAAATGCTGTGATCCGTCTTTTGAAGGTTAGGGCGAACTAAAAATCTATATGGATTTAATTTTAATTCTAGCCATCTATGTATCGGACCGGGGACTTTTCAATTGACTTGTTATATTGCATACATATATATTCGTAGAGTATACCCAGCAAAATTTAAGGCAATGAACGCAATTCTCGACTTCTCTCCTTTTACCACCTATACAAATTTTAAAAATCAGTTTACAGTCATGTTGAGAAATTTATAATTCTCAAATTGATATCCAGCATTATTATCAAAGTAGAGAAATATATAATTCTCAAATTGATATCCAACATTATTATCAAATGGTAATTAAATATTGAAATATTTTAGCAAATATCAGTCCAAATTCATTTAGAAAAATTTAATTTTAATGTATCAATTTGAATTTCAAAATATTGGAAAATCATCTTTGTTTCTATATTGAAATTTAATTTCAATCAAAGTGTAGGAATTTTGTGATTTATCGGTGAAGAAATTTATCAAATGATTCTCAGCGGTTTTCAATCTGTTAATATCTTACCATCAAGGGAGTTTTGCAGAGTATGAAAACTTTGGTAGTCAGATGATGCAAGGTCTGTTCTTTATGGTGGGTATATCACAACTTTCCGACCAAGCTTCGTCAAGTTTTGCCTAGTCATCAAATATGATGTTGTCGCGTTTCAAAAGTGTTTCACTGATGGAAATTCGTTCAATCAACTTTTTTCCTTTTGAGTTCAATCATGTGGCATTCAAACTTTGAACTTTTTGGAGTAACCAGTCTTTCTTAAATGATTCGAAACTGTTCCATCAATATCTCCTGATAGTTTGTCCCGCCAGTGGCAGTATTTCCTCGGCATTTCGAGTGACTGGCGGACGAGAACGGTGTACATGTTTGATAACAAACTTTGTCGAAACGGAATGTAGCAAACCACTTCTGCATTCAGCATTCATTTACAGCATTCTCAGCGTAAACCACACAAATTTTACGGCACGTTTATCCACCGTTTTTACCTTTCACATAGTAAAAAAAAAAGCATCACATAGCGTATTTCTGCGGAATTTTCACACATTTTCAAATAAAAATAACTTTACACGAACAACGATTTACATAACTGTATTCACGAAAAATATTGCTACAAATGCCAGCTTTCAAATACGTGTCAGCTTGACACAATCAGATTAGTGTTGCTCAAAATAAAAGTATCAACACCAGCTAGTGACAACAACTGCGGAGGTTTTTTTTATTATTATTTATTTTTTATTATTTTTACAAATTTATTTTCAATAATTCAATAACTAATAATTTTCTCAATTTTTTCTCTTACATATTAATGTTTTCTCAATTTTTTTAATGTTTTCTTGTTTTTATTGCTTTTTTCTTCTATGTTAAAACCATATTGTGTGGGGAAATTGTGTTTTGTTGTGTTTTGTGGTGTTGTGTCTATTACATGCGTTATAAATAAATAAAAAATTCCAACGACAATTCCAAAAAGTTTTGAAAATGTGGAAAATTAGCAGAAAACAAAGATTTTATTTTCACTTGAAATCGAAAAAATAAAAATAAAATAAAAATAAAATAAAAATAATAAAAATAATAAATTTTCCACATGAATAAACAATGTAGTAAATTAGACTCCCTTAGGGGAAAAATAAAAAAATAAGCAACAAAAAAAAACTTATAATTTGTTATCGAAGAGGCTAATTAATCGGTCGCTTAGAATTAAGTAAAAAAGGTAAATTTTAAAAATTTATCTCATGAAATATTTATGTATGCAATCATAATGGGCCGAAAATCGCTTCAGTGGTTATAAAGCGCCAAATATATATATAAATAATTGCTTTATATATATATATATATATAATTCGGGTCACTTTACTCGGGTCAACTCCAGCGTTGACTTAACCCATAAACCGAAGATAAAATTTGATATGAAAATTATACTTTAAGAACCACTTTTCCCTCACAAGGCCATATGAACTTAGCTAAATACACATACATACATATTCTCTGATTTTCACCATCGCAGACAAATTGTGGCCAAAAATAATAATTTTAATAACCAAAAGTATGCTATACTTATATACATATACCAGCAAGAAGGGCCATATTTTGTGCTGGGCTAGTGTGCGTGCGCGTCTACCAACTTGTCTTACACAGTCAAACCGCTTTCAACGCTCTTACTTTATCATCAGCTGTATTTTATTTTATTTTATTTTCTTTTTCTTTCTTTTCTCCACTCTTATTTAATATTTCGTAATTGTTTCACAACATCAACAGTATACTCCTTTTATGTATTGTATGATGATTACCTACACCACTACACCATCACTGTCGTTTGGCCTGTAATTTACCGTATTAAGTATTATTGCTGAAATTGCGAAATTGCATTATTGTATCCTTTTGCTAATTGAATGACGCGCCCCACTAATTTGTGCTATGCTTTTAGGTGACGTTAGTATTATTATTGTTGTTGTTGCTGCTGTTGTTGTTTGTTTGTTGATTACTTGACTGGCTTATGAGTTCGAAAGTTCATGCGATTTCGAATTGTGTGGTATTCTTTAGCATTTTTTGCGTATATAAAAGCGTTGAAGGTGTGAATATCTGCCTGAGGAATATGCTGAGAGATGATAAAATGTCTAACAATGAAGTAAGGAACAAAACTCAAATAAAATAAACAAAAACTAAAAATAAATAATAAAATATAAAACAGTCTAATCTAAATGAAATAAAAAAAAATTTAAAAACTAATAAAATAAATTATAAAAGAAATTAAAAATATTTATAAAAAAAGTTAAAACAGAAATAAGAATAAAAAAGTAAAAGAAAAAATAAAAAAAGTAATATAAAAAGAAATGATAATGAAAAAAATTAAAAAGTAAAGGAAAAAATGAAAAAAAAAAACAAAAAAATTTACAAATTTAAAAAAAATTAAAAATTTAAAAATAAATAAAAATTACAAAGGCGAAAAAGTAAAAACTAAAAATTAAAGACAAAAAAATTAAATAAAATAAAATAAAAAATAAGGATACAAAATAAATAAATAAAAACCAAAAATATAAAAAAAAATATTTTAAATAGAATGAAAAAAAAATAAATAAAAAAAATTAAAACGAAATACAAAAAATAAAATAAAATAAAATAAAATAAAACGAAATAAAACGAAATAAAATAAAACGAAATAAGACAAAATAGAATGAAAAACATAAAATAAAATAAAATATTAAAGGAATAAAAAAATATTAAAAAAAAAAATATAATAGAAATAAAATAATAAAAAATAAAAAAAAATGAAAAATATTTATAAAAAGAGTTAAAAAAATAACAATAAAAAATAAAAAAAGTAAAATAAAAAATAAAAAAGTTAAAGAAGAAAATAAAAAAAACTGAAAATTAAAAAATTAAACATTAAAAATAAATAAATTAATAAAAATTAAAATAGAGAAAAAGTAAAAATTAAAAATTAAAGATAAAAAAATTAAATAAAATAAAATAAAAAATAAGAATAGAAAATAGAAATAGTTTACAAAAATAAAAATAATTAAGAAGAAACCAATAAATAAATAAAAACAAAAATATTAAAAAAATATATAAATGAAATGAAATAAAAAAAAATGAAAAAAAAATTAAAACGAAATAAAAAAAATAAAAAAAAATAAAATAAAATAAAAAATAAAAAAAAAATAAAAAAAATAAATAAAAAATAAAGAAAATAAAGAAAATAAAAGAAAATAAAATAAAATAAAAATTAAAATAAAATAAAATAAAATAAAATAAAATAAAATAAAACAATATAAAACGAAATAATATAAAACGAAATAAGACAAAATAGAATGAGAAAAAAAATTTAAAAAAAAAATTTAAAGAAATAAAAAAATAAAAATAAAAAATATAATAAAAATAAAATAATAATAATATAATAATTCTTGCTTTCTTCTTTGAATTGAAAACTTTATTCCGAAAAATATGTATTATAAAATAGAAATAATAGAATTGATATTAGGCAATTTCTATTCAAATCAAATCTAGTGGAAGTAAGAAGTAAACAAAATAATATTTAATAAATGCTAGACTACATAAAAAAATGTAATCAAAATAATAAAAAAATATTTAAGCCCCTTTTTTTCTTAAAAAAAAAAAAGAAAACAAAAACAATACCAAGTGCTTATGGCACTTGAAAGGAACCGCGAGAAATTTGTATAGTTAAATAAATAAAAAAAACAATAAATATAAAAAATAAAAAATTAAAAAGACTAGAAAAGGTCAATCGATTTTCAACACATTTTACTGCCACACGGCAAAGCAAAAAAAAAATGTATGGAAGCGAAATTTTTGATGGTTGAGCAGGATCCCATCTAATGAAAATGAAAAAAAAAATAGTTAAGAATATAGCCGAAAAATAGTGAGAGGAGAGTGTGCATGGATAAAATAAAAATAAATACATTTGGTGAAAATGTAACTTAACTGTTGTTGTCGACAACACGAGAATATGTCGGTTCATTGACCGGCCAAACGAAGCGTTTGGGTGAAATGGTATGAATACCATTAAGAGAGGAGCAAAAAAAAGAAAAGAAAAGAAAAATTGTAGGGAAATGCAAATTGCTTCGATATTTTTATTATGCACGTTTCAAGTACATGCTTTTATTTCCTTATTTTTGTGTAAGGTTGCCAAAACGCCACTTTCTTACATACACATAAATGCGAATATATACACATATGTAATTGGGGAAACCAAAAAGCATTTGACTTGACGCCTGTCATAAACGCACAGGAAATTCAAAACCGTTTTGGCTTGGTAGCATACTTTTTCTATGGAATTTTTTTTTTGCATTCTCAATTTGAACTTACATTTTTTAGGTAATTTGATTTGCATGTGTGACATACTTGCCGAAAATGTTTTTGAAATACATGTATTAAAAGCAGAGAATAAATAACTCGCTAATTGAAACATTCTCGTTGATAAAAAAAAATTCGAAAAAATGCCTGTTGTTTTGTTATTCAGTTGTTGTCTTCGTTGCTTCACATTGGAATTCCATTCAAAATATGCATAATTAATGGTAATTAAATAAATTGGGTTGTCTCAATTACAAACAAAAGCGACGAATGGAAATTCGAGTTTTTTTTTTTTTTTTTTGATTAGAATGTGCTGGAGCAGAAAAAGTATCTTCTTCCTCTGCCAGAAATCTTCAAGTACGTTTTGTGTAGCATTTGAGCGGTGAAGTAATACAAATAAAAAATATATATGCTTATGTCTGCCAACATGGATTTTAATTTACTAATAGCTGCCTGATGAAAATGCATTTTCAGCAACCTATTCTGCTTGTCATCATCAATTGTTGTTGCCTTGATGGTGTTGTAGGAGATGTACTCTTGTTATCCTCAAGATAATGCTTGCTTTAAGGATTTCTAACAGCTCTACTCTCTGTACACCCTGCTGATATTAATGACAGGAAATAAATTGCAAATACATTCATGAGTATATACATATGTGTATATGTCTATATTGTAGTAGAAGGATAGGATCCCATAGTAGATCACATATCAACAAATGCATTAAGCACAAGTAAATGCATTATTATGATGATGTGCACTTTAAGACACCACAATAATAATCATTGAAAATTGTATTTACTTCAACGTCAGCAATAAATATGTAAATGTGCACATATACATATTTATGGGTATTTATTAGCGCATGTATTTTGTTTTTAGTAATACTTTTTAATGTTAAGTGTTTAATCAAAATAATTTAAGTGCTTAATATAAGTGGATGACAGTTAATTCATGATAATTATATTTGGTTCTTATTGATAAAAGTTGAGTAGGTTAAGTCCGAATAATGAGCAATAAAATAACATAAATTAAAACAAATAAAATAAAATAAAATGAAATGAAAAGAAATGAAATGAAACGAAACGAAACGAAATGAAATGAAATGCAATGAAATGAAACGAAACGAAATGAAATGAATCGAACGAAATGAAATGAAACGAACGAAATGAAATGAAATGAAATGAAATGAAATGAAACGAAAAGAAATGAAATGAAACGAACGAAATGAAATGAAATGATTGAATTGAAAAGTCCGCAACCTACCATAGTAAAATATATTTTTAAGCAATTTTTTTTATTTTTTTTATTCAACATGTTCCCCTCAAGGGTGAACACTGATTACAGCGACAATCCAACTTTTCGATACAATTTTTGTAGCACGATTTGTACTTTGATTCAAAATAAGTCACAGTTTCGGCGATCACCTTTTCATTTGACGAAAATTTCTTCCCAGCGAGCATTTTCTGAGATCTGAGAACAGGAAATAGTCGCTGGGCGCCAAATCTGGAGAATATACGTTGGATGCGAAAGCGATTCGAAGCCTAATTCATGTATTTTTGCTATCGTTTTCACTGACTTGTGACACGGTGCATTTTGTTGAGGAAAATCACTTCCTTTTTCTTCAAATGCGGCGGTTTTCGGCGATTTCGTCCTTCAGACGGTCCAATAACGCTATGTAATAGTCGTTGTTGGTGGTCCTTCCTTTTTCAAGGTAGTCAATGAAGATTATTCTGTGCGCATCCCAAAATACAGACGCCATAACCTTACCAGCCGACTGTTGCATTTTTTCCACGCGTTATATTGGGTTCATCGTGTGCAGTCCATTCGAATGACTATCGATAGGACTTTGGAGTGAAATGATAGAACCATGTTTCATCCATTGCTACATATCGATGCAAAAACTCGGGCATATTACGCTTGAACATCTCCAAACACTGCTCCGAATCATCAACTCGTCGTTGTTTTTGGTCAAAAGTGAGCTCACGCGGCACCCACTGTGCACAGAGCTTTCTCACACTCATATATTCGTGAATGATATGATGTGCACGTCCATTTTGTGGGGTTTTTTTTTGATGTTTTCGTCGGTAACAACCACTTTTGGGCGTCCACTGCGTTTAACGTCTTCGATGCTCATTTCGTTTAAACATAACATGCCAATCCTTGATGGTTGATTTTCCTAAGGCAGTATCCGAAAACTCATCATCAAGCCAATATTTTGCTTCAACTGTATTTTTTCCCTTCAAAAGGTAATATTTTATCAACACGCGAAGCTCATTTTTATCTATTTTTTCGGTCACAAACACACGTCTTTTAAGGTTAAGGCTGACTAAAAATCAACAATTAATTAATTCTAGTAGCGCCATCTATGCGCTAGGCCGGAAACTTTTCAATTAAATTAAAAATATAAAACTATATTAAATAAAATTAAATTAAATTAAATTAAACTAAATAAAATAGAAAAAAAATTAAAATAAAAACAAAAAAGAAATAAATATTAATTTAAAAAAAAATAAATAAAAAAATAAAAAAAAAATAAAAAAAAATAAATAAAATGAAAAAATTTCAAATATAATAAAATAAAATAGAATAAAATTTTTTTAAAATAATTTAAAAAATTACATAAAATAACTTTAAAAAAAATTATAAATTAAAAAAAATGAACTAAGATTAACGAAAAAATAAATAAATAATGAAATTAAAGAAATTTAAAAAATACAATAATTAAATAAAATAAGAAAATCTTAAAATATTTAAATAAATGAAATAAAAAAATTAATGAAAATTAAGTAAAACAAATTAAAGCAAAATAAAAATAAATTGAAGTAAAAAATAAAAAATTTAAATGAAAAATAAAATAAAATTAAAAAAATTAAATTAAATCAAATTTACTTAAAATAAATTGAATTCAATTCAATAAAATTAAAAAACAAAATTTAATTATATAAAGTAAAGTTAATAACAGTAAAATAAACAAAATATAATAAAGGACTCCGATATTTTTTGAATTTCGGAAGAAAGATTTTTTTTAATGGAAATGAATTTTAATCAAATACATGTAATCTATCGGTTTATCGATGAAGAATGAGGCCAAATGATTTTCAACGTCTCTTCGCTTGGTCAGTTTTGTTACTGCCAAGACAGTTTCGCTCTACCAGTTGAAGAAATTCATTCAAATTTTCAGAACTGAATCGATGCAGCATTCACTTACAGCCTCACCGTCAACCGCACAATGTATGCGGAAAGTTTTTTTTCATGCGCTTTTGTCTTTTTTTTTTTTTTTTTGCAAAAAGGATTACATAACGTGCTTCTGCTTTTTCGAAAAGCTAACTTATATTCATATCAAAATAACTTTTCACACGAATAACAATTTACAGAACTGTTTTCATCAGCAATATTTCTCGCCTTAAAAACCTGTTCTTGTCTCAATTCACGCTGTGAATAACACACGAAACCCTGTCGGCAAAAGCTGAACCTAAGCTGAAGTAAGGTCTTACGAGTATGAGCAGATCCTTGTTCGGTGATTTTTCTTTTAGTTTTATGTAGTTTTTAAACAAAAAACTTCCAGCTATTAATTTTGCAAAATATTGCACTTTTTACTTTGCGATTATTTTCCTACTGTTTTTTTTTTTCTTTGCACTAAATAAAGCACTTAAAACGCTTACTATGGATTGCAATCAAACTTCTTCACAATTATCATTAAAATTTTATGGTCACTATAAGACGAACAATTGCCAGATTCTTTTCAAATGATGAAAAAATGAAAAAAATCTGAAAAAAAAAACATTTCAAAAGAAGCAAAAAATTTGTCTAATGGAAATTGTGCTTGGGCACTCTTGAAAGAAAAAGAAATTACGAGACATTTACATGCATTTTTAAATATTAACTAAAAGCTTTAGAGAACTGAAAGTAAATGAGAAAAGAAAACTTATACAAAATTGTATGGGTGTGTGTGTTTGAGTCATGAAAAATTAAGCAAAATATATAGATACAAAAGAACGGAGGAAATCTTGAAAGTCCCAGGGCGCATTCTTTTTTCTGGCTATTGTTGTTGTTGTTTGTTGTTGTTATTGTTGTTGTTGTTGTTGTTGTTGTTGTTGTTGTTGTTGTAGCGTTTGCTGTTGACTGTCAAAGCATTTAACAACAAATGACCGGCCAGTCATCCACACAGCCGAACAGCCAAGCATTCAATCTGTCACCTAGCCCACCACAATTGTCATTGTCCGCTGCCACCTGAGCACTTTCGTCTCTTCGTTCTTCCTCCTTCCGGCTGGTCGACTTGTCTGCGCTTGAGAATGCAACTAAAAATAAACTACAAAAAATACACATTGCGAATGAGGTGCCAAATATGCAGGAGACAATAAAGTTTTGAATTTATATATGTACATATATGAGTATATATATATACATATATATCTTTCTATATTAGGGTTGCTACGAATGTGAAATAAAATTGTTTCTTATCGGAAACGTAGTCAAATAAACTTGTGCCCTTTCGGATAACAGAGTGGTAATAATTTTTGTTTTAAATTTTCTCTATTGATTTTTCTATTTATCAATATCTGAGTTCATCCGTCGGTTGCAAAATTGAATCTGCCTAAGCTCCAGCTCCGAGATCTAATATCCTAAGGTAGTGGGTGAGTGTTGCACGCATTTAACCGAGCTCTGAGGTATTTAATGTCTGCTGAGCCGGAGTCCTGATCAGGGTTTTTAAATTTTTTCCATATCAAAGCATGTTTATACGAAGGGTAGATCCACTAAGAGTGCACTTCACTCACTAATCTCGAGAATAAAAAGAACTTTGGAGCATCAAAGATGGCTTTCTGGACACACATAAGTAAGGCATTTAGTAATGCCGCCGATGAAGCAATAGTGAAAAGTCTAGAAACAGTGCAGGTAGAGTAGAGCAGCCTTCTTACTATCCTTTAAGCAGCAAGAAGATTAACGCAGAATGGAACGAAGCCAGACTGCTCCGACTAGCGCTTAGAGGAACTTCTCAGGGTGGGGTTCTGTCACTACTCCTGCAGTTCCTCGTAGCGAATGAGTTTCTGTGAAAATTCGAAAGGAAAGCGCCTGCGCGGACGAAAGGAAATTAGTGGACACCACCAGTAACGTAATGGAAAGCACTCTGTGGGTCGTACATCGATGGGCGACATCAGCCAACTTAGATGTAAATCCTGGATGCTTGGAATGCGTGGAAACCCCGTTGCTTGGCCTGGTGGAAGTATCAATCAATCAAGTATCACTTGGTACTTGGTGTACCTGGGCGTAATTTTGGACAGCAAACTCATGTAGAAGCTAAATGTAGAGGAAATGCTGCAGGGTATATAACAGCAGCACTAAGAACCATCCAAACGGTGGCACTTGAAAAGTTACTTGACCTACCATAAATAGACATTGCTTTGAGATCTGGAATCGCTTTGAGATTGAGGGCCTTAGGTGAGTTTTCCGCTGGAACACAGCTCGGGCACAGCTCGATATACAGAGGAATGAAGGAACAAAACATACCACCTACCTCAACGTTTCATCTGGGAGAGAAGGTTTCAAGCTAAGTTTAAGGAGGACGATCCGCCAGTGACAAGTATAACATCTACCCGGATGGTTCAAAAATGGCTAATGGAGGGGACGGCGGTGTCTTTTGCGCTGAGTTGGACCTCAGGCAAACCATCAATCTCCCAAAGTAATGCAGTATTTTAACAAGTAACGCAAGAAACTATATAAAAAAAGATGTTAGAACATCTCCTATGTTTCAGTTTGGCATTAGCTTGGAGTACCGCAGTTCAAAATAGAGGAGTCTTCAAAATTGAATATTAAAGCTCTCTTGAACTTGGCGAGAAGCTTTGACGTCCTAAACCACGACTACTATTACGAGTATTTTTGTAGTGACTTGAAATCCACTTTATGTGCTGTAGAGTTCTAAAGAAGCGGGACCGATATTCGATATTTTCAAAAACCGAAAATTCGAACTTGTAGAATCAGTTTCGGAGGTCCCTTATATGTATGCTATTCTTATATATAAATACATATGTATGTATATACACCACCAATGCAGTTTAAACAGTAATTTTGCATGTCGCACATACACCAACACAAGCACAAGTAAATAAAATACAATGAAAATGAAAATGCTTCAACTGCCGGCAGAATAGACTCAATCCACGCCAGCAAAGACATTGTGTGTCAATTTTTTGTTATAAAAGTTAAATGTTGACACACACACATACACACACAGAACCTCGTACACTCGAGTTTCCTGCATATTTGCACTTAGTCGTCGCACAGGTAGCCGGACTTGACGCGCAGTTTGTCTTTTGTTTGTAATCAAATACACACACACACACACACACAAAACACCGTAAACTATAAATACTTTATATATAAATACACAAAAATGTACATATATATGCTTCTTCTGTTACTTATTTTATGTATGGATGTATGTATGTTACATCGCTCCCACCAAGAATGTGAATAATTTTCGTCATAAGTAATTTCATTTGAAATTCTTATGAGGTCATAAATTTATAGACGGCTAAGCGGCAGGCAGGACAGTGCCGATGCAGCGGCGATGGCAGCTACTCACTTTACATATGTATGTATGTATGTATGTATGTTGCAGCGTCGCACCGGCCGCTATACTCTTGACACTGGCCATAACCACAACACTGTCCATATGGTTGGTTGCTTGGCTGGTTGGCCATTAGTTCTCCACTTACTTTTGTTGCTCACTGTTGCTACCTCGCAAGTGATTTACCTCTACATGCCTTCTCGCTTCTTCTTTTTCCCCTCACATTCACTCTGCTCTGCGTTTCACTTTGTTTGTTTTCATCGCTTCGCTTTGTTTTTCTTTTCTTTTTTTGTGCTTTACCTTCATCCACCGATATGGGGCTACCGCTTCACCTGCGGTTTTTGTTTACAGCACGACTGATTAAGGGCGAGGGGTTAAGTGAGTTAATTTAAAGTTATTAAAGTGAATTACAAAATGAACTTTGGTATTTGTCATTTGTGTCATACATTAAAAGTTGGTATTAATAACAAATGGACGTGACTTGTTTAGTGTGGATAGTGTTTTTAAGAAAAAAATTCAAGCTTAAAGGAAAATTTTTGGTTATAGAGCGGGGGATGGAATAGACGGTATTCTTCAGCAAACAGTGCGAAAATCGTATACTACAAAAAACTGAAGTTCTACACTTTCCGATGAAGTTTTCGTAGTCGGTCTGTTTTCGGAGACTGCATTGGCTTTAAGTACTTATCTATGCCGTGCCGGAACGTTCCTTCTCTTTGCCGTTCGTCGCCAGCTGGAAATATCAAATGAGGCCAAGTCGATCTCCACCTTATCCTTCCAACGGAGTGGAGGTCTTCCTCTTCTTCTGCTTCCATCAGCGAGTACTCCATCGAATACTTTCATAGCTGGAGCGCTTTCTTTCCATTCGGACGACATGACCTAGCCAGCGTATCCGCTGTCTCTTGATTCGCTGAACTATGTCAATGTCGTCGTATAGCTCGTACAGCTCATCTTTCCATCGTCTGCGGTATTCGCCGTTGTCAACGCACCAAGGACCATAAATCTCCCCCAAAACTTTTCTATCAAAAATTTCTAAAGCCGACTCATCAGATATCCAGGCTTTTGCACCATCTTTCAGGATGGGAATGATGAGCGACTTGTAGAGTTTGGTTTTGGTTCGTCGAGAGAGGACTTTACTTTTCAATTGCCTACCCAGTCCAAAGTAGCACCTATTGGCAAGAGTGCTTCTGCGTTGGATTTCAAGGCTGACGCTGTTGGTGTTGTTAATGCTCGTTCGTAGAGAGACGAAATTATCTATGACTTCGAAGTTGTGACTGTCAACAGTGACCTGGGAGCCAAGACAAGCGAATGCGAAGACTGTTTATTTGATGACAGGAGATATTTCATCTTGCCCTCGTTCACTACCAGACCCATTCGCTTCGCTTCTTTGTCTAACCTGGAGAACGCAGAACTTACGATGCGTTTGTTGTAGCCAAAGATATCAATATCATCCATATACGCCAACTTGTGTGAATATATATATATATTTCTCAGTCCAAACCTCTCTGATACCAAAAGCAAGGATAAATTCTTGGAAGATTTGTCGAAAAATCTTCACAACGAGCATTCGCCTCGTCATATCCAGATGTAGAATCCTGAATTCTCACTAAAATGTGACACTTATTTCCCTAAAAACTTAAAAGTTCTGGTCTTCATAGTCTACTCTTTCTCAGACTGAGCTAATTTACATCCATATTATGGTTCCTGATATGAAAATCCAAATTCTGTCAATAAGCTACCTTATTACCTATTATAAACTTCAAGACGTCTTCTCGCTTGCAATGGCCAGTTACGATTCGACCAAGGTTTTTCTCTTTTTTAGATGAAACTTCTTACAGGTAGACCAAAAACCTCATAATACCGGGCAGAATATTCGTTAACACAGTTTATAGTTAGGATTGCATCTACTCATGGGAGTAGAGTGACTGCGATAACTGACGCAGACGTTTATGGAACGGGCCAGATCATTTTTATTTCATGCTTGGACGAAATTCACCTTAAATGGGATGGACATGGATCACTTTGGTAGCAACTAAGACCTCGAGCTCATGAAGATGTTTTTAAATTATTCTTAATTGGTAGCAATATTATGCTAAATAAATTCAAAGAATGCAGTTAATAAAGGGTGTTTTTTTATAGAGGTATAGAACTTTAAGTTGCAATAAAACAACGATGGATTATTCGATTGACATGAATTTTATTTATCCGAAAGATAATCTTGAGGCATTGAAATATGATTTCTGGCATATGACCGCCACAGCTGGCGCGGATATAGTCCAATCTGGACGTCCAATTTTCGATGACTTTTTCCAACATTTGTGGCCGTATATCGGCAATAACACGGCGAATGTTGTCTTCCAAATGGTCAAGCGTTTGTGGCTTATCCGCATAGACCAATGAGTTTACATAGCCCCACAGAAAGTAGTCTAGCGGTGTTAAATCACAAGATTTTGGAGGCCAATTCACAGGTCCAAAACGTGAATTTATGCGGTCACCAAATGTGTCTTTCAATAAATCTATTGTGGCACGAGCCGTGTGAGATGTTGCGCCGTCTTGTTGAAACCTCATCTCCTGGACATCATGGTTATTCAATTCAGAAATGAAAAAGTTAGTAATCATGGCTCTATACCGATCACCATTGACTGTACCGTTCTGGCCACCATCGCTTTTGAAAAAGTACGGACCAATGATTCCACCAGCCCATAAGCGCACAAACAGTCAGTTTTTCTGGATGTAACATACACTTGAGGATTACCTTCACTCCAAATGCGGCAGTTTTGTTTGTTGACGTAGCCATTCAACCAGCAGTGCGCTTCATCGCTAAACAAAATTCTCTTATGAAAATCGGGAACAACGGTAATCTCGTAATTGCACTATTTGCAAGCGTTGTTCAGGCGTGAGTCTATTCATGATGAATTGCCAAACCAAACTGAGAATAAATCACTTGACAGCTGTTAAATCGGTGGCCATCTTGAAAAGTAATGCCAACTTAAAGTTCTATACCTCTATAAAGAACACCCTTTACATAGGATCTGTAGAGGATCAAGTCGGGGAAAAGCAAAGCATTCGACGAAGGAGAATAATTCTAATTGGAGAGCAGTTTAACCAGTTCTTGTATAAGAATGAGTCACCAACAGTTCAAGTCGCCATCGACATATTGACAGTTGTTCTACAAGCACCCCTCAATGCTTCAAGAATACCAAAACTAAAATAGAATGAAGCATAAAATTAATCTATGAACAAAGAAAAAAAATATTTTTCCGTCAAATTGAATTTTCTGCCTAGAAGGAATGTGTGTACCTCAATAAATTTTATTACGCCAACATTTTATCTAAGTGCTCTCCAACGGCTCGGCTGTCTGTCTGATGGTTGACTGTCTGCAGTGCACGCATGCATATTGTCATGCATCAATGAATTTACTCACAGCCAAGCGAAATAAAGACGTGTTCGACAAAAGGCAAGGAAGAAAAGATTATGAAGCGCCTTTGTACATATGTATGTATGTATATGCTCGTATGTTAAATAATTTCGTTTATAATCTACAGTTGGCACAATTGCCCAACTTTGCGCACCAGGCATTCAAAATTACGTATGTAAAATGTCACATTTTTACATACATATTCATTTGTTAAGCTCTCATACACATTCTCAAGAATGACAGGACAACCATAGACCGTCAATAGCGCTCTTATGGCCAAAAGTTCCTTTTTAACTTGGCTTTTCGTTCAATGGATGAAGTGACGTTTCGCTTCCTTCTCCCTCTCATTTCCTTTGACAGAAACTTCTTTTATCCTTTTTTCACCGTTGATGTATTTCTTTTTTGTTTGAATTTCTCCCCGCCAATTCGTTTTTTGCCAGCGTTGCTTTTATTATGCCATTTGTGTTTTGTATATTTGCAAATTCTTGTTGTTGCTTGTTTGCTTTGTCTGTTTGCTCATTCGTTTGTTAGTGGCTTTCATTGCCGCTGTTTGTTCGCTTTCGCCAAGGGTGTTTTAACATTCTTTTATGTTATCTTTTATCTTACTTTTTATCACTCACATACCCACATTCTCTAGCTAATGAAAAATTTTTCGTTCATTTCTGGTAGTACTAAAAGAGTTTTCAGGTTGTATTATGTCGAAAGGGGCCAACGATTCTTCTTCTGCATTTAAAGGCTAAAAGAAGGCGCATTAACCTAGACCCTTGATCTATGTGGTTGAGAGGGTCTTAATCAAAACTGATTATATCACGATGATGTTCCACGCTACAAGCCTTAAAATTCTTTAAAGTATTTGGGAGCTTGAGAACTCATCTCGCGTACCAGAAGCTAAACATATCCATAAATGTTCAACTTCTAAATTAACTTAAATAAAAGTTAGTTTAAAATAATATTAAAATTAAAATTAATTAAATTATACTAAATTCAAATTATAGAAAATCAAATAAATTAATTTATATTTTATAGAATTAAATCCAATTAAAATAAATTAAATTTTCAAATATTATAAAGTTCAAGATAAAACTTGTAGAAAAAAAATAAAAGAAATAAAATGGAAAAGTAAATATTAAATAACATAAAGTAAAAAAAAAAAATTAAATAGTAAAAAAATCGAATTAAAAAAAATTACAAAGAAAAAAAATTTAACAAAAATTAAAAAACTTAGAAAAGTAAATTATAAATAAATTAAATAAAATACAATAAAAACAAAATAAAACACAATAAAAAATTAAATGAGGTAAAATATAAAAAAATTAACTGAAAATGTTAAAAAATAAAAAAAAAAATTAAAATAATTTGTATAATAAAATAAAATAAAATAAAATAAAATATATGAAAAGATCTAAAAATATTAAACCAAATAAAAATAAAACATATAAAAAAAATAAATAAAAAATTAAAATAAATGAAAATAAATGAAAATAAAATAAAATGAAATGCAATAATATAAAAGAATGAAATTGAACTAAGTTAGGTAAAAAATCAAATAAAACTAAATAATGAAAACATCAAATGAAACTAATTAATAAAAAATTTCATTAAATGAATACAAACATTAAAAGAAACAAAATAATATAAAAAAAAAAAAAAAATAATTGAATCAATCAATTAAAAAAGGGGAAAAAATTTACAAAATAAAAAAAATTAAAAAATAAAGAAAAAATTAAAAAATAAAGAAAAAAAAAAAATAAATAAAAAAATATATAAATAAAAAAAAATAAAAAAATAATAATAAATAAATATTAAAAAATAAAAAATAACGAAAAATAAAAATAAAATAAAAATAAAGTGAAAAAAAATCACAAAAAAAAATAAATAAAAAATAAAAAAATTAAAAATTAAAATATATATATAATATAAAAATTAAATACAATAAAATAAAAAAATAAAATAAAATAAAATTATGAAAAAATTAATTAATGAAAGAATTAACATTTAAAAAAAATAAAAAAATAAAAAAATAAAAAATAAAAAAAAAATAAAAAAAATAAAAAATTAATAATTAAAAAAATAAAAAAAATTAATAAAACGGAAAAATGAAAAAATAATAATTAAAAATTCAAAATTTAAAAAAAACAATTAAATTTAATAAAGAAAGTAGTAAATAAAGCATTAAAAAATATAAAAAAAATAAAAAAATAAAAAAAATAAAGAAAACAGAAATAAAAAGGAAAAAAATAGATCAAAAAAATAAAAATAAAATAAAAAATAAAAATATATATATATAATATAAAAAATTAAATACAATTAAAGGACAATAATAATATGATAAAATAAATTGAAATAAAAGATGATAAAATAAATCGACTTAAAATAAAAATAAAACGAAATAAAGTAACATAAAAAATTAAATAAAATAAAAATAAGCTATGGAAGTAAAAAATTGAAAAAAAAAACAAAAATTAAATCAAATAAAAAAAGTTTATCATATGAAAAAAATTAAGTCAAGTAAAAAAAGATATTTCAAAATCAAATATATTAAAAAATAAAATACTTGAAAAAGAGAAAATAAATTAAAATGTGAAATAAAATAAATAAAACGAAATAACAAATAAACAAATGAAATAACATAAAAAATTAAATAAAACAAAATAAAAGTTTAGAAATGAAATAAAATCACCAAATTAAATTAAAATAAAATTAAAAATTAAATAAGAATAAAATAAAGTAAAAAAGAAAACAAAATATATTATTCTATGCTATAATATAAAAAATTAGGTAAGATAAAGAAAAATAATGTAAACAAAACAAAATAAAATATAATGAAATAAAGGATAGTCAATAAAAATTTATAAAATTAAAAAAAATATAATAAAAAAAATAGAATTGTATTAAATAAATTATAATAAAACATAATAATGATAATAAAATAGAATAAATGATAATAAAATAAATTAAATAAAATATGTAAGTGAAAAAAAATTTTTTTTTGTGCATGAAACAAGTTTTTAGCAGACCATACGTGATTAGAGTTTTTTCTCTCGCATATAACTGTTTTGAGAACATTATGCTGTTTATAGTTTTAAAATCAAATTAATTTCCAATTGATTTACAACAAATTCGTAAACTTTCCTTTCCTCTGTAGGTGAACTGTACGTAAATGGTAAAAAAATCATTACAAATTTCAATAATTTCCCCCGACTGGAAGCTAAGTTAGGGATTTGAAAATATAAGCAATTCCCATACAGTAGTTATTATCTAACATACATTACAGTCATTCGAATTAACAAAATTATTCAACAAATGCGAGGTACATTAATGTAAGTTTCTCAAAATGAGCAATTCAAAGGGTTACCAAATTTGGTAAAAAGTAACCAAAACGGCAACACTGATCTCTACCCTCTACTCATCTATTAAGATTGAGTCGAGTTCGGAAGAAAAAAATGGCCTATAAATATTACTCCAGGCAAGACAAAATGATTATTCTTCATGCAAAAGTCATTAAAAACCATTTACATTTACATTGCGGTTTTAGTGAAAAACAATTTAAAAACATTTGATTGAGAAATTTTAGATTAGTTCATCTTGTCTTGAGCTACTGAAGTTTCTTTTTATTTCATCAGTTCTCCAAATTTTTTTTTTTAGCTTGCTGTACATTTTTCTGTTCACTACTACCAGCCAATGTTGCCGATTATCAATTTCATTTATCAAATCTAATTAAACGAAGTTCACACCCGTCAATGATCAATAAATAATATTTAACCTTTCAATTGTCTGTTCCATTTACTATAAGTACATAGTTATTACTTATTATAAATCATTTGTTGTAATGCGTGAACTTATGGGCACTTAAATTAGATATACTTCAATTTAAATTGCTAAGGTGCTGCAGGAAATTAATTATTGCTTTCCCTGCTCTCTAACACTTACTTGGGTGCTTGTGTGGCCTAATAAATATTCGAAGCACACAAGCACTCACTCAGTCCCTCACTCACTCACTCACTTACTTGTGTTCCATTATAATTTACATTTTTATTACATTTTATTTAGTTATTGAAGATGTCAACGCAATTTAGTAATTATCTAATAACGCAATTTCATTGCTCATTATAAAATGAAAAAAAAAAAAATAATAATAATAAAATAAAACAATCTAAGCTAACTTACAATGTACACCATGCCATAAAAGTCATACAGACACACAGTAACTGTATAAAGCATGCGTTGTATGGACACTGGTATACAGTTTACATTTCACCGGAAATGAGTTCCGGCATGGAATAACATACATGTTTTTTCACATACATTTTTGATACTGTGTGTTTGTGTATTTCTATATATATTTATGTAATTTCAAGTGTTGTAATTTTTTGTATATATTTTTTTTTTTTTTTTGCCTACACAATGGAGGTCAGACATACCAAATGTGTGAAGTGTGTTATAAAAAAATTTCTACAAATTAAGCAGTTGATGATGGGTGAGCTAATTCATTGACTCTAATTGGTGGAGTGCCTTTTGAAGGTACTGTATTATACCTTTCCTTTGGTCCAAAGTATGTAAGTACCGAAGTAGGTGAAGAGATAGACCCAACAAAATTTATACCGATATGATCCGTCTGTCCGTCTGTTCATCCGTCTGTTTGAACGCAAACTAGTCTCTCAGTTTTTGAAATATTTGAGCAAAACTTAGTAAGCGGTTGTATTTTTGTAATGCGTTTTGATCATTTCTTGGAACCGACTAGATCGATCTACTACTACATAGTAAAACTCCCATACAACCGATTTGTTCAGATATGAGGTTTTGCGACAAAAGTCCATGAAAGAAGCATCTAATAATGTTATATTTGGTATTCTAACCACGTAAATTCAAAAAAATATTGACACTGAAAAGCATCGAAATCGAATTTGATATTTTGAAATACATTTGATATGTTCATGAAAGATATGAAGACTTCGGCATGGCACTTATTTCTTGTTTTGATTTAGCTAATTAACGGCACGACGCTTACGTTGATGGATCTGTAGCGACCCAGCATAATCCTGTCTATACGAAGGGGAAACTTTGTTTAAATATTAGAAATTGTTTTAGGTTTTTTTTTTATACATTTTAAATATTTTTATATTTTATTTTAATTTTATATTTTTAACATTTTATATATTAATATATATTTTGCGCTTTGTAACCGCTGAAGCGATTTTCGGCCGAGCTACTCCTCCAATTTGTGGTTTTGCGTCATAATGTTTTTACCAACAAATGGAGGGACCTACAGTTTATTCTAAGCCGCCTCCGAACGGCCAATGGATTTTTATGAGAAGCTTTTTATTTCATATCAGAAATACACTCGGAGGGCTTGACATTCCCTGCCAGGGGCGACCGCAATTAGAAAAATTTATTTTCTATGATTTTGGATGTTTCTCGAACCTGGTCTCGAACCCAGGCCTTCCAAATTGTAGTACGCAATGCTAATCACTCGGCTATTGCGGCCGCCGCAGCATATTTTTATTTATTTTCTTTTTATAGTATTTTTTTATTTCATTTAATTTTTATATATTTTTTGTTTAAGTTTTCAATTTTTTTTTAAATTTTTTTGTTTTTATTTATTGTATTTTTTATTTTTTATTATTATTTGTATTATTTGTATTATTTGTATTTGTATTTTATTTTTTTATTTTTACGCATATTCTGTAAAATTTATTATTTAAGAGCGACATGAAAATCAAACATAATGCCCAGTGGACGATATTAACTCCATACTGGCAGTTTGGTATCTAAAAATTTCGATCTACTACAGACCACACCGGTAGTATAAACTGGGTGGGAATTTCAACCTTATCATTAGTCTGCCTCTCAGAGTCAGTATCTATAAATAAATATCGTAACTTTAAGAGTGGCGCTCCTTGAACTAAAGGGCTATACAATGGGAATGATATGATTTCTAAGTGTCGTAATATGTCATGATCTGTCTTTTTTTTTTTGCATTGTATGCATTGTGAATTTGCTGATTTTGCCTTGGAACATCTTGAAAACGATAACGTTTTTTTTTTTTACGAAAATCATCATCTCCGATGAGGCTCACTTTCATCTGAGTGGCGCGGTAAATAAACAAAACTGTTGCTTCTGGTACGAAGAAAATCTACAAATTATTCATGACCATTACATTCACCTAAAATGATCTTAATAACATCTGGTTCCAACAAGACGGGGCTACGTGTCACACAGCACGTGCAACAACCGAATTATTGCGAGAAAGGTTTGGAGATTCGATTATTTCAAGAAATTGTGACATTGAATGACCTCCAAAAAGTTGTGATTTAACACCATTAGGCTACTTCTTGTGGGGTTATTTGAAGTCGTTCCTGCAAAAGAAGTCGTGGAGGCCATTTGATTGATGTTATATTCAAAACTTAATTGCATCGCTTGTACTTCACATTAAGCAAAAAAACATTTGAATTTCCTTAACAATTGTGTGTTTTTTTTTTTAAGAAATCTCTTATTGGAAAACCCTTTAGTACTTGTTAGAAAGAATCTTCAACTGGTACATAATGACCCTGTGGGCAGTTACTTTTTGCCATTAAGTCAACGTTTTTCAAGTGAATATGAGCAGAGAGTACGAGAGATGCTTTATTAATTCTCATATTCATAGCTTTGGAGACTAAAAAAAAAAATATAATCCAGGCGCTTTCCTCTACTGCATCAAAATCAACTTAATATCCCCCTTTACAATCTTATGTTCATATTTAAATCATTCTCGGATGCTGAGATATAGTCTACAATTTAAATAGCATTTTCGATAAATATTATCACAGCATTACACGCCTTCAGCAAGCGCATGTTTCTCTATCAATCCAATGACGTCAAAGCTTCACAGTCACACTTGCTACTAAAATCAAGGAATTAATTGTTTAAATAATCAATTTGTATATAAATATTTAATAATTGCATATTCATACATACATGCATACGACTAGTATTTGCATCGTAATTCATAACTGAGTGTCGAATAAAAATTCTCACATTATAATCGCACATTCACTTTGCAAAGTCCGAAACTGTGTACGAGTGTAAAGTGTGATGTGAATTTTTTTCTTCCAAATTTTTAAATTATTACCAGAAGTAATAAAAATAATGCTTAATCATTGTGCACTCAAGTGTAGAAGAGGTTATGTATGTGCATATACCATAATTGTTATCAGAAAATCAATATGTAGAAGTTAAAAAATAAATTACTATATACACATAGAAGGACTTTTGTACCAGTAGTAGAGAGTGTCTTCAATGAGCGTATAATGACGAAAGTAGTTTGCTGATGTTGCTAATCGTTAATATTTTATTTTATATATATATATTTTTTTTTATAAATTACGCGAGTTACATGTATACATATAGTACATGTATGGCTAAGCGGATGAGTAGCAGCTGACGAGCTAACAAATATAAGAAATATTAATCAAAATAAATCGAGCATTGATTTGATTAATATTTAATTACTTTCTTCACTTAAAGTCGAAAGCGGAAGACTTGTATTAGTCGAAATTGCTGTGTAATTAAATAAAATGTTATTGAGACAATGAAGTACGTTCAATAAATATAGCATTCACATGGGAGACCAACATAGTAGATATATGTACACTTTGTATTCTAGAATATAGCACTGCTTGAAAAATATAGATAAAATTAAACAAATATATTTTCGAAATTACTGCACTAAGTTTAAATTAACTAGCAGACCCCGCCACATGTTGCTCTATTTTGTTGAAATTAGATATTGGAAAGGAGTAGGAGGAAGGATAAAAGGAACGATGAAATTAATCTGAAATATTAAAAAATATAACTTCTTACAAAAATTCAACAAAATGTACTCATATAAATATTTTGTCTCAATAAAATCATTATCTGTGTACCAAAATTTCAAGTTAATCTAATTCCTCTCATATAACAGAGTAATTGGAAAGTCCCCGGCCTGACACGTAGCTGACCATACTAGAATTAAATTCATATAGCTTTTTAGTTAGACCTAACATTCAAAAGACGCATTTTATAAATTTGACAGCTGTCGGATCATTAGTTCATGAATTAGAGCATTTTGAGAGAAGCAACTTTTGTTATTGTGAAAAAAAATGGTTAAAAAGGAATTTCGCGTGTTGATAAAATATTGCTTTTTGAACGGAACAAATACAGTGGAAGAAAAAACTTGGCTGCCCTAGGAAAATCAACCATCAAAAATTGGTTTGCTAAATTTAGACGTGCAGAACTGAGCACCGAAGACGGTGAACGCAGTGGACGCCCAAAATAGGTTGTTACCGGCAAGAACATCAAAAAAGTCCGCAAAATGATTTTGAATGACCGTGAATTGAATTGAACGTGTACATCATATCATTCCCGAATACTTGGGTATGAGAAAGCTCTATGCAAAGTAGTTGCCGCGCGAGCTCGCTTTTGACCAAAAACACCAACGAGTTGATGATTCGAAGCAGTGTTTGGAGATGTTCAAACGTAATAAACTCGAGTTTTTGCGTCGATATGTGACAATGTATGAAATATGGCTCCATCATTTCACTCCGAAGTCCAAGCGACAGTCATCCGAGTGGACAGAACACAATGAACCCGCTCTAAAGCGTGGAAAACCAGTCGACTGGCAAGATTATGGCGTCTGTATTTTGGGATGCACTAGAAGGCAATGCACCATATCACAAGTCACTGAAATCGATGTCAAAAATCCATGAATTGGGCCCGGAATTGCTTCCGCATACATTGATTCTCAAAATCTGACCCCCAACGACTATTTCCTGTTCTCAGATCCCAAAAGAATGCTCGCTGGGAAGAAATTTTCTTCGAATGAAGAGATGATCGCCGAAACTGAGGCCTATTTTGAAGCAAAGGACAAATCGTACCACAAAAATGGTATCGAAAAGTTGTAAGGACGCTGTATTCAGTGTATCACCCTTGCAAGGAACTATGTTGAATGAAAAAAAAAACGAATTTTGCCATAAAAATGTGTTTTATTATGGTAGGCCGGGGACTAATAAAAGCGACTGACAATGGCACAGTCAACTTTAAAATGAGTCCTCATGAACTAATTGTGCCATACAAATATATATATATATATCCATTAAAAACTATTCTCTGTATGAGCTTATTTGTGGTTGTTTAACCTTAATAGTAAAATTATTTCAGTCAAATCATCACTTAATTTGATTTGTAGTCGTGTACAATGTATTTAAGGGTAGAAAATGCACGCTAAGCACTTTTTTGGATCTCTGGAGTAGCATGAATAATTTAGGAAGGCTAATATAAAAGCTTTGTGTGTGTATTTCTTACGTTCCCAAGAGGCAGCTAAATTTATTTTTGTGTCTGTTGCTTCATTTAGTGATTCAATAGCTAAATATCCTTCTAAGCATTTTTTATGTTCGTGGTATTCACTCATATATATATATATATATATATATACTTCTATATAGTGATTTTTGGCCAAGCTCATTGTCCTCCGAGTTGCAGTTTTGCGTCTTGTTGTTATTACCAACAAATGGAGGCAACTTCAGTTTATTCTAAGACGCCTCCGAACGGCCGATAAATTTTTGTGAGGAGCTCGTCATTCCCTTCCGAGGGGCAACCGCAATCACAACTTGGGCTCGAACCCAGGCCTTCCTGTGATACACAATGCTAACCACTCGGCTATTGCGGCCTCCTAATTTAGGTAAAAAACTTCAAACGTCATCGATCATCAAGATGGCGTCGTAAAATCGCTCCATACCTAACGTACGGAACAATTAAATTTTTTTTTCGAAGGTTTTTCGGATATTTTCTTTGGCATTCTTCTAGCTATGCCAGAGATCTGGTGCGAATCACCGAAATCGGTACAGACATTCTTGAGTTAAAAGCGTATTAATGGCATTCTTTTTTGCATATTGAGAAAATCGAACAAAAACAAAAATTTTTTTCGAACAAATCGGTCACGGGTCCACTTCCCGGGAGAAGAAGTTGTGTTGCTGTTAACCCAAGCCTAAAGTTTACTTACAAAACTTACCAGAAATAATATTTTTTTCGAATAGATCTGCGGCTGATCCGCGTTCCGGATTTTTCTTTTGTATTTTTTTTGTTTGTTTGTCCAATGACCAATCCGACCGGTATAGGCGCTGTTGAGCTACATAAGTGTAATAACTAACATAACTCCCTTTTATACCTTTGTATGTATGTTTTGATATTACATCGGGAACTTACTGTGATCGGATTCCTTCTCGAGATGCCCACAAGACAAAATTTATTTTTTTATGTGAGTGGTAAGTTTTTTTCCCGCTGTAAGTTAAAAAGTTTGTAGTAAAACCTCCTGTGAATTGCTTTTTAAAATAAAATACAAATATATATATCCTTATCATAATAATTTAATTTATCGTACTTAGCTCATTGACATTTGTGTTGAAACATGCAACGAAAACAATTGAAATAAATTTTTTCAAAATTAAGTTCATTGATATTTGCGTAGTTTGTTCGCGTTTATTCAGTTTTCTTTGGAGCCATATTTCATAAGCTTAAAATATAATAAATAGCACAAAGATATATCAACAATAAATTTGGATGGAAATATTTATGAGAGCTTAAGGAAATGTGATTTTAAATGTTTTAAATTAATATGTGAGATTAAAATTTATACGACAGCTTGTCTCCCTGTCGCCCAAAATAAATTTATATCATATTTTTGAAAATTTGACAAGTCTAAAATATAAAAAAAATTCATAAAATTAAAATTTTTAATAAACAAATAAAGAAATATAATGTATGTATATAAGAATATATTTTATTTTCTTCTATTCATTTTAAATTAATATTAACATTTATATAAAGTTGCGAGATATGATCGTTAATTTGTTTTTGTTATTAATTTTAATTTGATTGCATCGTGTATACCACATTGTTTTTTGCTAATGTTTTCTTATTGTTTTCATTTCTGATTGTTGCACCTACAAGTCACAAGTCAGTATTGTCATAAATAATCATTTGTGTTTTGACGTCACAACGACGTCATTTTCATAACAAACATGCTTTTTTTTTGTATAAATATGTATATATTGACGAAAGTACATACGTATATGAATGTGTATAAGTATGAAAGTGAATAAATTATATTTGTTAAGAATGCCGCAAATTTGTCTAAAGCGAATGCAAACAAAAGAAAAAAGCAACCAGCTACACTTAACCAAACAAGTGAGAAAACAGGTTGAGTAAGAGGCGACTAATAGGTTAAACGGCTGATCATAAAAAATCCATTTAACTGGGTTGATTAACTATATACTAATATGTATGTACGCTGGATGAGCTAGATAATTACAGTGTGAGGCAAATAAAAAAACCAAAAAAAATAATAATAATAATTTAAAAAAAATAAAAATAAATTACAAAAAAAAAATTAAAAAAAAAATTTTATATAAAAAAATATAATGAAAAAATATAAAAAAATAAAAATAAAACATTCGAAAAAAAATAATAAAAGAATTTGAAAAAAAATAAAAACAACAATAAAAAATATAGTTTAAAACAAACAAAAATTTAAAAAAATTATGAAAATATTAGAATTAAATAAAAATATGCAAATTAAAAAAATTTTTGCTAAAGGAAAAAGAAATAGTAAACGAAAAAAATAAAAAATTAAGAAAAATAATAAATAAAAAGATTAAAAAAAAAATCAAAAATAAATAAAAAATTAAAATAAGAAAAAAAAATTTAACTAAAAAAAATAGAAAAAAAAAGAAAAAAAGAAAAAATATAAAATTAAAAACAAATAAGAATAGTTTTAAAAACATATAAAAAATATTTTGAATAAAAAAAAAACAAGATACAGATAAAAAATAAATAAATAAAAAATAAATGAAAAAAAGGAATAAATGAAAAAATTTATCAATGATACTTATTAATTAAACTACAAATAAGCAAAAATATAAATCAAATATAAAAAATAAAAAATAAAAATAAAATATTTAGAATCAAGGAAAAAAATGCAAGTACAGATAAAAAATATACAAAAATTTAAAAAAAAGTAAGACAAAAAATTTCAATCAAATTTATTAATTATTTAGCTATAAGCGACAGATAAGAAAAAGAAAATATAAAATATAGAATAAAATTTTTTTTTAATCAAAGAAAGAAATTGAGTTACAGAAAAAAAAAAGAAATTAGAAAAAAAAATTCAAAAAAAAAAATAAAAAAAGAATAAAAATTAAAAAAAATAAAAATAAAAAAAAATAAAAAATAAAATAATAAAAATTCAATTGAATTTATTAATTAGACGGCAAATAAGAAAAAATTTAAAAATAAAAAATATAAACTAAAATATTTAAAAATTAATTAAAAAGAAATTGAAAAACTTGAATGATTAATAAAAGAGAATAAATAAACAAAATACTGAACAAAAAAAATAATAAAAATTAAAATAAAAATTAAAAAATCAAATGATTTTCTCACACTAGACAGAAAAAAACTAAAAATCAAAAATAGTAAAACTAAAAGAAAAAAAGATGTAAACACCAAACCCGAAAATTTAAAATTAACAAAATAAAGTAAATAAGAAAAAAAGAAACTGCACTAAGCAATAAAAAAAAAATAAAAATAAAAAATAAAAAATATAAAAAATAAGAAAACAACAAGGTTAAAAAAAATAATGAAAATCAAGAAAAGAAAAACTAATGAAATATTAAAAAATAAAATAAAAAATTAAAGAAATAAAAAAGGAAGTAAAGATTAAAATTAAGAAACGGAACAAAACTACAAAGAATTATAATTTAATGAAAAAAGAAAAGAAAATTATATTAAAAAAATAAAAAAATAAAAAATTTAATAAAAATATATGAGGTAAATAACACAAAAAAAAATAGAAAATTTAAACAAACTTAAAAAACATTGAATCACAAATAGTAATAAATAAAAAATAAAAATATAAAAGTAAATCAAATAACACATTAAAAATATTAAAAGTTAACAAATTAAAAATGCATATATGGTTTTCATATACAACAAAAAAATAAAAAAATAAAAATTAGAATTATAAGTAACACAGAACACAATTGCTGTCAAAATAAAAATAAAAATAAAAATTTAAAAAAATTAAAAAACATATAATCCTTAAATAAGAAAACCCTAAAAAGTAAAAATGTATTAATTTAATTGCTAAGTAAGTATTGAGATTAGAAAATAATAAAATCTTTTGGAATAAAAAAAAAATAAATAAAAAATAATATAAAATAATATAAAGTCATATAAAAAAATAAATTAAAAAAAATAGAAAAAAAGTAATTAATATATTAAAAAAAAATAAAAAAATATAAAAAAATTTTAAAAAGGAATAAAAATACATGCTGTAAATAATAAAAAAAAAAAAAAAATAAATGAAAAAAAAAAATAATTAAAAAACATTGAAATAAAAATAATAATAAATAAGAAATAAAAATATAAATGTAAATATGGAAACCATGCCCTACGCCAAAATAAAACTAAAAAATTAGAATTAAATCAGAACACAATTGCTTTCAAAAACCAAAAAAAAAATGGAAAACTTTAAAAAGTAAAAATGTATTAACTATTAATAGCAATTGGGAAGAGAAAATACAAGTACATAAAATATTTGGAAATAAAATTTAATAATAAATAATAAATAAATACCAAATAAAAGAGCTGAAAAAATTAAAAATAACTGAAACAAAATATGTAATAATAAAATAAAAATTAAAGTTGTACAAAAAATAAAAAATAATTTTTTTTTTAATTTGAAAAATAAAAATAATTAAAAAAATTAAATGAAAAAAAAAATAAATAAATAAATAAATAAAAAATAAAAAGAAAAAAAAAATAAATAACATGAAAATCTAATAAGTAAATTAATAAAAAAAAGAAAATTAAATTAATTTAAACAAGACATTACCTGGCAAACGTTGGCTCAGTGGTAGAGCAATTGCCTGTGATGTCAGAATCCGTTGGTTAGATTCCTGGCAAAAGAAATCTGAAGAGATAAGGTGATCTCCGAAGCAGCTGTCACTTTTACCAATTTTTCTTTGTTGTATAACAAAATATTCAAATAAAAAAAATTCTAACAAAATAGGCCTTTTGAATAACGCTCATTCGCCTATAACCAAAAACAATTACAGGCCGCATTAAACAATTAATATATTAAATTAAATTAAATATAATAAAACACTAAAATAATATAAAAAATAAAATACGGAATAGAAAATAATTATATGCATCATTATATCAATTGAATACTTCAGACGATAATATATGTATGAATTGAGATTTTTTTTTTTTGTAGCTATCAAGCAAACTATACAAATTGTATCCACACATATGCGGAGAGTACTGTAAAATATACCTGTAGAAATATTTTCCTAATCTACAAAAATTTGTGCGTGCTCTATAAATATATATATATATATATATATATATATATATATATATATATATATATACATAAATGTAATTAGCATAAATTATTTTTTTATATCAGCTTTAGTCAGCTGATGACCGCCAGTGAATATATCGCGATATACTTAAACTCATTTGTTTATTGCCCGCTTTTACCAACTACTAAGCTGTTAAATTGTTGTCTTTATTAATAATGTCTGTCTTTGTCGTTTCTTTTATGAATGCGACTTTTTCACTTTGATTTCGTCGATTCATTCGAAAGCGTTTTAACTAATATCTTTGCATATGAATTTATGATTAAATTATACATTTTATAGTTTCTGATGTAGTATTATGAAACTGGTTTTCATTTGTTTTGTTGTTTTTGTTGAATTTTAGTCGTCAGACGGTCTCCAATATTAACCTTTGCCAATTTGTCTAATAAATCGTTTCATGATCATTGTCCATGAAAACTGGTTGATTGATTAAAGTTTTAGTTAAATTTTATGGTTTTAAAACTAGTTTTTTTGGTTTTCTTTTATTTTTTATTTCTTTATGCTGAAATTAATTTTTTGGCTTGGTGATTGTTACTCATAAATTTTTTTTGGAAAACAAAAAAAAATACCACTAATTCCATGGGCAATAAAAAAATTTTATATTTTAGCTTACATTTAATTAATTTAAATACATACATATATTTTGAAATATATATGTATATAAACGTAGAATACTAGAACGCTCAATATTGTATGCAGAACACCGTCGTTCGTACTACAAGTCATCTGTTTTAATCATTTTAAAAGTCCCTCCCCAAATCGTTGTATTTTCCGACACCTCTCATTGCGCCACCATTATTTAATTTTAATTTTTTTTTTCTTTTTACTTCCACTTCCATTTACATCAGTCTTTAATTATGTATTAATTGATTCAAGACTCAAATGTACACATACTTACTGACACTCACGCATTTTAATGAGCAGTGCAGACAGTCTACTGACTGAGTATACTGCGTTGTTGTATTTTTGATTTCTTCATAAATATAGACATACCCTTACATATGTATATATGTACATTTATGTATGCACGCATACCATTACTTAGCGCTGCTACCCTACCACTCATCACCCATTCATTACAACGCCACTTTTTGGCTTTCATCATTTTTATGCAATTATATATGTATGTATGTATGAATGTAAGTATGTACACAGTTGTGTATAGTTTGTAATTATTTTTGTTTATTATTTTTGGCACAAGGCTGCGTATTGCGTACATAAAAACCATTAAATTGTATTACCGGCTGTGCGGGCGCGCTACACACACTCATGTTGTTGTATTTTTGTGTGTGTATGCGTGTGTGTGACTGTGTTTGAATTTGACGACGGTGCCTACGACAACAAGACATTAAACCATGCAATTTAAGTGCATTTGGAACATCAGAAACATACGATTAAAAACAAGAATTTTAATGAATGAACGCGAAGAATTCTAGAGTAAAACGTAATTTTGGCTTTTTGTAATGAATTTATGCGCGCTTAATGGGTTTAAAAGTCTGTTGGCGTAATCGATTCTTTTTTTTTCTTTCTTTGACTTTCAAAGCTATGCATGCTAAGCTGTTGCGCCGTTCGTCGGTAGATAAGTAAGAGAGAATTAAGACTCATACTGACAGAAAAAAAAAATTTAAAGAAATAAAAAGAATTCTATGTACTAAAGCTGCATATATACGTACATGGATTAGCGTTAGATCAATAATTTAAGTAATAAATAATTCAGTAAATAAATAATCTAGTTCTTAAATATTCGAATAATTGTAAATTATCGAAACACACGATTTAGAATTTTTTATATATGTAAAGTGGGTAAAAAAAAGTCGGATAAACGTCAAATTTACATTCTTGTGCAAAATATTTAAAAAAAAAGTTTTTTTCTAAAGTTTTTTTCATTAAGCCAGCTTTAATTCATTTGAAAATAACAGTAAAAATATGTACATCATTTGTCTTTAAAAATAAATATAAATAAAAATGAAAATATATAATATAAGGAAAATTCATGTCAAAAACGAACTCCGACATTTACTTAAACGCTTAAAGCTAACAAATATAACTTATAAATATTATCCGCTAATATTTTGTTGCAAATCCTTTAGCTTTTAATCTTCGTGGCATTGATTCTACTAACTTTTTGCATATTGCAGCATCAATCTTCGCCCATTCCTCCTTAAGCGCAGCTTCCAAGCCAGTATTGTTCCTTGTGGTATGATTTTTCAACTGATTCTCCAAATGGACCCAGAAGTACTCAATAACATTGATATCAGGTGATTGAGGAGAAGTTTCCAATACTTTTGGACAGTTATACATTAACCATAAGCGAACATCATGTGCCTTATGCTTTGTGTCCTTATCCTGATAAAATTGGAAACTGCTTTTTATTCCCGAATCTTCAGCACTTTGGACGAAATTTGCTTTTAGAATATTAAGATATTTTTTATCGTTCATATTGCCGTCTTTGAAACACAACTTCTCGGAGCCAGCAGCGGACATACAGCCCCAGACCATTAAAGAACCGCCTCCATGCTTTACAGTTGGCTTTAAATTCTTCTCTAAGAACTGTTTATTTGGTTTCCGCCATACATACAACTCTCCATCTGATCTAAATATGTTAAATTTACTCTCATCATTTAAAAAAAAAAACTTGCCTCCAAAAGTCGAAATCTTTATTTCCATATGTTTTTGCAAAATGCCTTCTCTCTTTTTTCTTTATTCGCCTTACTAATATACGACTTATTCCTAGCAACCCTTCCATATAAATTATTCCTTCGCAGCACAATTCGTATAGTCTCAGGGACACAGTTGAAATTAAGATGCTTTGAGACTTCCGCTGTCAGTTTTGGAGCACTTAGAGTAGGAGTTTTTTTTTGTACTAGCTGTCCATCATTTGCTTCAGTAAACAGTTTTAGGCTTTCCTGATTTCATCTTATTTTCGACGAATTTTTTTTTTTTTTTTCGAAACATTTGATGATGGTGAGGTCTATTAACGATTTCACTGATTTCGCGAACCGTTTTTCCATTGTTATGATAGCTTACAATTAGATTTCTAACTTCAATTGAACTTTGTTCACGTTGTTTTACCATTTTTGTGTAATTTTATATTTTATTTAAAGATTGAATACTCAAATTGTTTCACAAATATCTGTTACTTGCACTCTTTGCGATAACTATGGAAAACAGTGTTATTTCCTTTTTAAAAATATCAAAAGTAATTCAAAGCTCTGCCACGCGTCCGAGTTCTAAAGCTGGCTTATTGAAAATCTCTGAAAAACAAAATAAACTACTTTTTTTCTTAAAATATTTTGCACACGAATGTAAATTTTGTGTTTTTGGTCGACTTCTTTTTTGACGCACTGTACTATTCGAATGTTTTTATACACTTTTCATTAGTGTCTTATCTTCTTTTGTTTTATTTTATTTTACTTATATTATATATATATATATATATATATATATATATATATATATACATAAATATATATGGCGCTTTGAAACCGCTGAAGCGATTTTCGACCGAGCTCCTACACCAATTTTTGAGATGTTTAAACGAAACTTGGTATGTGAGGGTGTATTTTGATAATCTATTAATCATTTGTCGGAATCAGCCGGATCAGTCGACTATAACATAAAGGTCCCATACAACTGATTTGTTCAGATTAGTAAATTCTAGTCATAAATAAATTCAATAAGTATCTCTGAATATGAAATTCGATATTCTACACACATATAAAGAATTAAAAATTGCTACTGGGAATCTTCGCAAACACAAACGCAAACACACACTATATCACATCGCCTGCATATAACTGATTTGTTCAGATATGAGGTTTCGCATCAAAAAATACGTCAAAACAGGCTTTAGAAGCGTGAAATTTGGTAAAATTAATTGCATAGTGATAATGAAAATCTTCGAAATCGAACAACTACATCTTATAGCCCCATATAACCGATTTAGGCAAGTATGAGGCTTTCTGTCAAAAGCCCGTGAAAAATCCATCTAAGAACGTGAATACTGATATCCTAGACACATAAATTCAAATAAATATTAACAATGAAATGCATCGAAATCGAATTTTGCAATAAATTTGTTAGGTTCATGAATGGTATAAGGACTTAGGTAGCGACAGAAGACAACACTTTTCTTGTTTTAATTTTATTTTCCTGTACTTTTTTTATGTTGCTGCTTTTTATTTTTGTGTATTTAATAGTACTTTTTTTAAATTATAATTTTTTTTTTGTTTAAATTTTTCTATGTATTTTTTATTATTTTTATTTCATTTTATTTAAAAAATTTTTAAAAATTTATTTATTGATTTCCTTTATTTTATATCAATTTGTCCTGTTTTATTTTTCGTTATATTATTCATATTATTTTATTTTATTTTATTTTATTTTATTTTTATTTTTATTTTTTATTTTTATTTATTTGTTTTAATTTTATCTCATTTTATTTTCTATTTTACTTTATTTATTTTATTTACTTTATTTTAATTCATTTATTTTGTATTATTTCTTTCTCATACGGATTTGGAAGCAATTACTCATTGTTTTATTCTCGCATAAATTATCAAGTAATACCTATTTCATAACGAGTTCGACGAGGGTAGGTTAGAAAGAGCGTCAAATTTCAAGACCAGAGCATAGAGTTCATATGTAGATTATCTAGGAATTTATCCCTCGTTGATAACCGAATAAAAAACAAAAACAAAAAACATTAACCATAGTGACCAACTGGAAGACTGACGTCAGAAGTTCAAGATCATAAAGGTCTTAAATAATCTATTGTTAGAAGAGTTTCAGTGGTGCTATTGCTTAACTAAAAATAACCTGACACAAAATAGAATCTAAGAACAGACTAATTACTTAAAAGAAAAAGAAAAGAAAAAAACAAGAGGAAAAAAAAAATCAAGTTCCTTTCTTAAACCGGTTTCGAAAGCGACAATTATCAGTGAGAGCTTTGACGTAGGTGAATAAATAAATTTAAAAATAATTTCATGGAATTTCAAATTAGTTAATACGTAGAATAAGAATATTGATATATTAATAAATAAATAAATAAAAAAATACATTAACATTAACATTAAGATTGACCTTGTTGGCCATATGACCGAAATAAACACAACAATAACAATTTCAAAAAATTGTATTCAGTTTACAAGATTAGAATATATAAATTTTTTTAGATTGATAACAAATTGTATGCAGATTATGGGAAGAATCATCATGATCAACGCATCTCTAACGAGCAATTCGTTCCATTGTTTAATTAATTCAATTAAAAAATCATAAAATTCAATCACATCAAAGCACGCGTAGGTTGTTTCTTTTGTTAAGAATGGGGACGAGAATGCCACAGCTAATAGTCACTACATTGCATGCCACCTCTGAGTTGTTATTGTGTATGCATTTAATTTGTTAAAGAAACGCCGACACGCTGGAGAAAAAATTGTGTTGAAGGTGAGCGGCGAACTTGAGCCTACTTACTGTATCTGATTGTACTTTGTAAATGAGAGTGAATGAGATAGAAGAGGGAGGTACTACTTGTGTTGCCGATGAAGTAAATATAGTATGTGTGTGTGTGTGTGTGTCTGTTGCATATTCTTATGCAGGCTTTGTCGTTAACTGCTACAAGCGACTCATCAATAAATCAAACGTACAAATTTCTAATGCTAATGGAGAACCAAAAAAAGTTGAAGCGTACAACTGTAGTGAAGCGCAAATGTGGGAAAGATGAGAGTCAAATTTACTAAATAAAAAAAAATAAAAATAAAAATCTTCCAAAAATACTACTTAAGCTCCATAAGTAATAATTTAAAGGCAAAATAGCTGCACGCTCGCCGCTCTGCGTTCATGACCTCTAACACAACAAACAAAAGCCGCATTGCCGCTTCATCCACTTCTGCTGCTGCTGAATGTTGTATGTTGTCACTCTGAACGCGCTTGCGACATATTTATTGACTTTCTGCCGGCGATAGCGTTTTGTGGCAGGCAGCAACATTGGCTACCGCAACCTATCACATAACTTTGATGCCACCGCATTGTTGTGCACAGCACAGCAAAGCACACAGGCAACGTTGTCATTGGTTGTGGTGACGCCTTGTGGGCACACCTTAGCTTTTTCGCAATACTACCAGCTGTGGTGAGTGTGGGTACTATTGGTCTTATTTTTTTGTTTTGTTCTTTTTTTTTTTTGCATTTTTCGAGACCGTACAGTTGACTAAATTTAATTTCTGCTTCGCTTAAATCTAAATATTACAGTGAAAAAATAATTTTAAAATTTGTTGTTGTTTAATTTCCTCTTATTAAATATGCGCCAAAATGTAGGCAACGTTTCATGTTATGCGCCATAAACGTTACGCTCGAGAATAATATAATAGGTAACTGTGGTAATCCGATTGAGTCTAGATTGGCATATTTTTAGGCGCTAACTTATTCGCGAAGTATTTGATAGCGAATGGTGGCACTGGATTTCTAACCTAATGATTTAATTTGTCATAAAAATAAAAGTATTTGTATTCTTATTCTTGGTTTGAGTTTCAATATTTGTTGAATATAATTCTGTCTCTTCCTTCGAAGAAAGCTCATTCTAATTTTTTTTTTTTAATTTTTGAAATTGTTGGACAGTTTCACAGCTACCTCTGTAGGTTAGGGGTTCAAGAATTTACCCGTGGTAAGGCGTTCTTATCGTAAGATCCGACTATATTCCAATAGTTAAACTCCGATTTTCGCGAATATTTTTGTGATTACAACAATAACAATAGTTGCAGAGTATGTAAATTCAGTCCCATACAAATCGTCTTTAATCATATTATCTTCTTAAAAAATATATATCTTGGGAAAAATTTGAATAGACTTGTTGCTCGCATATCTAGAAAAAAGAGTAGCCACCAGCCTTCTTCGAAGTGATATTGAATGAGAATAATGACATAGATGTAAGAGAGATACAGAGTGAGGAAATATAATGTGAGAGAATCGATATTTCAGAGAGAATGTTAGAGTTAAGAGTCGTACACAGAACACTTCCGTTCAGCCTGGCGCGTGCACGTTCATGATGCAAAAATATTAATCCAATGGGTAGAATATAATATATTGACCCTTCATCAGGAGCAGAGAATCGTATATTTTGTGCGCTCCGAGTTAATTTTAACCAGAATTCGAAAGGCTGAGGTTTTTCCATCGGAGTAAACAATCTACGTGTTAGTGGTGCAAAGTTTCATGTCGCTGGTTTAGTTGAATTACTTTCGCTTAGTATATTTTTATTGGGATTGAGGATCTAGTGCATTTTTCTCCATTCAGACCAGCATGATGGATTAGTCGGCTTTGGGTCCGCTTTGTTACTCTGTTCCACTGTTGCCACGGTCTTGAGCGTGGGACATTTTTTTTTTTTAGGCCTAGTCTCGTGGTGAACACAGCTACTTGGAGGATTTCCATACGCTTTTGTTCCTTCAATGCTCGAAAGACCGCATGTTGTGGTCGTGAGTTCGAGCTACAACTTTCATCTAAATAAATACAATTACGTTCTATAAATAACAAATACAGTTTGTACTTACCTTCGTATGTTTACAGTTCCACCTCATCTTTATACTCTTATCGCCCTATTCTCTTTCCAAGTTCACCTGCAATTTTCCTTCTTCTGCTCTGGATAAGTAAATAGTCTTAAGCAATTATAAATAAGTATTATTCGGAATGGTTGTGCTGTCTTAATTATCCCAAATAAAATATTCAAAAAAATATTGTAAAATTATAAAATATTAAGCAATTAAATTGAAAATTTCACTAAATTTAATTTTCCGAAATTAAACAGTAAACTTTAATTTAAATTAAATTATTTCTAATCCTTTTTAAATTTTAATTTTTGTACATTTTTTGTTTATTAAATTTTTTATTTTAATTATTTCATTTATTTCAATTGATTTGTTTTATTGTTTTTAATTTCCATTTGTCATATTTTGTTTAATTTTTTATTGTACTTATTATTATTATTATTATTATTATTATTGTTATTATTTTATGTTTTTAAGTTATTTATTTTTATTAACTTATTTCCTTTTTTCTTTTTTTTCTTTTTTCTTTTTATTTCATTAATTTTTATTTTATTTTTTTATTATTTTATTCATTTATTAAATTTTTTTCTCTTTTTATTTTACTTCTCACGTCACACAAGTACTAAGGTCTTTTCTTATCGAACACTAATCAATAAAAAATTTCATTTAATTTACATGCGTTGGATCATCGACACCCCGCTGCCATGCAAAATTAAAATAAAATTTGTTTTATGAATAAAATTTCATTAATCACGCAAATATTTTTCACATTTTTCACAATTACCAATATTTACATAACTACCTAAATACATACATACCTATGCAACATATTTGTACAAATATATACAAAAAGTTGGTAATAATAATCACAATCAAAATATTAACGATACCAAATAAACGGAAAGGAGAGTAGAGACCCCACTACCCTACTAAGGCGCACACACACGCTAACCGTGTTGCTTCGTAATATTGGATTATTTGCATACGTCTATATATAGCAATGTGTGTGTATCTGTGCTGTGGCTTGTGGTGACGCCAATAAGCGCGGGAATTGGCACGTCTGTTGTTATTGTTAGGCTATGGCCTTACCATTTTGCTACTGTTTTTTTTTGTTTCGCCACTGTTGTCGTGTGTTTCCTCGGTAGTGTTGTTGCATTTGTTGCCTTAAGAAATTCGTATTTTTATCAAAACACATGTATCTATGTTTATTTGTTTGTTTGTTTGTTTGTTTGTTTGTTTGTATATATGTTTTCATGTGAACGACATCGAACGATACCTTCACTGAACTAATATCTATTTGCAATATTTGCTCATCGTTGTTGAGCAATAGACTTTTACATGCATTCCTATGTGCATACATACCTACATTTGTATAAGTAGGTATATACAGCGTATAATATATAATTGCATATTCAAATAATCGCAGCTACTACAGCGATAGCATATAATCCTATAACTGATAACTTAGCAATCATGGCAAGTCACCGACGATTGAATGGCAATAACGGTAATAAAGCACTCCTTAAAATTTTTTATTGTAAGTAGAGTACTCATACTCGGCCCTATTTAGAGATCCCTTTCTCTTTTACTCTTTTCCACGTGATATTAAATTCAAGGAGAAAACAATATAAGAAGAGAAGGTAATTAAGAATGTCACTAGTCAACCAAAAACGACCTGGCTGGCTGCCCTACTGCGTAGTCCTGGTGCTGCTTCTATTGACGGGAAGAACTAGAAGTTTCTTCTTAACCCTATTGTCGAGAATCGTTTTGATAGTTCATTGCATGTTCGCAGGAGTAACGTCGAGGGCACTTCATAATCCCTAATTAATACATACATAAACCAGAAAATTGAAAAATAAATATAGGGGAGACACATTCCAGATACTAAAGGGTGTTTTTTATAGAGGTATAGAACTTTAAGTTGGCATTACTTTTCAAGATGGCGACCGATTTAACAGCTGTTAAGTGATTTATTCTCAGTTTGGTTTGGCAATTCATCATGAATAGACTCACGCCTGAACAACGCTTGCAAATAGTGCAATTTTATTTCGAAAATAATGGTTCTGTGCGGAAAACGTATCGCGCACTACGTCCATTTCATCGATGTTTAGCGATGAAGCGCACTTCTGGTTGAATGGCTACGTCAACAAACAAAACTGCCGCATTTGGAGTGAAGGTAATCCTCAAGTGTATGTTGAAACACCGTTACATCCAGAAAAACTGTCTGTTTGGTGCGCTTTATGGGCTGGTGGAATCATTGGTCCGTACTTTTTCAAAACAGATGGTGGCCAGAACGGTACAGTCAATGGTGATCGGTATAGAGCCATGATTACTAACTTTTTCATTTCTGAATTGAATAACCATGATGTCCAGGAGATGAGGTTTCAACAAGACGGCGCAACATCTCACACGGCTCGTGCCACAATAGATTTATTGAAAGACACATTTGGTGACCGCATAAATTCACGTTTTGGACCTGTGAATTGGCCTCCAAAATCTTGTGATTTAACACCGCTAGACTACTTTCTGTGGGGCTATGTAAAGTCATTGGTCTATGCGGATAAGCCACAAACGCTTGACCATTTGGAAGACAACATTCGCCGTGTTATTGCCGATATACGGCCACAAATGTTGGAAAAAGTCATCGAAAATTGGACGTCCAGATTGGACTATATCCGCGCCAGCTGTGGCGGTCATATGCCAGAAATCATATTTCAATGCCTCAAGATTATCTTTCGGATAAATAAAATTCATGTCAATCGAATAATCCATCGTTGTTTTATTGCAACTTAAAGTTCGATACCTCTATAAAAAAACACCCTTTATATAAAACACACGTAACGAAATCTCAACCAGACAAAATATAGATAACATAATATTCAGACAAGACGAAAACTCAACAAATTCACGGGCCAGGGTTTGAGTCCAGGTTCGGGCAACATCCAAAATTCGAGAAAAATATTTTTTTCAACTGCAGTCGCCTCTCGTCAGGAAATGTCAAATCCTCCGAGTGTATTTCTGACAAGAAAAAGAAGCTCCTCATAAAAATCCATTAGCCGTTCGAAGACAGCTTAGAATAATTTGTAAGTCCCTCCATTTATTGGTAAAATCATCAAGATGCAAAACCACAAGTTGGAGGAGGAGCTTGGTCAAAAATCGCTTCAGCGGTTAGAAATAACCACAAATAACACCAAAACTACTCGTTTTAAAGTTGACTGTGCCATTGTTAATCGCTTTTATTAGTCCCCGGCCTGCCATAGTAACACACATCTTTATGGGCAAAATTCATATTTTTATTCAACATAGTCCCTTTCATGGGTGATACATTGAATACAGCGGCCCTTCAACTTTTAGATACCACTTTTGTAGTGCCATTTGTCCCTTGCTTCAAAATATGCCTCAGTTTCGGCGATCATCTCTTCATTCGACGAAAATTTCTTCCAAGCGAGCATTCTTTTGAGATCTGAGAACACGAAATAGCCGCTGGGGGTCAGATTTTGAGAATCAATGCCTGCGAAAGCAATTCCAAGCCCGATTCATGGATTTTAGACATCGATTTCACTGACTTGTGACACGGTGCATTGTCTTGGTAAAACAGCACTTTCTTTTTCTTCAAAAGTGGCCACTTTTCGGCGATTCCATTTAATTTCCGTCCTGCAAACGATCCAATAACGCTATGTCAATGAAAATTATTCCCTGCGAATTCCAAAATACAGACGCCATAACCCGGCTGGCGACTGTTGAGTTTTTCCACGCTTTGGAGCGGGTTAATCGGATGACTGTCAATTGGACTTCGGAGTGAAATGGGAGAACCATGCTTCATCCATTGTAACATATCGACGCAAAATCTCGAGTTTATTACGTTTGAATATCTCCAAACACTGCTCCGAATCATCAAGTCGTCGTTGTTTTTGGTCGAAAGTGCTTTCGAGCTCCCCACTTTACACAGAGCTTTCTCATTTACAAATATTCGTGAATGACTTGATATACACGTTCAGTTGATATCTTTAGAATGCCTGCTATTTCATTCAATTTCAATTTACGGTCATTCAAAATCATTTTGTAAATTTTGTTTTTCATGTTTTCGTCGTTAACAACCTCTTTTGGGTGTCCACTGAGTTCATCGTCTTCGATGCTCAATTCACCACGTCTAAATTTAGAATACCAATCTTTAATGGTTGATTTTTCTGGGGCAGTGTCCGGAAACTCGGCATCAAGCCAAGATTTTGCTTCAACTGTGAAATAGATTTTTTTTTTTCAATTTTTTTCTTCCAATAATAAAAATTGCTTCACTCAAGAGCACGCGTCTTTTGAAGGTTAGGGCTAACTAAAAATCATCAATTAATTAATTCTAGTAGCGCTATCTACGTGCCCGGCTGGGAACTTTTCAATTGACTTGTTAAGTTTTTAAACACGAAACCTGAGAACTATTTTTATATGATTCCCTTTGTATCATGTATAGATGTATTTAAACATCTATTTTATTATGTACTTATACAACAATGCATGTATGATTTCACTCCACTTTCAAAAATAAACAAATAAATTGAATTGAATTGGAATTTCACAATATTCTTTATTCAAAAATATTTCAGATTTCCAATATACAGTATATACAAAAAGTTTGCTTCAAAAAAAATTACAAAATCACAAATGAATTCAGGAATTGGAATAATCTTTTTTACATGTCAATTGATGTTTCTGGTATTTTTGATAAACATTTCCGAAATACTTTTCCTTATGCTTCTTCGCACAACCGACTGCTTGTTGTGGCATTGCCACACATAAAAATAAACGATTAACGTTTTAGGTAAACGTTTTAACATTAACGACAGCATTTCGTTTCGGGTAAAAACGAAAAGAAATTTATTTTGAAAACTGCTTTAACGTTAATTTTTCCAAATGTTTCAACCGCCTTCGAACGAGACGTCTTACATGTATTATAAGAAAAAAGTTTTTTTTTTTTTTTAGTAAGCATAACTGCGGAACCAGAGCTCCTTTTTAAATAGGAACACACCTTTTGATTTAATAAAAAAATCTCAAGTAAAGTTTTGACATCATCTCCTATTTTATTTTTATGAGTCTCGCGATTTTGCGTAGATGTTTCATTATAGACCCAGTCATGACCTTAGAGTTGTAATGTGCTTATGGGTGGGTTGTTGACTTGCCGTGCCTGGCTAACATTCGAAACAGAAGCTGAACAGTCATGGAGGTTACGCTTGACTGACTCTAGCCCTCTTTCTAGTCCCGGCAATGCGACAAAAATCATTCAACAGTCAACCAATTCTTCTACTGCGTAGCCCCTTTGAATAATCTCTAATATTAAGATCAGACCAACATACGCTCATAAAGTGCAGAGTTCGTATTGATTAAAGAAGTTCTCTTTCTCCCCAGCCGCGCAGATGTCTGCAATATTTACATATATTTATGTCCGGGTACTCAAATATTTGCTTGAAAGTCTGTTTGTTCCAAGTTCATTAGAAATCTTTTAAAGTACGCCTCCTTTTTTATAGCTTCTTGCAGTCAATTCGATACTTTGCGGAAGGATATTACCGTTGCGTCAATGTCATTCTCATCGGTTTCGGAATGCAGAAGTTGCTATTCCCTAATTTTCCAATAGTTGAAAGCTATGCCAATGTATGCGTATCGGTTTCAGCGTCTAATTGAAATAAAAACAACACACATAAATAATGCTTAAATATTTATTTCACTTTCCGATTATTACCATTTAATTCGGAACGTGGCTTCGCTAAAATGAGTATGAAGCCGCCTAAAGGTATGCACTGTTTTTTTTTTATAATAAAGTTTAAAAAGGTAGACTCATAGAGGAACAGGCCGCAAATGTAATATAAAACACCAACTTTTTTTTTTCAATATTTTCTATACATCTCTGTGCTGCAAAATTTCCTTCCCCCTATTTGAAAAATACCATAAAATCTATTTACCCCGCTCAAGGACTTCTTTTGTGCGGTTAACAACTCAACCATCAACCTAACAAGTACCATCCCTCGTCACAAATGCTTTTTGTCGAATAAAAAATACCGTAATGAAAATAAAACGATATTTTTCAATCCAAAATGTAAATTGCTTTTTTGCCCTTTTTCAATTCTCTTTGAAATGAATATTTTTGTGTATTTATTTTTGCTCTTCTCTTTCGCTACACATCAATGGCAGCAAAAAGTAATCATGCCTAATGTGTAATTCTGCTAAATTTGATTCCCCCTTTTTAAGCCATTGCATTTAACTTTAACAAGGCAGCACTTGAATGCAGTTTTTTTTATGTATATATGTATATACCTTTGAATATACAGTGGCTCATAGCGCATTTCATGCAGATTAAACTTAACAGTTATATTGTCATAAAATGGAAAATAATTGCAATTTAAAAAAAAAACATATATATATTCTGAAATGTTTTACTAATAGAGCAAGCAAATTAAAATTCGTAGAAGTAGAGTCTTACATCTACAAAGTCATGAAATGCAGCTGCGTCCCAGGAATTTCGTTCACAGCTTGTTGCGTGGGTAACGATAGTAGGCTTCTCTAATTCTTACAACAGACATTCCGTGATAGTTTCAAGCCAGTTTTAGTGTATTTTTGAGTTTCACCTTATCAGCGTACTAATTTCAGACTAACAGTTACAAAATTAACCACAGACGGTCCAGGAGGAACTAGGTAAATCATTTTGTACTGAAACTTTTCTGAAACTATTCTCCGGATACAACGTGCGCACGACTTCAATGACCGAGTATGCCGAAATAAGATATTCATTAGCCCAAAAAAAAAAAAAAAAGAACTGAGCCGAACTGCCTTTGCCAGAAAGCTGGAAACCAAGGATTTTAACTTCTGCAAAACAGTAATTTTTGCTGGCGAATCGAAGTTCAACCTTTTCGGCTCAGATAGAATGGCTTACTTATGAAGGAAACACAATGCTGAGCTTCAGACATGTAACATCAGGTCAACTGTTAAACACGGTGGGGACAGTGTTGTGTTATGGGCATGTATGTCTGCAGACGGCGTTGCAAATTTGGTCTTTGTTAATTGTATTATAGATAAAACGTTGTACCTTAATATATTAAAAGAAAATTTACGCCAAAGTGCCGAGAAACTTAGAAGGCGTCAAAATTCCCGATATTATCAGGATAACCATCCTAACCACAAATCGACAATAGTGCAGACGTGGCTAATATAGAATTGTCCACATGTAATGAATCCACCGGCTCAGTTACCCGACATAAATCCGATCGGGAATATTAGAAAATAACATTCACAATCACCGCATAAGTATTAAAGAACAACTAAAAAGTGCAATTTCAGAAGAGTAGTACAAAATCGGAACAGAAAGTTTTAAAAACCAGTTGAGTCCATGCCAGCTAGACTAAGACTAAGAGATGTATTTTAAAAAATTGACGGATATAACACTAAATACTAAACAAGTTTCAATTAAATAATTTAACTTATTTTTAGTAAAAAGTACACTGCATGAAATAGGCTGTGATATAACATTTTTTTATGTTTTTAGTTTTTGGTTTATAAATTTTTAAATAATTATTAAAAAATATTAAATGGAGGATCTTTTATAAACTACATATTCATAACAACAACTGGGAATTTGAATTAGTGCGATATATTTGTAAGAGAACTCGCATGAAATAAGCTGTGAACCACTGTATATATATCGAATAAAAAATAATTTTATTTTATTTTGAAACGGGCGGAACGCGGGTTGACGCTTTCACAAATTACCGCATCCAATTATTAGTAAGGAAACGAAAAAGTACAATGACTTTGCATAGGGCGGCTAGTAACTGAAAGCCAAAGAGAAAGGAATGAGCACAAAGAGGGTGAGTAAAGAGGAGTGATATAAGTAGGGATATATCCGAACAGCAATTTAATGCGGTCTCATATTCAGACTGAGGGTGCGGCAACGGCAACCGTCAATGACTGCTACCATCACATACATTCAAACCTATCGAGCTGAGTGAATATACAAGTCCTTTTGTGGTATAAGGATTTTAATACCTATAAATATAAATATATATATTCACTTATGTGCTGGTATCTTTTGGGCTGCAGTTGCGCTGAAAAAAAAGGGTGCAGCCTAGACTTTGCAGGCGGCTTTATATGTGTTGCATAAAATACTTCCTTTATAAAAAAAAAATAATTGGAAGAGAGCATACAATGCAGTAGACCGCATCATGCATAGGGCTGGTCGAAGTGTTTAAAATAAAATGTGAAAAAGCTTTAAAATTGCGACGATATTGTTTATTTTTAAGTGAGATATTCCAAAGGAAAAAGCATAAATGAATATAGTTCGGAAAGTATGTTAGAATATTTTTGAAATTCATTTCTATATTATATTTATTTTAATATTTCACATTTAATAACTCATTTTATACTTCCTAATATATTTATATTTTTTTTTTTATAGAATGCAAAATTCATCAGTGAGAAAAAAAAGTAAATCAGAAGTGGAATAATTTAAATAAATTAAAGTTTGAGCACATTTAAGTTTTAAACAAGTCAAAAGACAATAAAGCTCTAATTTGTTTATTATGGAAACCAAAAAACTGTCTGGTGAGTACTTGTATATGTGAGATTTGCATTCAAAATAAAAAAGCGCTGCATGCAATCCAAACAGGAAAAAAAACATTTTGTATTCTAACTTCTCTACCTTACTACCAAATTAGACTACTCGAGACTTATTACCAGAATTTTGTTTTCCATTCCCCTTTTCCGCAGTGACCAAAAGCATTCACAACTCACCGACATTTTGTCCAACACAAAAGCGCCATTATCTGGTTGAAAACATGAGTTGACTTGCTTCAAAAATAGAAAAAGAAAATTCCATTGGTACTTACACACACACAAATAGGCATACCGACGATGCAAATCTGTCAAAATGAAAACCTTTCACAATTAGCTTCAAACCAGCGTACGCTGGTAATGCGCCACAAGAGTCATTCGTGAACATATTCGCACAACTAACGGTTCACGACTGTTACCCATTAACCGGCATATACAAGTAAATACTAATACTAGACCTTTGCTTTGAATCAGCATACAACTTATGTGTACAAACGTACCTAGTCCCAAGGCAAGCATTAATGTCATTTTATGTCTGCTTGTTAAACAAAATGAGCGTTGATGTGCGGTCTACAGAGAAGCATCATAGTGATATAAAGACAAAACATTTGTATACATGATTTGTTGGTAAATTTTCTACCTACCACTCATTAGGCATGCACGTTCAGTACACTTCTTACTGTGTCAAATCTACAGGATAATAGATATATATATATATAAGGGTATATTTGTTCGTAACCTCAGTGCTGCATGATAGCATTAAAAGTCGGTGATGGTTGGCCAAAAGCGTTAACCACATTTACTGGTTCACTCACTTTTCATACTGTACTGTACGCAATCCATTAGCAGTTTACTTCCTTGAATACGCTTTGGGCTTACCAACTATTTACCAACGTAATCTACCAACCGTAATAATTGCTACAAAACATTGTAAACTCATGGCAATTTTTTATTTATTGGAACTGTACAATTTGCATGGAAGCTGTCGGCGAAAACATGAAATTACGTGGAATTCCATTTTCCATTTTCTTGTCTGCACAAATTTCTCTATATTCTCCACATTCATACATGTATAGGGTATCATTGGACGTAGGGCGCGATACGTTTTCCGCACAGAACCATTATTTTCGAAATAAAATTTGCACTATTCGCAAGCGTTGTTCAGGCGTGAGTCTATTCATGATGAATTGCCAAACCAAACTGAGAATAAATCAATGTCAAGTAATGCCAACTTAAAGTTCTATATCTCTATAAAAAACACCCTTTATATCAATGCATCATTTTAACCAGCTGCTACTCTGTCATCCATCCATCTATCAATTTATATTTGTATTAGTGTTTAATTTTTTTTTTTTTTCTTTACTTCTCGGTCGGTTGGATGTCTCTGCTTGCTGTTCTCTAGAATCGCTCTCGAGTCTAGTTGATAATACTATTGTTCCGTTCTAGTAGCTCTAAGTAGCTATTCGAGTGCTAATATTTCCCAATTTCTCTTTACTCTGTATTAGCTGTAGTATCATCATTACTTCAACAGTTTCATATCAATTTAAATGAATTCCAGTAATCATTAAATTTTAACATTTCACTAGAAAATATACATGTACGAGTACTTTCTGGACATGTATTTTCGTGTTTTCATTGGCTTGCATACATTTATCTTTTTTACTAGCATTTAATTTTCTCTGATAAAAAATTTCCATATGTACATATGTATGTATGAAAAAAGATGGAATGATTACACTACATCATCTTCCGGATAACTAATGGTTTCATTATAATATGAAGTCTCTTAACAAGTACCCTTAGCGTATAATAACTTGTCAATATTCTAGAATATTTCTTAAATCTCTATGGAACCTCTGTCCTTTAATCGCAGTCAGACTTACTTTTGTTAAGTTGGGGTTGGCAAAGGGAGCCACACAACCATTTCATCTAAAAAAAAAGCCTCATTTGTTTTACAGTTTTTGATTCCAATATTTTAGCATCTAAATCCCTTTATAAATGGGTGAGAATAAGGGAACACGGCGGCCGACACACTTAGACCTTTTGGTTCATTGTGATACCACCATTTAGTACGTCTTTTAAAGGCTGTGAGATTTTTAATGCTTGCTTTGCTGATCTCAGCGGGGCAGTCGAAATAGTATATTCCGTGAAAGTGGTGTCGCATCGTGCTAAGTGCATTTACAGAAGTAGTATTCGACAGACTCTTCCTCCTCCACGACCCTGCAGATGCGACAAAAGTCATTTGAGTAGCAAACTATGATTTTACTGTGATTTACCGTTAAACCATGCCCTGTTATTATTCCATCACTACTGGCTTATTAAGAAACGGTCCAAAGGAGTCAATTTCTTGAGCTTTTAGTGCCCAGGCTGGGAAAATTTGTTTTATCACGTTATACATGGTTTCATTACGCCTTAAATTATTGGCTTTTTTTTAGTGAATTTCAGTCTTAAGATATTTGCTGTGTATAAGATATATACTCTTCTTGTGCAGAGTTCGTATTAGTTAAGATGGTTTCATCTCTCGCAAGCTCATCCCCCGCTCAGTTATCCTGTATATCTCTATGTTCGGGTACCCATTTCAAGGTTTTACTATATTTCCTCGAGAGCCTATTGAGAATGCCGTTACATTTTGTTGCCAATTTAGACGAGGTGAAGTTGAATTAAAGAGATCTGATGGCAGCTTGACTGTCATTCAGCGCCTTGCGTGATGGCGGTAAGTTATGCTTGGAAGACGGTGTAGTCGTCCGGTAGTCTCATACTCAAATTGAGTGAGAATGGGATAGGGTGGATCCAGCATCCTACTATGTCTTTGAGTTTCCATCTGTAAGGATTGTTTCTTGGTCTAGGATATTAAAATTTGTTGTGAAAAAGCGTCATATAGTCTACCTCTTCTGTAATTTGTAGGAAAAATAGTATCTGGGTGTGCCCTATACCCTACTTCTTCCAAAGTTCAGTTGCGTTCTATCTAACGGCGTTGTAGCGCGGTTGGAGTTTGCCGTAGAGATATAGTTTAGAAAGTTTACTGTCTTCGTGGGAGCCGATTGAGGAGTTCCAGTTGTATGTATAGCTGCGGACCGCTGAGTTCGTAAAGTGATTTTATCGAATTCCGGCCATCAAATAGTGCCACCATAGAAAAGGTTAGGTCTGACTACCGCTTGGTATGTATATTCAGTGGTCGATATGTGGTCTTAGATCCCATCTTTTGCTAGAGCCGATTTACAAGCGTTTTGTGCATTTATAGCTTTCCTTGTTCTTTTTGTCGTGTTTTGGCTTCAGTTAAGCTTACTATGTTTTATATAAAACCGAACATAAACAGTGTTGAAAAGTCTGTCGGCCTCCCTACACTTCCTACATATAACGAATTGGAAATTTTCGGTAAATATCATTTCGTAATGAATCTCAGATCTGATAAGGTTTCATCGGTTAGTGAATTTTGGAATCACAACAGTGTTCAACGCTTTTGTAAAGAGGATGGCTTAACTTCTTTTAATTCTTTAGGACTAAATTCTTTGCTATTATTATTATTAATATACAAATACTACAACCTTAATAATGACGATATCTAGAAGCCTCAAGATGCGCGGCTTTAGCCCACAGTAAATTCCTCAATGGGCTTATCAGTAAAGTTACTTTTTTTTCTAACTGATAGATACACTGATTCACGTCAACGCAGTATAAGATTAATTGAAATTGAATGAAATAGCAGGCAATCTACAGATATCAACTGAACGTGTATATCATATCATTCACAAATATTTGGGTATGAGAAAGCTCTGTGCAAAGTGAGGAGCTCGCGAGCACTTTTGACCAAAAACAACAACGAGTTGATTATTCGGAACAGTGTTTGGAGATGTTCAAGCGTAATAAACCCGAGATTTTGTGTCGATATGTTACAATTGATGAAGCATTGCTCTACCATTTCACTCTGAAGTCCAATCGACAGCGAACTGAGTGGACGGCATACGATGATCCCGCTCCAAAGCGTGGAAAAATTCAATAGGCGGCTGGAAAGTTTGTGGGGTCTATAGTTTGGGATGCGCATGGAATAATTTTCATTGACTACTTTGAGTAAGGAAGGACCATCCACAGCGACTATTGCATAGCATTATTCGACGGTCTGATGTAGGAAATGGCCGAAAAGTGACCGATTTTGAAGGAAAAGAAAGAGCCGTTTCACCAAGGCAATGCACCGTGTCACAAGTCAGTGAAATCGATGGCAAAAATCAATTAATTATGCTTCGAATTGCTTCCGTATCCAGCGTATTCTCCAGATCTGGCCCTCAGCGACTATTTCGTGTTCTCAGATCTCAAAAGAATGCTCGCTGGTGAGAAATTTTCGTCGAATGAAGAAGTGATAGCCGAAACTGAGGCCAACAAATCGTACTACAAAAATGGTATCGAAAAGTTGGAGGGTCGCTATAATCAGTTTAACACCCTTGAAGGCAACTATGTCGAATACAAAAAATAAATTATGCCAAAAAAATATGTTTTACTATGGGAGGCAGAGGACTTGTCAGTTGACCTGCTAGTTAAGTGTGATAAAATAAAAATAAAACAAACACATGCCAATTTATAAATAAATTTTAATTAAATTTTAATGACTTAAGCATACGTCAACTGGACTAGTTAATTATGAGACTTAGTAAATAATAAATAAATATATTGGCATACTAAAAACAGCACCTTCAACGTGATACTAAATAAACAACTTAAAGTATGTATTAATAGCCGTATATATAAGTAGATACGTAGATACAAACATATACAAAATTATTTGACGACGTAATAAATAAATTGCTCCAAAGTGAGTGACGACAAATGAGGTATGCACAGCGACAGCACAAATAATTAAATGAATAAAAAAAAAATAGTTAAAAAAGCAACAACAACAACTTCAATTCAAACCAAATACACACATAAAAGTTGTCCCAAGGGAGATGTTAAGTCAATAGAAAAATTAAAAGTTCGCACCAAACATTGTATTTTAGTGCACAAAAAAAAAAACAATAAATAAATAACTAAAAAATTAAAAGCTTTTGAATGACACTGTATGGAGCTCCCATATAATAAACTGCCAAGTATTTCTTGAATTTTCGCAACAAATAAAATTATTTAAGCTAGACCCGCAGAGAATTAACTGGAATGCATGCCATACACACTGGAATTCACCGAAAATGTCGCTACACCTCAGGACCTGAAAGGTAATGTTGTATGTACGTACGAAGGAGTGTTTGCCTACTAACCGTGGAGCTATCGACTCATAGTACTACAACAGCAACTCTATTCCCCTCCACTGACCACATTGACAGCTACAGTGACAGGCTGAAACCACAATAAATTGTTCACAAACAACTGAACTATGGCTCTGCCTCACCACAACACTTGTGGATTGTTTCTTGATTAGATGGGGTGTGGGAGGAAGTTGTATTGCGGTGCGGCATGCAAGATATACCACAAGTTGTTGCAAGTGCTTCGTGAAAGCATTTTAAGGTGTAAATAGTTTGATTGTTGTTGTTGTTGTTACTGCTGTTTGGTCTCTCTTGTTCCCATGTTACACACTTCAGCTGTTGACATTGCAATTTGTTGGTAATTTTTTCGGTTTTTTTTTTTTTTTGGTTTGACATGAGTATTTGGTGGTAAATAGCCGGAAATTGATTCGTATAATTATTGTTCAACTGGCACTAATGTAGCAACAAAAATAATATTTTCTTTGTAAATTAACTTTAGTCCGAAGTATTAGAAAGAGAAGAGATATACTAATCAAAAGGGATTGTCCAAATCTATTTTTCAGTAAATTGTTGCAACTCTCCTCTATAAACAGACGTTGAATTTTGTTGCAGATAAATTCTATAAATTTGTCTAAAAATTTTTCTTTGCAAATGGAATTGCGTGTGCCAAAGCGCTGAAAATATTACGGAACACTTGCAGTGAATCGACTTTATCAAAAATACTTAGATATGAGTGGCACTAGGCATTCAAAAACAGTCGAGATGTGGTGATTTACATCGTTCTGGTCGGCCATCAGCGACTACAACTGTTGCTAACATCGCTAATGTGAAGAAATGTTGCCTGAAAGTCGTCAATTTATGGTTGTAAGAGTTAGCCGCTGAGCTTTTTGTGTGGCAAAAATAAATTTCTATTATTTTATAAGAATATTTTGGGCACGAAATACGTTGCCCCTCGACTAACACAGGCTAGAACTCGTCGTCTTCGACCCACATTCTTAAAATCGGCATTGCAAGGTGTGATGAAATATAGGCCCTCTAAATGAGCGAACAGATAAAACACTTTAATGTTAGACTGTAAATCTTCTACATCTATTTTATATATTCGAAAATATAAAAATCTTTTTTGTCTGCTTGTTTTCTAGGAACTCCGAAACTACCCGGTGCATTATTTTGAAAATTTGTCAGTTTATTCTTAAGGTTCCCAGGGAGGTTGTTAAAACCAATTTAATATTCTTCCGAGAAATGAACTTAAGACCGACCTGTTTTTACTACTTTTCTGCTAGGAAATTGACCAGGAATCGACCTATTCGAGTTAATCGTGTTTGTGGTTCTATTTACTTGAAATTATTTTCTTTTCAGAAAAATTATTTCTGTTCGAGTTGGTTGGTTTTATCACCTCCTTTAGAATAAGAGTTATACGCGTAGGGACATAAATACTTTTACAACATTAAAGACACGCATTTCAATCGAAGAATTGAGCATACCACATAATTCCCATATGATTTATAAAATATAACCTGTAAAGCGTTAGTCTGTATCGGGAATTCTAAATTGTGTGAGTTTTCAACACGGAATGGTCAGTTAATGAAAACCGTATCGCTGTTATAGCGCTTTTTAGCTGTGAAATGAAAAAAGGTGATATTTTCAAAACACGCCGTCCGCTTGGCATTAGTCGCATGTTCGTCTACCGGTGCATAAAACTGTTTGAGGAGACTGGGGATGTTAAAGACCGCCACCGGTCGGGCCGTCCACGCACAGTTCGAACGCCATCAAAGCTATCAAATCTAGAATTCTGCGAAATCCGCTCCGAAAACAGAAAATCATGGTCCGGGAGATGAATGTTTCGCAAAAGTCCATGAGTTGAATTATTAAAAAAGACTTGGGACTTGGGGCTTTCAAACGCCGTACCGGACATTTGTTGACTGCAGTTTTGAAAAAAAAATAGGGTGGTAAAATGCAAACGTCTTTTGGTGAAGCACGTTGAAAACTTGCACAGAAAAATCTTGTTTACCGATGAAAAAATTTTTACCGTGCGGGAAAAATTTAATAAACAAAATGATAGGGTGTATGCGCGGTCATCTCAGGAAGCATCTGAACTGATTCCACTGGTCGAAAAAGGTCAGCACCCAGCTTCAGTCATGGTTTGGTGGGGTGTCTCTTATGATGGGGTAACTGACTTGCATTTTTGCGAACAATGGGTCGAAACATCGGCCAAAGTTTACCAAGAAACCGTTTTGGAAGCTGTTGTAAGACCACTTAACCATTCCATGTTCCAAAACCAATCATGGACTTTTCAGCAAGACTCTGCGCCGGCCCATAAAGCTAAAACGACCCAAATCTGGCTCCAAAACAATTTACCAGCATTCATTTCCTCTGAAAAGTGGCCCTCTGGCAGTGCTGATTTGAACCCGCTGGATTACGAATTGTGGACAGTTTTAGAGGACATGGTTTGCCACAAAAGATACCCCAACATTGATTCTCTTAAGACAACTCTGATTCGTGCTGTGGCCAATTTCCCACTGGAGGAGGTGCATGCAGCTATTGATGATTGGCCAGTCCAACTTAAGGCGTGCGTGAAGGCCAAAGGCGGGCATTTCATATGTATACAATATATATCAACAAATATGTAAAAAAAAATTGGTCCAAAAACATTCATTATTTTTTATTATATAGCATAAAATGTGTGTAACAGTATTTATGTCTCTACTAAGTAATTAATGCTATTTGAGCGTAATTCGCCGTTGTGTGTGTTTTTTCGAAAAAAGTCAGATTTGTAGAAAGAAAAGTCATGAATTTTGGACTATGATGACGCGCCACCTCTCAGGGCTATCATAATGAACGGATTTTTGACCAACAATTCAACAAATGCTATAGAACAACCAGAATATTCATCTAATCTTATTGCGGAAGACTTTTTTTATTCAAAAACTCAGCTCAGTAGTTTCAGCTGTTTAATGGCAAAAAAAGAGAATTCGCTGCGAGATCTGAAAGTGATCCTTAAAATTAATTAAAAAAAAGGGTGATTGAATGATTAGCCTGCAAAAAATAGTGCAAATTATCTTAAAAAAAAAAATCCAGTTGGGCAGTAATTAGTCGCAACTAGTCTCATATGGGTGTTATTAGAGATCAGTTGGTCTCAACTCAACCCTTGGGTGTGCCTATAGGTATAAGTTTATTATTTCGGAAGATTCTCACTTTGAAGGGTGTACAATAACTATGTATGAATAAGAAATATTTTGTTTTTTATTGATGAATAAAAGTACAGCATATGATTTTTAGCATAAGTCGACTTTTATCAAAAAAACATTTTTTTTATCTATTCCGAACGCGAGCTATATGGCTTCATAAAAGGAAATTAATTAAAACTGTTTTTATTTCCTCTATGCCTAGTAAGCATTTTTTCTTAGATTTTTTTTACATATTTTTCTAAATGATAAACAATCTAACATACCTTGTTAGATAGCAAGTACAGCAACGTCACTACGAACTGTACTAGTATGACCCTGCCTTCGACTAAACTCGACGCCACAACGAATTTCAATGCTAGCTAGAGCGTATGCGAAAAGAAAGCTCAAATCTTTTGATTATCGATTTAAAATTCACAATCAATTTTCGTCACTTTAACTGTTAGAATTTGTAATGAGTTACCTGCGCACGCTTTGTTGTCGTTAATTATGATCAAATGAAACGTCGCAAATGTTGCACAATCTGTAATTAAAGCGAACGAGCGAGTAAAGTCCAAAGTATTTGAGACCAAAAATAAATGCCCAGCAAATTCAGCATTGAATGCCATACAAAAACAAAACTAGCGTAACGGTACCTAGCACACAATCAGCATAGTGAAACTCAACCTCACACACAACTCTCCACACCACCACTGCCAAACTTCAATGTAACTGATTTGCTCTTATTACGAATATTGTTGTTTTCAATTTTTTTTTTTTTTTTTTTTTTGGAAAACTAGTGAAAATGTAGAAACGCAGCCCGTGGCACTTTTGTGTTGAGTTTGCATACAAGGCTCATTGCTGTTGTTATTGCAAAGATTTCACATTTGCAATGAGACAACAACGAGCTAGCCAACTGGCCAATCAACCAGACAGACAGAGTTGTGTATGCCAAGAGGTGAAGCGGGCATAAATACAAAAAAACAGGTAGTCGTATATGGGCAACAACAACAACAACAGTAACAATTATAAAGTGCTGCCGGCATATGGCATGTGGCATGCATGCATCGTCTATCAACTGTTTTTCTGTTCCTCCATTCGACGATTTGCTTTCTATGCGTGAAGTTGTTGTTGCTCTCCAGGCAAGTTGTATACGTATAATTGGCACTCAGCTAGCTGCTGTTGCTGTGGTTGCAACGCAACTGCATTGGAGCGCACTAGAAACAGTTTTGATTGGTTTCCAGTTTTCAACGCCATCGGTCGGCTGTATGGGTTAACTAGTTAAAGTAGCATACAGTGCTGCATGCTTTGCATGTTTTTTGCTTTTATTTCTTATGAATTTACATATTGCTCAGTGGCTTTAAAGATGTCACTGTCAGCGTTTTGACTTTAATGGGAATAGAAATTTTACTTAATAAATTTTCATCATTAAATAAATTTTTACCCAATTTGCTTTAATATTTTTTTTTCTTTTTGCTTTTAGGGGTACTAATAACTATGATTGAGAGCACTAACTTTGTGGTAAGTTTTTATTAATTCTTCTTAAATTGAAAAAAAAATTAGCTAATTAATCTCCACCCAGAAGGAGGGATAGTCTTTTAAAGGCAAAAATCGAAAGCAATGCCAAAAACAATAATGTAATGAAATTTTATATATCATTTCTAAATATTGACACGTAACTTTAAACGAACCACCTAGAAGAATTTTTTTTTTTTAATTTTGAAGGGTCAAAACTTTTTGTTGAATAAACAAAAAATCAATCTTCGCTAACTTTTCTTTCATCTTATGCCCACAATTGAATATCCAAGTGGAGTGGATTGAAATTTAAGTGCGTTGGGCTTCCAATCCTTCATTCAGGCTTGTATTTCGTTAGCAGAGCAATAAGTACATATATATACAAAATAAATGTGAGTGTGATATCAAATATCAAATTTCAAAAGGATCACAGAATTTGTTATTTTCGTTACCGTTATTAAAAGGGTATAAAAAGTTTATCAATATTAAAAAGCTCATTAAAAAAGGAGTATATAATATAGTATATAGTAAAAATAATAGGACAAAAAAGTAAATACATACATAAGAAGGTCAGCAAGTAGGAAAAGTGAATGATTCTAGAAGTAAAACATTGCAAAACATATGTTTTTTTTGTACTATAAAACAAAGAAAATAATATAAAGTAAAATATTTAAACTAAATTAAAATCGGCCTCCACTCGGAAGCTGAGGGTTCGACTTCTGGGTAGACTAGAGAATTTATTTTTCCATTTACGGTCGTCCCTTAGCAGGAAATGTTAAGCGCACCAAGTGTTTTACTGACATTCAATAAAAAACTTCTCACAAAAATCTATCGGCCGTTTAGAGCCGGCTTCTGCGGTTTCAAAGCGCCAAATATGCAAAGTAAATTAAATAAAGTAATACAAAAAAAATTTTATTGAAAAAAATTATTTAAAATTTTGTAAAATAGAGGAAAATAACCTAAAATACTATAGAAAATAATATTATAAACTACTAAAAGAACCAGACAAAGTAATAAAATGAACAAAAAATAAATACAAAGATGAACAAAAAGGATTGAAAAATATACCAAATAAAATTTAAACATCAAAAGAGTAAGTAAAAAAATTAAAATAAACACAGTAAAAAAATAATAATAAAAACAAAATTAAAGTAAAAATGCAAAATATCTATAAATTAAATTAGAAAAGAATAAAAATCAAAATTAAAAATAACAATATAGACAACAAAAAATGAAATAAAAAATAAAAATAAATAAATAAAATAAAAAAATTTAATAAAAATGAAATAAATAAATAAGATAAAAAATTATTGAGTAAAAATAACAAATTACAATAATAAAAATAAAACATTTGAAAAAATGTTAAAAATAAAAAATAAAAAATTAAAAACCTAAACAAAAAGTAATTAAAAAGTTAATTTAATGAAAATAGCTAAAAATAAATCAAATATAAAAAAAATTAAGTTAAAATAAATAAGTAAATATAAAAAAAACTAAAAAATAAAAAAAAAATTATATAGAGAATCAAATAAATAAGAAAAAAATTGAACAAAATTAATATGAAAAATAATAGAAATATAATTAAAAAATAATAATAAAATTTAATAATTATAAATAAATAAATAAATAAAAATAAAAAAGGATTTAAAAATTAAAAAAGAGATAAATATTATAAAAAAAGTTAAACACAAATTTAAAAATTTACAAAATAATAATGAATAAATAAAAAATAAAATAAATAAAACAAATAAATAAAAAAATTATAAAAAATTTTGTATACAAAAAAAAAAACAATAATAATAAAAATTTAATAAAACATTAAAAAAAAATTAAATTAAAAATTTGAATAAAAAATGAGAAAAAAAATAAATCAAAAAAATAACATAAAAAATTATTAAATTTGAATAAAATATAGTAAATAAAAAAATAAATAATTAATCAAAACATAACAACAAAAAATTAAAAAAGGTAATAAATATAAATAAATAAATAAAGAAGAATGAAAAAAATAAAATAATAAAAAAATAAATAAGAAATAAAAAAGTAAAAAAATATTAAAAATAAACAAAAAATATAAATTTAAAAAAATAGAAAAAAAATTAAACAAAAAAATAACATAAAATAATTATAAAAGGTAATAAATAAACATAAGTAAATTAATAAAGAAGAATTAAAAAAAAATAAAAAATAAATGAAAAAATACATAAAAAATAAAAAAGTAAGTTAATTTTTAAAATAAACAAAAAATAAAAATTAAATTTAAAAAAAATAGAAAAAATAAAAAATAAAAAAATAAATAAATAAACAGAATAACATAAAAAATGAAAAAGTTTGAATGAAAAATAGTAAAAAAAATAATAAATCACAAAATAACATAAAAAAGATAATAAATATAAATAAATAAATTAAAAAGAATTAAAAAGAATTAAAAAAATAAATAAGAAATAAAAAAATAAAAATATAAATAAACATTAAGAATAAACAAAAAATATATTAAATTAAAAAAATAGAAAAAAAATTTAAAAAAAAATAAAAAACATTAACAAGAAAAATAAAGAAATAAAAAAAAAACAAATAAATAAAAAGAAATTAAATAAAAAGTATATAAAGAAAAATGAGAAAGGAATTAAAAGAATAATTAAATTAAATAAAAAGAAAAAAAATTAAAAAAAAGTAAAAAAAAAATTACATAAAATTTAATTTCGTCTTGGCATACTTGTCAATTCTTCACCGTCGTATTAAGTTCGGTCACTTTGTTGTTCCTCAGGCGAACGACTGCTACTCGAATTCCTCGGGTTCGAAATCTGGAGAAATGTTCCCTCCATAAATTTTGCATACCTGGGGATCAGTCACTAGATTACCTCTTTGGTTCCTATAAAAGTATGCTCCGGTCTTGAAACATTCTGCAAGTAGTCGCCTCATCTTTTTGCAGAACTTTCGTGCCGACAGGGGTAGACAAGCTAGTCAAGCTCTTCATACTCAAACATTTCGACTGATTTCTTTTTTTCTGCATGCAACATACTAAAAAATTATTTATAAAATTTCTTTATATTGTATCAGAGATGGTAATCATTATGAGTTTTATCAAAAAAAATCGATTTTTAATCATTATTTAATGATTTAATAATTTTCGAGCATTAATAATTATTAATTTTTTTTTAGATTTACTAATTATTTTATATTTTTTCGCTCATACTAATGTTTGTCTGCTTTTTTTTAATTTATTTTAAATAGTCATTCTGTTGTTTATTAAGTTTTTTTTTTCAACAAAAACAATGATTTTCATTTGAGTTTTTCCTTTTCATCAAAAATATTTATTTTATGTAGGCAATTTAATTCATACAAGTTAATATGAAATAAAACTACAATAAAATATACAGTGGCGAGCATAAGTGGATGAATGTTTGTCACTTTTGCACTTATTTGTTCATAACATCCGTTGTACTTATTCAAATAGAACCATTTCTTTTTAAATTTTTAATCCATATATTGTACTAACATATTATGCAAGGAAAAGTCAAAAAAAAAAATTAAATGCAAAAAATTCTAATGCAAAAAACTAAACATATCTCCAGTCATCCAATTTTGCACCTTATGCTTTTTTGGAAAAAGTTGGCTTTGAGTTTACTGTTTTAAAAATGAAAATCTTGCGAATTTCGTTTACAGCTCAACACTTTGTTTTCAAAGGCACAATTTTTGTCACTTGTTCAAATATAATCGAGCGTTTAAGTGTTTTAGTTCAACCATTAATAAAACAGTGAAAATATGCGAAAAATATCGCAAGATTTAGAAAATAGCATCGTGGGTTAACAAAAAATGGACAGTCGTCTCGAGAAATAGCAAAAAAAATTAAAAATTTGTCACAGTACTGTTTTATGCGTTCAAAAAAGACGGAATGTGAAGCCTGATTCAAACGTTAAAGGTCGTCGAAGGCTACTTACAGATGGAGATGCTCGCGTTTTGGAGCGGTTAATGCGGCGTAAAGACTCCATAACACCAAAATTGGCTGCGGAGCAAATAAATAAGGATATTAGTAGCGGAGAGCCCTTCGACGGATCGGTTTGGTATCAGCAATCAAGCAAAAAAAACCAGCTTTGTCTGACAAAAATGTGGCAGCACGGTTAAAATTTTGTAAAAAATATAAAAATTGGAGCGTTGACGACTGGAAACGAGTTATATGGTCAGATGAAACCAAGATTAATAGGTTCCAATCAGTTGGAAAGCAATACTACTGGCACCGGCCACAGGAAAAGTTACAAAAGCATCAAGTGAAACAAACTGTGCAGCATGGTGGAGGTAATTTAATGGGTTGGGGATGTTTCACCTGGTGGCATGTCGGCCCACTTGTGAAAATAGAAGGCATTATGAAGAAGGAAGACTACCTTAACATTTTTCAAACATATTTGCCAGATTTTGTCGATCTAAGTGCGTATCCCGAAGACGAGGTGTGTTTTCAACAAGACGGTGATCCTAAACACACTGCTAAAATCGTGAAAAGTTGGTTGAATGATCAACGTTTCCAAGTGTTAAAGTGGCCTGCAAAAAGCCCAGATCTCAACCCTATCGAAAATCTATGGGCCCTTTTAAAACGAGCTTTGGGCAAGGATTCAGACAGAATGGACCGAATACCTAATGGAAGAATTGAAAAATTGGTAGAAAGTATGCCAAAACGAGTCCAAAGTGTAATAAAAAACAAAGGTCTGTGGACTAAATACTGAACCAATGTAACTAATTGAATTTCCACTCACGTGCAAAATTGGATGAATGGAGATATGTTTAGTTTTTTGCCTTAGAATTTTTTGCATTTAATTTTTTTTGACTTTTCCTTGCATAATATGTTAGTACAATATATGGATTAAAAATTTAAAAAGAAATGGTTTTATTTGAATAAGTACAACGGATGTTATGAACAAATAAGTGCAGAAGTGACAAACATTCATCCACTTATGCTCGCCACTGTATATAGATAAAAAGCTGTCTAAAATTAAATATTTTTAGAACCGTTGTAATATGTTAAATTGTGGTGCTTCAGTTTAATTCAAATACAAAAATGAAATTCCAGAAAACATAGTGCACACACACTGAAAAAGCACTCAACGATGGTGAATATATAATCTCCACTCAGCGCAACGCCACACTATCTAACCAAAATTCCGCGATATGTGCAACCACAATATAAACAAATCAGACAATGTGTGCATGAGGAAAACAAAATGAGTTTACCTGTAACACTAAGTTGCGCAGAAATTCGTTGCATAGCAGCGTCGTCAGAAACTTTTTATTACCAACAAGAATCCCATCACGTCGAAATGACGGCAGCTTCTTTCCCTTTTTGATCAAATTAACAAAGCGTCGGTGGGAACATGAATGAATGTGCATTAGTCGTTGCGCAGATGTCCAGTTAGTTTTGTTCGGTCTGAAACCCTAGACAACTTTGTGTGTGTGTGTGTGTGTGTGTGTGTGTTGTCTTAAAAGCCATCAGCCAACTTGAAAAACTAATGTTTTCTATTTATACATATACTTGTACTTACATACATATGCACATGCATTGTTGGCGTAAAATTTCTCTATACAAAACAAACTTACATACATTCTGAGAGTACGTGCTGGAGTGTCGCTGTACTTCACAAGGTCGTTTGCTAAATGTTCTGGCAGTTGCTCGGAGTTGTGCGTTGAAAGAATGTGAAAAGTAGTGTATAAAATCAAATTAGAAAAATAAAATGTGGCCTAGGACATGGCATGAGGCAGCAGCTGTTCTTATGAGCAAAATATGCATAGAAAATGATTGCTTTTGTGATTTTATTCTTTTTTTTATATACAAGTAAATTTCTCACAAGATGTCGCTGTGTTTCATGATCTTTCAATACGCCATCTCGGAAAAATATTAATTTTATTTTTAATTTATTTCTATTTCTGCTGAATAAAGTTTTCATCTAAATTTTTTTTGGTTATATGAAAGGATTATTATTTTTTTTTTCTTTTTTTGAATAAAGTCAGCAACTTCTTATAAAAAATATAGAATATTTAATGTGAAAACTGATACAACAGGTGTGTAGTCCCATGAGTAAGATTTTGTCATAGCTCATAGACTAAATAGGTCTTGAACTTATCCTTTATAAAAAGTTCCAGATAGAGCGATGAGATGAGTCTTTTCACCTATTATAGTAAGTATACAATTCGTGATCGTGTATGTGACTGGTGGAAGAATTTTGTGAAACACGAGTAAAAGGTGGAATATTGAGCCAATCGTGGTCTTGCCTTGTAGCTTAAGTATACAGATTACTGTAGGCGTTTTCTTTTGCACCCGAAATTTTCCAACAGTTTGATGTTTAACGCGAATTTTCCTTTGTGGGGGGATTCCCATTGGCCCATTCACAATAGTACCACGTTCTTACTTTGCTACACTATTCGGCTTTTGGTTAGGCGATTTCAACTCAAACTGGTTATATTAACTCAAATTGCTTCTCTTGTATTGTTGTTTTCCATGTAATTCGATAACCTACCTTGTGTTCTTTTGCAGCTCGGGTGCAAAAGAAAACACCTTGTATATTTATATCAACTCGCACTAAAGTTTTTGTTGTACTCATTCCATAAAGGCTTGTTCTGCTAGAATAGCTACCACGCCTAGATTTATTGGTAAGCAATGAACAGTTATCCTTAAGCGTAACGAGAGATGAACCTCTTTTCATCATGCTTACACCTCTTTTTCATTTTTATACTTAAACTCTCATATTTGATATTCCCTGAAAGTAATTTTCTCGAATTCCTTGAACTTAGTTTTCGGGGAATCTCTTATAAATCTTATGAAATGCAATCGAAATGGTAGTATATCCGCAATATGTTGATGCAGCTGAAAAAGATTTTTCCATGCAAAAGATTAAACACGAATGCAAGTCTACACTTTTGTATTTCCATTAAAAAGGATATTTTATTCAAATTTCTCTTGCACAACTACCGTAATACTGCAGTCGCATTCAAAAGTATTTATGTTGAGAATGTGAATAAAATTGGAGAGTATTTCATATACCTAAGTGTGTGTGTGTATCTATGCAAAGCGCGCACGCAGCTGTACATGCATACATACTTAGTGCACATCAACTTTGCAGCCTCATTTCTCTCCGAACTCAGCCGCCCTTATTTTAACGCACTTAACGATATACTGACAGATGTAAATAGAAATATTTTTTAAAAGTTCGCAATTACTCTGCAATAAGTTTTAAACAAACACACACACTCGCTGGCAGTTTTCTTGAAACTTCATTCATTTTTCACATTATAAAATGGAAAAAGAAAAAACAGAAGAATACAAGAGAAACTCTTTAGTGTATTTTTACATTTTTACATACATATATTTCATCGATTCCACTCGAGCAAAAACAAGAAAGTTTCACCCATTCTTACCCTTTATCACTTTCTTTTGTTTGCTTGTTTCACTCAGGTTTTTACATGAATTCCTTCTCTATTATACTTATTCTCCCTCTCTTTTAGTATATGTATATTCTTTCTTATGTTTTCCTTACCGAAAATAATATTTATGTATGTTTTGTTTGTTTTTTAATTTCTACTCCTTTAACTTGCTTAAGATTCACAAAACTTTTATTTAACTTTTTCTTGGACGTATTTTTATACATAAATTGCATCGTTTTTTTTTCTTTCTCTCTCTTTCTTCTGCTCTTGCTTCTCCAAACAGCTAACAGTACTTTCAATTTATTGAACGATATTTGTGCCCTCAATTTGGTGATTTTCTACTTTTTTTATATTTCCATTACTTACATTCTTAAGAAAACATTTGGAAATGTTGAGGAACTTCGAAGAATATTTTTCAATCATAAATTTTACGCTTAGCTAGTATCATTTGAAAGTCAAATACCGTTTACTAATGTTCACGACAGTGCGTATGTTTGAATTTGTCTAAAACAAAGTTTTCTATGAGCGTTTAGAGAGGATTTTTACTATTTACGTACTATTGCGTATACGTAACATTTTACATAATTAATTAAAGAAAAAAGATAAATTAAAATGAAATAAATTAAAATAAAATTAATACTTGAAAATAAATAATTTTAAATAAAATAGAATAAGGTAACTAAATATATAAATAATAATGAATTTAAAAAAATTAAAAAAGTTTAAAACAATATATAAAATATTTAAAAAATTTAAAAAAATAAACAATTATTAAAATATATATATACATAAAAATATAAAATATGAAACGAAAAGTGAAACAATAGTAAAATAGATTAAAAGGAAGTAAAATAAAAAAAATTGAATAACCAAAATTAAATGAAATTCCAAAAAAAATTAAAAAATAAATAAATTTAAATAAAATAAAATAAATTTAAAGAAATTTAAAAAAATAAAAAATAAAATAAAAATTAAAATAAAAATAGAAAAGAAACCATGAGAAAACAATATAAAAATTAAATTAAATGAAAATAAAAATAAAAATTAATTAAATTAAATTAAATGAATTGAAATAAAATAAAAAAAGATGTCATAAATAATAAAATAAAAAATAATTAAATAACTTAAAATAAAATAAAAAAATTTAAATAACATAAAATGAAATAAAATAAAATAAAATAAAATTATATAAATTAAAATAAAAAAATAAAATAATATAATTTAAAATAAAATAAAATAAAAAGAATAAAATAAAACAAAATAAAAAAAATCAAATAAAATAAAATAAAATAAAATGAAATAAAAAAATTCAAATAAAATAAAATAAAATAAAATGAAAAAAAAATTAAAGAAAATAAGAAAATAAAATAAAATAAAATAAAATAAAATAAAAATAAATAAAATAAAATAAATAAAATTAAACAAAATAAAATCGAATAAAATAAAATATGCAAACAAAATAAAAAAATTTAAAAAAAAAAAATAAAATAAAAATAAATAAAAATTAAAATTGAAATAAGGAAAAAAATATAAAATAAAATAAAATAAAATAAAATAAAATAGAATAAAATAAGATAAGATAAAATAAAATAAAATAAAATAAAATAAAATGAAATAAATAAAATTGAACAAATTAAACAAAATAAAATAAAATAAAATAAAATAAAATAAAATAAAATTAAATTAAATTATATTACATTAAATTAAATTAAATTAAATTAAATTAGAGTAAGTTAAATTAAATAAAATTAAATTAAAATAAATGAAACTAAATTATTATAAGTTAATCTAAATAAAATTAGATTATAATAAATTAAATTAAATTGAATTAATTTAAATTAAAATAAATTAAATTAAATGAATTGAAAAGAAATGAAATAAAATATGAAACGACATAAAAAGAAATAAAATAAAATCAAATGAAATGAAAAAATAAAGTAAAATAAATGAAGTAATTTTAAATAAATATAAATCAGGTAAAAGTTAAAAAAATCAGTTTAATTATTTTAGATAAAATAATATAGGGTGTTTTTTATAGAGGTATAGAACTTTAAGTTGGCATTACTTTTCAAGATGGCGACCGATTTAACAGCTGTCAAGTGATTTATTCTCAGTTTGGATTGGCAATTCATCATGAATCGACTCACGCCTGAACAACGCTTGCAAATAGTGCAATTTTATTTCGAAAATAATGGTTCTGTGCGGAAAGCGTATCGCGCACTACGTCCAATGATGCGGACCAATGATTCCACCAGCCTATAGAGTGCACCAAACAGTCAGTTTTTCTGGATGTAACGGTGTTTCAACATACACTTGAGGATTACATTCACTCCAAATGTGGCAGTTTTGTTTGTTGACGTAGCCATTGAACCAAAAGTGCGACTCATCGCTAAACATCGCTAAAATGGACGTAGTGCGCGATACGTTTTCCGCACAGAACCATTATTTTCGAAATAAAATTGCACTATTTGCAAGCGTTGTTCAGGCGTGAGCCAATTCATGATAAATTGCCAAACCAAACTGAGAATAAATCACTTGACAGCTGTTAAATCGGTCGCCATCTTGAAAAGTAATGCCAACTTAAAGTTCTATACCTCTATAAAAAAACACCCTATATTTAATTAAATTGATCAAAGTCGCACTGAATAAAATAAAAAAAATTTAAAGAAAGAAACGTATTAATTAAATAGAAATATAAAATGTAGCAAAAAAGTATAGAATAAAATATGTCAAAGAAAAATTATAAAATAATTTAAATTCCAAATTCGGAGATCAAAATAATGCCTTGTAAAAATAAAAGTCTCACATTCTTAATGTATGTGCAATATTTATATTATCCTGCATCTAATTTGTATGCACATATAATACTCGGACATAGATGTGTGAATATATATGTATTTATTGTTTTGAATATAAATTTTCTCAAAATCAATTAGTTGAAAATTTATTTTCAATTCACATTATATTAATAAACAATTTTCATTTAATTAAATTGCTTTTTGGTTTATTCAGAGGCTATTAAAAATTTGCATTTTATTATTGTTGAGTCCAAATTTTATTTATTTTCTTATCTGCATTTAATTTGTTGTCATTGCAAACATTCACTTGTGTTTTAATTACGTTACGCGTATAAATTTGCATGGCTATAGTAAGACAAAATTGTAAATTAATTGTCTAGAAATTAATTGAAATGTAAAATTCATTTTATTTTTGGAGAAAAAACTTGTAATTTTTTCTACAGGTTATGGCAATGGAAAAGTAGTTTATTGAAAAATAAATATTTTCTTTACTAAAAAAAAAAATTATACACTAATATTAGCATAATTTTAAAGCAAAATGTTTTATTTATGTTACGTAGCTAATATGTGTTTCATATTCGAATTGAAACGGTCTATAGTATCATTTGTATTTGATCTCAACCCCAGCACACGTTATCGATTTTTTGCTTTTACACAGTATGATACTGGTGACGTACTAAAGACTACTCGAGACGAAGTGGCATTTGCGTGTAAAAAAATTCAAAACCAAAATACATCATATCCGGACGTTATTCCTAATAAGGCATTGATTTCAAAAATGTTTAGAAAAAGCTAATTTTTCCAAAAGTTGGAAAGTGCAAACGTTGGTGCCTCTCCTCAAAGGTAATATGAATCCGTTCATACTGCCCAACGATTATTGCGGTTCGCAGAAAGATGGTGTTTTCTCTCGCTGCTTCAGTTGGGTTTTGGAAATCTCTTGCCAGGCTTCCCAAAAGTTTGATGCCTTGGAACAACAATTCACAATTCAATTCACTGATCTATATCTACAAAGCTCGAATAGAGCTATTTGTGACTTTCAAACAATATGGAATGAAATAGATTTTGTACTAGTTGATGTTGTAATTCCAGGGAACATTCTGGAGCGAGAACGAGGTCTCTAAGTAATTTATGTATCACATTTTTTTTGTAAATATATAATGCTATAATATTAAGTGTTGCAGCCATTAGGCTTACCAGCCCCAAGAGTTTCATACTTTATACTTTATTGTTAGTTCCGCGGGGCAGGCGCCATCCAAAAAAAAAAAAAAATATATATATATATGCATATATATATATATATGCATATATAAATATATATCTCTGATTTACTTTGGCCATCAATATGCCTCTAATGACGCAGTAAATTAATTAAAAGTCAATTTGCATCATCATTTACACCACATTCAATTTCTCATTGAGTATTCTATTCCGTAGTAGTTGTCTGCACATATCGTGCATACATACATGTGTACATATGTACATTTTTTGGCGCAAAAAAAGCAATATGTACATATGTTAATTAACATGCTTCGATGAACAGCCCTAATGTAATATTTCCTACTCGCTAACTAATTTGCGCGTTTAGAAGATTTCTTTTTTGTTTTTGTTTTCTTTTTTGTTGCAAGTAGCCGTTGTTTATCATCATTTGCTAATTAGCAAAGTTTTTCTCCCACTATTTGTACAAACGAGGCATATCCGGAAAGCAAGTGTACTGTCAGATATCGTAAGCTCTCAGCGGGATGAAGTTGGCGGGAAACTAATACGAGGAAGACATCAAATAGCTTGATATCCCGCTTCACCACCTGTATAGAGTGGAATGGCGACTATATCGCAATATAGCTTACATTATGTTATGCGGTCCGTTTTTTTTTTGCGTTCAAAACGGTGATTTTTTGTTTGTTTGTTGGAAAAAGTAAAAATCCATCATTCAAAGTATTGTCCATCGGAAACGACTATCCCGCACCCACCACTACCATCTTTAAGAAATGTGTCCTCTCTGTCCTCGATCCAATCATTGAGCCATTCTTCGATATGCTCCAGAAATCCGAACCGGCGACGCCCCAAATCGTTTGGCCTCCATTGAAAAAGCCAGAGGGTGGGGTAAGACCTTCCATTTCAGCGTTTTAGGTAGTTTTTGACCATTGCAGCCACGTGGTGCCGAGTGTTGTCATCAACTACTCACGCCTTACGGTCATTTCTGGCAGTACCATACACTACTCAAACGCATTAGTTGTTGTCGATAACGAGTTCAGTTTGCGTTTGGCACGGTTTTTAATCCAGTAAAGCATCCAATTCCTCATCACCAAGTTTTTTTTTTTTTTTTTTTTGGTTCAGATTCGCCATAAACTTTCACACGCATTCGATGAGCTTCAGCTGCACTTTTCTTCCATTAGAAATTATAAAAAGAAAACTTCTCGCAAATCATATTTATTTAACACAAATCCGGACATTTTCGAAAAGGCAAAAAAAAAATGTTATTGTCAGAAACCGACACCGTTATGCACACTAATTATTGTTGACAGTTACGAAATCTTTGAAATAGGTTGTCACTTCCAAGATCGGCCACAGCTTGCAGGTGTAGCCATCTTTTGAGAACGAACAGAGTTAATTGTAAAGCATCAAAGTATTACCGTAATGCCATTCGGAAGGTCTGGGTTCGAGTACACGTTCGAAAAAATTTATAGAAAATAAATTTTTTTTTAATGCGGTCGCCCCTCGGAGGGGAATATCAAGCCCTCCGCGTGTATTTCTGACATGAAATAAAAAGCTTCTCATCCGTTCGGAGCCTGCTTAGAATAAACTCCATTTGTTGGTAAAAATATCAAGACGCAAAACCGCAAATTGGAGGAGGAGCTCAGCCAAAGATCGCTTCTGCGGTTAGGAAGCGTCATATATATATATATATATATATATATATATATATATATATATATGTACATGTGTAACATATGTATAAGCTCGTGTTAAAGCCACGATAACTTTATTAATTAGCAAATCAGTTGTAATTAAATTTAATTACTCACAAGTGAGTACTCCGTACACATGCAGGTAGATATTTTCAATACTCGTCACGCGCTGAAAGTAAACAACAACAGCAACTGTAACTATTTGTTCATAATTCTACTAAAAAAATTTAAAGTCATTCTATGATAGTTGGGTTCTCGTTTGGCGCTTAGCACTTGAATTATTCCAAGTACTTGTTGTTTTTGTTGTTGTTCTCATTTAATATTTGCTTAAGTCTATTTAATTTTAGCAATATAAGTGTTTACTGCAGCTGCAATTTTGTGTACTTTACACTAAAGTGTCATTTGCGTCAACAAAGTGATATTCTTGAGTGCTCCTAACTGTAGATACGTGTATTTTAGTTTAATTTTTATTAATTTTTTTTTGTTTTTGTGTATAAGCCAATATATAACAACAAAAAAAAAAAAACAAATTAGTTAAATACGCGCAAAGTATATTTGAAATATATTTCTCATAATACAGCTGGAACTGTTTTTTGTTTGTTTGTTTCTTGCTTAGATTCTTCGGTTGGCCGTTTCATTATGTTAGGTTAAAGTGGCTCACGTCGATTGCTGGTCTCTTAATAGATTCATATTCTGACACTGACACATACACTGTTTCAACCTAATCGTACGAAACCATAGCTTAGCACAAATTTCGTAAAATATTTTAGCGAGAAATGTGTAGCAATTTTTTTTTTTTTTTTTTTTTGCTTTAAGTGTTCCTCAGCCTCTTTTGATAAAAGCAGTACATTATACATATGTACAATACATTCTATAATCAAATTACCTGAGACTATTGCTCACTTGTTTGCATATAAATAATCTACTTTGTCCTATTGCGCTATGTCCTTTTCCATTTCTATTACCACTTGACGTTAATTTACATAAATATGCAATCGTAAATGACAATCGAAGTATGTATTGAAAGAGCAATAAATGCTAAAACACGTTGGCAAAGAAGATTGTACCAATAATTGAATATTGATTGGAATTGCAGATAAACGGTGGGTGCATTGGAAGTGGTGTAAGATTATTTTGCAAAAATACCTAGAAACAGACAAGTTTTGAATAGAATCAAAGGAATAGTAGTAGTAAGCTTCTGCTCTAAGATGAATTATATTAAGTAAATTGGATGGAAGAAGTAAAAAATATTCCTATTTCTATTACCTTTTCCTCAATCATTCCATTTTTATATTATTATACTATAAAAAGTGGTCTTCAAGAGATTTATAACATTACCAGCAAAGCCAATCTACTCAAAGTCTCTCATGTAAATGTCAATTTGAATGCTGTGAAGTAAGCCCAACACGCCCAGTCGGATCTATGCTTATTCACACTAAAGTTGAACTTATTATATCAGAATATCTTGTAACGCGCAGCCGCAGAATAATAACATTGCAAAGCGAACATATCCTACCTACAAGAGAACTATGCTTATATCGAACTCATATTAATTTTTTTAATATGTCGGTGATCCCTTTCCCAGTTCTTAGTCAATTTCTGCGAAACAAAAGTATTCGAACCAAATCGAACCATAAATATTTTCATTTTTTTTTTCAAATAGATCGGTTCACTCTCTGAAAAAAATTCAAGTAAAATTAACTATAAGTACAATTTTTATCGAATAGGTCGGTCCCTGGTACACTTACCGGAGAGTAAAGTAGTGTTCCTGTTAATCTAAGCAAAAAACTCTCTTTTAATCAAATTTCAAGTAAACTGGATTGTAAACACGATGTTTACGAATAGATGGTACATGGTCCGGGAAGTATGAAAAATAGATATTGGCCATTTCTCGTATCAGCCGTTTCGGAGAAGCTTGGAAACAAACACTTTGACACGAGAATTTTATACATTAAATAATCCGAATGACGAAGACAAACTACGATCTGAATGAGGTATTAACTCGATTCGTTTTCAAAAGATGAATCCACCTGCGAATTATGGCCGATCTGGAAGCGACAACCTATTTCATAGGAAACATTTCATAACTGTTGACAATAATTAGCGTGTGTTTTGCCTTTTCGAAAATGTTAAATAAACAGGATTTGCGGGAAGTTTTGATTTTCTATTTTTATTGGTTTATGGTGAATCTGCGCCAATCACTGTGTCATGCAGAAAATGGTTTCGACTCTTCAAAGTTGTGATTTTAGCGAATTGGAGATTTTATTGAAACAAGATCCGTACCGAAAGCAAACTGAAATCGTTATCGACTACAACTAATGGGTTTGAGCCGTGTATTGTGCGAAAAACGCGCAGGCACGACCGAAAGGCATGACAAGGTGATTTTACAACATGACAACACTCGGCCTACGTGATTGTATCGGTCAAAAATTACCTGAAAATGCTAAAATGGGAGGTCTTACCCCACGCGTCGTTTTATCCAGACCTTGCTTCTTTCGACTACTGGCTTCTTCGATGGATGCCAAACGCTTTGGGGAGTTACAAGTTCGGATCTTTTGAAGATATCGATGAATTGTTCATTGATTAGTGCGAGGAACAGAGAGGTATAATTATTTAGAGATGCTATTCTAAAATTATGTTACCAGAGAAATGGGAGAAAGTTGTAACCACCGACGGATAATTCTTTGAATGATATATTTTCTATACTTTTTGTTTACAATAAAAAACACTTTTTGAGCTCAAAGAAAAGGATGGAATTTGTACACTAATAAATAAAAAGAAATCCTGCCATTTTTGGAAAGAAAAAAAGATTGTTTCCAAAGCTTCATTCAGGAAGAAGATTCCTCCAGGTGTTTGGATTTTTTTTTTTTTTTTTATATTATAGAATTGTTTTCTTCATCGAAAATTAATTTCAATCAAATACATATGAACCATTATTATCAATTATCTTTTGCCAAATTTCGGGTAGCTTCATTAATTTATTTTATTTAAGAGTTTCTGTGATTTAACGCAGAAAAACTTCGCTCTACGGTCGGTAAATATTTTATCATCAGGAGAGTTTTGCAGAGCCCTAAACAAATAATAGTCAGATGATGCAATGCCCGGGCTATATGTGTGGCGTGCATTAAAACTTCCCAATTGAATTCCGTCAAGTTTTGCCTGATCATCAAAGATATATGTGGTCTGATGTCAATTCTGAGCGCTTTTTGTTTCTGAGAAGTTAACATTGGAGATCAGAATTGATCGTTTCACTAGGTTGCAGCAACTCATAACGAGCAGTTCCCTACCAATCCCACCATGCACTCAACATCATCTTGTTGGTTGTCAATTCAGGTTTTCAAATGGATTGTGGAAAATCACCGACTTTTTACTATGACTCTTTTCCTTTTTATAAATTCGTATTTCAAGGATTTTACATCGGCTGTGATGAGTTGCTTTAGAAATGGTAGTATATCGGTCTTTCACAATTTTTTTGTTCGATAATTCATGTGAAATTCAAACTTTAAACTTAATTCAGTACCCAGCCTTTTTTTTAAATGATCCCAAACTGGCACGTGAGTGGTGGCTGGTGCCTCCGCTAGCAAATATATCGGCACCTTTTTACAGCGATTTAACCTTTTTCTTATAGTAAAGGTGCCTTTTTCCCAAATTTATTGCTAAATTATCAACTTATGAGTGCTTTTATTGCGCTTTGATCTTCTGTTGTCATTTTTCACCGCTTGAAAAAATGTTTATTAGCATTGTTGTCAATTTTGTTTAAGGGGTTAGGTTGGTAGGAAAATTCAAAATAGAAATCGATTTTTTTAAACTTATTAAATTGTAAAATATGTTTAAAATATCCTCCAAAAATTTCAAATTGATCGGAGTAAAATTCTAAGAGTTAGAATTTGAAACTTTAAACACGTTTATCTCAAAACTCTATTTTTTAAGTCGGTGGACACGAATTCTTCAAAAATTGTAATGAGATTTTGTTCAAATTTGGCACACATCTTTGTAATAACATTATTGAGTCAGTGAACGAAGGATATTTTTTATTACAACTAATTTTTTCCAGCCAATGAATGCATGGTGAAAATTTGTTGTTCGAATTCAAATTTTAATTTTTGTTTTCGCCCAATAACGAGATTTATCCATGTACTAACGAAAATTTTTTGGTTTTTTGATTTTACACGAACCAATAATGAGTTCTGCTGTCCACGGCGAGAGCATTTTCTTTTGAGACGTCAAGCGGGATAAGGTACCAACAGCTGAGTTTTCTGAATTTTTGAATAAAAATTTCACAAAATAGTGTTTAAATATGTATCTTTGATATGGTGAATTATTAGAATAAAATATATAATTGTATATAAAAAAATAGAGTTTATTTTTTTAACATCTGAAACCCACCTAACCCCTTAGAGGAGAGTTTTTTTTTATGTTTTTAGCATGCAACTGCCTTCTTCTCTAGGTCTATAATTTAAAAAAATTCTACCAGCAATGCCAAGTTGCTTTAAATTTTTTTTATTTTTTTTATTTTTTACTTTTTTTTTCGAAAATCTCAACGATCTTTTTTACAACCTAATTCCCGGGCTTGTCCTTCAATTTGTGATTTTGCGTCTTGATGTTTATACCAAATGGAAAAACCTACAGTTTATTCTAAGCCGTATCCGAATGACGGATGGATTTTTATGAGCAGCTTTTATTTCATATCAGAAATGAAAAAAAACACCGTAAAGTGCATTATATTTTACATGTTATGAAAATTGTATATTGTATATAGATATATATATATTTGGTAGGGACATAAATACTGTTACAATATTAAACACATGCATTTCAATAGAAGAATTGAGCACACCACATAATTCCCATATGATTTATAAAATATAACCTGTAAAGCGTTAGTCTGTATCGGGAATTCTAAATTGTGTGAGTTTTCAACATGGAATGGTCAGATAATGCAAGCCGTATCGCTGTTATAGCGCTTTTTAAGTGTGAAATAAAAAAGGTGATATTTTCAAAACACTCCGTCCGCTCGCCATTAGTCGCATGTTCGTCTACCGGTGCATAAAACTGTTTGAGGAGACTGGGGATGTTAAAGACCACCACCGGTCGGGCCGTCCGCGCACAGTTCGAACGCCGCAGGTCATCAAAGCTATCAAATCAAGAATTCTGCGAAATCCGCTCAGAAAACAGAAAATCATGGTCCGGGAGATGAATGTTTCGCAAAAGTCCATGAGTCGAATTATTAAAAAAGACTTGGGACTCGGGGCTTTCAAACGCCGTACCGGACATTTTTTGACTGCAGCTTTGAAAAAAATAGGGTGGTAAAATGCAAACGTCTTTTGGTGAAGCACGCTGATAACTTGCACAAAAAAATCTTGTTTACCGATGAAAAAATTTTTACCGTGCGGGAAAAATTTAATAAACAAAATGATAGGGTGTATGCACGGTCATCTAAGGAAGCATCTAAACTGATTCCACTGGTCCAAAAAATCAGCACCCAGCTTCAGTCATGGTTTGGTGAGGTGCCTCTTATGATGGGTTAACTGACTTGCATTTTTGCGAACAAGGGGTCAAAACATCGGCCAAAGTTTACCAAGAAACCGTTTTGGAAGCTGTTGTAAGACCACTTAACCATTCCATGTTCCAAAACCAATCATGGACTTTTCAGCAAGACTCTGCGCCGGCCCATAAAGCTAAAACGACCCAAATCTGGCTCCAAAACTATTTACCAGCATTCATTTCCTCTGAAGAGTGGCCATCTGGCAGTCCTGATTTGAACCCGCTGGATTACAAATTGTGGACAGTTTTAGAGGACATGGTTTGCCACAAAAGATATCCCAACATTGATTCTCTTAAGAGAGCTTTGATTCGTGCTGTGGCCAATTTCCCAATGGAGGAAGTGCGTGCGGCTATTGATGATTGGCCATTCCGAAGGCGTGCGTGAAGTCCAAAGGCGGGCATTTCGAATGAATACTGCTTTTTGTATACAAAATATATCAATAAAAATGTTTAAAAAAAAATTGGTCCAAAAACATTCATTATTTTTTATTTTATAGCATAAAATGTGTGTAACAGTATTTATGTCCCTACTAAGTATATATATGATGATATATATCAACCCTTTTCATATTGTTTGTTACTTTGTTATTACCGTTTATGGCTTCATAGTAATCAGTGGATACAATTACTAGCCACATGCACACATACAATGCATATGATAATAAAATGTGTGAGCGTGCATATGTGAGAATACTGACTACCCACACAACTTGGTATTCGTGACGGTATTCTATATTTATTCTATACAACTTTTAATTTTCCTGTTATAAAAAATTTGCCGTTACTTGGCATCAACATTTCTGCTGCTTCAGTTACATATTAACTTTCGTTCATTCCATCTTATCAATAGTTTCTTATATGTGAAAAAATTTGATTTTATGAGACCGTTGAGGTTTGAGGAGTCTCGAATGCCATAACTATCATTATTCCTGCTTCGTATTGTCCACCTATAACTCCTACGCCAGGATGCCCGTTTGATGGTAGGGATATGATCTGACTATTTACAAATGATGTCTTTTATGTGTTCTTTGGTCTTCTAGGAATGACTTTAATTACATCCATATTCAGTTGAAAATTTCTGCAAATCAGTGGGTAATTTTCTGCTTTTAATTTGAGTGAAGTTTTACTATTTTATTTATGGTGTTTTTCAGCAATTGTAATGTAATTAATTTTAGTAGTTTATAAGTGTTGATGATTAGTTGAATTCTATTTAAATAATAAATATATCAATAATCTTTATGCATTAGTCTAAACTGTATAATAATTCCGCTTCTATTTTATTGGTGTACGCCAAGGTTTTTTGCCGTTTGACGCCAAACGAAGACACCAAATAAAGCTAGATCCTTCTCCTCCTGGTCTTTTCAACAGAATGTAGGTTTTCCCCTTCCTACTACATCAAATACTTTCAATACAGGAATGCTCTCCTCGATTAGGACCATCGTGATTTAACCAGCGTAGCAGCTGTCTCCTGATGTGCTGTACTATGTCAATGTCGCTTTATATCTCCCACAGTTTGTCGTTCTACCATCTATGGTATTCGCCTGTAGCGATGCGAAAATTTCAATAAATCTTCCATAAAACCTTTTTCTAGAGATGTCGTCATCGTCCAGACGTTGGCACGAAATAGCAGAACGGGACTGATGAGCGACTTGTAGTTTAATTTTGGTTCGTTGTGAGCGGACTTTACTTTCCAATTGCCTGCTAAGCCCGTAAGACCAATTGTTATGAGGGTTTGGGTCAAAAATCCGCCAAAAAAGCATCTAGGAGCGTGAAATTTGGTGTTCTACAAAAATTAACTTAAGTTAATATTATTGACACTAAAAATCAGCAAAATCGAATTTTACAATTTGCAACAAATTTGATATTTTCATAAAAGGCATAAAGACTTCGGCAAGGCCCCTCTTTTTTGTTTTCTACATTAGAATAAGTCACATGAGAGAGAGAAAGAGTCATCCTATCTGAAGCCTCGCTTGGTACCAAACGGCTCGAAGAGATCCTCCCTGATGTTAAGGCAGCTTTCGACGTTGCTCATCGTCGACTTAGGGAACGTTTCCATAGTACTTGACCAATTCTTTTTTTTTTTTTTGTATATATAAATTTTTAATTTTTTACCTCCCTCCGTTTACACCCGTAGTATACACCAAAAACTGACCCACCTATAGTTTTGAACACTATAAAAAAATGAACTTAAAATCTATTTCTCGTGCCACCAAGAATGCATTATATACTCGTCTTAGGTATTTACAAGAGAAATAGATTATGTAAAGACATATCAGAACAGAAATCTAGTTTTCAAAACTAAATTTTTTTTTCTTTTATTCACACTTGCTTTTCAAGTTTCTTCTGTCGTATCGTAGCTCACAGAGCAGTACATCATGAGTTTCCTTTGATGTGATGTGATTATTTTCTCCTTATTGGCGCCATCGACGTTTATTCACTTAGACTAGAATTATCTGATGACTTAAACGTGGCTAGGTCCTCGGAACTATCCTTACAGACATCGATTGGGAGCCAAACCTACACCTAGGCACCGTAGAGTAATTTAGAAGAGAGCGTGCAGAGCAAAAGCTCCAGTTGACTCGAGAGATCCGAGTAATACTGGCTAATATTATTGGTGATACTATCCAGATTTGCATGCAATCGTCCTCATATGATACTAGCCACCTCTTTGCTTGCCCTCTAAAACCACCTAATCTAAAACCCCTCAGCCTCTGATTCGTACCCGTCAAAAGAGCACGTCTCCTAACCTTCTTTTAACCGACCTCGACGACTTAAATTAGTTTTTCCTGCTCCTAGGGGAGGGGGGGCTCAGTTAACCGTCACAACAACAACAACATCCACTTCACCCTTTCCTAGAGTTCGCTGATGGGAAACGTCCACTGTACCATCATAATTTTTTTTCCGATGGCTAATTATGCAGCTTTTTTAAGCAAAATAAAATCCACAAAGTGAACACGTCCTTCCGGTTACGTCATCTTTAATAGGTGGACAGTTTATGAGTTTAAAAATTTCTAATACAACCATATTTGAATGTAGCTCGAAGAATAGCGTGAGTTCTCACGAATATATTGTCTACGTGACAGAAGCTTAAAGGGTCCCCAACCTGTGACCAAGCACAGTATTTTCAAGACTCCCCTCCCTACCTTAGATGGGCCACGTAGTATGTGTACGTTCCTTTACACAGCCGTACGTATTTTGCGGGAATACCGAATTCAAACATAGCAGCTTAAAGGCAACTTTCAAATCGACGAAAAGGTGGTGTGTGTCGGTCCTTCCCTCATAAGAGCTCTCCAAGATTCGGCGCTTGCTGAATATCTGGCCAATGGTGGATGTACCAGGTCTAAAACCGCACTGATATTGTCCAATCATTTCGTTGAAGGTGAGCTTTAATCTTTCACACAATGCGCTCGACCACTTTGTTATTCGAAATATGTAGCCAAACATAGAAAGTTGCTTTAAATAGAATTTTCATTAAAAAAAACATGTAGCTAAAGATGAAGTTTTGGTAAATAAAAAATTGTGCAAAAACAACAATGTGGCTAAACATACAATTTTACTATAATAAATTTATTTTCTAAACATGAGAAATGTTTCGAAATATAAAACAAGTTGTGCTAAACATAAAATATTGCTTGAACTTAAATGTTCATAAACATAAATTTTAGTAGACCAAAACTTTTTGCTAAACACAAAATATTTCATTGTTGCTTAATATAAATTCTGGGAAACAAAATCATTTTGGTAAATACAAAATATAGCTTGACTAAATAATTTTGCTAAATGCTCAATATTGTTTAATATTACATAATATTTGTGCAAACAGAAAAATGTTGTAGAACATAAAATGTTTACAAACAAAAAAATGTTGCTGAAATTAAATTTTTAATAACCAAAACGGTTGCTAAACTTAAAAATATTGCTTGGCATTAAATGTTGCAAAAAAGTTGCTAAACGTAAAATATTGCTTGACATTAAAGGGTTAGGTGGGTTTCAGATATTAAAAAATGAAACTTCCTATTTTTTTTATATACAATCATATATTTTATTCAAACAATTCTCCGTATCCAAGACACATATTCAAACAGTATTTTATGAAATTTTCATCTCCCTTGACGTCTCAAAAGAAAATGCTCTCGCCGTGGACCACATAACTCTTTATTGGTTCATCTAAAATAAAAAAAACCAAAAATATTTCGTTAGTAAAGGGTGTTTTTTACAGAGGTATAGAACTTTAAGTTGCAATAAAACAACGATGGATTATTCGATTGACATGAATTTTATTTATCCGAAAGATAATCTTGTGGCATTACATTTTAAATACGATTTCTGGAATATGACCGCCACGGCTGGCGCGGATGTAGTCCAATCTGGACGTCCAATTTTCGATGACTTTTTCCAACATTTGTGGCCGTATATCGGCAATAACACGGCGAATGTTGTCTTCCAAATGGTCAAGCGTTTGTGGCTTATCCGCATAGACCAATGACTTTACATAGCCCCACAGAAAGTAGTCTAGCGGTGTTAAATCACAAGATCTTGGAGGCCAATTCACAAAACGTGAATTTAGGCAGTCACCAAACGTGTCTTTCAATAAATCTATTGTGGCACGAGCTGTGTGACATGTTGCGCCGTCTTGTTGAAACCACATCTCCTGGACATCATCATCATGGTTATTCAATTCAGGAATGAAAAAGTTGGTAATCATGGCTCTATGCCGATCACCATTGACTGTAACGTTCTGGCCACCATCGTTTTTGAAAAAGTACGGACCAATGATTCCACCAGCCCATAAAGCGCACCAAACAGTCAGTTTTTGTGGATGTAACATACACTTGAGGATTACCTTCACTCCAAATGCGGCAGTTTTGTTTGTTGACGTAGCCATTCAACCAGAAGTGCGCTTCATCGCTACGACGATAAAATGGACGTAATGCGCGATACGTTTTCCGCACAGAACCATTATTTTCGAAATAAAATTGCACTATTTGCAAGCGTTGTTCAGGCGTGAGTCTATTCATGATGAATTGCCAAACCAAACTGAGAATAAATCACTTGACAGCTGTTAAATCGGTCGCCATCTTGAAAAGTAATGCCAGCTTAAAGTTCTATACCTCTATAAAAAACACGCTTTACATGGTTAAATCTCCTTATTGGACGAATAAAAAAAAATTAAAATTTGAATTTTTGACAGACTTTGAACAACAACAAAAAACACATTTTTTGATCAACATGCATCGGCTCGACAAGATTAGTTGTATTAAAGAAAAAAGGATCTTTGTTCAATAACTAGATAAAAAGATAAATTTGAATAAAATCGCTTTATAACTCTTCGAGAAATCGTGTCCACTGACTTAAAAAAAACAGTTTTGAGATTTAAGGTTTCAAATTGACACAGACATGACCTGATGGGCGGAGTTTACAGAAGGTATATCTCTTAGAATTTTACACCGATTGATTTGAAGTTTTGGGAGAATATTTTAAACATATTTTATAATTTAATAAGACAAAAAACAAACAATTTTTGTAATTTTCAAACCCACCTTATCCCTGCAATGTTGCAACAAAAAAACATGCTAAACATAAGATATTGGCTAAGTCTAAAATGTCGCTGAACAAAAAAATGATGCTAACAATAAAATATTGCTGAAACATACAATTTTGGTAAACAAAATATGTTGCAAAACAAAAAATATGACTTGACATAAAATATTTTGAAACATAAAAATTTTGGGATATGAAATATTGCTAAACATAAATTTTTGCTATACGCAAAATGTTGCTGATTTTGAAATTCTCTCCACAAAAAAAATGTATGATATATTGACAATGAGTGCAAAGGATGCATCCATTTCATCAATTTTCTGTTAAATGAATAAATATCTTATTCTTTTGTTAAATATGTTAGTTTGTTATGAAAGCAAAATAAACAGCAACAATAAGGTAATTAAAAATATGAAATTTTCTATATCATTACAGATCTTCAAAACCATCTGTTGGGTTTAAACGCGTTGTATAAAAGTGTGAAAAGCGGAAAAAAATGTATTAAAATAACAAAATAAACGCACACAATTCCGTAAAATCACCTCGCAAAAGCGCTCACTCCCGAAGGACAAAAAAAAATGTAAAAAAAAAATAAAAATTAAATGAAATAAAAAAAATCAACGGATCCCTAAAATCACGCAACTCGCAGGCACTATAAACATTTCCAAGGTTGCCAAATTACGACAATTCCTCCAATCAATTCGCCTGAACATTGTCGTTTACGTGCCATTATCAGCTGAGGCTTCTGCAACGGTAAATATTTGCAGAGGTAACTAAATGACGCCAATCTCTACAACAACAACAACTCTAAATCAAACATATCGCTCACAAATGCGGCAGGGCCGAGAGAAAGTGAAGCAAATTACAATAAATAAAATACATACCATAGCATCAGCATCAGTATTGACAGTGTCGTGCCAGTCGTGCGTGTTGTTATAAGCTTTTCAAATTAGTTGCGCCCAAGAAATAAAGAAGGAAGTACGTGCGCCGGTACGCCGTGTGGATCGGCCGTTTGGTTAACCAGCGAGTGAGTGAGTCGGTGCTTGACGCTCGAAAGGCATATAGCAACAGACAGTTTTTGGCAGAAATCAAGAACGAAAACACACGCAACCGGAAACGGAAACACGAGTGTAAACGACAGGCTGAAAATTTATTTGGCAATCAAGCGCCTTTACCTGACTTGCTGGCTGCTTCAACTCAGCTCTGTGTGGACGTGTGAAGACAAGTGTTTGTGCATAGTGGGCATTTGGCCAATTTATTCGAGGTTTTTTTTTATACATGGATTCTATGTACTCCTTTGGATGTGTGTGTGCTTCACGTGTTATATATACATATATAATCACGTACTATTACGAGGGGCGTTCAAAAACCAATAAACTGGTGTGCGAACAACAATAATCAGCATTTTCACACTCGAAATACATATAGCGGTATTTCTACGTTGTGATTGTGGCTATAGAAAATCATTTGGTGGGAATAAAATAACAGTGTTGGAGTTTTATTGTAACGCTGCTTAACAAGCAGCAAGAAGTCAATCGGTCGTCAAAGTGCCAAAGTGCACCTCGAACAGTCATTTCATTCTAGTGGTCACGTTCACCCACCCATACACACGGACACGCTACTTGAAGCGGCGGACACTTGCAAGCCGCCCCCACAAACACACATATATATTTCTGTAGAGAGATATTTTTCCAGCCGGCCAAAGGATACAATAAAAAACCGCCAACCTGGAACTAATGGAATTAGAGAATATTGTGGCCAATACGGTCTACTTGAAAGCCAGAGAAGGTGAGTGTGAAATATTCCTAATAATTATAGCATTAAGAAAAGGGGCGGAAAATTCTATGAAATATTTATAATTGGTATGTAAGTCAGTAGCAAAGTGTTTAGCAATGCGTGTTACCATGCGAATGAACATATGTTCGAACCCAAGCCAGACCAACAGACATCCTGTCCACCCATGTTATGCAGTATATACTCAGCCTGTAAAAAAAAGTAATCTTCATTCCAAAGGGCGGCAGGGCAAGTCATATAAATCAAAAAAAAAAAACTTTCGGCCATCTTTTCTATTAAAAACCTTAGAGAGAATTCTCGAAACCAGCACAACCTGCGCTCCTACAGTGGCATCACTGGCGACATCGCCCCAACAGCGACAGGAAAGCATCTGCAGGTTCTAAGTTATCTGTTCCTGAATGCCATCTACACAGTAAGTAACTGATGCAGTGAGTCCGGTCTCGCTTTAAATTCTTCAAAGTCAGAATTGGTACCCTTCACCAGAAGATAAAAGGGGACATAGGGTAGAAAGGAGTAGGAAAGCTATGACCGCATTCTACGACTGCAAGGCGGCGATTGGTAAAAGATGTTGACTAAGACTATAACACGGACTGACACGAGCGCGACCTTCGACTCCTACAAAAGCTCTTGAAAATTTGCTTAATCTTCTCCCAGAAGATTAATCTAAACGCAACTCAACCATGGATAACCAAGCATGTCGAAATATTTTTATCACTCTCGAAAGAGGTGTATTACTCCACTTCCGTTTTCTGTTTTCAATACTCATTCAACCAGAGAGGATTGAGTGGGAAAATGTAACACTTCTGTATCACAGATCCATAGCTATCTCCACCGATGGCTCAAAACTCGATGGCAAAGTTTGTTGTAGAGTTTACTCTGAATCCCTTTCAATCGACATGAGCAGGACACTCAGCCCCTGTTTTTCAACTTTCTTTCTAGCTAATCTGGACCTGAAATATAATGGCAGAGGAAGTTAACTTCTATAGTTTAGTGTCTCAGTCGACGGAGAAGTCAACATTTGCTTTTAAGATGAACTTAGTCATGTACTGCATTAAATAACGGTGCACTCGTGATTTATAACTCTAAATATATCTCTTTGTATCTCGGGCAAACACGGCATCAGAAACGGGGGGATATCATGCCAACCTCATAAGATGAATTGATTTCGATAGAATTTGTCTTTTATTGTTAATTTTCTTCATTAAAAATTACAAAACTTTGAGGTTAAATATTATAAAATATTGTTTTTTTTTTTTTTGCTATTTCTTTATAAATTTCATCCTTTTACATAAATTTTTACATACCTACAGTTAGTCACATAACTCATCACTAGCTCTCTCTCTCTCTTTGCAAACGATTGAAATTAAAACATTTTCCCAATAGTTAATCAAACTTTTTTTTGTCAATAAATCTTTCCATCGGTAGGTTCTTTCAAATACATATAAATTTAACTGTAAATATTAAGTTCCGTTAGGCACGCTTCGCTTAATCTGTGATGAGAGTGAAATTAATATCACAAAAGTTGGTATACATTGTGAAATTGCTTGGTGTACATACAAGGAGTATTTTTCTTTTTGCTTGAGAAAAATTTAGGCAATTAATATTTAAAAAAAATAGAAAGTGAGTACAAATAATAGAGGAAATAAATATTCTTTAAATTGATTGCACAATTTTCAGTATTGACACCGAGAAGAAAAAAGATTTCTGATGATTTGAAGACTTTGATAATGAAATATCACAAAGACAATAAACCATTACGATAAATCAGTCTTTTAGTAGGTAAAAGTTTTGCTGCACTTTAGGAGATTGTAAAAATATCTATAAATGTGCGTGAAATACCACTAACAAGTCTCATTCCGGGCGCCCAAGGGTCTTTAATAACAGGGAAAATTGCCTAACAGTGCGCAAAATAAAAACAAATCCCAAGATAAGTGGCCCCAAAATTAAAATCTGCAATTCGAAAATGTGATTGGAAAGTAATGTAGTATCCAAAATATTCGCCGAGTCTTGTATGATGCTGAATATCATGGACGTAGTGTTGAGAAAAATCAATTTTGTGAGTACCGCGAATCGCCACAAACGGATCGCTTTTACAAAATATTACGAAAAGCAAGACCAAACAAACCGTTCTGTAACCAAATCATATTTTCAATTGTTTGCACATTTAATATTAGTGATGCCGATGGTCGCCCAAAACTATACAGAAAATTTAACGCAAAGTTGAACCCTATGAATATGACTGGCACTCTTAGGCATAGTGCGGGCTCTGTGATGGTTTGGGGGCGCGTGGCGCCAGATAAAATGGGTAATTTGGCCTTAATCGAGAACATTATGGACCGATACGGTTATTTAAACGTTTTGAAAAATAATTTCAAACAAAGCGCTATTAAATTGAACACGAAAAGGTCATTCATCTTCCAGCAGAATAATGCCCCAAGCACACATCGAATATTGTACGAGAAAATAATTAAAATACCACCGCAATCAAGGTATACAAACCCTATCGAGAATTTATGGGAATACTTAAAATGCCAAGTACGTAAGCATTCGATAAAAAATAAAGAACAACTAAAGAATGTCCTTGAAGAAGAGTGCAAGAAAATACCTCCAGCAGTAACAGAAAACTTGGTGAAATCAATGCCCGACTTAAGGCCATTATTAAGTCTAACGGATATCCAACTAAATAATAGGATATAACAGGTCAATTGAAAAGCCCCCGGCATTCTGATCCTGAACAGGAAATAGTCGCTGGGGTCAGATCTGGAGAATAAGGGGGAGGCGAAATCACTTTTTCCAGATAGTCAAAGAAAATTATTCCTAAATACAGACGCCATAACCTTGCCAGGCGACCGTTGGGTTTCTCAACGTTTTAGAGCAGGTTCATCATGTGCAGTCCACTCGGATGATTGTCGATTAGACTTTAGACCCAAAACAACGACTTTAGAGTGAAATCATGAAGTCCTGCTGCATCCATTTTCACATATCGACGCAAAAACTAAAGTTTATTACGTTTGAACATCTCCAAACACTGCTCTGAATCAACAACTCGTCGTTGTTTTTGGTCAAAAGTGAGCTCGCGCGGCACCCACTTTGCACAGAACTTTCTCACAGCCAAATTTTCGTGAATGATATGATGTAGACGTTCAAATGATGTATTTGGAGTGCCTGCTATTTAATACAATTTCAATTTACGGTCATTCAAAATCATTTTGTGAACTTTTTTTTATGTTTTCGTCGGTAGCAACCTCTTTTGGGCGTCCAGTGCGTTCACCGTCTTCGGTGCACATTTCACAACATCTAAACTTAGCATACCAATCCTTGATGGTTGATTTTCCTGGGGCAGTGTCTGGAAACTCGTCATCAAGCCAAATTTTTCCTTCAACTGTATTTATTCCCTTCCAAACACAATATTTTATCAAGACGCAAAATTCTATTTTATCCATTTTTTTTTTCACAATAACAAAAGTTGCTTCACTCAAAATGCTATAATTCACAAACTAATGATCCGAGAGCTGTCAAATTTATATACGCGTTTTTTGAAGGTAAGGGCTAACTACAAATTAATGATTTAATTAATTCTAGTAGCGCCATCTATGTGTCACAGCGGGGACTTTTCAATTGACATGTTACCTTTGCCTCATCTTTAAGACTGAATTTTACGTAATGTCTCATCTACCATTTATTCTATCGTATAATTCCTTTTGTTACATGAATTTCTAAAAAAAAATTTTTGATATTCTAAAAAAATGTTGATTTAGCTATTTTTTTTTAGATATTTCTGTACAGCAGATGTCTATTAAGTTTCTTTCAAATAAAATAACTTTTAGTTATATTTTTTGTTATTTAAAAAAAATTTGTTAGTATATCCAGTGTATATAAGAAATAATTAATAATAATAATTTATAACAAAAAATTCGCATCATTTACTACGATTACACCGGAATTAACTCGTATAGTTCGTGAACATATGTATGGTTGTAATTCTGATCTAATGCATCAGCCGATAAAGAAAGCATAAGTAGCATTGCTGCAAGTCTGCTGGAGATAACAGAAATAAATGAAGGCTTAATTTAATCCGCTTACAAGTTTAATATTAAAATAAAATTTTTTCTACTTTCGAATTTTTTATAATTTATTCATTCGCTACTTAATTTTCGCCCCTAAGCACTTTCCAAGTTCCAAGTTCTCTAGTGCAAAAACTACTTTTAGTTCTTAAATTAAACAAGGTAGAGAATGAAACAGAGAGAGAACAGTGGATGTGGTATGAGCTGAATTGAAATAGATTGAACTGATTCTGAGAAAAGCAAAAGGTCGTGCGTACATGTGAGTTGATTTCAAATTAGCTTTTTCCAGTTAAGTTGATTTCAATCATCATGAGTACCGTTTGGTTGACTAGAGAAGAAGAGAGAAGATTTCTATTTAAATTCCTCTTACAATATCTCTGCAGCGCTTTTAAAGTACTGTAAGTTTATTGAAAAATAATTATTCTGAGAATATCTCTAGTTATTCTGAGAATATACCTAGTACAGAGTATTTTTCTGGAACATCGCTTCCAATCATGCTTTTACGGGAACTATTCAAGGAAGAAAATACTTTAAAAAAAAAAAAAAAAACTTTCTGGTGAATTTTTTTTTTTTTTTTTTTTACAATTGTTAGTGAAAAGACGCATAATTATTTTTTTCCAATGGTTCTGCCTTTATTGAAATGCCTCAACATTCCGGTTAATGATGAAACGCCACTCTGTACAGATGCCTGCAACAGCTGGCTGTGCAATAGCCTATTCTGATGACCCACATTTTCGATTTTGTGGACACCTATGGCTGCAATGCTGATTTTAATTTGTGTTTGATGAATCGTCACTTATTCTTAACGAAATAATCCAAAGGATTCAAATCATAGCTGCGTGATGGTTAGTTAACATCGTAGTTTTGTCTAATTAAGCGATTTTCGAACACAGCGCGCATTTTCTTCAACATTTGGTAACATATTATCTTTGAATCCCTCCTTGTTTTCGAAGAAAAATTAAAAAATTATACCACCGTTCCACATACCGTACTAAAGAGTCACTCACGGAGTTGGCATTGGCTTTTCCACACTTAAGTGTGGGAGCATTTTGAGCTACAGCAATAATGTTTTCCTCTCAACGCACTGGACGGGCACACGCACGAGTTGTTGGCAGACCCCCTTCCAGTTAAGGAGCTAATCTTATGCTGTGTAATCAATATCTGTTGGGATGCTACCGTAGGCAACACCCCAACATACACCTACTATAAGCTGAACCACCATCTAAGCACATCAGGAAGGGAGAACTTGACTACTGCGACTCCGTACAGCAATACGCATGCAACGAATCCCCGCACGACATTAACCACCTCTTTGCATGCCCACTCAACCCGACTCATCTAACACCCCTCTCCCTCTGTTCCGAACCTGTCGAAACAATACATTTCCTGAGCCTTCTGTTAGAAGACCTCGATGACTAAGACTAAACTTACCTGGTCCTAAGCGGGGTTGTCTAGCCGCTACAAAAACAAAAACAACAACAACAATAACAACAACAAGAATAACATTAACAACAATAACAACAACAATAATAACAATAACAACAACAAGAATAACATTAACAACCACAAGAATAACATTAACAACAACAACAACAACAACAACAATAACAACAACAAGAATAACATTAACAACAATAACAACAACAATAATAACAATAACAACAACAAGAATAACAACAACAACAACAACAACAACAACAACAACATTGTTAAACCGTCTGTAAGGCGAGTTATTTCACATGAAGACTCATCATTTTGGTAGTAAATTTTAATATCTCCCCAATTTTCTTCAAGAATGAACTTAACTATTCCCAAACCCCTGTTCGGAATTTTCAACACAACCATTATATCAATGATGATGTCAATGGATTAGAGCTTAGAGCTTCATCATGTGTGATTTCAATTTAGCTGATTCAAAACGATCTGAGTCATAACGAAAAAGTTGAGTTGATCTAAAATGCATTTAATTTGATTGAGACGAGCTGAAACGATTCAAGTGAAAAATTTAAGAGCAATTCGGTTGGATTGTATTGGAGACAAGTTGTAAGGGTTTCCTAGAACTTGTTCACATTTTTTTTGTTTTTTTGAAGTTTAGTAATATTTTTCCATTTAAAAATAAGATATGATTCTTACAATTTCTCTATTTTTTTCTTTGGAAATTGTGTGAGCCTTTTTTTTTTTCTTAGCTCATACCATTCCTGTATTTACTCATTCTCCTAGCTTTGCTGTTACTATAGTTTCTTTTTCAGATATTAATTTTTAATTCAACCTTCTTGTTAATGTTGTTGTCACTTGAATAACAACAACAACAAAATGCTCTTGAATATTGCATGTCTGTAGGTAATTTAGTATCTAAGCGTTGGTTGGGCTTGTTGCTTTTATATTGCTCCTTTCTCCTTCTCTATATACATATATATAAAACGACTTTATTGACTTTAGTCTTCCTCCACTGGACTTCTGCCGTATTTGAAAATTTCTTATTGAAGTGCCTGGTGTGTGCGTGTGAGTGTACACGAGTATCATCAGTTCAGCTATTCCCAAATGGAGGTCCTTAGCTATAAATTTTGTATGACAAGGAGGCAATATGATTTTGCACAGCACATGGATTTGTATATATGGATATGTATGTGAAATTGCAGAAAATTTTCCGTTAAATTACAGTTTATAATCATATTAGTTGAATTTTATGCTTGCTGGACATGGTATACGCCGTAAATATAGATAAGTATGTATATATAAAATCAATATGATGCTCAAGTAAGGAGCGGAGACTTGAAGAGCATAAATCTGTAGAAAATACCTTTTTTAGTTGGATTAGAAATATTTTCTTTAAGTGTGCATATCTACATATATTCTTCGAAGTTACTCTATGAAGAAAAAATAATGGTTTAAGGCGCCCAAATGCAGGCTACATTTTATTCAGCTAAAATTCAACAAAAAGGTAAAAAATAATTTATGAATCAACTAACAGTAGAAACTGATTTATTTACAACCTGCGCAGTAAATTAAGAAATGCAATTACGATACAATGCCTGTTTATTTCACATATATTACGCAATCAAATATTTTTTTGTTTGTCCCAATGGCACCATCATCTGTTAGGAAATCACCTGCAAAAGCGTTTGGTAATATTCTCTTGGCCAACTCGCCAACTAAGCGCTGCTATTTGATTGAAACGCTAAGGGGCGGCACATCCTTGAGCTAACATTTTTCAACGAAGCCATAACAAGCCTTGTAAGTTTCGGCTATTTTACCAAATACTGTCGCAGCGTTGACAAACATAAATAATGGCAATAATAAAAGATGGGAAAAATGTCAACTACCCCAGCGGAATGTAGCAATACAGTTACAATTTCCTGCACACCCACACCCACTTATACATTTGTTTCTGACATCGATTTAATTTATTTTATTTATTTATTTTTATTTTTTATTATTAATACATAGCTTTTTGTGATATATTTTGTGAGCGCATAAATTTCAAAATTTTTTTTCTCGGTTTTTTTTTGTGTCAATTTCTGTTGGCTGCGAGCTTCAGTTAACTTAAAGCGAAATTTGAGAGGAAAAAAAAAACAAAAAATCCTGGAAGTTGCTTCGGTTTTATTTATTTTCTTCTAAACGCCTGTGGCTGACTGTGTTAAATTGCGAAGAAAATATTCTTAGAACCTATCCACACTCACTATTGTTGTTGGTGGTTTGTACACAGTAACTAATTTAATATTGGTTTAGGATAACTTGGCTTAGTTCTTCCTCGCTATCACCGTCTCTCTCTTTATCGTTCGTCAAATGTGGCTGACAAGCAGGAATTTTTGTTTTGTTTTCAGTTATACTTAATAAAATCACAACTAAAAGCAAATGCGCAATTTTAAGTTTCTGACGAGTTTTTTTTTAGTGGATAACGGTATTTGAGGTACAATTATGTATTAAATGGTCAATATGAGTAATTTTATTTTCATTATATTAAAAAATATAACTTTATTTAAATCTATAATTTTATTTTAATAAAAAAATATATATAACTTTATTTGTTTTTAGTAATTTTTTAATCAAATAAATAATTAATTAACTAGAAAAATGTTGTCTAAATTGAATTGATTTAGATTGAACTCAACTATACTGTAATGAAATGAATTCATGAATTAATCATTTGAATTTATTACAAATAAAGTGATTGATAATAGCCTAAAAATAATCTAAATAATAATGAAATTTAAATTTAAATTAGCTTTAACTGAAAAAAGAATTATTAAAAAAAATTAAATTTAAAAAAAATAAAATATAAAAATAAAATATTAAAATAATGTAAAAATAAAAATGAGAAAATAAATAAATTAAATTAAAATATAATAAAATAAAAAAAACCAACAAATAAAAAATAGTAAAAAATATAAAAAGTTTAAAAAGACATAAAAGATTTAAAAAAAAAAATAAAAAAAAAATACAATAAAAAAATAAAATAAAAATAAAATTAAAATAAATAAATAAAAAATAAAAAAGAAACAAATAAAAATAATTAAAAATTAAGAACAATAAAAAAAAAAATAAATAAAGTGAAAGAAAAAAAAAAATAAAAATTAAAAAAAAAATTAGAAAGCAAACGAAAAAAACCTAAAAAACAAAAAATATATACAATATTAAAAAAAATATATATATAACATTTAAAAAACATATAGCAAATTATAAAATATGTAAAAATATACGAAGAAAAATAAAAAAATATTTAAAGAAATTTAAAAAATTTAAAAAAGAAAAAAAATAAATATAAAAAAAAATAAAAGGAAAATAAAAATAAAAATTAGAAAAAAAGGTAAAAAAATAAAATTAAAATAAAATAATAAGAAAAAAAATTTTAAATAAACAATTTCTAAATATAGATTATTAATTTCGATTTGACTCAATTTCTTTCGGTTTTATCTTTTCATTATTAAAAAATATAAATATATTTAAAAAAAATATAAAAAAAATTTCAAATTAATAATATATAAAAAAAATTAAAAAATTAAAATAATTAGAAAATTATACACACAAATTTAAAAAAAAAACATAAAAAAACTAAAAAAAAAAAAATATTACAAAAAATGCAAAAATATATAAAAAAATATAAATAACAAAAAATTTCAAAAAAAAAAATTATATTCGGAAATTATAAAAAAGGAAAAAATAAAAATATTAAAAAAGAAGTAATCAATAAAAACTAAAATATGGAAATAATGAAAAAATTAAAAAGAAAAGTAATAAAAAATTTGAAAAAGAAAAAAATGTAAAAAAAATTAAAGAAAAGTAATAAAAAAAAAATTAAAAAATAATGGGAAAAATAATAATCTTAAAGAAGAGAAAATAAAATAATAATAAAAAAGTATATAAAAAAGAAAAAAAAATAATTAAAATAGAAAAATAATAAAATAAATAAATAAATAAAACAGAAATATAATGAAAAAAAAAAATAAAAATAAAAATAATAGACAAATAAAGAAGAACAATAGCAGCAAAAAATTAAAAAAATAAAATAATAAGGAATGAAAAAAATAAAAATAAAAATTAAAATAAAAAAAATTATTAAAAAAAAAACTGTGTAAAACTATATTAAAATATAAGATTTAAAAAAAATTGAAAATTTATTAAAATATATAAGAAATGAAAAAAAAAAAATTTTAAAATTTAAAAAAATAATAAAAAAAAAAATAAAAAATAAAAATAAAAATAACATAAAAAAATATAGAAAATATATAAATTTTTTTTTAAAATAATATTAAATTTGTTTTATTTTAATTATTATAATAATTAATTTTTTTTTAAATTAATTTTTTTAAAGTTTCGTAATTTTATTTATTTATTATTATTATAATTTTTTTTGCACATCTTATTAAAAAAATTTTTTTTTTAAATAAATTTCAAGTTAAAATTTTTCATTCGAAAAACTTCAATTTCCAAAATTTGTTGTTGCAACAAGTGCTTTTAGCATTTTTTGCCTAAACTTTATTAATCATGTTGATGCTCATATTTTACAATATTTTTTCACCATTCTGTTTTCCAAGTGCTTGTGCTTCATATCCGGTCCCCGAGCCATTTTATCACAGCTCAATTTCAGCCGTTGTCGCCCACGGTTATCATTCGTATTATCAAAGTTATTTTCATTCATTGCTGCAGGCAAAATAGCGCTGTGCAAAACTAAATATTAAAACAATACGAATTTCAACAGGAGAAAGGGAATGAGGGCAGAAGAAAAGAATATATATTTTTTGTGCAATAAAAAAGAAATTTACATCATTCCATTCTCTAACCACGGTAGACTGCAAATTTAAAACAATTTTGCTAAGAAAAAATATGGCTCTTTAACTTTTTACGAGGTATGACTACAAAAAAATTTTTTTTTTAAATAGCAAACATATTTTAATATTATCTCATTCACTTACTCAAATCGCAATTTTACCATATTTCAGAGATAAAAATATTTTATAATTTTTTTTTTTTTTTAAATTTAGAAATCCGCAAGACGGTATTGAAATATTCCATGGAAATGGTATTACATATTCCTATTACTACCTCGGCATTTGTTTCTATAAGTAAATTTTGCAGTAAAAAATTCTGCAAATTTCTCAAATGCTCATCATTACTACCATGGTAACCAAACATCTATATAAATCCTTGTTGAGGCATATGGCATTATGTTGTTATTGTTTGTTTTTATAAAGAAAATTGTAACAGCCCGCGGACATTTCACTGTTGTAGTTTTCATCATGTTTGTATGTACATTTATTGTATATACTATTATACGGTGCACATGGCCTATGATGAACTTTTACCGTTTACATTTTCCCCAATAAGTTGAATTTGTCCCTCGAACAACAATTTGCGTAGGCTCCTTTTAAATTCATTAATTTTTTTGCTGTGTAATGGTATTATGGACTACCCACCCACCTTAGACAAGAGGAATCTCGCAAGCGTACATGCTGAGGCGCTGGCCCAGAGCTCGCTGCGTTGATTCAATGACCACAAGTTGTCATAGATGCGCCCATTATCACTTCGTCTGGCATTAAGGAAACGGTGGTGCCCATACGTGCAAGCTCATCAGCATTACACTTATATACAGAGATGACAAACATTCATGAAAAATTTTGAGCTCACATCACTCATGATCCAAGGCCGTAAACGCTGATTGGCTATCAGAGTAAATATCAGCCTTTCTCATAGAAACTGCACCTTGAAGCTGTATGTATACCACTTTGTTGATGGCAGCTACTTCTGCCTGAAAAATACTGCAATAATCTGGTAGCCTTAACTCTCTCCCCATGGAAGATTATCGATAGAGGACTACCGCGCCGATCTTTCCGTCAATAGGAATGGATTCGATGGGTCCTTGATTGGTGGATTGGGCAGAGCACACTGAGGTTCCAATGATCATATTCTTCAAAGAAGCTGATGCTTGCACCCATACAGTTCTTCGCCGGCGTATTTGAATAGCTCGGCCATTAGGCCATCGGCTCCTGCTGCTTTGTTATTTTTTAATGGGTAACCGTTATTCACACTTTTTTATAGTCGGATATTGAAATGTTTACTTCACCATCTTCAATTGAAGATACGGGTTCTCCATCTCCGGGTCCCACGCTTTAACTGGCATTCAGCGGGTTGGAGAAGTATTCCCTCTATAAACTCAGTATACCCTGGACATCGGCGATCAGATTACGTCTTTGGTCCCTACCACATGAATATTCTTCGGTCTTGAAACCTTCTGTAAGTCACCGTATATTCTCATAAAATTTCCGAGCATTACCCATGTCAGCTAGCTTCTCAAGCTCTTCATTCTCGCGCTTTTCGGCTTCTCTCTTTTTTTGTTTTTGTCCGCAAATGCGTTTCGCTTCCCTTTTCAGCTCTCGGTATCTGTCCCACCCCAGATGTGTTATGGCCGATTGTAAAATTACGAGGTAGGCAGTCCCAAGAGAGAGCATTTCACTGCAGCGCGAAAATTTTCATCGTAAGAGCTCTTTTCTTTGACCTTGCCGCTATCCAGCGGTACGTAAGGAGCTTGAGATGTTGTTCCATAGTTCCTTTATATCGAGTTGCCAATAAGTGCGGTCAGAGAGTCGAACTTACCTTGGTTTTGTTGACGTTAGGCATTCTTTGCATAACGGAAGCCGGCTGTGTATATCTTCGCTGCTAAAAGATAGTGAACCGAGTCTAAATTGGCCCACAGATCATACACACGTCTAGAATACTGAAAAGATTTATTTCGTCTATCACTAGGTGATCGATTTGACTGCGTACTTTCGAGCTTCTTTTTCCAGTTTATTTGCAAATATTACAAAATTGCGCACATAATTCATTTAATTATCTTAAAATCTTGCTGTTAATCCGCTTATTAGTGTAATCATTAGTAAGTGCTAATTGACAATTTAACCCCTTAGCAACCAAAGCTGCACACTTTCTAACTTTCTCACGCTGCAACTCTTCTGAAAAGAAAAAAGTGAAGTAAAAATCCGTTCGCTCGCCAAACGCCTAAGCGCAGATTAATCTTTGAATTATTAAAAACGTCATTTTACTGGCTGATTTACTGGCGGAGCAAGAGGAGCAGCTGCTGGTTAAGTTCAGCAAGGATGTAGATAAATAATGCAAGGTCCATTCAATACATGTGTGCGTGTGTGAGTATATGTGTTGTGCAGAGTAGGTAAGCAAGCTTATGTTTATCGATTCGTTTTTAGGTTCAAAAGTTCATGCAATTTCGCTTCTGCAATGAAAACTTGAAAATGAAGTCATAAAATTAATGAAAGAAATAATTTTCGCAGCAACACAAGTGGGGTCTTGTGCTTATACTCGCATACATAGATACTCGTATGTGTAGAGAGAGAGCGCAAAAGACGTTTGGCTGAATTTATGAGTTCATGAGTTTATAAAGAGATATGCGCTGCTGTTCTCCCATCCATCTGTCCAAAACACAGAAATATTTCCCTCCTGGCATTTTGCTATGGCAAGTACTCAGCACTTTCATTCCCACTTTTATGTTAGTATGTGTTGTAACTTTGAAGCTTTCAAACGCTTACGAAGGAAGTGTTACCTCCTCTCGGCAGACTGTCCGTCCTATTGACGGACAGTTGGGCAATGCAATATTAGAGGCAGACCACTAGGGGAAATCAAAAAACACCATTGCTTGATGTGCAAATATAAAATTGTGGTTGAAATATGAGTAAGACCCGAGTGCTTGTAGTTTGCATAAATTCTAATTGCAAAGGAGCGGTCAACAGCAATGCACATCCTTTTCCTGACACAACTGCATTAGTAAAATGGCGGCTGAGGTCGGTGAAGCGCAAAAAATAAAATCAGATTAAAAGTTTTTTTTTTGTCCAGGGCTGGAATGCCCAGGTCTCCAAGCTGGAATTTGAAAATTTTGTTGGAACATTAATACTGTTTCCTCATGCTTACTGTTGTAGAAAAAATCTATAAGATCACTATGAATTATTTTAGTTGACGCTTTTTTTTTTTTGTTTTGAGAGAGATAAAATTGTTTAAACTTTTCCCGCAGAAAAATCAACGAATTTCATAAAGAATCTTTATGGAACCTTCAAAAAACCAATTTAGTTTCTATATCCCGAAAGGCTGACAATCCGGTGAGATATTGTACCCCTCAGCATCTCAAAGTAACAGGCCCACTGAAACGTCCGTGGCCTGACACATACCTAACCTTCAAAAGCTGCGTGTTCGAGAATGGAAAAAATGGATAAAAAGAAATTACTGCTCTTTGGAGGAAAATAAATACAGTTGAAGCAAAAATTTGGCTTGATGACGAGTTACGGGCACAGCAAGTTTTGACGTAGTGAATTGAGCACCGAAGACGGTGAACACATTGGACACCCAAAAAGAGGTTGCTATCGACGAAAACATCAAAAAAATCCACAAAATTATTTTGAATGACCATAAAATGAAATTGCATGAAATAGCAGAGATTCTATAAATACCAACTGAACGTGTATATCAAATCATTCACGAATATTTGGGTATGCTCTGTAAGCTCTGTGCAAAGTGGGTACCGCGGGAGCTCGCTTTTGACTAAAAACACCAATGAGTTGATGATTCAGGTTTGGTTCAGGGTTTGGAGATGTTCAATCGTAAATAAACGCGAGTTTTGCGTCGATGTCCAATTGACAGTCATCCGAGTAGACTGCACACGATGTACCCACTCCAAAGCGTGAAAAAACGCAAAACTCTGCTTTTCGAGGTTATAGGGCTGTTTTTTTTTTTTTTTTTTTTTTTTTTTTTTTTTTTTTTGGGGTGCGCATGGAACAATTTTCATTGACTACCTTGAAAAAGGAAGGACCATCAACAGCATAGCATTATTGGAACGTTTGAAGGAGGAAATAGCCGCCTTTGAAGAAAAAGAAAGTGCTGTTTCACCAAGGCAATGCACCGTGGCACAAGTAAGTAAAATGGATTGCAAAAATCCATTCATTGGGCTTCAAATTGCTTTCAGATCCACCGTATTCTACAGATCTGGCGTCCAGCGTCTATTTCATGTTCTCAGATCTCAAGAGAATTCGTTGGGAAGAAATTTTCGTGGAATGAAGAGATAATCGCCGAAACTAAGGTCTATTTTGAAGCAAAGGGCAAATCGTACTACAAAAATGGTATCGAAAAGTTGGAGACTCGCCATAATCAGTATATCACCCTTGAAGTGAACTATGTTTAATAAAAAATAAATGAATTTTGCCAAAAAAATGTGTTCTACTATAATAGGCCGGGGACTTTTCAATTGATCTCACAGCTCTACAATTGATAGCAATATGTCCGGCTGGAAAAAAAAAGAATTGGCTTATTCCAATTTCGACCATCTCATTCAGATGTCAGAAGGGTAGCAAAACCATTTGAGCTTGCGTGACAGTGTCAGAGAAAGTGGCCTAGAACTTTAGGTTCTTTCTACAAGTTCAAGGCTTGTGATATGCCTCGGAAAGAGAAGTTTTTGTACGCCAAAAAGATTTTTTTTATTGTAACCAACTGCAGAACCTTCAGTTGAGGTTGGTTATCCGATAATTTTTAAAAAAATTTTGGCCCGGAGATCTGCTTGGTATAGCAACCCGTGAGGAGTTGTTCTGAATCCGTTGTCTAGTTTAAACGCATCGGTAAGGGAATTAATAGAATTGAGTTTTATGCAAAGAGACATTTGTATAAGTAAATGAAATGAAAGAAGTTCGAAAAGCACACGCTATCTTCTAATTGTCGCATTTCTTAATATAGTTAAGCACTTATACCGGGAATTTTCCAAACACAAAACACCATTTTCCTATGTGGAGACACCAAGTGAAGTCACCTCCTTCTCCACCAGATCTGTCTAACGGAGTTAAGGTCTTCGTTTTCCTGTGTCTCCACCGATGGGTACTGTATCGACCACTTTCAAAGCTCGTACTTTTTCGCACAAACGGATGACGTGACCTACCCAGCGACGCCGCTCTGTATTTACTTCTCTGCGGTATGGCGCGTTGACAATGCGCATAGGTCCATAAATCGTTCGCAAGAATTTTCTATTGAAATCTTCTTGGGCCAACTTAACGGATTCCATAATCATGCAGGCTACAGCAGGACAGAAAAGTTAAGGTATTTATTGAGTTTAGACGAACAAAGGTCGAGGGGGGCTCTTTACTTCCAAAGTGATTTTCTTTGATTGTGTGATGACGGGGTCTGAGTTCTCCACTAAACGCATACGCTACTCTTCCTTATCGAGTTTGAAGAAAGCAGAACTACAGGCGCGACTTGAAAATGAAAAGTTGGTGTTTATGGTGAATATCTGGTCATTGTTGAATTTGCCAGGCCTACAGTCACACTAATGAGGTCCCATCAGTTCCTCGACGATGGTCTTTAATCTTACATACATTATGTTCGATAGGACCTTATATTAAATTTTAGATTGTATAGGGTCATCCATTTTGCGATTTCCAATTTTGAACGTTGGTATTATATGTGAAACACTACATCGTTCAAATTACCGACTCGTGACTTTTTGCAAACTTCAATCCTTTCGAGGTAATCTTCGACCACTTTTTGGCACATACAGCGCAATATCTCAGCCATAACGAATGCTAGTTTTCAAGTGTTCGAGAGTATAGATATATCCGCATTAACACGATCCTTTTCGTAGCCCCACAAAAAAATCCAACTGTGTCAAGTAGCACGATCTCGGTGTCCAACCAAGACGTGAAATTACGCGGCCGGGAAATTTCTCGGAATAAAGCAATGCTCGCTCGTGTTGTGTGGCATGTGGCATCATAGAACCACATATTGTCCAAGACGTGTTTTTCAATTGCAGACCATAAAAGGCTGGTTATCCGCTTCGAATTGACAGTGACAGCATCGCCGTTATTCTTTTTGAAAGAACTAGGGTCCAATCACAACTCCGGATCAAAGAACGCACTAGACAGTAAGCTTTTTTTATCTTGGGAAAATGTATTTTTTAACTAAATGAGTCGAGACATTTGACAAATTCTAGTTTAATATGTCTTTATTAAAGACAGTGAACTACTTTTTCGAAATTTCAAAATTTATTTTTTGCCTTTTTTGTTTTTGTTTTTCTGGCCCTGGCCTGTACACTGCGTTACGCCAATCCGCATCTTACCAGCGAAGAGGACTTTGAGCTTGTCGAGTACTAATAGCTTCGCTTTGTGGCTGTGAGTGTAGAGAGCTTGAAATGTCGTCCTGAAATTCCCCATATAACCGAGTTGCTGATAAGTGTCATGGCTCTTAACCATTTCACCGTACCAGCACTCTTTATGGCCCACTTGGACTTACTGCTAATGTCCATATGATGATCTCGATCGCGGACCCCACGACACTATTTCCCAGCAATCGAGTCAGCAGTATTTAAATAAACCAATACATGAGTTTCAATAAGTTTACAGCCGTTGAAATAACAACAACAATACTAAAGCAACTGTTCGTTGACATAATTTAGTATAAATAAGAAAATTACTTGTGACTGCGGACTCACATGTTTGTTTCTATTTTTTTTTTTTTTTTTTTTTTTTATATTTTTTTATAATTTTTTATTTTATTTTATTTTTTATTTATTTATTTTTTTGCATTCGTACCTTCTCTCCAACACAATGATTATGGGCATTATGATAAAGTCATTATCATCAATGGTGTGCGTAATTAGTTAGGCAAACAAAGGGAAAAAGAACACTATACTCGTCGCAGATGCCAACAAAAGGTAAATACGAAAACAAGCAGAAGAGCGGAGCAATGAGCAAGGTGAGAGGGAGAAAGGGAAGGTAAGCAGTGCTGGTTTGGTGAGAAAAATAAGCATTGTGTTTGTGATTGGCACTGTTGAAGTGGAATTGACGTGAGATTACCACCGGTGCCGTGACGCAGCTTGGCGTGTCAGGCGTACGACTATGAAAAAACGTATAAGAATATGGGAAAAGCCAATGTGTGTGAGTGTGTGTGGTGATGCAAACTAAGAGTGAGAATGCAAAAAAAAAAAAGAAAAAAAAGTTAATGTACTTCATTCAACCCGTGCATGTGTATGTGTTCCTATGAACGAGTGGTGAGTGGTAGGCTGACTGACTGGTTGATGTGTGAATTCGCTGCTAATTTATAGGTGAGCTATAAGAATAGATGGTAGGCGCCAGCCAGTGGCGAGTGTGCTTAGTGGGTGGGCGGCTGTATGGCGAGTGTGAGTGTGATACATATGTGATTTTTTTTTTTTTAATAGTACATACACATATCTACCACATCATTTGATTTCTGTGTGTATCTACTTTCACATGCAGATAATATGGCTTAACGTGCTTGTCTACTTTTGACAGCGGCCCCACTGAGTTAACGACTACTGACTTAACGACTACAACTACACAGTCCACCTCTGTATGGCGAGATTTGCTGGTGTGTGCGTTAGTGCGGTCGAAAAACACTGTTGCATGCGCGCTAAAGAAATACGAAGAGGCCAAATACATATGTATGAGAGCCCATAGCTGTAGGCGCACCATTTTTTTTTTTTTGAATTCATACGCCGTAAATCCTCATGTTTTTTTTTGAACTTTTCTGCCTTTTGTTCATTTTTGCTTAAAAATATTAAATTATCTTCACTACTCCGCTCCACCACTCTTTGGAAAAGTGTTTGCACGCGATTTCGCGTGTGGAACGGCTGTTCTTGTTGATGGTCACGCTTATCACCAAGTCGCTAAAATGTTAATTTTTTTTTTTGGTGCCAATGAATATGAAACAGCGTAAAGAAATGATTTGCCAAATCGTATGTGAAAAAAGTAGTGCCACTCACGCCAAATTAACTTATTTTACTTGTTAGTCGGCCAATTATATGTGAATTTTAATTAAGTGGTCATCAAATGGGTGTGTGTGTGTGTGTGGCGGGATCTCCTAGAAGATCTCTAATTGCATTGCATATTTAAAACATAAACTTCGAGTTCTTAAATTTTAGTTCTTGGGAAAATTTATGTTTTTGTTTACGTCTGGTTGATTTCGTTTAGTTTGAAATTTCTTAGGGTCTAGTGTGTGAAGCTGGAGGCAGTTTTTTGTTTTTGGGCAAATTTTATTAAATTTAATTCAAACTTTTCTTTAAAATTTAGATATGCAATTTCCATTGGAAAACTTTAATCTAGTCAAACTCAAAGTGTCAGATTTAAAACAAATCTCTATTAGTTGCTTTATAATAAACATAAAATTATCGGAAAGAGAACTAAATGTTATTTATTGAAAAATTTTATATTTCGAAGCTCCCTCCCCCACCAGACGACGTTTCCCTGATCTCATATGCCGATAACTGCTCGACATTGATAGAATATTGATAAAATCGTGTTCGAATGTAAACTACTGTCTCTCACTTCTTTTCTGCACGACAATTAAAACTACACTCTGCGAACTTCTCGCTTACCGTTACCACCAGCGAAAGTTCGAACTGTTTGTGGATGTCGAAAACGTCAAAATTCCGACAATAAACAAGTCCAAGTTATTGGGAGTCGCCTTTGACAGTCTTCTTTCACTCATCGCATACAACTGCAATTGTTGCAAAACAAAAAAAATTTTCTCTCGCAAATTACAAGCCAATCGACCGGCCGGTCATTAATTACGCTGCACCGATTTGGGCACCGAGAACTGAGGACTGCGACAGGCAGATGAAGAGGCTACAGAAGTCCAGTCAGGAAACCGTCATGAGGACTGTATACAATGAAACATCTATGCTCTTAGTTAAGGAACATAATATCGTACTGCATCTCGAGACCCGAATAATGCTGGCTCAATTAAGGTCTTGATATTATATTATACTCAACTACTCCATATCCATTCTGGACCATGACATACTTATAGTTTGACCTGCTTGAGACTGAATCTCCGCACGAAACTAATCAGCTCTTCTGCATGCCTTCCGAAACCAAGTCATTTAACCCCCTTTGCTTTTGGTGCGAAACCGTCGAAACAGCTCGTTTCCTGCTGCTCTCCTTAGATGATATCGAGGGCATAGACTAACTTTGGCTGCTGGTAAGCGCTGTTGATCTATACTTTCAACAACAATAACAACAACAACAACAAAGTTTCTCTTTTTCACCTATGAGAATCCAAAAAAAAAATACCCTGACCAACCCATGCATAACTATTGCCCCATAAATCTGTACTAATTTAAGGGTAATTTTAAAATGGATTGAAAAGGAGTTCGAACACAGTGTTTTCATGGCTTTTAAGACATTTTTATCGACTCTTGCCAAACAGCTCCTTGACAATCGTGGCTGATACAGACTGTCAGCTTCACCTTAGTTTTTTTTTTTGTAGGTTTTTTCGTTACGAAGTTCAAAGATCTTTTTATACCCGTCACAATTTCACCTAGAAGCTAGTATTGACTTAGAGACTGAAGGAGCAAAAAAAAAAAAAAAATTCCAAATCAAATATGAGTATAAAGAGATCGAGCTCGTCTATATTACTATTGAAAAATACCTTATTTTCATGGTCCTAACCTAAGGTTAGACTCTTCAGATGAAATGGTCAAAGAGTTCGCTTGATTTCCGAGTCACTCTTTAAAACTTTTTAATACATTTTTTTGATTTTCTTCGTTTTTACATATATTACAATATACCACATATTTCCCTCAACAAAATTGCCAAAATTCCCTCAAGTATTGAAATCAAAGTTTAATATGTAAATAAAAATATGCATCTATGTATGAGTATGTACACTCAAGTGCATTCAAATAATTGCAGTAAATAAATTTCTATTTGCTGTTGTCAATTTGGTTGGTTTGCTATTCATATTGAATTTTATGATTTTATTTGTAGATATGGTTGTGGCAATCAATTTGTTACGTAGTCATCGTTTTTTTCTTCTTCTCTACAATCGGAAACAACTGAAATCAACCACTAACAAGTGCAAAATTTTCAAATAAATTCCAATGAAATTGCAATAGCACAACAAAAATGTATATAAATAAACGAAAAAAGAGACAAAATAAATAAATAAATAAATTTACATACACATATATATTTCCAATCACTGTAAGCGCCATTTGCAATTGACTATTGTCAAAAAACAACCATAAAGAGGGCAACCACAAATCGCTGAATTTTACATTTATTGCGTGCATCATATTCCCAGTGTAAAGTTTTGAAACACTTCTAACGGCAGAGAGTAATCTGTATTCCCTGAAAGGATTGTATATATGGCATACTTATTTTGAAGTAATGATATTTTCAAAAAAGAATTGGAAATCAGTTTCTTGAGATTAATAATGTTTTTCCTTTTCTTTCTTAAAAAAAAAATTAAGTAACTTAAAAAAAATAAGATTAAAAAAAATTAAAAAAAAAAGAAAATTATAATAATTAAATAAAAAATTAAATATTAAAACTTAAATAAAATAAACAAAAAATAAAATAAAAAAATTTTTGCAAAAAAATTAAGGGAAATTAAAAAAATAAAATTTTGTACTTTATTTTATTTTTATGTTAAAGAATATTAAAAATATATAAAAAAATAAAATGGAATAAAGTAATTAAGTAAAATCAAATGAAATAAATAACATAAAATAAAAAAAATAAATTAAAATAAAATTAAAATAAAATAAAATCAAATAAAAAATCTAATTCAATTAAATTAAATTAAGTTAAATGAAAAAACAAAAAAACTCAACTCAAATCAAATCAAATCTAATAAAAATAAAATAAAATGAACTTAAATGAAATGAAAAAAAAAAATTATATAAAATTAAAAAAAGAAAAGAAAAAATAAAAATAAAGACAAAAAATTTAAAAAAAAATAAAACAAAAACTTAAATAAAATAAAATAAAATAAATAAAAATGGAATAAAAATAAAAACAAATCAAATGAAAAATCTAATTAAATCTAAATAAATTAAATTTATTTAAATGAAAAATTAAATAAAATCAACCCAAATCAAATCAAATTAAATAAAAATAAAATGAAATGAAATTACAAAAAGGAAATGAAATGAAAATATGCAAAAAAAAATTTAAAAAAAAATTTAAGAAAATGAATAAAATAAAAGAAAAAATTAAATGACATAATATATATATATATATATATATATATATATATATATATATATAACAAAATAAAACAATAAAATAAAATATAAAAAAGAGTATAAAATAAAATAATAAGAAATGTAAAAAAATTAAATGAAATGAAATGATATAAGATATTATATAATTAAAAAAAAAAAATAAGTAAATTAAAACAAGTAAAATAAAGCACAGAGTTAAAGAATATAAAAAAATAAAAATAAAATTAAAACCAGAAATAGGAATAAAAAAAATTTTATAATATAAATAAATTTAAATAAAATTAACTCAAATCAAATCAAATCAAATAAAAATAAAATGAAACGAAAATAAATAAAATGAAAAAAAAGAATAAATTAAAAACAAAATTAAAAAAATTAAATCAAAAGTCATATTAAATAAAATAAAATAAAATAGAATGAAATGAAAAGAAATAAAAACAATAAAATTTTTTTTTAGTGTACCATCCAACAATTTCTCACCCATCAGCTCTCAGCAGATCAACAACGTTACAAGGAAACTTCGCAATTGGAAATGCCCGGGATGTGACAAAATACATGCGTACTGGTTCAAAAAACTTTCGTGTACTCATGCCGAAATCGCTGAGATCTTTACAACAAACAATCTTCGGCGAGGAAGAAATACCAGAGTTCCTAACGTTAGGACGTTACGACGTACATGATACCGAAAAGTGATAATCCAGTTGAGCCATCAATGTTCAGAACACAACATATATACGTGCATATCCAACATCTTTTATGAACACATTGAAGCAAACAACTTGATTGCAGATGAACAGAAATTATAGACCAATTACAATCTAAAAGGCAAAGCAGAAACCTCTATTCATGACTTATCGAGGTGCTGCATTTTTATA